>OX421265.1:11254770-13754770 GCA_949125355.1 Agriopis leucophaearia | reverse complement strand
TTTTATTTGAGTTTTTTGCCACTAAAAGTGGAAAAAAAGTTGACTCATGGTATTTTTAATAAACTTGTGTATTTTGGACTGGTTATTTGTGTACCTAATAGTTTTTTTTTACTTTCAGCATTAATGCCAAGATCGAGGACTCATTCAACATTAATTGTATCCTTTAGATATATCTAAGAGTTTTGAAGTAATGTCGAATAAAATTTATTTTCTTTCCTTCTTTCTTTCTGATAATGGTAAATTATTATTAATTAAGTGTGCGGGAATATGTTCGAGTGTGGGAATATATTTTGCATATAAATGATGAGGTGAAACGTGAATTTTCATATTGTTCCAAATTTCCAAATCATTCGGTGGCATGATTTTTGTACACTAGCGCCAAAAAAATTGCTAAATTGGTTGCCTCATACCTGTCACTGTATGTGTAGATAAATGTCACTACATGATAGATAAATATCGCTACATAATATATCTATCTATCCATATAATAAATATGCACTGCTGATTGCCAATCAATTAATGAAGCCTGAATTGCACAAGAACATGCCATGTTGAAGTAGAGTTGTTGCAGAGAGTAGAATCGTTGTAGAGTTGTTGTTGCATTATTGGGTTCAGTAGAAGTAAGTACTCTTTTGTGTAATCGAGGAACTGTATTATATTATAACCGATGTCACTTTTCATGCCCTTGTTCAAATCCATAGAATAATGTGACCCATGACCTTTTGTTCTTTCCCCTCTTTAGTAAAGTTCTTAACTTTTTGCCAGAGTAGAGCATTACTTGAACTTTATACAATTAAATTCATGCTATTTTATTTTAATTGTTTGGTTTGACTGTTATTGGGGCTTGTTTCAATGTTAGCAAGTTAAATAGGTACATAGGTAGCGATAAATACAACATCAAAATCATTCCGATTCTTTTTTTATAATCGGCTAAAAACACGTTTAGAATGTAAAATTTAGTAAAACTCGATCATCTAGGCTAGGACATGGTCAATTAAGGCGGTGGTAACACCACTATTAAAGTGGTGGAGAACTTTACTAGACAGACTGAGGCTTTATACAAAAAACTACGTGGTTATCCTTCACCGTTTTATCAATTTATATTCTCACACACACACGTTGTCGCGAATACTTCATTAAATATTATTGGTTAATAATCAGCTTTTTTTCGATATTGTCACTCAAAAAAATTCAAGGTTAGGAAAATAAGTATTGTATTAAAGCCGTGATCATTTTGAGTCTAATATCTATAAAAAAATCAACATTGTATGGACTGGAAAATGTTTCGAGCCTCTGCAGTATCTGAATAACATAGCGCCATCTCTTTCTAAACCGGTCTAATCGGCGGCGCGAAATTCAAACATCGGGTAACTTCGCTGCGTTGTTCTTTGAGAGCGGGAAATTTAAATATGTTTTTCTTATCATTTTTGTAATCACAGTTTTAAAGACCACAAATCATCTACTAGAAGTGAAAATTCAGATATTACAGTTTGTCCTGTTTTTTTAGTACCACTTAATTAGGAATACAAAATGTTCTCTAAATAATAAAATCAAATGCGGAATGCGGTACCAACATTAAGAAACGAGAAAAGTTAGAAAAGTTTTGATGACATTTTGGCATGAATTCATTCATAATATGTTTGAGGATTGGGGGAGGGGTCTTGAATGAACTGATTGGTGTACCTACCTACTTCTATTATATCCATAGAGTAATACAAATACTATATTCTGTGATTCCGGTTCCGGTAGTATTATATCAAATCTCATTTATCTCATGGTAGGCAAGGCCCAGGGCATATAGATCAGAGTATATATCGGGAAAGCCCAGGGTAGACCAAGGAAGGTTGTGACAGTGTCGATTTCTCAGTACCTATGACTGCTAGCGAGCTGGTAAAATCGCCAATTTATTGCTTTTTGACGCGCTATTTGATTTGACATAGGTAGTTCAGCCACGGAACAATATTAAGCTCAGCTGGCGGTATGCGGAAAGCAGTAGTGTTGATACTGGGTTAGCCTCAAAAATATGCCAAAAGTAAGTTTTGTCCGTTATTTTGATATCTTTTTATTTGTTACGTATTTTACGGCTATTGGGTTTTTTTTTCTAATATTACGTTTTTTTAATGATCTGGGTGACGATACGAGCAAAGTCGTCTTCACGCTTGCCCATAACAGCTCAACGCCACTCAGAATTTTGAACTTCAACAGTTCAAAACCCTGTATGGCAATGCACTGCGCTCGTCATGTATTAGTAATTTTTAAACTTTCGCGATTCGAACACATGTTTTCATATTTATCGGGACTTATCGCGCACTATTAAATATAGGTAAAAATAGATACCTTTCGCTCTGTCGTCATGTATTGTTTATTTAAGTTTCATTACATGATATTGTATTTTCTATTCGCTTTGGGTTTGGCAGTATTTAAGTCATTTTTAGAGCAAGTAATGTTTGTTTTTTAACACCTAGGTACCTAAGTTAAACGTTTTAGTAATGCCACATCCTTACAACCTCAACTATAAATGTCACTACATATAGGTACTTTCCGTGAAAAATTATCTAGCTGAGTTAGCAGATAGTTATACAGAGACAGACAGACGCGGAAGCGACTTTATTTATACTATGTATGTATAGAAATAGAGAAGTAGGTAGGTAGGTACTTTACTGTGAAATTTGCAGTAGTAGGTAACTAGGTAGTCTAGGTACCTAGGTACTTCTTTTTATTGCCTGGGACCAGTGTTTTATAAATATCTTAGCCTGGGACTTGAAAAGGTTTGATTATTTCGATCCGCTAAATATTTACCTTAATAAAGTACGTACGTAGTAGTAAAGTAAGTATTTCTGAAACGTTTTTACATTTTTAACTCACTCACTTTATTCGCGCTTTTCAACCTCACTTGAATCGCGCTTTTATACTGCAGATAGATAAAGGTACCTATTCATTCATTCCGGTCATTAAAAGTAGCATAAGAACCTAAATAAAAGTCGCTATTAATTGTTCCAATACATTTTTATTTCAATACTTTAGGTACATTTTTACACAAGCAACATCAACGTCGTACATACAACATTTAAGTAAATAAAATCTATTTCTGCATTATTACAATGTCAGGATATATTTCCATCGATACTATCAATTTTACAAAGATATGTTATGGGTCTGTATTGAATATACAAGTTAACTGAATTAATTTGTGGAAATAGATAAGTCAACCTGTGACTCCAATAACATTAGGTATACATGAAATGATAAATTGTTCTTGGGTTAAGTTATTCTGTTCAAAATCTTAAATTAAAATCATCTTGGTAATATAAGTACGTATGATATTATTGCTCATACTATGTACTTACATAAATTGGAACAAGAGAGACATTAAAAAACGACCATGGTGCATGTAACTGCGCCGAAATATCGGGAGCTCCTTCCACAACCTTACCACGGTAAATATCCCGTAAATAATCATATAACTTTATTAAAAATGGACTTCAAAAATATATGAAAAACGTAATAAGTGATAAAAGTGCCTATAAAATTTGAGGGTTGCCCTCGATTTCCCTGGGATCCCATCAGATCTTGACTTGGTGACAATATGACTAAATTGGAAGTACATATACCTTACCGAACACAAGTTTTTTTTTGAAATCGATCAACTGTTTGCGGAGATTTCGGTGGATATACTAGGAGTCCTCCTGATTTGAAGTCAGTTACAATCGTTTATGCACAAACACTAAATACAGAAATACAGTAGAGTCTCACTAATCCAGCGATGCAGTACATCGGCACTTCCAGTAGTCCGGCTGCTCTGCTCTCTCCATCCGCGTCCTCCACTCTCCTTAGTCGCTACCTACGCGCTCTTTACTTCCCAGATTACTGATATAGTTGTCATAAAGAAATTTGTAATATACAAATAGATACATTACTACCAACATATTATGTAATGAATTTCCCTATATAATCCAGTAAACCGAATATTTCATTAATCCAGCACCTCCAAATATTTAATATTTATGTAGTACCGGATTAGTAAGTTTCTACCTGTAGGTACTTACATCAAATTGTTTGTCAACTTCTGTCGAGACGGGAAGTGTCACGCATGAAAGTGAGACAAAAGTATACAGAGAACAGGGGCCTTACCCCTAGCTCGAAAAGTTGACCCGCATAGGTGTTATTTGTCTAAACGATACCATCAACTACGAAAAGCGGTAGTTATTTGATAGCCGCCAAGCTTTGCTATTTTCGTGCACACACGCATAGTAAAACGGATTTACGTTCATTCAAGTTAGACGCTTTTAAACAATGCAGCTTAAATGAGTTAGTTAATTTTAGGTACCTATCAGTTACCTACTAAAAGTTGGCTCGCAAAAGTGAAGCTAGGGGTAAGGCCCCAGATTGTCTTATCAAGCGTAAGTAAGAATTAATTAAATCTGCGCAAGTCTTATATGTGTGTCTATTTTTTCATTAAAATTCTGAAGAATGTAAGTAATGAGCATAAATATTACGAGCCTATTGCATAAAAATATGATAACTACATACATTATTCCATATTATACTAGTTACGTTAGTAGAACATATTTTACATAATTATAAGAAAGTAAGTACATACGCATTTACGCATAAACAGAGTTCGATTACCTACCTCTAGATGACTTATCCCACGTTGTGATTATTTTTGTACAAGTTTAGTTTTTTAGCAATAATAGACATTTTTTAACTTCTCCTGCTCGTAAATTTCTTGTGTTCGGTGTGAGGTGAATAAAACGGATTTATATGATCTAGATAGTGCACAAAAGTCTGTTTATATGCACTAGTGCAGCAAAATGTTTACTCCTTAAAATGTTCAGAGGTTTAGTTTGTAATATACCTACCTATTTCAATGTAGGGAGTTTGACTGGGTTTATAGATCAGAGTATTATTAAAGACCCAGACATAATTTTTGTCGAATAAAAATGGAACATTGTTCAGATTTCAGATTTCATTATAACTAAAGTGATATTTGTTACATTATCACTGTTTCATTTCCTCGCAATTAGTGAAAAGCCGATTATATAATTCGTGCATAAAACCAGCTTAATCTTCGACGTAAATATCCGCCCTCGCCTTCAGCTCAGGCTGATAAACGTTTCGGCTAAAATTATGCACTTGTTGTACAACCAACTATGCACATTTTATGAGCTCACACAGAATTGTGACCAATTTATAAAAGAAATTTAAAAATAAACATAAAAATAATAGTAATAGAGTAACTCATATAATGAAAAGCAGATTATTATGATGGTCAGATGACCATGTGTGCAATAATGTCCCGGATATTCATTCATTTATATTAATTAAATTATAACTACAAGATTATAATGGGGTATTATTATTGTTATAGCTTGAAAACCAATGCACTTATTTTGGTGCTCATTTTGAATTCACTAGTAAATCTCACAAAGTAATATTTTCCAGCGTCACTTTTTGTTTTCGTGCCAAACCGCATAGCACGGGAACCTGTACGTATAGAACTGGCCGATTTCATTAATTTGGTCCATTCCTTTTCACTTAAAGTAGCCATTCTCTTTTCAAAACTGTAGAACCGGAATGTAGCTGATGTTGTATTTACGACGAGCATGGCGGACAGGCAGAGCGTTGTTCCTGTGTCGGCTGCGTAACGCGCACGGCAAGCCTCGAGGGGTCGACAGGATTTGCTTTCGCCACAAGCGAGCGAGCCACGTGAGCGAAGGCAGCTTCCACGTTCAGTCCGGTTTTGGCTGACGTCTCCATAAACGCAACTTGGTACTCTCTAGCAAGCCGCTGTCCTTCTTCTCGCCTCACCGCACGTTCTAGGCCGCTGTCAGATTTGTTACCTGCAACATAGAATAAATAAAAGAGTCATACATTATTTATAGATCACACCTATCAGACATATTATAACATGCAAAAGATTCTGAAATGTTTGCTAACACGTGACTCCGTAACGGCCAAAAGGATTTTAATGAAATTTGATTGACACTAGACGCAGGCTGGATGGCCCTGGATAGAACGATACTCATATAGAGCTTAGTACGAGTATAATATCGTATAATAGCAAGTATGGTGTGTAATATATGTATGTTGAATTTTTATTTATTATCCTAAACTTGGTCCAAGCATTTATTTACTCTGACAGCTGCTAATTGCAAAAAGAAGAAAGAAAACCATGAATTCTGATCTTTTCACTACACGACATACTTCAGTCAAATAATAAAAGAAAATGTTTTTTATTCAGCATTTTACAATATCATTGTCGCTATCAGGCCAAATAACTGCTTAAAACTAGTTTAGGTGTTAATCTTAAGCTAATGAAGAAACAGATTTGATAAGGTTTTGATTGAGTGTTATAATTCAGTTACGGTTTATGGTTTCACAGTGTCAGGTTTTCTGGCTGGCCCTGATGTTTTTGTCGAGACTGTTTCAAGTTCGGTAAGTAAATAAGTAATAGAATATAATTCAGTAGGTAGGTATAAATATAGGTATGATTACTTATAATACTTATTGTTACCGAACTTTGCACTGGATACCTACTTTAAGTGATCTAATCTCCAGAACAACTCATGTTCTAAAATTGGCGAAAGATAATACTCAATCGGGAAATTTATATAAAATCTAGGTGTACATATTGATGTGTATTGCCTGCATAACGAGTCAGCGAAGGTAACTAGGTTTAGACAGCTCCAGCGTTCTCTTCATAATAATTGTGTTATTCGAGGGTAATGGCATTCATGATAATATCAAGAAAAAGAACGCGAACACAGTGATCATCACTACCGCGGGAAACCTGGGGCCTTACCCCTAGCTCGAAAAGTTGACCCGCATAGGTGTTATTTGTCTAAACGGTACCATCAACTACGATAAGCGGTAGTTATTTGATAGCCGCCAAGCTTTGCTATTTTCACGCACACACGCATAGTAAACCGGATTTTCGTTCATTCAAGTTAGACGCTTTTTTAAACGATGCAGCTTATATGAGTTGGTTAATTTTAGGTACCTATCAGGTACCTATTAAAAGTTGGCTCGCAAAAATGAAGCTAGGGGAACCTGAATGAACCTGTATGATGAAAACTTCTTTTTATGAAAGCTAAGCGCGAACGCGAAAGAAACTCTATATGATCGTTATATCGGGAAGCGTATAATTAGACTTCGTACTGAAATGTAATTTAACTAGTTATGTATTTGTACCTACTTGTGCGTATTGTTATTACCTAAGAGCATAATGACCACGTCGTCCTGTGCGTATTCCCGAATCTCTCCAAGCCACGCTCGAATGTTGTCGAAGCTGACCTTGTTAGTCACGTCATAAAGCAGGAGGAGAGCTGTAGGAAAATAACAATAGTTAATAAAATTTGAAATGAGAAGTACCGACGTAACGTAATAGGTAGGTATGTTTTACGCGAACTCGAGCCGAGCGATGCTTGGTCAAAAAGAGATTAGGCTAACCTAACTAAGTAGGTTATTGAAGTACCCACCTACTATACTTGACAGAAATTTGCTTGAAACTTACAAAGTAAGTAATCACCTACCAACAATATGACTGTTTCAAAAAGGGGGAAGACGCGTGACATCCAAACATTGTTAAAATAAATAAACAAATATCTGGGACATTTTTCACACACGGTCATCTGACCCCAAACTAAGCAAAGCTTGTAATATGGCTGCCAGACACTGATATACGTACATATATAATTTTAAATACATACTTAATTAGATATCAACACCCAGGCATAGAACAAACACAAATGTTCATCACATAAATGTTTGCCCTAGGTGGGAATCGAACCCACACCCCCAAGTGCAGTCATATGGCTCGGTACAAACAAAACTTTGACAAGTAGTACTTCACGCGAACGCCAGTTCGATTGTGACTGAAGTCAATTAGGCCCGTGGGCCTAATTTGTATGGTTCACGTAAAGTAATTCGTCCCGTATTTTCCCATTATTTAACATCAATGCCTACCAACTAGCCAAATAAAAAAAAATCTACTTTACAGTAGCCAGTAGATATCTAAAATACCTAAACTTGTCGTGATAAAGTCATCAAGTTTAATATTAAAGGAGTTTAGTTACGTTTAGTTTGCACGCCCTATCTTAACGCATTCAGCAGTAAGTCGTCCCAATCAACCAGCCATGCACACGGCACTTTTTTTGTAAGATTAACACGATATCTTTTACGGTCAATGAGACTCAATTACCAGGGCGGCATAGAAATGTAGGAGCACCGTATGTGATTGTGACTGGCTGGTTCATGTGACAACATAGAGTATTCGAGTTCCACATGAGTGTGAGTGTGTGCGTGATCCGGTTACGGTTAGGCGTTTTGTCTGTCGCGATGCCAAGGAAACGGGTCGAGGCCAGCGCCTCTGTTGAGCTCTCGAGTCTCGCTCGCCAGACTGTGGAGGTGCACGGCTGCACGTAGCTCCTGGTCTTACTATGGTGAAGTGTTGAAATTCAACTAGATAAATATGCCTAGAGAGGTGCTCTCTTCGATACCATAATATGTTCACATTCACATCGCCTACCACTTATACAGGTTTCTTTCTTTCTATTTTTCTAAGTAAATAATTACACACAGTACGTACTGCTTCGGGTAAGTCCCTACATGACTGTACCTAACGACTACGGAAAGGCTCTCTGGTAAATTAAATATGATAACGGTATTTGAGTAAGTAGCTACTCATATCTTATGCAGGTAGGTACCTACCTATACTCAAACAAAGGTAACAGTGCTCAGAAAAAATAATTCTTTCAATTGTGTTGTAACAGTGTCACCTAAATCAAAAAGTTCATAGACAACGTCTATTGATAAATATTTGTTATCAAATCAACAAGCTTAAAAAATACGTGTGGTTCACAGATCTACCACCATCTACATCTACCATCAGTAGTATTTTCAGAAAATACGACAGTGGCTCTCACTTAACTATACATTATTATGTTGGTAGCACAATGTCAAGAGACTATAACATCTACTTTTTAGTACAAGTCGCGTGTCATAGATGGTGTTAGCTATTTTCCAGGCATTCATGATAGTAAGTAAAAAATTTCTTTTCCTTATTTTCTGTTGCACGAGCTGGTAAAAAATAATTAATTAGCTTTTGTTTAGCTAGTAAGAAGGCATATCTTACTCAATTCTTACTTAAGTACTTTCTAAAACTTACCGTGTGCGTCCCTATAGTAAGCGTGTGTAACGCTACGAAAGCGCTCCTGACCTGCAGTGTCCCAAATTTGAAGCTTCACCTTGATGTTGTCTACCGTTACCACCTTATTCTGTGGACAGATGGCGCTAGATGTATATAAATTAGAAAATAATATTGTGCTAATCTAGGTACATACTGACACTGAAATATTATAAGTAATGAAGGTACATTGCCTGATACGACAAAGTTATTTCTTTTATATGAAACTGAAGAAAATATGACATTCTCTTACGTCAGCCATTCTATTGCAGGACAATTTACTATGCAAACTGGCATAAGTACCTACCTAGGTACCTACCTATACTATTCTGAAATATCCTACATCATCTGTTGGAAGGTGTAGTTAAACAATAGGTATATAAAATTATTTTGTAGGGAAACGCAGACAAGCAGCTGTTACCTACGGGGACATTTGCTTAGAGCTATAATTTGTACCTATTTTATTTATACCTGCCTTACTCCCTTCACACTAGAAACCCACCCAGTGACAGCTGCAATAAATCAATCCGCAAAAACTTGGCAACAAAAAATCGAGAACCTTTGCAGCAACAAATAAAAAACAATAAATCACTCAGTCGAGCTACCGATTCAATCACAGCTGTCATGGTATAAAGGGGGCGGGAACGGAAAAAGCGCGGCAAGCTTCGAAGACCAATCGCGCGGCGCGGCTCGAACGCACGCCGCCAGCTGACTGGCCCATTTGAACTTGGAACCCTTGTCGGTCATTAATTACCTTTTTTGCGGAATTATAATAATATTGGCATAAATGATATCTCACGTCAGCCATCATTGTGCCATTGGAAGAATTGACATCGAAGTAACCAGATATTACCTATTATGACGTACGTAGGTACCTATATTTATTAATATCTGATTACGCTAATTTATTTCAAGGTTAGAAAAGTTATAGGTAGATAGTATACTATAATAAGTCAAGTAGATAATACTTACGTAAAAAAAATATCGAATTCTAAATAAAATTAGAATTTTCAAATTCAACATTTTGTAGGTAGGTATGAATTTCGATAGATAAATTAAATAGGTAGGTAGATAGTAGATACTTACCTACCTACTAGGTACGTATTTTACGCATCGAATAGGCACTCGTACTGTCTGTTGTTGGGGTTGGCATCGTTGTCAAAGTGGCGCTATATGCATAGCTTGTACGCAAGGACGTTATAAGGTTGGTTTTAAGCAAGACATCCTTTGGGTACGGTACCTTAAAAAGGTACCTACAAGATAGAATGCTAGCGCCATCTATAAAAAGTTTCTAACGGCCAACCCCATTCTAGAACCAAACAGTTTAAACAAAGAACAGAGACACAGACAAAGAATAAAATTTATAAAACATAATTAATATTTTAATGTTGGCATCACTGTGTACCCGGAAGTCGATCCCGACGGTGGAGATGTAGTTTCCCGCCAGAAACATGCCGTCCCGAAACCGAACGAGCATGCACGTCTTCCCGACACCGCTGTCGCCAAGCAGCATCACCTGGGGAAATTAGGTTTCACAACTTTATCTAAGTAAATTGCTATATAATCGATAACCTACTAATAATAATTATACCTAAGTGTTTGTATTAGATAGTGTTGAAGGGGTTAAGTATAAGTAGGTACGGCTCACGTACTCATCTTCACGCACGCTAAGAAACTTGTAGCGGCACTAATGAAATATAACGAGTATCTAACAGTCCTCAGAAAAAAAGGGAGACAAGGTGGCCTTAATACGAGCACTTGCGAAAAAGTTATCGTTACGTAAACGATAGCAAAACGTATGAAAAATTTAACAGCGCCTCTATCGGACGTGAAATGAAACTGAATTTTTCTTACATTTTGTTATCGTTTACGTAACGATAACTTTTTTCGCAAGTGCTCGTACTAAGGCTGCAGGTCGTCTGCCGGGTGAGTTTGACTGGAGGCATCAAGCCTGATTCAGGCCAGGTGCGTTCGCAACCGCCACACCACCTTACCATATTTCCCTTGTTTGTCTGATTGAGGTAGCTATCTATCTACCTTATACCTGTCTTAGTACATAAATTTGTAGCAAAATATGATACGGCCTGTCTAATTAAACTAAAAGAGGAAGCTTAATAAAGCCTTTGAGGGCTCTGCCACTCATTTTAATATCCTGCTTATTGCGAGATTTTTCATAAATAGGTATAGTCTCGGAGTTTTTATTAACTGTCTCCTTTGTGCTTCCGAGATCGGGAGCAAATTGAGTTTTATTTTTAGGAAGTGATGCGACATCCTTCCCCGTATACCGTGCCTTCAAAAGTGAATGTCAACGTGATAAAGGAGGCGGCACGTGTTTTGCAAGCGCCACAGATAATTAAATCTGAAGCTAGAAATATATTTTTCATCACACATAGGTAGGTATTCGAAAAAACGACAATAATTGGCTTTAGAGGATTGCGGGAAGAAAATTCAAGTTTGCCTCTGGGAATTAAAGCTTTTTCTCTTTTGATCGCTCTGCGTTCGTGCTTTTGATAGATTATTAGCGTAGTTATAGGTTGGAGCCGCTCACGTGATTAAAATATTCAATACTTAACACTGGCAAATGCACAAGACGTGCAAAGCTAAAATTCTCGCAAGAAGAAAAAATTAATAATTTAGTTAGACAGTACGATAATTAAATAGTATAATTATAATAATAGCATCTTGCAGCTTTTTATCACCATCAGATAAACCTATACGTAATGTATATTAAAAAAACGAAATACTACTCACGCACTGACTGACTGACTCAACACGAAATCTCGAAAACTACTTAACCTAAGAAGCTGTAATTTGGCAGGTTTCTTATTGTCTGCCGCAAAAAATAATTTTGTGAAAGGACTGAACTAAAGGGGGCAAAAGTGACATTGACATTAGATTATATGACAGTCGCGTACGAAGTCGCAGGCATCAACAGCTAGTTTTAAATATAAAATGAGTAGACAAATAAAGTAGGAAATTCCATACCTTCCCGAAAACATCGTATTTGTCCTCTTTTTTTCCTTGCTGTTCCCAATGCTCTGTAGGCGATGGGGGCTCACTGTGAGGCATAACTCCTTCTTGGTCGGTCTTATCATCATCCTCCCTCGCTTCCGGAAGGTTCCTGGCCCATGTAGGCCGAACTCTGCCCACCACCACTCTCTTCTCCATTTGACGACCATCCGAGTTTGGGTTCCACATTCTGCTATTTTTTTAATTATTTGGCTGAACGAGTTAACCGTTAACAGTCATTTTTAAAATCGAACACTTTAAAAAAAAATTGTTTGGGTTAGATTTTTAGTTCACAGACAGCGAAGTTGGGTAACTAAACTTCGCTGTTCACAGATGATGGTGAAAGTTTGTTGTTTTCTGCTTCGATCAAAAAAATACATCGTAGTTTTTCGAAGGTTTTCTGCAAAAATTTTACAAAATATATTTCCACCTTCAATACATTTGTACTAGATAATAACACCTACCATATAGATAGTCAAAGCACCTACCTATAATTATAATAACACTTCATCTTTTTTCAAATGATAATAAATAAATTACTTAATATAGAATTCTCTGTGTCCGGGACGCCATGGAACACACAAAGACCGACAATTTAAATTCGTCATTCATACATCATCTGCCCGACCGGGAATCGAACGAGGGAACTGGCCCCTATCTTCTTTCTTTTTGCATTGACTGCTATGGAAGAATAGACCGTGTAGAATCTATCACAAAATCTATAAACGGTCATACTTACCTATTCTACTTAATAAAAAATCTTAAATCAATGACCGCTGTGTCCAGAACCATGAAATTTTGCATAATTAGTGTTCCTTGTAAACAACAGGAAAGTATTATTAGATGATCAAAGCATTCCATTTATAGGTATATAAATTAATGTAAGTAAGCATTAAGAAAGTATTTTTGAAAATGAATATTTAGATATCTATTGGCGGCGCTGGAAGTTGAACCCTACGCGTACAAAGGCGCGGGCATTCAGCTAGTAAATAGATAGAAACTCTTTATTGTGTACACCAGAAATAAAAAAAAAAACCTGAAAATATGTGGAAAATATAAATACTGGTGATATATATACGTACATTGTCATTTATACTGTTTTAAACTATCACGGTTGTTCACTAAAGTTAAATGATTATTTACGGGATATTTACCGTGGTAAGGTTGTGGAAGGAGCTCCCGATATTTCGGCGCAGTTACATGCACCATGTTCACGGGAAGACTGAAGAATGCGGGTGGTTGGTGAAAAAGTTCAAAGTTAGGTATAGCCAAAACGATCTACCCTCTTTCTTAGTCTTTTGCTACGGTTATCACTGGAACTCGAACTCGAACCTAAGTCTCGACAAAACACACTCACTGTATCACTGCGTATAGTATTTTGAACACATTTTGAACGCGGACTTTTATTTTTAAGGCAACCTAATACTGGATTCCACGCACTAGCGAGTTGAAAACCATCACCTCGATTGAAATTCTGGCATTTCGAGATTTCAATAGTTTCCTTTACCAGCCTTGGTATGTAGTGACGCTCGGTGGACAGGATTTCGGGATTATGAAATTCAATCCAGTGGTTAGGACCCGCGTCCAGCAGATGCTCAGCTATGGCAGATTTATGTCTCTCATTATTTTTGACTGCCTTAATGTGTTCATTGATGCGGCATGAGACAGTTCGCTTCGTTTGTCCTATGTACGAACTTCCGCAGCTGCAGTTGATTTTGTACACCCCGGGATGCTGAAATGGAATCTTGTCCTTGGGGGAACGCAGACATTGCGCAATTCTCTTATAAGGAGTAAATATGGTCTTTATAGCATATTTGTCAAGTATACGACCTATTTTATCTGTGACTCCTTTTAAATATGGCAAAAAAGTCGGCTGTCGTTCCACTTTTGGTTTCATCTATTTCTTTTTCGGTTTGTTCTTACCGATCTGAGCCTTGTAACCGTTTCTGCGTAGCACGAGTTGTACGTGGGATAGTTCCTCGTCAAGGTGTTCAGCATCACACAGATCATAGGCCCGATTTGTTAGTGAACTGACCACCGAATTAAGATGCCGGGGATGATGGTGAGAGGTAGCATGCAAGTAAGACTAAGAAAGAGGGTAGATCGTTTTGGCTATACCTAACTTTGAACTTTTTCACCAACCACCCGCATTCTTCAGTCTTCCCGTGAACATGGTGCATGTAACTGCGCCGAAATATCGGGAGCTCCTTCCACAACCTTACCACGGTAAATATCCCGTAAATAATCATTTAACTTTATTGTCATTTATGTATGTTATACATGTACCTACTATCTGTGGCCTTAGTACGAGAACTTGCGAAAAAGTTATCGTTACGTCAAGGATAGCAAATGTATGAACAATTCAGTTTCCTTTCACGTCCGATAGAGGCGCTGTTCAAATCTTCATACATTTTGCTATCGTTTACGTAACGATAACTTTTTCGCAAGTGCTCGTACTAAGGCCACTATTCGGGTCAAGGATTACGGTAGGTATACATAGTGCCTACATTGTTCCGTAGATAATAAAAGCAGTAACATCTACCTCTTTTTAAGCTAATCGCATACTTTACCTTCGACTCCCTATAGACCTATATAGAGCCCGCCAGTCTTATCTACATAACCCAAAGCTTTGTTATGCCCTGTCATTGTCTATGACTGGTCAAGCACGTATCCAGGGAGGGGGGATTTATATAGCGGTGGGAATTATCCCCCGATATGTTTACCTACTACTTATACAAAAATTGTTGGCTGTTAATAGTGTCTTTAAGGGTCGGCAACGTATCTGTGATGGTGTTGCAGGTATCCATAGGCGACGGTGATCGTTTACCTTCAGGCGGACCGTCTGCTTGGTTGCCAGCTAAAGTAATGGCATAAAAAAAAAGATTTTCCATTGAAAACTTGCACTAGGCATTTAAATCCTGAAGTCGTGCTTGGTGTAATGGCTACTAGCGGGAACAGAAAAATGCTACAATCATTCATAATTACATAGTAATACCTATCAATCAATCAATCAATCAATTTATTTCTTGCTAAATGAACATGGTAGGTACAAAAATTACACATACATTAAAAACACTTATAGCAGAAAAAAACTAAAAACAAAAACTAAAAAACTAACTAAAAAAAAACTAACTATATGCTAGCACTTAGTTTAGTTATCTATACTAAACTCTACACTACTCTACACTATCGATTGCGGCAAGTGTTACGTCGGTGAAACGAAGAGGAACGTGTCCACGAGGCTCACGGAGCATATACGTTCCATGAAGAAGCTAGATACCAATGGTTCCGCAGTGGCAGAACATTATCTGGACTCCGGTGCGCAGCATTATATTAGATTCGACAAAGGGAAAGTGCTGGCACGGGAAAAATTCTTTGTGCCCCGGAAAGTCCGAGAAGCCATCGAGATCAGTCGACGTACAACCTTTAATAGGGATGGAGGATGGAACCTGCCACCGACTTGGAAACCGTGTCTTCATGGAGTTCGTGGGAGTGACCGTGAGACTGGTGGCGACGTGGTGAGCTCCGTGTGCTGGAGTATTCCCGAAACACATGAAGATTCGAGTGGGGAAGAGCTCCAGTGCACGCCGGCGCAGCATATTTCTCCGCGCACCCCCACCCCCGCACCCGATCAGCATCCGTTGTCGTCACGTGCGCGTCGCGCGGCGGCCCGTAGTGCAAAGCGAGATGCAGCCACGCGCGCGCATTCACCTTGATAAAGACCGCCGTATGCGGTTGAAACTATAGTCGGAGTATCCGGCCTAATCTTACGTTAGTAATTCCCGTGTAATATAAATAAAAATATCTACACTAATATTATAAAGATGAAAGATTTGTATTTTTGATGTTTGTAACGAATTAACTCAAAAACTACCAGACCGATTCAAAAATATATTTCACCATTAGAATGCTACATTATCCCTGAGTAACATCACGTAACATAAATTTATTACTAGAACGTTAGAAAAATAGCCAGCCAAGTGCGAGTCGGACTCGCGCACGAAGGGTCGTACCATTATCTATAAAAACAGCAAAAAAAATCATGTTTGTTGTATGGGAGCACCCCTTAAATATTTATTTTATTATAATTTAATTATTTATTTTTAAAGTTAATATGTACTAACTAAATATTCTGTGAATATTTCAAGCGTCTACCTGTTACCGTTATCAATATCAAGCAAAAACGAGCAAAAAAAATCATTTTATTGTATGGGAGCCCCCTTAAATATTTATTTTATTCCGTATTTTAGTATTTGTTGTTATAGCGGCAACAGAAATACATCATCTGTGAAAATTTCAACTGTTTAACTATCACGGTTCATGAGATACAGCCTGGTGACAGACGGACGGACAGACGGACAGCGGAGCCTAAGTAATAGGGTCCCGTTTTACCCTTTGGGTACGGAACCCTAAAAACACCCGTGCGAAGCCGGGACGTGCGGCTAGTATATTGTATAGGTAAAAATTAAATCATTTTCATTCTGTCACATTGGGGTTTCACATGTAAACAATGACTGCCCCGGTGGCTCAGTTGGTAGTGAACCTAACTTCTGTGCTTGGGGGCGTGGGTTCGATTCCCATCTAGGACAAACATTTTTGTGATGAACATTTGTGTTTGTTCTATGTCTGGGTGTTAATATCTATTTAAGTATGTATTTAAAAATATATATGTACGTATATCAGTCTCTGGCAGCCATATTACAAGCTTTGCTTAGTTTGGGGTCAGATGACCGTGTGTGCAAAAATGTCCCAGATATATATATATATATATATAATTTACATGAAGTAGGTAAATATTAGAGCAGCAACTTTTGACGTCTTAGGTACAATCTTCCCACTTCAATGAAGCAATGTAGAAAAGTTTCCAAGCTCATTGTCGTAGGCTTGATTGCTAATTTGCACTTTATTACGAAGCCCAAGCTTAAATTATCTAAAATAGTTTTAGGATGGAATGAGAACTGAAACCTTCACTATATCAGCTTTATTAGATCTTGATCTAAGAATACTATCTTGAGCTGAATTCCTTGTATAGGTAGGTATTTACCCGCCTTATGAATCTCTACTCTACCTTTCTATAAGACCCCTCATGTTTTTTAATGTTTTCTGCAGGAGTTTCTAAAAAAGCGGTGCGTTGCCAGATCTCTATGTAAGTATGTGATTTTAGGTGAAAACAGAAAGGTAAAAAAGCTCCCTACATATAATGGCTGGCTGCAAAAACGTAGAATGGAAACGGTATTTTTAATACGCTTTTATTAGCTTGGTATGTACGTATGTTGAAAGTATGTAACGGAATCTTTGAACTTTATTTTCAACGAGGTACTTTAAAACGTCGAATTAAATTGAAATTTTGCACACTTATCAAGGACCGATTTAAATAGTTTGTCCCATTATTCTTACCAGGATCTTCAGGATTAGCGATTTTAAAGCGTGATTTTTAGTTTTTAACATTTTTTTATTTTTTTTGTAAATTTATAAATAAAATGTAGTTAACTTGAATAACCTCCCCTAACCCTACTTAAGTGTGATGTACTGCCAGATTTTTAAGCGGTTTAGTGGCATAATAAAAAAGGGGAAGAAATACGGAGACATTAGAACACGAACGGCAATCGTACTAAGCTAATGAGGCACAATATCTCCCTTGTTTATCTAATCTGAGTTAGTACCTACCCTTATACTTCAGTATAGGTTAGGTAGTGTTTCACCCGCAATAAGTACCTACCTAAACTTCGTTTTCGCAATTTCAAGCATATTCAATGATTTCATAATAAAAATATGCAAACGTACACTTTTGAAGCTCGATGATAAAAATACAGAGTAAAATATTATTCCATCTTTCAAAACTTCGTCGTGTTTTTATTATGCCTGATGAAAAATAAAACTTCACGTGAAAAGCTTACGGATGGGAGCAATCGAAAGTAGGTACTTACCAAAATTTGGTAAAATTTTACCTTTGTACCTACCTATCTGTCGTCAAATTCCAGCCCGTTCATTCTTTCCTAATCCATCCAGTGAAGTTATGCTGTGAAAAATTAAGTATTTCTACCTAAAACCATATCTGTCGTAATCTGTCTTTGACAGATTTGCTGATCTTATTTTTGACTTTTTACCATTTCGAAAAAAGAGGGGTGCTAAATATACCTATGATGTTTAACGCATGTATCTGTCTATCTGTGCATCGTGCTCTCAAACAGCTGAACTGATTTTGATTTGTTTTTTTCACTCGGCGACCTGTGTGCCAGACGGAGGGCACCGGAATCATCTCCATGGAAACGCACCCTAGCACGCTGCCTGAGGTAATACCTACTACCGGGAAATGCTTGGAGCATATCCGTTCTCTCTACAACGGCACGAATTTACTTCTCGATGTTACATTCACGAAAAAGTTTTATGTCACCGGAATCGGGATTCTAACCGTTCAGATAAAATACACAAGAAGAAATAAAACATCTTACATCTTACCACTAGTACCTACCTACCCTTTTTTAACCGATTTCCAAAAAAGGAGGAGGTTATCAATTCGACTATTTTTGTATATTTTTTTTATTTGTTACCTCAGCACTTTAGACTGGGTGAACCGATTTTGATGATTCTTTTCTTATTTGAAAGCTAGTGCTTCCCGTGTGGCTCCATTCTTGTCCAGTTCTGACATTTTTATGAAGTTAGTTTTTTATATTTATATGAGTAGGCAATATAGTTACCATAAATAATGATCTAGGTAGGTATGTATCAAAGATCCACACAAACCTATGTTCTAGACGGTCAAGGACGTACCTCTTCCTAACTATTCATAAGTTCAGAAGACTTGGCCCTTCTACTCAACCCCAAAACTCATTAAATCTAAAAGTCAAGTTGTACGAATATTTATTCCTGACGGACAATAGGTTTGCCTCCAGCAAAATAAAACGAGACTCAACCTTTCAATCACAGCGAAAGCGGATATCCTCTCATCTCAAGTCTTTATGAAGTTTCTTTCTCAAAGACTCGCTTCCAATCTCCTGATTGGAGAATGTAAACAGACAGAGTTCGCTCGTTCCAGTCGTTTCGCTCCAATAAGTTATGAAATCAGCATTTTATAGAAACCAACAGTATTATTCAAGGTAGTAATAAACTTTGCAAGGAATTGTCTTTGTTGAAATTTAATGTTTCAATTTGTGATGGAATTTCTTTTAAGACAGCTTTAGATTACGTTTGCCGTTTTCAGGGTTCTGACGGTTCTTATTCTTATTGGAGATGGGGGCGATAAATCCTGCACTGACGTCCCGTTTGGGGTGTATTGTGCATTTTCCTCTACCAGCAGTTACCCGAGCCAACCCAACTCCTGGAAATATCGGAGTGAGGCTCTGGGGCGCTGGCACAGTTGCTCCAGGGGCGTAGATGTAATTGTGCATAATGACTATGAAAAGCAGTCTAGCTGATGTGGTGACGTGGATGCTGAAGGCAGTGATGCCTCATGCGACCCGGTAGTGATTCTAGTTTCCTCTGTGGCTTTACAATGCCACAGCACATGCTATACAGTTTCGTTCTCCTTCATGCAGCCACGACACAGTGGACTGTCCGTGGCTCCCAGTTTATACAAGCAAGTGGATATTCAAGTTGCAATGCCCGGTTATGAGGCCTAAAATCAGATAATGGTCGTGTCTTTGCAACTTCAATAGATTGTTCGTGATCTTCCTGTCAAGAATTGGAAAAGCAGCTTTAGCATGCTTGCAGTCATCTTTCTTGCCCTATAGGTTCTATTGTTCTTAGTCGGACCCATCCCTGGGGCCTTGCGCCCAACATTAAACGCGGGCCCGAATAGGCGCAGTTTTCAAAATCACGCGAACGCGAACCTTAACGCGCTGAGATACGGTTTGCAGTCGCGTGATTTTGCAAACTGCACCTATTCGGGCTCGCGTTTAGAGTGGGGCGTAAGGTCCCTGCAATTTTTCCCATACATAATATCTATAAGACAATGTTATTCGTAGCAAATTGTACCTACTTCGCAAGCGTTCCTCAGGTAGATGTAAAACATCATTTCCAATGTCAATATCAAGTCCATAGTACTTACCCAACATTATAAACAACTTTGACGATGTGACCAACCACAAAATCACAAAAAAAAATCTGCAGTTCCATAGAAAACGACCATTCTAACTTGACAAAATGCACCTATAGAGCAACTGATATTTTTTTCGCGATTTCGAGGTTGGCCCCATCGTAAAAGTTGATTATAAGGATGGTTACTATGGACCCCTTTCGGCGTAGTGTATCCTTTCTGCGTAACCCTGTATATATTTCAAATTTAGTAGGTAAGTACATCATCATCGAAGAGAAGACGTCCACTGCTGAACATAGGCCTCCCCCTTTAACCTCCACACTGAACGACATCCTGCCATCTGCATCCACTGAATAGCCGTGACTGTCACAATGTCGTCTTCATCTAGTGGTAGGCCTACCTACGCTGCGTCTTCCGGTTCGTGGTCTCCACTCAAGAACGTTTCTTTTCCATCGGTTACCAGTTCTTCGAGGGATGTGGCCTCCCAATGCCACTTCAACTTGCAAATTTTAATAGCTATGTCGGTGAAATTTAGTAGGTACATACCTGGATTATATTGGAAACACGATCAAAAGGATGGGACATATCGAATCGAAGATCACGCACAAGCGTTTTCCGAGATAAACTAATTGGGCGCTTTGATGTCGCGTCTGTCGAGTAAATAGAGTAAGGGTTTTCCATTAGTTGGGTTGAGGTTCTGTTATTTAATTTCTGTCTGATGTGTTTTGTGTGACCAAATAATATTTGGTCACACAAAACACGTCATATTATGACGACCCGTACTTTGGATAGTATATAGTCTACAGGGCTACACGGAACCGTTGTATTAAGCTGAAAGAAGGTCATTGTACACGTCAAGGTCATTGAAAAAAACTGTCGAATTGATAACCTCCTCCTTTTTGGAAGTTGGTCAAAAATTAAACAAAATACCACTTATCAAATAATACCTAATGCCCAGAGCCAGAGAAGAGATATAATTATATGCCCGACCTGGGGCTCAAGTTCAGTTTTATTTTAAATTTAATGTTTAATTGTAAGTAGTCTTTTGGAGATCGATAGGGGAGGCCTATGTCCAGCAGTGGACGTCCTATATCTGAAATGCTGACGATGATGCCTGTTTTCCGGTATTAAAGAAAAACTGATGATAGAAAACTGGTAACGAAACCGGAAAAGTTTAATTGCAATCGCTGCCAATGTATATCGGATATACGGGACGGCACGGGAAAGGCCCATTATTAACTTTTTAATAACCAAATACCCAATTTTAATATCTAATAACCAATGGGACTAACTCTGAAATTGCAAAAAAATATCAGGTGTTCCAAAAACGCGAAAATTTGCGAGAAAATGTTTAAAATAAGGCAATAAATTTATGTTGTTTGTTTATAGAGATGAGATTAGTAAACCATTAAGTCACGTATTGCTTTATTTGTACAGACGAGGGTTAAGTAGGGCGCCCAATTATTAGCAGCGTGGTGAGACAATTTAGCTCTGATTCAGGCGTCTTGATGTTCACAAAAAAGGTCAAAATTACAGTTGTTTTACGTTTATTTTCGAACCCATGCTTTAAGCGTTCCTTGGGCCTTACGGCTACCTGTTTTAAGCGATTATTTTTAGGTGATGAGAAATGTTACACGACCACAAACCGTATCTCGGGGTTATAAGTTCGCGTGATATTCCGAACTCGGCTGTTTCAGCGCTAATTAAAGTTAACCATAAGGGCCCATATATCGCTTGCTCATTATAACATAATCGGAGATGATAAAGAACTACCACATGTGGTAATTTTTTTACGTTTGAGATTTTTTTTCCAATACATTCTACTATATAAATAATTTAATAGTATGTAGGTACATAAATGATGACCTAAAAGAGACCGCAGGGAAACGCTGGATGCAGGCCGTTTCCAACCGATGGAGATCGATGCGGGGGAGGCATAAATCCAGTCCAGCAGTGGACGTCTTATCGCTTAAATGATGATAATGATGATGTACATATAGTACGCACGACGTATAGGGCTGTAGTGAAGGGTGAATCGTGAGAAGACTGCAAAACGCAGCATATGACAATCCGGGGTCTAGAGATATGACTGTGTAATATGTATTCTGTGATAAGACGAATCTACCTCGCATTTCAAAATCTGTGAATCCGTTTAGGCTACAGAAGGTAATAGAGGCATCAGATATAGACAAACATCCATTCCATACATACGTATGACGTACGTACATACATAGTACAAACACACACACACACACACTCACACATCCACCCGAAAAACAACAACCTCCTTCATGGGCAGTCGGGTAAAGAAAACCAACCGAGCAATTAATTTATAATGGTCACCCTTATAGCAATGGAAGATCCCCAACCGTTTTAACTCGTCCATATCTACTCACAGACGAGAGCAGAATTCATAACGAGACCTAATGGCTTTCATTTCGACGCAAATTATTTACATTACATGGTAAACATTAGCATGCGTCTATTTTGACGGAGATTTACGAGTTCGTAGTCTACTCGCGTCATGTAGGTAGGTATTAATAAAACAGATATAGAGGTAGTAAAAGGGTTTCGGTGCTTACTCTATACCTAATAGATAAGTACCTATCGTATATATGATAAGTCATCGGATTATGCGTGAATCGAAACGCATTTGGCTTATGCCGATATGCCGGATCAGGTAGTTCTTTTTTACGTTCAAAAGCCTAACGTTTCGTATTCGTATCGCGATATCAACTATCAAAACGAAGCGGTCGAAGATGGAGCCTATAGCCTAATATTTGATCGCGACACTGATAATTTGAGTCCCGTCAGATTCGTTTAGTTTAGAAAATGGTACAACAGAATTAGAAACATATTCAATTTCCAACCTGGTTCAAGGATTAGCAGAGTTGAGTTAGCAAAAGCACTACTGACAAAAACTACATTATTACCCGACAGCCTCCGAAGGAGGGTTGTGTAAGTTAGTAATTGAGATTTTTTGTTTTGTTTTTGCAGATGTACAGCGAACATAGAGTTCAATTTGCAGGAAATACGTAGTAATATGGGAAGATCTTACTTTATAAATAAGTACATATACTTAAAATAAAATACTGGAGGAAAAAAGAAAACATTTGATTTCATTCTGAAAATGTTAACAAAACCTTTTTGGTGAATAATAAAGCTTATAATATTGAACAAAATTGCTAATTAGCAATTTGATAATCTATTTAGGTAATCTGGTTATTTATATACAGTGGTATATAGGGAGAAAGCGGATCAGAGAGATGAGGGCGAATTCAACATTTGAGTAAAGCTGCGGCCACTGTCCAAGAGATAGTATAATTTTTTACTCGATTACTTCGTTTCAAGAAGTGGTCGTTTCAAGAAGTAGGCATTACAAGAAGCGGTCATTATAAGAAGATGTAATTTTTAATTGTGGACCTAAACCGCTGAAATGAAAGAAATATCCGTCTGGATTTTCTCAAAAAGATACAAGCGATACTGCGATAAAAAGGATCACATTAAAAACCGACTTAAAATATATATGAAAAATGTAATAAGTGCCTACAAAATTTGAGGGTTGCCCTCGATTTCCCTGGGATCTCATCATCAGATCCTGACTGACAATGGGACCAAATTGGAAGTAGCTCTACCGAACGAAAGTTTTTTTTTTGAAATCGGTCAATAGTTACTAGGCATACATAAGAAAAAAATACTATATACAATGGAACATAGAACCTTCCTCCTTTTTTGAAGTTGAGGAGTAGCGATCCGTCCACCCACCGGCATCACTACGTACAGTTTGTTTTTACATATCTCTGGTGTTGACTTCTGTAACGTGACGATTAGTAATTTTACGCCCAGAGATGGAAGATGGGCCCAGTACAAAATTTACGGAAAAGTGTAATGAGTCTATCAATTTATAAATCAAAATATATTTTGAAACATTTTGAAATGCCGTATTTTTAAAACTTTTCTATGTATTTCGCAGTGGACGCTCTACTGGAACCAAATTAGTAGAGATTTTTATGCTCTACAATTTTTTTAATACTTACCTCCAAATCTCATTAAGCGCAAGTAAAACGAGATTTTTTCAAAACAGGTTTTTGAATATCTTGGTTGGCGTACACGAGATTCTGTAAGATTTGATCCAACTTATTAAGGGACCTGTTCCCGTCTGCAGCTATATTCACATTATTATGATAATGTGAATATAGCTACAGCTGCATTATTAAGATATAAAAGAATGAGTGAGAATTTCCAAAAACTGAAAAAAACATGTTTTGGTGTCTATTGTGACATTAAAAACACAGACGGGAACAGGCCCCTTAAATGTCAAAACAAAGGTTTATTATATTTCATTCCGAAGGTATATCCACATTTCTCTGGACTATTTGCTCTAAGTATAAAAATTATTTTAATGTTGCAGCATGCGTGGGGCAAACTACGCGCGTGCCTAAAAACTTGTCAAAATCACATGCCATTTTGTTTTGATGGGCATCGCGGTTGAGGAAAATTTCCATTTCCACCTATATAAGTGACTGTGACCTTCAGGCTTTTTCCCATTTAATGAAATAACGTTCTTGGAACAGAAGATTGCGAGCTAACAAACACAACACCCAGTGGAGGACATAAAACCTTTATTTCAATTCATACAAAAAGTTTTATTTTGTTCAAAAGTACTTAGGTAATAGACGGTGGTAAAGCTTCGACTAGGGCTCGAGCTTACGTACGTCTACACTGTTATATTATGGCCATTTGTTAAATTTATAATAGAAAAAAAAACTGGCCATAAGCGTTTCCAGGAACGTATATGGATACCGTAGCCAAAATAATATAATTATGGTCACATTCATACTTCAGAAATTGGTGGAGGCTAACAGAAAAATATCTGTGGCCAAATTTCAGATTTTTATCATCCCGACATGGTATATACTTTTTATGGTTTAGTTTAGATAATCAGGAAACTACTTTGGAAACATTCTTTGTTATGATCATTTTACGAAAAGGTCCTTTAACCTTTAAGCTAGATCGTCTTGACTGTATTACTGTTATATCGCTATAACTCAAAAAGTTGTAATAACACAGTTGTATTCACAACAATTTTGAATATATAATGATCATGGTAATTTACATGGTTGTCTAACAGTTTTGAAAATGTAGAGTGAGGACCACTTTTTTACTACTTTGGCGGGCCATTTAACGCAAAAGTACTCTTGATAATAATACCTAAGTGTTGTTCGAAATACTTATTCAACGAAACTTAACACGAAGCGGTGAAGCAATAAGAAAGAAATAAGGCCTTAAATAGCGCTTCTGTACTGTGATACTATAAGCCCTGTTAGCTGTTATACACTTTTATAGTAGTTTTCCCACTGGAAATGCACTAACCACAGTCACACACATAAGTATATAAACTTTACATTTTATTAGTTTTAGCTAGATCCCCCTAACTAACGCAAGTACTTAGTGTTTATTTTAATTAATTAATTAAAAACAGACGGATATGAAGATAATTTCATTGGTTTTGACTCTGAATTACTTATTAGAATCAGTGCTGGTGCTTTGAATTCTATCTAATGTATATTTGCCAGTTATTCAACCGCCAAGCAGTAGTGTGCAAACACTACTGTGTTCCGGATTGAAGGGCAATGTTTCCAGCGAAATTACAGGGCACACAGAGATTTGCCATCTTATATCTCGGGGTGACGAGCGCAGTGCATTGCCATCCAGGGTTTTGAACTGTTGAAGTTCAAAATTCTGAGTGGCGTTGAGCTGTTATGGGCAAGAGCCATCAGGCGAGCGACTTCGCTCGTCTCGTCACTCAGTATCATAAACGTACAACGTACAAAGTTACCTATCAAATAGGTATCGTAAAAATTTTAGTCAGTCTTCTCCTTTTTGTCTCTTTAGTCAAACAAACAAAAACATATTGTGTATGGATGCCTATAACAAGATCTAGATTTATTTATTGAGGTTCTCAAAATATAATACATCTACAGCTACATTCGTAATAGAAATCAAATTAAATGAAGTTTGTCAGTCATAAATAAAAACTTCATTGTATTGGCAACTGAACTTCTGAGGAATAAAAGGAAGTCTTTTTCTTTATAACCAACTTCAAAAAAAGACGTAGTTCTATGTTCCCTTGTTTATTTTAATTTTTAATGTATGTTCACTAATTTTGATGATTCTTTTTTTGTTTGGTAGACCATACTTCAGAGATGGTCTCAAATAAATTTCATTAAAATCGGTTTAGTAGTTTGATTTTTAAATCATAATAACTGAAAAAAGTCATCCAAGTAAACGAAATTGCGTTTTTACAAATTTTGAAGTCAGTTTTTTAAATTGATAATTATACTCGTGCAGATAGAAACTATGGTTTTAATTAAAAGTCGTTGCGAACTATTGGAGTAGCGTTTAGAGTGAGCATAAGCGCAACCTAGTTTCCTTCCAGGCATACCTACTCCACTAGTTAGCATACCTATTTTATTTCATTTGATGTGGACAAACGCAAGCCTCCTAACATGAATAATTCTCGCATGTAAAAAAACTAAAAGACACGCTTTAAAATCACTAATCCTGAAGATCCTAGTAACAATAACGGGATAAACTATAAATTTTTTGCATTGTCATCAGTCCTTGTTAAAAATTTCAAATCAATCCGTCGTTTAGAAAGGGGTGAAAATCTAGTTCAAAGATTCCGTTACATAGATACATACCAAGCTAATAAAAGCGTGTTATTCGTTTTTATGTATTTCGAATTGTGTCAATCGTCCTTTGTAACACGGACACTGGGTTTGTGGCTAGCCTCACCATGATAGCCGCTGTGAGCCCTCAAATGTGGTAAAGCCTACTCTAGTGCACTTCCCTGTTGTCATAACCATATTTATGGTATACAAATAGGTACAGGGTTACGCGGAAAGGGTGTACTAAACTGGAAGGAGTACATAATATAGATAGATAGAAACTCTTCAATGTGTACACCAGAAATAAAAAAAATACAGACAAATAAAAAACACTTACGACCATCATTATCAACTACTTTTACAATAGGATTAACCCTGAAATTGCGTTCCATAAAAAATTAAACATATAAACGGTTATTTACACTCGACAAAATGTATGAACAGCAGAATTTTTTTCGCCATTTTAGGGTTGATCCCATAGTAAAATTTGTTATTACTACGCTGTCTGTCTGTCTTCGAATCGTAATAGATGGCCAGTTGAAATTTTGAAGAATATATGTATCTAGTGTTATGGCGGATGAACTAAGAAATAATAATAAAGTAAAAAAAACCGTGTGGTAAGGAACCCACAGAACGCAAGCCCGACTCGCACTTGGCCGGTTTTATTTATGGATGGATGGTGTGAGTAAGGAGTATGTTAGCGTGAGTAGGACTGCCTTCACAATAAAATCTCTGGTCCAAATTACGCCAATTTTGCGGAATTTTTCTCGTTACGCCAAAAAGGCCCGTATCCTAGACACCAAGGGGGGCCGATTTGAGGGTCAAAACTTTCTAGTCCCTATTAGGGTCTCTAAATTGAGGCCTGATAACTATATTAAACTAGAGTTTACGAACCCAACGGACAGAATCATTATTATAGACGGTTGAATTAGTCATATTTTGTTTCCCCAATCAGTAGTAAAACTTCAAGCTCACATACAAAAAAGCAACAAACTGGATACCTACACGCCAACAATCCAATAAAGAACAACAATTCTTAAATTGTTGGCGTGACAAAGTCAACTTAATTATAAGGGACTAATGATTTTTGGAACCGCTTCGGTCGTGTCGCTCTCTTGTGTATCCCAAGGGACGAAAACCTTTCTCCTTAATTTCCTATATATATAGTAGGTATACACACGAGTATACATGAGCTATGTAAGTATTTTCTGTTCCCAGTGATACAGATTGTAGGCAACATAAGCTTTTTATTGATTTACAAGACGTCTACATGCGACTGAATTTTTATTCAGCAAGCGACCCGTTTTTAGTTGAGGGTAAAGCAAAAAGAAAACTCTTTATATTATGTTTATTTCTACAACACATAAACTTCTTAACAGATTATGATAAATCGAAAGAGAAATATCGATATATTCCTCTACAACATAGATAGTTCAGGGATAGCAGGTAGGTGACGTCATCTAGCGAAAAAAGTGGGATCATCAAGATTTTTTAAACTCCCTAACTAAATCTTCAAACGGCTGGATCGATTTTCTTGAATCATAGCTAAGAACCATAAGAATCCACAAAATCTGTTTTCGAATTTATAACTTACTAGCCGTCCGCCTCGGCTTCGCACGAGTGTAAGCTCGGCCTTCGGCCTCGCTACAAAATGTAATATAGCCTATGTCACCCGGGGATAGTGTAGCTTCCCAACCGAATTTTTCAAATCGGTTCAGTAGTTTCGGAGCCTATTCATTACAAACATACAAAAATAGGTACAAATCTTTCCTCTTTATAATATTAGTGTAGACTAGCTGCGCCCCGCGGTTTCACCCGCGTGGTGATGAAAATCGGTGATGATGATGATAATGAAAAGTAGCATATGTATTAATCCAGGACATAAGCAATGTATATTCCAAATTTCATCTAAATCTATCCAGCCGTTTCTGCGTTATTGAGTAACAAACATCCATCCATCCAAACTTTCACATTATATGATATTAGTGTGATTAAAAGAAGGAATCAATTCTAGTGTTACTTTTCCTTACCTAAAAGCTTGCATATAGCGTCAATAAAATTTATGAAACGAGGCAAATATTTCAGACTTCATATTTCCTACTACAGTACGAAATGGTCCAAATCTCGCTCATTCCGCCACTTTGTGAGTTTCACAATTTTCGCACTTCAGTGAACACTCGTCGGGTGTGGATCGAATATAAGCCATCCCATACTCACTGTACGTACAGTTTTGAAGCTCATTGATTATTGAATAGCTTTTAAGGGTTGTATTAGATTTACCTTCGACTGCCTCGGTGGCTCAGTTGGTAGTGAACCTAACTTCAGTGCTTGGGGGCGTAGGTTCGATACTCATATAGAATAAACATTTGTGTTTGTTCTATGTCTGGATGTTATCTATCTATTTAAGTATGTATATATATATATATATATATATATATATATATATATATATATATATAAATATATATGTACCTACATATATTAGTCTCTGGCAGCCATATTACAAGCTTTGCTTAGTTTGGGGTCAGATGACCATGTTGTGCAAAAAAATGTCCCAAATATTTATTATTATTTATTACCTATGAAAACAAATCTTGGAAGTTGAATTAAACCTGAGTACTTCTATCTAGTCAATATATAACACCTATCGTCTATCCTTTACATACTTTTTTACTACACTATCTGTTCTTTTACATGCTCTCTAAATAAAACTGTAAAATTTAACAGAAATTCCAGACTCTTCAACAGAAAAAAACTCGTCAAAACTCAGACTCTTCAAAAGAAGACTTACAAATTAAGTCTAGACTTTAAATTGAGTAAATTTTGACACGAAATTCTTCTTCAATCCATTAGCTTGTTTATCTAAAAGAACTTAGTGAATTCACAACAAAACCAATTATCGTCACTTTTAGCTTAATTACAACGGTAGGTGCTAATTGCGAAGTTTGAGTAAGATGTAAGCAATCTTGTTAGAATGTAATTTGTCAGTCATAGATTATTTAACTTTGACTGATGGTAAAATAAAGCTGTGTTAGGAAACGTGCTCTTAACCTCTTTTTGATAACGCCATTGGCTCATAACTATCTATCAATTTACCATCATTAAAAGTTAAATAATCTATTAATGACAAATTAAAGTATACGCTTGCACATTATAAATATTTTTTAAGATAAAAAATCTCTGTCTCAGCTCCTTAAATAACTGGCCAAGAGCGTGTCGAGACACGGATATGGTAGGGTTCCGTAACCAACTAATAATTATAATTGTAGTCATAGTTCAGAAATTGATGGTCAAAAAAAAATCGAACGAACGAAGCTCTGTGGACTTAGCCTAATTTCAGAGATGTATCACCCCGACATAGCATACACTTTTTATAGTTGAATAATAGAGAAAACTGATTGAGAAACATTTTTTTTAAGATCATTACAAAAAGGGCAATCATCTTTGAGCTAGAATGCCTTGAATTTATTATAGGTTTATCGTTGTCACTAATAAAGTCATAAACAGATAATTTTGGAAATAATTTTGAATGAAGGTTTTAAACATGACCTATCCGTATTGTAAGTTACAAGTTTATATGTGTTATAGTTTAGAAATGCAGGGAAGGCAACTTATTGCTACTTTGGCGGGCCATATTTCGCAAAAGATACACTTTTTAAAAGTTATGTATCAAACCTTACCTTCATTTCAAAAGACTTTTTAACGATACCCCACACGTGGAGGTACAGTGAAAAAAAAATCATCCCCATTTCAGATGTATCAGAGTTACCCCAAAATATTTTTTATACTTTTAAAATTGAGTTCTCCATTCTAACTATAATTGTGCAAACTTTCATGCACTTAATAAATATAGGTACTCGTAAATAAGATAGAAGGATTTGGACGGACGGACCGACAGAACGAATTTATAATAGTTCCTTCTCAGGCTACGGAACCCTAAAAACCGATAGGATCTTAAACATTTTTTTTAATTGTTAATGGTTTTATTATGCACAATATTTATTTTTATTTGTATTAATTTGAAGGTCTGTTGTTTCATAGACTACGGTACGGGTAGCCCTTTGTATATTTTTTTTCATTAACTGTTTGCTAATAATTCAAACATTATTTTAAAATTGACACTAAGACTTTTTTCCTTATTTATTTTTTAAAACGTGTGAATGAGATATTAGCTCTGAGTTGAGTTCGAGGCTTTGAGTTTGGTCAACAAAACAACCAAGGCTCAGTCCTGCAACAAACTTCGCACTATCAAGGTATCAATAAAGTTACCGAATATCGATGTAACAATTTTCACAGAAAAGTGTTTCTGCGGTAGACGGCAGAAATAAGATTTCGGTTAGGGTGGCGGATTTTCGGGCGCGTACACAGAGGCAAAAAATAAAAATCTAGCGTTGCCATGGATCATGATAACATTGTGACGAACATCCTGTAGATATATTTTACAGGATACAATGAATTTCTATTAGTTAAATGAACTTCGTCACTGAAACATTGTAGTCCAGAAATTACTTTTCGTTCCAATTTATGAACGACTAGCCGTCCGCCCCGGCTTCGCACGAGTGTAAGCTCGGCCTTCGGCCTCGCTACAAAATATAATATAGCCTATGTCACCCGGGGATAGTGTAGCTTCCCAACAGTGAAAGAATTTTTCAAATCGGTTCAGTAGTTTCGGAGCCTATTCATTACAAACATACAAACATACAAAAATAGGTACAAATCTTTCCTCTTTATAATATTAGTGTAGATTGTGATGTTGACATTTACCTAGAAATTTAACAATTAAGTATTGTAAAAGCTGACGGCTCTAAGAACATGCAATAAGTCAACAGAGTTAATAATTTTTTGAATTTGAACTAGCGTTACTTATACATATTATTGTTCAAACAGTTGAATTGCCCATAGACCATTGGAGTACTACAGATAATCAAAATGATGAGGAAAACGCTGGACGCAGGCCGCTCCTAACCAGCCATTTTGCAAATCGATGGGGGAGGCCTATGTCCAGTAGTGGACATCCTATGGCTGAAATGATGACGATGATGACTTGTACCCTTAAAACATAGCACTCCTTATGGGTAGTTGTATATAAAAAGATGTAGAATTCATAGTCCGGAAGAGAGAGAGAGAGAGACAAAGAAGAAAAGTTTTTTTTTTTTTTGAAGTCGCTCGCCTGATGGCTCTTCACGCTCGCCCATAACAGCTCAACGCCACTCAGAATTTTGAACTTCAACAGTTCAAAACCCTGGATGGCAATGCACTGCGCTCGTCACCCCGAGATATAAGATGCTAAATCTCTGTGTGCCCTGTAATTTCGCTGGTAAGTATAATATTAAGTACTAGATATATAAGTAATAATACTTATATATCTATTAGTACTTTTCTACCTACTTATTAAGTAGGTATCGCGTCAAGGAAAGACAAATTATTTCTAGTCGGAAAAGCGTGCCAGTAACAAGCAACAAACTGCTAACGAGGTGACAAGTTTTGATTGCTGTTGTCTTGTATCTAGAATATTTATAGATACAGTAAACCTAGTTGTCTATCTGTGTACTCGTGTGTAAGGAATGTGTATAGATTTGTGTTTTAACACGGTTTAAGACCTTTTTAGGTTTTCGTCTGTCCGTTTGACCTAATCCTTCAAAATCATCACTTCTTCATGAACTGAAGATTTTGACTTAGACATTGATTTAGTCATCGAATATAGTCTATTAAATGTAAGTTGATTGAAATGAAGTATGTCAAAATATTCGATTAGTGCTGGGACAATTCGTACCAAATCGAGAATAATGTGTCTTTATTTATCGACTGGAAGTGTCTTGCACGAATAATATTTTTAAACCAATCTATATTTCTGTTGTAGTACTATTATGATGAGACTTTAGGATAATGAAATAAAACAGAAAAAGCAAGTAATTTTTTTTTGTAATATAAATAAATCTATTGTTTAATCTAATGGTGTACATTCCAAATCAGTGTCATCATTATCATCAGCGTTAGAGCCACTTGAGAAATCCTGCAGATTAATAATAAACGCTATTCAATCAATAGTCAGTCTAGTATGCTATTCTAGTAGTCAGTCTTTGGATAAAGATGCTTCGTTCCGTAAAATTTACTAAGACAGTTGCTAGTAATTCGATATTATTATACGATATACAAAAGAAATCTAGGTTTACAAAAAAATTGTACATTATCTGTACGAGTTTTGTATTTCGATAGTACGCAGAGGAAATTCTGAAAAAACAAAAAAAAATACTATTTAATTCACACAGCAAAATAAAACGATCGATTTTACGTTTATCGATTTACCACGTCCCTAAATTTTTTGTCAAGTTGACGTAACCTTGTTATGACAGAATGGAAAAATATGACTATTGTATTGTGATAATCCACACTAAATGCAGTTCCGTTTTAAAATTCAAATATACTTTTACTATTTATATGTACAGCACTTGTAGTTCATAATAGTTTAAGACGCAGAAAACCAGTGATCTTTGTGTTACAAGTAAATGCAATTCGCCAGACGTTATTACAAAGACATGCCCTGAAATGTCGTCAGCTGTCGTTTCAATCAAGCTACATTTAAAGGACTATAGTTGACGTGAATAGCTATAATAACACGTTTTACGGATTTTATCGTGTATATTTTAAATTATAGCCCATCGCTTTAACTGGCTGTCGCGATTGCCAACCGGTTGGTTCACACGCCAGTTCGCGATCACCATCGCGACCAGCTCACCTCTGAAGTCTGAACCAAAGATCGAGAACGCAGCCATCATCATCTATCTTCCATGGATCCCCATCAATTTTGGTATTTAGCGTTTAGCTTCTAATATGTCGTTTACTAAATAAATAAAGAACTATGCTAAGAAATCTTCGTAGTCGATTTTAACCTTTCTAATTGTCAATTTGTAATTGAAAATGTATGTTATCAGATAATAATACAATGTAGTACTATCGAACTGATCCGATGATGTACCCAGCAGTACATCATCGGATCTAGAGTTGAATAGTGGAACTTTTCAGTGGCTCTATACTGAATTCCCCGAGTTTGCGATCATTTGATTTGTTTAAGAGTGCTTTTTAGTTTTTTAAACATAAGCCGTCTTACTACAAAAGATTTAAGAACGCTTTAGACATGGTGTTGTTCAGATGTTTCACAAACGTCGTACCACAAATCCACGTCTAGCACTCGTCTAAGGTTAGACATGCCTTAGCCATTGTTTAAATTTAAACAGCCCCCAACCCTTGTTTTAAGACGTGTCTATCTCAGTTTTGTCCATTTTAATCATTTTGCTTGTGAATTTATCTATTAAAACAATGGATTTTATTGATCCTATTGATTTTATCGATGATAACGACTTGTAGGACTTAGAATTTATGGACAATTGCTCCCGCGATCTCTGTGCTTCTTGTCCATTTCGAATTTATTTAGCTTTGATGTCATTACAAATCACAAAAACTATAAAATAACTTCAAATTAATATTTTTATCGCGTTAGCTATGTTATGTTACAACCAAAGAAACAGAATAACCAAGGACGTTTTAAGTGTTTTATGGGTCCTTTGTTCAAGAGAATAACAGAACTCTCAACGTCATATAAATTTGTCAAACTTTCTACACTAATAACGTTCCGGTCATCCTATAGTGCCACATGTTACGTGTTATACCATAATGCCACAGGACGTACACTTTTTTGCTCGATGCTCGGCCGATTGAAATGGAAATTGTCCAAAATAAGCCCCAAATAATGATAATTTGGTCGTCAAACGAAGGTCAGACATGAACCTATCCATAATAAAAATAAATTAGACACCAAAATGGATTGATTTCACATAATCGGTTCTGCATAAAATGAAACGTTTCTAATTTTTGCCATATTAGAAAAAGTATGCATCAAGTTAGGCTGTGTTTAAGGAAACACATGTTAAACATGGTTTTATGGTAGAAGAAATAAAACATCTGTTAAAACGGTATTTAACTTTTAGACGCTGTCTAGCTAAACAGGTGTCTAGGCGTTGTTTTAAATATTTTTTGTGGTAAGACGGTAACTTTTTTATGCCATAGGTGGCAAACAAGCTGCCGGGCTACCTGATGGTAAGTGATCACCGTCGCCTACGGATACGTGCAACACCAGGAGTATCACAGATACGTTGTCGACCCTTAAATACTCTATTAACAGCCCTTTATTATTCTTTTTACTCTTATTTTTTCACTACGCAATTTATGATGGAAACTTTTTCGTTTTCAATTTAAGAACTAAATCTATACTATACTGTCATACTTACATCTTTTTTATCCATCATAAAAAGGCTCTAGATAATTTATTTTATGTAGCACACATGCAGAAGCTTCAACAGAAATAAACAAAATATTCAGTTGTGGCTCGGTTTTTAATTAACACGTGGATTTTTTTGCGATAAAGTATGAATAGGCTGAATGGAGTTTGATGACAGCCTTTTAGCGTAGGTTCTGTTTTGGGCACAGACTATATATAGATAAAGCTGCGACATGTCTTTCATGATTGGTGATTCAGCCGCATTTTCGACCTCATCGAGCGACTGCGATAACATTGGAAATGAGAGAGCTGGTGACTTCGTTTGTGTGGAACCAGCCGCCTTCTTTGAGAACTTCAGTTCAGTCAACTGTACTACGGAAACTCGACTGAAATTGGTGGTACAGTCAACTACAGTCACGAGTTCCGCTTATTTAAGGCTCGCTTTTCCAAATTTTAACAATTTTGGTCATTCTAGTTTTAATGTGTCTACCTCCATCTCCATGGTAAGCTTAAAATCATAAATGATGTCATATCAAAAGTAAATGTTTTATCTAGGAAACCGTAAAGACCATATGAAGTAACAAGCGTTGCTTAAAAGTAGGAAAACCTGGCCTTACGCATGGTCCTCTCAACCGAATTATGCAACTGTATCATGGGCGTATAAATTATGATCAATATAAAAAACGGACTTCATAAAATGTCAGAACTGGACCAAATTGAAACGGAACCACACGGGAAGCACCACTGAAGTGAAAAAAATTTCTACTATGGGAAGCACCAGCTTTGAAATAAAAAAGAACAAAATCGGTTGACCCCGTCAAAAGTTCTAAGGTCACAAATATAAAAAAATACTGTTGGATTGAAATCCTCCTCCTTTTTGAAAGTCTTGTTAAAATAATAGTGTCACGGTCCCCTCTAACGCGCTCACTCATCTCGTTTCCCGTTTAGCAAACGAGATCTAAAAGAAAAGAGTTTCTTTAGGTATACTGACTTCAAAACCGATCATAAATATAATTATATCTACTTTCAAGTTTCCCCACAATTCTCTTTTAACAAGGAAACCGCCTCTACAAAATTTTGGGAGTCTCATTAAATACCAAAACCTTTCACGTAACAAACTCAGAGGGTTTTGCTTTCATACCTTATTAAATTATATATTTTGCAAATTATAATTAATTAAATCTTTTGAGCCTTTTTTACATTAAAAAATGAACCTCGTTTTTGTATAGGTAAAGTTCTGGACAGCCCTAAGCGACCAGCATAACGGCTAAACGATCGGCGTAACGGATAAACGACCGGTATACGCTACGAGTACTAAGGACACTTAAACACCTACTTGTGTTTGAAATACGAAACCAAAATAAATTAAATTTGTTTATTGCTAACTTATTTCATATTTTTTATTTATCTCAGTGTATAAAGTACATGCTATGTATATACAACTCTGCCAAACTGCGTAGCAGTTTGTAGGCAGATATCTACTCTCATTACAACATTGCAGTATTGAGTAGGAACATTTTTTAAATTTAATTTTTTTAAGTGCCTTTACTAATTGAACAAAATACATGCTAACACTAACACTACAGAAACAGGTCATCATTGGAACACTAGGAATGGACAGTGCCAAGAGCCCGCAACAAAAGAAAGAATCCGAGCAACAATTCAACACCAAAATTGAATTCAGAAAAATCGAATTACAAAAGTCACTGTTGTTCTGTCAAGTTTAAATCAGTCAATATTTCGTTACAGATAAAATTTGATTCATCGCTAAAAAAAATACAGCAGGTTCAGCCGCTTCACAATCTGTAGTGAGCGAACGAAACTAAAACAAATTGGCATGGCAAATAAATAACTACAATTTGAGTTACAGGTAAATAGGTATTACAATGAATGCTATATAATCGATTACAAATAAAAACACTTTACACCCCAAAATTCGCAACAAAAATACAACCTGCAAAATCAACATAATTAATTATGCAAATCAAAATAGATTTTTTTGTGGCCATCATCCTAGATTCAAAATAAACCTAGCACAAAAACCTCTCTGGAGTCGAGCCCGCTTTGGCCTTCTAATCCACTGTTTATCAGATTTTGAATGGTTTGCCTCTACCTTCTTAATACAAACCGCAAGGAACTGGAATGCTTTGCCACCTTCCTTGTTGCCTGGAAACTATAACCTGGGTGTATTCAAGGCCAAGATGAAAGAGTACGTCAATTTCGTCCTCCATCTTCAGCCACAACATCGCTTTCCATCAGGTGAGTTGGTAGGGCGTATAGCACTTCTTTTTTTAATTAAAAAAACAATAATATCTATTGATAGAGAAATATTAATGCATATTCAGATATTCCTGATCTTTGGGTTATATTCCATCCCCATATCTTAGCAATTTACTTTTACTTCTATGATATCACAAAATTCAAAACACATCACGAGAACCACGAACTGTCATCGTAGGTGATTTCGAATGCAAAATCGTCGTCGTGTTATTAAGTAGGCAAGTACAAAGTTAGTGATGACCTAACCTAGCTCATAAATTATCAGGACTGACTTTACAAAACCAGTTTAAGTATTAAACTTGAAAGAGCCTAAACTATACCGCAGTCTACAACAGATTTCATTAAACTTGGCGTTTATGCTAATTTTGAATATTATTAAAGTACTCCATTGTGGCGTAGGCATCTACTTATTAATAAGTATTAAATGCTTAAACGTAATCGTTCAATTTAAATTTAAGCACAGCTGCGAAGACATGCTTATTAAATCTTAGTCTACGACGTATAATTATCTACAGTGCAGTGTGATATTTACCCTAAACTACAACATTATTGTCTTTAAAGTTATATGATTATTTACGGGATATTTACCGTGGTAAGGTTGTGGAAGGAGCTCCCGATATTTCGGCGCAGTTACATGCACCATGTTCACGGGAAGATGATTATTGTCTTTAATCGACACTTTCAACGGATTTTATTGCGTGTATTTTACATTATTTTTATTTCCTGACGTTTTGGACACTTTGCAGTGTCCGTGGTCACAACATCCATAAAATTTCTATAAATCTACATCTATATACGTCATCTATATAGTTCTATCTGTGTCCACGGACGCTGCAGTGTTCTAAACGTCAGGAATCAAAATATACACACTAAAAATTCTGTAATTGAGAGATATCAAAAAAAAATACACAAAGGTTGTCTTAAAATGAGCAGCTGAACACGTTATAACAGTTTTTAGAATTTTTGTCTGTTTGCTTGTTTGTCCACGCATATCTCCTAAACCCCTGGACGGATTTAAATTCTGTTTTCACGAATATGCTTAGCTGTGACCAGATTGAAGTATAGGCTGTTATTTCGCGCAAGGGCCGGATTAAGGGAGGAAAATGATTTGAGAGGTTATATGAAAATCTACGCATACGAAGTCACGGGCAACAGCACTTGTTTTAAATAATCGTGTTAACCTAAGAAATATTAAACAGACTTCAAAAAAGAAGGAGATTCTATGTTCCACTGTTATTATTTATTTTTATCTATGTTTACCGATTTCTCCGCCAATTATGAATTGATTTTGATGGTTCCTTTTTTTGTTTTGGTAGACCATACTTCAGAGGTGGTTCCATATTAATTTTATCAAAATCGGATTAGTAGTTTAGTTTTAAAATTAACATAACTGAAAAAATATGTTATCCAAGTAAACGAAATTGTGTACCTATTTACAAATTTTGAAGTCGGTTTTTTAAATGATAATTATTAATATCACGACACCAATCCATTTATAGCAACACACATCTTAAGTAGACGATGACGATGCCGCTCTTGTGTTGGTTTACATCACAGAGTATTTATAATCTATCTACATCTACACTAATATTATAAAGAGGAAAAATTTGTACCTATTTTTGTATGTTTGTATGTTTGTAATGAATAGGCTCCGAAACTACTAAACCGATTTGAAAAATTCTTTCACTGTTGGGAAGCTACACTATCCCCGGGTGACATAGGCTATATCATATTTTGTAGCGAGGCCGAAGGCCGAGCTTACACTCGTGCGAAGCCGGGGCGGACGGCTAGTGGTTTATAAAATAGTCGTCACAGAAAGTGTCCTTAGCATACCACAAAATATTGTTTGAATCGTGTGCACAGACATCGCCTGTCACGTGTGTATATGTACTATGTACTAAATATATAGGTATTTTAATAAACAGATTTGCAAACATGCAATGAAATTTCAATACAAACAGATACTGATAAAAGTAAGATTAAGGACAATATAATTAGGTTATCAGCTAAATTTATTCCAAACCATCGGATTTGTAGCATATCAAATCCTTTCAACAAGATGCCACGAAGTGTGTCCTCATTAAAGATAATTATTACTTGCGTCATTTGATATGCTGAAAATTTGTTTGACATCAGCTGTTTCTCATGAAGCTATGAAAGGAAAAATATTTGATATTATGATACTTACCGAACGGTAGCATGTGCGCTTTACAAACTGACGGCACCTGGTTCGATCCTTGGTCTTGCACCGATGACTTATTTAGTACCTACTTAAATAAATTATGTGCAGTTTTCGATGCCACCACACAAAAACGGTGAAGGAACACACCGAGGAAACCGGTATGTCCAAGAAACTCAAAAGCTCAAAGACATAATATGACATTTATCAACATACACTGGGCCAGCATTGTGGATTAGGGCCCATCCTTTCTATCTCTCTGAAGAGAAGGTCTATGTCCCAGCAGTGAGGACTTGATAGGTTAATAATTATAATGTTGCCCTTCCGGTGCCCAAGATACGGCAGCCTTTATGCGGGGCCTATTTAGTGGGTAGCAAGTCATCATCTGCCTAAAATTTATTTATGTTGTTATCTCACAATATATATTATTATTATTTTTTATTTTTTTTAATGACAAATTATACTTTATTGAAACAAAGGTAACTAATTTCACATGAAACAAAGGTAACATAAAAACAGAAATTTAACATAAACTTAAATATTAATTAAAAACAATAATAAAGTAGCTAAATAAATACCTAAATTAATTAATTTCTGCCTAAATATATTTTGAGATGAGAGAGGATAAGGCAGGTGCCGTTTCGCATCCAATAGATCTGTTCTCCTATCCACAAGTTGTTCACCTCAATAGAAAAGTTTTTTTAACTATACTGTATAATAGTTTCATATTCCTTTTTATACATATTACATAATTGTTTTCGTACTCAACAGGGCCTCTTGGTGTTGCCTTTGGCCCGCCAATGCCTTACGAAGGTACGGGCTAGACCCGAGAATAAGTTTAAATAATGATGGCATCTATATTTTCTCTGGCATGCTCCATGACGTTATCGCTAAAAGCATGCTAAATTATAAGCGACACATGCCACACGCACATAATACATACCTGGGCCATGTCGTCTTCGTGTTATTTTATATACCATTTTGTTGCAGCTTAAGACAAAAACAACCCTTAATTTATTGTTAGACTGAACAAAAGGGCTGCAAACCATAAAATTGCCAAATCATTTTACGGTTACCTAAAACGGGACAAGGTAGTTAAACGGTTAAGGGTCCGTAAATTAAGGGTTCTGAATAATTTCCGCTTTTGCGTCACAGTTGTCGATTGGGTGATCAATGTGATTATTACAAGGCGATTTTAAGGATAAAGGAAAATCGATGTTTGGTAATCGATTTTCATTAATTTCTATTAAAGAGTTATGCAGACTGTTGGTCAGATAAAATGCGTCTGCAAGAGTCTACAGTCGCCGACTCGGACCGCTTTGAATAATTTTTAATCAGTCACGGCGTATTGCGTGAACGGCGTTTGAACTTGAATATAAGCATTATCAAAAATGGCCATGCAAAGGCCGTCATGATGAAAAGAATTCGAATTGACAAACGTAGCGCAGGATGCCCTGAGACTTGGTGGGGTGACAATATAATATATTATCATCACTATACATATAAAATTTCCATGTCACAATGTTAGTTACCGTACTCCTTCGAAACGGCTTTACCGATTTTTACCAAATTTTATATGCGTATTCAGTAGGTCTGAGAATCGGCTACTATCTATTTTCCATACCCCTTCACCGATTTTCATCACCACGTGGGTGAAACCGCGGGGCGCAGCTAGTAGTAATATAATACTCAGTATTATATATTATGTAAGACTGAGTGACGTCTCTTAGGTGAGGCACATGTCCAGTTTTTAAGTTATGGCGTCACTGGTATATTACGAATTAAATGAAAACTTGGCGTATTCTAATGAACCCAAAGCCATAGCACAGGCCGTAAGTAGATTATAAAATTTTTGGTTTCTTTTTTTTATTTTATTTATTAGATTATTGATTGTCTATTCTGTTTTAGCATTTTCCAAAACAACGTAAGAGATCTATGTGCTTCTCCATTCATTTTAAAAAGTTATAAAAATGTCATTTATTTTAGAGACTTCATAGGCAGAGTCAATAAAAAACAAGTATTAAATCTATTATAACTAACATAAATTTGTAAATGCCCGAACTAATAAATTATGGATATTGCCAAATCAACAGGCACCCAATCAAAATGATTAAATATTGTTAGAGACGAGTAAAAAATTACGTTAACAAATTTTATGTGAGACCATCTCGACAGTTTTCTTTACCTACATAATAAAAAAAAAAATACAAATTCAGACCGAATTAAAACCTGAACTGTAGTCGGGAAAATACCAAAATCAAACTGATCATTCGAATGTTCTTTTAATATTGCGCTATTGTCGTTAAAATATCCCAATGATTATTCAATTACAATAAATCAACTACCATGTAGAATTGATATTTAAAAATCTAGTTGGTGCCAGCGAGCGTCCGCAACAAATTGGCCCTATTTTCGAGTTCCATTTACTCATTGGTTCGTTCGAAGGTAAGTGGTGCGCAGCGATAAGCTAGCCAAGCAATAAAAATAATAAGAAAAGGACTGACGACGGTTGATGAAGGGGGTTTTTATTACACGGTCCGTCACAGCTTAGTTGCTGGTTTGTTTTTAATTTCATAATATACATAGTTAAAGTATTTTTAGTAAAATAATTTTTGTAAAAAGAGTTGAAATAAATAACAAGTTGCCATCAATCATAAAAGAGACAGAGAATAATGACATTTTTATATTTAGATTGAAGAAGTTTCTGCTTGACAAGGCATATTATACCATTGACGAGTATCTCAAAGATAAATTATAAAATGTAATGCAGAATTAATAGACATTAATAATTTGACTGTAATTGTAGTATGATGATAATTATGTTAACTTTATATACCTATTGTAATTTGCACGCCTTAAAGGTTAGATATAGAGCACCTTTTTACACTTAAGACCGATCATGTACCTATATTCTAGCAAATAAATGATTTGATTTGATTACATACAAATATAGTCAGACCGAAAAAAGCTCATTAGAAAGCGCGATCGCGAAAGTTTAAAAGTTATTTATAGTCAGACAGTCTGGAGCACAGAAAATTTCTCATTTCAGTGGTCTGGAGGTGTAGGTACCTCTACGTATATAGGTACAGTGATCAAACATGCAATGACCTTGCCAAGATCGTGTCATTTGAGATTTTTGCCAATCGTTTTAAATAAAATCGGCCAAGTGCGAGTCAGGCTCGCGCACTGAGGGTTCCGTTCCGTACCACCACAAAATGCAATAATTATCAATATAAAAAAACTATTTAGTCCGACATAACGCCTACTAAAATAGCCAAGCAATTGCTACGCCATCACATGGTTAATATTTTACAAGTGACGCTCGGTATAACTTTTAATGAACAGAAATTTGTCAGCGACTAGCACTTGGCCATCATTTATTATTTGATGTTATACTTTAGAGTGTGTACTATAATCATGCCAAGTTTGACGCTTGTACGTATTACCGTTTTTACATAAGAGCTAATATAAAAATACGTTTAAAAAAACACGTTTGTTGTATGGGAGCCCCCTTGGATATTTTTATGATTCTGTTTTTTGTATTTGTTGTTATAGCGGCAACAGAAATACCTACTGTGAAAACTTCAACTGTCTATCACGGTTCATGAGATACAGCCTGGTGACAGACCCACAGACGGACAGTCTTAGTAATAGGGTCACGTATTACACTTTGGGTACGGAACCCTAAAAATCATTCCCAGTTTTCGCAATTAGTACACATTTTTAACGGAATTTATTTCGTGTATTTTACCATTTCAATTCCTTACTTTTCAAACACTTTACAGTGTCCATGGTCGCAGGACATTGTAAAGTGTTTGGTTAAACTAAATGATGGATGTGTCCAGAAATGTTATGATAAGATATGAAATGATTTGCAAATACCGCCAATTATTTTTAATGAAAACGTAAGTGTACCAAAAAACCCCCATAAAAGTTTTTAGTTTTAATTCCAGTTGTTTGGGTTTTGCATTAGTAATACTAGGCTCGTACACCTATTATTTCGTATATAATATCGGTATTTGATGGACAGCCCAGCGTCGTAAAAATAAGGCTGTATGCACAGCACATGTACGGGTATAACCCGCGCGATTTTACCGCTCTAATGCTCCTGTTGAATGGCTGGACGGCTGGCTGCTTTCAGTAAACAAGCTTTAAACGAATGTAAACCCTTAATTTAGCCCTGGGATGTGTAAAATTAGATTAACGTTTTATAATACAAGGATGGACAGCGGATTGTGTTATTTTCGGTGGGTTATTTTACACTGACGAAATTGTTTTAGCAATTTCGTAATAGATGTATAATTTTGCCTACCGTCCAGTGATGCCAAGCTATACTCGTATTTTTATTTTACACAAAGGCGTGATTGATTACACCCTAAAATCATAACTTTTTATATAATAAGTACCCTAAAGCTAAAGTTTTCGTTTTGAATAAATAGTAAAACAAGTTCTTTAATCAATTTTCAACGCTGAGTAATACAAGCTTTGTTGTTGTAATTTTTTTGTTTAGAGCCTAGCCTACCCTGCGAAATCATTTTTACTCTAAATCTAAGGTAAAATACCCTAAATTGGCACCACTGCTACCGTCCTCCATATTTAAAAAGAAAAAGTGAAATTAATTTCGCCAAGTAATAATCGAACTTGATTTAAGATTCTAATAACAAACTTGTTAAAGAAACCAAGAACCAACAAAGGTGAAACAACCGAAGAGGATACTAAAAAATCCGGCTCAAATTAAGCGTCCAACAAACTTTCACCATTACAAAATCTAAAACGTATTCCATTAAATTCTTAACCAATTTTTTCACTTTCAGATTTCACATGCACTCTAAAATTTTACTGTTAAATGCAACTAAGCAATACGGAAAGTTGACGCGCGAATTTTCCCGAAAACCGATATAACAGAGACGTCAAGCGAATCTTGTCATCCTTTCCCGACTGCTGGATCCAGAATCCAGGCAAAAGTGTTGCTAGTAAGAAATTACGATAAAGGTCCGATGAATTGCTGAAAACATATGATTTTCACAACCATGGCCCCGATTCTACTAAACCAATTGTTTTTCAATTGTTAATGAATTGCCTCTTTTTTTGTTTTCTTTTGACACTTTATCTATACCGAAAGTGTCAAAAGAGTAATTTTTGAGGAAATTTATTAACAATTTAAAAACAGTTGCTTTAGTAGAATCTGGGGCCAGATTACGGTTTTCTTAGTCGTTAAAATCAACAATGCATCGTCATAAACAGCCTATATTAGTCCACTGCTGGATAAAGGCCTCTTCCAAGGCACGCCAACACGATATTATCTTTTCACGACTCTGCATGACTTAGGGAGGCCACTAAGGAGGTTTTGCCTTTACTCACTACTATAAAATTATGTAACAGAACCATATTTTTTTTCTATTTATACTTAAAGGCTATGATTGCACAAAAAAACCTTCACATTCTACTGCATTTTTAGACGAGTGCCAAAAAAGAATTGTAATGTTTTTAGGGTTTAATTTATATTTTCATAATTTTCTTTATTTTAATATTACTTCTTTCTCTAGTATGTACAATAATGTTAAGATATCGCTAGTACACAGATATCGTCAATGATATTACATCTCTATAAAACCGGCGCGTCGAAGTGCCCCGAATTGCCACTACATAGGTCAACCCTTGTTTAGGTCCAAAGTTATCCAACCAAGATTGTCACTAACGTTTTTTGTATAATTTATTAAGCGATAAGATAATTTTATAATACAATTATTCATTATTTAATTTATTCAATTTATTCACTACTTTTCATCACTTGCTTGCTTGTTGTTAGCGCAGTGCTTACTGTTGAGGACGCCGAGCCCCTCTCAGATCAAAGGCGACCGCGGGTCGCGGCGCGGGGCGAGACGGGGGTGTGGCCGAGCCGGCCTGCACCGCCCGCGAGCGGCTACCTAACGGCGGCGTGAGATCCATAGCATTAATACCTTAGTTCTAAGAATAAGTCTTTGTTTCGTTATTGTTTAAATAGGCAAGAATTTTAGAATAAATGGTCCACCCCTCCGTAGACGCCCCAGAAATATCTTAGGCGACCCGGACGACCCCATCGCCGTCGTCACCTCGGCGGCGTTGGGCTCGTCCGATCCGACTGCTCCTGGCAACAGGAAATATTCAGTTTTTGGTATAGGCGCCGGTTACCACAGGCACACACACACACAACGATCCCGCCGGCGGGATCGGAGACCCCCAGGATCTGTTAGAAGATCGGTTAGATTCTCTCCAAATAATCATTCAGTTCAACAACCTACTAGGGCCCCAGGGCACACCCCTTCTGGGGTGCCAGGGCAAGTCTAATCCCCCACTCCCGGCGACGGTCCAAGCCGAGGCTCGTACCTCCGAGGTGCCCTTGCGCTTGTCGCCCAAAATCTAAACCATGTTGGCCCAACGCCCTCTGCGTTCACCAACTAGTCCGGTCAAGCTGTAGAGGCCGCAAGGCCAACAGCAATAAGTCACATTAGAAAAAAAAAAAAAAGAATAAATGGTCATTGTTTTCGCGTACACCAGACTCGACGTTTCTCTCTACCTACAAGAACCATATACAGTCCACTAAAGAAATTAGGCTAAGGAATAGAACGATCCACAACATTTCTGTTCCTTCGAAAGCCGGATCAGCAAGAACCACAAGAGGAACATCGGAACCAGACTGTCGCGACAATGGTCATCACAAGATCAGAGGCTGAACGAATGAGCGCGGAAGAGCTCCACCGCATCGAACAAGAAAGGCTGCGTGGGCAGACCAGACTGTCGCCGGCGTCACCCTCGATGCCGGCGGAGGAAGAAGGTCCCGCTGCCAGCCCATCGACCGGACCGGGTGGAGCACCTGCCGCTGCCGCTGCCGTAACGAACACGCGGGAACGAGCTGTTTCACCGCAACCCTCCAACCACTCGCACCGATCGCGGCGTACAACGAACTCTACGCTGCAAGTACGACTGGCTGAACTGGAGGCTGCCGAGAAGCTCGCCGCTATCAAACGCAAGGAGCTCGATATTGAAGCGGACCTCATCAAAAAGAGGCTTGCCCTTCAGATTGCCGAAGGTGAAGCTGAGGGAAGCCTTCGAGATGAACCAACTACGAATCCAGAAGATCAGCGCCAGCGCGTCAACGAGCGGCTGCGCGTGGCTACATCACGGGGGGAGCGACACGAACCGTCGCACCCCATTGAACAAAGAACGAGATTCGATCGTCATGACCGATCGCCTACACCGGGCCGCACGCGCAGCTATGGATCACAGATCGCGGAAGTACTAGACAGGATGTCTAGACCACAGCGGCGCTACAACTGCGACCTACCGAAGTTCGGTGGCAGTCCGACCGAGTGGCTGCGCTTCAAGGCTGCGATGAAAGAATCAACGATATTGTTCAAGATCCCGCCCGTCGAGAACGTGCTTCGCCTACAAACAGCGCTGACGGGAGACGCACTGGAAGCCGTGTCCGCCCATCTCATGATGGACACAACACCCGACCGCATTATGGAAACGCTAGAACAGAGTTTCGGGTCGCCCGAAACCATCGTGGACAAAATCACCGAAGACATCAAGAAAATCCCGAAGTTGGGCTTAGCGGCGAGAGATCTCAACAAACTCGCCGTTAAAGTTCAAAATGCCGTGTCTGCTCTTCAAAGCATGGATCGTCGGGGCTGCCTATACGACATGCAGCTTACACGAGAAGTTATGTCAAAACTCACACCAACGCTACGGAACAAATGGTATGAGTACGCACATGCACACGAAGAATCTAAAGAACCAGACATAGTGATGTTGTCACAGTTTCTAATGCGGGAAGCGAAGATCGCACTTCGCTACGCCTACGAGCCGCAACCTACCTGCTCGGCGGTCAGTAGGAACGAAGTGAAAACAAACGTCGGCGCGATTGCTAAAAGGAAGCCTGCCGTGTATAACACCGAACAGGAAAATGACCACGAGCAACTTGATCGCTGTCCGAAATGCAGTAACCCGCACGGGCTACCCCAATGCCCGGAATATCGCGCACTAAGTATCGATCGTAGATGGGACCTTGTCAAAGAAAATGGTCTCTGCTTCAAGTGCGTGACGAAAAAGCATCGGCGAGTTCACTGCAGAGAAAAGGTGTGCGGCGTGAACAAGTGCCGCCGCCCGCATCACTCGACGTTACACCAAGACGAAAAGTCCGCGCCGGCCTCTATTGAACCGGCCGCGCGGTCCGCCGAACTAGAAAAGCCCACACACGACGGCGTGGTACCCTGTCGGTAGCCGCCTCAAAGGCTACCGGCCCGCGAGAAGTACTACTGAAGGTGTGTCCCGTCGTAGTCTCCGGCCCTAAGGGTGAAGTCCGCTCATACGCCTTGCTGGATGAAGGCGCTACGATAACTCTAATCGACCAAGAGTTAGCTACAAGCATCGACGCCGACGGACCTAACCAACCTCTAAAAATGAGCGGCGTCAATATGACTCAGCGAGAGCAGGACAGCAAACTCGTGACGATTCGCCTCAGAGGAGAGAGTGAGACAGCGCTATACACTGTCAAAGCAAGGACCGTACGAAATTTACGACTTCGAGAACAGACGGCACCGCAATCACTTCTGAAACACCGACACCTGCGAGACCTAGGGTACGAGGTGTGCTACGACCGAGCACGCCCACTCATCTTGGTGGGTGCCGACTACTGGGAACTCATCGTGTCAAGAGAGCTACGCGTCGGCGCGCCTAACGAACCGGCCGCATCACGCACGCAGCTGGGATGGGTGGTGCACGGAACCGCACCACGCAGCATCATATACCAAAGCAAAAGCGTCCTACACGTATACGCACCTGATCAGCGTATACGTGAGAGCGAGACGCACGATCAACGACTTCACCAACTAGTCGAGAATCATTTCAAGATAGAGTCACTAGGCATATCGCTCAAGCCCCGAGTGAGCGAAGCGGATGAACGAGCGATAAAATCATTTACCAAAACGGTAAAAAAGATTGACGGTGCTTACGAGGTGGGGCTGCCGTGGCGCCGCGATGACGTCACCATGCCCGCCAGTTACGGCGCCGCCCTGAATCGCCTAAAAGGAATTGAGAGAAAAATGGACGCCAGCCCAGTCTTCGCCAAAGAGTACTCGGCCCAGATCGAAAACCTATTGACCAAAGGTTACGCCGAATTATGCGATGGCACCGAAGGACAGAGCGCCGTCAGCTGGTACCTGCCGCACTTCACTGTGGAGAACCCAAACAAACCCGGGAAGCGGCGACTGGTGTTTGACGCAGCGCATCGAAGCAATAATGTCTGTCTCAACGACCGGCTCCTGGAGGGCCCTGACCTGTTGTTGTCCCTGCCAGGGGTCGTCTTCCGCTTTCGGGAGAAACCCATCGCCGTGACCGCCGACATACAAGAAATGTTTCTGCGGATAAAGCTGCGAACGGAGGACCAACCTGCGCAACAATTTCTATGGAGAGGAATAGACCGAACAAGCCCGCCTCGAATCTATAAAATGACGAGCATGATCTTCGGCGCGGCGAGCTCACCGTTCCTAGCGCATAGTGTGCGCGACTATAACGCACGCGCGCACGGTCAAACACACCCGCGAGCTCTAGTGGCGATCACGAAAAGCCACTACATGGATGACTTTGTAGACAGCTACGACAACGAAGATGAAGGCCGCCGCACGATACAAGAGCTACGTGACGTGCACGCGATCGCCGGTTTCACACTTCGAGGTTGGAGCTCAAACAAGACTGAAATACTGAACGACGTACCGAGCGAACTGAGAGCGAACGCGCCTACTCGACTGGGGGGAGCCGCGAGCAACAAAATACTCGGGCTCTTCTGGAACGCCGATAAAGACGAGCTGGGTTTCAATACCGGAATGCACCGTGTCCCGGAGGAGGTGCGCGCTCAAGCCCGCGCGCCGACCAAGCGAGAAGCACTAAGCGCCGTGATGTCGCTATACGACCCGATTGGCCTCGTGACTAACTACACAATCCGGGGACGGATACTGCTACAAGCTCTGTGGAGAGAACAATTAACATGGGACGAACAAATTCCCGACGAACATGCCGAGCGCTTTGCTGCATGGTTACATCAGCTACAGAACGTCGAACGTCTACGACTACGGCGTAACTACGCATTGGAGGCGTGCGACAACATAGAGTTGCACGTAATGTGCGATGCGAGTGAAGAAGCCTACGCCACTGTCGCCTATTGGAGGGCGATACGACCGGACCGCACTATCGTCGTAGCACAAGTCGCTGGAAAAGCGAAAGTGGCGCCGCGACGGACGCAGAGTATACCGCGCCTCGAATTACAAGCCGCCGTTATTGGGACGCGGCTGGCCGCCGCCATTCTAAAAGAGCATCGGCTGAAAGTGACCCGAACGATTTATTGGACGGACTCGTCAACGGTCATCCAGTGGATACGCAACGACCGGCGACGATATACACCGTTTGTTGCTCACCGACTCGGAGAGATTGCGGAGTCAACAGACAAGGCTCAATGGCGTTGGGTACCAACTTTAGAGAACGCCGCGGACGACGCTACGAGATTTACGAGCGCGGACATCACCTCAGAGGACCGATGGTTCCGTGGCCCAAACTTTCTCCACCAACCGGAGGACCAATGGCCGACCGAACGCTTTCATACTGAAGATAGCAAAGAGGTACTGCACGTCACCGAAACCGACGAGCCGAGCTACGATTGGCTGCCTGAACCCGAACGATACTCGCGGTACGAAGTACTAGTTCGCACAGTGGGACGCGTACTAGCATTTATTGATATATGCCGGCGCCGATCAACGCGCTTCGACCTGGAACATATCGAACGTGCAGAGAAACTTTTACTTCAACGAGCGCAGCAAGAAAGTTTCAATAATGAACTAAGACAGTTACGAGCCGGTCGCCCGATATCCAAATCGAGCCGGCTGTACAAGCTCGACCCGATGGTCGAAGACGGTGTATTACGACTGCGAGGCCGCATAAACGCCTCGGACGCATCCGTCGAAACCAAGCGACCAGTCATATTGGACGGGCGGCACCGCATTACAAAATTGATCGTGCAACAAGCGCACTGTGCCGCCGGACACGGGAACAGAGAACGAGTGACAAATGACCTACGTCAACGCTACTGGGTCATTCACCTACGACCCACCGTGCGAACGATCGAGTCCAAATGTGTATTTTGTCGCGTAAGAAAAGCGAGACCGAACGCGCCGACTATGGGAGACCTACCGAGAGCCCGCCTGCAACCATTTCATCGCGCATTCTCCTTTTGCGCATGCGACTACTTTGGACCGATGTGGGTCAAGGTGGGCCGACGTCGAGAGAAGCGCTGGGGAGCACTATACACCTGCCTGACCACGAGGGGAGTCCACCTGGAGATAGTGGCTTCCCTGAGCAGCGACTCAGCCATTATGGCTCTCCGGCGGATGGCAGCACGACGCGGTTGGCCGTGCGAGATGTGGTCAGACAACGCGACGGCTTTCCGCGGGGCTGACCATGAACTGAAGCTGGCCTACAAAGAGTGGGCTCCGCTACTACGAGAAGAAGGATTACGACACCGCATGCGCTGGCTGTACATCGCACCCGGAGCACCGAGACAAGGCGGAGCGTGGGAACGACTAGTCCGCTCCATCAAAACGGCGCTCGCGGTCACACTGCACGAGAAGGCCCCGACTGAAGAGGTACTACAGACCGTGTTGGCGGAAGCTGAGTACGCCATCAACGCGCGCCCCTTAACACACGTGAGCGTGGACGCGCGCGACCCAGAGGCACTCACCCCCAACCATTTTTTGATGGGGTCATCCGGCGGACTACCAACGAACGGGCCATGCAGCGAAGTGGACCGCCGTACTTGGCGCGCTAGCCAAGCACTTGCGGACAGCTTCTGGAGGCGGTGGCTTCGTGAATATCTGCCCACCTTGACTCCGAGAGGCGAAGCTGCGAACAAGAACAAGAACATCGAGATTGGAGATGTCGTCGTGGTGGTGGACCGCACGCTGCCCCGGAACGTCTGGCCGATGGGAATCGTCGAAAAAACCTACCCCGGGCCAGACGGCGGCGTGCGCATTGTTGACATCAAAACGAAGATGGGAGTCTTCCGCTGCCCGTCCTACAAGCTCGCCGTCCTCGAGAGGGTTCCAGAGGAAGGCTTCGCGAGCTGCGCCGAGGGGAGGATGTTGAGGACGCCGAGCCCCTCTCAGATCAAAGGCGACCGCGGGTCGCGGCGCGGGGCGAGACGGGGGTGTGGCCGAGCCGGCCTGCACCGCCCGCGAGCGGCTACCTAACGGCGGCGTGAGATCCATAGCATTAATACCTTAGTTCTAAGAATAAGTCTTTGTTTCGTTATTGTTTAAATAGGCAAGAATTTTAGAATAAATGGTCATTGTTTTCGCGTACACCAGACTCGACGTTTCTCTCTACCTACAAGAACCATATACAGTCCACTAAAGAAATTAGGCTAAGGAATAGAACGATCCACAACACTTACTTTTTTTGAATTGAATGTCTTGGACGTCCGATTATTCATATACCCGCTGATTGTTTCTGCTACTTATTGGGTTGGGTAATTCGTAGTTATAGTATTATTATATTGACACAAAATTTAATTAAATCCAATACATCACTTCACTAAATTTATAATATAATTTTTGTTAAAATTTTCCTCGATGTATTAAATTATTTAACAGCATGGATAGTCATAGTATAATTGTCTGGATTGGAATTATACCTACCTAATACCGCAGGAAGAAGTCGGCTCCGGGAATCAGGATTCCTTGTCCGGAGAACGACTTATTATAATAACTGTTTCTATATTTTTATCCGAATAAAATTTATTAATGTTAGTTCACGTGAGAAAAAATACAGTCAACTAAAATACGATTGAGTGATACTTAATAGTACAGGATACCGTACTTTTAGTACGTTCTGGCAACCCTGCCGGGAAACCGTCACAGTATCAACCCCCTCTTCACCCCTGTTTTCCCATCGCGTTGGATATGGCTTTAAACCACTGTTCTCGCACAAATTGGATGCGGTTTACTGTTTATTAATTTGATGAATTGTTTAATTGTGATTTGTATATAAATTGCTTGCTATAAAAATAAAAAATAAATAATAAAAAAAACATCGAGTCCAACATTATTTTAATAGGTCGGGGAAAAAGTCTTTTCGTATTTTGTATGTATAAAGTTGTAGTAAAATCTCATCGGCTGTACTGTTTGTATCTGGCTGGTTCTGATACCATTAAAAATATGACATTTTAAAAAAGGAATACAAAAAGTAAAAAGCAATTTCCCGCCATTTTTCATTTGTTTTTTTGTTCGATAAAATGAGTGAATCTAACGAAGAAATTCGATATATTGTGAAATTTTATTACAAAAAAGGGAAAAATGCGACACAAGCCGCGAATAAAATTTGTGACGTTTATGAACCTAATGCAGTGTCATCAAGAGTAGCACAATGTTGGTTCAAGCGTTTTCAGTCCAGGAATTTTGATGTCAAAGATGCAGCTCGCTCTGGTCGCCCTGTTAGGGATAAAGTCGATGCCATTTCTGAAAAAGTGGACCAAGATCGGCATATTAGTAGTTACGACGTAGCTGAAAAACTGGGGATTGACCACAAAACAGTTTTGACCCATTTGAAAAAAACTGGGTATACAAAAAAACTCGATATTTGGGTGCCACACCAGCTCACTGAAAGAAACCAAATGAATCGTGTACTCCTTTGCGATTCTCTATTGAAACGTAACGAAACCGAACCGTTTTTGAAAAGATTGATCACTGGTGATGAAAAACGGATCACCTACGACAAGAATGTGCGCAAACGATCATGGTCAAAGGGCCGTGAAGCACCACAGACTGTAGCGAAACCCGGATTAACACGTAATAAGGTGATGCTGTGTGTATGGTGAGATTGGCAGGGCATCGTTCATTATGAGCTTTTACCGCTGGGCAAAACCATCGATTTGGATCTCTACTGCCAACAGCAGATGAGACTCAAACAAGAAATTGAGAAAAAACGGTCGGAATTGATCAACAGAAAGAGTGTGGTCTTTCATCATGATAACGCCAGACCGCACACATCTTTGGCCACTTAGCAAAAATTTTGAGAGCTTGGTTGGGAAGTGTTAATGCATCCACCATATAGCCCTGACCTTGCACCCTCAGATTTCCACCTGTTTCGATCTCTTCAGAATTCTTTGGGTAGTGTTAGATTAACATCAAGAGAGGACTGTCAAAACTACTTGTTGCATTTTTTTGATCAGAAGTCCCAAAATTTCTACAGCAACGGGATCATGTCACTACCTACAAGATGGCAACAAGTTATCGAACAAAATGGCACATATATGTTATAATTAAATGTAATTAAACTTGAAAAAAATATGTCTTGAATTTGTTTATAAAATACGAAGAAACTTTTTCCCCGACCTTATATGTTGAATTGAGTTTTAGCTTTTGGGGAGAGATGAAAACAACAACCTACCGCGGTAAAGGGTGGTAAAGTGTGAAATTTAATAATCGGGAATCATAATATCGGAAATAGGAGAGATTTCACGAACCGAAACGAATTCAAAATGTTCCAAAATTCAATATTCGATGTGTAGATCTTTTTTACCGACTTCCAAAAAGGAGGAGGTTCTCAATTCATTTTTTTTTTCTGTTACTTCTGAACTTTCGACTGGGTGAACTGATTTTGATGATTTTTTATTTGAAAGCTGGTGCTTCCCGTGTAATCCCATTTCAATTTGGTCCAGTTTTGTCATTTTTATGAAGTCGTTTTTCGGGTTCCGTACCCAAAGAGTAAAACGGGACCCTATTACTAAGGCTCCGCTGTCCGTCCGTCTGTCCGTCCTTCTGTCACCGGGCTGTATCTCATGAACCGTGACAGTTAGACAGTTTAAATTTTCACAGATGATGTATTTCCGTTGCCGCTATAACAACAAATACAAAAAAATATAATAAAATAAATATTTAATGGGGCTACCATACAACAAACGTGATTTTTTTTGCTCGTTTTTGATCGATATTGATAACGGCAACAGGTAGACGCTTGAAATATTCACAGAATATTTAGTTATATATTGACTTTAAAAATAAATAATTAAAATAAAATTAATATTCAAGGGGGGCTCCCATACAAAAAACGTATGTTTTGCCGTTTTTATAGATGGTACGTGCGCGAGTCCGACTCGCACTTGGCCAGTTATTTTATATTGATAGTTATTGTTAAATTCTCTTCGAAAATAAAAGGTCATGTCAATGGCAGTAAGACTGTCTGTTCACTTAGACCAAATGTGCACATTTTACGATTCCCTTGGTTAATAGACCTAAGCACTATCTACTTAGAGTTGTATTAGAGTCAGCCATAAAATAGAACCTCCTTTATACACCAGCATAGATAAACTTTTCTAAGCAAATATTTGACCAACAAAATACATGATCGAGTTTTTTGGCGCCTAAGAAAATCAACATGGCTCATAGATCATCTGTGCTACAGGCCTGGCGGCAGTATTGTACAGAACTTTTCTCAAACAATATTGAAAATGTTTTTTTTTCATACATAAATTTGAATTGTTCGTGGGTAAGTATAGAGAATTATACTCTTGACTTGAGAAATCTACGCTAAGGTTATAATCCTGTTTTATATTTATGAACGATCCTTATTACTCATGTCATAAAGTGAACATCGTTAATTTATAAAGAAGGTACCTACTCAAAGGAGTTCTGAGCGCTCGACTTTTATTTATTTAGATATACATACTCGAGTCTCGGGAGCTTTTTTTTTTCATTCGTGGAATGTGAAAAATATAAGGAAAAAATCCATATCACAGGGCTCTGTTTCGCCCTTAAAACAGCGCAGTGAGGAAAATAGCGCGGACGTGAACTTTGCGATCGCGCAACTTTTCGCTACCACCTATTTAGAATCACTTAAGACAGGTAACCGTAAGGCCCCCGGGTATCATAATAGGCTTGTCTCCTAGTTTTTATTTACAGAATTTACGGCAGAATTTCCTAGTGGTAAACTTGGGAGGAACACATATAAATGTCGCGTTTGACGTTTATTTGATGACGTTGTCAAATTTGACAATAATTCTGAATCTGAGACGTTTTTCATTAATAATTAGCTAATCACATGAAATCTTTGCTAAACACACTCTCGATCAAGTCACCTTTCAAACAAAACTAAATCGGAATCGGTTTAGCCGTTTGGGACCTATACGATGCCACAGAAAATAAAATAAAAAATAGAAAATACAGAAATAGAAAAATACAAAGTAAATACACAGACAGGTAGAAAATACACAGACACAAATACACACGTGGTTTAAGTTTAACAACTTAAACAACACTTTTTGTGTCGGGGGTTAAAACCAATTATTTATAATATATTATCAACGATCTCCACCCTTACTGTTAATGACAAAATTGCGGGCACAGTGGCCAAAAAAAAAGGGAACCTGCTTAATTTTTGCCAGTGGGCGAAGTACGAATATTTAATACATATAAAAGGTATCGAATTCCCTTAGAATACCTTATTCTAAGCGAATTCCATACAAATTTCTAATTTTGAAAATGGAATTCGTACAAATTCATTACGTATTTTTTCACGCTTCGCCTACAGTTCTAAATTGGCATTTCGTGGAAATGCTTTCAAGTTAAATTGTGTTAAATACACATCGCGGCTTTACCAAAGAAGAAAATTATATTCTTTATTCAACCTTCTTCGGGATAAGTGGCAACAGACATAATAATTATTATAACTAGATATACCTACTTGTATTATCGACACGTGTATAAATTTATTATTGATTCGATTTTTCAATATGTCGATACCTCAGTTCAGACAAACAATGGAGATGTGCTTTATCAGCTAGAAGACGTCCGCTGCTGAACATAGGTTTAAGCTCCATACTGAACGACATCCTGCCATCTGCATCCACTGGATGCCTGCGACTCTCACAATGTTGTCGGTCCATCTTGGCAGGCCTACCTACGCTGCGTCTTCCGGTTCGTGTTCTCCACTCAAGAACCTTTCTTCCCTATCGGTTATCAGTTCTTCAAGCGATGTGGCCTGCCCATGCCCTATGACATGTAAGTACCTGAATTTTAAATGTTTATCGGGACTTTTCACGCCTTATTTAATTTTAGTAAAATATGTACCTTTTGCTCGACGTTTCGACCATGTTACAATGGCCGTGTGGTCACGAGCTGACTGATAAACATATTCATGACCATAGACCAATAAAAAAATTGACATCCTAAATCTATGGTTATAACTAACAAAAATGGATGTGAAACGTGCTCAAATCGCGAAAGTTTAAAAGTTTTACTCATGTAAGCTAACGTGATGATGATGATGATGATGTCGTCCGCGTCGTGTCCGACGATGGCGACTCTGGCTATTTCCTGGCGTGTGCTCGTATGTGGCTGGCAAGTCCAAACTTCGTCTTGAACACCCGGTCACAAGTTGCGCAGTACAGCTGGCCCGCGCTGTTGTATGTGTAATTGTTGGATGGTTTTGGTCGGTTTTTACGAGTTTGGCGTTTGAGATCTAATTCGGAAAGGAGAGCGCTTTCAAAATTTGTGACGCCTTTTTTGACCTTCGAACGCGAAACTGATCTCGTGTGGGCAGCCTCCTCCCACTGTTCGGGGGGCAAACCACACGCAGCTAAATTTCTTTTACATTTTATTTATATATTTCTTTTAAAGCTAACGTAGTATAAGTATGAAATCTTTGCATGTAAGTTTTGTTTATCAGGTACCAAAAATTACAGCTTCTTCTGAAATTGACGTGAGTGATGACTACGGGACGCTGATGGTAGGTATTTATGTTGAATTCAGCTACTTCAAATTGGAGTTCATTTATCCTCAGTAACATCGATGAAGCTTCAACAAACAGAAATCGGAGATGGAAAGATTTTACGAATTCTCAACTAAATTGGGTGGTGTCAAGTTCTGAGTCAATTTTGTTCGTGATGGTTTTGTTACAGAAAAAGAAAACTACAACTTTTAACCGACTTAAAAAAAGAGGGGGTCTCAATTCGGTTGTATTTATTTTATATTATTTGTTACCTCAGAGCTGTGTTATTTATAAACCATTTTTTTTTTGCTAAGGATATACTTTCAGATTAGGTTGTCTCATAGAAATTTCACCAAAATCGGTTCAGTAGTTTGGTTCTAAAATATAAATAACTGGAAAAATTATGTTATCCAAGTACACAAAATTGCGTATTTACTAACTTTAAAGTCGGTTTTTAATGAATAATTAATACATATTAGTAAAGGCTATGTTATTTTGCGCAAAGGCCGGAAAAACAGTTGAAAGTTCATATGAAAATCTACGTATACGAAGTCGCGGGCAAAAGCAAAAGTTATGAATAAAAATATCAATATCTTATACGTATCGTGTTTAATACAAGGTTACGCATATATACTGTACTAAGCGTAAAGGAGGACATTATGAACAACTGTAAATATCCAACCTCATTTCAGTGATAATGTATGCCTACCCATAAAATAGTAGATTGTTTACCTAGGGAGCAAACAACTATTTTAAAGGCGAGAGTGTTTCTTTTCGAATAGATGTGATAAAAATACCTTTTTGCGACTAAAAGTAATGTCTCAATTTGTCAATACATTTTATTTTCACAGGTACCTAGTACCTACCTACTAATTAATACTAACAGAGAATAAATTGGTTCATATTTTACTACGGAACTTTCACTCTGTTAATTTTCCAATATTCCATTTAACAAAAGTCGATCACTTGCAAACAACTAACACATTAATAAGGGGTTGCTGCCACCCCTAGCATTATGCTCAGTCAATCATGCGTGATACCCACCCTCTGCTGGGCTAGTTATGGGCTCTAAAGGCTGTAGGGAATTATCTATAGGTTGTAGGTAGGGAGGGTAATTAAAAATAGCTATCTATATTGGCATTAAAAACGTTTATTTTTGAGCGTGCAGCGGTCTCGCTCGCATATTTAATGTTTTTTTAAATACAATAAAACTGTCTACTTTTGAAAAATGCGTTTCGGTCATTTTACGACGTTAATAATTCAAAATATGTAGATTTAGATGTTTCCTTGCAAAATATAAGATTTCCTTCCTAAATTTAGGAAGGAAATCCTAAATTTAGGAAGATACGCATTATTGAAAAGTAAACAGTAATTTTCTAATTTTTTTATAATACTTGCTTAAACGCTTAAAAATTTCAGCTTGCCTTCTAAAACCGATTCTTACAAACTTCAGCAGGAAAGTCGGGATTTTCTTCAGTGATACTAGGGATCGGGCCATGACCTCTAAAAGGCTCCAAAGGCTTCTTAGTATTTGACAGACGGAATTGTACGCTGACGGATTTTAAGCTACCAGTCCTTATTATGTGGATTTCCTGAAAGAAAGAGACAGAAGGCTCCCCGAGTGTCGGGTTCACAGAAAAGAGAAGGAAAAATTCTCACTTCAGTGGTCGGATCGAAATTAGAATTCACGCACATTCATGCGCATTCCCATTTTATGTGCAAGTTTCTTCCTAATCACGGACTCATCAATTACATTTAAAAACATTTCAGAGATGGTAACGATAAACTTTTCAAATTACCGAAGTTTTCAAACTCTGAAATTTAATAATCAACACGACGTAGGCGTATCAAATAACTTGGCATATTTTCTTCAGTTTCTTAAATTAGGTATTAGTACCTATATTATAACGTACCTACCTACATTAAAATTGAGAAATATTTTTCTAAATGCATTGGCGTAGCTAAGTATATAGAGGTAGGTACGTGTAACAAAGGACTAGAGTAAGAAAAAAGCCTAGGCCGCGTCTCACCAAAACCTTACCCCAACTCTCCAGCCATCCTTGGGCCTCCACATAAAGCATACAGTTACAGTATCTACCTATTTATTTTGTGGTTACTTTTATCTGAGTAACTCTCAGATAAAACACCTCTACTCAGCTACTAAGTTGTACACCGAGATTACAACCACGACCATTCTCTTACAACCAACTACACAGCTTAATTACGACTCACCGTGAATCCAATGCCGACGGTCGCCGAGAAGTTTCCTTGCTGGAATTTCCCCGTCTCGAATTGCACTAATAGAGACGTCTTGCCCACACCGCTGTCGCCGAGTAGAATCGTCTGTGAAGAAAATAGGGAATATGTATATGATTTTAAAAGTGCACACAATCCATTGCGAAGTTATCTCACTTCGTGTCTTTGTCATCATCGGGCTCCGTTTTGAAATAGTTATTTTATAGCATAGATTTGCTTGTAGAGCGTTTAAAAAGCGTGTTATTGTCTGTCTCAGATCATAATAACAAGGGAGATATAGTAAGTAGCGTGGCAAGTGCGAACGCATTTGGCCTAAATCGCCGCATCAATCGTAGACTTCAGTAAAGTATATCCATCATTTTAGGGTATGTCTCGTCTATGACTTATTTTACGGAATCTAATAAATCTGGAAAATATTTTAATACATAATCTGACAACTTCTTGACAATGGCAAATGCACAAGACTTGCGACGCCAAAATCTCAAATAAGGAAAGATAAAAAGTATGTCTTGTTAATGTTATTATAGGTGCATATAAGCCAAACGCGGAAGCTCCGATCAAATTAGTACTTTTACCGTACCTTCTAGACCCTAAAAATATTACGCATACCTAAATTTATTCATAATCATACTGGAGGAAATTGTGCTACATGATATTTTCTTATAAATACCTTCATTCAGTAGGTATAGAAGTCTTACAGTATAAGTGATATGTCATGTGCAGGTAAACGTGAAAAGGATCATGCAGAGTGACACGTTCTCAAAGGCAAGACCTTCGTTTGACTAAAGTCAGGTGCGAAGAGATGTGGATATAAGACACCCCCCTTAAGGCCACGTTCACTGGCCAAGACTACCTGTTTCACACGTTTTCGGCATCAAATCATCAATCATCATCATAAAAAAAAACATCGATTGAGTCTTTAAAAACAAAAAAAAAAACATTCGGCAATATCTTTAGAATAATATTGTAAATGGAAAAGCAATTTTCATGTTTTGTTATTATTATTTTCATTTTTTTTGTGATTTTGGCATCGCACAACTTGTGCATTTGCAATGGCAATGGTCAAGTATTACAATTTTTTAAAAAGATTGATTAGATTTTGTAAAAGAAGACAGTCACATTCATGCAGAGTTAAGCAAAGTAATACACTGTCAAGTCATAGTCATACCCTATCAAAGTGATGGATGCTTGACATAAAAAATACTTTAAAACGTTTCCAATGTTATTTTAAATAAATAATGTCCAATCGTTTTTTTTAACGCTCATCGCGTAAAATATAAAGCAATTTCCGTGTCGATATTTTATAGGACGGCGATAGAATAGTATATTGTAACATAAGGGAGCAAAATAATATTTTTACGGCGATGGCGCTTTTTTGAATCCAGACCGAAGTGTAGAGTAGAGTAGAATAGAATAGAGTAGAATTATTTAGTTATATTATTATTTAATTTAATTATTATATTTCTTTATTAGAAACCTGAACGTAGCGAGGGATTCAAAGTACGTCGCCCGAGCCAAAAAAATATTTTGCGCCCGAGTGATACACTCTACTTTTCATCACCCACTATGAGAACCACCACCACGAAGATAAAAGGCGCCTCATATTTTATTGTAATAATTTATTAACTAATAAAACATGTAACAGCTGAAATGAAATGAAATTATCTAATATTAAAACAACTAAAAAAAAATCACAACAAAACCATGAATTTCTAACAATCCGTGAAAATTTACGAAAACGCAGGCTGTTGTTCGCGCATTTTTAGTTTTTTTTTTTTTATTCAGCTGCGGCGCGACTATGATCCGTCGTACCAGCCGGTCTTTATTCAAACAATATTTACGTTCGATTTCTTTGGCACTGAACTTGACTGAACTTGAACTAAGATGTTCCAAATTCAAAAAGTGCGCAGTAAAGATAATTGCGGCGCACTTATAAAGAGTATTGTTCCAAATTCAAAAAGTGCGCGGAAAAGATATTTGCGGCGCACTTATAAAGAGGATTAAAAACTCATTATTGCCCGCTAAAAGTTTCTTATAGAAAACACCACCTTTGGGTGCACTTAAAGGCGAACCAAGTCGTCATTTTCGAATAAGTGGGATGAAAAAATAAAAATAAAATCGATATTTTTTTCTATCCCCTCCGCCATCCTACAAAATATCAACACGAAAATTGCTTACAAATTGATAATTGCATACTATTTTCTATCAGTTATTCCCATCGATTTAAATGTACTACGTACTAGATAGAGTGTACTGAATCCTCACTTCGGTTGTTGTGCCGCAGACACAGATCCCCAGTCTTCAGTTGTCTTTCTGGCGTGCATAGGTGTAGAGCGGCAGATATTTAGTGCAAAAACCCGGTAAAATATGCCTCAGTATGAATTAACCATCCACTTCGTAAGTAACACATTATTATTAGTTGACTTATTTATTAGAATTTTGTATTATAAGTGAATAACAATTCGTTGGTTATTGGTTGGTTGGTTGGTTGGTTCCAAATAATAAAATGCCCAATAGTTAACGATTGCCCAATAGTAGGATTCTTTTGCAGGGGTCCGCCTGGGGAAGTACCACACCTTTGCCAGTTATTCAACCGCCAAGCAGTAGTGTGCAAACACTACTGTGTTCCGGATTGAAGGGTAATGTTTCCAGCGAAATTACAGGGCACACAGAGATTTGACATCTTATATCTCGGGGTGACGAGCGCAGTGAATTGCCATCCAGGGTTTTGAACTATTGAAGTTCAAAATTCTGAGTGGCGTTGAGCTGTTATGGGCAAGCGTGAAGTGCCATCAGGCGAGCAACTTCGCTCGTCTCGTTACTCAGTATCATAAAAAGAAGTTTTTTTTGTGAATTTTTACCGTAAAAAAATATGAAAACATGCGAAAGAAATACGAGTAGCTATATTGATGGTATGAGCGCAGGCTTATCGGTAGGTACTACCAGAGTGCTTTGTTAAACTGGTGTTGGATTTCTTAACATGAACTCCCTTTTATTGATAGCAAGTAGGTACTTACTTAACAAAATATGCAAAAATCCGTTAATTCAACATCTCTTGTGCTACCGGGTGTTGTTTTTTTTCCTTTCCTTTCATACTTTGCGTCTCACATCTTATGCGTTTTCCTGTGTCAAGTAAATAATTTTTGTCCAAGAACCTCAAAAGTTCAAAGACATAATTATGACATTCACCAACAAGCACTTCGCCAGCATGGTGGATTAGAGCCCATCCTCTCTCTCTCTGAGAGAAGGCCTGTGTCCCAGCAGTGGGAGCTTGATAGGCTGAAGAGATCGCTTATAGCGATAAGGCCGCCAACTGTTTAACTAGTTTTAAGTTGTTTTAATCATAATATGTACCTATGTAATTTTTGGTGTGAACAATAAAAAGTTAACTATCTATCTGATAATGATGATTAAAAAGGACATTGATAAGAATAACCTAGCCTAACGCATAGCCTAGGCAGACTTGTCTAGAATCTAGAGTAACCTTATGTATAGGCATGTCATCATCATCGACTCTGAGCCGCGACGGCGTCTCGGCGGGCGGGCGGTAGTCCCGGTAGCCGGTGGGTGAGGGCGTGCTGCGCGGCGCGGGCGCACGAAGCGTGTCGTCTTCGAACACGTCATCGCTCATGCTGTCATCTGTTCCCATATGCTGTGAACAAAATGAATGATTGTACAACCAAACACCCATAATAGATAATAGCTAAGGTAAGGCCAGTTTTCCAGTTTGTTCCGCTGTACAAAATATTATAGTCACTAAAGTAAGTAATACAGATAAAACGTTTTGGCCCCAGTGACCTTTCAGTTGGTTTCAATTCAAATAGGATTATTGTCTGAAACTCCTTTTACATTTAACCTAATTTTTGTTTTATTTTTCTTTATATGATACTGAGTGACGAGACGAGCGAAGTCGCTCGCCTGATGGCTCTTCATACTTGCCCATAACAGCTCAACGCCACTCAGAATGTTGAACTTCAACAGTTCAAAACCCTGGATGGCAATGCACTGCGCTCGTCACCCCGAGATATAATATGTCAAATCTCTGTGTGCCCTGTAATTTCGCTGGAAACATTGCCCTTCAATCCGGAACACAGTAGTGTTTGCACACTACTGCTTGGCGGTTGAATAACTGGCAAAGGTGTGGTACTTCCCCAGATGGACTCCTACAAAAGAATCCTACCACTACAAAATTTATTCAATTTATTTCGTTTCAATTTATTACTCAATTTATTTCGTTTTCGGAAGTTAAGTAAGTTGATATTTATCGATTTCTGTACCTTGAATTTCTTCATTATACTCCTCAAGCGCCGCATTCCTATGTATGAAATAAAAGTCAATTTCTCCACTTGTTCGACTCTGCTTTCGAGTTTGTAAACTTTTATCGAGTCTATCCGTCTTTCCTTCTCTAGTGTCTCAATTCTCGCTTTTAGTTCCTCGTATTTCTCAAGCAATTCAGACGATTTTCTCTCAACTTTTTTCTGTTCTTTAATGTTATTTAGAGCTTCTAAGAGTAGCGTGAATTTAGTATCTTGTTCCAATGCAAATATATGCAACATTCCACGCATTTCTTTTTGAAAATCGTAGAATGTTTCTTTATCAACAAGTAGCATATTTCGATTTATGGAAAATGCTTCTTCTGAAATACGATCAAGAGTAGTATCAGATTGGCTTCTACGAGTATGTAAAGAATAAACTCGAACGTTTGAAGTCTCAGCTACTGCAATGTGCGATGTTGAACTCATTTTGTATGAAGACATATTTTAATAACTTTACAAATCGAAAAGTATTTATATGTGAGCAATTTTAGTTTGTGTCATATTTCGTTTACTGTTAACTTGTCAAGTTTAAGTTAGCTGCAAGTACCAGGATACCAGAATCGTAAGGAAGTATATTAAACTGGACTTCACCAGTGAGTTCCGCTTCGTAGTTGTCCTCGTTATGCGATATGGCAGGGTATGTAAATTAGCTTTGTTATTAAAATATCACTCTGTTGCTGGGTTATCGGTAAATGTTACTACCGGTCTGGTCTCGCGAGACAGTACATAATAGACCTTGTTTGTTTGTATAATAATGGTGAAAATCTGTTGATGTTCAATTTAATCGGTCCTCCGTTTTGGTTAAATATAAATTCATGTTCAGATGTCCATATCAAGGCCGTTTTGGTAAACCTCTTTCTTGGTTCTTAAATACTTCTTCAAGGTTTATGTTTCTCTGGTATTCTGGAAATCTCACTTTATGTCACTCACAATTTTTTTTCTGTCTATTTTTAGCAATAATAAACCACCACAATTAACAAGGTACACGTCTTAACACTACAAACTCCTGAGAGGAGAACTAAGTCCACAAACTACACTGTGGATGTTCCAAATTTTTATTGGAATTCGTTTTTGGTAAGATTAATTTGATTGTGTTTACATCTGTCTACCTTCACTCCCTATCTATAAATAGTTAAGTATCTTGCAGTATCTATTTCATTAATTCAACGACCTTATAATCATTGCAACTTTTTTAGCTTAAAATATTCAAAGTTTTTTAGCTATTTGAATCTACATAACTTGTTAGTTTGCTTAGTGTATTGAGTAGGTGATGGCCCCTCGTTATTTATTTGTTTAAAGGTAGATAACGATTTTTAATTCAAATGATTGAACAGAAGAATAAAACGAACCAAAATCGAATATCCCAGAGAATTAACCTGTCAGCTGCTGGCTGGTAACAAAATTCAACTCTTATATTTTTACCTCCTCAAAATAAAAGTTAGGACATCAAAGCAAAATTTAAATGAATTTTAAAATCAACTCCAATTATTGAATTTGCCCAACTACTGTCGTAAATAAAGAAGCTTATTATTATTTTTCACTTTAAGGGGTCGGACCTCAGATCAGGGGCCTTACGCCTAACTTTAACCGCGGCTCGAAAAATTAGTTACTGAACCGTACTTACATTATTAATTGTACTAAAGCATATATGACAACTCCGTTAGCTTAGTGACAGCCCCGTTAGCTTAGTTGGTAGTGAGCCTGCCTTTTGCGCTTGGGGGCGTGGGTTCGATTTCCACCTAGGACAAACATTTGTGTGATGAACATTTGTGTTTGTTCTATGTCTGGGTGTTAATATCTATACAAGTATTATAAGTATATATTTAAAAATATATATGTATGTATATCAGTCTCTAGCAGCCATATTACAAGCTTTGCTTAGTTTGTTGGGGTCAGATGACCATGTGTGCAATAAGGTAAAAAAAAAACTCCTCTCTGTATCTGATCTGAAAGTCAGTCTGACGTAAAGAAATGACGATTTATAAAAATGTATAAAAGAAGCAAGTTCGTTATTGTATCTCGTTTTACGGTAAAATATTTTTCTATTTTCTCGTGGCTGTCTGGAGTTGGACAACATGGCAAAGTTTCTACTAAACTGGCGAAGTAGGTATGTAGTTATACTTGGCATGATTTCGTGTAAATATTCATCAGCTGCACCCCACGGCTTCACCCGCGTATGCAACTGCGGAATACCTAGTATTGCAAATTGAAAAATAAACTAGCTAAGTGCGAGTCGGGTCACGCGCACTGATAGTTCCATACCACCACAAAATACAAAAAGTAGTGCAAAAAGACAACATCACGCCTAAACGGTCACCCATCCAAGTACCGACTGCGGCCTACGTTGCGTAACTTTGGTGAACAGAAATTTGTCACTGACTTGCACTTGGCTATTATTTGTTATTTGTTGTTTTACTTTCGAGTATAATTATGCCAAGTTTGACGCTTGTACGTATTACGGTTTTTACATTAGTGCAAATACAAAATACGAAAAAAAAAAAAGTTTGTTGCATGGGGTTGTATTCGCTCTTTAGTTTTTACTTTTTGACTTAATTTTTAATTCATAGTAAATACGCCGTAACATTTCCTACATTACAATATTATATTTAAATTTATACTGGCCATCTATAGAGATTCGAAACATACAGCCGTCAAAAGGTAGGACGGACGGACAGATAGACAGACGGACAGCGTAGGTTTAATAATAAGGTCCCGTTTAAACCTTTTGGGCACGGAACCCTAATGTGTAGTAGTAATGTGTAAAGTGGGTTAAACAAGGACACATTTAAATACAGACGATAATAACAACTTTGATTTAGAGAAACCCTTGGCTCTATTTTTGAATCGCTCGTATGATATTTCGCACATAAATATCATGCGAAATGAAATGACTGACTTTCAATCGAAATCCCAAACAAAAGTAGCATGTTTTAAATAATCATACCACTAACGCTAACGCAACGTGTGGTTTGAACCATTCGAATTTCTTTTATATTAATAAAAAAACTCTCAGAATCTTTCATTACGAATGATATTTTCTTGCAAAATCATACGAGCGATGAAAAAATCGAGCCCTGTCCCGTACTAGGATAAGGTACACACTATGCATATGTGTAATAAATACTATTTACAGATATGATTATAGGTAGGTATGTTTGTACATTGACTACTTGTCTTGTTATTCTGTGTCCCAACAGCGGTATATTGATCAATTATCAGCCCATCCGTGTACTGTTTACCTTTGTGTGAACCAGCCGAAACGAGACGGGGTATTAATTTTGCAATAACACGACAGGCGTGTGTTTGCGTGGCGCAGGTAGCTTGCGTGCCACGTGTATATATATGCGTGATGTTATCTTGTAAAGTGTTTAACCCCCATGTTTATACAATACAATAAAAAAATGATACAATAAAGCAATTGCTTGAGGGCTTCACACTAGGTTAACCCCAGGTAGCACGCTGACGTCGCATACGTAAAAAAAGACGTGCTATATTATTGCTATATATGCTATATATTTTACGAAAACGTAAAAGGTACGTCAAATTTACGTAACTTTAAAGTCATATTCATAACGTCCTTCAATCGTGCCTAAAATTACATCATTATTGCGTAAGGTATGACGTTTCATGAGTGACGTCTTTTTATTAGTAAAAATTACGTCAAATTTACGGTAGATTTAGGTCATGTTCATGTGTGCTATATAAGTGATTATAACGTCGTAAAATTACGTCGTGGAGCTGCAACATTCACACGTGTGCTTCCGGACATCCAGACGTAACCTTACTCGTAAGACGTCAGTTACGTCTAGAATGACGAAAATGGCACGTTTTAATCACGTGAAAATGCTGCCTGGGATTAGGTTATCTTGAGGTCCGAAAAAGATATACTCGTACTAAAAGAAATATCGTGCGCGCTCACACCAATTATATAATACAGAAAAAGAAAAAAAAAAAAACAAACAAGGAATAGACTAAATAAATATTAACGAGTTACTTATAGACGTTACCTTTCCGTGTCCTCACCCTTATGGTTCCTCAAGTCGAATTTTGTCATTTTTAACGACTTCATAAAAGTATTAATTACCTATTATAGGGAGACATTGGAGAACACGAATTATAATTATTGTACTAAAGCATACATAAAGTCTTCACTTTCTCTTCTCCCGGTGTTCCTCTCACCCCACCACATTATCACTATGACAAATTAGTAGAATTTATTGTCTGTATCAAGATAGAAGTGTGTACATAATAGCTAGTATTATAGGTAGATAGTTTGTGTTCCCTATATATAATGTTCTCTATGGTTTGTGTCTCGATTAACACACGTCCTTTGTAATGAGACATCCTGCACGATCGCAAACGTGTCGTGTAAGGCGTTTTATTACAATTGATACAACGCAGCAAAGATACGTTAGGGCTGTCCCGATCGTGTGGCAATAAAAATGAATAGTCCAGCCATTTTCAGCTTTCGATTTGAACCATCGATATACAATACCTATAGAATAGAGTCACAATCATGCCAAAAATGTCCAAAACAAAAATCGGCACACGCTACGAATTGCGCAGACTTTTAGGTTAGCTGTTATAAGAGACACGACACGTGAACATGGCTGACGTCAACCACCTCAACCAACGAGAGAAAAAGAGAGGGTAATTATATTCTTACTCTCCCGTTGGTTAGATGGTGGTTCGTCAGCCAAGTTCGATACGTCTGTTACGGGTATAAGGCAACGGCGATCCGACTACAACGCCGCGCGATGCCAGTGCTACGATGCCATAGCGGACAAGTGCCGTTGAACACTATCAAGAACGTTATGGATTCTTGACACTATGTAAGCGACATAATGTCTAAATTGGACTAAATGTAGCATTGTGAACTATATAATTGATGTTCAGGTATGTATACGACACTCAGACGTTTTTTTACTGTTTTCACATTTAGAGATTGTGACTATATAATTGTATCTCGATGATTTTAGCAGATGATGGATTGGACACGTAATTAGTGTTTGTAAATGTTGTACGATATCTGGAAATACAATAGACTTTTCTGTTTCGTAATAATTCAACAAAGTCTGTTATATAATGGTAAACTAGGCGCTTGATATAGAATAAAAAGTGTGTGGCTCTTAAACCGAGAGCATTTAATTTTTTACTTGCATATTGATTCGAATTTCGAAGAAACTTGGACTTCGTCATTCAACTTATACCTACCTATAAATATACGAGTATATCTACTGTTCACTTTCAACGCGCATAACTTCTTAATGCGAGATTTCCTCGCTAGTTTATCATTCCAGCTAACTTGGGTACTTAGCTAAACTAAGTAAATCTCTGGTTTAGAAGTTGTGTTTTGGTGATTTTTTTATGCATTAGTGACGTGACGTGCAAGTCGCTCGCCTGATAACATCACGCTTGCTCATATGACTTTTCAGTACACAAAAAAAACTACATTTACGACGTGACAACCATAGCCTAAAAGCCGAAAGGGGACCCATCTGATACGCTGGTCCCTCCGTCATCGAAGTTTAGGGGACACCCTTTGTCGGGATAAAGGGCCGTCTACATCAATAACATTTATCTATGATAGAACGGTACAGGAGGACCAGTAAAGTTTAAGGCGAGGTTTTCGCACTTTTAAGCAACACTTGTTACTACAGATTAAGGCTTAATATATTGTATTACTTTCTGTGCCCCTCGGTTTCTCCCGCGTTATATACCTTCTTGAAGCAACCTCCTTTGTAGCGACGGCAACCTGCTTGACATGATCACTTTTTTCTATGATGTAATAGTTAAGTATGTCAATGTATAGTGCATTTCACCAAAGAGTTCCCTCGCCGTAATGTTGGCTCCCTTGCAATTCCCATAAACATTACAGGGAAAGTGGCGGTAACACGGGGGCAGGGAAACGGCGAGGGAACTCTTTGGTGAAACGCACTATAGGTGCTGGAAGGTGGTTTTGTAGTGGTAGGACTCTTTTGCAGGGGTCCGCCTGGGTAAGTACCACACCTTTGCCAGTTATTCAACCGCCAAGAAGTAGTGTGCAAATACTACTGTGTTTCGGATTGAAGGGCAATGTTTCCAGCGAAATTACAGGGCACACAGAGATTTGACATCTTATATCTCGGGGTGACGAGCGCAGTGCATTGCCATCCAGGGTTTTGAACTGTTGAAGTTCAAAATTCTGAGTGGCGTGGAGTTGTTATGGGCAAGCGTGAAGAGCCATCAGGCGAGCGACTTCGCTCGTCTTGTCACTCAATATCATAAAAAAAAAGTTATTCCATAGATTTCCATTCTTACCGTTCCATACAAAATGTAAGTATGGGAAATGTAATAATTACCTACTAGTAGCATCAATTATCCTTCATATCATGCACCTGAAATAAATAACGTTTTCAAACTTTCAGGTGCTTGAGGATCCATCTGTCGATACGTTTCAGAAGCTCGGTCGGCTGAATTTCAGAACCTGTTGCATGTGGGCCGTGGAACTCGGAGCCTTGCTCATTGTTTAGGGACGTCTAGTCTAGGAGAGACAAATTACCGGGTAAAACCGCAGTGAGATAAGACGCAAATTTTATTATTGAATTTGATAATTAATATCGTTTTAGGAAGTAATTTCTTGTGGTCTTGACTAAATAGGAATGTTCAGCGCGCCAACAAAACGTCACCGCGGGCTAAGTCGACGCCAGCGCCATCATGTGCACGACGGAATAGGTATAAATGACGAAACTCTGTCTAATTCTTAATCTAGTTCCATGTTTATGGGTCAGATGTCATATTTAATCAGGAGTAGGAATTATTCTAGAAGTAGGTATTATAGGCGGAACCCGGCGGATTCAGTTATCACGGGTAATTGAGAAAGCTATGCTTAGAGTTTCTTTGCGCGGTAGAATCCAGAACGTCGATATTTGCCAAAGAACCAGAGTCACCGACATAGCTATTAAAATTTGCAAGTTAAAAAAAAAAAAAAAAAAAAAAAAAAATTACCGATGGGGAAGAAAGGTTCTTGAGTGGAGACCGCGAACCGGAAGACGCAGCGTAGGTAGGCCTCCACTAGATGGACCGACGACATCGTGAGAGTCGCGGGCATCCAGTGGATTCAGGTGGCAGGATGTCGTTCAGTGTGGAGGTTAAAGGGGAAGGCCTATGTTCAGCAGTCGACGTCTTCTTGCTGCTGATGATGATAGGCGGAATATAATTATAGGTATATTTTTTTTACTAATAGGCCCGCCGTCTGACCAACGGGAGATAATGCCTAGATAAATCTTGATGAAATTTGACAAAAGGTATTGTGTGGTGTGTGTTGACAGACATGGTTGTGTCATTAGTGTGTAAACTTGAAAATTGCGTTATTACACAATTTCCTTTTCAATTGATTTACCCCTCACTCGTGAAGTGACGGAGAAAAAATGCATCGACAATCAATTACTTTCCAATATGCATATAGAGAAGGTTACGTAATTTACATGAAATTAAATTTCACCTCAAGTGCTGGGGGAAATGTAGGTCAATGTCTGACTAGATAAGTGCAGAGACATACGTAGATACATAATGTAGCGCGCGCATAAGCGCAAGACATAATTCTCAATATAAAAAACCGACTATATCAAAACTGGACCAAATGCAAAGCACTAGCTTTCAAATAAAAAAAGAATTATCAAAATCGGTTCACCCAGTCAAAAGTTCTGCGGTAGCAAAAAAAACTGTCGAACTGATAACCTACTCCTTTTTTGGAAGTCTGTTAAAAATGAGGCACACGGAAGCGGACAATCAAATTTTAGGTCACAATGCCACATTTACTTCAATTTAGACGTTATGTCGCTTGCATTGTGTTCAACGTCACTTGTCCGCCATGTCATCGTAGCACTGGTATCGCGCGGCATTGTCATATTGTAGTCGGATTGCGGATGCCTTACAACTAACCAAAAAACCTGCGCAATGCGTAGCGTGCACCGAATTTTAGTCCGGACATTTTTTGGCACGATTTTGACTCTATTGGTATTGTATCTCGATGTATACGATACAAACATTATTTTAACTCGGCAAATAGTAAAAAAAGTACACTTCGAAACACGCATCGCCAAAGCTTGCGGCTGTCTCGCGCCGCATGCGTATATTGCTTTAAAACGTTTGCTATGTTATTCAATAATACCTTTACCAATTTTTTAAATGTTAAAAATGTGTGAGAGGGAAAGTTGTTACCGAGAATGCCAAATTAAATGGAATGCTTCGAATATGTATTTTTTTGATCGAAGCCCTTATACGACGATCGATGTGATTCACGGGAAGTTGCATTGAGTGTGCACAGTCAGCATAGCAAGATGGTGTTTAACAAATATTCCAGTTATTTTGATTGAGAAGCCAAACTACTAAACCAATTTTGATAAAAAAAAATGGGTCCAATTTGGAAATATATCCGTTCAATAACAAAATATTGTTCCAAATCGGTTCACAAATGACGGAGTTCTGAGTCTGAGGTAACAAACATTAAAAATAAATACATCCGAATATTGAAAACTAGAACATAACCGGCGACCGGTAAAATACGTGCACTTTTCTTACCTATTGGCATTTTTTCGTGAGTTATGCCTCTGTATTATTCTATACTTTGTGTCAATGTCGACAATCAACCGGTGTCGCCTCTCCCGCTGTAACCTTGTTACGATACAGTATATTTCGTGTCTATTGATTTTTTAGTCTTTCAATTTTATTACTACAGCGAGGGATCTTTTTAACACTCTTTTACAAGCTTGGTATGTATATTTTTATATTAGTATGTATGAATGAATGTATGTTGTATGGGAGCCCCCCTAAAATATAAATTTTAATTTAATTATTTATTTTTAAAATAATATAATTTTTTGAATTATTTAACTCAATATTCAGCGAATATTTCAAAAAAATCACGTTTGTTGTATGGGAGTTCCCTTAAATATTTATTTTATTTTGTTTTTTAACTGACTTCCAAAAAGGAGGAGGTTCTATGTTCGTCTGTATGGTGAAAATTTCAACTGTCTAACTATCACGGTTCATGAGATAAAACCTGGTGACAGACGGACAGACAGACAGACAGACAGACAGATGGACAGACAGCGGTGTCTTAGTAATAAGGTCCCGTTTTACCCTTTATGTTATTTATTTATTGAGATGATAACGATATGATAACTTACATTTACCTCACACAATAATACAGGTTAAATAATAAATTCATAAACTACAATTGCATGCAATTAATGTCGGGTTATAATCTAAATGTCAACTTAAACAATATTCAATACAGTTTCCCCTTTGGGTACGGAACCCTAAAAATAGAATAAAACAAATATTTAAGGGGCAATTCCCATACAAAAAACATAATTTTTTTGCCGTTTTTATAGATAATAGTACGGAACTCTTCGTGATCGAACCCGACTCGCACTTTTTTTTTTTTTTTTCAGAGTGACTTATTGCTGTTGGCCTTGCGGCCTCTACAGCTTGATCGGACTAGTTGGTGAACGCAGAAGACGTTGGGCCAACATGGTTTAGATTTTGGGCGACAAGCGCAAGGGCACCTCGGAGGTACGAGCCTCGGCTTGGACCGTCGCCGGGAGTGGGGGATCAGACTTGCCCTGGCACCCCAGAAGGGGTGTGCCCTGGGGCCCTAGTAGGTTGTTGAACTGAATAATTATTTGAAGAGAATCTAACCGATCTTCTAACTGATCCTGGGGGTCTTCGATCCCGCCGGCGGGATCGTTGTGTGTGTGTGTGTGTGTGTGTGTGCCTTTGGTAACCGGCGCCTATACCAAAAACTGAATATTTCCTGTTGCCAGGAGCAGTCGGATCGGACGAGCCCAGCGCCGCCGTGGTGACGACGGCGATGGGGTCGTCCGGGCGACTCGCACCGTGGGCGACTCGTGGCCGGTTTTATTTAAATATCTATCGGGGCTTATCACGTATAATTTTACTAAGGTAAAAATAGGTGTATAAAAAGTAAAAGTTGTTCATAATGATGGAACCCGTACGGCTTAGGACACCCTTTCCGCGTAACCCAGTATAATATTAGTGATGTAATAGGTATGTAACTCTATTACATTGTGATACGCTGCAGAGAGTTCAAGGCTAACGTTATCAGTGGCTCGTGAAATATTCATTTCGATTCGCTTATTAGGTTATAATATCTCCCAGACGGTATTAGATAAAATTACTTCAGGGTTACGCATTTAGACGGTATTAAGCCGAAAGGAGGTCATTATATTCATCATTATGAACAAATTTTACTCTTTGACTGTATAATATGTAATCAAAGCTTTTACTATAGCTTTTACTGCTAGTATGTGGAATGCGCTGCCTGAATGGGTGTTCCCCGATAGTTACAATCTGGGTGTTTTCAAGTCAAAAGTGAATTGGATACTTCTAGGCAAGCGTGATCCATCGTAGGCCGCATCATCGCTTAACATCAGGCGAGTTGACGGCCAAGCGCAAGCCTATCTTACAATAAAAAAAAACAACACAGAAATAGCGGGAAAAAACAGCGGTAAGGCGGTTATATAAATTTTGTCAAGTGTTAATAACGGTTTTCTATGGAACAGCCAGCGAATTGGATAACTACGAACAGCTGTATTTGTAAACAATTTCCAAAAAAGGAGGAGTTTCTCATTTTTTTTATATTTGTTACCTCAGACTTTTCGACTGGGTGAACAGATTTTGATGATTTTTTTTTATTTGAAAGCTGGTGCTTCCCGTGTGCTCCCATTTCAATTTGGTCCAGTTCTGACATTTTTATGAAGTCCGGTTTTTATATTGATAATTATTTAGGCATCTGTATGCCCAAAGAGGAATAGGAACATTATTAATAAGCCTTGTCTGTCTGTCCTACCGTTTAACAGTTTTATCTTTGGAACCGGAACAGATAGTCAATTTTCATTATTTCATTATTAATACTAACAAAGAGTTCATAATGGAAGAGGTGTCCCCATACAAATGTTTTTGTATTGGGATAATATTAATGTTATAATGAATTAGCTCATCATCATCAGCCAGAAGACGTCCACTGCTGAATATAGGCCTCCTCCTTAGAACTCTACACTGAACCTGAATGACAGCCTGCCTTTTGCATGCACTGAATGTCCGCGAGTCTTGCGACTCACGATTTCATCGAATGAAAAATTATAATTAAAACAAAAGTTAAAAATATTTTCTAAGGAGGACCCCCTTCGAAAAGTTTTCATCGAAGGGGTCCTCAAATAACAAACGTATTTTAACCGACTTCAAAAAAAGGAGGAATGTTCTCAATTCGATCCGTATTTTTCAAGGCATTTATAACCGACTGAAAAAAATTAGAGATTCTCATTTTGTTTGTTTTTTTATTTATTTATTATTTGTTTGTTACATAAGGACACCGTCATTAATTTATGAACGGATTTTGTAAACTATTTTTATAATTGAAAGCTTAAACCTACCTACTTTCAGATTGGTTTTAGTTTTAAAACAAAATAACTGTTAAATGCGTTTACTTAGATGACATAATATTGACATCCAAGTAAACGAAATTGCCTATATTAACTTATTTTAAAGTCAGTTTCTTAAATTTATACTTGATTATTTATAAATTAAAGTTTATTGTATTTATAGTTCGGAAACAGCCTTATGCAATACGCTTACACTATAATTTTACAATATAAGTACCTACCTATCATCTACTACCCATCAAAGCATCAAATATAAGGTACACTTAGGATGCACAATTCCTCAAACAACGAACATAACTTATTTCGTAATTATTTTGAAAATTGTTATTGCTTCTCTGCCTATAAATGCAGTCTGCACCAGGGCTGTAGGCCAATTTTGATAGGTAGTATTTAATATCTTAGAATTCATATGGATTTCATGACTTTCATATATAAATAATAATAACTAAGAAAGTAATACTCATTGAACTTTGAACCAGAATGCTCTTAACTATGGTACGTAATTTATTCAGATACCATTACCAGGCCATAAATATGGGTTAAATAAACTCTTGTAAGCGAATGTAGCTATATGTCACTTACGCTCATTTTCCTTTGACACGCCCGTTCACACTCATTTACGTGTTCCTATATTCACAGCACTGTCATAAACGAGCAAAAACACGACAAAATAATCCGTCTTTCAAGCCACATCCTTCACGGCAACTGGCTTTATCCAGACACGGTCAAAATTCAGCGGAAATACACAGAAACCGCCCCGAAAACCCATTTCACATTATCATGGGCACATCACTGGAGATTTTATAACAAGAATAATGTCAAATAAGATGAAACACTAAGAAGAGAAACTTTAAAAGGCGGTATTAAGGTTTTTTATAATGCTTAAACAAAATATTTGAGGTTATCGTGAAATGTAGGGCGCATCGAGAGCAAGAGCAACTCAAATTGCCATAAGGTTCAGAATTGCATGTCGTTTTGTATCTGTGTGTAATGTTAAGCCCCGTAGAGAATTTCCCATGTGTATGCTAGTGAGGGTGTGAGGGTGAATTTAAAACGCGCATGTGTGGGTTACGGCAGAGACACACGGTATTAAGGCTGTTTTTATTTTTCGTGGGGGTTGAAATCTAAAAACTCGACCAAAAAAAGGTTATGTATAGGTTATTTACAATCTAAAGGGGTCGTGTTGTGTCGGAATATATAGAAACAATTTATTAAGCTCACCAGAAATAATAAATACAATAGATAGACTTACGAGCTAAGGCCACGAGTGGAATCTTCGACAGCTAAAATTTTTACTTAAAAATGGATCTACGCATTTATGAACTACGAATAAACATGCAATTTTTTATACTTATAGAAAAACCGACTGCACCATAAGCATATAATTATATGCCACTCCGGAGATAAAGACGAATTTAGCGGTACCACGCTCTTCAAAAAAATTCCAGTGGTTTAGGATTTACCTTTATGTAGGTACCTACTTAGGAGAGAAACATTGCCTTCTTTTAAGGCAGTCAGGTAAAAAGACAGACGGCTTTCAATTTATAAAAAAAAACACAATATAAAAAAAAAACTACTTCAAAATAAATAAGAGCTCTAGAAAAAATTATTGCCATTGCCAAATAAATAGGCACTCGAGCAATATTATTCACATTAATAGTTTAAAAACTATTATATGAAAACAATTTAATATCACTGTTTTAAACTATCACGGTTGTTCACTAAAGTTAAATGATTATTTACGGGATATTTACCGTGGTAAGGTTGTGGAAGGAGCTCCCGATATTTCGGCGCAGTTACATGCACCATGTTCACGGGAAGACGGTAAATATCCCGTAAATAATCATTTAACTTTAATTTAAAATCAAATCTATACAAACTAGAACTAAAATATAAAAGTTAACTAACCCAAGACATATGCCCAAGACCACGATGCATTGGCGAGTTCAATTGCAATACTAATGCGTAGCGCTAGATATCGGCAGCATTGGTCACGAAATGCTTCGACCTGTCGAGATGACGACCCCAAAAGGCACAATTGTATACCTATATATTTTGCGCCTTTTGAGGCCTTCTGCAGATTTAGCTGCCACAATAGAGATGTTACCGAAATTTTTGTGCTGACTACTTGGAGAGCTTCCTCTACTTACATAAAAAAACGATCGATCGACGGTCGAAATTTCGAAAGCTTCCGCATGTTCTCTATAATCTGATTTTCATATTTGTGTTTGTCTTACGAGGGTGGTATAGTCCTTGCGTGACTAAACCCCGGCCAATAAATAAAGATAATAATAAAAAAATATTAAAAAAAACGGTCCATTTTTTGTGAACTTTTTTTAGTGAGCGAGCGAAGAAGAAACGCTCAATAAGTTACCTAATCTATGCTACTTACATTATTTTTTTACTTTCAGTTGTTGATAGCATAGAACCCAGATTATTATCAAGCGTTTGCATAATATGAGAGTTGGTATTTATCTATTTTGCTTCTATATCCTTCGACATATCCACGGAAACCCTCAGCTCGTGTGTAGCGGTTCAATTTGAACAGGATCGATCGCGTTTCCTCAACGGAACCTCTACTATGAAAACTCACCTAATACTCAGACTCACTTTATTATTTAGTTAGGTACTCTTCTATGCGGTTTTACCAACAATTTTTTAAGGTTTTAGTACGGACCCAAAGGTTGTAAACGAGACCCTATTACTAAGCCTACGCTGTCTGTCTGTCTGTCGCTCTCTGCGTCCTACATTTTATCGGTTGTATTTTTCGTACCGTAATATATAGCCAGTTGAAATTTTCACAGAATAATATGTAATATAACAGCGGATTAAATAAGACATATTATCTATATCTTCTATACATATAATAAAAACGTAGAGATAAAAAAATCTGTAATTGCGAGATAGCAAAAAATTAATCACACAGGGCGTCTTAAAATAAGCAGCTGAACACGATAGGACAGTTTTTAGAATTTTTGTCTGTTTGTTTGTTTGTTTGTTTGTTTGTTTGTTTGTTTGTTTGTCCGCGCACATCTCCTAAACCACTGGACGGATTTCAATGCGGTTTTCACCAATATGCTTAGAAATTACCAGATTAAAACATAGGCTATGTTATATCATTTATTTTAATTCTTTATTATTACATAAAATAAATTAAACAATCAATGATTATTTTCTTCGTTACCCGAAACGTAATATGAGGATCGTCACATAGCCTCAAGCAAGGAGGTCCAAAGCAAAGAGAATGTTATTGACATAGCCATTAAAAATTTTAAACTGTCAACTGTCATTCAGATAATCAGTTTAAATTTAAAGAAGGTTTCTTAACCTTCTTAGATGAATGAACGTGTAGATCAAGGATGTTATAAAAACATAGGCCTTACAACCTCTTTGGTGATTCAATCCAATGTATTTTATTACCAAGAGAATATAATACTCATACGGAGATTTTATTCTATGTTAGCATTTAAAACACAAAATATACCACATCCTATTTTAATTCAGTCCCGCGAATAGAAATATTTAAAAAAGGCCATTTGTATGACAATAAACCTATACAACAAAATTCCGGACGCAATAAAGAAATAATAGCACTTTTCTAGAACCAACTTCGTAAGTTTCTAAACCAAAAAATGTTATTACGAGATAAAAGATTTTTTCGACGGTAAAATTTAGAAAATTATAATTAGAAAATAAATATCGATCTATAAATAGGTAAGAAAGTACCGTCATAAGTTTTGTATGATCTCATATATAATTAAGTAACCTATCACAATAAGTATGGTTTTTTGGTAAAATTACTTCTGTCTGTTGGATGGTTTTGTGACCAGCCACTACATAAGTCATTGCTGCACCCTTTATGCAGGGTATATAAACTTAGCTTCTAGAAGAAGAAAGTGTATATTTGCAATAAGAATAAAGAATGAATTTTACTGTGATATTTTAACAGATAAATAGAGTAGTTCTATTTCATGGCTTTTTAATCAAGGTATACATACAAATGCACGCGAAATAAGAAATAACTACCCAAGAGTGTTTCAAGACAAGGATAATTATGTCAGGGTTTCGTGGCCAAAGCCATATACTTGTGGTCGTATTCATAGTTCAGAAATTGGATGGTCATAGAAAAATTCGAACGAGCGAAGCTGGACAGTCAAATTTCAGAGATGTATCATCCCGACATGACATGATATACTTTTTATGGTTTAGACAAAAATAATACTTCAAAACATGCTCTGCACTGTGGTCACATTATCTTTTTGATTTGAAAACTGTTGACGGTGTTATTTATTACTTTTATGCTTCTATCAATACTTCACACAGGGCGACTTAAAATGAGCAGCTGAACATGTTAAGGCAGTTTTTAGAATTTTTGTTTGTTTGTTCATGCACATCTCCTAAACCCCTGGAAGAAAATGCAGACGGATTTAAATGGTGTTTTCACGAATATGCTTAGCTATGACGAGTTTGAAGTATAGGCTATGTTATTTTGCGCAAGGGCCGGATTAAGGAAAGAAAAAAGGATTGAAGGTTTATATGAAAATCTACGCGTACGAAGTCGCGGGCAAAAAAGCTAGTGTAATAATAAAGTCAAAAAGTAAAGAAAAAGAACAAGAATAAGATTTATTTTATTGCCAAAAACAATGAATAGGTACATAAGGTAAAAACAAAGAAACAAAAGGGTACAAATAACGTTTTTTAAACGTATTTTTACTTACTTCAAACGTTTAATATACTTACACATCATTGTATTACCGTGTTTACTAATAAATTGTAATGATTTCAAGCAACAAATTTGGCATGGTTATTATGGTACACTCTAAAGTAAAATAAAAAATGGCCAAGTGCGAATTGGAAATCGAATTGCAACTGTATAAATATGGAAATGAAAAACCCTTAGGTATTGGAATCAGCACCTGTCTGACGTAAAAAGGGGGTAAGGGGTATTATAACTTTACCGTCTGTGTGTTTGTCTGTGGCATCGTAGCTTATACAAACGGTTGAACCGTTTTTATTTAGTTTTTTTGTTGTTTGAAAGGTAACTTCAGAGTATCTTAAGCTATGATTCAAATCTGATCAGCCGTTTGAAGAATTTCAACTAACAATAATAGTCAAATACGGTTATATTATTATTTACGGGATATTTACCGTGGTAAGGTCGTGGAAGGAGCTTCCGATATTTCGGCGTACCCGGTAACTGCGCCGAAATATCGGGAGCTCCTTCCACGACCTTACCAAATTCAAATAGGTAAGGTACAGTTAGGTGTTATGTAAAAGGTCTTTAGTTATGCAAATTACCGTTCTCTTACTCTCCCTATATCTCTATCCTTATCGTATTTCCGAAGTTTGCGAGTGGAAAAATGTACATAAACTATTTCAGACAGGTAGGTAACTAGTAGGTAGGTAAGTAAGGTAGGTAAAAATGTAAAAATACATTAAAATTTCAATATTTATTTATATCTTAAAGAGAGCAAAAAAAATTATATCATATAGAGGGAGGGGAAAGATAAGAATGGAACGAGCGAGTTTTACTCGCGTTTTGGAAAATTTGATTCGAGTTTAAATTGTAGTGGATTCACAGTGATTGTATTTGTCAATTAAATACCCACACATTGACGTTTAGCAGACAACCGTTTAAGGTTGATTTATCTCAAATCGACTTTACCCGCTAAATAATACAACACATTTTATAGCAAATTCAGTTCATTTCATAAAGGATTTCGCTGAAATCGCGTGAGAGGGACGGAAATAGGATTTAATTAAAGAGGGACAGAGAGGATAGATTCAGGAGGAAACGGTTTATCAAATTGTCATTGTAGACGTGTTTACCATCTTATCTGTCCAGTTGGGCAAATGATGGAACTAAAAATTTCTACGCGGTTATCAGTGGTGGCTCTCACAGTAACTCTTTATATAAGTTGGACAGTGCTCGTGGAGGGACAACGTGACCTATCTTGTTGCTATCAGATTTATTGCTAGCGTTCGATTGCTTTGAAATTAAAGCGTTGATAGAGCTGGTAGGTTTTGTTACTTAAAGGTTAAAGGGTAGTTATTATTATTAGCATCATAATAATATTAATATATATTATAATTATTTATGGTTTATTGTTTATTTTTTAGTGTTAAAATTGCATAACGACATACGTGCAATATATTAATATATTTTCTCCGTCTCCATGCACAATTTATTTCAATATGCGGAAACTGCTAAATGGTGTTTAATTATTTAATATATAAGTAATCTAGTTATTTATCACTGTATGTTTTCCAAATAAAATAAAATAAAATAAATAAATAAATGTACCTACCGTTAGGTACCACATCAATACCACCACAAAGAACTCACCACAATAACCCAGAATATTTCAATCCTACCTATAACAAATAATTTCATGAAATATTTGAGTTACATATTTCACTAACATTTTATAAATATACTTATTTTGTATTGAATATTTCTTGGTGTTGGCTTTGACCCCACCAATGCCTCTCAAATGTTCGGACTAGACCCGAAAGTCTATAGTAATAAACTATTTTACATAGGTATATTATGAACTAGCTGAGCTACAGTTTCGTTGGACAATGGACATTCCCACAGGGACTTTAAAATTTTCCAGGATAAAATGTATTCTAGCCTTCCAACCATCTTTACATGCAAAAATAATAATCAATATAAAAAACCGACTTCATAAAAATGTCAGAACTGGACCAAATTGAAATGGAAACACACGAGAAGCACCAGCTTTCAAATAAAAAAAGAATCATCAAAATCGGTTCACCCAGTCGAAAGTTCTGAGGTAACAAACATAAAAAAATGCTGTTGAATTGAGAACCCCCTTCTCTTTGGAAGTCGGTTAAAAAAACACGTCAGGTCGTGCTCTGTTGCTGCGTGAAAGAGGAACAACAAACACGTTTTAGAAATTATAAGCGAGAATTTAAAATGTTATAGAATGTCATATATAAACAGATTGTATAGGTACCTACCTAAGTAGGTAGGTTGATAGATAGAGAGATAACTCTTTATTGTTCACACCAAAAAAAGTCAGTTTTGCCCATTCACACCTCTTGGATATGAAAGAAAGAATGAATGAAAGAAATAATGAAAGAAAAATATTTATTTATGAAAGAAACAAAAGATACATAGACAAATATTCATTCGATCATCATTCATACCTACGTATACATGTACAAAAAACGGCTGTACCGACTTGGATGAAATTTGGCGAGAAAGTCGTACCTAGTTATTAGAAAGACTTGGTATTATGAGGATAGATATGATAGGTAGATAGAAACTCTTTCAACAGTTTTTTTTACAACAGATAGAAAACACTTACGAGCTAGTGCCACAAGTGGCGACCTTATCGCTAAAAGTGATCTCTTCCAGGCCAGGACTTGGGTAACCGAGGATAAAACCGCAGGCATCTAGTAGGTAGGTGATCACTCTAAGTAAGCATGTCGGAAGTCTTGGAACGTCTAAAACGATAAGCTACGAGTAGCTTCAGGTATGTCGGAAGGCCTTAGCCTAAAATGGCGATACTAGGGCTAGATTTAACCCATACTGACGTGTTCTTCAAGTAGGTAAGAAATATAAGGGTTTTCTGCTAATCATCATCATCAGCCAGAAGACGTCCACTGCTGAACATAGGCCTCCCCCTTTAACCTCCACACTGAACGACATCCTGCCATCTGCATCCACTGGATGCCCGCGACTCTCACAATGTCGTCGGTCCATCTAGTGGGAGGCGTACCTACGCTGCGTCTTCCGGTTCGCGGTCTCCACTCAAGAACTTTTCTTCCCCATCGGTTATCAGTTCTTCGAGCGATGTGGCCTGCCCATAGCCACTTCAACTTGCTTATTTCTGCTAATAAAGCACATAAATTAACCATTGACTAAGTACTACATATTAATAGATGTCTCGTTACAGACAATGGGTACGAGTAAGTATGCAAGTAGGTAACAACAGTACCAACTTGTCGGTAGAGTTGGACAAATGAAGGAACTAATCGTTTATTCGTAAGGTTATCAATTAAATTCAGTATGTTGAAAGGTGGCGCCCTCATTCAACTCTACAGTTATGTAGGTCGCACAGTAGGCATTCGATTTATTTTTATCAAGTGCACTTGGCATGCGCAACGCAAGTTGACCTCTGAATCGATGGCAACCGCGTTGTTGTTGTTTTGTCTCTTTCTTTATCACTGATGCTTATATAGCGTTGTTTCACCTGTCAGAACGACAACAACTTCTACTGTGACCAATGGGGAACGATATCAGCTACCGTTTGTGACACGTGGTTCACATAAATTTGGATAGATGGCGTTACCTGTCGCAACTGAATTAAAAATTTATTTATATACGACTTTAGTCTCTTCTATGGTTGTTATTTTTCTTGCATTTTCATATTGTAGTTACTGTGATTCAAAGTATGATAATATTGTAATCATTGATTATGCGTCTCTAACGCCCAACTTGTATTATATTACTAACTAGCTGCGCCCCGCGGTTTCACCCACGTGGTGATGAAAATCGGTGATGATGATGATGATGAAAAGTAGCCTATGTGTTAATCCAGAACATAAGCAATGTATATTCCAAATTTTATCTGTCTGTTAAAGTCTGCGTTATTGAGTAACAAACATCCATCCATACATCCATCCATCCAAATTTTCACATAATTATATGATACTAGCCGTCCGCCCCGGCTTCGCACGAGTGTAAGCTCGGCCTTCGGCCTCGCTACAAAATATAATATAGCCTATGTCACCCGGGGATAGTGTAGCTTCCCAACATTGAAAGAATTTTTCAAATCGGTTCAGTAGTTTCGGAGCCTATTCATTACAAACATACAAACATACAAAAATAGGTACAAATCTTTCCTCTTTATAATATTAGTGTAGATTAGTGAGATACACAATCTACATGACTGTACGTACTACGTACATTGTATGCACTTGCATTGTATGCACGTACATTACCTACATTGTATCTAATTTACCTAGGAATATGTATTTTGAGCGCGCTTATAGGTAAGCTTGAGGTCGTCTATTATGAGAATTCAGCAGTTCGTATGGACGTGACTCTGGAACCCGTGGAGTTATAGAACACAGCTTTGGCATTGCCTGTTTATCGTAAGACCTTTGGGCTCATGCAGATCCCAAATCTGATCACCCAAGCTCACGCTAGGCCGGAGAAAGAAACGGCAGCGTAGTAGAGCGCGAGAACGAGATGTGAACAGAGGGAAAATGATCCGACTATTTCTCAGGATTTTCCTTCAGACGTGCAAGGTGTGCCTACGTATTCTTATGGAGACCATGCCTTCTGTCATTCACAGAGGCAGGCCACTGTGCATGCCACCGAGGGAATTGTAGTACACTGTACATCCAATCCTAAATTAACAGAATAATATCCCTGTTACCGAAAAATATACTTACATTGTAAGAAAACCGACGAATAATGTTGAAAAACTAATATTGTCAGGAAATATTGAGGGGAAAGGATCGAAGCCGTAAACGATGATCTGATCAAGTGTTTGAACACCTAATACCAAGATCCAGGACATTATTGACAACTGTATGTATTGGATTAGCAGGTGCAAAAATGATTCATTTTTGAAAAGCATAATGATTAAAATATGAATGTCTTTTTCAAAATTTTAAGTAGAATATCATTTGGCGTTGGGAAAAAAAAGAAAAATACTTCTCAACTTTCTAATGGCAAATGATCTTATCAAATTACTTTCTGGCGTTCTTCTTAGAAATAATACCAAAGATTAATGAAATGTGTGTGAGAATGTATTATTAGCAGTGCCCTTAAAAGCTCTCAACGTTATTTAAAATTCAAAACCTGCGGCTAAAGCCGAAAACATCCAGAGAATAATTTCTTCTGCCAACAAGTAAACACGGACGCAAATATTCCTTGTTCCAAAAAGGCTAAAGAGCCATCTTTCTGTTATCAAAATTTAGTGCATCTGACGAAGAGAAGAAAGTCGAATGTTGGATCCAGTTTGATTCAGATAGGAAATCGAATCTTGTGAAGTCTCTGCACGCTTGTAGTCTATTTTTGGCTGCGGTAGGCGGTAGCTCGAATGCACTGTGGTTTTTTGTACCTTTTAAAGGGCTTTTTGTTACTCGAGGCTACGTCTGGATTTAGTCCGTGTTTCCTGCTATTGTAAAGGAATTATTGTTCAATTAAAAGTTTGCCTTGAGTTGTTGGATTGGATTTCTTTGAGTCACGCAATGATGACGTCAGAATTTCTATAATAGACTTCTACGTCTTACAATATAATTTTAGTTTAATAATATTTAATGTGTTTGGAGTTTTGCCTTTTAAATAAAAGTAAAGTTATAAAACGACTTTTCAGTACCCAGAACCAGAGTCACTGACATAGCTATTAAAATCTGCAAGTTGAAGTGGCAATGGGCAGGCCACATCGCTAAAAGAACTGATAACCGATGGGGAAGAAAGGTTCTTGATTGGAGACCGCGACCCGGAAGATGCAGCGTAGGTAGGCCTCCTACTAGATGGACCGACGACATTCAGAGAGTCGCGGGCATCCAGTGGATGCAGATGGCAGGATGTCGTTCAGTGAGGAGGTTAAAGGGGGGGGCCTATGTTTCGCAGTGGACGTCTTCTGGCTGATGATGATAATGATGAAAGTTATAAGAGGGTAAAATTACCTACATCGTTTGTTTCCGAGAAGTTTTCACTCGTAATGTTCTTGGTATGAAGTCTGAGAAATGCTACAACACATTGTTTGCCAATGTAATTAGTGCCAAATCATGAGTCAAAGTTCGCGATGTACTGACCAAATGCTTTTTGGTCACGGAAAGAAATCTTCGAAAGATGTCCGCCTGCATTGTGGTGCAACCGGGGTATGTGGGATTACGCTTACTAAATTCCATTCGGTAAACTTGCCATTTTGCCTGATGGAAGGCACTGATCGGTATTAGATCCGCTGTTGTCCTCTTTGGGCTCGTTTAACACTAGAGTACATTTTTTATTTCGCTCTATTTTTTTTTACAAGCTTACACGCATGCTCTACCATGGGTGTAGCCACGTGGGGGTGCTTGCCTCACTTTGACTGACCTGGCTGGCCATGGAATTGCATCTTTGGCGACTGATATTTTTCAAAACAGCACTTCATACTTTTGGGATAGTTTTCCATTCTTCCGTATATATTCGTTGTAATCATAGAGCTCAGAGTATGAATGTGTTGAAGAAGCCTGCTCTTGTTTGAATTCCCAAAAAGCAAGCTTCAATGATTACAATGATTACACTAAACTTAACCAAGTTTAGTGTACAGTGTACAGTCAACGACAGAAAACTGGCTTGTGTTTGATTAGTGTGCATAGAAAAAGGGTTCTAAAAGAAAAAGATCAATTTAAATCTGAAATTCTCACAAGATTTAGCCAGCATGGGCTAATTTTAAAAGAAAGTTTAATGTTAGGATAATTATATTAGGATAGGTGTATCTATGATTATGATTTATATAAAAATTTCCGGTACAAACTCCATTATTTTTTTTGCCCAAAACAAAACCTGGCTATGTCCATGTGCTCTACTATAATAAATAAAAGTAAAATTACTATTTTTAGATGATATAAACGTATTAGTTTCGAAAATAATGTTATGATGAAACAATAGTATTTACGAGAAGTACGAGAAGATGTTGCGAGGTTTACCGAACGCTGCGTACCTGACTGTGCGGATCCGCCGATTGACCTCTTTCTTGAAGTTGAACCTGCCTCGATTGTTTGTCCTATGTACTGACATGTGTATGTGTGTACCTATGTTCTATGTGTTGGAAGGTTTATCTGTCTTGGTATTCGATTTATAATCTGAAGAAAAGCATCATGAGGAAACCGGTAAGTCCAAAAACCTCAAAAGTTCAAAGACATAATGAGATTCACCAACACGCACTGGGCCAGCATGGTGGATTGGTCACGCCGTTTGACATGGAGAAAAATCTAGTGCCGAGAGAAAATTTAAGAACCTTGAAGACGATTTAGAGTCCCTTGTTAGCTCTTGTGTGTATCGTGAGATCTACCTAACTTAAGCTTGGCCAAGCCGTAGGTAAGCAACCTGGAATACGAGTATAATAGGTTACTCACGCGATTTCAGCATTGGGAAGCAGCCGGATGACTCCGGCCACATATCTCTTTACGTCGGAGCCTAGGTGAGTTCATCCTTAATTATATAAATAATAGTAAATAAATATCTGGGACATTATTGCACACACGGTCATCTGACCCCAAACTAAGCAAAGCTTGTAATATGGCAGCCAGAGACTGATATACATACATTTATTTTTTAAATACATACATACTTAAATAGATATTAACTCCCAGACAAAGAACAAACACAAATGTTTGTCCTAGGTGGGAATCGAACCCACGCCCCCAAGCGCAGAAGGCAGGTTCACAGCCAACTAAGCTAACGGAGCTGTCAATTATTTATTATATGCCGTGTATTCGCGGATTGTTTCGGATTTTGTCCATAGCTTGAGTGCAGGCGGTCATTTTGGATGGAAAAAAATGAAGGTGAAGGTGGTAAGAAGCGTGGTCTCCTCGGAACTTCTCTACCAAGACCTTCTCTATCTACTTTAATTTTTATTTATTAAGGAACAGCAAACAGCCATATTATGAAATGTTAACAACATGGATATAGATTAATAAACTTAGTAATAATACAGCCCACAGCACTATTCACAGATTACTTATAGAATTAAACAAATTTACCGCATAATATAAATTTACCGTACTTATCTTTCTTAATTCCTTTCGACACTTAGATATACTGATATTATATACTCGTATTTTTTTACCCGATTTTTATTTCTTTGCCGATAAGTAAGGCATTCATACCCACCACTAGATAGACCGACGACATTGTGAGAGTCGCGGGCATCCAGTGGATGCAGATGGTCGTTCAGTGTGGAGGTTGAAGGGGGAGGCCTATGTTCAGTAGTGGACGTCTTCTGGCTGATGATGATGATGATGAGGCATTCATATTATTATCCAATATACGTGAGGGTAGTGGCTGGAAGAGAAAAGCCTAAGATCGGGCTGAGTGGCGTGCCTTAAGACTAGGCGAAGCTTATGTCCAGCAGTGGACTAGTTTAGGCTGATTATGAAGCTTATGATGATCCGTGAGATAATATAGATAATTATGTACATTGTTAATATTAATTTATTTTTTGGAATTCGATAAGTAGGTGAAATTATGACATTTTGACGATAACATATTACATTCTAAGAAAAAAAAATAGATAATGCAAGAATACTACGCCATAATTACGCCATCATCAGAATTAAATTAATGTTAGGCATTAATTTAATTAGGCATTTAATTTAGGACCCGGGTATGTCCTAAAACTGCGACCAGAACCACCGGAGGATGGGCAGCAGCGTCCTAATAGTACACGGTGAACGTACTGCGATCCCCAAGCCGCCTGCCAAGCCTGGGGATTATGGCAACACTCCTCTCTATGAGGGAGGCCTTGTCCAACAGTGGACGTTAATTGGCTGATGATGTGATTAATTTAATTCTGATGATGGCGTAACTATATACCAACGCCAGGATCTAACACAAACAGAAAACTAACGAATAAAGTCACAACATGAGAAAAACATCGAGCAAGCAAGCCACCCGAGCGAACAAGGTCATCGCGTCGGCATAAACACTACGACTTGACAACGTCGCACTGCCAGATAGAGAAAGGTGCATATGAAATAGCTAAGAGAGAAAGAGATGAAACGATTCCCATTGTGCATTCAGAAGAGAACGGATGTGGAGTGCGCAACTCGTGACCCGCGAGAAAGCGGCTCGAAACTGAATTTGAATTTGGAAAGGAATAAATTTCAACCTAAGTTTTAGATTTTCTTTGGCATAGGTACGTACTTACATTACTGCTGCGACAGGCAATGAAGTCGTTGATTATTTGAACTATTGTACAAATGTGATAAACAACAACCTAGCCACACATAGATTAAGTCTTTCAATGTATAATTGCCTAAATAGGATAGGCCTAATAATTATACAAAATTTCTTGTTTTTTTACGTACAACAATCAATAACAGGGATATGAAATTCATTAGAGATGCAACTTTATATTTTATCTGAATAAGTTATTTAACTTATTAAACTAAGATATTATTATTGTTAGTAAATCTGTACTTGGATAAGATATTAATTAAGCACTGTCTGATTCGTAGAGTATTATAGAATACCAAGACGAATTTGGGCTCATACAGCAGACTAGTTTAAAGTCACATTGATATAATTACATTTTTAAGCATAAACTAGCATCATTGCGGAGGCATATCAATTCTTGACGTATAGTTTTTGTTTTTAAAACGTCTCATGTCATATTATAGCAGTTGTAAGGTGTTTAATATTAAAGTTATATTAACAAACATTAATATTAATAATATAGTTATGAAAATAATTATATTTTTACTATAAATACCAGGGGAACATAAACGGGACGAATGTCAGCGCAGCGGCCCGCGTTTAGGCCTAAAGAACGAGCGCACCGCAGGCGCAGCGTTCACAACTTACAATTCAACTTTGATTCCCTATTTTTATAAGAATTTATTAATGATTTGTGTTTCAAAAAGCGTTTCTACTTTCTAAAGAATCATAATATCGGATTCATATAGTCGTTGTAAGGAATGAATGAATGAATATTAAAAATTCTATTTATGAATACAGAATACGTAGACAATAATTTAGTAGTAAGTATGTATTTATAAAATACTAAGATATTATATTATTTTTAATTGTTGTGTTTTGTAGGTATGTTTTGTAATAAAATTTTGGAATTTATATTTTTTTACTGACTACAGATATTTACATAAAACAAAAAACGGCAAAAAATATTTCTCTTGTTTTCGTACAATTAGCGAAAATTTGGCATAGCAGTTATAAGAATGTACTATGTAGGTAAATAATTATTGTAGTTTTTTTTTACATGATTAACTATTGAATAAATAGTTTCACTATCCAACCTCCCAGGTCCATCATCAGACCTTTGTTTGTACACCCTGTGTAATGTATGGGACTCGCTAAAATAAACTGTTTGTGGTCTGCTAGTTCGTGTATTGGATGTATTTATCTCTCTACCACTGTGCTGTCGTCTGCGAACCCAAAGGTAGTGGGGTTTAGCAGATCCTTGATGTGCAGCAGGAAGAGCGTTGCAGAGAGCACTGACCCCTGGGACCCCTGAAATGCCTTTAAATGAACGATATGTTTCAGAAAGTCTATTTAGTGTTTATTTTATTAGAACGCTGTCAAGGCATTTTTGTAAGAAATTTGTTGTAGCCAGTTGCACCCATATAAACGAAACGTCAATGAAAACGAAATGGAGAGAGCTATGCTCGGAGTTTCTTTACGCGATAAAATTCGGAACATAGATATTCGCCAAAGAACCAGGGTCACCGACATAGCTATTAAAATCTGCAAGTTGAAGTGGCAATGGGCAGGCCACATCGCTCAAAGAACTGATAACCGATGGGGAAGAAAGGTTCTTGAGTGGAGACCGCGAACCGGAAAACGCAGTGTAGGTAGGCCTCCCACTAGATGGACCGACGACATTGTGAGAGTCGCGGGCATCCAGTGGATGCAGGTCGCAGGATGTCGTTCAGTGTGAAGGTTAAAGGGGGAGGCCTATGTTCAGCAGTGGACGTCTTCTGACTGATGATGATGAAACGAAACGTCAGGCATTCGAAATCCGTTAGCAACTGAGACGCGGAGTTCGATGCGTTGATCTAAATATGAATGTTCAATCAAGTTTCTGTCATCTGGCGACAGATGTTCCTTCTCATAATTTCCGTTCTATTTACTTCTCTTTTCTGTGGCGGCCACTTATCATTTATGGACGTATGCTGGACTCGGCAACGCCCCGGTCCATTTTTTATACTAATATTATTCTATTGCCTTAATACAAGTGAAGCTACATAAGCGTGTTATATAAAAATAAAACCGGGCAAGTGCGAGTCGGACTCGCGCACGAAGGGTTCCGTACCATTATCTATAAAAACGGCAAAACACATGTCTGTTGTATGGGAGCTCCCTTACATATTTGTTTTATTTTAATTTAATTATTTATTTTTAAAGTGAATATATAACTAAATATTCTGTGAATATTTCAAGCGTCTACCTCATGCCGTTAATCAAGCAAAAACGAGCAAAAAAAACACGTTTTTGTATGGTAGCCCCCTCAAAAATTTATAATACTCTGTTTATTAGTATTTGTTGTAATACCAGCAACAGAAATACATCAGCTGTGAAAATTTCAACTGTCTAACTATCACGGTTCATGAGATACAGCCTGGTGACAGACAGATAGACAGCGGAGTCTTAGTAATAGGGTCCCGTTTTACCCTTTGGGTACGGAACCCTAATAATGGGTCGTAAAGTCTTTTTCGATAGCAATAAAACAGTGTCCAATATTATAATTACATTTTCGAGGCGCCAAATACACAATTAAAATTAAAATTGCAGACCCATTTTAATTACATGTTTGTCATCTCATTCTCCACCCCTCACTACAGGGGTTCAGTGTAAGCTTGTTGAGACAGATAATAACATTATTTACTGATGAACTGACCAGATTTTAAAGTTTAATAAGCTAACATAAATTTTTATTTTTAACCTACTTCCAAAAAGGTACAGGTTTTCAATTCGACTGTATTTTTTTATTTTATTTTTTATGTTTGTTATCTCAGAACTTTCGACTGGGTGAACCGATTTGAATGATTCTTTTTTTATTCGAAAGTGTGGTTCTCGTGTGTCCCATATCAATGATACAATGATACAATACAATGATACAATGACTTTATTGGTCTGTGAAACTAGGTATCTGTTTGGTCCAGTTCTGTAATTTTTATGAAGTCGGTTTTTTTGTATTAATAATTATTGTACTTATCAGATTTAACTAGTATTTCACCTCGAATGAGAACTTACGCCCCTTATGTCTTCACAACCCCTCCACCGATTTGAACAAAAAAAATGTATTGAAATTAATTACTTGTCTACAAAATTTAAAGAAGGTCGGATGATTAACAATACGCTAGTTACTGTCGAACAAAAACTTATATATTCATACAAATATATCTACAAACATATTATAAAACGTCAACTTGTTTCATTAGAATCTAAGACCTGACTTGTCTTACCTTAGTCAATAAAATTTCGCTTCTAGTATCGTTAACAAATTTCTATAAATAATCCCTAATTCCTTTCAGCACACAACAGAAATACACTACAGATTTCAGATTCGTCTAATAAAGAATTTTGTGTATTGTTTCTCCTTGTTCAATATTGAAAGATGTGGCTTTTGTCTATTAAAAACTGATTTTTTTCCGTCCAGAATCAAACTCTACCAAAAACGTACGTTCAAATAAAATTCATTCAAAATTAAAGTCCTCGGATCCCAACCCTCAAAGTGGGCATTATCCCCGGTCGATAGCACCCCTACGATCCCACCCACCCCATGCCAGACCACCCTACAACACCCCCTCATAGTAGCTTCGTTAATACCCGTACTTTAAGCTTGTTCGATTAATGTTTAAGTGTTGCGGATACAGGTATAGGTCAGTTTTTTATCCGACTATAACCATGAATTACTTGGCCTTTGTCTACGGCCAATGCTTTTAAGCATTGTTCAATGCACGAAGACGGCTGCTTTTGTATTTGCTGAAACTAATCGTCAAATTTAGCATGATTATAGTGCACACTCTAAAGTAAAACAAGAAATACTGGTCAAGAGCAAGTCGGTGACAATTTTCTGTTCACCGACGACGTCCGAATTGCAAATGATGTCTCTCAGAGAGATCATTTATAATTTAGTAAGAAGTTATTAAGAACTTGTAAATTACAGTGCCGGTTAGTGGTCACTGTAAATAAGGATAGGACATGATGATATGATAGGATGTTGGACACTTAACAACAGTCTGTGTCTTTTATGTACACGGCGAAACCTTAGCATTAGAACTTCTAGGGCCAGTCGTCGCTGTATCTAATTATCCTTGATCAACGACAATATTTTAAAGGTCTTATGTATAGATAACATTTTAAGGCTTCTCCAGACCAAACGCGTGCTAGCAGAAGCACAAGCTGTGAGCAGCGCAACTGGTGCACACCACTACACTAACGACGCTGTCCTGTACCACCTCCAGTGTCTTCTTCTTAGTCGTGCACTCTTGGCAGAGTGGTCGTGATTGCGTTGATGGTACAAAAAGCCTCCTCGCTGTCGTGGTCCCTTCCGCTGTCACCTCCTGTGTGAAGGGTTAAAATTGCGCCGGCTACGTTTTGCAACTACGCAAGCAGGCAGTAGCCCAGCAGGGCAGTCTTGAAGCAGCTGCGTGGGAAATCCTGTGCTCATGTTTGTCATTTTGATTCGTACAGTTTGTATTAATAAACTCTCAACCCCACAAGCTGCTACTTATCACGATTGTGTATATAAAGGCCTTCATATCGTAGTGCGATAGGTCAAGCTTACCTTGGAATAGAGGCGTATTCACTACAACAGCTCTGAGCTCTTTACTCAGACAAGACCGATCCGGATTAGAGACATAGGTAATTTCTTTATTCTGTCTGAGGCAGCGGTCATAAGTTTGACGTAGACTCTACTTCGGTACCTAGAGCTACTTTATAGAGCTTACTTCTTAAGCCAGGCGAGCTTTATGACTGATAGAGCAGAAAATTGTTGACACAACTTTAAATGATATCGCCATAATATCATTATTATCGGTTATTTATTTATTTTTATCTATGGCGTTGATCCAGCATATCAAGTTTTTTAAAAGCAGGTCGTGATGATAATAAATTATCTTGAAATACATGACTGTGACAGTAGAGTCACAAACATGGTTGATTTTTTATAGTGTAAAGTCCAACCAACAAATGAGTGACTACATAGCTGTTATTTCCTAAATATGAGGTCCAACTGTGACAAATAAGTTACTAAATTATTTCCTAAGTATGAGGTCAAACTGTGACAAATGAGTGACTACATAGTCGATATTTCCTAAATATAGGTCGGGGAAAAAGTTTCTTCGTATTTTTTAAACAAATTCAAGACATATTTTTTTCAAGTTTAATTACATTTAATTATAATATATATGTGCCATTTTGTTCGATAACTTGTTGCCATCTTGTAGGTAGTGACATGATCCCGTTGCTGTAGAATTTTTGGGACTTCTGATCAAAAAAATGCAACAAGTAGTTTTGACAGTCCTCTCTTGATGTTAATCTAACACTACCCAAAAGAATTCTGAAGAGATCGAAACAGGTGGAAATCTGAGGGTGCAAGGTCAGGGCTATATGGTGGATGCATTAACACTTCCCAACCAAGCTCTCTAAATTTTTGCTGAGTGGCCAAAGATGTGTGCGGTCTGGCGTTATCATGATGAAAGACCACACTCTTTCTGTTGATCAATTCCGGCCGTTTTTTCTCAATTTCTTGTTTGAGTCTCATCTGCTGTTGGCAGTAGAGATCCGAATCGATGGTTTTGCCCGGCGGTAAAAGCTCATAATGAACGATGCCCTGCCAATCCCACCATACACACAGCATCACCTTATTACGTGTCAATCCGGGTTTCGCTACAGTCTGTGGTGCTTCACTGCCCTTTGACCATGATCGTTTGCGCACATTCTTGTCGTAGGTGATCCATTTTTCATCACCAGTGATCAATCTTTTCAAAAACGGTTCGGTTTCTTTACGTTTCAATAGAGAGTCGCAAATGAGTACACGATTCATTTGGTTTCTTTCAGTGAGCTTGTGTGGCACCCAAATATCGAGTTTTTTTTTATACCCAGTTTTTTTCAAATGGGTCAAAACTGTTTTGTGGTCAATCCCCAGTTCTTCAGCTACGTCGTAACTATTAATATGCCGATCTTGGTCCACTTTTTCAGAAATGGCATCTACTTTATCCGTAACAGGGCGACCAGAGCGAGCTGCATCTTTGACATCAAAATTCCCGGACTGAAAACGCTTGAACCAACATTGTGCTACTCTTGATGACACTGCATTAGGTCCATAAACGTCACAAATTTTTTTCGCGGCTTGTGTCGCAGTTTTCCCTTTTTTGTAATAAAATTTCACAATATATCGAATTTCTTCGTTAGATTCACTCATTTTATCAAACAAAAAAACAATTGAAAAATGGCGGGAAATTGCTTTTTACTTTTTGTATTCCTTTTTTAAAATGTCATATTTTTAATGGTATCAAAACCAGTCAGATACAAACAGTACAACGGATGAGATTTTTACTACAACCTTATACATACAAAATACGAAAAGACTTTTTCCCCGACCTATTATGAGGTCCAACTGTGACAAATAAGTAACTACATACTCATTATTTCCTAAGTATGAGGTCAAACTGTGACAAACAAGTTACTACATAGTCGTTATTTCCTAAGTATGAGGTCCAACTGTGACATACGAGTGACTACATAGTCGTTATTTCCTAAGTATGAGGTCCAACTGTGACAAATAAGTAACTACATACTCGTTATTTCCTAAGTATGAGGTCAAACTGTGACAAATGAGTGACTACACAGTCGTTATTTCCTAAATATGAGGTCCAACTGTGACAAATAAGTAACTACATAGTCGTTATTTCCTAAGTATGAGGTCCAACTGTGACAAACGAGTGACTACATAGTCGTTATTTCCTAAGTATGAGGTCCAACTGTGACAAATGAGTGTCTACATAGTCGTTATTTCCTAGTATGAGGTCCAACTGTGACAGAAGCGTCACAACATAGTTTTGGTGATAATATAATTATACAGTCTAACATTAACAGAATAGACACAACAATTCGTTATTTCCAGGGCCCGATTCTACTAAACCAATTGTTTTTCAATTGTTAATGAATTTCCTATTTTTTTTTACTTTTGACACTTATATAGATACTAAATATATAGATACTAAAATAGATAGATACTATTTTATATAGATACCAAAAGTGTCAAAAGGGTAATTTTTGAGGCAATAATTAACAATTTAAAAACAATTGGTTAAGTAGAATCGGGGGCCAGGGCCCTGGAGTAAGGTCCAATAGTAAAGTGACTAATGAGTCAGAACCTATTTACGATTTTAACTAATGTGAACTGTGACGTCTAACGGTGACAGAAGAAACACAATAGGTAGGTATAGTATTTGTTTCTTAGAGTGAGTTCTGACAACGATAGAAGAGTTAATTAGACCATAGCCGATTTTTCCTAGTGTGAGGTAGGTGTGGTGGTAACAAAAACTTCTTCCAAGAACACGAAATTGCTGGAAAATTCTTCAATCACAGATTTAATATTAGCTACTGCGAGACCGCCCCCTTCTTTCAGGCACGGTTTCCAAATAAGTCAATAGATGGCGCTAGTTGTATTTGCTACACGCTTATAACGTAGCGCGTTAAGTTAACCTGTAGTTGGCCCTTATTCGTTAAGAAATAGAGGCTACATTTTTATTTTTAGTGAATATGGACCTGGTTTCAACTGCATTAAATGAATACGATAGTACTTTCTTTTTACAAGCTATTAGTTTTATTTTCTATGTCCTATTTGTTTAAATTGTATATTATAGTTATATTTTTTTGTATTGTTTTAATAACTGTAAATTCAAGGGTCCATCTGAAAACAGGCGCTGATAGTCTTGGACTTTCAGCATTAATGCCGAGATGGACCCATTCGACAATAAATTTGTGTTCATTAGATATTAGGTGTTTTTTATTTATTTATCGTCGAATAAATTGATTTTCTTTCTTTCTTTCTTTCATTAGTTAACTTGTAATGTTTGTGCGTTTGTTTTAGTCAAATCTTGCAAGAACCACTTCCTCTTATCCTACGTAGTTGAATTTTTACATATTGGTTCAGTTCCAATGACAATGCATTTTTATGGTAAGCATGACCTGAATCGACATCCAGGATTAGCTCTAGATAAAGGAACTCCTCAACGTTCAACAGCACGGACACGGAATTTTGTGTACGCATTATATTATGTTAGCCAGTTTTAAATTTTACCATGGCATGCTGGACTCGGAGTGTCCTGCCTAAGGATGCCTGCATAAGGACTTTTATCAGCACACACACACATCATCAGCCAATTAACGTCCACTGTTGGACAACGCCTCCCTCATAGAGAGGGGTGTTGCCATAATCCCCACGCTTGGCAGGCGGCTTGGGGATCGCAGTATGTTCACCGTGTACTATTAGAATGCTACTGTCCATCCTCCGGTGGTTCTGGTCGCAGTTTTAGGACATACCCATGTTTGTTCATCAGCACATCCATGAAAATATTGCATGCGCATAATAATTATGATAACCCATGCTAAGTATCCGTTGTTTTTTCACTGTCTTTTAATCACACTAATCTACACTAATATTATAAAGAGGAAAGATTTGTACCTATTTTTGTATGTTTGTATGTTTGTAATGAATAGGCTCCGAAACTACTGAACCGATTTGAAAAATTCTTTCACTGTTGGGAAGCTACACTATCCCCGGGTGACATAGGCTATATTATATTTTGTAGCGAGGCCGAAGGCCGAGCTTACACTCGTGCGAAGCCGGGGCGGACGGCTAGTCTATCATATAATAATGTGAAAGTTTGGATGGATGGATGTATGGATGTTTGTTACCCAATCACTCAGAAACGGCTGGATGGATTTAGACGAAATTCTGAATATACTTTGCTTATGTCCTAGATTAACACATACTTACTTTATACATACTTTTCATCATCATCATTATCATCACCGATATTCATCACCACGCGGGTGAAACCGCAGAGCGCAGCTAGTATCATACATATATTATCTGAAGGTTTGGATGGATGTTTGTTACTCAAACGTAGAAACGGCTAGATGGATTTGGATGAAATTTGGAATATACATTTTTCATCATCATCATCATCACCGATTTTAATAACCACGCGGGTGAAACCGCGAGGCGGAGCTAGTTTATTATAAGTATGGTAAAGCCGTATCTAGGTATCCGTCAACATGTTTTGATAAATAAAAATACGCTAGCTCGGAAAAATCGTAGATCCGGAGCTGAGTCACAATCCCAATTTGATTACAGGATTACGCATATAGACGGTACTAAGCTGAAAGGAGATCATTGTATACTCATAAATATGAACAATTTTTACTACCTACGGGACCAACCCTGAAATCGCGGAAAAAAAATCTGCTGTATACCATACATTGTGTCGAGTGTCAATGGCCGTTTTCTATGGAACAGCTGATATTTTATTCGTGATTTGAAGGTTTTTATCAAAATCGGCCTAGTAATAGTTTCTGGCAAAATCTATAGTTTTATAAAAAGATCTTCAGTCCAACCTTCACCACAGATTAAGTAATAATACACAAAGTCATCATCATCGTCATCATCAGCCAGAAGACGTCCACTGCTGTCGATTCGGATAGGTACGGATTTTAAATATCATCGTCAGCCAAGACGACCACTGCTGAATATAGGCCTCCACCTTTAACTGGAGGTTAAAGGTACTGAACGACATCCTGCCATCTTCATCCACTGGATTCCAGCGACTTTCACAATGTCGTCGGTCCATCTAGTGGGAGGCCTACCTACGCTGCGTCTTTCGGTTCGTGGTCTCCACTCAAGAACATTTCTACACAAATCACAGATAAGAACAAAAATAAATATCAATAAATATCTTAATACACAAAGTGCCTTAACATAATTCAACAAAAAAGGGTCATAAAAACCAAAAGTGCGCCCGTCACTCAGGAGTCGGAGTCCGTGGGCGTACTCGTGGGGCCACTCCCGAGGGCGGCGCGCGTCTCGCCCCGCCCTGTCTCCGCCCTTCGCGGCCCTTCACGGGCCAAGGTGCCTGGCTTCTAAGGAGGTTTCCTCACTAGCTTTTAAAATAAGATATGTAGTTATAAAATTTCCTAACTGAGGTTTGACCGTACCTATCACAACTGAAACAGAGACCTGAAAAATCTGTTTTTCTTCCATTAAACCTGGTGTTCTTCCAAGATAGACGTTTACTTCGTTGTATGAAATTCGAAGCTTTTGCTGTAGCGATCCTTTGCAATCTTTGATTTATTTAAAGCAGGGTTTCTTAAAGTGGAGTCAAGAATTCGTTTGAAGTATGCAGTTATTTATATACACAAAGTTAATAACAGGCGCGGATCCAGCCCTCAAAAAAAGTTATATCACAGCCACCCGAAAATCGTCAAGTGCGAGTCAGCGTATGAACCTTGCTCGGCGTGCATGATCGATATAATGCATTCCTACAAAGGAAATGTTTATATAAAATTATATGACTGGCCAAGATTTTGTACAGTGTATTGTAGTTTCACGCTGGTAAAGCTGTAGGCGTCACAAGTCACGCATTAGGGTTGTGGGCATGCCCATCGTGCCCACAACGGTGGATCCGTACCTGGTTAATAATAAAGTAATTTTCAAAAAGCTCTGCATGTCTATTCTGCAAGCTAAGTGAACGCGCAAGTGAACTGATAAGCTAAGTGAATGTGAATTTTTCTTGCTTATTTCCGCAGATAAATGTCAAAACATCGAATTATAAGGGTAAGGGACTACAGTCAAGGGTGATCACTCGACATTTTGACATTTCCCTACAGTAATCAACAAGAAAAATACACGTTCACTTAGCTTATCACTTCACTTGCAATGCGTTCACTTAGCATGCAGAATAGACCGGCGTTTTCTTATTCTAAAATTCTCTTCTCAATAGGTCCGTAGTATTTATTGCTGAAATGTTGAAAGTGGTCCGTGACTACAAAAAGTTTAAGAATGATTAAACACAATAAAGAGTCTATATATCTCTTAAACGTTTCTAAGAAAACAGATACATTGAGGAGTCGGACATAAGGCCCTAGAACTAATTGACTTATCTTTATTTCTGATGGGTACTTGTGGTCTGTTATATCTGTCTTTGCCCTCTTACATAATTTAATTCTAACAATTATACACCATCCAAATACTACCATAAACTTGGCATCTGCATAAAAGTTTACTCACCTGACAATTCATCCACAGGTACAATATGCACTCGAGTCGGCTCACTCATTCAATTCAAATTCACTCATACATACACTCACCATACATTCATACACACATTACACACCCTCATCACACTCCATCCAAGCATGCACAATGACACAGTTACACCTAGTTTGGGGCCCATTGGTACCACACAGGCTGTTTAATTTAATTTAATAACATTTCTTTTTATATTTATAGTACCTTGTAACTTTATATTTCTGTTTGTGTTCTGTAATAATGTAATAATGTGTATAATAATAACATTTACCAAACAGAAAGCAGCGTATCTCAGTAAATCAAGTACAATTTGACGTCTCTCCTATGAAATTGGGAGTATCGCAAGGCTTAATCTTGGGACGATTCTTGTTTCTGGTGTGAACGATTCACTATTATCAGTAGCTACCATCAAATGCTGCCAATTGAATAGGTATGTCAACAGCTGATAGGTCCCTCCTGACGCAAATAGCCTCTTCCTCGGCTTTTCTTCTCTAGCGTATATTAATAACACTCCGTTGTGGAAGGAATGAACAGTCTTAGCAACAATAAATATTAATACTCTGGTAGAGTCATTTTCACAATAACACGCTACCTGCTTCGTCAGTACAAAAACTGCCTTTGCCTATCTAACCTTTCGACTGACAAAGGAGAGGGGCGAACGTGGGCGTTCCCATTCTATCTATAGGACTCATAGAGAAGCCATGGGCGAACTGACTGCTAGCTAAACTGTGAACGCGGCTTTGTGGACACCCGACGCTTTGAGTTTATGCTCTCCTGGTACTTGGACGGCCCGTTTACCTGCGGATTCAGCCGCCGCGCGCTGCTGCCGGCTCGAATACGGCCGGTTTACTGTTTGTTACTCACTCACCTGAGTTACAATCACATTATCGTTTGCTTTGACGAGTGTTTATACTATAGGTATAACAACAACTTTTTGTTTTCTGTGATGTTAATTAAAACCAAGCTAAGAATACTTCCGTCTTACTTAAAAATCTTCACAATAATCCTCTCGCAAACCTCTCTCAATTGCGAGGCGTTTTAAGACTTGATCCAGGATCAACTTTTTTTCACCCATATATCTGCATAAACCTATTTTATCCCTCTCTCAGATAAAATACCCACAGAGAAACAAAAATCATTCAGTTGGCGCAGACTATAGCAAAAATAATCGACTAAAATTCTTGTTGAACGAATAATGTATGAAAATTTTGATTTTTACGTCAGTGGTAATATGAATGTCAATGTCAGGTGACAAATTTGACGGTACTCAGAGCACGCGTGTGTCAATCTGGGTTAAATTTTTGCGCATTTTCTGTATAAATAAATAATATTTTAACTTGTGTTAGTGAAAACAAGCCGATTTCAACAGTGAACAGTTTCGATTTCAGCATTCAGTAGCGAAAACACTCTGCTGGAGCCGAAATTTAAGGATAAAAAGGATTAGAAATGGAGCTCGTAAAAAAAAATCGCTTCATAAATTGGAGTGAACAGGAAAAGGTAATTACCAAGTTTTAGTTGTATGCTGACCCTTAAAAATGCACGAATTAACATGATCTATTATAAAAGAGGTCCAAGAGTTTTGGATTGCAGGCCACGCACCATTCCTTGTTTCAAATTCGATTCATTATGCCAAGGCGTTATTCTAACATGACCCATGATCTTTCCTCTGTTTGCCAACCACAACTACTTGGAATATGGCCTGCCAGAGGTCTAAGAACACCACAGGCAATATTTATGGCCAAATACAACCTACAATTCCTCCAAAACCTTGGTTCTTCAAATAAATAAAAAATAGATAAACATGTTACTTCTACCATCTGTTGCTTGTACTTCAGTGTTCCTCGCGACAATTAGAATCCGAGACCACTCCCTCTGTGTATTTTTAAATGCATACTTAAATGGATATTAATACCTAGACATGGAACAAACACAATTGTTCATCACATGAAAGTTTGTTGTAGGTGGGACTCGAACCCGCGCCAATAAGCGCAGAAGGAAGGTTCACTAGCAATTGAGCCACTGGGGCAGTCTAATAATTGCTCGTTTAGTTAAATATTCAATAAATTAAGCATTTAGTTAGTTTGTGCACGTGCTGTGTGGTACGTTCGTGCGTGAAGTCACCTGCCGGCCCAACGGAAGACCAGCGTCGGTTGTTTACAACCGGCATCATGCTGAGTTGGAGCCGGATTGTGACAAAAAAAATATGATAAGATTTAATTAAGGCGTGCCGAAGTCTTTACCCACAGCTATAGTGGTTCGCAAATTGATCCTGCTTGCCATATACTTGTGCAATCAGGTAGGAAGTCAAAACTCTGTCATGTGTTCTAATGTTATTATGTTTTTTTAGGTGCTGTCGAGCTTTCTACACGAAAACGAGTCCATGTAGCATGTACTATTGCAAGGCCACAGAAGACATGATTCAAGTCGAGACTCCTTAAAGAAAATCAACAACCACAAGTCTCCAATACCAAAACACCTGGCAAAATAGGGATAGAATAGTTTAGGCAGCGACCCAAAGCCTTGCTCTGTTATCTTAGGAGCTTGGCTGGTTTATGTAAATGTGTTTAGCTAAATGCACAATACACCCCAGCCAGTGTCAGTGCAGGTCTTGTCACCCTAACTTTGAATTAGAATTAGGGACTCTTGGGGTTGGCTTCAGCTCCAACAATGCCTATCAAATATCCGGGCTAGACCTCGAGAGTAAAGTTAATCAAAAATACATACCTATTTAATATAATTATAAAAATACTATGAGAGAATTAGTACTGAAAATATGTTTAGTATTTGATTACATATTTAAAATCTATGCTCTTATGTAAGATTTTTAATTAAAATACATGTTTAGTTTTTGTGTAAGTGTAATATATTTTATAATAAATTATTTTCCATAAAAATGCTTTGACTTATTCGGCCAATGTCATCATTGATAATGTCCTCGTTGTTTGTCATTTCTTCATGTTAAAGTTGTGCTGTATCTGAGGAAATAAATAATCAATTAAAAAAACCGACTTCAAAATTAGTAAATACGCAGTTTTGTTTACTTGGATGACATATTTTTTCCAGTGAGTAGTAGTAGTTTCATTTAAAAACCAAACTACTTAACTGATTTTGATGAAATTTATATGGGACCACCTCTGAAGTAAGACCTACCAAACAAAAAAGGAATCATCAAAATCAATTCATAATTGGTGGAGAAATCGTTGAACATACATAATAAAATACAGTAGAACCTCCTCCGTTTTTGAAGTCGGTTAAAAAAAGGAGATTGTCATATTCAATGCATTACAATGTTCCTATATCTAGTCATTTGAGAGTGGAGATTCTGAGAAATGTTAATGAATTAATAGAAAAATAAATAGCCAGACATTTAAAACTTATTTTGGTGGGACAACGGGTGGATACAATTATGTCCACTGTCACACAAAGCACCCTGAGACTACCAGTGGGATGAAGCAGTAGATTTAACAGAATGTAACCCTTTCTCCAGTAACGAGCCCAGGTGTTGTTTGTTATTTACACCTGAGCTCATTACACTAAAAGAAACTGAAGAACAAAGAAATCCCAATGCCTGCCAAGCGTAAAGTGTACAACATGTGTATTCTACCAATACTTACCTATGGGTGCCAAACCTGGAGCCTAACAAGGGCTCGCACCCAAAAACTCAAGGTATGTCAACAAGGAATGGAGAGAAGCATGTTGCCCATTAAGCTGAAGGACAAGTGAAGACTGACCAGAATATGGAAGGCCACATGCGTGACAGATGTCTCACAGAAAATCAAGTGACTAAAATGGCATTGGATAGGACATGTAGTCAGACTCCCTAAACAAAAATGGATCAAAGAGAGATTGTGGTACCCCGGAGATGGGAAGAGATCATGGGGACGACCACATAGAAGGTGGGAGGCTGACCTACCAAAAGGGTGGCGCATAATAGCCAGAGATAGGGAGAAATGGCCACTTCTAGAGGAGGCCTATGTCCAGTGAGGACAACCTGATTCTGAAACTGGTGTTACAAACAATTTTTTTTAGAATTAAGTATTGTTTTTTTTTTTAATTAAGTAGTAAGTATAACTAGTATATAATTGTGTAATTGGATCAGAGAATAAAGGCTATTTTTATTTTAACCCTCTCTCCGATCCTCTTCGAACAAAAAGCTGAGATGCTAGATGCAAAGCTAATAAAAAAAAGAGTAACTCACCTAGTTCTTTGTAAAGAATCGACAAATTGTGCAGAACAGCACTATCGTAGTTTTGATATTGGCATAGTTACCCCTCATCAATTTCAGCAATATCAGAAATCGCTGCTTCAAGACACTGAAGTACCTTTCAACAACATTGCGGGTTCGGATATGCCGGTTGTTAAAACGCATCATGTGTGCTGCCTCCAGTGCCACGATGTCACATATTTTAAGGTCAGCATCACAGACGATCTGAAAATCGTTTTTTACATTTAAAAATTATTTACTGATAACTAGCTGCACCCAGCAATGTCAGTGACACATGTGATTTATCATAATACCCATAAACATGAGTTCCCACTGCTGGGACTTGACCTTGTCTTCCTAACACAGTAGCAGTGTGCGGCAGGGTTAGAAAGCTATGCGTGACTATAAAATCTTGCATGCCGTTCTACGAATACCGACATGGATTATAATATACAAGCTGGAATGGCATTGTGCAAGATATGTACTTACTTGGGTATTGATAGAGAAATGTCTCTTACTGTTGATGTGATACTGGCCAACGTCTCCTTCATTATTTCTAGGTGCATGCAATCTATTGCACCCATAATCCCTTGAAGGCCGCAAATAGCTTCAAACTTGCTGATAGCGTTGGCTTTTTCCATCATAATATTCAAAGGCATTTTTATGTACCTACTGTGAACTTTTGGGAGCCAACGCTATTGCTACTTTGCGGGCCACACGTGACAGCGTCTGCTGGCTCAATCCGCGCAGTCTTCTTGGATCTAAAAATAAAACATAACTTTCTTACTTATCTTGGATTCACATACATACTGCATAACACGAAACTTGAACAAAATAAGTATTTTTTATCTACCTCATGGTGGCCCCAATATCTGATTACTGCCATTACTTGCAGTTCCACAGGGATGCCGCCACCTCGCAGATTCACCTGTAGAATAGTGTTCCGTGGTCTGCCCTCAGCAAGTCAGAAATCCGGCGGATATTTTCATTGCTGGAACGGTACCTCAGCCGAAATTCATCATCCGATAAATCATATATACCATGTATCGGATCACGCCTTAATTCTCTGGCGTATCCTTCTTTTCAACGCGGGAGCTCTAAATTGGCGTAACATGTCCACATCCCTTCGGAAATTGCACAAATCCATGATAAATAACCACAAAACTTAGCCAAACAACAAAAAAACAACCTAAAAGAATGTTATTCAATCAGCTAAATGCTGATTGGCCGATATATACTGTGATCTATGCTGATTGGTTAAAAAGCCGCCATATTGCCTCGCAAAGGTCTCTTAACAACGTCCGGCCAGTGGTAAAATTTTGACAGCTATTGAGAGCGCTTTCAAAGCCCTCGCAACTTTTTTTTTGGTTTTAGGTAAGAATTTCGCTTGATCCGCAGATCAAAGGTCTCTCAAGAATGTAAAAAGATTTTTAAGTAAGACGGTATATCTTAGTTCGCAGGCTGTTAAATATAAATACATTAGGTAAGTAAGTAGAGTTTTCATACTAACACGGCGTTTGAGCTTGTACCGCTTGTACGCACAACGGATCGAACTCATCGTTATATTTGGCCTATTTCCATTTACAACCGACGATGTAAATAGCATCCAAAATACATCTGCTCTCATGGCTAAATAATTCGCAATCACGGAGCCACAATGCAGTCGCATTTTTTGATGATGGTTGTTATTACGTCGAGGTTGGCAGTTGGTTGGCATATCAGCACGAAGGTGTCTTTTCGTGTTTTATTGAGCTAGGCATTTTGGCTATTGAGCTGGGCATGATCAAATATACTGCGCAGCTGTTTTTCTCCATAAGAGAGGCGAGATTGTGGCCGGGAGCTTTACAATCTGACAACACCCGCTCCCATCCTCGGTTCCTCGGCCCTGCACTTAATGACTTACTCAGTACTTAAACGATTTTTGTTAACTTTTGATGTCATCGCTCAACAACGGTGAAGGGAAACATGGTAAGGAAACCGATATGTACAATAACCTCAAAAGTTCAAACACAATAATCAGAAATAATCGATCTTTAATCTTTCAGAGCGCCTGGTTAACGCGACGCGTGACCAAAATGCTGGCGTGTATCTGGCTCAACGTATAAGCATTGCCATACAACGTGGTAATGCCGCCAGCATACTAGGTACGCTGCCAAGTGATAGAGGGCTGATCATTTGGATTGTCTTTAGACCTTCAACGGTCTGTGGGCAGTCTAACTGTTTATGTAGTGTAAGCATGTATTTTGTTTAGTTAATAATTGCACTTGCCCGTTAAAAAAAAAAGTCAACACTACATTAAGCAACATGAATTGGACCAGCGTGGTGGATAGTCCATCCTCTCTGAGAGAAGGCCTGTGTCCCAGCAGTGGGAACATGATTGGCTGATTGATGATGATGATTACCTTTCTCAATCGATCATAGTCTTCTGCAACTTACTCCCAGCCCAGCAGCCCAACTGTTCAACAAAGAAGCAGGAGTTATTAATGCTTAACGCTGTTCTTTCAATCTCTAAAGAGGCCTTTAAATTCAACCAGGATCTAAATTCGGAAAGATATTGTCTACAGTTACTTAGAACAAAAACTTGTTAAAAAAATCCTCAAATTATCGTTGAGAGAGAAAATTGTTGAACGCTGGGCGAAGTTCGAATTTTCGCTACGTACCTAATTAATATACGAGTACGTATCGAATTCCATACAAATTTCAAATTCGAAATTTGTATGAAATTCGATACATATTTTACGTAGCGTATACTCGAACTTCACCCACTGTTTCAGTTGGTACTTTGGTTTGTTAGGATTATCTAGTAATTTTTAAACTTTCGCGATTCGAACACATGTTTTCATATTTATCGGGACTTATCGCGCACTATTAAATATAGGTAAAAATAGATACCTTTCGCTCGACGTTTCGACCATGTTACAATGGCCGTGGTCACGAGCTGACTGTACTGTGACTGACAGGATTATCTAGTCTTCAGCTTGCCAGTTTAACTGTGTGACAGCTGCGTTCGATTGATTTTGTCAAGTACGTTTGATCTAATTATATTATCATATCATTCATTTCGTCCATTATGATCAAACGTCCTTGGATTTTCTAATATATTGTAAATTAATTATTACTATTCTCAGAATGGGGTATCCAAGGCAGACTCTACTTAAACCGCTTGGATAAACCAATAACAACAGCAGTTTAGTATACTGGTATAGATATACCAGAGAATATATATATTTTTTGTTTAAATCAGAACGGCTGTGAAGGCGTTTTTGTAAGAAATTTGTTGTGGCCACCTGCACCCATTTATAAACCCTTAGCAACTGTGACGCGGAGTTCGACGTGTTGACATAAATAAGAATGTTCAATCAAGGTTCTGTTACAATACCTGGCGACAGATTTTCCTTCTCATTTCCGTTCTATTTACTTCTCTTTTCTGTGGTATATATACATACTAACGTCCTAGAATCATGTCTATGCTCTGTTAATTTCTCGCTCACGGAAATTGATACACGCAAAAACGAGCATATCAAATTGAAATTGACACACACTTAAATGATGTCTTTAGGAGCTTTTTTTCGCTCACTTATTTTAACATTTTTATAGATATATATGATTGAATTTACTTATGTAAACATTAAATTTTGATTCATGTCAAATATATGTTGAATGCGGGAGCGAGATTACGGACGCACGAAACATTAGTTTATAAGTAAGACTGTTAATATTTTGCTACTCAGCCTCTCTGATAATCAGTTTTTAGGTTCCGAATACTTCAATCTGCCTTCCACCTTACACTATGCTTATAAAATAATTTCGTGAGCATCCCCTTAACAACCCTAACCACTACATTTGTTTTGATAATCCTCAATTTCTCGCCAAAGAGTTACATAATATATACCAAGGATGCTACACGAAGCTATTAAAAAAAATACAAAAAAAAAATTTACAGAAAGGATGTTTGGCAAGTCCTACCTGGTAGGGATTGGGATACAGTTAGCAAATTAATTGCAGAACTGCAAGACCTCTGGACACCGTGCATACATAGGGAAGTTTTGACCAAAAATCATTGACGGTACCTGTATTATCTAGTCTACCCTCAGAAAAAATAAATAAATGGAAGCATTATAACTACTGTTTCCCCTTTGGCACCCCCTCGCGGTCGTCCATTCGTAATATTCGTATAAATTTTGATCACGTCATTTGCAGTTGTGTGCGCTCAATATTGAAGTGTGCGTTTGTGGAACTTGTAAGAATATTATTATGTCAGTATGTGCAATACGTGTTTACCTCGCCCCCTTCTGTTTTTGGCAGATTTTTTACTACTTTACGGTACTAGCTCGAGTTTATGGCAGTTAGAGTCTACCTGTAACCATAGACAATGAAAAGTGCTCTAAACGACAGGAATTAAAATAAAGTAAAACACACGCGATAAAACACGTTAAAAGTATGTATTTTAATTTCAATTAATAATATTTTCTTCAGTTCAGCGTGTTCAGGACGTTTGCAAATTTTTATTTCTCGCTTATAAGTCCGCTTTTGACAACCAACTCGCCTGTTGGTAAGCGACGATGTGGTCGAAGATGAAGCACGCAGACTCAGAAGATACCTATTCACTCTTGCCTTGAAAAGGCCCAGATTATATCTTTACACACAATAAGGAAGCCAGCAGGTTGTTCCAATCCTTTCCTTAATTTGTGTTCTTTGTTCACGTCGGCCTACAGTACTTTCGACCCCTACTCGTGGAGTGCTTAGAAAAAGCCTTTGTTTAACTATAACCTGAATATATCATGTGAATATACCATGTTCATGCGTGATAGATCATCGTGTATCATGTTATATATATCATCAGATGATCATATCTAATGATGGCGATCTACTCTGGTAGATTCGGTGACTGAAATTTCAGCTTGTATAAGACCCATTTAGTCTCCTACATTCGGTTTTGTGAAGGAATTAGGTACTGGGTGATCATTGGTAGCGTGGATTTCTATTGGTGAAATATTTACTAAAACCGGATGTATAGTTATGCTAGTTCCTGAGATTAGCCCCCAGCCTCCCCCACAAACAGGGTCTCAAACTAATAAACTTTACCTTTTGATAGTTGTTTTATTTATGCCATCAGATTTCGGTCGACCAACTTATCTACAAAGTAAATTATTATGCGTTGTTAAAATATTGTTAAGTAATAGAAAACAAAAACTAAAGTAAGGCACGCGTTTCAGATGATCCGCATCACCTTCAACATCAATATTGCGGAAGCGATTCATGTCGACAAAAGTCGGAGCAAATACTCAATCATTGTAAGTTCATAATGCTAGATACAAACTTTCCAGACAGGATAACTCATAGCGAATTTGTCCCAATAGCCGAATCATAAACAAGACTGAATTATGATCAATAGCATAATAAGCAACTACAATAACTACATTCTCTATTGATATCCTGCAATTAAAAATTGCGTGACCAAATTGCAAGCTTCTGGCTCAACGTATGAGCTTAGTAATGCCGCCATCATGCTGGGTACACTGTCAACTTTAGCATTTGGATTATATTTAGACCTTCAATAATCTATGGGCAATCCAACTATTTTTATAGTAGTTGTATTAATACCTACGTTATTTAATGTTCGTTTGTTTGTATTTTGTTTCGTTATTAAATAATCTTGTCCATTAATAAAGAAAAAAATGCTTTGTGAATTTCTATAACATACTGGCATATATCAGTCTTACTTATCTTAAAACAACAAACTCATTAGATAACCACGGTATATCTCAAGGCTCGTTATACATATATATTGCGTTCGCTGAGATTTCTCATATGCTTACCTACATTATTTCAGTAAAATTCTATGTTACTGTCAGGTTGGTAGGTATATTTCACGATAATTTTACTTGGCACAAGTGCCAAATTTGTTTTTGACACTCCCGATAAAAAAAGTGCTGAATTTAAGTGTGTGAATAATAAAATTGAGTAGAAAGTATTGATATCAGATGCCAACAGAATAGAAACAGGTGAATATTTACAAATAAGTATGGTGAAAACATATAATGATCAAAACGGTTTGAAGTATCCTCATAGTTATATTGAAGAAAAAGCCTAAATAATTAATAAAATAAACTCTAAGAACAAAATTACAAATGATAAATCATATTCTAAGAATGGTGTTAGTTGATCAAGAATACGGCGTCTGCTCATCATTCAAGAACATTCCCGGTGTCAACGCCTCGATATCTCAATCAAGCGTCACAGAACGCATAAACTGACGATTCTTATGAACGAAACGTGCCAGCCGTGTACATGAATCTATTAACCAGTCAAGGTGACGGATCGATGAAGCCACGCGTGCGCTCCAGAGCTGTACCCACGTGGCTGTCAACAGATGGCGGTAGCAACCAGTGCGCATGTCTCAAAATATTGAACCGACGACGCACACATGAGAAGAATTCACACCGAAACACACATCCACAGAAATCATTATGTTTGTCCGTAACCATACGGCTTCGAATTAACTTCGAGGCGCGTAATGACGCAAGTCTGCCCTTTCATTGAATTTCCACACGTATATTTATGAAGTTAAAGTCGATATTAGTGTGGAAGTAGATTGCCTAGAATCTATACAACTGGTCGAGTGAGTTAAATGTTTAGCAGACGTCAATTACCGTCGCTTTTCTTGCTATTTGTGGCTTTGATATTCCACGAGTTTGATTAAATGCAATCTTAATAACCCAAGTATGGTTGGTACGTATATATTTACGCAAAGTCTTGTTTGCGAACCAATATCAGTATTTGTACGTGGAAATTGTCATAGACCACATTTTTGCTCGGTTTAATTAAACTTTCTCTAAGAACTCCAAAGGTGGACTTTCTTGACAGTTAGTGGAGGCAATTCAAAAGTAAAGTTGGCGAAAATCACATTCACGGAACAACTTTATCGTTCTTTATAGCGGAAACTTGCCGTCTGTAAACTTCTGGGGGAGTTAGCAAAATTTATTATGTTTACTACACTTGTGAACAAAGTTGGCGCTTAGTTCGTGCCAAAGTAGTAGGCTCGGCAGTTGGCAGGACAGATAATTCGAAGTATTGAACAGACTCATGGTGGAGGAACAAAAATGACATCTAAATAAACATTTTCATTCAAAGTGTCTGTAAAGAAACAAAATTTGAATGTTCAGCTTCGAAATATTTTGTATTTCCATTTAAATTTAAGCGATATAACAGAACATGCTAAGTAGTATCTCCTAAATTTAAATGAAAGAATCGTAAAACTGGCTACGATTTGTAAATAAGCTTGCTTTATGTCCATCTCATTGAAACAAAATTACACAAAGAAAACCAGTTTCTTTACATTATTGATGATGCACAGACGCAAGACCGAGCAACAATAACCCAGATAAGCCCGTTGATAAGAAGAAAAAAAACGTTACCAGCGCAACATATGGTTGCGCAGTTCGGTGACAAGTACTAGGCGATCATAAGGCACGAAGAGGTTTCTTGAACGAGAACAACGGAAGCCGAGCGTGAAAACTGTCGCGTGATACCGCGATTGCAACGCACGTTGCGTCGGAATGTCATTGTATGCGAATAACTGGCCGTTAACGTTGATTTCTCTATCGTCCATTTTCAAATTAGCGTTCTATTTTTCGTTTGTCTTAAATGGGACGAACTAATTGGACGTTCTATTTTTGAAATATTTTACTTTCTAATTCTTTAGGTAGTAGACTAGTAGGCAACTAGGTAGTAAAATGCTGCCTACGCACCTCCTGGCACTGGTTATAATTCATTTGTAAATCAGAGTTCTTGGAATCCAGTCATTTGTATAGAGAGGGGATCGGAGTTCCGACGCGGGTGGGCGTAGGTGTCATTATGCCGATTGGGAGGCGTTAATTTATTATTGTTGCGTTTATATCATTAGGTGTATTGTTTGTCTGCCCTTTCGGATTATACCTAACTCATTTGCGGAACACTCTATTTATAAGAATGACTGTACCCAATGATTAATTGCATGCAAAGTAGGTATTAAGGCATAACTCTGAGCAATCACTCTAGATGGGAGATGTCTTTTAAGGAATTTTCCCCATTAGTAAGTTGATCATGTATGATGCAGGTACCTAAACAAAACAGCACTTAAAGGAAATAATAGGAAAATAGAATTTTAAAAAATCCTAAATAGTTACCGACTACCGAATTCTTACTTAGTTTCATCATCATTTCAGCCATAGGACACCCACTGCTGGACATAGGCCTCCCCTTTCAATTTCCAAAAGGGCTGGATAAAAGCGGCATCTATCCAGCGTTTACCAGCGGTCTCTTTTAGGTCGTCTGTCCATCTCGTGCGGACGTCCTAAGCTGTGCTTACCGCTCTGTGGTCTCCATTCGAGAACTATTCAGCCCCATCGGCCATCTGTTCTGCGTGCTATGTGCCATACCCAGTGCCACGCTAATTTGCTAATCCAGTGGGCTATGTCGGTAACTTTCGTTCATCTACGGATCTCCTCATTTTTGATTCGATCTCGTAGAAAAACCCCGAGCATAGCCCTCTCCATAGCTTGTTGTGCCACTTTGAGCTTGCTAATGAGGCCCATAGTAAGAGACCACGTCTCAGTGCTGTTATTTATTAAACTAAGTAACAGCACTGAAACGTGAAAATCAATGCTAAATCTGAAAACAAAATTACAAATTAAGAAAATTATATGAAAACATAATTGTTAGGGAAGTGGATCTTCTTCAACAATGAACAGTATAGTACTTACATAGATAAAGTTTTGGCTTAATATCATTGGCGGTACTTGTAAATCTATCTATAAGTACATAATATAATAAAAACATAGAGATAAAAAAATATGTAATTGCGAGACATCAAAAAATATATACACAGGGCGTCTTAAAATAAGCAGCTGAACACGTCAAAACAGTTTTAAGAATTTTTGTATGTTCGTTTGTTTGTCCACGCACATCTCCTAAACCACTGGATTTAAATGCGGTTTTCAAGAATATGCTAAGCTATGACCAGATTGAAGTATAAGCTATGTTATTTTGGGCAAGGGCCGTATTAAGGGAGGAAAAAAGGGTTAAAAGTCTATATGAAAATCTATGCGTACGAAGTCGCGGGTACAGCATTAGTAATTTAACTAAATTTCTATAGACATCCGTTATCTAGTATACCTGTGACCCTGAACACGGATACTGCAGAGTTCAAAACGTCAGGAATTAAAATGATGTGTAAATACATGCCATAAATTCCGTTCAAAATGTTTAATTTCAATAACATAATATTTACTTAAATTTTTTGGAAGATCTCAGCATGATGCTCGAAGGTCTCAATCGAGTATCTCAACAGGTGGGGTCTTAAGATGAACATGGACAAGACGAAGGTCATGTCAATTATCCATGTTGTGCTCACTCCAGTATCAGTTGGGAACTTAGTTCTAGAAGTAGTTGACGCGTACGTCTACCTAGGACAAACAGTCCAACTAGGCAAATCCAACTTCAAGAAAGAGGTCAATCGACGAATCCAACTTGATTGGGCAGTATTCTATAAACTTCGCAATGTATTTTCGTCTAAAATACCTCAGTTCTTTAAGACGAAAGTCTTCAACCAGTGTGTGTTGCCAGTGATGACGTATGGTACTAAAACGTGGTCTCTCACTATGGGCCTCATTAGCAATTTCAAAGTTGCACAACGAACTATGGAGACGGCTATGCTCTGAGTTTCTCTACGAGATCGAATCAGAAATGAGGTGATCCGTTGATGAACGAAAGTTACCGACATAGCACACCAGATTAGCAAGTTGAAGTGGCAGTGCTGGGCATATAGCACGTAGAACAGATGGCCGATGGTGCCGAAAAGTTTTTGAATGGAAACTTCGGACCGGTAAGCGTAGCGTAGGACGTCCACCCACAAGATGGACAGTTGACCTAAAACAGACCGCAGGAAAACGCTGGATGAAGGCCGCTTCCAACCGGTCCTTTTAGAAATCTATAGGAGAGGCCCATGTCCAGCAGTGGACGTCCCATAGCTGAAATGATGATGATGACTTATAATTTTAATATGAATAGATACTGACTAAAATGTACTTACTATCAAATTAAAATCATGTTAACCAAGGCACTGCACTTTTTACATAAAATCGTGGTTTCATCCAACGATTTATGGAACGGTCTTCATAACAGGAACTAGTAATAAAAGCAAGTGAAACTGAAACAAACCATGCAGAAATCAGCTAACAAACACATTATTCTTTCAACAGCCTAAGTAAAGACTTCTGTAAGCCTTCCAAAGTCGTCTAATCCCGCGATTGTCAACATTATCAAAAGTTTCTTCGACCCAAACAAACTCCTAACATCTGCCGTTTTCTCAGGAACGTGCCCCTAATCACCGCACTACAAAGAAAGCAAGAACGAGACACAAATACAACACTTGTATAAGAGCAAAAAGGGTAGAGAGAACACCGGAGCATTTCACAAGTCTCGTCTCGGTTGACGGGGTCCGAACAAAATGAATGGGTGAGGAGATTAAAATGCGCCGTAACGGAGGAATGAATGAAAATAATAAAAAACGCGACATAATTGCGTAACATGAGGCCAGTGGGAAGTTGTAATGAGAGATGATTATGATCACTCGCGTTTGGAACCTTTAATTATTGAGAGTGACCCTACTTTTTGGAAATACTTTCAAGATCGGATGCTTCGTAACAATTAGAAAAGACTACCGTGTACTTTTTAAATACTACCAAATATTTTAAGATGTAAGCATTTTGAGTTTCACATATTATTAAAGTTTTTTTTTAAATTGATGAATAGGCTTGCTTTTGACCGCCACATCGATCATGTTGACAAAAGTTTGATCAAAATTTTTGTGGGATCGTCCTCGCCAGAGACAATATAATAATAAGAAGAATTCTGTGGTTACATCGATTACGTAACAAGAATGATGGTGTTAAAATTGCTAATGTCTAGATTCGGACTAGACGGTGGTGTAGATGAGTCAATAACTAGCCTTGACATACTAATACTAGCTATTGACTAATGACTACCCATTATCGCCACTGCCGGATGTAGAGCCCTTCTCGTATTAGGGAATGTGCATGAAAGGGCAATTATCGCGCCACCCATTGATTGTTAATGAGCAATACCCCAGGGGTGAGGGAAAAGTAAAAATTGTAGAATTTTCATTAGCACCATTAGGATAATCTAGATCTGTAAGATAGCTCGAAAAGAAAAGAACTATAGATGATTTCTAAGCAAGTTTTATTCATGACGGTTATATGATTATTTACGGGATATTTACCGTGGTAAGGTTGTGGAAGGAGCTCCCGATATTTCGGCGCAGTCACATGCACCATGTTCACGGGAAGACAACGGGAAGTTTTATTCATGCTTTCCAATCACTAATATAAACCTTTTTTATATATTTTAACATGTGACTTTTTGCTGTTTGCCTTGCGGCCTCTACAGCTTGACCGGACTAGTTGGTGAGCGCAGAAGGCGTTGGGCCAACATGATTTAAATTTTGGGCGACAAGCGCAAGGGCACCTCGGAGGTACGAGCCTCGGCTTGGACCGTCGCCGGGAGTGGGGGATCAGACTTGCCCTGGCACCCCAGAAGGGGAGTAATATAAAGTTATTTTAGACACGTATTTATAAGTTTTATTTTTCCAGTATCATAATAATATCTGCAATTAAAATAGCATATAAACAATTATACTTATCTACCTATATGAAATACACGTCGTACTTAACTAAAAGCTTACCACATTAATCAAAATTTTAAATTATTGTAACAAAATAGATGCACTGAGCAGATAATTCAAATGTCTGAATGCCACAACCTATATCTCCGGCATCTCATTAGCCGTAAATGCTGGCTTACTTCTAAAGCATACCGAGATTAGCGAGTTTCCTGGCTGCTAGGTCTTTCTAGGCTTGCACATTTCTGTAAATATAAAATAACTAATTTAAAGAATTACAAAAAATATATAAATATTGCCTTGAGAACAACGTTGCAAACAATTTAGAGTAGTTTTCTTGTTAATATATTTTAATGGAGGTGATCGGAATAAAAAACTGTACTTAATTGCGATATTTTTCGATCTCCGCGGTCTTCTAGACATATAGACTACAAACACGAAAACTGCTTTAAACCATTTGGAATGTTGTACCTGTACAAAAGATATTGCCAAATTGTTTTATTAAATACACTTAGGTAGTAGTTTTTCATTTTCAAATTAAACCTTGCAAGAGCTTATTTAGCTCTTGATCTGGTCTTAACAAAACTCTGGTGTTTCGAAATTCTCGGAGCTGACTGAACTGCGTGATTGACGACACACTAGTCGCTGTTTTTTATTTATTAAATACTAAGTAACCAAGCATCGCTATTATAGCTAAGATAAAAAGGTTGAACGTGCATAGTAAGCCACTTGTCCTGCCTTCATCATTAGTCATCTATAAGCTCAAGCGCATCGGGGTCGACGGGTCATGGGTTGATGATGTTAACGTCCTCTTCTTCTCCCACTTGCAGGATAGCCTTCTGGATCATTCGCTTCAGCTTCTTCCGGGACTCGTTGGACCGCAGAGTGCGGAGCTCCGACGCTACAAAGTCTCCGAATATCTGTGACAAATCGTATAAAAGATCTGAATTTGACATTGAAAGGTGTAACTTGCTAAACAGAAGATCATTCTGTATCCTTTATTCTATCCTTCTAAGTTTTTATGTGCGTAGCAGGATGCAGAATGTTAGGAAAATAAAATATATATTTTTTATATTAACTGACGTAGTTGTTCACAGCTTCATATATATTTCTATTGTGGAAAAGAAAATAACAAAAATTTAATAAGAAGAATAAACCTCGGCCAAGTGCGAGTCGGATGGCGCACCAAGGTTTCCGCACTTAAAGGCCAAGTGCAAATCTGACTAGCGCACATTATCGAGGGTTCTAAAACCCAAAAAGGGATTTTCTTTCATTCAATTTGGGAGCTCTAGCGCGCAACCGACTTGCAATTGGCTGATGTTTATTATTTGTGGGTTTACGAATGTGTTCTAACGTACAAACGTATCGTACCAACATGCACTGGGCCTGTGTGAGAGAAGACCTGTGGACCCAGCAGTGGGTATGGGTACATGAAAGGCTGATAATGATGATGATGATTTGTTTAATAATCATACCATGTTTGAAGCTTGTGTTATTATAGTTATTTACGTTTTTGTTGTTTTGGGGCAAAAAGAGACGACGATGCAAAAAGAGGAGTGTTATAAGTTTAACGTGTCTGTCTGTGGCATCGTAGCTCCCAAACGGCTGAACCGATTTAGATTTAGGTTTTTTGTTTGAAAGGTGACTTGATCGAGAGTGTTCTTATAAGCAGCTATGATTAAAAGAAATCTGTTCAGCCTTTAGAAGATTACCAGCTGTTTCATTAGGGGTTTTTTAAATGTATTACCTACTTGTTGCAGAACAAAAAATAACAACCAAATTCACTGGGAATTCAATAGATATAAATAGGTGATTCACCCCAATTTTGTCGTCCTAATAAAATATTTTGTTGAAATTTAAATGGGACCTCTTAATACATGGGTAGAGTATTCAATAATTTACCTATCAATAAAATCGATAAAAAATTGACGAAGATATCGACGACGATTAAAGACCAGTAGAACACCTTAGCGTCGGCTGAAAAGCGTGAGCCCTTGAAGATTATAAAAAAGTATCTATCAATAAAATCTATTAAAATCTGGTTACGATACCGACATATACAAAAAACCAGTCGAACACCTTAACGTCGGTTGAAAAGCTTGAGCCCTTGATGAGTTCTAGTGTGGTTTTAAGTTTACCGCCTTAATTTTACCTGACATTCGTCAGCATTCATGCTCGGCCTGATCCTCGGAGCGGGTTGCTCTGGCCACATGAGTGGGTTAGCACTGGGTGGCAAGGGCGGTGGAGCTGAAGCAGCCACCCTCAGCACTGGCTTCCTTAGGCCAGGACTTGTGGCCAGGCTTGGCCCAGGCTTGGAAATCTCTTTCAAAGCCCTGGCAGCGGCGTTACGGAACTCCTCCTCTTCTTCTGCTTGGAATTCTGCTAACTGGAGAAATAAGATAAGTTGTATTCGTTGACTTCATGGATCACTCCATGAAACTCGATTCACATCGTGTCAAAATATCGAGAGCCTCACTCACTTCTACTTGCGACTGCTTTTATTTACAATAACTGCCACCCGTTGCTAGTGGCGCATAACGCCAGCGTCTATTCGATGTTTTGACTTGTGACTAGCGACTGATCACACGACAAACCGTGCAACTGGTCGTAGTCAGCCATGGTTACATAAAATAGATTGAAGGCATAAGTAGTCATAATTGCTGAGCAAAAATACCTCCTCCAAACTCTTACTCAAACTCAACTTACCTCCAAATTAACAGAATCCAATTCAAGCGGATCCGGCGTTAAATCGTTGAAATTAATCGTTTTTAAGAATGTGAGCGCATCAAAGTACTCCCAGCTGCTTCCGCTCGCGCTCCCGCCTTCCTCTTGCTTCTTCCGGATCTTCCTCAACTCGTTATTAAACTGCGTCCTTAAATTGTGAACCTTCCGAGTGATTTCCTCAACGGTTGTCTCAAACATATCCGCCAGAAATTCGTATTTCAGCTGCTTCATCGCTTTATTCTTGTACCCGGGATGTTTCATATTCCAGAGCTCGTGACACTCCCGCTCCAATGTCTCGATCAACTTCATAGTGTTCTCCGAGTTCCAGTTGAGTCTCGCCATCCGGTAACATTCCCGTTCGTTTTCCGAAGCTTCCAGTTTCGGCAGGAAGGAATCCAGTGAATTCGAATTTGAATCCATTTCGACGTGGACGTTGCGACATCGACACCGCTCTAGCGAGACTGGCGTCACTGGCGGGGAGGGGAGAGAGCGGTGTCGCGGGTGTCTGACATAACGGCAACGCCGCGTCGAGCTAGCGGACACAACACAAAATGCGGCGTTGCCAGACCGGGCATGGAGGTGTGAGAGCGCGTGCTACATCAGTAGCAAATTTGCAATGCAATGCGTAACTAACTCCAAGGCACTAAATGATCTAAAAAGCTGCTCCGTATTACCTTATTAGCACTTTATTATTAGCTCGTAATAACAAAGGATGTCTTAGAATTTACCTAGTTCATAATCCAATGAGGAAATAGACTCCAAGGTTAGTTATTAACACTGTCACCTGTGAAGTCTCGACGTAAACACCACAGAATTATTAAAACGTGAAGTGACACCATTGTAACTCGTTAATTTCGAGTTATTGCTATCTATTAGAATGGAAATAAAGATTTAACTGCCCACACGTGCTGTCTATGGCTCATCAAAGATGCTCGTATAGTGTGTCCTGTTTATAGCAATACATAAACATGCCTTCCTTATGGTTCGATAGAAAGCATTTCATTATTGCAATGGAATGGCTTATTAATCTGTCTATCCGAATAATTAACTAGGTTTCCATGCCTGAAAAGAAGAAAAGAACTCGTAATCTACCCGATTTTCTTGGCAACTATTGAAGCTGTATAAATCTGGAATAGATTGAAATAAGCCCTACACATATTTTTTTTTGCTAAGTTACAACCATGACCTATCATCAGTGCCAAAAATTTTAATCTAACCAATGCGGTCAGTTATATGGTGGCACAATTTTATGAGAGTACAAGCTTAAAACTATCTTTTCAGTTACCTATGGCAAGTTTTTTGGACGAAATTGCGTAAAAATCTATCAATTTGCTTGTTTGCCTCGTAAACTTTGGTGTGAATGAAAAGCCCAAGATTAAAAATAACGGGTAGACAGTACCAGCGGTACGACATAGATTAGAATAACAGTTGCTTCAGGTAGTATGTCACAGTTTAATTAATAGGTGGAATCGGTTGTATATCGGTGGGCGCCGGAGGGTGCCGGATTAATATCTAAATGATGAGGCCGTCGCTCCGCCCTCGTGTGTAGTACTGACCGCAGAAACAACATCCGCTAATTTAAAATACAGATGTTAAAAGATAGAGAATTTCTGCTCCCCGATCCGTTTTAAATCGTTGATTAGGTCTTTAAATGAATGCAAGGTTCATTACATAATTTTTTGATCAAGTGTATTATTGAGCCCGCTATAAACTATATGACATAGCAACTTGTAACGTGCCATGCTGATAGATTAACTTAAAAACCTTTTATGAAGGTTTAAGACGCTCAGAGATCATTGACTTTTTCTGTTTCCCGAATAGTTTTCCTCCGGCTAAATCATAAAAAAAAAACAGACAAGGGAGATATGGTAAGGTGGCGTAGCAGGTGCAAACGCATCTGCAATCGTATATGGCTTAAAAAAAGCTTGATGCCTTTAGTTGAACTCGTTTAGCTAACAACAAAGGCGACAAGGTTGTCTTCCTTATCGGCCTTTTTTTCGTGTAAGTTCATTGGTGACTACAAGTTTCTTAGGGTACGTAAAAATTTTGTAAGTGTTGTTTCAAGTTGTCGAGGATTTTAAATTGTAGATGAAATCGACAAACTACTCAAAACAGTCAAAGTCAAGCAAGGTATGTCACGCTGAAGTCCAAGGTATGCCCCTGTAAAGTTATGGAGACTAAGGTATACTGAAAAAAAAACCTGACTTTCCTGCTGAGGAAGGAAAAGATTATACTTTTTTCCTTCCTAAATTGGGGAAGGAAAAGGTCATATTGTAGAAGGAATTGGATTTGGAAAGCAAGACTCAGCAGGAATGACAGGTTTTTTTCAGTGTAAAGGCCATTAATTGAAAAATTTGAAAACAACACAAAAAAAAACACATCATTAGGAACAACATAAATAAAAAAAAATACAGTAGGTAGTTACATTGTTGCATGTACATAGATATTTAGAGTAAAAAGGTATATAAGGTAGGGTAAGGTACGTAGGATAGAATTAATTATAGTATATTTAAATTACACATTTTTATGTAGGTATAATTGATTAATTGAATTGGGGCTCTGGAACAAAAGCCAATAAATATTTTTTTCGGAATTTTACAGAAAGCACAAAAATATTCTCGATAATTTCTTAATCAATTATTATCAATTTTTATCCGGTCCGGCTGCCCATCTTTATAGCCTTATTTAGTGCTTTTTTAACGATATTTGCAGCAATCTAAGTTATGTACGGTATGTAAGAGCACTATGACTAACAGAAACGAAGAAAAAAAACGGGCATAAAGTGGAATTATCGGCTTTTGTTCCGGAACTCCTCAATTGTGTTTATGCACCTTTTTTGCAGACTGTACATTTTATCTCTCGAGACACCACTCGTCGCAAGGGGGTGAGATCCGGAAAAAATGTCGTTTGCTCCCGTGATTTAGCACTTCCATTCTATCTATACACATTTTTACCAAGGCATATTACACGATGGAAAGGCCACGCGTGTTTTAAGGGTGGCGTTTTAAAAGAATGATAGGAGAGATTTTGTTAGCTTAATGCTTTTTAATTGCTTCAGAAAAGCGGTTTCATAGTAAGGGCTTAAATTACTTAAAGGAGTAAATTTACTTAACTTTTTTTTTGTTATTCTCACAGAAAAGAGAAGGGTATAGAACGGAAAAGAGATGGAACATTTGTTACGAGGCATACGAGTGAACATTAGTATGCACGTCAACGCGTCAGACTCCGCATCGCAGTTGCTAACTGAATTCGAATTTGTATGCTTCTCCATCGGATTTATCCACAATGCCGTCTTGCGCTGTAATTACGTGTGGTAGAGCTAGTAAAGATTTTAATAAAAAAAAGGAGGAATTTCCTATCACCGGTAAACTTTAAATTGTTGATAATTTTGTGATTTCACCGTGTTTTAATTATAAGCCCTTGACAAGCCGTTGACAATAATAGTGGTTACCATAATTTTATCGATATCGATAATTTTTGATTTTTCTTACATTTCCTACAATACCTACTTTAGGAGTATTTTTTGAAGAATAAACTATATTGTGTTATTATTCATTTGTCTTATTATGTAGATGTAGACAATAAAATTATCACACTATTATTATAAATAAGAAAGTCTGCGTATTCATATGTTTCACATCACACATCATCAGCCAATTAACGTCCACTGTTGGACAAGGCCTCCCTCATAGAGAGAGGTGTTGCTATAATCCCCACGCTTGGCAGGCGGCTTGGTGATCGCAGTACGTTCACCGTGTACTATTAGGACGCTGCTGCCCATCCTCCGGTGGTTCTGGTGGTATTAATATATTTGTTTCCACTGAATTATGTATAAGTGAAAGGATTAAAATAATATTTGGTATGGAGGTAGCTTATATTCTGGATTGACTCATAGTTTTTACCCCGAAAAATGATATGAATTATTAGACAGACAATAAATATTGTTTTTGTCTTTTTGGTCTAATAGTCCTTATCAAAATGAATTCAACGAGTCCAAACACGACGGAGTAATAAGTAAAAGTATGTAGTAGAGAGGTTACTATGGCCTACCTTTCTGGCTCCATCATCAGGCCAGCTAAGTACCACCATATTATTTTACAAACATCAAATTTACTTAGTGCAACTGAAACGTGCTTGAAAAATGGATTACAAATTTTGAATCGGGAAGCTGATAGACATACCAACGATGCAAGTTAAATAAGAGTTTAATTTTTTTAAACGACTAGGGCAAGTTTTACGATAAAATATTTTATAAGGTAATAACATTAACAGGTTATTGATAAAACTAAAACTGCACACAAAACTTTCCCATCACTAGCTGTGATACCACATTCTAAATTTTATAATATCTTTTTATTTTTAATGGCTTCGCATGGAAATTGCATTTAACCGTATCAAATAATATTTATTTTTCTACCCATTTAAAGTCACATAAAACGAGCTCTAAACATAGCCTAAATCGATATCATGGTCAAAGCATGACCTATTAAGGTCATGGAAACTTATCTAGCTAAGTTTGTGCGGAGTTTTGGGGCAACCGAAAATATATATTTTTAACTTCCTATTGTTTGCCCACACCCATGCAAACTTACGAACTTATCTTAATATTATTTAAAGGATAATAATTCACTAGTATAACACAATCACATGCGTTAATACACAACTTTTGTTAATTTAAATAAACAAAATTGTTGAAAAACTCTTTAACTCAATTTTTTTACCAACCACTTTTCGTGCAGTTTAAGGTAGAACTGTTTTAATAATGACGTACGTTAATTTACGATACGGTCTATATTTCTCTACTAGTATTATAAACAAGCACAATAATCGTGCAATTTTTTTGCACTAGCAACATTTACCAAAATAATTGCACAAAATTCAAGGGGAACTGAACCGTATTGCACCACGAGAAGGTCAATTTTAAACTTTATTAAAATGGCGTTCATAAACTTGACGAACTTACTTTACTAATCTTGACGAATTACTGCATTTCTTCCTATGTAGTTATATTTTGACGTATCGTTTGCATGTGTTCAACTGGCTACAACGGATTTCTTACAAAAATGCCTTGACAGCCCTTCTAATCTAAGCGAAAAAATTCTCACTTCAGTGGTTATTCTAATATTAAAAAATAGATAAATAAAAAAAAAAATATTGTCTTTGTAAAGTAATGGATTCCTAATAAAAAAGAAACAAATATTCAAAATACATACCTGTTTGAATTTTCAATCAACCTACTACAAACTTTTATACACAGGTCAGAGCCAGAGCTATCATATCCAACATTTTTGAAGATAAAAATCAGTGAGCGAGTAGGTAGGTATTAAGAAAAAACAATTGGGCAGTATCTCTCGACTATTATTGCAGATCTATTGCGATTTTCGTTTTGATTTTATCTTATAGATAGAAAAATGGCGGAGTAGATCGAGAAATAAAATGAGGAAAGAAAAGTCTCTTTTCGTTCTCCTTCCCCAAAATTTATATCAACATAAACTTTACTATAAAACATATGCAGCATTTATCTAAAACGTATGCCCAATGGATTCATATGTATATTCGGCGCGGGACCAACTCAATGTCATTGTGGAGTTCAAGAAGCCCATACATTAGCACAAGGCGCCGAATACCAAATGATGGATTGGTGTAGTGATTCGACTTCCTACGATAAACAATATTTGCAATAGGCAGAAGATGATAATTTAATCTGCAATGGCCGAAACACATCCGACAAATAATAGAGTAATACTTTCTATTTAAGATGCTATTCAATTATGGTCATTCTAGATTAAGTGTGCATACCTCCATGGTTAGCTTAAAATTATAAAAATGGCGTCATAACAAAATTGAGTGTATTATCTAGGAAACCCATGAGACCGAAACAAGACTAAGCACAATTCGCTCGATAGAAAAAAATTATCTAAGTAGCACTGATTTGAGCTATTATCTCTGTTTTTTTGGATTCATTCAATTACCTATTTATTAAATTATGTCTGCGATATCTTGATATAAAGATTTCATAATTGATAAGGAAGCCGGTGAGGTAGATTTTATATTACAGCTATACTTTTCGAAAAATATGAGTAAAACCCCAAAAATAGAAGTAGCGGAACGCACGACTGTGTGCAAGAGCCTTGATTTTGCTCCGCTAAATGCGACTTTAATACAATAATCCAAGGATTATGGTCATCCATAGTAATAAGCGTTGCTTAAAAGTGGGAATACCTTGCCTTAAGTATAATAATTTCAGATAAAAGTACTTTTATGTTAGTACCTACATGGTTAAAATTCTTTGGTTACACCTTTTTGTAATGAAATTATTCAAAACATCTCATACTGTTTTGGTCTAGAGCAGACGATTGTTTCCAGTAAGTTCCACCGTATTTTTGTAGTATTTTGTATTAGTGTGGTGGAGGGGCGTGCACATTTAGAATAAAAGATCCGTACACTGTTTTCCTTCCGTCTCTGGGGAGAGAGTATTAGATGTACTGGAGACACCGAAGATAGAAGTGGTAGGTATCAGCTTATCGAAGTTTTCTTCATCCTGAGCCAAGCAAAATAGCTGTTCGACGCCGGCTATGCCGTAAAACTCCTTGATGTTCCGCAACAGTGACATTTTTCTTCTTCGATCTCGGATCTTTGCCGGAGAAGTTGGTATTTTTAATACCGAAGGAAGAAGAATAAAGTTTGCGTTTCTTGGCCTAATTTAGAACCCCCAGAAGAAAAGTTTCCTTCTGAGAATAGAGGAGGATCGCAATGTCCAAAAGGCGTATCTTAGAGTTTGAAATGGCCCAGATACTGCTGGGAATATGCCGTAGAGTCGGACGGGCGCGAGCTTCACGTCGCCGACTGGCGAGAGAAGTGCAAGATCGGGACCAATAGCATTTTCTTGTGTCGGAGGCCAAGACCCACTTCGGGTCGCTGTGCCAATGGAGTAAGTTAGAGGAAAAGATTTTTTCTGGATATGATCTGCTATAAATGTACAATGGCTTATTATCAATAAACCGGCTTCGAGTGCAAAGAGACCGTTCTAAACATAACATGTGCAAATGGGGTCTAGCTGATCCTCATGTTGTACTGGGTGACTGTGTGCCACCCAGGTCTTGAAGCATCTCCATAGACTAAGAGCTCGTGTGCCCACTGTACCCCAAAACCTGCAGGCTAAGCGATGTTTGCAGCCCACGCTGCCGCTGTTTCTGTGGCCTACTACTAGTCAGAAGTAATTTAAGTATAATAGAAATCGAAAAAGAAGAAGACTGATGGGTGGCCAGGCCATCCATGTTAAGCAACCTTCCTTTTTCTAATGGTCTGCAAGAGCCAACCACCAAAGAGGAAGGTGCCTTCACCACACCTTAGTCGGTAGTCAATCACCACAAAAGCCTTAACCCTTAATTACCCTCGCGTTCTTATCAGGTCCCTTCACATCTCGAGCACCCTCCGGCCTCGAACAACGCAACGCGGACTTGTCCCTCAATTCTGCTGCCAATTCATTATCGGACTTCCAGACGTAATATGAACTTCATTCTAACAACAAATGATACAATTTAAGCTTTAGCCTGAAACAGATAAAGATTCTTGTTGAATAACAAAGCAGGGCTTGATATTGTGTTTTAGAATTGGAATAGGAATGATTACTTGCCTCGCGTGTACGACTTTCGAACGTCGTATTCGTTCGGAACTGTAATTAAAATGTAACTGTAATGGCATGGAATAAGGTGAGTTTTTCCGGTTGGTTAACGAATGTAGGTTGTTTTCGAAGTGTGTTTAACCAAAGCAATGAGAGAGGGCGTGATAAATAACCGCCTTTGTGAACTTACCGCTCGGGTATTAAAATGCATTTTGAGGTTGCTTTTTTGTGACGTCGGATGTTTCCCGACAAGAGTGGACTGTCAGGAATGCAGGATTTATTTGGCAAGCTTCATGAGAATCAGACAAGAACAGACGTTAAGTATTATGAAAATAGCTTTTTCTCAAACATACTTAAATACGGTCATTATTACTGTGATATTTCTTTGAATATCCTAGCTATGTCGAAAAAAGTAATTTGCAAACCTTGATGGCATTAAGGCATTGATGGATTTACCTAGGTTTTGTGTGCTTTCGTTTCTCTTCGATCCTCATTCATTAAGTTTTTTTCTCTGACGCTACCTAAATATGACCACTAAGTACCCTATGCATTTTAAATTTGTGATAGGTGTGAGTTTTTTAATTGAATGTTTCAAATATACAGGCTAGAACCACGCTCACCTAGAAGTAATCCGTTCCTCACGATTTCAAGAAATCCATACTTCGAGTAAGTTGTATAGAAAACTATGTGGCAGCCTCAGAGCAAATTAAATTTTCTGAGAAGTACCGTCACCAATATCAAGTTACCCCTAACTTGATATTGGTGACGGTACACCTCAGAAATCAAGTTTTATCTGACAGGTGAGCAGTTGTAAAAAATTCATGTCCCAATTCCTCGGGCGAAGTGCCACCTGCAGTGCCTCGATGTGATGCTACCATGAACGACTTCCGCATCAACTAAAGAGAGCTGCTCAAAACACTCCGATATTTAGACGCGAATAAGGCAAGTGGCCCTGACGGTATACCGGCAATACTTTTGAGGAACTGTGCAGTGTGCACCCGAACTATCTCCAGTTCTGACACGTTTGTTTCATCTTTCCTTTCGTGCGGGGGTAGTTCCATTATGTTGGAAGCTTGCGAACGTGCAACCGGTTCCCAAAAAAGATAGCCCGGTGCCGACCCTAACAACTACAGACCTATTTCAGTCACCTCCATCCTTTGCAAAACGATGTAACGTGTTCTGAATAGGATGCTCATAGCATACATTGAAGACAACTGTCTCCTCAGCGATCGTCAATATGGCTTTCGCCGAAACCGTTCGACTGGGGATCTTCTTGCGTATGCCACCCACATATTGGGCGAGGCCATTGAGAGGCACGGCTAAGCATTGGCTGTGTCCCTCGATATTTCGAAGGCTTTCAACAGGGTCTGGCACGAAAGCCTGATTAATAAGCTTCCTTCATACGGGCTACCTGCTGGCCTGTGTACCTGGATTGCTGACTTTCTGAGGGAACGATCTATTCAAGTTGTCGTTGACGGTTGCTCGTCTGATCAAATGGCTATTAATGCCGGGGTACCTCAGGGGTCAGTACTCTCAGCAACTCTATTTCTGCTTCATATCAACAATTTGCTCATACCCGGTATCTTTGGATACGCAGATGATAGCACAGTTGTAGCATATATCCAATCCCAGGGCCGGAAAGGCAGAGATCCAGGCGTTAAGAAAGGACATGGTTGAGCGAATGAATCAGGCCCTGACGACCGTATCAAATTGGGGTGACGAGAATCTCGTCAAATTCAACGCCAGTAAAACCCAAGCTTGTCTTTTCTCCGCAAAAAAGTGTCCGTTCACGTTATCTCCACAGTTTCGGAATGTTCCTGTACCTTTTTCAGACCACCTGGAACCGTTGTTGTTATCCCTTACACCGACCCTACACTACGGCACTTACTTAGAGTCCAAAGCTAAATTAGCTGGCAAAAAGCTGGGCGTCCTGAGTAGGTAAGGTTAGGCGGTATTTCACACCGGGACAGTTGCTTACTCTATATCAAGCCCAAGTCCGATCGTTGTCTGGAATACTGCTGTCATCTTTGGGACGGTTCAGCCAAATACCAGCTCTAAGCTCTTAAATCGGTAGGCATGCTGCTCGACTTATAGGCGATGATGATAGTGTCTGGTCAAGTAGGTAAATAGGTACCTATACCTACGCTGTTTTTATCGCAAATGATGGTCGTTTGCGTAGTAATTTTAAAAAGACATGACTTTACAGGGTTCTACGAAGCGGTCATACTAAGCCAAAAGGATGTCATTGTACATGTCATTATGAACAACTTTTACAATTTGACTAACCCGGAAATAGAAAAAATGAAAAAATCTGTTACATACGAGTAAAATTCGGTATGTGTGAATGTGAACGTAATTGTTCAATGAAACCGTTGTTTTTTTTCGCAATTTCATGGTTAATCTCATAATTAAAAAAAAAATAACATATTTTGATTATATTTTGAACTTTGGCTTCCTTTCAAGTTTGTACCATCATCGTTACGTGTTACCCTGGATAATAAAAAGTCAAAAGCTGAGAGTAATGTACACCGCCACTGCGTTCATTTTTCACATCACAAGCCCAAATAAACAAATCTAAAAGGTGAGAGCATAATTTATTCAGTAGGAAGAAAACCCAAGTGAGCCGGGCGTGAAATTGAAAGAAAAACTGCAAAAAAAGTGGGAAAGTGCGTCATTTTTCCACGCAGGTTTGGTTCTGTATAAAATATGTAAGTATGCGAAGTCTTCTTTTATTTTGTGTCATTATTATGTTTTTTTTTTACTGTGGGATCGATCATGATAAAAAAAAGTTTTTCCAAACATTTCTGGTTCGAATAGTTTTTTCTATGTAACAGCTATTTTTTGTCGCGATTTTAGAATAAGTATCAAAATTGAAAAAACAAAAACCATAATTTTGATTTTATTTATACTTGTGTAGTCTTCTTACAAATAAAAATAGAAATAATAAAAAACATCTAGGCCAACATAGGTATCACATCTGAGAAACAGTTTTTTTTTTTTTGATGACATATTATCGACCTCCTTTTAGCTTTGTACTATCGTTATGTACCTTGTATAAACTAGGTTGCAGAATTTTTTTATGTAAAAAATCGTAGAAAAGTACTCTTCGATTTCTTGACGTAAGAACAGGCGTTTATTTCTGAATACTGAACTCTAAAAAGAAACGTCACCTCTGTAGAGGGATAAAGAGCAAACGCCTTTATGCAGACTTTAGGGGTTTAGTAAAAGTTTTTCTTTGTATGGATAAATAATGTAAACACGAATTTTATTTTGTAATGAGCAATGTTTGGGGATGTCTATATCAAAAAAATAACCTTCTTTTTAAATCTATGATTAGCTTTTGTCCGCGGCTTCACCAGCGCTTCGCGTAGCCTATGTCATTGAGGGATAGTGTGGCTTTCTATGCAGTGTATTGGTCTAATTTGAGATCTGAATCTGACCCCTTGAAGCAAGCCCTAGGAAGAAAACAGCACGGTGTGACCTTCGCCGTCGTTGGAAGGAGCGGATATGCTCCGAGCATTTCTTAGGAGTGTTACCTCAGACAACGTGCTTAGGAATACTTACCGGTGAATTCCAATAGAGATTCCAGTGCCCTCTGATTGGCACAGAGGCAGGCTACAGAGGTGGTAATATTGCAATGACATTGTAAAAAGTTGTATATATTCCAAGTTTTCGCGGGTCGAAAACTGAGTGAAAATTGGGTCGAAACTGTCGCCTGAGTAATTCCCGTGTGAAAATGAAATGTGTGAAAAATTGTCGCTGAGATACACTTTACTACATAATACATTCTATAACATACCTTATGTACTCTTTAGTTATATTTTCATTGAAAATTCTTCGAAACAAAGGCGCAAACATAGTATTCTCTTGTGTTTTCTTTGTCTGGACCACTGAAAGGGTTACCTACGTTGGCTTTACTCCCCGGGGTGCCGTTTGTTTAGACTGTGGCTTTGCCGTATAGTTTTTCATGGTAGTCGGAAACAAAAACGGTTTCCCCTGTAATGTAATATCGTTGACTGGAAATCACGTATCAAGTAAAGTTTTTTGATGTATACTTTAATGATATGGAAGCGGGGCTCAAACTTTCTGAGCACCTCAGAATCAGAATCAGAATCAGAATAAATTTATTGCCAAAACTGTGTACAAAAGATGTTCATTATAATTTAAGCAGTGTGTCAACAGTTTACCCATTGCGGGCGTGCAATTTTAATGTACCGTATAGGTATATTATGTACGAAAAATTATATAAAACTATCGAAAACTATATAAAAGTAACGAAAAACTATATAAAACTAACGAAATAACATTTAAGCATTTACACTACACATTAAAAATTTACATTACACATAAAACTAAATAATAATTATACATTATATATACAATAAGTATTTACATTGACGCTTGTTATATTAAATAGAACTAGTACTAAATTTTAAAATATTTAGTTATCATCAAAGTATTCTTTGAGACTATAATAAGTTTTTACTATAAGCCAGGCTTTTAATTTAATTTTAAACTGTGGTATTTCTAATGATTTCAATTCTGTAGGCAAATGATTATAAATTTTAATGGCAGTATAGAAGGAGCTATTGTAGAACATGGAATTATTTACTTGACGTACGCATATATTGTATTTTTGTTTACAACGCAATATGTCAGCACGACTTGAGTGAACATTAAAGAAGTAATTTCCATTATTCTTTATAAATAAGCATAATTCTAATATATAAATTCCTGTAACGGTGAGGAAGCTATTTTCTTTAAATACATTTCGTAAAGTATCAGTACTTTCCAGATTATAAATAATACGAAGGCATTTCTTTTGTAAAATAAATGTAGAGTTTACTTCAACTGAGTTCCCCCAAAATATTATGCCGTAACTTAAGTGAGGATATACATTGCCATAGTAGGCGTTTGTAGCAATGGCTTTCGAAGTAGCTTCTTTAATTATTGATAGAGCATAACAGTACTGAGACAGTTTGGTATTAATTTTATGTATGTGTTGTTTCCAATTTAAGTTAGTGTCTAAAATGACCCCCAAAAACTGTGTTTCTTTGACTAAATCGACTTTACTACCTTTATTTTCAATATTCAGCTGTAGAGATTTTTGTTTGTAGTTTTTAAAATGCATTAGTTTGGTTTTTTCAATATTTACTTTTAAATTTATATTATCCAGCCAATTTACAATATTTTTTAGGGTATTGTTTATTTCTAATTCAAATTCTTTTTCGGATTGATTATTTTTTGGAATGTATACTGTTGCATCGTCAGCAAACATGATACTCAGATGCTTTGTAACTATGGGTAATTCATTTATGTATATCAAAAATAGGAGTGGTCCTAATATACTACCTTGTGGCACTCCTAATAATATATTTAAAAATTTTGATAGCACTTGGCGAACTGTTTTTGTGTTTTTATCATAAGTCTTTAGAGATATGGCTTGGGATCGGTTTTTCAAATACGATTCAATCAGTTTAAGAGCTTGGCCTCTAATACCAACATTTTCAAGTTTGTTGAGTAACGTTTGGTGTACCACACAATCAAAAGCTTTAGACAAATCTAAAAATAATGCCACGCCTGGTTTTTTTATATTTAAGTCATCCCAAACCTGCTTGAGCATTTTGAATATTGCTAGGGATGTGTTTTTGCCTTTTTGAAACCCAAACTGATTATTATTGAGTATATTATCTGCGTTCAGAAACGAGTACAATCGATTGTATATTGCTTTTTCAAATATTTTAGAAAAACATGGTAGGAGTGCTATGGGTCTATAATTATTAACATCGTTTTTGTGTCCTTTTTTGTGTACAGGTATTACCTACCTTACCTTACCTGCCCAATACCTAGTTAATGCGACGCCATAAAATGCTGGCGTGTTTCTGGTTCAACGCAAAGCATTGCCATTGAGCGTGGCAATGCCGCCAGCATGCTAGTAATGCAGCATGCAACTGGTAGAGGGGCTTGAGCATTTGGATTGTCTTCAGACCTTCAACAGTCCCTGGGTAGTCTATTTTTGTAGAGTTAGTGAGCTTGTATATATCGAGAATATTAGCATATCTATACATAGACGCTTCTCTACATAGTATAAATGAGGTTGCTTTCCGCGTCTGTCTGTCTGTATATCCGCTCCTCCTTCTAAACCACGCAACGGTTTTTTGATGTGGTTTTCACCATCAGTTAGATATTTTTTCACGGAAGGTTTATATATTAATAAAACCTGATTAAGTTTTTATGTATATAGAAAAAAAACTATATTTTGCAATCAAGTCACCAAATAATAAATGTATATGACTTATGTTCACATTTTTCACATTTTTTTTCTAAATTACACCCGTGCGAAGCCGGTGCGTGTCGCTAGTAATATATAAATATCAGAATAAGAAGTAGGAATTTTATTTGAATTATCGATGAAGTGACCCAAGTTTAGCTCCGCGGGGAGGTTTTAGCTGCCGTATTCTAAGCCTAATCGTAGAGTATCAATTCGGTTTCTACTCTCTGTTCTCGTCATCTTGAATGTAGATAACAGAAGTCAGAATCATCGTCATTATCAGTTAGAAGACGTTCACTGCTGAACATAGGCCTCCCCCTTAGAACTCCACACTGAACGACAGCCTACCATCTGCATTCACTGGATGCCCGCGACTCTCACGATGTCGTCGGTCCACCTAGAAAGGGGCCTATTACCTGCGTCTTCCGATTCGTTGTCTCCAATTTAGAACCTTTCTTCCCCGTTGCTTATCGGTTCTTCGAGCAATGTGGCCTGCCCAATACCTGGATATTGTCACTTCAAATTGCAAATGCTGGTGGAGAATGCAGATCTAGAATCGAAACTTTCTGATTGGATTCAGAATACGGCAGCTGATGAAGAAAATATCTAAATCCAAAACTGACACATTACAGAAAGATTTTTGCCAAACAAACAAAGGGTAGGTATCCTTTTGTGAGGCATTGGAAGGGTTGTAACCCTACTCCCGGGGGCGTCGTTTGGATGTACCGTAACCGCGCCGGGCTACGCTAGTAATCATTTTTCATGCAAATAAAACCGGTACGTTAGTACCGTTTTACCGGTTTATTAGGGTTACTTATCAAAGCCACTAGCAGTGTTTGAAAAATGTAATTGTTTGAACTTAAAATTACAAAAAAAAATGTACCTATACGTATACCATACTACTTAACTTGTAACTGGTACCCTTAGATCAGACAGATAAAGGTGATATGCCTTGGTACAGTATTATCGTTTGTGTTCGAATGTCTCCATGTCTCCATGAAATTTACTTTATACCTTTTTATTATTTAATATGTAAGCTATGTTATTCTGATGTCCAATCGGTTTTTGTATTCACACTCAGTGTTTTTTTTATCTACAAAAATGACGAAAACGTGCAAAGAAGATAGCTATACCATAGCCTACCATAGCTGATGAACGCAGCCTTATGGCTCAGAAAAGTGTGCCATATGATTTTGTTACTTAAATTTTTCATCAAACCACAAACCTCTTCTTCCTTTGAGCGTGGTGCTTTCCTGTTATGTCCTTAGAATACCTGGGTGCTTAAGTACAGGAGCTCTATTTTTGAATCGCTCGTAGGACTTTTTCTATTAGCATACACAAATAATCACCGGTGATATCAAATGCGAGTGATCCCATTTTATGGTATTTTGGAACAGCTCGAATTCTGGGTTGCCGTAGTTCTGTCAAACTTTCTATCGATAGAAAGCAAATTCGAATGATATAAACCACTCCTAGAGTTACGAGTGATGTACCTTGTTCAAAAATACGACTTTTGGGATTTCGTTCGCAAGTAAATCACATCGCATGAAAAAAGTCCTACGAGTGATTCAAAAATAGAGCCCCAGGTCTGAGCGTAGCTAAGGTTGAAAAATAACAGTATTTTGTTCGTAAACCTGAATCGAAATTTTACACATAGTACGCCGCATCGCTCATCAGTAATCAGCGCGCGCGCCGCTTGCAAACCTTCAGGAGAACAATAACTAGTCAGTGTCGAAACACGAGGTCGCACGAAGGTGATCCGAGTGCTAACACACTGTTCACGAACGCATATATTTAAATTAACCGATTAATCTTGAACCTTATAAACCCAACAGTTAAATCCATTTACAGCTCAATTTAAACTGGTCTTTGCACGACACATCCATTATAGCTTGATCCCTCACCGAGGTGCAATCAATCATTGGTTCAAAGTAATGCAGAGGTCCTTTTTATTTGGATGGTGTGCAAGTGTGTGGTATTTATAGTTGTTGTGTATTACATTGAAACGTCAGGGCACACACTGGCACGGTCTCGGCACGCAAAAGCAAAACACGCCGTTGGAGATTTATGTAGTGGTAGCAAATATTCTTAGTTTGTAATAAAAAAAAACATTATCACATGACGTTGAACACAAATTCAGAGCAAATTTAGCGGTTGAGTTCGTCGCCGGAGATAAGCATCTGCGACAAACGACACTGGTTCCTAGAATGTTTTTCATGAAACAAGTCCCACGGCAAACAGAGGAACTATATTTCCATGTGTAGTTGTCCGGTGTTGTTACTGTGTTTAGACGCTAGTGAGATTTTTATTAATTTGCCATCGTCAAAGAGTCGTGTTCGATGCCTTAAGTTGTTAAAAGTGCTGTTTGAGATATGATACTGATAGTAATTGATATGCGATGACAGCGCCGCGTCTGCGGGACTTAATGCATGAAAAGCATTTTTAACATTTTCTTTGTAATTTTGTATCAAGATACATTCCGATAAGTACACCGCGACACGTCGCCACCCACGGAGTCATACCTACCTATATATTGCATTTGACTGGTAAAATGTAAAAGCTGATGGGTTACAGGATCTAGGATATTTATTTAGTCAGTGTCACTTTCATTCAAATTGACATTAGTGCAACGGAGACAAACGATAACGCATGATTCCCTAAGATAGTAAATACTGCCACCTAATATTGCTGTGGAATATTTGAAATGGCCTGTGGAAATATCCAAAGATATTAAGTATAGATTCAAACATCAACGCGACAAAAACTGCAAGTATAGCCTGAATGAACCCCGAGGGGTAACCCGAACGAAACGCTGTGATTCCACTTTTATTCTGCAAACCGCTGACTGACTGTGGAATTGCGTTTCCTGTGTTTCCCGATAGTAATAAGTCGCGAGTGAATCTGTTTTTTCTAGGCAAGCTACGATGGAAGCATTTCCATCGTAGACTGCATCATCATCACTTAATAGTCGCGCATTTGAGAAATGAGTTAAAAGTGAAATACTTAAATGCTAACATATTGTTTGTGTGCAAGTTCTTAAGCCCTTAATTGGATATGATTGTCTCCATTCCACTATGAAACGGTTGATTAGTTTTCAATAAAATTAATAAGAATAGATTATAGATTGAAATTCTTTATTGAAGAAAGAGTATTTAGCCTAGATTAGCATATCTATACTTACTATATATACTTATATAGTAAGTATATAAGTATATATAGTTATTATATACTTTATACTTCTTAGTCAACACAAAAATACAGCAAAGTAAATAAGTGGGCAAACCCGCGAGGCACTGCTAGTGTTACTTAATAATTTATAACGGGTCCTGCTTGTTATGGATATAGTTTTGTACCATTTTTTTGAGAAGGCATTTTTTTGTTTAGAGTCAGTATTTTTAGATAATAAAAGTACTGCCTTCTGGACACTTTGGAGATTCTGGATTCGAATTTAGTGATGACTACTTAATCTTATCTTAGTTAATTGCCTATAAAATATTTTTATCTCTCCTTTTTATGCCATCGCTACTACAAGTCTATGAGCAGCGCTCCGGGCAGGCGTCATTTGCATTGGTAATGTGTCCGCGCGCGTATTGGTAAACAGAGTGATTTGCCTCACACTAGAGTCGGCCTATAAACTCTGCCATAGACATGATACACTCAACTGTTGTCATGAATAAATCTTCGGTAGACACATTGAGCAATAACCTTTTACCTATACTGTGCTGCTAAAGTAACGTGTCTGCGCGTATTGGTAAACAGAGTGATTTACCTCACACTAGAGACGGCCTATAAATTTTACCATAGACATAATACACTCTACTGTAGACATGCATAACTCTTCAGTGAACATAATGAGGAATAATATTTTACCTAACCAGCAGGCCTAGCACGGGTTTGGACAGATTGTCTTTCCACCATTTTTATCCCGTTAGCAAGAGACAGACGTATCCATATTCTAGCTCTGTCGCGTCTACGCGCGGATAAAAACGGTGGAAAGACAATTTTACCACAGCCCGTGCTGGGCCTGCTGTGATCCTAAAGTATCGTGTTTGGGCGTATTGGTAAACGGTGATTTTTACATCACACTAGAGTCGATCTATAAACTCTGCCGTAGATATTAATAACTGCAGTGGACATATTAATCAGCTAGTCTTGTCTTGTACCTATAGGTACGTTTTTGTAACGTATTTAAAGTTTTAATATATTCATGGGTAAAGAATGTGTCCTCGCCAATTGGTGAATAAAGTTATCTACCTCCCATTACAGTCAGCCTGTAAACTTTACTGTAGAAATGAGTAATATAAACATAATACAGTGGACATAATAAACTATAATATTATACACAATTTTGACGGATTTTGTCACGTAATCGTTTTAATTCTTAACGTTTTGAACACTTTCCATAGTGTCCGTGGTTACAGGCATAGGTATTATATGTCTATCTGTATGTTATATATTACGCGCGTATTAATAAATAGTGATTTACCTCAAACTAGAGTAAAGACAGCCCAAAAACTTGAACATAGATTTAGGATAAACTGCACCGTAGACATTATTAACTCCACTGTTAAACAATAATCTGACTTCGGAGATAATTGGTAATGTGCCCAGGCGCTTATTGGTAAACGGGGTGATTTATTACGATCCTAGAGCTGGCCTAAACCTACCATAGATAAGATAAACTCTACTTTAGCCATGATAACCATAACTCTACATTATGATTTCCAATCTGCGCCCCGAAATCACTGGCGATATATTATGTGTCGACTTCGGCACTGTCGACGAGACTCCGCGAGCATATAAATAGAGTGATTTATCTTACACTATAATAGAGCCATCGGCCACCATCGCTCATCGATCGTAACAGATCTTCGTTTGGTCATCAACTCGCTTGATGGTCGCTTACCATAGTTATGGTAAGCGACGGTGCAGCCGAGAATGGATCATGTCGATCGTCAGTTTCGACCCATACCTACCAAAAACACTGTTTTAAACTATCACGGTTGTTCACTAAAGTTATATGATTATTTACGGGATATCGGGAGCTCCTTCCACACCCTTACCAAGGTAAATATCCCATAAATAATCATACCTACCAAATTCCGAAAATCAATTGTGTTGATGATTTTTAATTCCTTTTTCTCCTTTCCACTTTGCGTAATTAATCTTAATTATCCGACTAAAAGCAACAAACCTCCAAGCGAACTCTGCAGCGCCGTGATTGCTGTACGTAATGATTAATAGAAATGCGAATCGTGCGCCGGCGCAGTAGAAAGCGTAGTTTCTCCGCGTTATTCGAGCCGCGTTGCCAACACCACAAGAACTCAATTGTGTTGCGGTGAGAACAAACATAATGCAGATGTTCTAGATGAGCTTGCTCCATGGTATACCGCATCATCGTTTAACATCAGTGAGATGGTGGTCAAACGCAAGCCTAATAATACAATAAAAAACCGGCCAAGTGCGAGTCGGACCTGCGCAAGAAGGGTACCGTACCATTATCTATAAAAACGTTTTTTGTATGGGTGCCCTTAAATATTTGTTTTATTTTAATTTAATTATTTATTATTAAATTGAATATATAACTAAATATTCTTTGAATATTTCAAGCGTTAATATTTCTGCCTGTTGCCGTTATCAATATCGAGCAATCACGTTTTTTGTATGGGAGCCCCCTAAAATATTTATTTTATTCTGTTTTTTAGTATTTTTTGTTATAGCGGTAACAGAAATACATCATCTGTGAAAATTTCAACTGTCTAACTATTACGGTTCATGAGATACAGCCTGGTGACAGAAGGACAGACAGACGGACTACGGACTAATAGGTTCCCGTTTTACCCTCTGGGTACGGAACCCTAAAAAATACGGAACGTCCGAACGGACCTACTTTTACCAGATTTACCCATAGACAGTTGAAAGACTCAAGACAATCCAAATGCTCAAGCCCATTACGGTATTACCTTTTGAAATCGTAGTAGAGCTCACACGTCCCAAACTCTCAATACGAGACGTGTGTCAATGATTTCTCTGTCGTGTGAAAAGCTAGTGCGTGTGGCAAGACAGAGAGTTGTAAAATTAATACGAGTGTTTGGTCACGCCGAGAGTTTACGATCTTTGCTTTATAATGCTGTAAACGACTCTTTCCGGACATCAGTAACCTTTGAAGTGATGGGTCAGTTGAACACATAAATCTATGGACACGTTGCCGTCGCTTTTAGACGTCGAGAAGTATAAACCCAAGTAAATGACTGTTAATTCCTTATTGTACTTAATGCGAAGTTAAGTAGCTAACAGACGTGTCAACTTGGCTGGCGAACCGCCATCTGACCAACGGGAGGGAAAGACAAAAATTTATCTTTCTTTCCTGCAGGCCTTGCATGGGCCGTGGAAAAATTGTCTTTCCACCGTTTTTATCCGCGCGTAGACGCGACAGAGCTAGAATATGGATACATTTGTCTCTTTCTAGAGGGATAAAAACGGTGGAAAGACAATCTGTCCATGGCCCGTGCTAGGCCTGCTGTTGGTCAGACGGTGGTTTGTCAGCCAAGTTGTCGTGTCTGTTACGGCTATGTTTTTTTTTTTATTTTTTTTTTAATTAAAATAAGTTTTGGTAACGCACTTTTTCAACGCATAAACTTTAAACACTGTTGGCCTTTTGGAAAAACTCAAAGTCACACAAAGGACAAAGAGCTCGGAGTTTCTTTACGCGATAGCATCCGTGCAGAACGTGGATATTCGCCAAAGGACCAGAGTTACCAACATAGCTATTAAAATTTGCAAGTTGAAATTGCAATGAGCAGGCCGCATCGCATGAAGAATCGATAACCGATGGAGATTCTTGAGCGAAGACCACGAACCGGAAGATGCAGCGTAGGTAGGCCTCCCACTAGATGGACGACGACATCGTGAGAGTCGTTTTTGATAAACTTGATAGTATAACTCTGCAAATATTGATCCTAGCGTAAAAATGATTATGACCAAACTTGTGAGAAATTAAATTTCCAATAACTTTGAATACTGGCATTTTTGCTCTAAAGTTGAAAATTAACGAGTTATTTCAGAAAAACTAAAAATTGAACTTTAAAACAAGATGGCGGCGAATCCTTTACCGGGATTAGTTAGAAAATCGAGATTTATACTTCCAACCCCCTCCCCCCCCCCCCCCGTTTAAGTACTTAAATTGTATTTTTATAAGTACTTGTATTAAAATGTATCTAAACATGTTGAAATTGGAAAGCCTGATTTTCTGACCAGAGTAGAATAACTTTGCGCATGCAAAAGCTAATAAGCAGGTAGGTATTGTAGTCAGTCATTATCGATTGGTTTTTTCGAAATAAATATATTTTTTGGGAACAAATATCGGTTATCGTTTGGTGATCTGGCAGGAAGTAGGGGGCCCCATCGATCGCGGGGCCCTGGGCACCAGAGTTCCCAGTAGGAAAGAGGCGGCTGAGTTTAACCTTAGAACAGAACTAGATGGCTGTTTCTGAATATCAGTGATTTTTTTATTTTTTTAAGTTAATAATGGGTTGGATACATCAATCAAGATAAATATCTACCGCACTATGTTTACACTATGAGCAGTCCTGTATACCCTATAAACACAAACCCGTCTTTTCTCTCTCTCTCTGTCTGAGTGCAGGCCTGCGTCTGATGTGGGAACATGATATAGGCTGATGATGTATGAACTAAAATAGTCCTCAAAGGTAGGCACCGCACTGACAATGCCCCGGGTATTGTAGGTGTCTATAGGCAGCGGTGACCACTTACCATCAGGTGACCCGTAGCTTGTTTGCCACTTATTCTATTTTAAAAAACAAGTACTTTAAATTAAAATAAAGAAAATAATAAACCTAATTAAAATAAAGAAAATAATAAACCGCAGTGGAAGTAAAACTGCCTAAAATGCTGGCAGTGTTGTCTTGGTGAATGGCAATGCTTATTTCTTGGCCGAAGTAGGCGCCAATATTTCAGTCACCAGTCGCCTGCACCAATCGTTTAACCAAGTCGCCATAGGCACATTGTACTGCCTGAAAGTACAAAGACTGAAAACGAAATTATATTTACAACAAAGTTGGCCGACGCATTTGATAAGTATCGAATTGAGGTTAAATTAATCAACCAAAATAAACAAAAAGTCCCTACTAATGACTAGTTCAGGGGCCCGATTCTACTAAACCAATTGTTAATGAACTTTCAAAAAAATTGCCCTTTTGACAGTTTTGGCATAGATAAAATGTCAAAAGTGAAAAACTTTTTTTTTTTAATTGTTATTGAATTGCCTCAAAAAGTATTTTTACACTTTTTGTATAGATAAAGTGTAAAAAAATAAAAAAAATATGAGGCAATTCATTAACAATTGAAAAACAATTGGTTTAGTAGAATCGGGGCCCTGAACTAATAGAGAGTAGAGACTAATTCTATGAGCCTAATCCTAATGATAATCTTTGATCCTACAAACAAAAATTTGGTAAGTACTTCATCATCTAAAACCTGATTACAGCACGCCTTATCAAACTAATTCGACTTAATAAGCCTCACAAAACCGACAAAGGTGTTATGAATAAATAAGCACTTAACAATGACTATAAAAACAACAAAAAACTTGAATCAATAAAACCGTCAAGACGCGAGTACGACTTATTCGTTGAGGGTTCCGTACCAACTAGTTAAATGAAAACAAATTCTTACTTATAATGAAAAGTTTTTTTTAAATATTTAGTTTATGTGTATTAGTTGTATGTGGTGTGTTAAAGGGGGAGGCCTATGTTCAGTAGTGGACATCTTATGGCTGATGATGATGATGATATGTATTCTGCATTAAAAACTATTCGCTTTGAATGTCAACCGAGTTAACAAATAACTGTCTTCAAATCTTTTTCAGGTTTTCTAAGGTTTTTGCGACCATACAGGGTTACGCATTACGAATTTACCCTGTACTATGCCGAAAGGAGGTCATTGTAATCATCATTATGAACCACTTTTACTATCGGCCCAAATCTGAAATCGCGAAAAAAGTCTGCTGTTCATTGCAACTTGAATAGCCACTTGTATAAACTGGGAGCCACGGACAGTCCACTGTGTCGTGGCTGCATGTAGGAGAACGAAACTGTCGAGCATGTGCTGTGGCATTGTGAAGCCACACAGGAAACTAGAATAGCTACCGAGTTGCATGAGGGTTCGCTACCTTCATCATCCACGTCAACACATCAGCTAGACTGCTTTTCATCGGCATTATGCACAATTCCATCTACGCCACTGGAGCAACTGTGCCAGCGCCCCAGAGCCTCACTCTGATATTTCAAGGAGTTGAGTGGGCTTGGGTAACTGCTGGTAGGGGGAAATGCACAATACACGCCAAGCGGGACGTCAGTGCAGAACTTATCGCCCCCATCTCAAATAAGAATAAGCAGCGGTACCCAGACCACTTTTCTCTGAAATTTTGGATTGTATTGTCTATTGTAATGATCAAAATGTGGCCCCACACAAACAAAGTAAGTAATTTATTTTGACATAAATTTTATTTTACATATTGTGATGTTCCATAGACTCTCCCGAACTAGTCTGGGACTGTGTGTCGGGTGCCAGTGGCTTCTCTTATAATCAATCAATCATCAATCATTTATTTATTTAAATTTATAGTAGCAGTAAATTTAATATAGATAGACTAGATGGACCGACGACATCGTGAGAGTCGCGGGCATCCAGTGGATGCAGATGGCAGGTTGTCGTTCAGTGTGGAGGTTAAAGGGGGAGGCTGGGGGGAGGATGATCAAGTGGACGTCTTACGGCTGATGATGATGACATTTAATATAGTGAAGCCTCTATATTTCGAACTAGTTTACACTGAATTTCGAGAGATAATATATATCAGTATAGTTATGCCAAAGCAAACAATTATACAATACAAAAAATATATAAAAATTACTACATAATTATACCAATATTTACAAAAGAGAAAAAAAAGGACATAGCTTACAAAAGAATAAAGATATACCGACATAAGTTTTTAAAATTTAAAACATGCGAGTGTGTGTTTGATTAACGTTAAGTAAAATACTATTAGTAGTAGTTGTTCAATTGTTCTTATTATTCGTGTCTATAGCTTTAAAGTTGAGTTATTAGCAGTCTAATTTTCAACAAAACTCAAAAATTAAAGTGTGTAGCATTTTCTTGCGTGTACTAAAATTCAAACTAGAGGTACCTACCTTGTTGCTTAGAAAATGAGGTCTCACATAGACGACCAGACAAGCAAGCCACACTGAAGATGTTTTTTGTATCGTTTGTTTGTATACGGAACCCCAAAAATCAATAAAAAACTTGAATAAAAAATGTTTATTGATGGGTGCGCCGGCGTCTCGTTTCTTCATCGCGTAATTCTTGATGCTATCTTGTTCGTGGAAGGTCGACGTTTGTCCCTTTCATTGTGATGGTGGGTTGGATCGTGTTGTCCTGTTCTGGCATCAATTGAAACCCATAGACACTCACGGCAGCTTGTGAATGCAGTTTGGATTGTTGGAATTAGGGATCCCTGCGATATTCTATTATTAGTGACACTTAAGTCAATATCCCTCTAATCTTTAAAACGTTTTTCGGGAAGATGTAAAAAATATATATAAGTATTTAAATTCATTCATTCTTCCAACATTTAAGGCCGCGCTCACCGGTTAGAGCAATTTCTTACATTTTCAAATGTTTTAGTATTACCGAACAATCAATATATCAAACTTTGCATTCTAATTCAAATTATTTATTGAGAATGATAACATACAGAAACGACATTTCTACTAACATTTGTCAAATTTTTTTTTACTCAAATAGTCCTGATAATTTAGGAATCAAATAAAATAAACGAATACAATAAATACAACAAATTGCTGTAAAAATATATTATGTCAACATAAAATTTGTATATCATAAAATAGACATCATAATCATCGGCGTTTGTGCACCTTTCACAGTAAGTCAAAAAAACGTTCGATACAGTTTCCAATAATAAAAGCTGTAACAGACCCGCCAACATGGCTGACGTCAACCACCTCAACCAACGAGAGAAAAAGAGAAGGAAATTATCTCCCGTTGGTCAGACGGCGGCTCATCAGCCAAGTTCGATGCGTATATACGACTATAACTGTCACAAATAATATCAAAATCAGTGTAGGCGGAAAGGAGTGCATTGAAGTAGCGGAAGGTGCGGATCAGCGGAGACATAATACCTAGTGCGCGCCACAGTGCGGCTGTGATCAACGTGTAAAAACTTGGGCAATTTCCCACACCTATTAGCCGGAAACCCGAGCATGATTATGGTACGCACTCTGAAGTAAAACAACAAATAATAATGCCGAGTGCGAGTCGGTGACAAATTTCTGTTCACCACCGGTTCTCGTACGATCACCGACGCAGTCGGTACTTGGATGGGTGACCGCCTGGGCCTTTTGCACTACGTTTTTATGCTTTAGTAGTTAGCAATTTAAGTAGCTTTGGTATTAATTGAAATCGTGTTCATTTCTTTGAAATCAGCCAAATAAAAAAATAGGTTATAAGTAATTTTGTTTTATAATAATATGGTATAGGTAAGTAAAGTGTTTAGTATTTTATGTGCGGTTTTACGTCGTTCAAGCGTTCATCACTTATGAAAAAAATAAAAACCGAATCTGCTAGATCGTCAGTTACTCTGATCTCGTTATCTGTTCACGTGGCCCTGGTATACCGTTTAGCCAAAAAGTACAAACAGCTATCAGTCTTATCTCTAGCAACAATCAAGCCGCTATTCGCATTTAGAAAAACCCTAAAAATAAACTGCTTACCTACTAAAGCCGGTAAAAGCTATTAAATGAAGATAAAAATAAAGTTCCCACAGCAAAAAAGGCATATTCTATTAGGAACACTGGTTCATTCCATATCCAGAATACCAATTGATAGGCTCAATGGAATAAACGCAGCGGCGCGAGTCGAGTGCTTTATAGCCCGCTCGGAGCTAAGCAATTTATTTCATTTTTAGGGTTCCGTCGGTATTTACAAAACATTTGAATAAATGTTAAGGGGAGGACTTTTAGAGTAAATTAATTTGAAAGTTAAGTTTACCTTACCTTTATTTGTATGTTAACACTATTGGTGAAATCTTAACCTTAACTACTGTACTACTCTACGACTATTATGTGGTTAGATTTAATTATGACCAAGTAAGATCGGGCCGCTCCAAATAAAATTTGCATACCCTAATTGGGTCATTATTTTAAAATAAGTGTAGCCTATTTAGCATAAATGATTTGACTTTGATTATTGAGGTAAAATATTTGCTAGTAGGTATGTAAATTACTTATTTCTGTGGTTGAAGTTTTGCGAGCAGGGGATGACTTTTATCTTGGAATTTTATTAGGTTGACATTTTGTTAATTTGACAATGTTGTTTATATTATCTTTTTAAGCTCATTACTTAATTGAATATTGAGATCGGTAGGGACGACCACAGAAAAGAGAAGTAAATAGAACGAAAATGAGAAGGATAAAATCTGTCGCCAGGCACTATTACAGAACCTTGATTGAACATTCTTATTTACATCAACACGTCGAACTCCGCGTCATAGATGCTAACTGATTTGGAACGACTGACTTTTCGTTTATATGGGTGCAATTGGCTACAATAAATTTCTTACAAAAATGCCTTGACAGCCGTTCTAATTTAAACAAAAAAAAAAAAAAACTGTGGGGACGACCGACGTTTTTAATACATTTCCGTTGTAAAATAAAACTTCAATAAGATTGAATTGATTTAAAATGTACTTAGGCTCTTTCAAATAGATGATATGCCTCTAAATTATAAGTTAAGTTAAGAATTTCTACCTGATAGGATGTGACATCATATAGGATGAAAACGGAACATCCCGTTTCGTTTCAATTTCTACGGAACCCAGGCGAGTTACAGTCACGCCGACCGCGGTGGTATCTTTTTTTTTATGTGATAATTAATTAAAGTGATTTTATTTAACGGCGCGTAATTTTGATTGGTTGGTTCTTTTACGAGCTTTTATAAGAAGAAATTCTTTGTGACTGCTTTTAGTGTTGGCATCAATGGCATTCATTCTGCCGCAATAAAGCACATTTTACAAAACCCGTCTAATCTGTCTGTTACATTTGAACACTTTTTTTATGCCATAGGTTAAGGCAAACAAGCAGAGGGGCCGCCTGATGGTAAGCAGTCACCGTCGCCTATGGATACTTGTAACACCAGAGGGATCACAAATACGTTGCCGACCCTTTAAGACTATTAACTCGCCTTTTGAAGGACCCCATGTTGTGTAAGAATTTCTTACCTAAATTCTAAAATAGGTAGGTAAGTATACCCATTACCTGCTATCGGGTAGCGTTGGCAGAATAGGTATATTAAAGCATAGTAGTAGGTTAGTAGGCCGAAAACTGCGGTAATGATTTTGGATCTGCTAAAACATATCTGGATGCAGATGTAAATTCTGATCTCAATCAGGTAGTGGCGACAATTTCAATTATATAAAAAAATCGGATCAAATTCTAATTAATTTATTTCAGGCTAAATAACACACCATACAATATTATAATCTATTATTATATATTATTTGACAAAATTAAACATTCAAAGAAATAAAATATACAATAAAATAAAATAATGTCGCATATTTTTTTTACATTAATATGTTAATATAAATTAAATCGATCGAATTGAGAATTCCGCCTTTTTTGAAGTCGGTTTAAAATGGAAACCTAGTAAATAGACGCTGCAAAATTACGAAGTCAGAATACAAGATTGAAATTCATGCTAAGCGCAAGGACACGTAGCACGCAGTGATAACATGTGGTGATGTGGAGTAAGATTGTGACATAGAAGTGTTCAAGGCAAAGCAAATGGAGCGTTGGTCAACTTACAACTATTACGAGACGGATCGACGATGTCACCATGGCGGCTCAAACTTGGACTCAATTAGCATAGGACTGAGACATTACAGCAATAGAGAAGCCCATAGGTACCCAGCAGAAGGTTGTGGATGATGATTATGATGATGCATTCACTAAAACCCCTCGATACTACTTATGCCTACCAGAAAGCTTTTTTCATTATCAGGACCCGGAAGATACTGGACTCATCTAGCCTGCAATGGAACATCTCTCCTAATAAGAGAATGAGATGTGCTATAATTATCAATATAAAAAACCGACTTCATAAAAATGTCAGAACTGGACCAAATTGAAATGGGACCACACGGGAAGCACCAGCTTTCTAATAAAAATCAAATACAAATAATCATCAAAATTGATTCACCCAGTTGAAAGTTCTGAGGTAACAAACATAAATAAAATATAAAAATACAGTTGAATTGAGATCCTCCTCCTTTTTGGAAGTCGGTTAAAATAGACTCAAAACCGACTACCATAATCTTTCAGACCAAACTGAAACCTAACATAAAAGTTTAATAAATTTACCCAATCAATATTTAAAATCAACATAATCAATTTGTTAACACCAACTCTGACAAATTGTCACTGATCCCAATAAAATAAATTGCATCCCAATCAACTGCAGACACCATTCCATTAAAAAACGCCGGTGAATTCAAACTAATTGGCCAATAATTTCACGGCTTTGCGCTTTGTACGAATCCGCCTCCAAAATAGGGTTGTCAGATTGGGGGTTTTCTCGCGATTTTAGGGAAAAAACTAATTCTTTGCGAAATTTTGAGGAACTAATTTCGTTCGGGAAATATTTGGAGGAAAAATAAACAGAACGATTCCTTTTGAATTTTTGTTTTTTTTTTCTCTTAAAAGCACTGCTCTCTTACTTAAAATGCAAGATTCCTTAGGATAGCAGGTAAATTCACTTGTCGTTGTTAGTATAAGTTGTTAGTAGTTAGCGTATGACACACTTCCTACACTAATATATTATACTGTGTGTACTGTAGTGAGCGGCATATTGAACCCTGAGCGTATAGAGGGACTCTAGAGTTAACTCCCGAGCGTAGCGAGGGAGTTATATAGAGTCCTGACTCCTGAGTGAAGCGTGGGGTTCGAGCTGCCCAAGACAAAGACAGGCTTTATTCCAGAAGAGCATACTCTACTTTTCACACCTTCTGCGAGACAATAAAAAGCCAGGGCTCCATAAATTATTTTCGTATAAGTATGTGTTTTGATTTATCCGGTAGTAGATTATTAAAAATCTCTAAAGCGTCTGTTTTGATAAACTGTGGAATAGAATCACTATTGCTTGACCTTTTTTTATCAACATGAATATTACAATAAAATTCACTGAAAATCACAGCATCTAACACCTTCATTTGTTTCACATTCTTTGTAAACGCACCTTGTTTTTTGAGTTCTGCTTATGGTGGCCAGATCAATTTTCGAACAAACCTCTTTACAATGCCATATGGGCTTCTGCTTAGAGTTTTCCATGAGTTTCCATACGAATGACGTTCCAAATTCAAATCAATTTATTCCCTAGGGAGTTTCCTATAACTTTATATAATAAGAGATATATAAAAGAGATAATGCTTTACTTTACGTTGAGGTTGCATGATATGTAATTGGACATTGTCGAGCAGGTGGTGTGAAAAGTACTTTTGATCCCGGAAAATTTTACGGTTCTGAGAATCCTGAGGGAATGTCCACGCGGGTGAAACCAAGGGGCGCAGCTAGTTTCACAAAAGAAGTCAAATAGACAGATGTAACATTGCAACAGCTGTATGTAGGTATGTACCTAGGTACTTACATTAGGTACCTATGGCTGCTATACAGGGCTCCAAAAGGTGACGTCAAAACACAAAGTTTAAGATTCCTCAAACCAAACTGTTTTCCACATTTCCCGTAAAAGAATAATAAAGAAACTGTCTGAAAGTTCTCGTAGGTAGGTACGTGTCTAAACTTCGCACCCCTCTCTTCCGAATCGAAGTGTCATTAACTTCCTATGCAGTAAGTTTCTACGAGGATGATACGAGTAACTTCTCCCTTCTGCAAGTTTTGACAGCAGCAAGTCTCAACTCTGGTTGTCGCTTATTAGTTTTATAAAAATTACAACACCTACGTTCAAGATGGCGCGTCCAAAGAATATAATGGAAGGTTTACTGACAGTTCATTTCATTTTATTTATTTTAATTTTAGTTATAGGAACAGATTTCTGCAACCATAGCAATATGTATATATTATGACTGACTATAACTATAACTATGGGTGACAGCCTGTGCATGATGTCTTTTTGCACTACTTTTTTGTAAGTACTTTAGAAGTGAACAATTTATGTGGTGGTACGTAACACTTGGCCACTTTTACTTAAAAACCCTACCTACTTTATTAGAGATCTTTCATTCTAAATGTGCACGCACCACACTACGCATACAAAATACTACAAAAATGCAGTGGAGGGGCGTGCCCATTAGAATGAAAGATCTCTACTTGTTTTGTCGTTCACTAACCCAATTTTAGTAAATAGCATTTTACTGTCCAGTCAGTCAGAAAATTCCGTAAAGCCATTAAAAGTTTTCTCCGCCTCTGCGCCACTAGGGACCGTAGGGAATAAAATGTTGCGGGGTGTAGGATTCATTAATAAAAGAAAATTCAGAATTTGTCGTAAAGCCGCGCTCACCCCTCACTTCTTTTGCACATTTTCAAAATTTTACAAGACAAAAATTCACTGATTATGAAGAAAAAAAAGATTGTGCATTATTTTTAGAATAACATTAGTATCTACCTACTACCTACTTGTTGTTGACATTTTTTATTTTGGCAGAAAAGATCAAAAATATTTTTTCGATCTTCTCTGCCATCCTTTAAAATATCATACATATATACAGTAAATTTTACCTACTAAATCATTTTATATTAATCCATTTATACTGTCTTGCAAATGAGCTATTATTTACATTTACTGTTGCTTGTAAGTCCGCTTTTTCCGAGATACAGGGCTAGCATAGCTAATAAAAGCGTGTTAAAAAGAATATATGCGATGCGACAAGATTGCAAATATTATGAATACAACATTTACTAGTGAGGAATTCATTATGCATAGTATTAGCAAATGTTGTATTCATAATACTTGCAATCTTGTCGCATCGCATACTATATTCTTTTTAACACGCTTTTATTAGCTAGGTACGTAACTATCTATGTAACAGAATCTTTGAACGTGATTTTCACCCCTTTCAAAACGACGGATTGATTTGAAACTTTGCACACTTATCAAGTACCAATGACAAAACAATAATTTTTATAGTTTGTCCCATTATCTTTACCAGGATCTTCAGGATTAGCCATTTTGAAGCGAGTTTTTTAGTTTTTAAACTGCGATAATTATTTTAGGTTCACTAAATAATTAGTGCTTTGTGAAAATAAAGATTTTTTGATCACGAAAATTGCTTTTTATACCATTTGCAATGTTGTTCTGTTGTTTGTTTCTTGTTTAATGTTATGTTGTTTTCTTTGTTGTTTTTCTTCAATCGTTATTTTTATTTGCACTCTGTGATTCTGGCGTATCGTAACAGGAGATTACTATTACAAAAAGATTACCTTCTTACCATAAATTTCCAAGGACTTCGTTGTCGGGTTAAGTACAAAATTCGTGAAAAAAATGTCCTGAGTAAATTTCCAATCATTTATGAAATATCTTCCGACTAATTTAAAATAAATAAATAAATATCTGGGACATTTTTGCACACACAATCATCTGACCCCAAACTAAGCAAAGCTTGTAATATGGCTGACAGAGACAGATATACATACATACATATAACTAAATCAAATGTAGTTATAATACTATAGTACCTTATAAGTTGTTACAAAAATTAAACACATATTATTGATATATTATCTTAGTAATTTATTTTATCGCAGCTATTTATGCTTATCAATATTTGTTTTTTTATCATTACATTTATTTATTTATTTAATGAACCAACATGATGTATGTCATTACATTGCATAGGAGAGGCAAGGCACAATAATTTGGCTAAACGTCATCACAATTATAGGTGCAGACTACATGCGTTTAGAAAAACAAGAGCCAAAGTTTTGTTATTGATAACTTAGTACATACATTATACATTAAAAATACAAAGATATTTTTTTACTATGAGGAAATTAAAGTAAAAACCTTATATGTATTTATTATGATTCCTTAAGTATTTTTTTAAATACATACTTAAATAGATATATATAAATCCTATAATTTAGATTCCAATAAATGCACAGGTTATTTTAACAGTTATTATGGATTTAGTATTTTTGCCAAACCAAAAGTCGCTCCCCCTATAACTAAGCCTGTTTTAGGCCTGATTCCGTCGTACCCTCTACGCCTCCTTACCATATCACTCTTATTTGTCTGATATTAGTTTGCCAGCGACAGGGAAAAGGGTATCTATTTATCCCATTCCGGAGAGGAGAGCCAATTTCATTGCGAGGCGTAAATTGCGCCCGTGACAATATGGCGGTAGGGGACTGCTCTAATTGCCAATTTAATTTTAAACACCTCATTTGTAATTTTAGGTCGCGTGATCATCAAGCAGTTTGTAAGCTACGAGAGAATGTACTTACACTTTTAGTGAGTTTTTTTTTTGTCATATAATAGGTACATTTGCTAAAAGTGTTTTAGCGTCCCCCGTCGATCCTGTTACGTAAATACTTTCCATTTGTTGCCTGGAAGAGATCGCTTTTAGCGATAAGGCCGCCACTTGTGGCACTAGCTCGTAAGCGTTTTCTATCTGTTTGTAATTTTTATTTCTGGTGTACAGAATAAAGAGTTTCAGTCAGTTAAGTTATCTATCTATAGTACGTATAAAGCAGTATTTTACAAACTGAGGGTCGCGTGATGCCTCTATAAGGGGGTCGCGGGGGACGCGAAGCCTCGGTAAATTAAAAAAAAAGGAGAAAAAAACGAAGAAAAATTTATTAATGAGTAATTATAAAAATAAAATAAGGTTGTACGTATTTGATATTTATAATATAATAAAATACAGATTATAAACTGTAGAAGGTAGAGGGCCCTGATTTTTTTTATCATACTAAGGGGGTCGCGTCATAAAAAAGTGTGAAAAACACTGGTATAAAGCAACTCTTGTCTGTAGTGATACTAGTGATACACAGTTTGGCAATACGCGTCCCATTTACACCCATTGGGTACGGAACCCTAAAAACGAAAAAAAAACAAGTGAAACCTGGACCATGAGTTCGTTCTAAAAAAATAATATATTCTCATGTGAATTTGGTAGCCTGCTGTTTTAAATTATAAGGGCACGTAAGTACTACCTATATGGTTAGTCATAGAGTTTGTGTTTCTGTACTGTTTATTTTGTAAGTATTCGAATAAATAGAACATAACTAACAAGTTAAATCTCCGTGCAGAAAGCACTTTACCTGTCGGTAACCACCAAATCAGATTACATTTCTACCCCATGCAACGAGAGGGCGAGGGGAGAGAAATGTGCCGTCTTGCTGCGACGAATTTAAAGTAGGTAAGTTAAGGACCTAGTTGGCGCATGCAAACGTACACACACACAATAACCAATCGAGCGGTGTCATGCGGCTGAAATAAATTCCCTTTATTATACCTACCCTTTTTGATTCTCCAAGGAAACCTAAAAATCTGTTTTTGGTCCTCTATATGTAATTTTACGGTGTGAACATACCAATAAAGAGTTAATCAATCAATCAATAAAAAATATATTATTGCGCAGTCAAAAATATTTTCGAAATAGAATGTTGGTATCAATTATAGTAGTATCCTTCAATTAATATTAATCAATCAGTTGCATATTTAGTATGAGACAAACAAAACGGTTATATACAATTATAATAAAAAAAATGTATAAACTTTAAAATCTACATGTACCTATTAAACTAACCATTTTTTTAAATAAAAATTTCATTTCTATTTCAATTTGTGCCCTCCACATCCCGCATTGTATTTGTTGTTTCCTGAAAACTATAATCTGGGTGTCTTCAAGGTCAGAGTGAATACCTGAAAAGTACCTTCTAGTTCTACGTGCTCCGTCTTCAGCCACAACATCTCTTTTCATCAGGTGAGTTGGTGGCCAAACGTAAACCTGTTACTGTTTACTAAAAAAAATACGACTTGCGCCAGTTACACCAATGAGACAATATTAAGGGCAAAGCATAAATATATTTTATATATATTACACGGGAATCACTCTTGTAAGATTAGGCTGGTTACATAGCATAGACCCGGTTGGCATAGCATAGAACCCTATGCTATGCCAACCGGGTCTAACCAAGAATAGACTACATTTCGATGCTTAGTTATATAAATATGGTCTAGATCTTTAGGTTATCGTCTCCTCCAACAAAATATTGAGGCATAATTAAATTTTCAACATAGTTTAGCTAAACACTATCCAAAAGTTTAAACAAAGGATTTATTTCTGTGAAATTCGATACCAGATTAAACGTCGATTTCAGGAAATCATTTTCCAAAAAATCTGTCTGTTCAAACACTGTCCCTCTTATATAATATCATCGACAAATTAGTTAATCCATGATAATATGTACTTATAAACTCAGAGTAGGCTTGGAGTTCAGTCATTTGTCTTTTTCAATTGAGTTTAACATTTTAGCGGGTGAAAAAGATAAAACACGGCGTAACTATTCTATGGTTACGCCGGTGTCTCAGTTGCTTTTGGAGTATCTAACACAGATTATGTTCGTCATCATAAACCCGCATATCAAAGATATCACAATCTTATACCTAGGTATGTCGACTCTTGTGTAATCTCTATGTAAACTCTTGTAGATTACCTATCATCTTCTGATGTGTACTTATTAGTCAGTTCTAATTCCAGGGGATAGCATGTTACCTTGTATCAATTCACTTTTGTCCATAACAGTGATCTGTGGTCTCTCACGGTGTACCCTGTTACACTCAGGCCCCTCTTTCCCACTAGGCACTCTGGGCACTTGCCCAGGGCCCAGCCATTAATGGGGCCCCCAGTTCCCGCCAGATAACCAAACAATAAACGATACATATTTATTTTAAAATATTGGTAAATACATAAGTAACTATATAAGTAAGTGCCTATAACTATATAAGTAAGACCAAGTAGATTCCCTTTACTCTATGTTTACAAGTTTTATACTTAGTTAGAGGAAAGGTATTGAAACCGTCAAAACACATCGGTCTTAAAACTGTTCACCATTTTCATTAGACTATCACCATGTAATAACCATAGATTAAGGCCAAATTAGAAATAAAGATTTATTATTATTATTATTTACCGTAAAACATATTTATTTCGAAAAAACTAATGGGTAATGACTGACTATAATATCTACTTGTTTATTACATTTTGCATGCACAAAGCTACTCTACTCTCACCCGAAAATAGTGCTCTGTCAAGGTCATAGGGCCCCATTATCCTATTGTGCCCAGGGCCTCCAATAAGTTACAGACGGCCCTGGTTAGGTACATCAAGGTTTAACCAACTTATTTCTGCTTGATCACATCTGGACATCATCACATTACGGTCCGGCCTGACCGGACCTGACCTGATGTACGGACGGTTCGCAACCTTTGGATCTTAAGTTTGGACAGGCAGGCCTGGCGCACTCCGCACTCTAGGTATGAAGCTACAAGTAGGTAGTCGACTGGTCGGACTTGCCGTGCCCGCTGCCGCGCGATAGACAGAGAAAACGCGGCAAGAGTTACGCGAAAGACAGAGAGACAACTTCTAGGTTAATATAGCTGTAGGTAGTTAGCGCTCGCACGTCCTGAATTGGACTTTATTGTGTGGTAGTAAGAGTCACTACTTTATTAAATGCTTTTGCGGAGTGAACCAACTTGTACTTTATGTGTTCTGTGGTTGGTGGTTGGCAGATTCCGGTGGATGACAAGGTAACTTGTTAAAAATTAGAAGCCTTACAAAAACGTTACTCAAGTTGATGTACGCTTAAAATTGCTCTCTCAATTTCTCGCTAAGGGCAATAGTCACACGCGAAAACAAGACAAAGCAATTTTAAGCATAGATTAACATGAGTAACGTTTTAAGTGAAGCAATAGATGTTGGCAAAAAGAGGCATTGTTGGAAAAAAATGGAGCGCAGTTGCGCAGTGAGCGCGTTTGGATCGAAACGGGAAACTAGTCCCACTTGTTATGATTATTCACAAAAACACGTAATATAGTATATTTAAAAGTATGTTTGAGAGCAAAAACAAAGAAGTTATACTAATTTTTACTTGGATAAAACAACAACAAAAGTCCGTGTTTTAAATGCCGTTCGTGGTAATGTTGTCTGAGATGTATTTGTAAGGATAAAATAAAAGATAAGACTGCAGTTAAACAATGTATTGTTTAACAAAAAATAAAATAATCTAAAAATAAGTTAATTAAACAAGAGTAAAAACATATTGGATATGTAAGATCATGGAGTTAAAAGCCTAACAATTTTTTACCATTGTTCGCTAAAAAGCAATTTTACGCTCGATTTTTGAATCGCTTGTATGATATTTCGCACGTCAATATCATGCGAAATCATAAGAAATGACTGATTTTCGAAAAATTCCAAACAAAAGTCGCATTTTTGAAATAATCAGATCAGTCGCGCTACCGCAACGAGTGGTTTGATTCATTCGAATTTGCTGTCTATTAGTTAGAAAATCTTTTTTTTTGTGGTAGCTAGCTAGCCGATCTATCCGCAGTTGACACCTATCTGGATTATGTCCAGACTGTGATGTGATCAAGCGGAAAATGGTGAAACTATATACAATACTCTACATTTAATAAAGTCTGTGTCAAAAATCAAAGTTACTACGCGTATGCCCTTAGCTGTTTTAACCTAAGATATTTTTACCTGTACATAGGTTTTTTCCGCCACGATATTGACTAAACGAATGCAAGGCACATTATCATACTCGTTACAGCCGTCTCTCAGTCACGCACTCCGCGTGCCCGGCAACACATCGCAGCTAATTGTTTTAGCAAAAATAACTGTAATAAAATGCCTTCATGTGTCATTACAAACTGCACAAATTACACACGCTCTGTGAAAAACAGAAAAATAATATTATTTTTTTATCTTAGGTGGCTGTTGTCACTGCGAAGTGAATGAGCGATATGTGTAAATCGTCTTGTGTGAGAGAGTGATAGAGATCGCAGCATAATCGATGACCAAAGCCGAACAAAGCCGAATTCAGCCGATGACGAGCAGCAGTGGCGAGCCGGTAGCCACTTTTAGTTAGATTTCAAAGCAGTGTTGTTAGCCTATAACGTCTCTCTCATTTATATTACATCTCACTGTATTTTAACCTAAAAGTATCCCCTATTTCAAGACTTAGTTCTAACACATGCATGAACAGAATCTCGTTATAAAAGCGGGCCAATCAGTTATTACACCGCAAATACCATATCGGGTCGCAGATTCTGGCCGCGAGTCGCGACCGCATCGAATCGACCCTAGCTGCACAGCAACTCTGCTTTAAGATTACAAAGCGAAATAACACAAAGGAAACTCTACTTTATCAGCACGTTTATAAGGCACATTCAGACCGCGACAAATCAAGCCTAGCTGAAGCACTGCTTTGACGAGAACCGTTCTTAATTACAGATGAAACTGTACCTTGTCCTTCAAGTTATAAGGTGCATGTTTTGGATGTAAAAAAGCAAAGTGAAACTGCGAAATGATGGAGCGTGTACCGCTAATGGTCCATGAAATTGGCAGTTTGCCGATAATATTGGATTTTTTACGTTTTACTCTTAATTTATTTTGATAAAGACGGCTTTACGGTTTTATTTCGATAATTAAATTGGTGTTGGTTATCAAGAGGCATGAGAACTCAGAATTTAAATACATACTTAAGTTGGTAAAAGTTAATGGGTTATTGTTTTCTTTCTGTTAGTAGTTTTCAATATGCAACTGAAAAAATAGTAAATACCTACCTACAACTATTGTTTTATAGTGGACTAGCTGCGCCCCGCGGTTTCACCCGCGTGGTGATGAAAATCGGTGACGATGGTGATGAAAAAAAAGCCTATGTCCGTCCTCATGTTACATACTAATACCTCGCAAAATTATATCGAGATCGGTTAAGCCGTTTAGCCGTGATTATGTAGGTAGCAAACAGACAGAGATACTTTCGCATTTATAATATTAGTAAGTATGGATTTGCAACCCTTTTTGACCGAACGAAATGAGGTACCTATACCGATTGTAATGGGACATGTCAGCGTTTCTGTTTGTTCGACGATAAATTGCGTACCGTTGATTTGATCTTCATGAAATTTTGTAGGCAAGTAGTTTGCTTTAGTAAATAAAATAACTGTTCCAATATGACTAAATAAGGGATTGCAAAGATATAGTAGAGGGCGCGAAATCACAGTTCAGTGCGACCACTAGTTATAATATTATGAACAATTTTTTACAAATAAGTGCCAAATGAATTAGGTAGTATTTATTTGGCTATTTCGGGGTTATGTCCATGATGATTACTATAGACAGACTCTGCTCCGGACCAAAGCTATCTTTCTCACGTTTTTACCATTTTAAAAGATAAAGACTCACTGAGTAGGGAATTAAAAAAAACAATTGAACATTATCGTACTATTTAGTGGACCCGGGTATGTCCTAAAACTGCGACCAGAACCACCGGAAGATGGGCAGCAGCGTCCTAATAGTACACGGTGAATGTACTGCGATCCCCAAGCCGCCTGCCAAGCGTGGGGATTATGGCAACACCCCTCTCTATGGGGGAGGCCTTGTCCAACAGTGGACGTTAATTGGCTGATGATGTGACGTGTACCATTTAGAATTTTTGGAGTAAAAAGAAGAAAATGTTCTCAAACATTTTTTTTTTAATATATTTATTTATTTATTTTTATATTTATGTGTGTTTGTTTTATAATTAAAATATAATATAAATATATATTAGATATACAACGAATTTGTCAGTAGTGAGTGTGACGGAACTAGGCTAGTTTAGCTAAGTTTAGTACCATACACAGGCACCAAAGATATTTAAAAAGTTTTCACGATAATTCTAAAGAGACATATCCTTTGAGAGGCGTTCCCGTTTTAGAATAATCCTGCGTGTATGCAGGATTACACATACTTAGTACATAGTGTACCGTACTCTACTCTACACTTATTGCCTCTACCATAATACCTACCGCATCACAGAATGTCCAGTAGTTCCTGCATGCTTCCGGTACGTGCGCAGTACATAATTGGTTTGGCGGTATCTTATCAGCTATATTACGTGCTGCTATCAGTGTTTGCTGACGTATTCTCAGTGAGCTACCTCGGCCCTCTGTTATCAGGCGGTAGCAAGTACAGTATGATCGTTTTCATAGGAACCTCAAACCCTTTCGTTAACCGGGGTCTTTTGCTAAGGCCCGCGCTATTGTAGAGGAGGATAAATGCTTTGAGCTCAAGCAACGTGCTAGGTCGCATGTCGGTGCATTCCAATCGAGATCACAATGCAGATGTATGTTTCCGAAAGAGGGGGTTTTAGTAGGCCATAACCTGGCTGTACCTCAATATAGCCAAGTATAATACCTTTAAAAGAGTCCTTCCCAGCTAGAAATCTTGCGCTGAAGGCAAGACATCACTTTTTACAGTAATATTATAAACGGGGTATTTATCGTTAAAGAAATAAGATTTATTATTTTAAACATTTTGTGCAGACAACTTCAAACTCCTTCGTATATTAGGTACTCTTTGTTGACTAAAATGCTTAAATATAGGCGAAAAAGGGTTCGCAGCTACAGTTTTTAGCATGATGTAGCTACAAACCTACGCCAGTAAAGTGATTATTATAGCCCCGGTGGCCCAGTAGTGAACTGCCTTCTGCGTTTGGGGGCGTAGGTTAAATTCCCACGTAGGACAAAAATTCATGTGATGAACATTTGAGTTTGTTCTATATCTTGGTGGGTAATGTTTAAGTATGTATTTAAAAATATATATGTAGCTATGCTACGTATATCAGTTTCTGGCAGCCATAGTACAAGCTTTGCTTAGTTTGGGATTAGATGATCACACGAGCGGTGTGAGCGAAAATGTCCCGAATATTTCTTAATTTATTTTATAATATAGAGCATCCTGTATCACCATTAAAGAATATCACTCAAGCTCTCTCTATAATGGTGGTATTATTAACCTTGTTTACACAAGTGAGGAAGAAATATTTTCATACTCGCCTACAGCATGTTTTGGATTGCGGAATGCGCCGCGAATCACACAGCTAGCGCTACCTCGCTATAAACAATGACTTACCATTGTTTATAAATACCTTTTTTTAAATTAAATGCCACGTTAATAAGGACCGTATGATTTCGCATGAAAATATCACACGTAGTTAAAGATTTTCTATTGATATAGAAAGGAAAATTCGAATGGTTCAAACCACTGGTTGCGTTAGCGAGTGATATGATTATTTAAAAAATGTGTGGGATTTCTTTCGAAAGTCAGTCCTTTCGTCCTTTCATTTTAAATTTACTACTACTAACTACATATTAACTGTTTATATATACTATGTTGATATATACTATGTCTGTATGAATTTCATATAATAAACGAAAGAGCGGTCTCCTAACACAGGTTGTCAAAACTTAACAAGAGAGGCCAAACACTTGTAAATAAAAAAAAATTGAATCAGACAAATAAAGAATTTTTGCATGATATTTTCGTGCAATTTTTTTTTTTATTATTGTAAGATTGCCTTGCGCTTGGCCGCCAACTCGCCTGATGTTAAGCGATGATGCGGCCTACGATGGATCACGCTTGCCTAGAAGTAACCGATTCACTTTTGACTGGAAAACACCCAGATTGTAACTATCGGGGAACACCCATTCAGGCAGCGCATTCCACATACTAGCAGTTCGCACAATAAAAGTGGAATCAATGCGCTTCGTACGGGTTTTCGGAATGTCAACCATAAAGTGGTGTCGATTTTTCATGCCCAATCTGGCAGTCCGATAGAAAAAAGGGCAGGAGGGAATTAAATCATGCAGATCTCTCTCCAAAATGTATTCAATAAAAAACCGATAGACTAGCAACTTTGGGCGAAAGAAGAAGAAAAAAGAAACGAAAAATAAAATTACCAAGGTCTGATAAATTTTATAAAACAAGTACGTAAGTAGGTAGTTTTTTTATTTATTTATTAGTTTTATCTTGTAGATACCTACCACCTACCTAGATCTACGTAGTTAAGTATCTAAATTATTGTCAGGATTTATATCGTTTCCCATTATAAGGTAAGTATCTATCTAAATGTCTGTTACACGAATACAAATTTGTTCTTAACTTAAATTCTATTTTAGTGTCCATAAATTACATCTTCCCTCCGTACCGTACCCTAAGGTCCGGCTTCAATGGAATTTAACTAGTATGTCAATAAAATAATTATCCAATCATGAGGCAATTTACTCCGATTGTCCCTCTATACATTTTCTCTTTCTCTCTCATCGATTTGTTCGATAACTTTGTCTCTTTTTACTCTGAACTTAGATTCGAGGACGGTGACACGGTTCGCTCTTGGCGTCTGAGATACAATTCTACAAGAAACTGTTCCATTCACATCACCCTTATGTCAACTACATAGAGTTGATAATAAGATTTTGTATAGGTGTTTTAATAAGTTGCAACAACTGTACAGATCAACCAACTTATTGGTACAGTTGGCTAAATGGGAAAACTAGAAATGTTCAACACAACGCTGTCAGTTCTGTTCAGTAAATACAATAGTGTCAGCCCCACTCAACTTTGCAAATAAGTTGGTCGTTCTAGACAGTGGTCGGCGGTCGGCCCAGTCGGCGTATATTTTCTCTATTATCAAGGCCTCTTTTTAAAAGTTGTTCTGTATAATTTTCCAAGCTGTAAATTGGTGTTCGTTAACGCGCCAAATTAGGGAATGGCCGTATTTGCTTTTAACAGTTTTAACACGGCAATGATAAGTTGAATATCATGAATATTGGATGAGATTTACTTGAATAATTTTTTTAATGAATGAAGGCTGATAATAATTGTCAGTGTTAAATATTCATAAGATGTAAGTTGACTAAATTTGAAAAATTGGTTAATACTTTAGCTTAATACCTATTATACCCTATATTTTTTTTTATAACAAAACACAATTTTTTTAGTGACTTCAAAAAAGGAGTTTGGGTGAACAAAAATCATGGAACTCGCGACGCCGTCACGCTGTGCCGTTTATTTTAAAACAGCGCCATCTCTTGTAGAATAGGTGAATTACTACTTATGTTTTCACTTGTGACGTGCAGTCCTATGACTACTGTGTTTTTCTATGTAGGTTGTAACTGTTGATCGATTTAAACTTTTGTTTGGTTTGGTATACTTCCAATATGGTCCCATAGTCACCAAGTCAGGATCTGATGATGGGATTTCACTTTCAGGGAAATCGAGGGCAATCCTCAATTTTTATAGGCACTTATTACGTTTTTCATATATTTACATATTTTTTAAATCGGTTTTTAATGTGACCCATTTGTTTTAACAAGAACGCACATTTTAATATGCTCTTTGCGATTTCAAAAACCAATATAATTTTTTCTCGTAAACGAAAAGTAAAGTGAATAACCGGTCAAGTTCGAGTCTGACTAGCGGCACGAAGGGTTCCGTACCATTATCTATAAAAACGGCAAAAATCACGTTTGTTGTATGAGTGCTCCCCCTTAAATATTAATTTTATTTTAACTATTCAGTTTTAAAGTGTATAATATAACTCAATATACTGAGAATATTTCAAGCGTCTACCTGTTGCCTTTATCAATATCGAGTAAAAACGAGCAAAAAAAATCACGTTTGTTGTATGGGAGCCTCCTTAAATAATTATTTTTGTCCTGTTTTTTAGTATCTGTTGCATAGCGGCAACAGAAATACATCATTTGTGAAAATTTCAACTGTCTAACTATCACGGTTCATGAGGTAGGTACAGCCTGGTGACAGACGGACAGACAGACGGACGGACGGACAGCGGAGGCTTAGTAATAGGGTCCCGTTTTACCCTTTGGGTTCGGATCCCTAAAACAAGCATTATAAGCCACCGGCAAACAGTACAAAACCATATAAAATATTTGCGTTTGACAGTCTATCTACGTGACATTGGCGATGTTGCGAGGCATCTTCATAATAGCTACATAAATTAAGAATTGAAGTTGAACTTTAAACGGGAAACAGACACGCTTCTAATCCGATACAGATCTGTGTCGACGACAGTTCATAAATGAGACGTATTCAGACATTCACCGTTTTCACCATTGTGCGTTGACAGCGCTCATTAGCCTAATGGCAATTGGGCCATCAAAACAACAGCGATGCACGTCCAAGGCACCGTTATCGGGGTTTGCATCCGCACTCAGGTCATTGGCCTCGGTATCTCTGGCAGATTGGCGAGCGGACAAATCACTTCGCATCGCTACTTTTTTAGGGTTCCGTACCCAAAGAGTGTAAACGGGACCCTATTACTAAGCCTACGTTGTTTGTCTGTATATCCATCCGTCTATCCTACCTTTTAATGTATATATTTATCGAACCGTAATGGACAGCCATTTTAAATTTTCACAGAATATATAATGTTATGGCGGATCACCTAAGAAATAATAATTGAGTCAAAAAGTAATAATTATCAATATAAATACGGAACCCTAAAAACCGACTTCATAAAAATGTCAGAACTGGACCACAAGGGAAGCACCAGCTTTCAAATAAAAAGGAATCATCAAACTCGGTTCACCCAGTCGAAAGTTCTGAGGTAACAAACATAAAAAAACAGTTGAATGGAGAACCTCCTCCTTTTTGGAAGTCGGTTAAAAACTAAAGGGATGCAACGTTTTGTTTACGTATTTTTGTATTTGGTCTAGTGTAAAAACGGTAATATGTATAAGCGTCAAACTTGGTATGATTATAGTACACTCTAAAAACAACAAATAATATATACCACCGGCCAGGTGTAAGTCGAACTCGTGCACTGAGGGTTCCGTACTTATTAATGTGTTTTCTTTCATTTTAGCGCGTGCCTGACTCGCACAGAGCACAAATAAATAGGTACGGCATCGGCTGACCTTTATTTAAATTTATTAGGTAAGTATATGTTAAAACACTTTTATTTCTACAGGGTTACGCATATTCACTGGATACTACATATGTACTAAGCCGAAAAGAGGTCATTGTACTCATCATTATGAACAAACTTTGCTATGAGACCAAACCAGGAATCGGGGAAAAAAATCTGCTGTTCCATAGAAAAAGTCATTGATACTCGACAAAATGTATGGAACACCAACGTTTTTTTTTGTGATTTCAGGGTTGGTCCCATAGTAAAAGTTGTTCATGATGAGTAGAATGACCTCCTTTCTTTGTTGTGTACTATAATCTAATCATGCCAAATATGCCGCTAGGTACGTATTACCGTTTTTACACGAGTGCAAATACGAAAATATGTTTAAAAAAACGCTTGTTATATTGCGATCCCCCTTTACTTACTTTAGTTTAGTTGCGTTACTTTTAGATTACTTACTTAGTTAATCTGGATATTACATTATATTCTGTGAAAATTTCAACTGGCTATCTATTACAGTTCGAAAGATACAGCCGTTAAGAGGTAGGACGGACGATCGGATAGATAGACAGACGGACAGACAGACAGCGTAGCCTTAGTAATAGGGTCCCGTTTTTACCCCTTGGGTATGGAACCCTAAAAATAGCTAATGGTAATGTCCGAAGAGATTCAAAATCAATAGATATTAGATATTGTAGGTATGGACATAGTTACATAGTAGTTCCGGTAGCCAACAAATTCCGTGACCAGTCTCGTCTGTAATCGATCGGGCGTACGGAAGCGATAAAATCTGGAAAGGAGCGTGTGGCATGACAATAAAAATTGGGAGACATTTTATTGAGGTTCAAATGTGAAAACATTGACAATGTTTGCGATGCACTCTGCACTTTACACTTAGAAAAAATAAATGGAAGTGTTGGAAATACTACAGCTTCCCCTACAGTACTTTGTTGTTTAGGGTTCCATAGCCAAAGCCATATAATTGCGGTCATATTTATTGTTCAGAAATGTGGTGGTCATAGAAAAATTCGAACGAACGAAGCTCTGTGGACTTAGCCAAATTGCAGAGATGAACATCATCCCGTCATAACATTACTTTTTATGATGTAGTCTAAAAGAAAACTACATAACATAATACATACGCTTTTTTAATTTATTCTTTATTAAAAATAGGCTTGCGTTTGACCGCCAGCTCGCCTGATGTTAAGCGATGATGCGGTCTACGATGGCGCACGATTGCCTAGAAGAAACCCATTCACTCGAGATTTCAAGACACCCAGATTGTAACTACAGGGGAACACCCATTCGGGTAGCGCATTCCACAGACTAGCAGTTCGCACAATAAAAGTGGAATCAAAGCGCTTCGTTCGGGTTTTCGGAATATCAACCATAAAGCGGTGTCGATTCTTCGTGCCCGCTCTGGCAGTCCGATAGAAAAATGGGCAAGAGGGAATCATATCAAGCAGATCTGATGCACACTCTCCGAAAAGTATGACATTAAAATTTATTTTTATTTTTCTAAAACATAGTTAATCTCCAGATGGCTGTGGTTAGTTGATCCTGTTGAACGTAAATTGAGCAAAGTATCTACTCAGAGATCTACAAGTGTACTCAGAGGTGAACAAACTGACACTGAGTAGAGTAGCGGTCTGGATCGGGTCCAATAAGGTGTATGCGCTTCGCGTATGCGTGTCAACGTCTGGTACCCTTGGACCAAGTTGAGTGAGATCTAACGTTAGAGTACGTAAGCTCTCGCGTCTTTCTTCCAGCATAGACAGTGTCTCGGTATGGCAATAGCCACTCCCGGTGGTGGCCGTTAAAATCCCCCTGTAACACTAATTGGGCTGTAGGGTACTTTAGTTAACCCGCATCCGCCGCCTCAATCAAACATTCAGAGAGCCTGGTTGTCTCCTCATCTTCGCTGTGCGACTGGTAGACACAGGCATAGAGAACTTTCTCTATTCCTGTGTTGACCCAGAGCACAGTCAATCTGAGGTCTTCAAGTTGACGAAGACGCCGACAGTAGATGTCATCACGAGCGTACAGGCATCGGACTGCCAAAGCGGGCACGAAAAAATCGACACTGGTTATGGTTGATATCCTGAATAGCCGAACGAAGCGCTTTGATTCCACTTTTATTGTGAATCAATTTCTTCTAGGCAAGCGTGCTCCATCGTAGACACACCATCACACATCAGGCAAGTTGGCGGCCAAACCCCACTTAATTTAAAAAAACATGCCTTGGCGGCAACTTAACGTTTATGGACACACGAATGCTGGCCAAGGTTGAAGCCAAGTATGAGGAAGGGGGGCAGTTGCCAACCGGCAGCATGTGGATAAGCGCTCGTTTGGCGTACTCCCAAACAGTAAATAATTTGAAGCAACATTGCATTTGCCCCCCCGATAAAATCCTGAAAGCTGAATGTCTCTATTACCTGCCGCTGCAGTCAATAACTATTGATACCCACCATAATCCAAATAGGCAATTGTAGGTGATTAAGTAACACAATATCACTATCTGAGTAACATAAACCCAGAAAAGTTAAACATCGTCACTTACTAACTCCGAACACCTAATACAAAACATCTACGTCGTCCAGGCCCATAGCTGAAACTGATTAGCTGGAACTATTAATAGAGCAAATGCTTTACAGTGAGCGGAATTGCTTTATAGTGAGCCGTGCGGTCAACGCACTGCGAGTCACGCGACGGTGCGCTCTAATGCGCTTAGATTACTGCCTACTTGCACGACCAGGCTATTTAGAGCCCCTTTTATATCACCAACATCATCTAAGCCACCATCTATAGGTCGTCCAGGGAGAGGAAGGGAAGTTCTATCCAAGCTGGTATGCGTTACGTTGGCAAAGTATTGCGCGAATGGTACCGAGGTTTCATTCGCTTATGTGCCGTTTCTTCCAAGTTGCGTGGGTGTTGAAATTTCGCAAATTCTGGTAATTTTAACTGCAAACATATTGCTATGTTCCATAATTAATCATACAAATATTATGTCGTGGTTTTTGCTTGCTTCAAAACTAAGAAGTATGTACATATTTAACTATTTTTCTTATTTTTCCATGCAAGATCACTATCCCCGGTACATATCAGTTTGCTGTTGGACATAGGCATCTCCCTCAGGACGCCACTCAACTGAATCTTCGGCGTTTTGCCTTCAGCCAATGGTAACTGCCTTTCGTTAATCGTCACCAACCTTAAATTATAATATTATCTTAACCTCAGAAAAACCCTGTCTATCTTCTTATTTTCCTGTATAATCGAGCTAAAGATATTTATTTAGACACAGCAACGAATTATTCCCCAAAGATAAGTATTCAATTATGTGTACCAGTCATTAATAGGTGCGTCTGCGTACAAAACTAGAAATATAAACTACAATGACATGAATAATACTTAAAATACATAGATAAAAATACACAGATACATATCGTACACACGTATACATATCGTTTTATACATATAGAAAAGAACATTAACTTATTTTAAAGGGATCGTCCAATATTCAAAATTTCCAATAGATATATCTCTGAAAAGCCTTCCCAAATTCACGGATCGGTAATAAAGTCGGGTCCCCCTATCCCTTATCGACATTGCTATTCCCCGCTGGTCACAATGTTATTGTCTCCTAATTTAGATATTTAGGGACCGCAAATTGGGAGTGCCACCACACTTGGAGTATTGGAGGTATTGAGAAAATGTCGTAAATGGCTTTTGACGGGGTGGTTCGTCAGCCAAATCCGTCACTTCTGTTAGATACTTTACGTTACAAGTGCCGCGTCAGGAGAGATATAGCTACTTGATAGAAAGAGAGCGGCTCTCTAGGTGAATACAGCAAGCGTTATCCAGCGCTGTGCGATTTGAATTGCTACTTTATTGCCTCGTCGATAGAGTCCTTATTTATTTACATTTCTTTGCGGGCTGAACTTACTACTCTCTGGGCCTTTATTTTGCACGGGCCAAACACACTCTATCGTGGCGCGTTAAGTTAACCTCCAAAAGTCTTTATTTCCTAAGAAATAGAGACCAACTTTTTGAGGTAGGTAAACTTAACGTGGCCACGATAGCGCGCGCTTGCCCGTGCGGAATAAGGGCCCTGGTGTATTCTGTGCTATTAGTTCATTGATGTCGGTGCAGGCTTCTAAGTGTGCGTGAAAAAATAGTAAGTGTGCCGTACACAGGTGCCGTACGTAAAAATTTGCATAAGTTCTTTGATGGTGTAGCGGATTATTATTGAAAAAGTAGGACCAAATGAAGAAATTCGAAACACGAACGATAAAATTGTACTAAAGTCTGGCCATAGAAAAAAATCATTTTTAAAACAAGCTTTTAGCTGTAGCAAAGAAAATTTACCTAATCCACCAATTGTCATGATGACACTTAGAATGGGATATCATAATTTTATTGAATGCGTATACAACATTTCTTGTCTGTTGTGCTAACCATTGAGGAGTTCCCTAGTCATGGTAAAACTGAAAACCGTCTATCCAAATAAAATGCGTATACAAAATTAGAGCCTGTGCCACTGACCGTTGAAGAGTTCCTTTATCTGGACCTAATCCTGGATGTTAATTCAGGTCAAAAAAGCTTACCATAAAAATGCATTGTCATTAGACTAAAACATGTAAAAATTCAACTATGATAAGATGTAGGCAGGCACCTGGTGGTTCTAATTCAGCTTGCAAAACTTGACCTAAACAAACACATATGAACATTGCAAGTGAAATAAAATCTCGTAAAAATAATAGCAAACCTAGGTCTGGGTGTTAGTTTTCTATGTTTTTTATGTGTATCATGGCATCCCCGACACATGAATCCTAGTGAGAGCTGTTGTGTGTAAGGCATACGTTATTGATTGCACGTAATATTTTGGAACCTCTACATAGTCTTCAAACAAAATGTAGGACCAGGTTCTAGTCATGTTAGATGCTGTGAAACAGCCTTAAAACAATGTTACTAAATAGCACTCAACCAGTACGAATTTACTTCATCATCATTTGATAACCCACTGAACATAGATCTCCATTTAGTTATGATAATAACCTCGATCATTATGCTATTGCATCCATTCGTATCCTACTGCCTTTACAATATCGTCGGATCACCTCATTCTTTGTTGCCCCGGTCTTCACCTGTGACGCACTGGCGTTTTAAAGTCGAACTCTTCACGAATTTACTTACTTACTTTTGCGAAATTCTGGCGGTATCCAATTTCTCTTATTCAAGAACTTGTGGCAATATTTGAACCATCAAGATCCAATCTCGACATTTTAGAGCGGGAATGATGTTATCGCTCAGAATGTGTATGATTCTTGGTAGCATGTGGTATTTGATGTTTTATTGGTTTTGAATTAAATTTTATTGACTGTGAAATAGGATATGTTACAGCTTGAATTCCTGCATGAAAAGTTTTGCTCAGTTATGAAATGGAGTTCAACAAATTGCTTAAATGGGTATGGATGGTGATAGCTATCTCTAACCAGACCACTCCTCAATGTCTCCCAGCATTCAAAACCATCTCAGAGTGTCGAGCGCAGTCTATTGTAACTGGAAAACTCAGATCATATAAAAATTGCCAGATGAATTACACGAAAAGTGAAACCACTTTTTGAAAGATTTGTGCGTAGTAGTTTCATGTTTTCAGTATGAAATTCACGTAGTTTTGATTGCGTATGTGTGCGTGAGTCGTGTATTTATACTGTGAATTCACGTAGTTTTGGAAGCTATTTTGATTTCACTTTGTCAGTATGCCGTAATCATCTGTATTTTTATTTGATTTGAGCTGTTGAAGTGCTAAATTCTGGTTCTGGCAAGAGTGACACTTGCTATTAGGCGAGCGATTTGCTCGTCTCGTCACTGAGTCACATAAAAAATAAAACTTTCGGGCATACCACATGGAATCGGAAAGTAAAATGCATTGCTTCCGAAACAGTAAAACGCTATTCAGATTTCCTATATCTGATTGATACTTAGTCTTCAATTTTAGAAATTATGATTATGGAATACATTTTACAGAATGGAATGGAAACGCTAGAAGCAAATTGTCTGTGCTTCATCTTCCCCGGAATTTTGTGTTCTTTTTAGTACCTCAGAACGTCAGGTCTTCCACCAGACATACTGTAGACTTTACACTGCTTTATTTGACGAAATACAATGTTTATTTGATACCTATCCCTACAATGACGTACGTAACATAATTCTAAATGAAATTGAAAGAATGTAACTACACATTTTACACTCAACAAAAGTACAGGAGAAAAACCAAATGGCCCTCATGGGTAGCGGTTAACCACTACCCATAGCTATTAATTTACGATACAATAGGGTTTAAAGGCAGGGTTACATTTTGAAAGCAGGCAGACGATTATTTTTCTGCTAGTCTGTGGAATAAGCTGCCTGAATTATGTTCCCCGATGTTCACAATCTGTAGTTTCAGCCGTAGTTTCCGAGTTTTCCCTATTTTAGGGTTCCTAAGTACTCAAGCAACCGTTACAAGTTTGTTCCCTCCGTCTGTTTGTCTAGTTTCCCAAGCAGTTTTCTCACTAGACCATAAAAGTATATGTTATGCCGTGATGATATAGTTCTGAAATTCGGCAACGTCCACAGAATTTTCGTTCGAATTATTCTATAATCACCAATTTCTAAACTGTAATGTCACCACAATCCATCCTCCTTGTTTCCTGAGAACTATAATCTGGGCATCTTCAAGTCTAGAGTGAATAGATTTCTTCTAGATCAACGTGTTCCATCCTCGGCCACACCGTCGCTTACTATCAGACGAGTTTGTGGCTCTAGATTTATTCTATAAAATAAAATTAAAAAATGTCTTTGGCTACTGAACCATATGTGTGCTCGATATGCTCTTAGCTAGTTTTGGTTAGAGTTCGAATACTAAGATAACTGTATCTTAGCATTTAAACTCTATCTTATGTCCATATTATTATTATTTTTGACATTATATTTGTCATTTTAGACAGTGGGGAGAAAAGCATGGATAACTTCATGTCGTTTTAAATTTAAGAAATGTTTAATCTAGACATTGATGTGGGACTCCAGATCCATTCTTCTTAGGGTCTTCAATCAGAAACGATGCCTTCTGGCAACACTTTTCTCCGTGGTCTTCCCCGAATGTTTATTTTTAATAAACCTGCATAGACAGATAGATATCTATTTATAGTTAACTAAGTATTCCAGGCGATCATTATTTGCATCCGCGTGTAACTGAATTTTTATTCTAGGAAACTTGGAGTAAAGTTAATCTTGTCTGCATGTTTTGCAGGTAAGGTAAGTTGGTCAGAAAGTAGAGAGAAGTAATTTTATGCTGGAGTTAACACTTGGGTTTTATTCTTCTTATTTATTTTTATTTAGGCATAGGCTTCTTATTCAATCAAACTGGTCTGGTTTTGTAGTGGTAGGACTCTTTTGCAGGGGTTTTACATATTATATTATTACAGGGCACACAGAGATTTGACATCTTATATCTCGGGGTGACGAGCACAGTGCATCGCCATCCAGGGTTTCGAACTGTTGAAGTTCAAATTTCTGAGTGGCGTTGAGCTGTTATGGACAAGCGTGAAGAGCCATCAGGCGAGCGACTTCGCTCGTCTCGTCACTCAGTATCATAAAAAAAACTACCGATAAAGTTTTTTGAAATAATAATAATGTTTTTATTGCTGTAACCAGAACTACATAATTGGCTTAATTAAGTTGTAGCATTTTTTAGGAGTGAAAATACCTATGCCTCAAGACCCCGCTCTTCCATAATATCCATTTTGTAATATATTTGCAGGTGGAATATTGAATTTTTATTTGTTAGAATACATAATAAGTATGCAAAAGTATGTGTGTATATTTTCCCGCACTTAATGCCGTAACAGACGTTCGTACCACGAACCACAGACCGCCGTCTGACCAAGTAGGGAAGTAGGGAAAGAGAAAATTTTCTCTTATTAACTCCTTAGCAGCGGAATGAATTTGTCATGGAAGTAGTTTATACTCTGGGTTAACACATCGGCTACTTTTTCTAAGAAAAATAAACGTCATGGTTTCTGTCGGATAATGAGTGAAACTCCGCTAGTTATCCATAATATTTAATTTTAATTTGATTAAACAACCCCATACAAGTTAAGTACGAATTATCCTAAAAAACAGAAAATCTTAAGGATCGGCTTCACTAGGCATGTTTATGTCGCCCATAAAAACCTCGCGTTCATTAGACATAAGAGAAACATGTTTCTCATCACAAATCATAATGTAGAGCTCACGAAGTCGCTGTCAAAACACAAATAAAGGCGCCTACAGACGCGCGGATCAAATAAAGGGGCTTACAGACAGGAAGAGAGCGTCGCCGAAGTCGGGCCGCGCTTAATGGATTTATTTAGATGTCATTTTTTATGTGGGCGGGGGCTCTCGCTGTGAGACGCCTGGCACTCGATAGTGTGGACATGGCCAGGAAAATAATAATTAAGAAGGAAATTATTTTCATCCACCCATCAATTTGGCTACAAGTGGTGAATGCAGGAGTAGGTCTATGACGGAATTATAGAAACGTGATGGTATACGTAAACCTGGAATAAAATGGTGATGGCGCGACGAAATAAAATTGCGGCAATGCCTTGACATTTTTTACAAAACAGAGATGATTGGCGAAAGAGGGAGAAGGCCTATGCCATGCCTACACACAGTACCCACATACACTGGGCTGAATAACCTGCCGATGATGATTATAATCCACCTAACCCTAGAGTTAAATGGCGACGGATTGTGTTTGCCCTTTCCTGTGACGTTTTAGGCATAGTCGTGGAAACAACGAGATATAAATTGGTTAAAGTAAATATAAAAGTTTATGTCCTTGATGTGAGTGTCTTAATGTTTACTTATACATATAAAGGTAGACTTCCGTGAATCGTGGCCGTGCGCAGCCACGCACGTCTGACGCATGCGTCTAACACGCGAGGCTGATGTGACAAGTCTTCGTACTATGAAAATGTGAGGCACCGCTTCCTATGTCTGCGTCAAACGTGTGCGGCCAACGACTGACTTATATTTTCAAATCGTATCAGCCGCGATGCGCGGATTTCCACCTTAAATAGATGGCGTGCATTGGGAGAGGCCTATGTCCACTGTCCAGCCTATATAAGCCCAATTTTGATGATGATGTGTGTTTCACTGTGAATCACACGTGGAGAGCTGATAACCTCGTTGAATATCGTTTTGTGGTTAGAACAATGGGACGTTCATTAAGTCATACGGAGATGTTATTGGTGCTAATGTGACATTCGTACCTATATAGAAGTGAATAGAAAAACTTGGCATGATGACAATTAAACGAAAATGACACTTTCTTCTGCCAACTTCGAATCTTTTATAAGTATTTTCTTCTCTATCTGCTCTCTTCTCTTTAAAGTCTGGTAGAGATCGCTTTCTTTCACCAATAAAAACATTGTTTTTTTGTTTTACTCATGAGAAGGTATGCGTTTCGGGTGAGGCTACATTTCTCTAAAACAGCTGGAATGATTTGAATGCAGTGTTTTATTTGAAAGCAGATTTCAATGCTGTGGTAGTAGTTTTTTCGGAAAAGGTCGTGGGTTTTTGACTACATCTCCATTTAAGGCGAGGTTTTCCTACTTTTAAACAACGCTCATTACTACTGATGACCATAAGGCTACATATTGTATTAGAGTCGCAAGTGGAGCAAACCCATGGCGCTTACGCACAGTCGTGCGTTTCGCTACTTCTATTATGAGGTTTTTGGCATATTATTCGAAAAGTATAGCTGTAATGTAAAATGTACCTTTGCGGTTTCCACCATAATTGTGAAAACTATATTATGATATCGCAAACATCATGTAATAAAGTATTTGAATGAATCCAAAAAAAATAGGGAGAATAGTATAAATCAGTAAGGTGGAGTCTTGTAATTGTAACTAAAAATATTGAACTCCTTACTTCATCGCTTGATAATTCTATATTTATAAGCACAATGTATTTTTTGGAAGATTCGTTGATTAGTAAATTTAATGTAGATTTATAGGACCGTCACAAATATAGAAAGGCTATAAAGATTAAAAACCTATTTCATTAAATTCTGACACAGGCAGCAATAGTTGCAATTACACGTCCCGGCGGATAATTGCAACTAATTGCTTCTTTTACTTTTTTTCTATGGGTCTTACTACTGTAAAATTTCAAAAACATGACTTAAATACGTCAAATTTTGCACAAAAATACTTTTTTGCCGTGGGACGGGTAGTTGCAACTATTTTGTTTTATCGACTGATGCCAGTCGATAAACCACCATGTAGTAGAAAAATTAGAAGTCAAGGATATACAGTTTCATACTTGTTTTTATTAATCTTAACCACAGTATATAATACAAAATATAGCATTTTAGGGGTGGCTCTGGTACATGTGAAATGGAGACGAAAATATTTTTTTCACTCCACCTGCTCCTGTGGGTTTTTTTTTAATGAGAATATTTCGTTTTTTTTTGCATTTGTAATTTGACATCTAATAATTCTGCTTATTTCCCCCTTCCCTTTCAATAAAATATTATTTATCGACAAAGTAATTTTACTGTCACATCACTAGCATTTTCATACTTCATACAAAAACGGTCAGATATTTGCAACTAATCTAAAAAATAAAATTAGTTGCAATTTCCAGACTTTTGGTTAGTAGTCTGGTAAATGTAACTGCAGCCATAACTCAGAGTAGTTTAGTCGTAGAATAAAACAAATACGTAAAAGGCAACTTACCGTTGTTGAAAATCACTCTCCTTGTGAACAAACCTTCGAAAAACCACAAAAAACAGAATTTTACGTCAAATTACAATCCACGTGTACTCATCGCCAGTGTCGCCACTATGGAAAAAATAGCGGTTTGATTACAAGGCCTGTCATTCACAAAGTTCTGGGTATTTTCAGCGCCATGTATATTTGTTTTATTGAGACTTAGTTGAAGAACATTATCACGCCTGTCGTTGTTCAAAACGGTGATCCTAGAGGGTGTTATTTAAGTTAGTTGCATTAACCAGATAGTTGCAATTACAAGACTCCACCTTACGATGTTGCTTTTTTTTCTATTAAGCGAAATGTCCTTAATCGTTTTGGGGTTTTCTATATAATTATAACATTCACTTTTAATATGACACCATTTTTTATAATTTTAGGCTAATCAAAATTGCTAAAAAAGGGCCCTAACATAAAGAAGTAAAGAAAAACATTTATTTTGTGAACACTAAACGCCACATTAATCACAACAGACAACAACAACATGATCAACAAAAACACATCGACCAAAAACCAACCAATAACTTACAAAACATGACCACATGATCTGTCAACATCAGATGTGTTTGTGGACAAACGCATAGCTTGTCAGTAATTTTAAAAGTACCAGTCTTATCCTCCCTAACCTATCCATGATAAATTGTAAGCCCTCCGTTATCCCTTGAACGCGTGTTCCATCTCAGCGGACACGGTAAATGTGTGCGTGAGACAACACACACACGCACGTAACGCTTAATGCATTTATCACCCAAACATGCACAGACCCTGTCCGTAGCCCTGTAAAGGATGGTAAAGGTGTGGTTCTACTGAATGTGTTTTTTTTTTAACAGCATTAACGTTGTGTACGAGTCTGCAACGGTTCGATTAGAAAAAATACCTTGCGGTACTTCTGATTGATAGACTGTAGGTACAAGTTAGAGCAGGAAAGAAAGTATTTAAAGACTCAAAATTCGTCGTCTGTGGAGGTCTTTATTTTGCTCACCATGAGCCTACAAAGATTAAACACAGCAACAAGATTTTATTTGTAAGTATTGTGAGCGTTTTTGTGACGTCTGGTTATTACAATTAAATGTGGCAGGTTCCTTTGCCGTCATTATAACCGGATTAATATGTGCCTACATAGATTTGCCGACGTGCATTATAAGATCCGTAACAGACGTGTCGAACTTGGCTGACGAACCGCCGTCTGACCAACGGGAGAGAAAGATTGAGAATATAATTTCCCTCTCTTTTTCTCACGTTGGTTGGCGTGGTGTACATCAGCCAAACCTAAAAAAAATGAAAATCCGTATCAAAATTGTTTACTTACAGAAAGATGCATAAATAGCATTTTTTTATGTTTGGCGGGCTAGGCGTTTCACCAGCGCTTACAGTTAAGTGATTAAGAGGTCAAAGATGGTCAATACATATAACCTGCACGCGATCGCGATCACAATCCGAATCACGAACGGATATCTATAATATCATAACCCGCAACTCTTTGCCGGTACACATGAGTCAAAGATGTCAAATAAATCTCAGACGGCTTGACGTCAAAAATGTGCGACACATCCGATGTCGTGCGCATTGGTCGCACGACCTCCATCTCCAGTTTAGAACGCCCCTATCTCCACCGTATAACGCCGGTAAGGCTATGTAGTGTGCGTGAACGAACATTGGTATTTTGATTGGTCATGCATTTTACGTGTTTACGACGGTCTCGCGGCTTCTACGCAGGCGAGCCATAAAAGCTGTAATTTATAAGTCGATCTGACCGGCACCACAGACGGAATGATAGTTACTACGCGCTGGTACCTAAGGAGGCTGCATTTTAAGTACGGTATTGCAGATAAGCAATCTAGGAGATGGTCTTGGGCATTTTCATTATAATGTATAAGTCATGAATTGGCCTAAGTAGGTACCCTAAAGTTAAAATTAACTTTAGTAGAAGTTAAGATAGGTGTACCTAATCAAAGATTTTATGTTGAGGTGGTAAACTTTATATCTACCATAATGTTGGAGAAATACTTTTTTTCTTACTTCACGTTAAGCTTAATTAATACAAAATAATTATAAATCCCAAGCTTAGAATAAGTACATCCTAAGTCTAAATAAAAATGTTAATGATGAGTTGATTGCCAAACGAAGATTTTAATAAGTAATTAAAAAACCGGCCAAGTGCGAGTCGGGCTCGCGCACTGAGGGTTCCGTACCACCACAAAATACAATAATTATCAATTTAAAAAACCGACTTCAAAATTTGTAAAATGTGTCATTTGGATTCAGTGAAAGAAATGATAAGGTCGTCCAGTAACGAAATTATCAGTTATAACTTGGTAATGAACAGAAATTTGACACCGACTCACACTTGGCCATTATTTGGTGTTATAAGAGTGTGTACTATAATCATGTCAAGTTTGACGCTTGTACGTATTACCGTTTTTACATTAGAGAATTTAATTAATATATAAAAAAAAAAAAATCCTAGCAACCATACTACGATAAAAAGTTTCCAGGTGGCTATGGTTTGATACGAGCTGATCACAGGACACAACTTAGAAATGTAAGTAGGTATAGGTACCTATTTTTTGTTGTTGTAAATTCTAACATGACCTCTATGCTTTTGCCTCTACTTAGTAGAAAAAAAAACGGCCAAGTGCAAGTCTGGCTCGCGCACAGAACTGAAGGATACGAAACCAAAACATAAAATACAAAAAACTCAATATAAAACAAAACGACGATTTCAATTCAAAAAGTATTGCAAAATGACAACACGCCAAGCGGTCAGGTCACCCATCCAAATACCGACCGCGCTTGACGTTGCTGCTCGTACGAGAACCGGTGGTGAGCAGAAATTGGTCACCGACTCGCACTTGGTTGGCCAACAAACAACAACTAACAAATACTAGTTGTTGTTTTACTTTAGACTGTGTTGTGGTCTAATCATGCCATATTTTGACGCTTGTACGTATCACCGTTTTTACACAACAGCAAATTTAATAATCACACTAATCACACTATCACACTAATATCATATAAGTGAAAGTTTGGATGGATGTATGGATGGATGTTTGTTACTTAATAACGCAGAAACGGCTGGATGGATTTGGATGTTTTTTTTTTTTTTTTTGAATGAATGTATATACATTGCTTATGTCCTGGATTAACACATAGGCTACTTTTCATCATCATCACCAATTTTCATCACCACGCGGGTGAAACCATGGGGCGCAGCTAGTATCATATATGTGAAAGTTTGGATGGATGGATGGATGTTTGTTACTCAATCACGCAGAAACGGCCGGATGGATTTGGATGAAATTTGGAATATACATTGCTTATGTCCTAGATTAACACGTAGGCTACTTTTCATCATCATCAACATCACCGATTTTCATCACCACGCGGGTGAAACCGCGGGGCGTATCCGTATAAAAAACTCTTAAATTTATGAACACTTATGTTAGATACACAGACACTTATTTATTTATTTTTTTATTATTATACTTAATACCATATTACAGTTTTTTCACAGATTAATAAATCACGATTATTTGTACAAAGACAAGTTTTCAAAAACATGTAAGTAACTACTTAATAATTGAATTGAAATTAAAACACCCACGATCAATTATATGGAAAAGACCTCATCACTTTTAAACCGCTAGACAGATTTTGATCTAACTTAACTATGAACCACCGCAATGTAACCGGCTTTCTAATAAAAAGAACACATTCAAATCGGTCCAGCCGTTTTGTAGAAAATCGTTAACAGACTAACAAATAAACACACAACCTCTTACCCCAAACAAAAATAGGTACCTATTTTCTCCTTTCAAATGTGCGTACGGTTTCCCGCAAAAATTCAAACTTGAATATAAAGTAGCTAACAGACGTGACTGATTTGGCTGACAGACCGTTGTTTGACTAACGGGAGAGAAAGAGAAAATTTGCTCTGTCTCACTCTTGTACAGACGGCGATCCGTCAACCGAATCCGACATATCTGTTATAGCCGTAACAGACGTTCGAACCACGAACTACGAACCGCCGTCTGACCAACAGGAGGAAAATTTTCTCTTTCCCTCCTGTTGGTCAGACGGCGGTTCTTAGTTCGTACGTCTGTTACAACTTATAGAAGCACCAATAAACCAACCTACTAGCTATGCGACAAGGGTCGCTTCTTGGTTGAAACGTTCTATTGTGTCTCTATCTCTGTCTACATTGTGCGTTAAATAGAGACGACGCTACTCAGCGAACCGATCGGCTGAGCGAATCTGGCCGATGTTGTCAGTATGCCAATGGATCTCGTTGAGGTGACCGCGTTGCGTTGTTTATTCATACAAAATGGCCGTTATTAGAGAAAAAGAAGTATTAACTAATTTGCTAAGAAAGTACAGAGAATTCCCTTGCCTGTGGAATCGTAACGACGAGCATTATCTCACCAAAACGATACGGTCGGAAGCCTTAGAAAACCTTTTGAAAATATACAGAATTTATGAACCCAAAGCTAGCTTGTTTGAATTAAAAAAAAAGCTTTCATGTATGCGAACATGCTACAGACGAAGCCGTGTTAAGGTATGTATATTTTTACATTTTATTTTATTGTTGATTTTAGCTGCTTTGACGACTTGTTTTACGAAAATAATCCTCATGGACTTTCGCTATTATTTTAGTTAGAAATACTTAGGTACTCGTTACTACAAACGTTCCATTTCTTAGTTGTCAACTAGTTGCCATCTGAGAATTCTTAAAAAAAAAACAGGTTCGAATTAATGCGATAGAAGAATTTACCTACTGTTTTTATTTGAAATTTTGCTTTTTACTGGTATTATAGTAGTGAAAATGTGCATTGCAGGTTTTGAAAGCACGAGCACAAGGTCAAGAGTATGAGCCAATACTTTGGTACTACGACGAGTTAAAGTTTTTAAATGAAACCATCGAAGATAAATTTACCGAATATGAACAGCTTGAGCAAGAAGAAAATGAAGAGGAAATGGAGGATGTAAGTTGATTACCTCTAGTCTCTTCTTAACTGGAATTCTTGGCGGTTATTGTAAGCTAATCCACCGACCGTGACCATTCTGATATTGTCCAACTAATAAGTAACTAATAGAATTAGGTGCTATTGTTTCGTCATTTGTTATTGGAGTGAGTTGTTACTTGTTGTATCATTGTGTCTCGTCATTATCGACAAGTAGGGTTACAAACCATCTAAATTTAACGTCCTGCTTTTTGACTTCCTGTCTGGATTCTGACCAGACATTCGTGTCATCTGTGTGGACTTTTCGGCTGCCATGGATCTTTTTTCCATGGACCACTGATTTACTGTGATTAAGTTAAATTTTGTTTATTAATTGATATAATACTAGTTTTCTAATGTGGAGCCATTTGTGAAAAGGAGGAAATGTGAATTACTGCAAATCAGCAAAACAAATTAAGTAGAATCTTTCGATGCCTGAATTGATAATTACTTAAGTACTGACCTTCGTAAAATACAAATAGACGATTACCATTGTATTATGTAATCTGACGTGTCGTTTGAAATTGTTGTTTTACGGTGCTATTTCAGGTGGATTATTTAAAATCTGAAAGCCGGTCGAATTCTCCGCCACTAATAAAAAGAAGAAGATCATCAGATTATGTTTTTTTTAATGAAGATGACGCTGGATGTGTTAACCAAGCTGATTTGTCAACGATCATGGATCATAGTAACTATACTAAAAACAATCTAAACGCGTCCTCATCGACGGATTCTTTTGGCAAAACTGTTGCATCGCAGCTGGATGAATTACAACCACTACAACGATATGTAGCTGAAAAATTAATTTCAGAGGTTATCTTTTATGCCAGACTAGATAAGTTGTGTCCTGATACGTCGATTACTTTAAAAAAATAATTAGTTATAAGCCATGTTTTGATTAGTTTAAACAAAAAAAATGTTCGATGTCAATCCCATTATTGAAATATTGAATACGAAATTAAAATGCTTTCTAAATAATTTATTTGTATTTATTTGTTTACATGAGATCAGTAACCCATTCCTCATTTTTTATCAATTCTGTATTTTCTATGATCATCATCATCAATTCTGTGTCCAATCACAGACCTGTTAATTACTGAAGACATTCATAGTCTTTGTCATTTCGTAGTCACCATCACCCATCACACCACAAGCGGCACATATACAACTTACGTCACGGCATCGTTGACGTATCTGCCTTCTAGCCGATCACGTCGACCCAACAAGGGTATCCGATACCCAAGTTGTCAAGGAGCTCTGTTGTCAGGGAGAGCCCTCCTACCGGCGCCCAAAGCCCCCATCCCGCAGCGGCTGCAGCCGGAGCCGCCGCCGTCGTGTTCACAATCGCGGTCGCAACCTGCCGCACCGTACGCAAGGTACTAGGAGCACATGATTGTAGAAGAGCTCGCCTAAAACGCTGTCTAACCAAAGAACATTGACCCATCGCACTTGATAAAACAACGGAAAACATAGCTAGCAATAGGGATTTTAATAAATTGGTCGGTTGTAAATATACGCAAACGTGTGTGGGCAGTCAATGTAGCTTGTTTAATTTTCCAATTCAACAATGGTGAGTCGCGCAATCACTGGTTATACTTTTCCTACCTACTTATATTATGGTTTCTTTTCCTGTCGCTAAGCCACTGATGCATTCACTGAGTAAATAGGTATTATAGCTAACTAGATAATATACCCACCAAAATGATTTTTAATACTAACTTGCCCAACTGAAACAAAAAAAAAATACGTCTTAAACTCATCTTTATTAATCTTATTTCCTCAACATGGAATCTTACAATGCAATTAAAACAATTAAGTGTAATCTATCACTTACAAAATAATTATCAATATTTAAAAAAATTACTTCTTCAGAACTGGATCAAATTGAAACGGAATCAAATGGAAAGCGCCAGCTTTCAAATAAAAAAGAATCATCAAAATCGGTTCACCCAGTCAAAAGTTCTGACAAACATAAAAAAAACATCGAATTGATCCTCCTTTTTGGAAGTCGGTTAAAAATCTACTCCATTGCATTACCTACGACCCGTAATCTCTACTAAACGGTCATCAAGGCAATATTTGCACTATTTTGAACACGGTTCAGATACAGTTAATATTTTACCTTAACGAGGCACGCTAATATTTATATATTTATACACATGTACAAATATGTGTAATTGTATTGTATTTGTACTTAAAACATCAACATTTCAATTTATATTCTCATTTTGAAGATTTCCATTTAATCACTAACCAAAACAATGGATAGTAAGTATTTACATGTACGTAAACCACAAGCAATTTTTTTTTATCAAATCGGAAATGTACTCGCTACTTTAAACCGCTGAACAGATTTTGTCTATAAGGATGACCACAATAAAACCTACTTTCATATAAAATACTGCACAGGTTCTGCTGTTTTAGTAGGAAATTTTTATCATATCAGACATCCACGACAGCGCTAAAAGTTTCACGTCGAAACCAAACGCATTATAACTCCTTTGTTCCGTTCCGTCGTGAACATTGGTATTTGCACATCAAAATATACTAAGATCTATCTACTTACTCATCAATAAGCAGTAACATAGTTTTTTTTATGTCTATAGCAATATGATACTGTCCAAACTAACTTAAAAAAAATTACTAACATTGTGATAACATATTTTTGAACTCATAGTTTTGATAGAGTTTTTTAATGTGCTGAACTGGCATTAATTTTGTAAAATTATGTTTAGTTCCAGACTCCTGATAAAAACATCTTCGCATGCCTGATTTTGCCTATCAATAGAAACACTTTTAGACTATTAATATGTATTATGTATGCTTCTAAGAAAATTTCTAAAAATACAATTATTAGAATCTCGTTAAAACTATATGGACCCAATATATGGATAGAATAGTAATTTCCTGGAAGCCTAAAAACTCAAACCAAAGAAATACAAATCGTGAACCGTACTTCTAATCTTAGATGCCATCTGACAACGACATTCGTCTCTTTTGCTCGCACTGTACTGAATTGAAAGCAAAAAGAGACGAAACATTGCGAACAACTCATATTTTTAGTTATTATAGCAACAGCTGCCCTAACTTTTGTTGCCACGAAGACTGGTTACAGTCCTCTCAGATAACGTAATTTTTTGATAAGTTTAGTTTTACATACAATATTTCAGTTCTAAAAGGAATTGAAGTATTAAAAACAATATTATGCCCTTACCCTAATTTGTAGACAATTACTATTTTAATAAATGAAACATTCAATCACATACTACCGTTTCAACCCAAACAAATATTAGGTATCTGTTAGTACCTACATTTATCATTAACAATTTTATAAGCATAAGGTTTTTGTTTGGTTTTCGATTTTCTTGTTTCATTTATTGAGGTTTCTCACATTTATTTGTATGCTTTCAATGAAATACTTGTGAAAACAATCACGGTCAATCTGCTAAAGAAAGATATTGAGGTAAAATAAAAATAATTTCATAAAGCAATTCACCCAAAAGCAGTGCACTGCGAATTTTAATAGATTAAAAGTTTTCTTGATGTAATGTGAAATCTGTATCATCGATACCATACAGATCAATGATATCAAAACCAAATAGAAAACTTATAACTAAATTATATTTAGGTTATTACATAGCTTTGCCATTTAAAATGTCCCGCTTACATACAACGTCACAGTTGCATTCACAACTAGGTACCGATTGGCTGTGTTTGCATAACTAACTAGAAGAGAAGATTGCCTTGTGCGGCTCACTTGTGTTGTGACGTGGTGTCTGAGGAGTTGCGCAGTGCGCGCTGATCACCCGGAGAACATGCCATGATAACAGATGCTTGCTGATATTCCCCATCTACATAAAAAACTGTTCACATGAAAACGCACCTTATTACATTTTTGCTACTGTGGGTAATAACGTGCATTGCTCTGATAACAGACGCGTGATAAACTTATACTCAGAATACCAACGCATGCGATACCAGCCAAATTACTCTCGGGCAATAATGTTCTCCTAGTACTTTTGCCCGCTGTGTTGAGCTACGCGCCATCTTCCATGACACCATTTCAAAATGGAGGCTCAATGACGGCGATGAGGTGATTCGTATGCATGTCACGTTGGCGATATCTGAACATTGCGAGCCAAAAACCTTATCTGTCTGTTTGTTTTGGACTATTTTTGGTTTGAATGTTGTTTTTGGAATAACGTATGTCTTGTTTTATTCAAAGTTATATTTATCTTGTATGTTTTCATATGTCACTTCATAATTTGCAGCAGGTAAAAAATATATTTGTAAGACTGATTTAATATTTATATCTGAATATTAAACTATGATTATAGTACCTTAGACTGTTCTTCATAATGCTTTTAAAAAGAATTTAATTTGTTCTACTATATACCAGAACCCAAAAACAGACAAGAGTCTACCCAAACCCACATGGCTGCTGATGGTTAGAGCAGATGTCGTTTATAAACCACTACAATGCCAATGATGCCAAAAATGTTCCAAAACATTCCACCAAAAAAGTAAAGTAGATTAAATTATGTGATTTCTTCTACTTTACTTCTTTAAACCCATTCACATAGTACTTACCAAACAAAAAAGGAATTTCAACCACGCTAAAATGGTCCTTAAGCATCAAGATTATTAGGGCAGCATAAATCTAGAAATGTATCAGAAAATTCTCGGCGTGCTTTAGAAAACACTTCCGTTTTTGTGAAATGATGAAGGTTTCCATTAAACTTAACCATCTCTCTATACAATAAAACATGGAACTTATTTTGAACAGCGCAGAGGTTGGTTTCTATTGCAGATGAAGCGATAAGGCCGTTGCCTCGTTCAGTCAGGCGAGGGTCATCGATAGCGTGAGAGAGACAACTACATTCACGGTAGGGGAATGTGTGTGGTAGTGATAACGTGTTTTGTGAGAATGGCACTCGAATAGCTCCGTCGTTGTATGTGCGCCTGGTAGCTGGGAGCGCTCGCGTGTCGGTCGCCGCGGCGCGGCGGTCGGAGCCAGGTCCCGCACCACACCGCCGTGCGGGTGGCCGCCACGCCGCCGCCGCCGCGCCGCCACCTTCCTTTAATGATTACGCTACACTAGCGCCACCTGGGGAAACAGGAAAAATGAGCATGATCACAAATTTCATCAAATAATCCAGAGTATGTTGTTCTTAGGGTTTTCAATACGAGCTATTACGTAGGTTTAGTGAGTTACATTTAGGTATTAGGTAAGTATGGATATAATATTATTACAAACTGATAATGGTCGCGAATATTGACGATGACATTAAAGGAATTCCATGGATTTCGCACGGTTATGTGACAAGTGTAGTAAAAACTCGTAAAATCTTTGTAATCAATTTATACACACACACATTATGTTGAAAATGAGAGATTCGATAAATAATATGAATAACTAGCTATATGCCCCGCAGATCACTTTATCGAGTGGATTTCCTCTAATTTTTTTCCGGGATAAAAGTATTCTATAGAATATTTCGGTTCTTCAACTATTTTTATTCAAAACATAACGTTGATCTATTTCTGCACTTGCTGCGTGAAAGAGGAATAAACAAACTTTCGCATATATAATGTAAGATTATTATTTAAGGGTTTTCTATGGAATACATTTTAAATGTGTTAACTCAAATATGTGTTTATATGCAAATTATAGCACTAAATTATCTTAAAAAAATCAGTATAAAACCAGGTTATAAGTAGTGGGATACTCTATTGTTATATAAACAAGTATCTTATACAAATATACCTATTCCTATATGGATAGTAAACAAACTTGGTTAACTAGACTCTTGCAACTTGGTTAATTTAATTCCTCGCCATTTCCCAGTGGCATGATGCCATGAACTAGGCCAAAAAGTCATTGAATCCGTGCTAAGTAGTTTATATTTACTAAAATAACGGTACCTAAATAGATTAAATAGGTATCTTCTGGATAACCGTGTTAAATAGTTGCCTTCGTTTTAGCTAAACTGCAAGCTAGATGGAGCCGAAATCTAACTCTTATAATGTAACTTCGATGTATGTAAGTGTGTATATTCCCTATGGACTCCAAAACGTCTGAACCTACTTTGATGGGACTTGCACTGACATTTAAATGATGAGAGTGACTTAGGCTACTTTTAAACCGCACATAACGCAGAGGAAACTGCGTGGCGCAGCTAGTAAAGAACAAAACATAATTTATGAAATATGTACGTCATTATACTTCTAGCATATTTAGTATTGTTATTTTACTTTTGATATTAAATTGATTTCACAGAGTTTGTAACTCTGTGAAATCAACAGTATGTATCTAAATTTTAATATAGAACATTCTCATACTCGTTGATCGGAAAGCGATAAAATACAGGACTTTGGTAAAAACATTCTCATAGATTGGAAACCGAGATGCCATTTACGGAAATAATATATTTCTACATTGTTTTGTGCTAATGGCGGAAGCCTTACATGCCTGAATTTTGTTTACATTCCTGCGTCTTGCAATTCGCCTATTTGTATATTAGTAGGTAGGTATGTATATCTATTTTCTTGCGCAACATCATAGAATAATACCAAACTTTCCCAGGTACCGAACAAGTATGGTAGCTAAAATATTCGTACGCGTCCAAAAAAACAAATCAAACCTCTTCATAAAATTATCGTAAACATTTACCTACCTATTGTTATAATTCTTGAATAGATAATAATGTTAATGATTTTACTAATTTATACATACTTATATATAACAGTAAAAACTTTGATCTGTCATAATCTTAGCTATGTAGAAAGTGTACACGAAAAACATCGAGGACGCGTCGTCCAGTTAAAATTTAGTTGAAACGTGAAAAATTGTATATACCTACGTAAGTAAATACGTTTGTCTATCTATATCTATATCTATACATATAATAAAAATGTAGAGATAAAAAAATCTGTAATTGCGAGAAAACAAAAAAAAAACACACCACAGGGCGTCTTAAAATAAGCAGCTGAACACGATAGGACAGTTTTTAGAATTTTTGTCTGTTTGTTTGTTTGTTTGTCCGCGCACATCTCCTAAACCACTGGACGGATTTAAATGCGGTTTTCACGAATATGCTTAGAAATTACCAGATTAAAACATAGGCTATGTTATATCATTTATTTTAATTCTTTATTATTACATTAAAGAAATTAAAAAATCAATGATTATTTTCTTCGTTACTCGAAACGCAATATGAGGATCGTCACATACTCGTAGCCTCAAGCAAGGAGGTCCAATGTAAAGAGAAATTGACATAGCCATTATAAAAATTTAAAACTGTCAATCGTCATTCAGATAATCAATCAGTTTAAATTTAAACAAGGTTCCTTAACCTTCTTAGATGAATGAACGTGTAGATCAAGGATGTTATAAAAACATAGGCCTTACAACCTCTTTGGTGATTCAATCCAATGCACCAAGAGAATGTAATACTCCTACGGCATTTTATTCTATGTTATCATGTTAGCATTTAAAACACAAAATATACTGCATCCTATTTTAATTTAGTCCCACGAATGGAAATAATTTAAAAAAGGCCCTTTGTACGTGATAATAAACCTATACAACAAAATTCCGGACGCAATAAAGAAAGAAAGAAATAATAACACTTTTCCAGAACTAACTTCGTAAGTTTCTAACCCAAAAATGTTATTACGAGATTTTTTCGACTAAGTATAAAATTTAGAAAATTATAATTACTTAGAAAATAAATATCGATCTATAAATAGTTAAGAAAGTAGCGTCATAAATTTTGTATGATCTCATATATAATTAAGTAACCTATCACACTAAGTATGTTTTATTTTTGTTTTGTAAAATTACTTCACCCTAGGTTAAGTTTGACTATACTTAAATGTATATATCTATGTCTGTGCTCTGGTTTTGTGACCAGCCACTACATAAGTCATTGCTGCATCCTTTATGCAGGGTATATAAACTTAGCTTCTAGAAGAAGAAAGTGTATATTTTGCAATAAGAATAAAGAATAAAGAAAGAATGTTATTTTACTGTGATATTTTAACAGATTAATAGAATAGTTCCATTTCAAGGTGTACATGCAAATGCATGCGGAATAAGAAATAACTAGCCAAGAGCGTGTCAAGACAAGCATAATTCAGGGTTCCGTGGCCAAAGCCATATACGAGTACTTGTGGTCGTATTCATAGTTCGGAAATTGCATGGTCATAGAAAAATTCAAACGAGCTAAGCTGGACAGTCAAATTTCAGAGATGTATCATCCCGACATGACATGATATACTTTTTATGGTTTAGACAAAAAGAAAACTTCAAAACATGCTCTGCACTGTGGTCACATTATCTTTTTGATTTGAAAACTGTTGACGGTGTTTTCACTTATGCGTCTATCAATACTTTACACATATTTGTGTTTGTTCACGCACATCTCCTAAACCCCTGGAAGAAAATGCGGACGGATTTAAATACGGTTTTCACGAATATGCTTAGCTATGACCAGATTGAAGTAGAGGCTATGTTATTTTGCGCAAGGGCCGGATTAAGGGAAGAAAAAAGATTGAAGGTATGAAAATTTCTGCGTACGAAGTCGCGGGCAAAAAAACTAGTTATGACATAAAATGCTTATTAAAACAACGTACATTATATTAACCAGGCTACATAAACAGATAAACAATTTTATTGATAATAAAAAATGGTGTGCATAATTATAAGTCAGTACCTATAAGGAATTTCTTGTAAAGTTATAATAAAAATAATTCCAATTATTTATAAATAATAATAAATATCTGGGACATTTTTGCACACATGGTCATCGGACCCCAAACTAAGCAAAGCTTGTAATATGGCTGCCAGAAACTGATATACGTACATATATATATTTTTAAATACATACTTAAATAGATATTAACACCCAGACATAGAACAAACACAAATGCTCATCACACAACTGTTTGTCCTAGATGGGAATCGAACCCACGCCCCCAAGAACAGAAGTTAGGTTCACTATCAACTGAGCCACCGGGGCAGTCTTATTTTTATTAATTTATAAATCATTACTTAATTATCTCATTGCGTCCGTAATTATTTAAATAACATTTCATTTTACATAGCTTAGTTCACAAGGATTACATAAATAGAGTCTTTCAATGGAGTTACCATGTAATATAGGTATACTTACTCTTACAAGATTTCTTGTGCAACACGGCAAGATCGTGGTTGTCAATCTCTGGATTTAAAGAATGTATAAAACTACTACTTAGATGTCATAAAGATTTAGTTAATATCACGTGACACAAAATTTGAACGCTGAAGACACGCGATCACGGTGATACCCTGTGGTGATACCTATTTGGAATACAAGATAATTTTGACTGCGTTGCTTTGTAAATATATTTGATCAAGTTTTCAACAAACTTAAAATAACAGGTTCTACATTTGACTAACTTTTTTGTGTTATATCCGCCGATTGAGAACCGATTTTAATGATTATCTGTTTGTTAAATAGGTAGCTTATATCTCAACTCAACGGTGCTTCCATTTAAATTTAAATAAAATATTATTACCAAAGAGTGGAAAATAAATTGTAGAAGGATTTATTGAATTCCCGTAAAATGAGTTATTTTTTTTTTATTTACCTGTATGTAATGTTGTTTCGTCTTGTCTGCTAATTATCGTAGCAGTGTTTAAACGCGGTTTCGAAAAAATAATACTTTTATGAGAAATGTAGTTTAAAAAATTCTATTTTGAAACTTACATTTTCTCATTTATCCCATTTTATCATAAGTTTAGTTTGAACTGTTTCTAAAAATAATATTAATTCTTATTTGGAAACTAGTTTCCACGCTTGATTTCTAAACGGCCGAAGCAGTTGTAAGAAATAATTATACTATAGTGAGGTATACTATACCTCATACCTATACCTACAATCAAATCAAAACGCATCAAATCCATTCTCAGGCCTTAGAATAAGCATATTATTATTCTATTAGTTTCTTTTTACATTATCATTTTCCGCCCAAAGCGTCAACGCGATTCAATCTGCCTTTCATCATTTTCGACAGCATCGTCTGCATCAATCTTCTTTGCACCAACTTATACCTTACACATTGGTATCAAATGCCATGGGATTTTAAACCTTGTGTCTTATTACTTTTGATACAGCAAGGTTATTCTCTTCGGTGAAGATTTCGTTGCTATAGATGAGCAGAAAGCAGTCTCCGCAGTCTCAAAACTTTCAAGCAGCCCGAGGCGCTTCTCGGAATTTTTCGCACCGCATAATCGGTTTTTAGAAAGGGATAGGTGTTTAGTGGGAATGTTAGAAAAGGACGGAGGGTGGTAATAGAAGAGGGTTTTAGGATTGATTGGTAGGGTGAGCCTCCCTAAGTATATTTCTATTCATTGCCGCGGGCGGGTGGGGTGCCGAAGCGTGCCGTGGGCATTTTTTGTTTCTTTCTTATTTAATTTGCAATGGAGGATAATTTGAATATGCAATTTACATGGAGGACATATTTGCACACATGGACACTGTTTATTGTGATCGTATCTATACGTACCACACGTGTACCGACGGTCCAAACATAATATAATTTATAGTCGAGCATTCGCTATAATCAATAAATTAGTTTGAGGTAGATGATAGACTTTTTATTGTTCTTCCCAAAAGATACCTACATAGGTGCCCAAGATAGTATTTTTTTTAAACAAGTGTAAAGTCGAACTTGTCGCTAAGTGCAATCTTTGTTTACTTTTTTAATTTTCATGTTGTTATAAAAAAATATATCCTTATTCAATTTATAACCGACTTAAAAAAAGATGACGGTTCTATGATCCACTGGTTATGTGTTATTTAATGTATGTTCACTGATTTCTCCGCCAACTGTTAACCGTTTTTTTTTTGGTGGTATGGTTAAAAATTATCTCCACCCATGCGAAGCCGGGATGAGCGGCTAGTATATAAATAAAATACTTATTAAAAGAAAATCACGGTTTGCAAAATGTACCTTATTTTATTTTTGCGATTTGCGTTTTTATCAAGGGTGTCCTTGATAAAAACGCAAATCTAACGCATATCATCAGCCAATTAACGTCCACTGTTGGACAAGGCCTCCCTCATAGAGAGGGGTGTTGCCATAATCCCCACGCTTGGCAGGTGGCTTGGGGATCGCAGTACGTTCACCGTGTACTATTAGGACGCTGCTGCCCATCCTCCGGTGGTTCTAATCTTACGACACCTCGTCCAAAATCTATCAAGTCATTTAGGCTACAAGTCACAGAAACTAATTTATATGCAAACACTAAAAAACAGCACCGTCCTTCTAAACCAGTCAGGCGAAATGAACACACAACATCTTAATTTCAGCGCTAAAATTCTCAATGACGAAAATAGATCGCGTCCAATTTCAGCGCCGCTCAAATAAACCTCGTGAAGTATGAGATTATAGTCAACAAGGTTATTCATTCTATAGATTAATTACGAGTTCGGGATCTAAGAAACTTTTAAACAAGTTTTTTTTAATTGAAAAATATCTTTTTCAAACCAAGCTTTTATGAAATTTGTGATCGGAACAGTGTGCTGATCAAAATGAGCCCAAACACTCATCATCATCAGTCAGAAGACGTCCACTGCTGAACATAGGCCTCCCCCTTTAACCTCCACACTAAACGACATCCTGCCATCTGCATCCACTGGATGCCCGCGACTCTCACAATGTCGTCGGTCCATCTAGTGGGAGGCCTACCTACTAGTACCTACGCTGCGTCTTCTTCTTCGTGGTCTCCACTCAAGAACCTATCTTCCCCATCGGTTATCAGTTCTTCGAGCGATGTGGCCTGTTCATTGCCACTTCAATTTGCAGATTTTAATAGCTAAGTCGATGACTCTTCTTTGATGATGAGGGTCTTTGACGAATATTTACGTTCCGGATTTTATCGCGCAAAGGAACTCCAAGCATAGCTCTCTCCATTACACGCCCAAACACTGCCATTCAACTATTATCCATCGAGGAGTGCCGTTGTTCACCGTTACCTTCATCAATTATCATCACAAATGATCAATTTAATCGAACACCGGGAAGTGGAATACTTGCAAGATTTGATTACAGACAGACACCGGAACAGGTGAAACTAAGTAAAAGCTTGTAAAAAATCTCACAACGCAACGTCCAGATACCTTGAGAAATTTAAAGATAGTAAAATTCCGAGAAACTGGAGAATTACAACAACATAAAATCCGACGACAGCGCACCGAGTTTAGTCTGAATCATTCTCGATGAATAGCAAGGAAGTAATTTTTAGTATAAAGACATACCTAATATAAAAACAAATCGGAAATTCTAGTACAAAAATCCCGGAAAGAGCGGGAAAACCTGAGGAATCGCAAAAACGTAAAACCCCATGACAGTGATATGAGTTTGGTCTGAATCAATCTCGATGAATGTCAAGGAAGTAAGTTTTAGTATGAAGATTGAAGACATACCTAAACAAATCGGACATACTGGTACAAAAAATCCGGAAAGAGCGGAAAAACCTGAGAATCTCAAAAACGTAAAACCCGATGACAGCGCTATGAGCTTGGACTGAATCAATTTCGATGAATGGCAAAGAATAAGTTTCTAGTATGAAGTCATATATGATAAAATTATTCATAAAAAAACTTTTTTAGACAAGCTTTTAAGCGTCCGCTCATCATTGAGTAGGACCAAAGTGCTTGGGAAGACAAATCCATCGAAACCAAACTCGACGGGGTTACGTCGTTTCGTCTAAGAGTTCCTATGGCCACATTCTGCCTCCATCATCAAACCAGCTCAATGGTACCATAACTACCTATATAAGTACCTATGTCAAATTTCAGCTCAATCGTTTAGGGATAACTGGTCTAAAGTTCAGTTACAGGGTAAGTTAAATAAAAAATTATAAAAATAATTCTAGCAGTAAAAAAAAACTATAAAACACGCTTTTAAATCGCTTATCCTGAAGATCCTGGTAAGGATAATCGGACTATTTAAAGTATTGCATTGTCATCGGTCCTTGATAAGTGTGCAAAGTTACAAATCAATCCGACGTTTTGAAAGGGCTGAAAATCACGTTCAAAGATTCCGTTACATAGATACATACAAAGCTAATAAAAGCGTGTTAACAAATCGGACATACTGGTACTAAACTAACAATCCCGTAAAACCCCTTTCAGAAAAACTGGAGAATCAGAAAAACGTAAAACCCGATGGCACAGCGCAGTGAGTTTAGTCAGAATAAAACTTGGTGAAAGGGAAGGAAGTAGTGTCTACCATGAACACATAACATAATCCCGGGAATTGATGAAAACCTGCGGCGAATCGCAATAACGGGTGATTCCAAATAGTGGTGCACCGGCTTGGTAGGTAGAAAGATACTTTAGCCCTGGTGCCGGGGCAGTAGAATATGGCAGCGGTACCCCCTACCTGTAGTAAGAGCCTACTAAAACCTATGGGTTCGGGATGGTCAAAGTTGGGGCTCTGACCATTCACTTAAACGTGCCCAGGGAGAGTACGTTGTGTGACTAACGTTGTCGCGAGTGGAGGGACTGAGACAACACGCAGTTGTCTCGGGAGGAGCCATAGCGCAGTGCTTAGGGCTCCGGTGCGTTCCTCTGGAGATCCCGGAGCCCTCTTGTCAAGCACTAAGGCTGGTCACCCTGGGGTTAGTGGGTATAATCCCACATAACCTGGCTGCACTCCAATGCAGCCGGGTGTTATTGGAAGAATTCCCCTCGAAAAAAAAAAGGTAGAAAGACACTTAATAACTGAAAAATATTCAGTTAATTGTTGGTACCGTCTTTGGTTCCTGAAAACTATACGTAACCTTTGTGTCTTCAATGCCAGAGTGAATAAGCACTGTCCAGCTCTACGTGTTCCATCTTCGGTCACAAAATCGCTCTCCATCAGTGAGACAGATAAAATATATTAGCTCTCCATCAGGAGAATTGGTGGCCAAATGTAAAACTATTCTATAATATAAAAAAGTTACCTACAAGTAATTATCATATTAAGTGTCAAGGACATTTATTTTAACTTTATCATTCCGCGATATTTTGTCGTGTCTTCGGCTAATCACTCACCATTATCATTAATAATGGCGCCGTTATCGTCTTTGTAGGTAGCTTGACGATAATTGGGCATTTATCTGATGTGTGTAGGTACGAGTATGTATGTTACCCATGGCCTCCAAAACGGCTGGATCGTTTTGACGGGACTTTCACTGGCAGATAGCTGATGTTATGAGGAGAGATCGAGTGAAACCACGGGCCGCAGCTAGTACTTAATAAATATTAATACCTAAGGACTTAGTACTCATCAAAATAAAAGGTTGGCGCATTGAAGAAGAGACTTATATACTCAATAAATGAGGACGAATTTAGATGCGTCTCTTGTATAGATACATACCTACAGGTGAGCCTTATAGTCCACCCGCTATACAGAGTGTTGATATACAACCGTGCAATTTATAGAGCACCTTTTTTAGAACACGTACTGGGATCAGCGTTGCCAGACGTCCCGATTTTGGCGGGAAGTCCCAATTTTTAAATCAAAATTAAATGTCCCGCGCGGTACACGCTCAGTCCCGCTTTTCGGAGATAACTCGAACGTGCGTGCAGCGATGGGGTAAATCTGATTTAAAATACAATATTTTTATTAAAATATATTTTCTATGGCTATTTTTGCTATCTATTGTCACGTAAACTTAATTTGAACTCAAATAAGAAGATAAATATTTAAAAACATCTGTTTATATCCGTTTTCTTACCGTCCCGCTTTCGACGAACGAATCCCGCTTTTTTCACTCAAAAAGTTCAAAAATCCCGACTTGGCAATAAAAATACTAGCAACGCTGACTCAGCACTGCCTACGGCTCCTCCTGAGATAACTGCGTGTTGTCAAGATCCTCCATCTCTAGCTGGACTCCTAGGAGTCACACAACTCGTCCTCTTCTGGGGCTCGCACGGGTGAATCAGAATGAATGGTGAAGTCCTACCTCCGACAATTCCGAACCCAAAGATCCCCAAAGATTTTAGTTCCGTATTCTATAGCCCTGGCTGCAGGGCTAATTTACAGAGTACCTTGTAAATACGTACAGCTAAATGCATTAAATTACCCTATCAAATTTACGCTTACGGAAATTGTCACGAGTGAAAAATCTACGGTAAAATTTTAGACCAATTTGTCTTATACGTAAAATTTATTATTCCAGAACAGGTCACCAAATTACCAATTAGGTGCCACAATATCAATGTGTACAATATTATGTACTCAATAAAATAAATTAATTTTTGTAGTGGTAGGACTCTTTGCATGGGTCCGCCTGGGGAAGTACCACACCTTTGCCAGATATTCAACCGCCAAGCAGTAGTGTGCAAACACTACTGTGTTCGGGATTGAAGGGCAATGTTTCCAGCGAAATTACAGGGCACACAGAGATTTGACATCTTATATCTCGGGGTGACGAGCGCAGTGCATTGCCACCCAGGGTTTTGAACTGTTGAAGTTCAAAATTCTGATTGGCGTTGAGCTGTTATGGGCAAGCGTGAAGAGCCATCAGGCGAGCGACTTCTCGTCTCGTCACCCAGTATCATAAAAAAATATACCGAGCGGTGACCGAGCGGTAGCATGTGCGCTTTACAATCTGACGGTACCCGGTTTGATCCGGCCCTGCTTTAATGATTGATTTACTACCTATATACCTAAATAAATCATGTGCTATATCAACGCTCCTCGCTCAAAAAACGGCGAAGAAAAACATCGTGTCTTCAAATCACGAGTGAATCGGTTTCTTCTTGGCAAGCGTGCTCCATCGTAGACCGCATCATCGCTTAACATTAGGCGAGCTAGCGGTCAAACGCAAGCCTATTCTTTACAAAAAAAAAATAAAAAACGTTGGGAAACCGGAACCTCAAAAGCTCAAACAGATAACATGACATTCGCGAACATGCACTGGCCACTGGGCCTGCATTGTGGAATAGGGCCCATCCTCTCTCTCTCTGTGAGTGGAGGGCTAAACCCCAGCAGTGAGAACATGATAGGCTAAAATGATGAATCTTAAATACCATTATTAAATTATAAACATCTGTACAAAGACTGTCCAATCATCTTGAATTTATCATCAGCCAACACTAGCGAATGATATGATACGTAAGGTCAAGAATTATCATTTAGCCTTGCTCTGCGGCTTGAACACAAGCACAATACCTATCCGACACCTAGCAGTATCAATGTTACTGGAAATGTCTTAAATTCTTTATTTTATATAATGCCTGTTTATGTGTTGCATGCAGTTCTAGTCTGATTTAGCCAATGAGCAAAATACTATTACCATATCATTTATTTTCTCAGAATTATATGGCATACCGGTGCTAGGATATATTGTAGTAAAAATATGAAATTGTTTTAGCCTTAGATTAATATTTTGCTAACTTTCATCTCCCTGTATTGTGAAAAACTTAAGTAAATTCGATTAAGGTGATACGTTTCACGTTTGTCGGAAAATTCAAATTTTAAAATTTTAAACACTTTTTTTTCAAACAGTAATGATTGTAAACGATCATGTTTGCGAAAATTGATTATTATTCTTTACAAACTCACGCAAAGCTATTAATCTCTAATGCACATTATTAAATACATTTCTCAATAAACAAATTTTTGCTGTTTCAAACGGTTTATTGACAAATGTAAGTAATATGGTGAGTTACTGATTAATAGCTGTACATGATAATGTAAAGAACAACCAACAATTTTCACATACACTGTGCCATTTCAAAATAATTACCCGGCCTAGCTACAAGGACAAAAAAAACTGTTTGTAATTTTAATTTCCCGCCAAACAGGAAACGTATCACCTTAAGACGGGGCCTAAAGCAAAATCTTCAATCTTTGATTAGATTTTCACAGTAGTAAATCATGTCCAAAATCAAAAAAAAAAATACGGTAGGAAACTTCAATATATAAGTAAAGGTCGACCCTGACGAAAACATGGTAGGATAAAATTTTCTCGATAGAAAACCATCACAAAGTTACCTCTAATTTTCAACATTTTTGGTTTGCATTCTGTTTTGGTACATATTATTGAACGATAAATTATGTAAATATTATCACTCATGTATAACCTAGAGCTGACCCTAGCAATTTTTAAAAATATTGTCTATTCTATAAGCTATGAGAGTAGAAAGCACTTGGCGCTTACAACATTTTTAATCCGCGCAATACGCTGTCTTTCGTCTCGCGTGACACAAGCTTGAGGCATCGGTTTGTTGCACCGATCAGTTACCATCGCTCTGTTGAGACGGGTAGTCCATGTCAGTTCAGACGTCGAGTACGCAAGCTTGGTTCCGCGCGTCGTCGCGCCGCCCGTGTTTGTTATCCGTACATGCGCTGGGTGTGGCGAGATGCGCGGGGGAAATCATAATTTATCCTGCCATTAGGCCCGCTCTTAAGACAACAAAATTGTAGTTAAATATAACAATAGTCACGGAACCTGGTGTCCGAGGAGTTGCATATTAAATATTAAAAAAAACTTATACAAGTATAAATAGTTTTTTTTAAATATCCGATAATAGGACTGATTAATCAACATTAAACGGCTTGAACATATATATTTTTTTATCATAGCTAACAACAATATCAGTCAAGCCTCCTTTCATAAAAATATGATTTTACTTAGTTTTTTTTTTACACGCGTCAAGCGTGAATATAATTACCAATACACACACACACTGTAAAGTAAAACAACAAATAATACACATTGACCAAGTGCGAGCCAGGCGCGCGCTAACCCGAGTTGTACCCTTAGTACAAGATTTGACAGTTTTCGAAAACTTTTTTCGTTTCCGTCTTGTCCCATACATTTTAGTAAAGCGCCTCTAGCGGAAACGCGGATGAACTAAAATCGGTAGTAATCGGCAGTATAGGTTGCTTCACTCAAATACGAAAAATTGTTTCGAACAGCTTTCAGCCCAGCAATGTATGCATCAAAACGAAAACGAAAAAAGTTTTCGAAAACTATCAAATCTTGTACTAAGGGTACTGAATGACATGATTGAAGGTTTATATGAAAATCTACGCGTACGAAGTCGCGGGCAAAAAAACTAGTAATATTTAAAATTATGTAAAACAAAATTGTTTATAGATAAAAGAAATGCTGTCTTAGAGCATTTATTTTGTACTAATTATTTGAATACATATATGTATGTATATAAATATAATTTCGCGATTATTATTTATTGTTTTGAACACTTTGCAGTGACCGTGTTCACAGGTGGACTAAATGACGTGGTCATCATCATCAGCCAGAAGACGTCCACTGCTGAACATAGGGCTCCCCCTTTAACCTCCACACTGAACGACATCCTGCCATCTGTATCCACTGGGTGCCCGCGACCACAGAAAAGAGAAGGGTAAAAAATTCTCACTTCAGTGCCCGCGACTCTCACAATGTCGTCGGTCCATCCAGTGGGAGGCTTACCTACGCTGCGTCTTCCGGTTCGCGGTCTCCACTCAAGAACCTTTCTTCCCCGTCGATGATCAGTTCTTCGAGCGCTGTGGCCTGCCCATTGCCACTTCAACTTGCAGATTTTAATAGCTATGTCGGTGACTCTGGATCTTTGGCGAAAATGACGTGGGGATAAATATAATTTAGAAATGTATTTTTTTACCACCAATGATTTTTAGTCAAAACGTTTCGTTGTTAACTGTTATAAATATACGCATTGGTACGCACGCAGGAATCGCTCACGGTGTCCAGTGGGCGAAGTACGAATTTTCGCTACGTAAAATAGGTACGTATCGAATTCCATACAAACTTCAATTTCGAATTTTAAATTTTTTATGAAATTGGATACGTATTTTACGTAGCGAATACTCGTACTTCGTCCGCTGAGGTTAGGGTTGCCATCCGTCCGGGTTTCCCCGGATTTGTCCTAGATTAGGGGGCATCCGGGGAGCATCCGGGCGGGGCTTCATTTATAGTCCTATATCCTTCAGTTATGGTTTAAAAATTTAAAGTCTTGGGCCGCCCTCGACACACGCACTGTGCCCGCATGCCGCTATTTACACTGACTATGTTTAAAAAAACTCTGTTTACATGTCCGGCTGCTGGGCTCTAAAATCCGGGGTTTTCACGCATCTTGTCCTGGTTGCCAAATTTTTGAGATGGCTACCCTAACTGAGGTGCATTTATGTGGACCTGAGTTTAAATGCCTGGTTCCGATAAAATCCGAAAAAAGTGTTCAATTACAATCGAAAAAATTCTCACTTCAGCGATTACAATAATATAACCTATTCTTTAGATGACCTGGTAATTTTTGGCGTTGCATACATTACCTAGGCAATGTATATTTAACCAGATTTTTATAGGTAGATATATATCCGGTAACATCCATATAAAGCTACTTGACCTATGTCGACTCGAAGTCTGAATCATGTGACATGGGGGCGATCTATCATGTTTTATTGGGATTGAGATTATTTGGACGATTATGTTTTAAATTCTGGAAATGAATTGGTGAATCATGCTGGGGTTTTTAACCGACTTCCAAAAAGAAGGAGATTATCAATTCGACTGTTTTTTTAAATATGTACCGAATAAATTTTGACGATATTGATGTTTTTTTTATTTGAAAGCTGGTGTTTCTATTTGGTCCCATTTTAATTTGGTCCAGTTCTGATGAAGTCGTATTTTTAACCGACTTCCAAAAAGGAGGAGGTTATATGTTCGTCTGTATGTTTTTATTGGGTATGTACTTCGAAATAGTGAAATGATTTCAATATTTTTTTTTATATTGTGAATTATTGAACATAATGTTAGTCCTGTGTTTTTTACGGGTAAAAGCTTTTATTCAAATCAAAAACAAATTAAACAATAAAACTAACAAATGAAAACAAAACACTACAAGCATACTAAATACTCAAGCTAAATTACTCAGCCTATTGACAGATAAAGATTATTATTTTTAGTTTTAAAAACTTTAAAACACGTTTTAGCAAACGAAAGGATTTCAAATTCAAGGAGTCATTACGCTTGGTGACGAGGGTCTGATGATGGAGCCGGGAGGTGGATAGTATACGTGTCGGGTGACATGGCTCTAAGGGACTTTAAAAGCCATGCCTCGTTAAGGTCATTCAGTTGTCCACATGATTGACCAGTGTCTACAATGTGAGCTAAACGCCATATAAAAATATGTGACAATTTAAGTGCGACCATTTAGATTATCTTTATACCTTAACGGTTTATGGGCAGTCCAACTGTTTTGGTATTAAAAAGCCAAGTAAACCCATTTTAGGTTTTAAGTGTTAGCTTGTAGGTATTTATTTTAAACAAGTGACCTAATACTATGTGGTCAATTAAAGTCGCCTTGTGAATCATACTGGGATTTTTGGTGAAGTATTTTGCACTAAAACTCAGCATGATACCTACTCATTTACATAAATATCAACAGAAGGAGATCCGAACATTACGTATTTGCGTCCTATTATGTATATTACTGCAGTTGCCTGGAAAAGAGGTAATTATGGACGAACTTGAAAATGTAAAAAGCGGTCAGTAAGTCGATAAAAGCTCAGTTGCTGTCAAGGCTTGTTTATTTCTGAAACATTTCATTGATGTTCACGTAAAAATATGCATAAATGTTTTGGTAACTTTAACGTTTCATTAGAACGTTGCCTAGTCACCAATCTAAGAAAAAAAACAGGTCTAGATCGCTATGGCTTGTACTATGAGCATCGAAATACAATACCTATAGATTCACAATCTCTAAGTAAAAACAGTCAAAAAACGTCTAAGCGTTATTTTATATACCTACCTAGACATCAATTATATAGTTCATAATGCAACATTTACTTCAATTTAGACGTTATGTCGCTTGCATAGTGTTCAACGTCGCTTCTCCGCTAGGGCATCGTGGCACTGATCGCTAACCAAAAAGTCGGCGCCAAATGCGTAGCGTGCGCCGAGTTTTGATTCGGACATTTTTTTGACACGATTGTGACTCTATAGGTATTGTATCTCGATGACTATGGCCAATCACAGGATACCGCTGATTGCTCTGTCTGCGCCTACCACCAGGCCAGACGGCTACTTGGTCGGAGTCACGCCTACTGCTCCCAGTTACAAGGGAAAGGAGCAGTCGAGGACCTTACATATCCTAAGTACCTATGCCGAACGGAACACAATAATAACACAGTTATATATTTCTTATTTAGGAATAGGTATCCGTTTGACCACCAAATCGCCTGATGCTAAGCGATGATGCAGTCTTCGATGGAGCATAGTTGCCTAGAAAAACTTGGCAAACATTACCCAGACACAATTTTGTGTCATTATAATTAATGTGCCAAACAACGTTCGTTCACGGAGACTTGAAAATTAGTACCTACTGAACACCAGGTGCATCGTGGAAGAACCGGCGAATAGGCAAATAGGGTAAAAAGACGAAGTAATACAGCTAAATAACCATCCTGGACTGGTCTGGGTCGGCAGACTGTTTCCGGAGTCAACCGTCCAAGGGTCGGGGTCTAGGAACCAGAGATGAAGGGGCAAAGGAGATGAAGCAGCAAAATGCCAGCCATGTGAGCACCTAGATAGGTATATCATTTTGATAACTGTCCCAGGCTCATAAAAGACAGAAAAGAGAAGTAAATAGAACGGATATGAGAAGGAAAATCTGTCGCCAGGCATTATGACAGATACTTGATTGAATATTCTTATTTTAGATCAAAGCGTCGAACTCCGCGTCACAGTTGCTAACTGACGTTTCGTTTATATGGGTGCAACTGGCTACAACAAATTTCTTACAAAATTTTCTCACAGCCGTTTTAATTTAAACCATATTTTTCTGACACCACAGAAAAAATAAATTAGAACGACTGTAATGGCATTTTTGGAAGAATTTTTTTAAGACTTATTTTACGAACTTTAATAGAGAACTCACTTCAATTCCACAGCGTCAAATTTCGACTTTTGACCTCATAGTAGTTAATTTCGAAGTGAACACGGACCATAAAGCTGGTTTACGAGCCATTGTAACTCGTTTACTGCCTGACGCGATTGACTTCTGACCGTAAAATGCTTTTTCTATGTTGCAGACTTGCGGTTGACGTTTATTACGTATCTAAGGTACCTACTCGTATAGAGGAGTTATTTACTTGTTTTTGTTTTTTAGCTTCAACGCCTACTGTAAGTCGAAGCAGTGTCGCGGCGTACCAGCGTGGAAAAGTCAACTCTACTTAGTTTTCCGAAGGTTTCAAAATGTCCGCCGCGTTTTTGCGCCGCGTCGCGCCTCTGCTGTTATTATAAACTCTAGTTATCAAGGTAACGACAAATATAGTCAGTGATATAACCATATTCAGGTATAGATCAGAACAGAACCGAACAGAACAGAATCAAACCGAATAGAATAACTTTTTTTATTGTATTAAACTGGTATAGGTAAAACCCGGATAGTTGCTCCACTTTTTGAAAAAGCTTTATTTTTCAAAAATATGAACTTGCTGAAAATTATTCAGTATGTATCTCAAAACATAGGTCTTTTATCTTCTATAATAGCCTATTTTTGTATACATAATTAACAATGGTTTTGAATAAATACTGTTTAATTTTACCTCTCAGAAAAGGGATAGTTGCCTACTATGGCCGATAGTAGCCTAGCGTGGAAAATGCTTTGGGGGATACTTGCCTCGTGCGGGGATAGTAACCGCGGTATGATTTTTATTTTTGATAGAAATAAATTTATATCAACTAAAGTAAGTAATCTTTATTATTTATTTATTTAACAGTCTTTATAATTTACTGAGGTCTTTTATCAAGTACAATTTGAAATATCAATTTCTTTTTCTTCTCAATGCTTTTCTTGTCTTCAGCTGGTTTTTTTTTGTCTCTGTGTTTTTTTTGTCTCAATTCTGCCAAGGCAAGTGCTAAGCTATCTTCTGTCCAGTTGATGTTGCGTGGCACCACGCCTGGTTTTCGCTTATACCTATTTGCGAAGCATTTTGCTTATCTAGAATAAATATATAAAACAGTTAGGTAGATATTTATTTTATTTACAACAAGTTAGAGTCACAGTAAATTCGATAAAACGACAAAAAAAAAAGTCATTGCTTGTTAAAAAAAAATGAGTCACACTAGGGGCAACTATCGGCGAAATTAAGTAGATAGACTATCAAACAGTTAGGTAGATATTTATTTTATTTACAACAAGTTAGAGTCACAGTAAATTCGATAAAACGACAAAAAAATAGTCATTGCTTGGTAAAAAAAAATGAGTCACACTAGGGCCAACTATCCGCGAAATTAAGTAGGGCGACTATCCTTTTTGATGCGGATACTTGCCTTTTTTATTTGCGAAATATATAAAAAATATTTAGCAATAAAACATAATAAACAATGTAATTTAAACTCTAATGCATGCAAAGAAACAAAAAGTTGACTGAAACCACGATCAGTAATAAAAATATTCAATAGAAATTACTTGCCAATATGATAATAATGCCCGTCAAAGTTTCGCCGCGAATGATTTTTGCTCACACGGACAGAACACGTGCGCGTATTCCGATGGCTTACGGCACTGAGGCCTGCGGGGGGGTCACTACTTATTGTAGTAAATCGCCAACATAACATATATTCCTAACATAGTGTATTAAAAACCGGGGCATGTATCCCTCCGAGGCAACTATCCGGGTTTTACCTATGAGTTGTTACAAAATACATCAGTATAAGTACACAGTTCTTACCTGATATTCCGAGTGTTACCGCTAAACCGCGTAGAGCAAAAACTGTAACTACGGCTTACTTACTAATTTTTTGCACACACTAAGACAAGTGGTTCACATTAAAAACAGACTTCAAAAGTATATGAAAAACTTAAAAAGTGATGTAAAATTTGAGAGTTGCCTTCGATTTCCCTGGGATCCCATCATCGGCACCTGACTTGGTGACAATGTACCCTACCGAAAAAACGAAATGTTTTTGAAATCGGTCAACAGTTTGCGGAGAAAAATCGGTGAACATACCTAGGTACATAAAACAACCAGCCAAGTGCGAAACGGACTCGCGCACGAGGGGTTCCGTACCATTATCTATAAAAACGGCAAAGAAAACACGTTTGATGTATTAAATATTTATTTTATTCTGTTTTTTAGTATTTGTTGTTATAGCGGCAACAGAAATACATCATCTATGAAAATTTCAACTGTCTAACTATCACGGTTCATGAGATACAGCCTGGTGACAGACGGACAACGGAGCCTTAGTAATAGGGTCCCGTTTTACCCTTTGGGTACGGAACCCTAAAAATGGTACATAGAACCGTCCCACTTTTTCGTCGGTTAAAAGTGGTAGCGACACCAATCAAATAATAGTCCACATGCAAAAAAGTCATATCAACCCTGATTTAGGCGAGATGCGTTCGGCACCCACCACGCCTTACCACATCTCCCTTGTTTATTTGATCTGAGTTAAAAACCTTCCAATGTGGTGGTTATTTTACCTACGTCATTGCAACTCGATACTTTGCTTCTCTGAAACTCGACAATGGTCGGAATACTGCAAGGAAGGAAATTCCTTTCCGTTTTGTCATTCACAAGTGCGGTTGCACGTGACAATATCAATTCCACTGGGCATGCATCCTTCTTGTTTCATGCTTCTGCGTGTTCGGTTTTCCGTTTATAAATTGCCGGTAAAGTTATTTTTAACACGCTTTTATAAAGTTATATGATTATTTACGGGATATTTACCGGGTCTTCCCGTGAACATGGTGCATGTATAACTGCGCCGAAATATTGGGAGCTCCTTCCACAACCTTACCACGGTAAATATCCGGTAAATAATCATATAACTGTAATGAACAACCGTGATAGTTTAACAGTGTTTTACGCTTTTATGAGCTTAGTATTTGTGTATGTATGTATTTGTGTTTGAATGTATGTATGTAATATGCTTGTTTGCCGCTCTTTTTATAAAAAAATACAAAAATTATGTATGTAGATAGAGAGATAAAAAAACTCCACACTAAACCTGCCATCTGTATTCACCATACCCGCGTTTTTCACGATGTCGTCGGTTCATCTACCTACGCTGCGTATTCCGTTTCATGGTCTCCACTCCACTCAAGAACCTTTCTTCCCTCATCGGTTATCGCTTCTTCGAGCGATGTGGCCTGCCCATTGCCACTTCATGACTTGCAAATTTTAATAGCTGTGTCAGTGACTCTGGTTCTTTGGCGAATATTCACGTTCCGAATTATATCGCTCTAAGAAGCTCCAAGCAAATCTCTCTCCATTCCCGCTGTGTGCCTCTGAGTTTTTCCAAAAGGCCATGAATTACGGACCATATCTCAACAGATATCTATTGGTTTTCATCTTCATCAAATTACTAACTATACTCCATCCACTAACGACTATATAATATATAGGTTTCCTCTTACGTCTGTGCACCATCTTTTCTAGCCTCACGTCAGGTATTTAGATTTACTGCTTTCATACTGCCTTAACGGTACTAATTTTACGTTAAAGAAACTTCTAAAAGCTGGGTATGAAATAACACAAACTGCATCCAAATCGAATCAGCAGTTTAAAGGAAAACGAGAAATAACGGAGAAATCATTGACCTAACAGATTCTTATTGTGTTTTCTATTGGTTAGATTTTTTCTATAGCTCCTTAGATTTGAGCGTTACGTAATTATTTTACATAATAAAACCTTCCTTTATTACTGTTCTATCGATTAATCAAAGCCATTTTGAATTCGGTTAAGCGGGAATATATTTATAAGATTCATTAAGGGAATGATAACTGGCTCTACAATGCGTTAAATAAAGAGGTCGTGAATAAAACAAATCTAGAGAATAACTTTGCTATATTAAATACTAGTATTTTGTATTAAAACATTGTCTATAAAACGCTCTGTATGATAATATAAACTATATCAAAATCGGATAAGTAGTTTTTGAGTTTTAAGCGATCAAACAGTTCCAACCGTGGGATTTGCATTGACTATTAATAAATTGTAGAGAGATTGTTTTGTAAGGTAAAGAGAAATAAACAGGTAATTTGAACTTACTTTAGACATATAGGTTTGCTATTAGGCATCATGAAAATAATATTTAGGTCTTACTAGGGCAACTTTTTGTTCGATATCTCATAGAATTTCTACTTTATAATTTCAGTCCTTGAAAATTAAACAAGTGAAGTTATGTAGAGCAACCGTCAAATGCGTTTTTTTTAAAATATTTTTTACGATTTGCGTCTATTCTCAGAGAGATGTCAGTAAGTAGGTAAGATGGTAATTTGTTTCTTATTGTTGTTTCCTAGCAGTTTTGTTTTTAATATCATTGGAGTGTTAATTTTGACCTTGTTTTCAAAGGCACAGACAAACAACTATCAGCTCGTAGTAATATTTCGCTCGCAGCTTGTTAAAAAGCGAACAAGGCCAAAAAACGGTAAAATAAAAAATCTGCCAACTGACATCGATTCTATCGCGGCTTAAAAAACGAACACAATGCGTCCGCCGCACTGCGGCCCGCTACCCTCACACAAACACATTACTGCGACAAAGTCCTTTGTTGAAATTCCGGCTTTATTGTGCACTCAATCTGCCTATATACAAAGTTGAGATTAGTGATGTGACATGATCGAATTGGAACTATATCGCGAAATGATCGGATCATTCCAACTAGCTTGGAATCCGTAACACTGCGACGTTGCCGCTCTTGGCAAGCTACTACAACGCCGCTTGGTTATGTATATGTGTACTTCTGGCACAACTGGCGCCGAATATTTATTGTATACTAACAGAATACTGACTAACGCTTAGGGCGACAGGGTTCCAATCTACATTGTAACAATCTAAATAAACTTTGCCTGCTTGCGTTAGAGTTGGTATTCGAGTGGTATTGTATTTTTGCAGCTGTGTGTTTTTGTAAAGTTTTTCTATGTGACCGTCCAGGTGGCTATGTATAGGTTGCTTGGCTCGTTCAATACTCGCTCTGAATAACCTGAGGCGGCCCTAGCGTAGATTGCAGTTTCAACTGGTAATTAATTTATTAGTGAAGGTTTTACGAGGACAACCAACGTGATGAATAATAAACCACAATGATTGTGTAGGTACTAAAAATACAGAATACTTATCTATATATCTACAGTACGTAGAAACACACTAGCTTGCTTGACTATTAGAATGATTTATATCTACCGATATTGTTCATAGCGGTGTAATAAATTTTGAATATAGTAAGGAGAATCCTCTTTTTGCAATATTTAGGACTATAATAGCAATAAACAGCATAGATACTTCAGCTTCAAACTGAACATTAGAAAGCAGAACATTTTTATACCTATAAACTTCGACCAAAATAAAATGAATGGACGGGCCCTAACCATTGAACTTGATCAGTAAAAACGAGTCAAAATCGTCGGACATATACTTCAACACCTAATTATAAAAATGTACAGTATATTTGTTACAAAAAATAGATATCGGTTTTATTTGTGTATTTACACTTCGGTAAAGCATACGAATTCATAATTTTGACAGATGTTTCGTTATCGCGTATCAATAGACTCGTGTTTCACTTCCTACGGCTAGAGACCGACTGAAACGAAATGAGAGCTGGCGCTCATTTTGTAATCTTCAAAAATGCGCTTCTACTGGGCCCGTCCATTCATTTTATTTTGGTCGAAGCCTATAAAGCATTGTCGAGTGAACTAAGCATACCTACCTAGTAAGCATTTCATTTTATTATAATTACGTACAGCAACAAAAAAACACATAATATGTAGGTAGGTACACAAAAAAAAACATAATCCACGTCAGTTTTCATAGATAAATAAACACATAAAAACCCTTTCTTAGGCACTCTGTTAAAAAAATAACGAGAATGCTTGGATGAATGAATAAAAGTGTTTTGCTAAAAAACTATTTTATCGTCCTCAAAGTGTCTCTAATTGCTTAAATAGGTATAGGCTACTCTAGCCAATAGTAGAGCTGGTACTGAGATGTGGTCCTTAACTGTTGGCCTTTTGGAAAAACTCAGTCACACAACGGGCCGTGGAGAGAGCTATGCTCGGAGTTTCTTTGCGCGATAGAATCCGAAACGTGGATAATCGCTAAAGAACCAGAGTCGCAGGCATAGCTATTAAAATTTGCAAGTTGAAGTGGCAATGGGCAGGCCTTCGCTCGAAGAACCGATAACCGGTGGGGAAGAAAGGTTCTTGAGTGGATACCACGAACCAGAAGACCCAGCGTAGGTTGGCATTGACATTGTGAGAGTCGCATGCAGTGGATGCAGATTTTTGCAGATGGCAGGATGTCGTTCAGTGTGGAGGTTAAAGGGGGAGGCCTATATTTATGTTCAGCAGTGGACGTCTTCTGACTGATGATGATGACTCTAGTAACTGACGCAGTTCTCTTAAATAGCTAATTAAAATACCTTGTCGTAATACCCCTAGTTTTTCGCTTCTATCGATTAAATCGGTAAAAAATTGAAATAACATTTCATTTTTGGCTAGTTTTCATATTGTGCTCGTAAACAGAAGCCTTCTGGATGGTTACTAAGAGATCGCAGGAGATCTAAAAATCATGAATCAACCAGTCTTCGATGATAATTTGCGACTGAACTGCATGAATTTAGTTTTGGTGCCAGTCATTCCTAGTCATTTCATGCTGAAAATTTCACTTAGAATAAGAATTATAAAAAGACTCGTAGTTTCTGTAGCATTTTTTTTAAAACTCAAACTACGATTATTATGATCCAGATTGGATGGTTTCTTTGTTTATCTACAATGAAAGTGGTCTTTAATGAAGGAAATCAACTATCACTTATCTATGCAACCTTCCCTGATACTTTATACTATATATTTTTACACTATTCACAAAACGAAGCTATATTTTTGCACTATATTTTATGGTTTTTATCCATATCATATTTTATTTTAAACCTTAAACTAACGGCATAATATTTATTCAACCATTGTGCCTCTTTAAACGGTGAAACAGTCAATATGCCAGCGCTGGCATAACCAGAAATAGTCCATTACTTCAGTGGCCAATCGCGCTCAAATTTAAATGTAAGTGATTAACAACTGCAAGAAAAACCCCGTAATAAACCCAGAATTCCCATTTGAATTTATCCAATAATAAAAACAAAAGCTGTAAAACGAATTAAATACTTCAATTAAACAAAACGAATTAGAGAAAAACCAGAGTCACCTAAATTATCGTTATCCTATAAATTAAACTAAACTTGCTTACAAATCTTATTTACTCTGATTTAATATGTTTAAACAAATATGTACGTCGACGTACTTACTTAATAAATATGAAAGATACTCGTTGTTTGCTGTCTTAATATTACATAAGGATAATCAGTTTTCTACAAAAATTAAGTAAACAACCGTAGGATGATATAAGCAGGTAGGTCATCAGCATTGATTGATGCCATTAGGTACCGTACCTATACTCTTTTTACCTAAATGAGATCAAATTCGTCCTGTAGATATTAAATAAGCATTCGTTTAAGTAATATCCACAGGACGAATTTGATATCATTTAGGCAAAGAGAGTATACGCTACCTAATGGCAAATTTATTTTTTGGTAACAGAGCTGTGTTTTCCATGCGACACGAAGATGTCTACCTAACGATGCTAGTCAACAAAGTCTGAAATCAAAGAGCTTACTACAAAATATTATGCTAAATAGAATAAAAACAAATTAAAATCAAATATATATAACTAATACTAAAATCTAAAACTAAACTAATCTAATAAACCGCTGCCAGCAGACTTGAGCAGACATCGTCCCTAAGATGCTGGCCACATTGCCGCGTCGATTTGCAATACTAAAACGTTGCGCAAGATATCGGCCAACATTAAGGTCAAGAGATGCTTCGACCAGACGTGTTGATAAATATTTTTAGCGCCCGGCCCCCACGACGCACGGAGATATAAGAGATTCCAAGCAAGCCATCTAAATACATCACTATATATGCATCTCCATGTAGACTCGTGTCTTTTCTATCTTGTCTTTTCTATGTTCACGCAGATCTATCCAGATTAGTCCCACCTCTGTCTCGTCTTTTTTTTGCCATAGGTGGCAAACAAGCAAACGGGCCGCCTGATGGTAAGCGATCACCGTCGCCTATGGATACCTGCAACACCAGGGGCATCACAGATACGTTGCCGACCCTTAATGACTCTTTTAACAGCCCTTTTGAAGAACCCCATATTAAAGCTACTCGGAAATGCCGCAGGAGGGAGCTCATTCCACATATTACAGTGTAAGGCAAAAAAGAACACGTAAAACGCACAGTGTGCGATTTCCACCGATCTATATGATATGTGGATGTCGTCGTTCTCTTCATGTCTAAGGGTCGTGACGCCACCTCCTATCAATCTCTCTTTAATGATCTTACGTCATCTTCCTCTATCCTGGGCCACATTCAGCGCGTCGTACCTACTCGAGCGCATGTGTGAATCTGGTTATACCAACGCTTTATCCAACTGTTTCATCCTTCGCCTACAACCTTACCTGTGACTATAACTTTTTCAAAATCGTCATTGTTTTTCTTAGCAATGTGATCGAAGTACTCTAAGAATACGCTTGATACAAATTATATAGGTTCAGATCTTGAGTTTTACTATAGATGCGTTGTTACGATGAGCTATCCACGGTATTCTCAACATTCTCCTCTAGCACCACATTTTGAAAGCATCGAAGCACCTTCGATCTGCTGCTGATAGCGTCTGTGTCTCAGCTCCATACAAGAAACTTGAAAATACCAGGGTCCGAAATAGTCTGATTTTTAATTTCAGTTTTATTCCTGCTGTTTAAGATTTTATTTCCTCAAAAGAATTTATAAATTCACTTACTGAGAATTCTTCCGTTCTACCTGAAACTGTTCCTGTTATTCTGAAAATCATAATGATCTTGGTTGTTCTTTCGTTCATTCTTTCGCCAATGTGTGTACTTCTCGTGACACTTTTCCCGAATTATCTTCCGGCCATCACTGTGAATGCGTAGACGCGGGGTCTTAGGTTACTAGGCGTCCAATTAATGGATTACTGATGTAATGTTTCATCTAACCCGCGTCAACATATTGGCTGTGATATTTCACTTCATTATTTGTCGATAACTAGACTAGAATATAGTACCTACCTGAAATTTTCAATTTCAGTGTTTTGAAATTTGATCGGACCAATATATTTTTGTGCTATCCTTAGTTTCTGCTCTCTAAAAACCTGTCTGAGACTGTAATATTACAGCACTCATTAGGGTTGATTGAAGACAAATACCTAGGTATTCAAAAGTTCTGTTCCAGCGTATATATTTTCCGTGATGGCCCTACGATTGCTTTTATTTCACTAGGTTAAGAAGACTGTCTGTGTGCGAAGTACGAATTTTCGTTACGTGAAATATGTATCGTAATCAATACAGACTTCAATTACGAGATTCAATATTTGTATGAAATTTTATACGTATTTTACGTAGGCGAATACTCGTACTTCGCCCACTGAATGTATTTTCAAATTTAGTCAGGAAACAAAATCGTTTTCATAACATTAATATGGTACCTTATGTAGCTAGCATATTCCTGAAATGCTAGCTATATAGCGCGTTGCCCTTGCCTAGAATTAAATATCCCTACCAAATTATGGAGATCAAATACTTAGTTAATATTAGCGTTTTCTCTATTTTTTACATAGATAATGTTTATGCATAACTCTCAGATGAGGCATAACTTAAATATACATAAAACATATATACGAGAACTCTTACGATGGGCGGCTGATAAATACGCGGCCTAAAGTACTTAGCGATGACTAATCATCTCGTTATTGATAACACTAATTGAAAGGCTCAGTGGTAGTATAAATGTCACACTTTTGTTTTTTTTAAACCATAAACAATTTACCTGTCGAACAAACAACATCACCATGTCTGCCGAAACTGCAAATTCTCGTAATCTGGAGCACCGCGCCGTGATTAAGTTCTTCGTTGAAGAAGGAAAAACGCCGAAAGATATATTTGACCATATGTCCTCGGTTCTTCAAAATTCTAGGCCTTCATATACTATGGTTAAAAAATGGGTTCACTTATTTCAACAAGGTCGAGAGAACTGTGAAGACGACCCCCGCCTGGGACGACCGCCAACAGTCGTAACCTAAGAAAATATTCAAAAAGTGGAAAAATTAGTACTGGCTGACAGAAGAATAAAAATGTGGCAAAATGCAGAAGAAATGCAGATTAGCAAGAAAAGAATTGGAGAAATATTGCACGCACATTTGCACATGAAAAAAATTTGCGCGCGTTGGGTACCGCGAATGCTCATGCCGTTGCAAGGAGTTTATAGAATTAGCCAAAGATGATTTGGACGAAATTTGTAATCAGATCGTAACTGTGGATAAAACTTGGATCCGCCAGTATGATCCAGAGTCCATGCAATGGATAAAAACAGGGGAAAGGCAGTCGAAGAAATTTAGAGTGGAAAAATCGGCGTCAAAGCTTATGGCGACCATTTTTTGGGATAGCGAGGGTATTTTGCTCATTGATTACCTGCCTAAGGGGACTACAATCAATGGTCAACATTATGCAAATTAATTGACCCAAGCACGTGAAGCAGTCGTAGAGAAAAGACGAGGAAAAATCGCGCGCGGTGTGCTGCTGTTGCTAGACAACGCACCCGTTCTCACCGCGCGGATTGCACGGGAAGCCCTGAAAAACACAGGGTTCACAGAAATTTCCCACCCACTATATAGTCCAGACCTGGCTCCCAGTGGCTTTATTCTTTTTTCAAAACTGAAAAAATACTTAAGGGGAATACTGAAGATTTTCTGATGACACTGAGATGAAGACAGCGTAGAAAACTATTTTCAGGACAAGCAGAAAGATTTTTATTTCAACGGGATAAAAGCGATTTATGCCAGATCTGAAAAGTGTATTAGTCTCGAAGGAGACTATATTGAGATATATTTTTTTAGCATATGTTTTTTGTCATTAAATAGGTACCTACCTTTAGGCCGCGTATTTATCAGCCGCCCCTCGTAGGTGTTAATAATAATCTAGACTAAACGCTTCGAAATATAAAATAAGTACCTATATGCAACTGTAAAAATAAGGAAAACACTTAATATTTGTTAGATATAATGTTACAATAATCGCAGTAACAGTGAAGAATTCGTTGACGATCTAAACACAAACCATTGATTGAATGTCTGTTCAATCAATGGACAAGCTGTCATTGAAACTCAATTGGCGGCCTTTTAATTGACAAGACATGTTCAATTGCTCAAATGACAAATACAAGACGACGCGAGCGAGCTGGCAACGCCGCATTGCAAGCTAGTGCCGCCTCTGGTAGAAAGCGGCGCGTTTCTAATCTGGACGTTGCGCAGTCATTGACTCCGGTGGAACGTTCGCAACGCACGAAAACACGGTTTAAATCGAATGCTGACTACACTGTTTTGAATAAAGAATGGCTCTCGATTTTGTGATGCTATTATGTTCAATTTGATATATTATAGTGTATAATAAAAGTTGTCTCAACTCTACCTACATACACTAGCCTGTATTTACTCTATGCCATAGTTACCCATAGAGTTCTTACGCACTAAAAATGGGTAGGCAAGTCCTTTATTTTCTTTCTTCTTACTAGCAGCGCCCGGTGGTTTCGCCCGCTCTCCTGTAAGAACCGTCACTTTTTCAAGATAGAAAAAAGCCCCTGTGCTAATCCAGGTAAGAATGACCTAATTTTACCCTAGGATATAAATTTTGCCAATAATTATAGACATATGTAGGAACAAACAACGTAAGTTTACGCACCCTCAAACTTCCGCGTTGAAAAAGTATTTGTGTAAGTAATTGAATTGAGCTGTCTCTAATTCAATAAATAATGAACCCTGGATAAAATTTCAAACAGACAAACGATATGCCTACGAGATATGCCTAAGTAGGTACTTTTTTGGACTTGCACTTTGTAAAGCAAGAGCCTTTGACTCGGCGTGTAGTACCACTTCGCCTTGTTGAGCACACCAAGTTTCTTACAAGCAAGCTTGGTCTTACATGCGATGTAACCGCGGAACTGTACATTTGCTGCAATGTCAACGCCCAGAATTCCGATAGGTACTCTCCGAAATCTTGAGGGAAGAGTTCTGAGAACAAGGAGCCGCAACAAATGGAGTTTTTAGCTGTGAACGCGCAAACCGGTATTCGTTGGGTTGAACTGAACAAGATTCAGTTCTCCCCAATCCGAGACCTGCTCAAGCGAGGCCTCAACTTCAGACACTAGTTTGTTCCTGCTTTCTTCAACGACGGCCTATGAGGTGTTTGCACGACCAGTATACTGTACATCGCCGGTGCTATCGTCCACATAACAATGTACAGTTATTATCATGTGTGTTCAAATGTCTCCAAACTCTACCAACTTTTATTACTATAACGCTAAACCGCAAAAACTGTGAGTGCGGGACACGTGTGTAGGTACTTAGTCATTTTTCACACTTGCAGTGACACCAATGAACTAACTAGTAACAAAATGTCAGCAATGTCGTCTGCAGGATGAGTTCGACTAGATGCACACACACACATCAGCCAATTAACGTCCACTGTTGGACAAGGCCTCCCTCATAGAGAGGGGTGTTGCCATAATCCCCACGCTTGGCAGGCGGCTTGGGGATCGCAGTATGTTCACCGTGTACTATTAGGACGCTGCTGCCCATCCTCCGGTGGTTCTGGTCGCAGTTTTAGGACATACCCGGGTCGACTAGATGCATCAGGTTTGATTTAAGCCTAATGAGTCCCATCAAGCCATCGCAACTGGGAAATGGTACGCAATCGATGATATATTCTCGCTCTGAATCTTCAAAAATTATGTGGGTAAGCTCCAATAGCCACACAATATGGTGGAAAGCCACAATAACAAAAATATCAATTTCTAGTAGAGTCTTTTAATTGTATTACTGAAGTTTTTCTTAAGTTATCAGTTGCCAATCAACAGCGACACCAAAGGTAGAGCACGTAAAAATAAAATGTGGTCCACGTGTTTTTCAGTACCACCAAAAGCACCTGTAAATACTACAATGGATGACTAGCAGCCTCGCAGTTTCACCTACCCATTATGTTAATCCTGGGTATAAGTAACCTTCATGCAAAAATTTCATTCAAATCCGCCCAATGGTTACGGAGTTGAGTGGAAAAAACCAAGCCATTATCTATACCTAGTCTATTATTGGCGTTATAAATAGAGGCAAATAATCCATTACATGGCTGGCTGTCGACTACGGCGATCGTTTGGCTTTGGAGCTTGGCTTGTAGAATATAATAATATAATAATATTTATTTACTATAATGCACATGTACTGTACACATATATTAAAGTAACAGCGGCCCCTGCACTAAGCTTGTATCTTGTTATAAAGGTTCGTCAAATCATTTATTAGGCATTATCTACTATCATCACCGTCTTCATATTGAAGTTAGAAGGCAAAACTTGCGATGCTGATAACTCAACCATTCTTAATAACATCCAGCATTTACGTCTTTGTCGTCTTGGATTTCTCTCCCCGGACTTCGAGGATAGAGCCTCTATGGTCCTTGTATTATAGACGGATCCTTTTTGTGTATGTCCAAAGAAGGCGACTTTTCATCTCATGTCTACCTATAGACATAAGCTCTTTCTTATGGTTAGCCTTTTAAAGTAGCTTGGTGTTTGAAGTTAAACTAGTCCAAGGAAAACCCTGTTTTAAACTATCACAAGTTTAGTGAACAACCGTTCACTAAAGTTATATGACAACCACAACCTTCCACAACCTTTCCACGGTATAAATATCCCGTAAATAGTCATATAACTTTAGTCCAAGGAATATTGTACATTTTGCATACCTAGAGTCCACATCTCACTACCAGTATGTACATAATATGTATATGTACGACATTGGTATTTCCGATCATTCTATACGACTCAGAAGTCTGGAGGCTGAAGAAAACTGATAGACGAAACGTAGGCGGCTTCGAGATGTGGTGCTGACGGAGAGATTTAGGTACGTGTTCCTTGGACAGCGCACAGAACGACCGTATCAATTCTGAGTGACCTTTTTTTGATCGAGCGAAGAGAGGTCTCACATTCTAATGGGTCAAGTCGGAGTTTCTATGTCCTCGTATGTTTGTATATATGTTCGACGATATCTTGCGTGTCGTTGATCCGATCTTCACTAAATTTTGTATAGGCAAATAAGAAACATACAAATATATAAACATACCCACATAGAAACGCCAACTTGTCCCATTAGATCTCTGTTCCCTTGGTTAAAGATTCTATGTCTGTTGGCGTTGGCGCAGCTTGAAATATTTCTACAATAATACAGCCCGACAAACTTATCTGGCCTGATAACAGCGTCGTAAGTTAATCAATTTGCAATATAGTGGGTAAAAATGGGTAAGAGCATGTAGAGTCCTGATAAGAAAGATTCCGTAACTGTTAGTACACGAAGTCTCCAGTGTACCGGACATTAATTAGACCTGGAATTGGCAGGAATTTATATTCTTATCCAGATAGTTATTTTTTATAAGATTGCGTTTGTCCTCCAACTTGCCTGATATTAAGCGAAGAAGCAGAGCTTAACTAGTAAAGTTTTAGCCAGATCGAAAACAAAGGCTTGTAGATGATTGTGATACTCGTCTAATCACCGGCAGCTGCGTTGCGGCGGAAGCTGATAACAGTGATATGTTATCAGATACGGACGCTGTCACGAGCCTCGCACCTGGCATTGCTTTGCCACGCTTCAGTAAGCTGCATTTAATCTTCTAACTGATATCCTTTGCATATAGGAATTAATCTAAACAACTGCTTTTTATGTACGATATATCATAAAAAATGGGGTATCATTAGATACATTATAATAAACATGTGTATGAGCAATTGAGATAATTTATTTATTACCTACTTTATTAATTATTATTTAATTAGATATCTATGGTTATGCGGAAGACAGCACAGTTGTAGAGAAACACTAGGAACCTAATCCCATTTTCAAGTTATCGGTTTGCAATAGTTAATAGTATTATATTAGCAATAGTTAACAAAATAAATTGTATAAGTTCACAAAGGGCACGGACCCTGGAGTCCGTGGAGCTGCAAAACGAACAATGAAAATAAACCAATACTAGGGCTGAAAGCTCGAAAATCCAGGCGTTGAGAAAAGACATCATCGAGCGCATGGATCACACCACACGAAAAAATTCTTACTTCAGTGGATCACAACCAGATGAGCGTATCAAAATGGGGTGGCAAAAACCTCGTCAAATTCAACGCCAACAAAACTCCAAACATATATAATACTATATCCTTATTATATCCGCTAAATATGTCCGCTCTCTACATCTCCATTATTCAATGTTTCTGTACATTTGCCAATGCAAACCTTTTGGAACTCTTTGGGCCAACCGTTTAGCCTACTCTTAACTACGGAACCTAACTAGAGTTAAAAGCTAAATTAGCTGGCAAAAAAGCTGGACGTCTTGAGTAAGGATACCTAGGCGGTATTTCACACCGGGGCAGTTGATTATATTCTGTATCAAGCTCAAGTCCGATCGTGTGTGGAATACTGTAGCCATCTTTATATTTATGTGTTGTTTTTAGATTATATTATACATTATTTTATTTAAAGTGGTAAGGTTGTGGAAGGAGCTCCCGATATTTCGGCGCAGTTACGTGCACCACGGGAAGACCATGACCAGACCATGTTCGGGAGCCCCTTCCACAACCTTACCACGGTAAATATCCCGTAAATAATCATATAACTTTAGTGAACAACCGTGATAGTTTAAAACAGTGTTTATTTTATTTAGTAGTGGTGTACTGTGTATGTGTACCTGTACCGTGGCATCACCATACGGATCTAACGGAAGACCAGCGCTGGTTAACAGCCAGCATTATGCTGAGTTGGGTCCGATTTGTGACTTTACTTTACCTTTTTCTTACAATAATATTCTTTTAAATGTAGCTTTTTGGCCACAAATAAACTTTTTTCTTTCTTTCTTTTCTTTCTTTAGGACGGCTCACCCAAGTACGAGCACCAGCTCGAAGCTCTTGACGTCGTCCGCGACATCTTTTTAGGGTTCCATACCCAAAGGGTCTAAACAGAACACTATTACTAAGCATATGCTGTCTGTCTGCCTATCCGACCTACCTTTTAACGGCTGTACCTTACGAACCGTAATAGATACTGCCATGCAGTTGAAATTTTCACAGAATATGTAATGTTACGGCGGAGAAACTAAGAAATACTCCTGGCAACGAATCCCTGATTCAGACTAAACTCCTTAGTCTTGAGCATCGGCGCATAGTTGCTAGTCTATCAGTTTTTTTCGCATACATTTCGGAGAGTGCATGATATACGTGATGGCATCAGTTATGGCAGAGTCGCTGGAGAACCTCAACACGATGCTCAGCAACGTCAATAGCCTTTCCCAACAGGTGGATCTTAAAATGAACATGGACAAGACAAAAGTCATGTCCAATGTCCATGTTGTACCCGTGCCGGTAGTTGTTGGGAACGATACTCTCGAAGTTGTTGACCATTACACCTATCTTGGACAGATTGTTCAGGTAGGTAAGTCCAACTTAGGCAAAGAGGTCGCCCGAAGAATCCAACTCGGATGGGCAGCGTTCGGGAAATTGCGTGACATCTTCTCGTCCAAGATACCACAGTGCCTAAAGACAAAAGTTTTTGACCTGTGTGTGTTGCCAGTGATGACATATGGTACTGAGACGTGGTCCTTAACTGTTGGCTTTTAGAAAAACTCAGAGTCACACAACGGGCAATGGAGAGAGCTATGCTCGCAGTTTCTTTACGCGATAAAATTCGGAACATAGATATTCACCAAAGAACCAGAGTCACCGACATAGCTATTAAAATCTGCAAGTTGAAATGGCAATGGGCAAGGCCACATCGCTCGAAGAACTGATAACCGATGGGGAAGAAAGGTTCTTGAGTGGAGACCGCGAACCGGAAGACGCAGCGTAGGTAGGCCTCCCACTAGATGGACCGACGACATTGTGAGAGTCGCGGGCATCCAGTGGATGCAGATGGCAGGATGTCGTTCAGTGTGGAGGTTAAAGGGGGAGGCCTATGTTCAGCAGTGGACGTCTTCTGGCTGATGATATACGTACATATAACAAACACCAAATGTTCATCACATAAATGTTTGCCCTAGGTGGGAATAGAACCCCCCAAGTGCAGAAGGTAGGTTCACTACCAACTGAGCCACCGAAGCATTCAATGGGAAGAGAACAACCCGACAAGCCACCAAATTCGAATAACACTCGTTATTTCAGCGCTGTGTCCCGCCGAGCGACACATTATTGATCGACTCCACAGGTGGTTGGCAGACGAAGAAACCGGGACGAGGAGGTAAGTTTTGTTAATGTTGTAACGTATACGTTCAGATCAAACATACGGGAGATATGGTAAGGTAGAAGTAGAAGGTGGTAAGATTTTCTGCAGAACTGTTCCATCTAGGTATCCTTCTCTTTAACTTTTTTTTCCTCACACCTGCAATTTGTGGAATGAGGTCCCCTTCTACGGCATTTTCTAGTGACTATAATATGGGGTTCTTAAAAAAGGCTGTTAATTGAGTATTTAAGGGTCGGCAATGTATCTGTGATGCCCCTGGTGTTGCAGGTATCCATTAGGCGATGCTGATCGCTTACCATCAGGCGGCCCATCAGTTGTTTGCCACCTAAGGTATAAAAAAGCGTGCGGCGGGTACGAACGCATCAGTCCTAAATCAGGCTTTCGATCTCACCCTGCAGATGACCTAGTAATGCAGCCATTTTGCAGGTGAACTAAGTATTAGTTAGTTCATTGATGTAGGTGCCAGTTTCCTAATGTGCGTAAAAAGTATAGTAATAATCTCTATGAATTTCAAAACTGAAGAGTTTTGATAACAAGGTGAACGGTGGAAACTAAATATTTCCCAAGGCATACCCAGGTGGACAAAGGTGAGCCGTTGTAAAAAATACTTTCCACGGTTCATCTTGGTGGTCTCAGGCGGTGGAGGATGGATAAGAACTCAAAATAATTATGTGTGCCATAATTTGTTTTATGTTAAGAGGTATATTAAAAAAAAGCGCGTGAAACATGAAGACATTTGAACATACATAATTTTACTTAGGCATATCTCCTTTCCCGGACCCGGATATGTCCTAAAACTGCGACCAGAACCACCGGAGAATGGGCAGCAGCGTCCTAATAGTACACGGTGAACGTACTGCGATTCCCAAGCCGCCTGCCAAGCGTGGGGATTATGGCAACACCCCTCTCTATGAGGGAGGCCTTGTCCAACAGTGAACGTTAATTGGCTGATGATGTGATGTGTGATGTGATATCTCCTTTCGCCGAAGAACCAGAGTCATTGACATAGCTATAAAAAAATCAAGTTGAAGTGGCAATGGGCAGGCCACCTCGCTCGAAGAACCGATGTAGAAGATAGGTTCTTGAGTAGAGAGAGACGCAGCGTTGGTAGGTCTCTCACTAGATGAACCAACGACATCGTGTATCTGAACGTTGCATTATCATTCAGCGTGGTAATGCCGCTAGCTAGCATGCTGGGTAAGCTGCCAACTGAGGATTTGGATTTTATTTAAAGTTTCGACGGTAAGGGCTGTAACAAATAAAAACTGAAGAAGCGCGTATTATTTTGATCAGGAAACTACAGTCCTGAATTTCATCAGATAATTATGATGGAAGGCTGCTTGTATTGAACTATCATGATTAAACTTTAGAAAATAATAATATATAGATACGTTTACCTAATTACAGCAGACAGTCTTCCGGCCATGAAATTCAGAATACCGCATGTATTTATTTTGAAACGGTAGTATCTTTTTTTTTCAAGGGAAAGCTGGAATCATCTAGCTGAACGGAACCAAAAAGGTAAATACGTTTGGGGACTTTAGGGTAAGATGTTTTGTTTGTGCGTCGGTAACTATTTTGCTCCAGAATAGCTGGATCGAATTGGTCGTGAGTTTTTAAGTCTTAATCTAACTCAACACGAAAGCTCGAAAATTACTTGACCTACGAAGCTGAAATTTGGCAGATAGATTCTGTCTGGGGTGTTCCGAGACCACTAAGAATACAAAAAAAGATAAGGTTTTTTCGAATGGACCGAATTAAGGGGGGAAAGGTATTGAAAGTTTATATGAAAGACCACATGCGCGGGCAAAGTCGCAGGCAACAGCTTGTCTATCTATATACATATAAAAGGCATCAATCTAAGCATTTTCAAGGCTAGAGTAAATATAGATTCCTTCTAGATCAACGTGTTCCATTCTCGGCCACCGTCGCTTACCATCAGGCGAGTTGGTGACCAAACGTATATATCTATTCTACATATAATTATATAAAAAACAAGTAAATCACATTAAAAACCGACCTCAACAATGTATGGAAACGTGATGAGTGCCTATAAAATTTGAGAGTTGCCCTCGATTTCCCTAGGATCCCATCATCAGATCCTGACTTGTTGACAGTGGGACCAAATTGGTATCCTATTACCGAACAAACGTTTTTTTTTATCGGTCAACAGTTGGTGGTAAAAATTAGTGAACCGACTTCTGAAAAGGAGGATGATTTCTCCGCCAACTGTTGCCCGATTTAAATTATTTTCTTTATTTCGTTATATTATTACATCCAATTTGGTTCTATTGTCACCATGTCAGGATCTGATGATAGGATCCCAGGTAAATCGAGGTCAACCCTCTAATTTTATGGGCATTTATTACGTTTTTCATATGTTTTTCAAGTCTGTTTTTAATGTCATCCATTTGTTTTATTTGCTCTAATATAAAAACGGTACCTAAATGTACAAGCATCTAACTTGGCATGATTATGATGATTATATTACACACCCTATAGTATAACAACAAATAATAAATAATGGCAAAATGTGAGTCGATGACAAATTTCCGTTCATAACCAAGATATGCAACATTGGGAGCGGTTGGTACCGCCTAGGCGTGATGTTGTCTTTCTGTACTACTTTTTGTATTTTGTGGTGGTACTTAGTGCGCAATCCCGACTCACACTTGGCTAGTTTATTTGTAAAATACTGTTTTAAACTATCACGGTTGTTCATTACAGTGATATGATTATTTACGGGATATTTACAGTGGTAAGGTTGTTGAAGAAGCTCCCGATATTTCGGCGCAGTTACATGCACCATGTTCACGGGAAGACTGTAGAATGCGTGTGGTTGGGTCCACAACCTTACCACGATAAATATCCCGTAAATAATCATATAACTGTATTTGTAAAACGTTGTGATATTCTAGCGGTATGGTATTACCAAGTTATCAATACCATACCGATCGAATAGCTCGTCGCTTCACTATTCTACATTTTGGTGGACATTGAACCTTAAACCTGTAAATTTTATCTTGTACTCCCTTACCTTAGTATTTCGGCAATAGACAGTTAACGGAACTGTCAAAGTTTGAACTCTTGCAGCAATTATCCAGCTGTTCGGATGAAGTCGTCAGCGTCAGATGGACTCGATCGAGATAAGCCGCGAATAAACATTCATGCTGCTCATTCATGGACTGGACTGTTAGTTTAGGGCTATCAACTTATTTTTTGTACCTATATTAGGCCAGTAAAAAACAATGTTTATTGTTTGGTAGATAGGTACAAAAATAAATAGAGCTAAAATCGCGGAAGCCTGAGCCGTATTACAAATTGCACAATCCAATTTTTGTTATTTGGATTTGCGGGCATAAAACGAAAAATAAATCCGTAATTGTTAAGACTTATATAAAACAAGTAAGCATTACATTTAAAGTAATTTAATGAAATCCACTCACAAACTTTCCCTCTGAAAATTTTACGAAAAACTACTTAGTTAATAAGTATGTTTGATTTCAATAACAATACATACCTACAGAAATTAAATTTACTGTAAATCATTCTATTTCATAGAAAAAGAACGCCAAACATCCAGTTTTCGTTGCTATTTTCGTCAAAAAATGTGAGAGGACACATCAAAATTTTGGAGTATTTTTCACATTTCGCTAACTTTCGTTGCCTAGCAACAAAACTTCAAAAAATATTTCCGGATTATCATGTTATATGATGCGAAGCAGCCCTAGCCAGCAGTGACTGGCATTCCGGCGCTAGCGGTTGATAAATTGCTTCGTCACTCGAGCGAGACTGCGCCGGCGCAGAAACGGTAGCGCTAGCGCTTCGGGTCACGATGCTCTCCGGCATTGTTTGGACAAATTACTTGTGCTTGAGGAGTTGAGGACCACTGGCCACAATGTCAACATAACTACTGATTATTATAATTGTGCAAGTATTTACTAAATTTCTTGATTCTTAAGTATTTTACATTAAATATAAATAAAACATTAAACAAGTAAGTATAAATAAAAACGAAAACTTAGAATAATTAATATATACCTAAGTATATACAATAAATCTACACTAATATTATAAAGAGGAAAGATTTGTACCTATTTTTGTATGTTTGTATGTTTGTAATGAATAGGCTCAGAAACTACTGAACCGATTTGAAAAATTCTTTCACTGTTAGGAAGCTACACTATCCCCGGATGACATAAGCTTTATTATATTTTGTAGCGAGGCCGAAGGCCGAGCTTACACTCGTGCGAAGCCGGGGCGGACGGCTAGTATATCATAAAACACTATTCACAAAAAACGGCAAATCAAAAAGCCCCTCAGTGGAGGGAAAAGTGGCCAGAATGCTGGCAGCATTGCCACGCTGAATCGCAATGATATTTTTTTTTGGCCAAAGTAGACACCAGCATTTCGGTCCACCAAACGCTTGGCCAAGTTACTGTACAAAAGTTACAAGTAAATATACATAATTAACTGTAGAAAGTATAAATTTATTCAAAAACCAAAAACTCCAACTGAATCTAATAATATATATATATATGTCGCATCCGGACACGATAACGCCTTTAAAAAAACGAAACGAGAAGCGTGCCAACGTCGCGTCAGTTGGCAACTACCCGCAACTTCGGTTCGGTGCGCTTCCGACAGAGCCATGGTGTTATCGCTCGAATCGGTGTTGGACATTCATTAGCCGACGACCGTTTCGTGATCTAAGTATGTATCTGTGAATTTGTGATAATCTCAACAGTGTTTCCTCATTTCGCACGATTTCCTATTTGTACGATGGCAGCCGACGAGCGGTCCCCCCGACATATATAATATTCATTTGATCCGGTTCGGTATTTTCAAGGTATTTTGGTTTAAAATAGTTTAAATTAATTATGCTTGGCATTGCGTCCAGTCGATGCGTCTGCAGTGCTTCCACAATGACTTCCGCATATAAAGCTCTATAATACCCACTGCCCCAGGGCACACTCCTTCTGGGGTGCCAGGGCAAGTCTGATCATCCACTCCCGGCGACGGCCCAAGCCGAGGCTCGTACCTCCGAGGTGCCCTTGCGCTTGTCGCCCAAAAATCTAAATCATGTTGGCCCAACGCCCTCTGCGTTCACCAACTAGTCCGGTCAAGATGTAGAGGCCGCAAGACCAATAGCAAAAAGTCACATTATAAAAAAAAACCTACCCACTAAACAAGGCTTTTTCGATCAAATGCAAAAGACAAAACACAATAGTAAGTACAACCATTTTAGGGTTCCGTACCCTAAGGGTGAAACGGGAACCTATAAGCCTATTCCTAAGCCTACGCTGTCTGTGTGTCCGGATGTCCGTCTGTATGTCCGTCCTACCTTTTAACGGCTGTATCTTTCGAAAAGTAATAGATAGCTAGTTGTTTTTTTTACAGAATATGTAATGTCATGGCGGATTAACTAATAAATAATAATAAAGTCAAAAAGTAAAAACTATAGGTGGGGTTTGATGTATGGTCCCCGTACATCAAACTTTTTAAACGTATTTTTGTATTTGCTCTAGTGTAAAAACGGTGATACATACAAGCGTCAAACTTGGCATGATTATAATACACATTATAAACATAAGTATAATAAATACTGGCCAAGTGCAAGTCGGCGTTGGCAAGTTTCTGTTCACCAAAGTTAAGCAATGCCGGGCGCGGTAGTATACTTTGACGGGTAACCGCCTGGGCGTGACGTTGTCTTTTTGCACTAAGTACTTTTAGTAACAGGTTTTGTTACAGACAGACAGGACAAACGGACAGACGGACGGACGAACAGACGGACGGACGGATGGACGGATGGATGGATGGACGGACGGACGGACGGACGGACGGACGGACGGACGGATGGACGGACGGACGGATGGACGGACGGACGGACGGACGGATGGACGGATGGACGGATGGACGGATGGACGGATGGACGGATGGACGGATGGACGGATGGACGGATGGACGGATGGACGGATGGACGGATGGACGGATGGACGGATGGACGGATGGACGGATGGACGGATGGACGGATGGACGGATGGACGGATGGACGGATGGACGGATGGACGGATGGACGGATGGACGGATGGACGGATGGACGGATGGACGGATGGACGGATGGACGGATGGACGGATGGACGGATGGACGGATGGACGGATGGACGGATGGACGGACAAAATTGCCAAAAAAATATATTTTAAAATCTATTTTCCTGATGAACCTCTAGTGTAATTCCGCTTGTAGTTTTCTTTTGTTTCGTTTTATGCAGTGGGTGGAAAAGTGGAACACGAATATTCACGTGCGTAAAATACGCGTACCTAGTACTTGGATGACTAATTTTGAAGTCCATTTTTCATATTGATAATTACAAATAATTTACTAAAAAGTCAAGACATTTGATTTAATTCAGTGAAATAAGCATACCATAGTTGCAATACCTAACTGTAACCGAAACTAATTAGTTTGTCACGCTGCTACGCGAAACAAGGCAAGCGTTAATTGAATGTAAATTTATAATTTTACGCCGACAAATTTTGTAAAGATTTTGAGTTTTTTTTTATGTTACTGGGTGACGAAACGAGCGAAATCGCTAGCCTGATGGCTCTTCACGCTTGCCCATAACAGCTCAACGCCACTCAGAATTTTGAACTTCAACAGTAAAACCCTGGATGGCAATGCACTGCGCTCGTCACCCCGAGATATAAGATGTCAAATCTCTGTGTGCCCTGTAATTTCGCTGGAAACATTGCCCTTCAATCCGGAACACAGTAGTGTTTGCACACTACTGCTTGGCGGTTGAATAACTGGCAAAGGTGTGGTACTTTCCCAGGCGTTTTTTACAGTTTTCTACCAAACTATTGATGTACAAAAACATAGATGTTGGGTCTAGTACAAAATTCACGAACGAAAGTAACCTGAGTGTCTACAAAAATACATTTTAGAAATAATTTGATAGGTTGGTAGACAGAATTAGTATGTCAAGTATCTTGTTTGTGTCTGCTTTTTGCCATAGCTATCTTGAAATTTTTTGAGGGTGTAAAGTCACTACCATTAAAAACTGATTGGATATATGAAATTGCATGAAGCAATAACGATAACAGAAAAGAATAAACTAAAATTGGCGGGATATTCTTTCTTAATTTAAATTGCATTGCTCCATCCATTCAGCCAGCCAGTAAATACGTTCAGCATGTTTTATAATATATTTTAACACGCTTTTATTAGCTTGGTATGTATATCTATGAATCTATGTAACGGATTCTTTGAACGTGATTTTCACACCTTTCAAAACGTCGGATTGATTTGAAACTGCACACTTATCAAGGACCGATGACAATGCAATAATTTAAATAGTTTGTCTCATTATCCATACCAGGATCTCCAGGATTAGCGACCTTTAATCGTGTTTTTTTAGAATTAGAATTATTTGTACCTAATTCGTATAATTCGTGCCTCCAAATTCAATATGTTATTATTTACTCAGTGACTAATATAGTTGGGTTCGATTCTTTTATCGATGAATCAAATGCCCTTTTTCGAGTGGCAATGGTAAAAAAGCATTTACCTGTTATAAATACCTATACATTTGTGTTTGTTCTATGTCTGGGTGTTAATATCTATTTAAGTATGTATTTAAAAATATATATGTATGTATATCAGTCTCTGGCAGTCATATTACAAGCTCTGCTTAGTTTGGGGTCAGATGACCATGTGTGCAATAATGTCCCACATATTTATTTATTTATTTTATTTATACCATACCTACTATAATCTTTCTTGAATTTTGTAACCAACATATTTAGTAATGATAAATTCACGTACATTATTCTCGTTAATTTTACCTCAATTACGTAAACACTTGTAAATACGAGTAGGTAGAGCAAGAACATGGCGTCATTTTACAACAAAGGGTCTTTGTTGCCGTAATAATCTCTGCACAATAGCTGTACAAAATACTCTACAATGATGTTTTCTTTGGTTTGTTTTATTGCGATATCGTTCAGCTATATACATAAGTAACCCACCACTGCGCAAATTTATTTTAGCTGTTGAAATGATATGAAATGATGCAACATTAAATGGAATGTGGAATGAGACCCCTCTAAATATTCGGAAAGCGCCATCTAAGGCTGTTTTTAAGCGACTGTTACGCGAACACTATTTAAAAGCATCAGTGTCTAGTGTCTAACTACGTTGGTATTTATAATCACTCTCTTATATGTATTTATAATCGTTATATGTATAATATTAATATTATAATTTGTGTAATAGTATGTAGTAAAATCATATACTTATATAGTTATGTATTGATATTGGTATAATTTAAGTTTGTATAATAATTATGTAGGAACATAATATACTTAAGTATATAATTGAGTATTGATATAGGTTTAATTTAAGTTGGATTTATTTTTGATGTACCTGGTTAAGTATCTATTTCTTGTAAAAGTTTTGTTCTTTATTTTATTTTCTTTAGTTGACCAGTTTTTTGTTTCTAAAATTATAAGTTTTTTTTTTAATGCATGCCTACTTACTATTTGTTCAACCTGGTGGATGACTGGTAGAAAATGTTTAGCATTAAGTCCTCCATTTGTGCATTGTACTTAGTTTGTAAGTGTGCAATAAAGTATTAAATAATAATAATAAATAATGATCACGTTTACTAGGTGTTGAACGTAAGTTGGTAGCCGCTACCCAATTTATCATAGTAAATTATTGAAAGAAAATTCATTCAACAGCCCGTTAGGTTAGTTGGTAGTGAACCTGCCTCCTGCGCTTGGGGGCGTGGGTTCGATTCCCACCTAGGACAAACATTTGTGCGATGATCATTTGTGTTTGCTCTATCCGGGTCCGGGTGTTAATATCTATTTAAGTATGTATTTAAATATGTATATGTATGTATATCAGTCTCTGGCAGCCATATTACAAGCTTTGCTTAGTTTGGGGTCAGATGACCATGTGTGCAATAATGTCCCAGATATTTATTTATTCAACTTTTATTAGTACTTTTAAGCAAAACATTGTAGTACTTTTAAGTTGATCACAATTACACTAGTTCGAAAGTAATTCTATCTCCCTGTCTCTGTTCCTTCGTCTTACTATCTTTCTCTTCCACTGTATCTCTGGCCCCTGTCTCTCTGATTCTCTGTCTTGCTTTCTCTCTATCCCTCCATCTCTGTATCTCAATGCTCTTTCTATTCTATTGCTCTCTCAGTTCCTCCGTATCTCTGTCTCGCTTTTTATGCCATAGGTGGCAAACAAGCTGATGGTAAGCGATCACCGTAACGTATGGATACCTGTTAGTTACTCGGAAATGCCGCAGAATGGAGTTCATTTCACAAATTGCAGTTTGCCTCAGGGCAAAAAAGATCGCGTTAAACGCACAGTGTTCGATTTCTACCAATCTATGTAATGTGTGCTGCCCCACTGTTTCACAGGTTTTCTGCTTCGCTGTCTCTATATCCCTCCGCCTTCCTATCTATTGAGAGAACAATGGCTCTCTCTATCTAATTGCTTTCTGTTCCTCTGCCTCTCTGTCTCACTGTTATTGTCATATCTCGCCCACTATCACGCTGTCCTTCCGTTTCTTTGTCCCTTTGTCACTCTGGCTCTTAACTCTTACCTTACTACCACTCTGTCTCTTTGTATGACTATCACATTGCTATCTCTCTCTCTATTTCATCGCTTTCTCTCTGTTTTTCAGTCTCTCTATCTATTAAGGTTGCCTGGAAGAGACCGCTTATAGCGATAAGGCCGCCAAATGTTTCACTAGTTTTTAAGTTGTTTTTATGTTACCTGAACGTGTGAACAATAAAGAGTTTTCTATCTATTTATCTCACTGCCCTACTGTCTCTCTGACTCCCTATCTTTCTGTCTCTCTGTCCCACTGTCTCTCTGGTTCTATTATATATGTTTTGCTTTGCTATATCTCCCTCCGTTTCTCTATCTCATTGTTATCTATTACATTGCGCTCTCTTTCCTCTCTCTATCTCTCCCTCTCGTTGCTCTTTTTAGTCCAGGTTCTCCGTCTCTCTTTCTCTCAGTCCTTATGTCTTTCTGGCTCGCTTTTTTCGTCTTTCTGATCCATATCTCACTGTTTGTTCGTTAGGTACATACCTTTTCACGACTTAAAGATTGAACAGATTTGCATGGCATGATGAGAATATTGTTCATTTGTTTTATTTGTTTGTTCAGGCATTTTACTAAAAGACACCGGCAAAACTACAATTGCCGTCGGCAAATTCCAGACTCATAATTACAAACGAGGCATCTCCGTCAAAATTTCTCTTAATAATTTAATAATTTAATAATGTCCATAAAGTTTTAGCACCGAATGAAGGTGCATATACAGAATATACACTCGTTAAGAATGTATGTCATAGGTAGGTTGATTTGTGGCTCTTATCTGCCGTGTTTGGCGCGGCGGCAGCAGTTTTGACACCAAACAAGGCTTTCAAGTTTTTACGAAGAATTTATACCTTACTTGCTTAAATATAATTTCGCCCAAAATAGCTTGGCATGTAGAAAGAAACTCTGTATGGAAACCGCTCTGAGTTTATTTTAATAGCACAAAGTTTTCGCAAAAAAAAACACAAAGTTGCCCCACAGACCTCATAGTCATGTCAACGCAACGTGCAACGTGCGCAAAGTGCGAGAGAAGCAACTTCTGTACGAACTACCAAACAAAAATCAACTAACAAAAATATTATAAAAGGGCGAATGAAATAAAAGCTAGAAAAAAATGCACTCAATGCACTTAATACATCAACCTACGAATTAAGGGCCTTACTTAAAAACGCAACTCAAGTCGTCTTGTTTTCGCGTGTGACGATTGCCGTCAGCGAGAAGTTAAGAGAGCATTTTAAAACATAGATCAACTTGAGTAACGTTTTTAAGTAAGACCATAAGTTTCGTGGGTTGTCTATCCCGCTCGCGCATTTTTGTGGATATAAAAGATTGCATGTACCAACTAAGTATGTAAAATCTAAGCAGAAATAAAAAAGATAATAACATATGAATTCATTAAATTAAATTAAAGTTTAGAAATATACGTAAAAATCGATTCTAGTATACGCATAAAGCATAATTATACTCTCAAAAACATTTAGAACGAGGCATACCACGGAGATAATACATAAAAACTCGATAAAAAAGAAATCAAATATCATATTGTACTACAAAGAGGTAAAAAATAAAAACTGGTACAATAAAGAGGAAAAACAAACAAAAAAGATATATCTAAAACAAAAGGTTCCTCTTTTAAAATACAAGATCCTACGAACATAAAGGTTCAATTCATAATAACGTAAAATTCCATGTAATAATTACTAGATGCAAATGGAATACCTAAGTAAAGAAAGTTAAGTCTAAATACCTTTGTAAACAGAATCCTGGAAAAGCAACGGCAAAATGTTTCAGTTACCAGTAAAGTTTCCCAGAAAGACTAAAGAAGCGTCTACAAAATAGCTATTCATACCAGCTTTTCTTGCCCAAAAGTGGGGTTGCTAATGATGCCTCCGAGAATGTCGGCATTAGCAAGGCAGCTACGAGTATCATTCCACGCCGGCAAAAAGACTTTACCATTTTAACCTGCATTTAATTAATACAATTTAGGGCATCTAGAGCACCTTGAGAGCTCGCTACGTGCATATTAATGCAAAATATTTAAACTGATGAAGAAACTTGCAGAAGTTTTAGCAAACCAATTTGACCAACAATCGCACCAAGCTCAGTTCTATCAACGAATTTATAGCATTTCTTGCATATGTCAATTTTTGGTCAAACTTCGTCTTGCTCTCTATTTATTGTAAAAATAGAATGAAACCGTTGTAAGCTTAAAATAAAAGTCGTAGAAGAGACTGTGGTAGGCCCAATGATATTAATCATTGGGGAGGCCTCTTGGTTTTCTTAACAGAAAGTTCTTGCGGTCTAAACTCAACTATAATAATTCCCTGTAAACTGATACAAGGTGCTGTTTAATCTCTGGAATTTACATACACGTTCCAAATGCCAAAATAAAGACTAGACTATAGCGGAATAAAAGTTGTGAACCTTGACGACATTCCCGGGCCGCGGTTCGAGATAAATGGCAATTTTGTGTGTGTTTTTTTCTCGACAGCCAGCGGATTCTGCGAAGCGCGAAACAGGTCGGACTGGACTGGCTGCGGCGAGTTTTTTCGGCGAGCAACTCTGCGCGCACGCACAAGCGATGTTGCCAGATCGAGGTGTGAAAACGACCTTTTAATAAATGTTGGTTTGCTGAGAGCACAAAAAAATAAAAAATATATATATTCGAGGTTGGCTCATGCAAAAACTCTGATAATTTAGGCGTCGCGAATAGGCATGTGGCCTAATGTTTAATTTATTACAAATAACAGGCTAAGTGATGAATATAACTAAATACATTACACATACTGAAAAAATAAATTGAATTGGCTGATTAATCTCTGAGATATGAGCGTTTAAAGTTTTAGGTGGGGATGGAGAGGGGATGCTCCATCCCTTTCTCGCAAAGCGTGTGTTAGTAGATATAGCATTTGTATGCCGCGCCTGAGGCTTGACGTCATAGCTCGCTATAGTGCGCTCTCTGTCTAGCATGAAATTAAAATACTTATAACTTATTTATGTTTAAACCAATTCCAATTTTGTTTTCGTTGATAGACTCTATTGATGCTTTTTTATGAGGTAATAAAAAATATTAGTAATCATGCCTATTCTTAGATAGACCCCAACTAATTTCTCGCGACATTTTCGCCAATTTTAAAAAGTTGTTAAAACACTTTTCATAAAAAAATTGAAATCCACCTCTAAAAGTGGAAAACAAGGGGATGAATCCCGTTTATTGAACTTCCCGTCAGTGTCGATTGATATTTATTTTGTAAAAATGTGTTTTTTTATTTGTAAAATTGTGTTTTTTTGTGAGTTGAAGTAACAAAAAATGATTCACATTATGTCCTAAATGTCATACATAAAGATTGCAGAATGCTTTTGCAGGTCTCTAGTTTTCATTAAAAAGGATAAAAGTAAGTATTTTAACCAACGCATTCAAAACATTTAAATCAATGATTTTTACAGAATAAATTTGTGGCGATAGAAAGACAAAAAAACAAAGTACCTAGATACTGGCGTATCTATTTACTTGGTTAAAATGTATCTATAAAATAAGCAAGACAATATTTTAGATATATTATATCCTACAAATTCAAGATAGCCATTTTTCAATTCAATTCAACATTTCTTGTCCTTCATCCATGAAGCAATTAAAATACATTAGTACTTATTTGAATAATATTCATCAAAATGCACAAAAAAGCGTACTTACCAACGTAAATAATGTGCATTGCTACGCACAAAAAGCGTGTCTATTTATGGTAAGATCGTGAATGTGGCAACCCTAGCCATTCACCTAACTAATTGAATGCCGCTTGTAGAATACTAATGGAGAAATTAAAGTGGTTTTAAAGACGATAAATAAATGTTGCTCAATGCGGTGGAATTGTTACTGATAAAATGCTAGGCAGTAAATATTTATTTATTTCAAATGGTTCAACAAAAAAGTAAGTGTCGTGTGTTGGGACCTGCATTTATAACCGACTTCAAAATAGAAGGAGGATCTATGTTCCCGTTTTTAGGGTTCCGTACCCAAAGGGTAAAACGGGACCTAAGGCTCCGCTGTCCGTCCGTCCGTCTGTCCGTCCGTCTGTCACCAGGCTGTATCTCATGAATTGTGACAGTTAGACAGTTGAAATTTTCACAGATGATGTATTTTCGTTGCCGCTATAACAACAAATACTAAAAAAAAAAAAAAAATTAAGGGGGCTCCCATACAACAAACGTGATTTTTTTTGCTCGTTTTCGCTCGATATTGATAACGGCAAGATATAGACGCTTGAAATATTCACAGAATATTTAGTTATATATTCACTTTAAAAATAAATTATTAAATTAAAATAAATATTTATGGGGGGTCCCATACAAAAAACGTGATTTTTTTGCCGTTTTTATAGATAATGGTACGGAAACCCTTCGTGCGCGAGTCCGACTCGCACTTGGCCGGTTATTATTTAATGTATGTTCACCTATTTCTCCGCCAATAATAAATTGATTTTGATGATTTATTTTTGTTTAGTTGGCCATACTTCAGAGGTACCTAGTCCCATTTAAATTTCATCAAAATCGTCATCCAAGTAAACGAAATTGCGTATTTACTAATTTTGAAGTCGGTTTTAAAAATTGATAATTATTTATGCAAATGAGTGATTTTATGACTAGTAAGACAAGAAAGTTACTTGCTTGATGGTAAGCGCCACATTGGCTCATAACAGTTCAAATCCTCCAATCTCGTTCTTGAGCCTCTTGATATTACAGCGTAGAGTCGACGATCCCAAGCTCACCGAACACCTAGAGCCGCTCAACATGCGCAAAGACGTTGGGTCTCTCAGTATCTTTTATTGCATCGGGTAGCGTTCTGAAGAACTGTTTGATCTGATGCCTGTGTCACGATTTTATCACCGCATTGGCCGCCACAGCCTGAAAGTTCATCCGTGCACATATCATTAAATAACCTAACAGTGTACAGAAAAGAAACAAGCAAAGCTCGGTAGCACCGGTACTAATAATAATAAAAAACTTGTTATTCGTTCGACAACAAGGTGATGCGTTGTGGCATTTTAAATTGCACAATACGTTGCACGTTTACTTTATTTTAAAAAGCATTTTTCTCTAACAAAACTAGAATCGCTACCAGGTTGCATGAGGCATCACAACCTTCATCATCCACGTCACCACATCAGCTAGACTGCTTTTCATCGTGATTATGCACAATTCCATCTATATCATTGAATAGTATGCACATCGCATACTTTGCAATTAGCACGAACTTTCTTATATAGGGTTCTTCAAAAGACGAGTTAATAGAGTCTTAAAGGGTCTGCAACGGATTTAAATTGTGATTCATCTTGTTACAAGTATCCAGAGGCGACGGTGAATTCTTACTTTGATTATAATATTATGTACATTCTTAGTAGATAGATAGATAAACTCTTTATTGTTCACACTACAAATAACATACACAAGACACGATAAAACAGCTTAAAAACTAGTGCAACAATCAGCGGCCTTATCGCTGAGAGCGATCTCTTCCAGGCAACCTTAGAATGGAGAGGATTGATTTATAAAGGAGGTAGAAGGAGGGCCGGCAAAATTGAATAGTGTGATAAATAATTTAACCGTACATTCTAATGGACCCGGGTATGTCCTAAAACTGCGACCAGAACCTACCGGAGGATGGGTAGCAGCGTCCTAATAGTACACGGTGAACGTACTGCGATCCCCAAGCCTGCCAAGCGTGGGGATTATGGCAACACCACTCTATGAGGCTCTATGAGGGAGGCCTTGTCCAACAGTGGACGTTAATTAGCTGATGGTGTGTGTGATGTGTACATTCTAATAATGATATGTGTATACTAAATAGTTATATATATTAAATTACTTACAATTACGATAATATACTAAACTAATATCTAAAAGTATAAAATAGATAAATATGAAAAACCTTAGTATAGAATAAACAAATATTTTAGAATGAAAATCATTGTTAATAGTATTTAACTACGATCTAAAGATATAGTTTTAGTTTATTTTTTGTCGCGAATAAGTCCGAATATTCCAGTCCTTGGCCTTGGATTAGAAACATATAATCAAAACGTTTTGTATACGTATCCAAGGAAAGTCCACAATGTATGGGTGCATGGTAGTGGTCCGATTTCCTACTTGTCCAGTAGTAGAAAGGGGATGGTAGGATAAAGTCGTGTATCTCCGATGCACATTCTCCGAAATGAATCCTATAGAAAATTTAGACTTGCTACTTTACTAGACTGAGAAGTTTCTTAACCACTAACTTCTCATCGCCTATAGGTCGAGCAGCACGCCGGTCTACCGATTCAAAAGCTTCGAGCTGGTATTTGGCTGAACCATCCCAAATATCCAAATATCCTAAAGAAAATTCACAGTTCTTGTATCCTTTTTTTTTGCTTACCTGCCTGTATTACCATTTTAAGGCTAAGTGAAGATCATTTTACCCATCACGGGACGGAGAAGTTACTTGCGTTTGAGGTAAAGAGGTTCACTAACATTTTCTGTTACCATTAATTTTGTCTCTAGAACTGCTGGTTCGATTTGAATACTGTTTTTATTTGTGTGCAAACAAGGGATCTTTATCTATGAGATAAATAATTTGATTGAAATCTGTCCAGTGGTTTACAAGTTATACCTAACCTTTTTACGGAATGGGTCGAGCTTTTTTTCTACTTGTAAAATGACTGTCTTAGAAATTGTTTGCTTATTATTATGAATTACATTATCACCGTTCGCGTACTTTTTTTTTCTCTTTTACCCCCTATTGGTATTATTTTGGCTTCACACAATCGGCTGTCATTGAGGCAAGTATACACAGTTTACAAAACCTTGAACAGATTTAAATACTTGACACAGGCATGATCAGTATGAAGCAGATGTCCGACGCCAAAATCCTCTCGGGAGAACAAATAAAAAAGTAAATGTGTCAGATACAACATTACATCGACGAGGCAATGAATGGCAAACAATCACGGCGATGAGACCGAGGCGGCCTCATTCCCATTGAATTTCAAAACAGCTCATCTGCATCATTTAAAATTGTAATCAGATTCGCGGGGCCTCTTCATCCATCATTCATCGGCCGACAATCCAGCCGACGCGACGGTTCTGTCTAATCAATTAGCAGTTAAAAAAAGAAATCGTCTCGGATCTTAGCTGCCAGTAACCGCTCATTATTTCTTCTCACACGTTTTTTTTATTGCGGCATCATTATACGTGGGTGTGGTTGTAATTTCCTTTCACCGACGTAAGGGCACACACGCAATCCTAATCCCTACCCTTTGATTACTGCCTCTACCCCCTTCAAGATAGAGTTGAAAATGAATTGGGTGCTGACTTCCTGCAGTGAAGATGCCCGATAAAATATTAAGGTGCCCGTCCTTTTCAGGTCTGGGGGTTCTCTGTCACTCGCATAGAGAATTTCTGTGGATGTTTTTACGCGCGCCGGGGGGCAAAATGTACGTTGTTTTGGCGGCAAAACGCTTCGGGGACTCCGTAACTCAATAAAGCAGATGGGGAGAAACAACATGTTTTATTTACGGCCTTTCAATCGAATATTGCGTTGGTTTTTGGTGCCGTGAGTCAGCGTTTGGCACAGAGTGTGCGTGACAGCTAGGGACACGATATTGCGTACTTGTCACACATTTGGGGTAAATATTGTTGTTCCGAAAAGTTTGATATTTATAAGTTTCGTTATCATTCGTTATCGTTCGTTCGTTTAGATGCAACACGAAGGCAACAATTCGTTTCCTAACTCTACAATAATTGAAGAGCTGATTGTTTTTCAAGTTTCTTTATTTGTTTTAGTATCTTATAGTTATTAATAAGCGTTAAGCAACATTTAAAGATGACAAAAAACTGCCAATCTAAGCCACTGCAAGCTAACTGCAAGTGGAACTGCCGTAGTTATCTGTAAGAAGAAAGTAGACATAAAATTAAGTGACATGTTAAACAATTAGGTTTTGTAACGTTCTTTGTACTTTTTCAGGAGAATAGGTGTCTATCTGGTAACAAGTCCATCCTCATAATACATATCTGATACATTAGGTAGGTACATTCCTTATTGCTTAAACAGACAGATGAGACAGACAGTGACTTTTGCGTTACATCCATCGAAGAGTTTTCTTTTGTTTTCCTATATGGATGATCGCACATCATTTTGTTTGTCTAAACTGAGGATAGTACCTACATTGTTACAAAAAGCTTTTCCATTTCACAAAATTGCATTTGACGTGCAAATCTGCGCTAACTAAAACAAATGGCTGCTTTGATCCTGGTTCATGCTTTATTAAAAGCGAAAAGGAACGTTCCATGCATTACCCCAATTTAAGAGCGCAATTAGTGTACGACCCATACTAACTGTTTCGTAAACTACGGCAAATTTACTTAGTGACTCGTATGTGAGCTGTGGCAGTACGGCTTACGCATTCCCGAGGGGAGTTGGGAGTTTTCCCCCTTTTTGGGGTGGCGGGGTATGTCAGAAGAACCGCTATCGATGGGGTGACCATGTACTTATCATTACTAATAGAGACTTTACGCATTACTATCAGTGAGATGTAATATAATAGAGACTTTATAGGTGAACAACACTGCTCTAAAAATGGCAACTGTTTCGCCGCCGCCGTCGTGATCGGCTGAATTCGGCTTTGGTCGTCGATTATGCTGCGATCTCTTTCACTCTCAAACAAGACGATCTACACATCTCACTCATACACTTCATAGTGACAACAGCCGCCTAAAATAAAACAATTTATATTATTATTCTGTTTCATTTTAATATAAACATAGGTTATATTTACTACTAGAATGTTTAAAAAAAACTCCACCCGTGCGAAGCCGGGACGGGCGGCTAGTATTTTATTATTATATATACCTAAGTAGGAAGACTTCTGGTAGCTAAATGTTCACTGGTGTCATTAGCAGACCATAGAAATTTTGAGCAACCAAACACAAAACGCAGAGCATGAAATAGATGGGCCTACTAAGTATTTACGCAGAATCGCTACATTTTTTTTAGAAGTGACCTGGGTTTATTTTCTATCACTTTGGTTTTTGAAGTGATGTTTTAAAAAAACTCAAGAGTTTTTTTATGTGTGAAATTTCTACACCGCAAATCCTGACACCGCTAAAATGTGCATCCCATAGGTATCATGTAAATCTGGAAATCCCACACCATACGGTTTTATCAAGATGTGGAATGTACTTCCTGCGCGAAGGCCTTTTCCATGGAAGTTAATATGCCACTTTGAACCACTAAGTAATACACAAAAACCGTTTTTCAAAATAGTATATCATATTAGAAATATATATTTCCTATTTAAATAATACATATATAGGTTTCATTATTTAAAATTACCAAGTTTCAACAAAATTTTACTAGGGATTTAAAAAAATCAGTATACGAGTAGGTACTTAATTATATAAAAAGTGTTTCAATATACTATATAATATGAGTCTAGTTTTTAAATTCTATACCTAAACACTTTACATTCTTATTTTTTATGGTTAATATATTAAAACTGTTTCCCGCTTAAGTAAATTTAATACCTATCGTAAAATATTTTCTTGCCATAAAACGCTAAAACGACCAATTTCATATTCGAAAGTCAAGTATGTGTATACTAGATTTAGTGATAATAGTAAATCAATCAGTAAATGAGTATAGCTTGATCCGAAAAAGTCGCAATGTGTGGAATTCCCAGCTTCGGACAGGCTCGATCCCCTCAGTTTCCAACAGGGCGGGCAGCGGAAATGGCATTGGAAAATGATTGGGCTTTTAGCTGATTGCAGCTCCCTTGTTGGACTATTTAGCTACAATGGACAGAGCGCTCTTTGTTGTGGGTGCTGAAATCGGGCAGACTTCGGAGTGTAAAAAGGAACCGTCGTAGTTTTCTTTATTGACTTCAAACTACTTCGTAAGGACCGGACCAATGCAATGTGGATGTATATTGCTCTACAGTGCAAACTTAATCGCACGCTGACTTTGTAAGCATTTCTGATCGTCGTACTTAGGGTACATATTTATGAAGTTGAAAGCGATGCGACGTAGTTATAGTAGAGAACGATGCAACTTACTTTGTAGAGATTTTGATAGATAGTGCTATTTATCAAGTAGTAACTTCCGTCAGTGGGTGAGTATGTCCTTATTTTTGAGATCTTTGGTTTTGTTACTTTTCTCATTAAACTTTGGCATCATACTAAAACTCTATTTTCACATCATTATATTGAGACTATACTCAAATGTGGTTCCAAAAACTGTAGGCAGAGTAGGTAAGTATAAAGAGGAACGAGACGGCACGGCAGCATATTGGCTCAGTGGCTTGACAGATTGCTGATTGGAAGAAACACGGGTAGAATACGGAAAGAATATTTGTTATATTTTTAAAAACTTGTTAAAACAAAACAAAGGAATTATTGACGTAGGTCTGTTAATGGAGCTGAGAGGTGAGTAGTGGAACTTTTTGTATGGGACTCGTTATAACAAAACAAATTAACCCAAACTCGAATGGTTTACTTATAATTATAGTCATTAAAGAGTTCCGCTATCCTCCTGGTTCCGTCATCAGATCAATTCAATGGTACCAAATTAGCAGCAGCAAATATAAGGTCGGGGAAAAAGTTTCTTCGTATTTTTTAAACAAATTCAAGACATATTTTTTTCAAGTTTAATTACATTTAATTATAATATATATGTGCCATTTTGTTCGATAACTTGTTGCCATCTTGTAGGTAGTGACATGATCCCGTTGCTGTAGAATTTTTGGGACTTCTGATCAAAAAAATGCAACAAGTAGTTTTGACAGTCCTCTCTTGATGTTAATCTAACACTACCCAAAGAATTCTGAAGAGATCGAAACAGGTGGAAATCTGAGGGTGCAAGGTCTGGGCTATATGGTGGATGCATTAACACTTCCCAACCAAGCTCTCTAAATTTTTGCTGAGTGGCCAAAGATGTGTGCGGTCTGGCGTTATCATGATGAAAGACCACACTCTTTCTGTTGATCAATTCCGGCCGTTTTTTCTCAATTTCTTGTTTGAGTCTCATCTGCTGTTGGCAGTAGAGATCCGAATCGATGGTTTTGCCCGGCGGTAAAAGCTCATAATGAACGATGCCCTGCCAATCCCACCATACACACAACATCACTTTATTACGTGTTAATCCGGGTTTCGCTACAGTCTGTGGTGCTTCACTGCCCTTTGACCATGATCTTCTGCGCACATTCTTGTCGTAGGTGATCCATTTTTCATCACCAGTGATCAATCTTTTCAAAAACGGTTCGGTTTCGTTACGTTTCAATAGAGAATCGCAATGCATCGCAATCGCATGAGTACACGATTCATTTGGTTTCTTTCAGTGAGCTCGTGTGGCACCCAAATATCGAGTTTTTTGTATACCCAGTTTTTTTCAAATGGGTCAAAACTGTTTTGTGGTCAATCCCCAGTTCTTCAGCTACGTCGTAACTACTAATATGCCGATCTTGGTCCACTTTTTCAGAAATGGCATCGACTTTATCCGTAACAGGGCGACCAGAGCGAGCTGCATCTTTGACATCAAAATTCCCGGACTGAAAACGCTTGAACCAACATTGTGCTACTCTTGATGACACTGCATTAGGTCCATAAACGTCACAAATTTTATTCGCGGCTTGTGTCGCATTTTTGCCTTTTTTGTTATAAAATTTCACAATATATCGCATTTGTTCGTTAGATTCACTCATTTTATCGAACAAAAAAACAATTGAAAAATGGCGGGAAATTGCTTTATACGTTTTGTATTCCTTTTTTAAAATGTCATCTTTTTAATGGTATCAAAACCAGCCAGATACAAACAGTACAACGGATAAGATTTTTACTACAACTTTATACATACAAAATACGAAAAGACTTTTTCCCCGACCTATTATAATCTTTTACGAAAGCTATCATCAAAATTGCGAGTGCTGCCAGCACCGCCATAACATTAAACATAGGGATAACTCAAATCCAAATTTGTGTAAGTACTTATTTTCTATTTTTGTTTTATTTACATGGATTTGACAGTTAGGAGAGACCACTCTTTCGTAAACTCAGTAAACTTGTTTCAATTAAACGCTTAAGTTTAAACAGGTAAAGGATTTATTTAGCAAAAATAGGTAACCAGTGATTGAATATGGATTTCGAATAAATCATCATAATTATGAACACTGCTGGATATAGGCATCTCCCAATGCCGATACAATTATCTTTGGCATCTCCCACAGACTATATAGATAAAGCTCTCGTAGGCATCTCCCGAGACACGTGACTTCGAGTCCGATTTCGGCTTTCGCTCCATTTCTACTTATTAACAATTTTAATAAGTTTCTTAGCCTTAAACATGCTTAAACGTCACCGCAAAGTTGCTATTCCTTCGTTTTTATCGGATCTGCATGGTCTAATTCGGCGGCGAGGACAAAAAGGCAACACTGTATGACTCACAATTTTTTCATTGATAATATTTCGAAAACCCATACAAAGCGCTTTGATTCCACTGTTATTGTGAGAATGAACCGCTAGACTTTGAAATGCGCCGCCTGATTGGGGTATTCCCTGAATTCCCCAATAAATTATACAATCTAGGTGACTTCAAGTCACGACTGAATCTACTAATAAGGCAAGCGTGCTCCATCGTAGATCGCATCAACGTGGCTGCCGACGCAAACCTATTATTCAATAAAAAAAACTAGCATTATTCATTATTTAGCAACAGCACCACATACCTAATTACGTACAACATGCGCATACCCAGTGCAATAACATATAATTTTCCTTGCAGTAGCACATTCGCTAGAAAACCGCATTATGTCTCTCATAACAGTATTTACGGCTGACAGCCTGTTATTTGACGACATAGACGCAGCGGTTCTTGGTAAATACTTAACCTATTCTTACTGTGGGCACTAGCTGGCTAGCTGTCCATAGTTTTCGATGCCAATGTGTGAAAATCCATCGAGGTCGATATAAAGAACTAACTAATAAGTGACCGCTTAGGTTTCAATGCATTGCTGCAGTCAAAACTACAGGATGGAAGGGGCCAACTGGGAAAAGAAGAGTAGGTAGGCCGAAAGGAAGGTGGGCTGACGATCTATCAGAAATAGCAGGAAATGACTGGCAAGCTATTGGCAAAGACAGAGACGAGTGGAAAAAACTGGAGGAGGCCTTCACCCGAGGAGGGGTCCATATCCAACATAAGAATTAACCTATACTAACATCTAGATTATAAGAAAATTACTAACAAGCAACTACTAACAACATTTGAAATGTAAATTAAGGATATGGATAAAAATAAAGGCTTTATTATTATAGGTTTCAATGCACTGCAATGCAATGGTTGTTGGCGACTTGGCCTTTAATTATTCGTTTTCTATTTGGTGAAATGATAGTGAGGTGGTGGATGATTAGGCTCAGCTTGTTCTATAGTTACTATAACGGGAAATGCTCTGATTAACTCTCCCGTCACTCGTCTCCCGTCCCGGTTTCAACTGTCAATCGGCCACCTTCACCAGAAATGCTATCCTCACACGTATTTACGATAGGCAAGTACGTGGAAGTCTTGCACTGTTTGATTTAACCATAGAACAAATTTTTTTTTTTGCTACGCAAAAAACCAAATGACATCCTATATCTATGGATTTAACAGATTGTTTCTATAGGTTGATCCAAAATTGACACAAGATTTAAAAAAATATTTTTTACTGAATCATAAAGTACACAGGATAGGGTTATTTTTGGATCACATCAGGCAAATGCCTCCAAGGCTTAATTTGCTGGCACAATGTACTCTTATGTTGAAATTTTCAACGCCTTTTTTGCATAAATGTGACTGAATTGCGTTGATGCAGCGTTAAATTTACTCCTTCAATAGACTGGTGGTTGTGGGCTTGTTGGCATCTTTAACTTCAAATAACCCCATAAAAGGAAACCCAACGGTGTTAAATCACGTGACCTAGGGGCAATTTTGAGCACCGAAACGAGAGAGAACACGACGAAATGTCTCATTAGTAATTGAATTGTTTCACGGGATGTATGACTGTGGCACCATGTTGTTAAAACCATATGTTTTCCACCTCAATATCATCCAATTTTAGCAGAAATAACTGTGTTCTCATGTCGCGATATCGAGCACCAGTACTGCCTGACCAGCCTATTTAAAAAAATGGTTCAGTTATTCCTCCAGCCCAAAATTCGTACCAAACAGTGACACGTTGTAGGTATGCATTTGTTTTTCGACTATCACATGACGTGTGTTCTCTGTACCTCCAAATGCGACAATTTTATGTGTGTGCTTTGCTATTCCACATATAACCTTATCGGTGTATCAAGTTTGTAATTCAATAAAAAAAATACAATCTAAACAAGAAAAAACCGTTTTCTATTTATTCAAATGTTGCGTTAATTTTGTGTCATCCTTTACAACTTGTGAAATTCCTTCGGTTGTTCCCGTGAAGTACAATCTGGGCTGATTCGGATGAGATTGATGAAAGAAATGAGATTGAATAAAAGGTATAATAAGGTATAATAAAAGGTATATAATGTCCTCATATAGGTACACAACGCCGCAACGCACTGACAATGCCTCGGGTACTTAGATCCCTAAGTGGCGGTAATCACTTGCCATCAGGTAGCCCGTTGCTTGATTGCCACTTAGTTTTAAAAACTGCAGGGATAGTTTGACTCACACCACCACCACCTCGATCTTCAAAGCTGCCTCGAAAATTATAATTCCCCTGATGCAGTCCAATCTCAAATAGTAGCGGAACCCAAATAAGAAAATGAAACTTTTATCTTTTCCCCGAGAGGATTTCACCGTTCCTTTTGTTTACTTGCCAGTATCATGTATTTAAATATTGTGAAGTATCGTCAATTGAGTCACATTAAAGTGATAGAGACTTTAATCGAAGCTTGTATGGTGTTTTGGAAACAACTCGACACCAACTTGTCCACAGTCCACACTCACGAATAATGTTCCCATTGATGGGACACAGGCCTTGTCTCAGAGAGAGGATAGGCCCTAATCTACCACGCTGGCCCAGTGCATGTTGGTGCAGTCATACGTCTTTGAACGTTTGAGGTTCTTGGACATATCGGTTTCCTTACGATGTTTTCCTTCGCCGTTTTTGAGCGATGGAATTGAAACTGCACATAATTCTTTAAGTATTAAATGAGTCACGAAAACTTACTAAATAATAGATTATCTCATTATATCGATCGTCTTTGATTAATACCTAATCCGCCAATATTAAAGTTAAGGAAAATATCTAATACATATATAGGCGAGATGATTTTTCAAGACGGTACCCAAATTTTAAAGAGTTATACATATATATATATACATTTAGCTCTACTTTATTTAAAACCGTCATTGGCTCTACCTACGAGTAGAGTTCTTTAATATACCTATTTCCAAATAAATAAATAAAAATAACTCATAGTTCTGGCCACACGTTTGGTAGGAACGACTGGTGATTGAAATGCTGGCGCCTACTTTCGCGAAAAACTAAGCAGTGGCCTGCAGTGACAAGGCAACGTGGCAATGCTGTCAGCATTCAGGCCACTTTTTCTTCCACCTAGGGCCTTTATTAATTTTTTCCTCTGTGAAGATGTTGGCGTCGCACTTCTTTTGTATTTGCCAGTGTCAAGTATTTATCATGTTTGATGAAATACCGTCAAACAAGTCAGAGTTAAGCAATGTCAGCTCTGTGAAGTCAAAGTCACGCTACTAAAGTGGTGGAGACGTTATAAGAGGCTTGGGGTTTATCTCAGAAAAAAAAAGGGAGCGTTATACCTACAGTTTCCCCTTTAGTACTTACACCCCCCCTTGCTCGTCCATTCGTATACATCGTTTGCAGTTGTGTGCACTCAATATTGAAGTATGCGTTTGTAGAACTAGTAAGAATATGTCAGTGTGTGCAATACGTGTTTACCTCGCCGCCTTCAGTTTTTTTGCAAACTTTTTTCGATACTAGCTCGAATTTAAAGGTACATCCAAACTATATATTATCATAGGGGCTTATACATATTTTTTTTCATTATATAATTTCTTTGTATAGTTTTATTTTTCTTCCACATCTATAATAATAAGTAATAGATATACCTAATTATGATAAATTTTATCGAGCTCTACATTTCGAGCTTCTACATTTCTCCATTAAAACGGTATACTCGCTACCAATTATTGCCAACTTGCTACAAAAACTAGTGTAACCATGTGTCATGCCTTTTACAGTATTGTCTAGTTACTTGAGCTTGTTTTAATATTATTTTCTGTACTAAGACTAAGTACATAGATATGTAAAGGTGTCCGGTAATTACGATGAATTATCAATTAATCCGGCCTTTTTACTGAATTGGCAAAAAAATATTGTAGCTCAACGTAGTAGGTAAGTTTTATTTTTTCGACATATTTTTTTTATTATCTAATATAATTATTATTATTTTTGAATTTTTTTTTTCTTATATAATATCTATGTAATTAATATAACCTTGATATTATAAAGCTTTTGTGCCATAATTATAACATTGTCGTACCGATTTGAAACTTTGAGAGCCTCCATTAATTACTTGAGGTGATTTTGGTGATTTTTCGGTCTAGTCGGGAGAGAAAGAGAAATATGGTCAGACAGCGGTCTGTCAGCTTGACACGTCTGTTAGGGGTTTAAGTTGGCTTGATTTTGGTTTTCGCCGGAGATCTGAAATCCGGCCAAATCTTCATCTCCCATCTCCAAGAATATTGGTATTAAACTCATTACCGAATACCGAGACATGTTTGAACAGACTGCTCGCATCGCAAATATCGGCAAAAACACCGCATCAGCGCTAAAAATAATACCGCTATGAAGTTGAGCCGAAAGCGGACGAACGCGTGCTTATACTGTGGCATTGTAAAGTAGTGCCGCCTCTTGACCGCACCCGAGCTACGAAGCACGAATACGATACGAAGTATGAACGAGAACGTTTCTCGCAATCGAACAAACTTTCAATGTGTGCGTGGCGTCAACGAAGGCTCGAATGTTCGGAACACGAACTCAATTTTATTTTATCCCTACTTGTGTATGTGTGTGTAACTTTTCAAACGTTTGATACGTCCGAATGAGGTTATTCACCGCGCGTGTGTGTGTGTCGCTCGTTCGTGAAGGGTATTTCGTTTTATTTTGTTAGGCTTCGTAATGCCGAAAGGGTCAAGTGAATAATTTCTATAAAGACGTCTTGGACGTGACGTGGGAACGCATTGTGTTTGTGTGGGTATTATTTATGATTTGATTTTTAAAAGTACTTATCTGGATTTAATTTTTAAACCCTCCTTTAGTTAGGTCGACTTTACATTAACCCGTGACTCTATTTTTTGTAGCTCTTTTGTTAATATTTTAAACTCTATTCATTTATTAGGTTTCATATTTAATATGCTTGTTACCGTATAAAGGCATCACACTGATTTTCATTTACATAATTATTACTAATTTGAAAGTTTGTTCGTACTCGTAACAGCTGTATAGATTTGAATGAAATTTGATAAGTAACTAGTTTAAGCCCTAAATTAATATATAGGCTTTTATTTCGGAAAATATATAGCAAGACGCTAAGAGCGGGTGAAACAGCGAGGCAGTGCTAGAAAGGTGGTTATAATCTTCGACCAAAATAAAATGAATGGACGGGCCCAGTAGAAGCGCATTTTTGAAAATTACTAAATGAGCGCCGGCGCTCACTTCGTTTCAGTCGGTCTCTAGCCGTAGGAAGTGAAAACACGAGTCTATTGTTACGCGATAACGAAACATCTGACAAAATTATGAATTCGTACACTTTACCGAAGTGTAAATACACAAATAAAACCGATATCTATTTTTTGTAACAAATATACTGTACATTTTTATAATTAGGTGTTGAAGTATATGTCCGACGGTTTTGACTCGTTTTTACTGATCAAATTCAATGGTTAGGGCCCGTCCATTCATTTTATTTTGGTCGAAGTTTATAATAGGTACTTAAATATACCTAACATACCTAATATTTACAGAGCAAAAATAAATTGAAGAACTGAAAGATTATTTCGAAGCGATGAACGTACCTACCTGCTTACTATTATAAATAAGTACATATAGGCTCTTACTTCATCCCGTACTGCATTGGATTTAAGATAAAGCAACTGCTTGGACCAAAATGGCGGTTACCTTCAGATGAACAACTTGCTACCTTTACTTGCTTTCGTAGACACTCGACAAAACCGTACAACAAAAAAAAACTGCTATCTATAATGACAAAAACCTGTAATTACGTATAATTTGCTCTACAATTCAACAATGAGAAAAACAGCACAATAAAATATTGCTCTACAAATCTACGACATAATCAGAAAAACCCTACGTACCTAACACACAGCTAAAAATTTGCTCTACAATTCTACAACGAAAAGACTAAAAATAAAGATTCCTCTTGAGCCGAAACATTCAGATTTTCAGACTAATACCGAACAGCAAAGGTAAGAACTACAAAAATTTGCAAGTTGAAGTGGCAATGGGCAGGCCACATCGCGCGAAGAACCGATAACTGATGGGGAAGCAGCGTAGGTAAGGAAGCAGGCATCCCACTAGATAGACTGGTGACATTGTGAGAGTCGCAGGCATCCAGTGGACGCAGATTGCAGGCTGTCATTCAGTGTGGATGTCTAAGGGATACATCTATGTTCAGCAGTGCACGTCTTCTTTATGATGATGATGACTGGACAGAGAATTTAAACAAAATAGTACAAAAATAATCTCTCCAAATAATAAATAAATAACAAGAAATACCGTGGTTAGATTAATTCCTCTGGAGCTGAAAATTTAGATTTCCGGACGGAACGGCAGTTTTAAAAAGTCCTAAACAAACGTTTAAAAAGCCTTATATATTCGTTTCATAAAACACACAACGTTTCTAAAATTTACTTTAATTGACAAATTAAAGCTTTACAGAAAACATCATAACAAGTTGAACATCTTAATACATTGAATTTCAGGTTATCCATTCGGTTCGTTTTTTTAACATAATCAATTCCATGTATATATGTTACAGATAAAGTGATTAATAATCGATTATACCTACGTAATGGCTAGACATTATGCATAATGACTAAGTTGTGTAGATAAAGTGATAAATTACTTAAAATATTATTCATAATAGCTAGTAAGAGTTGGTTAAAGTATTAAGTACCTACCTAATCTCCCGCACACTTCGTTTCTACACCGATTACTCCGCCATTTGTGAACTGATTTACGTGTTTTTTTTTATCGTAGAGAAAGCTCTCGAAGTGGGACCATCCAAAAAAGTTTCATTGACTTTGGCTCAGTAGTTTTTAATCGGCTCCAATACTAAGAATAATTTTGTTCGAAAGTTTCTAATCTGGGACATTTTTGCACACACGGTCATCTGACCCCAAACTAAGCAAAGCTTGTAATATGGCCAGAGACTGATATACGTACATATATATTTTTAAATACATACTTAAATAGATATTAACACTCAGACATAGAACACAGAATAGTTCATCACATTTGTGTGATGAACACAAATGTTCATCACACAAATGTTTGTCCTAGATGAGAATCGAACCCACGCCTCCAAGCACAGAAGTTAGGTTCACTATCAATTGAGCCACCGGGGCAGTCAACCGGGTAATGTTAGTCTGTATTATAAATCAATAATTATTTATGTACAAAAAACCGAAATCTCGGAAAGTAGTAAACAACAGGTGAGTTGGTGGTCAAACTCGGACTTATTCGCGATAAAAAAGGAGAATGGAGGTGGAATTAAACGGGATTTACAAACACGCGCACGTACTTTCCTTTAAAAGACCACTGAGTGCGGTTTAAACTAGGTATATTCGGAATAACCGGCTTAATCATACGCAAAGAAATCGTTTTTTTTTAGAAAATGGCACGTACACCAATTAAGGTTCGCCATCATTAGCCTATTCAATAAAAAAAACAGAGATTTACACAATAATCTTCAAAATCAGTTTACAATCGGAGAAGATATCGCGTAACTTACACAAAAAAGACAATCGAATTGAAACCTCCTTTTTGAAATTAGTTGAAAATGAAAAATTAATTTACATCACTATTCACTGTAATTACTTCATCATTATCATCAGTCCTAAATGACCCACTGCTGGGTATAGGCCTCCCTTTGTTTATGCCACTCTTCCCGGTCTCTGGCTAGTCGCATCCACTCGTTCCCGACAGTAGGTAAGGTACTTTTGATGTCGTCAATCCACCTCATCCTCGGTCGGCCCGGGTTCCGCCAACCTAGTCTTGGCCACCACGTAGTTACTGCTGTACCTACACCATCTCCCATCATTACTTCTGGCCATGTGTCCTGCCCAGTTCCAACATTTACGACGAGCTTACAGAACACCTAGAGTCGCTCAGCATGCGCAGAGACGTTGGGTCTCTTGGTGTCTTTTATCGCATTTACAACGGGGAATGTTCTGAAGAAGTTTTCGTTCTGTCAGCGTCGCGGTATTCCCATCACACCAGCCGCCACCGCCTGAAAGTTCATCCACATATCACAGATCGGTGGAAATCGCACACTGTGTGTTTTACGGCATACGCTCCTGCGGCATTTCTGAGTAGCTATAATATGGGGTTATTCAAAACGGCTGTTTATAGAATCTTTAAGGGTCGGCAACGTATCTGTGATGCCCCTGGTGTTGCAGGTATTCATAGGCGACGGTGATGGTTTACAGGCAGGCGGCCCGTCTTCTTAAATCGTTTGCCACCTATGACAAAACGTAAATATTTTGACTTGCTAACCGATAGACTGCAGTATTTAACTAAATAAAAATTAAATGCCACTTGTTGGTAGGCGCATCACATCAGAAATGATGGATCGATTTGATTATTTTATAAATTGTATGTATCTGTAATAATCTGAATAAGGTTGGGAAAATAAAAATTAGAATAGTTGCCCTGAAAAAATTCAGGAAAAATTCAAGTGCTTTTTCTACGGGATAGTGTGCTATTTTTGTATGAACTCAAGACCATAACTACAATAAATTTATTTAAATTAGGACAGGATAACGTCAGGTCTCTCGGAACAGAAAAAGTTTTTATGCAGCTATATACAGAGTTATATTATTATTGCAGCTGTCAAAACTAAAATAACTTGGGTCGAGAATAGAAACTTACTTATCTATTCATACCAAAGTAGGTAAAAGGAGAATTAAAAACATTCTGTAAATAAAACTGACACGTACCGTTTTTAGAACTGAAACTCTATCCCGTCATGGCGAGTAGGTGGAAAAAAACGCTCGTACCTACCTAAAAAATAAATAATCGGAAATAGATTGGTTAAGTAAACGCGCGTATGTCAAAATGATATTATTCTCTCATTATGGTGATGAAATGGACTAGCGTTTGACCATAACTCACCTACCTATATAGTCTAAAATAGAGCACGCTTGTTCATGAGGTGCGGCACTAGATTATTTTTAGGGTTCAAGTGAGAGGCGGGATTAAAAAAGGTCGTCGTATCTAGGTAGGTACTTATTATACTTATCTATTATTTATTTCTATTATGAACCTGAACAAGGTCTGGTTTATGATCAATAAACTGGGTTTTATCAGGTGTATGATAACACTAAGAAATCATTTTGTCTACTTCCGGTTCTTGACCAAAATCCTAGGATTTTGATAAAAATCCTATATCTCCTTTTTATTATAGAACCTAGTTTTTCAAGGTTTCCTTTGCATGAAAATCTTCGAGACAGCTGTCTCGGCAACTCGAGCCGCTGTGTCTTTTCAAATTCAAAGCTCTCGAACTCATAGATCCTAATATACTACAATAAAAATTCGGCACTAGTCAATAAATTCGATGGAAATCTGAATAAGCCAAAATGTTTACAATATCCTAATAGTTTAACAAGTAGGAACCATTTTTTAAATACCTCTCGAAAATATGCGATAGAACATAATTATTATCCCGAAAGATATTCAGAACCAAGAGTAGCGACATCGGAAAATGCAACTGATTCGCTTTTTCTCAAGCTTAAAAGAGGTTTTTCAAAATAGATGACTTCATTCCGCTTCACAATTATTGAGCATTAAGTACAGAACTGTAAGACGATGTTTATTGGATTTGGATTTTTGGATGACGTTTTTATTAAAATTCTGTTTTATATTTTTGTTTTAGCACTAATAAATAACGCTTTAAGTCCTTTTCCTTTCGATTTTTTTCAAACCTCCTTGCACATTGAAATATTTACCTACTTAGACTACAAACAAGATATTAGAGACAAAAATAAATAATTTTTTTGTTGTGGTAGGACTCTTTTGCAGGGATCCGCCTGAGGAAGTACCACACCTTTGCCAGTTATTCAACCGCCAAGCAGTAGTGCGCAAACACTACTGTGTTCCGGATTGAAGTGCAATGTTTCCAGCGAAATTACTGGGCACACAGAGATTTGTCATCTTATATCTCGGGGTGACGAGCGCAGTGCTTTGCCATCCAGGGTTTTGAACTGCTGAAGTTCAAAATTCTGAGTGGCGTTGAGCTGTTATGGGCAAGTGTGAAGAGCTATCAGGCGAGCGACTTCGCTCGTCTCGTCACCCAATATCATAAAAAAAAGAAGTGTGTGTGTGTCAGCTACGACGCACGATTGGAGTTTACTCGGCAGCAGAAGAATGAGATGGAATACATGTGTTGCGCGCAGGCGCGCAACACATTTATTCCATCTCATTATTTTACACGTTCAATCCTACAGATATATATGTTTCTCTTTCTACGTAACGCCTCAACTTTTCGTGTTACACTTGATTTTACTCCTCATAAAATTTCCGTACCGGGCCTTATAACTCAAATCGTTTCTTAAGGAGTAAACTCCAAAAAAGTCTGCGAAAAACCTTAAAGATAAAGAATAATTTAGTTCGAAGAATGTTCTAATAAGAAGAAAGGTCACACTGTCGATGTTTAAGGAAATATTTGTAAGCAAGAAAAGAGTAAATGACTCCGACTGTACTTACCTCAAAGTGTGGCGGCGACGGCGGCGTGTGCGCAGCTCGTTAACGTCACCCGGAATCCTGCTCCAACCAGTCAGGTCACTAGAGATGAGGTGGGTAACATGGTTGACCGGATGCCGGAAAGACGTTTAGGTGGCACTATTGTCCATGCGAGGATTTACAACTTACGCACCGGAAACTTTATAGACATGACTTACATTTAGATTACTGCAACAGCAGACAAAAAATAGTTTCTTGGATGAATACGAAAAACGTACGCTGAGGCGAAGCCGAGGCACACATAAAATGACTCAAACAATACCTTATTGTCGCGAAGGCAATATTATTTACGTCGAACGAGGTGTAATAATAAAAGTTCGAGAAGAATATGTAAGAAATTGCTGGGGTACCTACCGAAACATTAAATTCAAAAAGATTTCGACTTTATTTTATTTATTTGAACGTTACATTTGGTTCTTCTCTCAATTTCTATAGGCTGTTATGAGCAGGTGTATTGAGCCGGAAAATTTGCCGGATAATCTATCCGTCTTTGTAGTTACATATCTAGTTTATGTGTGTAGAATCGATGTGTGAAGGACAATTTAGAAATACTTACTTGTCAATCTACGGCCATTTGAGTGGACCGAGACCAGTTCCGAAATAGGTGCCGTGTTGTAGCTAAATGTGGTAACTATTTCAAAGAACCTGTTGAATAATAGGATTTGATGAGGTTAGGTACCAACTCAACACGATTTGATATTGATACACGTAGAAAAATACCATAATATTTTGATAAAGATCATCATACTTTGGTTTTACAAGGTTACTGGTAATCAGCATCCTCTCTTTAAGGGATCCGGTCTCATTACATCAAAACAAATAACTTTTGTTCTACGACTTAACAAAGTTCGCAGACGTATCTGTGATGCCCCTGGTGTTGCAGGTATTCATAGGCGACGGTGATTGCTTACCATCAGGCGGCCCGTCTGCTTGTTTGCCACCTAAGGCATTAAAAAAACTGGAGTGATATTTTGTAAGGAACAGCAGATTTTTTTCTTCGAAAAGTAGAGACAGAAAATCAGACAGCGACTTTTCTTTTGACTTTCGCACACTCGTAAATAATGCGATTGAATTAAGTTTCAGTCACCAAGACAGTTTTAATTTTTTATTCGACTTCCAAAAAGGAGGAGGTTCTTAACTCGTTTTTTTTTAATGTTTGTTACCTTCGAACTTTTGACTGGGTGAACAGATTTTGATGATCCTTTTTTTATTTGAAAGCTGGTGCTTCCCGTGTGGTCCAATTTGGTCCAGTTCTGATATTTTTTAAAGTCGGTTTTTTACATTCATAATTAACCAAATTTTGTGTGTTATTTTAATGCGGGACGCATTAAATAATACCATTTATTCATTCCCACTAGGTACTTCTATTCGCCACGCGCTGCCACATGGTCGGCATATGTTATATCTAATTTCCCCGTTTAATGGACGAGTAGTGTTGTTCTGTTCCCACAAAGCCAATTGTGTTGGAGATTAACGTTTGCCATTTTAGCAGAACAAGTGTGAAGACTGTTGCTAATGGCTCGGACTGTTTGCTTTGTCTGTTATACAGGGTTACACAAAACGGTGGTGAGCTGAAAGGAGGCAATAGTTCTCATTGTTATGAACTACTTCTACTAAGTAAGCAAATATATCAGCTGTTCAATACATTATGCTGGCTAGAGCTAATTCGAGCACGTTTTTTATCACAGTTGATCATATAGCTTTATACTGTACTGCATCAGATAGTAGAGTCGCATTGAATGCAGCAAAAATATGGTGGTTACGGTCTTTTTCGGTTTTGAAGTAGATAATAATTAATTTTATAAAATAATAGGTAATATAGGTGTGACAAAAAATATGCCAATTTGGCACCATCTTAAGGGTTGGTCCCATACTAAAATTTTACTTATATAATGATAAGCACAATGACCTCCTTTCAGTTTAATACTATTTATTGTAGTTGATTGAATCAGGCGTTACTTTGCGAAAGTCTATTTTCAAAACGTTAACTTGTTGTGTGTAATACTATTGTTCCGTCTAACCCTATAAGATATACCTACCCTAAGTAACGAAAGTAAAAAGTTGTCTCTTTTGAAATAGGTATGGTGCTCTATTATAAGGAATTACGGATGATTTCTAGCTTTAGCTACTTAAGTCGTTGTGTATTCTGAAATATTCTGGACTACGAATCTGTTTGAAGACAAATAAGTAGGTATGGTCATGGGATAAATGCGATTATCGTGGCAGGTACGTGACAACTGTATTTCGAACTGCCATTCCAAAGCAAACTTGTACAAGTTCGCTTTTGATAATGAAGCAAAACAATAAAATAAAATAAAGATAAGATTCCGATGTACCAAACTTTAATTTGTATTAAACATAAGTACGTATTTGCAGAAGACATTTAGGCCCAAATTCGACTGGACCAAACGGCGCGTGCGTCGCGGCAAACAAGCGGCCGTAAGACGGAGCAATTTTGATCCTCGAGTTACGACAACTGGCAATCCGCAACTACCTTCATAAGAACTTTTTTTCATCTATATAGATAGATAAAAACTAATAAATGCAAGTAATAATGAGACATAATAATTTTGAGTAACAGAAAAGACACTTTTACTTGAAAGAAGAAGACGTAACAATTTAGTTTTTGACATCTTCGACGACATCGTCAATTAACATAAGTACTTATTGAGTTAGTTTAAAGACGATACTGCTATTCTCAACTTGTTCTCAACCCACAGAAGTGAGAATTTTTTCGTTTAGATTAGAAGGGCTGTCAAGGCATTTTTGTAAGAAATCCGTCAACGCCTTGTAAACGAACCACGGTGAAATCACAAAATGATCAATAATTTAGGCTTACCGGTGATAGGATATTCCACCTTTATTTAAATTAAAGTCTTTGCTAGCTAGGCGACACGTAATTATAGTATAAAACGGCATTTTGAATAAAACCGATGGAGCAGCATATACGCATTCGAAATCAGTTAGGAACTGTGTTGCAGAGTTCGACGCGATAACGTACTTAAGAATGTTCACTCGTATGCCAGTTAACAAAATGTTCCTTCTCTTTTCCGTTCCATTCCCTTCTCTTTTCTGTGCTAATGCCTACCCAGCCAATCACCAAAAAATCTTTAAGTAGTTAGAGTTACTTACTTGTCAAAATTATACTTCACAAATAACATGCAACTCTTACCAAACTCATGCAAGTAGCAATCCCTTCAATTTTCTCCACAAGTAACAGGATAGCGTGAGATCCTGGACCCCCGCTTGACGTTTCAATGGCTCCGATGATGGATGCCGACCCCTGCCACTTGAGCCATTGTCTTGTCGCGCACTGATTGTGTATGCTCCGAACAGATGGAAAATCTTGTAGTTTTTACTCATACTCATTTATTCATACGAACATAGTACCTATAGTCAGAAAACTAATATCTTATAATTATACTTTATAATAAGAATGTAGAGATAAAAAAAAATGCTGCAGGCTGTACACGTTAAAACAGTTTTTAGAATTTTTGTCTATTTGTTTATTTGTTTGTGCACGTTCATCTCCTAAACTACTGGACGAATTTAAATACGGTTTTCACGAATATGCTAAGATATGACCAGATTGAAGAACAGGCTATAATATTTTACGAAAGGGCCGGATTAAGGGAGGAAAAAAGGATTGAAAGTTTATATGAAAATCTACGCGGTCGAACTCGCGTAGCACTAGTGTACATACCTAAATAAAAAGTACTTAAAAGTAAGTAAAATCTAATAATAATTAAATACATTTACGATGTTAGAACCATAAGTTTTTTATCAATGTCGTAAAATGCTTCATTGATAAGCCAGCGTTATATGGTGCTAAGTGCTAACCTTGCTTTGAATATAGGCAAGTTGATTAAAACTACATCCTCTGGAAGCCTGTTGTAGATCATTGTAACCATGACCATGAGTCAACTTCGTTGACTTGGCGAGTGACCATTAGTCTAAAACCTTACCACGTGTCATCATGGGTGAAAAGTTGTAAAAAAAACATCTGCCTGTACTTGTGACAAGTAGTGCGTTGCTAGGGTTCACGTAGCGTTTCACTGAACGCTGTATACGACTTGAGATTTATTCGCATATCTATTGCTCCCGATGCACGATGTTTTTGCCATGAATTGCAAATTTAATCATGAATTCATAATGTTTAGTAGCTCAACAAAAACTTAATAAATTGATAGACAGAGACAGCAGGTAAATGTAGATCACAGCATTGTGTTGTAGCATCCTAGACATCATCATACCAAACTCCCTTGCCAACATTTACACCATACAGAAAGTATCAAAACTCTTGCTCAGCGCCCCGTCAGTCGCCGATCGTTTGATAACCCAGTGAAAGCATGAGTTATGTTCTGCGGTGTCTTCAGTTGGACAAGACGACGACGTGATTGATGGTTCGTGTAGATATATATACCTATAGAACTCTACATAAATACAGGGTACGTCTCGGTACCCAGGTACTACTTTGATAATACTCGGTACTCGGTACGGTCGGTTTGATACTCGGTATTACTTTGATAATATTTATACACTAGGTAGCAGCATTTGTACTTTCTCTATACCTTCAACGGTAGGTATATGGGCAATCCAATTATTGTTTTGTATATTTTGGAGTGTTTGCATCGGATCTGCATGATTTAATTCCCTCCTGCCCATTTTTCTATCGAACTGCCATAGAGCGGGCACAAAAATTCGACACCTCTTTATGGTTGATATTCCGAAAACCCGTACGACGCGCTTTGATTCCTTTTATTGTGCAAACTGATAGTCTGGAATGCGCTGCCTGAATGGGTGTTCCCAGATAGTTAGAACCTGGGTGTCTTCGAGTCAAGAGTGAATCGGTTTCTTGTAGACAAGCATGATCCATCGTAGACCGCATTATCGCTTATCTAATAGGTATCGCTTATCATCAGGCGAGTTGGCGAACAAGCGCAAGCCTAATATTTAATAATAATAAAGTATGATAGGTTAGGTAGATAAGTAGTTACGATGTTTAGTGTTGGTTAGCTTGTACTTTCTTTATTCTATCTCTAACTTACCCTCATTAAATCTCCGCTTCGCAGACGACCAAGTCTAGTCCTATTAGAGGAAACTCCTAAAAAACTGGTACAAATGATCAGAGATTTAGCCAGGAAAGCATGGAAGTCTGACTCAAAATGAACGAAAATAAAACACAGGTGAACACTGAACAGCACATGTGAAGTAGAAATCACGTTCAATGATAAAAAGCTAGAATTTGTCAATTCGTACACCTTGGGACAAGATCATCACAACGGAAGATCAAAACAACATAAGAATCGCAACAGCTTACAAAAAATATTGGAGCATAAAAGAAATCCTGAAAAACTAAATTCAGTTTGAAAATGAAACTTAATAATTTCAACACTTGCATAATTTGTTATCATATGGGCCATGCTTCGTTCCATGGCCAAAGAGCCATGGAACGAAGCATCTAAATATCAGGAGAAGCAATAAAGGAGAGGGGACAGGATAAATAGTGAAACTATCAATAATAAAACGAAGTCCTCAAATACCTATGTATACTAAGATACACAATATTATCAATTTAAAAAACCAACTTCACAAAATTAGTATAAAATGGCTAAATTACTTGGATGATCATATTTATTGTCATCCAGGTAACAAAGTTTTAGTTATTTTGATTTAAAAGCTAAAATAATAAACCGATTTTGATGATATGTCTATGAGCCCAATCTGAAAATATATCCTTTCAATTAAAAAATAATAATTCCGAATCGGTTCATAAATGACGGAGTTCTGAGGTGACAAACATTTAAAAACTGAGAACCCTTTCCTTTTTAACATACTTCCAAAAAGGAGGAGGTTTTCAATTGTTTTTTTTTTTATGTTTGCAACCTTAGAACTTTGGACTGGGTGATTTTGATGATTCTTTCTTTGTTTGAAATCTGGTACTTCTCGTTTGGTCCCAATTTAGTCCAGTTCTTACATTTTTATGAAGTTGGTTTTTATATTGATAACTATCAGCAGTCAGTTCTAAACTATAATATAATAATATATTAATGGTTGCAGCCGATAATAATAACAATGATCAACGATTATCTAAATAGTATCTGCACTAATGAGTAATCAATCGAAGCATCTCTACAAAAATAACCTATAACAAAACCATTGAGAGCAAAGCTAAATCAAACACCAATTAAAACAGCTATACAAATCATCGTCCCACTTCACTGCACCCACAAGAGTGCGAGCCTGATAACGGGGGGTGGAAGCCGCGTTTTCAATTTCCGCCCGAAACCACCCTACAGACTGTTATCTATACTGTAACAGCCTTACGAACCCCCGGTTGTACTATTAGTTATTCTGTGCCTTCTGCCCTTAGGCTTAACTTAGACGAGGAACTTTTTGTTGATCGGGCTATGGAAATTCTGCGAGTAAGACCGACAGCAGAATAAAACGACGAAGGTACTGCTAAATATTATTTAAATCGGGTAATACAGTACTGAGATATTAGTGATTAAATATTTTAGTTGGTTTATTAGGGATGCTCTGTCCCTTTCCCGCAAAGTGAGTGTCAGTATGGATTTTGTGTGGCGTACTTGCAAGTGACGTCATCTGTAATTATAGTGCGCTCTCTGTCTAGCAAGCCATTAAAATGCCCGTCTCTCTAAAATATGCTCTGTTTAGCAAGACATAGAAAAATCTTGTCTATATTTAACACATTTAAATACTCACTTATACGGTCAAAAGCTGACCAATAAATGAGGTACAATTTTAAACCTAGCGATAACTGGAAAGAGTTGACTTTTCCACGTCGATTGCACGCAGTGAGGCCTCTTGACTCTCCTTATAGGTCAGCGTTGAGCCTTTAGAGTGCGAGAGAGTAGCATTAGGCCGACGTAAAGTCAACGTATGCGTTTGTCTTTACAGCCCGGCTATACACCCCTATCTCAGGCTGAGGGTAATTTTATTAAAAACACGACGACGCGCCCGACACCCGGTGAATATTTATCTCTGTGTCCCGGATGTGGAATTTGAAAGGGTGGATTCGGTTCGAATAGTTTGGATCGGAGAGATTAAAATTAAAGCTAGGTATTTGGAGATATCAAGAGTAGAAAATACATCTGACAAAGTAAGTATAGTGTAGAGAAGTTTGCTGATAATGTTTTTTTTTTGTATAGATACCTACTGATAAGGTATAACATGAAAAGCGTATTATATCATATACAACTGATTGTATTGATTTAATTGTGTTTTATTTTATACAGCACATTATTATATCGTTTTTAATTTGATTTAGATTTAATTTAGTTAGGTATTTATTTATCTACTTTAGTATATTTCGAAATAAAAAGATATCTTGTATAATTAAATAAAATTGTATACTATAATCATGCCAAGTTTGACGCTTGTGCCTATTACCGATTTTATACAAGATACGATTTAAATAACTATCTGAATTGTTTTTTAAATAGTATCTTGTATAAACACTGTTTTAAAATATCACGGTTGTTCACTAAAGTTATATGAGTTCCAGTGATAACCGTAGCAAAAGACTAAGAAAGAGCGAGAGTTCAGCGCAGTTACATGCACCATGTTCACGGGAAGACTGAAGAATGCGGTTGGTTGAACAGTTGAAAGTTAGGTGCAGAAAAAACGATCCACCCTCTTTCTTAGTCTTTTATCACTGGATCTCAATCATAACAACCGTGATAGTTTAAAACAGTGTTCTCCTCTTTAGGTCGTTTAAAATTATAATACTCGTGAATTAAATAAAACAGCAATATCAGATTTCATTGACAAGGTTTTACTTTTAGATGGGATGTAGGAAAAATACCACATTGCAGCTCTGTTTTCAAGAATATATGTGAAGGATACATTAGAATACTGAAAAAAAAAATACATTTCCCGGGAAGAAATAATACCTATAATACCTTTGAGAAATCCTCTACTTATTATTTTCAAAGAAAACTCTAGGTTGGTAGTACTTAGTCCAAAAAAGGCAGTCATGTCATGGGAACTGCCAACAGAAGTGAAAACTAATGTCACATTAGCACGTCGGCGACGCGGCTTCATTGGCATGTTGGTAACGCGAACTCGAACCCATATGTTTTGCCCTTAGAATATAGAAAAAATATTCTAAGGTTTTGCCGCCACAAAAAATTGCTCAACGCGGTTCAATAAGTTTTCACTTCAACATTTCCCGATCTATGCTTCAACAGAAGTAGGTAAGTAAATGTGAGTATTTTCTTATCCCGTTAATGGAGAAAATAAAGAAAGTATTGCAGAACAAAAGAAAGCAGATTCTCATTTCTTTATCTTAAGATACTCCCAATTTATTCAACGTAGATATACCTCTTCCGTGTCAAACATGCGACCTTCGATGATCAGCAGTTAAAAGATTAAATTAGACGTCAATTCAGTAATGTGTCATGATAATGTATTGATGATGTAATGCAAAGAGAATACAATAGAAGAGAATAGGTCTCTTTGGAATAAGCAAGAACGTTCCTTCCAAGTTCCTTCGTTCAAGGAAATAAGTATCCCTGATGTATATCACAATCAAATCATAATAAGACTTATTTATGTTAATAACTGATATAAGTTCATGCGAAAGACAACATTCATACGCAAAAGAAGAAAAAAAGACTCGTCACGTAAGTTTCACGATTTTTTTGCTAAAAACAATGACCTTCGATGGCTAAAACGAACTTGATGTTTCAACAGCAGATAGATGCTTCATCTGTTCTTACTATAAACCTGTCAACATTGATATTTATGTTGAATTCATTACCTATCAAAAATCAAAGCATCCGCTCTACAATGCAAGTACAGTAAACACAGAATTATCCCTATTACAAATTAGCAGTCATTTAATTGAGGTCCGTCTATTACAGACTGGCTTGCCTGCTTTGCCCGCGTTGTGAACAAAACATAGCCTACTTTACTCAGTAATAGATTAGCATCCTATCAACATTTTTTCAAAATTGAATTTGTACTTTCTTCCCTACAAACAAAGTCACAAACTTTACCTGTTTATGATATCTGTGTAAAAGATTACAGACCCTATCAGCCTGCCCACAAGAAGCGTGTTCTCGACGCGTAGGGGAAATAAAAACAGTGCCGCCAATCTAAATTAATTCTTTGAACTTCAGCTAGGTATTCATGTATCAACTGCTTTTTAGTCGCGCTGTTACTGCAACGCATCGTTTTGCTCTACTTTCACGTTATACTCGTTTCAGATACAATGCTTACGAAGACGTTCTTGAAAGTGTATTGAAATTATTGAGATGTGTTCATACCCAAAAACGTTATAGACCAGAAAAAATACAAAGCAGCCCAATTTTCCCCAACACATTTCTATTGTCTTCAGTCACTTATATTTTTAGTATTCCTCAAAAGCCACATGGCGGTCCCGTCTCAAATTTGCACAGGCATTGCCAAAAGCGGACAAATTCCCAGAACACCTATTGTCGAGACATCATTACGACGCGCAATTTCGCCGGATCTCGCATCCCCTTTATGTAACCCAGGGTTATTTCAAAAAACTATAACTTCTCGATCTATACTAAAACTTATTTCCTTAATAAAAGAGCTGATTTTCGCTAGAATCAACAAGGGAAGCGAGGATCAATGAGATTGCACAGTTCCACGCCGGGTGTCTCGCTTCAAATTTCTATACCGTCAGCGCTTTATCGCTATGCAAACCATACACATGACTGAACTATTAGGAGTCCAAAGCGCTTTCGGCGCTGTTTAGAGGCCATCTGATTTTGTTCATGAAAGGAGTTTGAAGCAACGTTTTCCAGTCTCATTGTTAGAAGAACCTTTTCCTTTGCCTCCGTTGAAATCCAAAGTTTTAGGTATTTACGATGCGACGCCAAGTTTTTGCGCTTGTTTTTTGAACCTTTTGCTTAAGGCACATGTTTTTTTGAGGACCCGTTTGGTAAAGGATCATAAAGATTTTATTTATGGTCGTAAAGGCGGTCCCATTATGTTATGATTAGTTGGTTCTGGTAGATAATTGCGGATGATGAGATTATTGTTTTTGTTGTTCTTTTGTAGTACGTCATTGTTTTTTGTTGGTTTTGTTCAGGTTTTATGTTATGCAAATGCATTTACTGGCTCGTGTCGGTTACAAAAAAGCTGTTGTATCTAATTACGTGCTTAACTTTCTTTATAGGCTCATTTTCATCATAATTGTTAATGTTTATTTTGCTAAAAACTTAAATAGATTTACTATTTATTTTAGATGTATAACTTTTTTTTTATAATAGCTCCGCGCTTGATCACTATCTTGTCTGATGACTCTAAACTCTTATGTAAATTCTTTCGAAATATACCTGCTCAAATAAATTTTCGCCTAAACACTGTCTGGGCTCGACTTCTACGTCGTTTCTTCTCACTAACGATACAAATATCCGGCAGTAGAGTACCTAGATACCGGCTGGTATCTATTCTCGATAAGAATTTAGAATGGGGTTATGGATGGTCAGATCTGACCTGAATGGAAACGGAACGGAACGGATCTGACTTCCCGTTCAAGCAAGCCACGCGCCTTTGGTATATGCCTGTCTCGCTTTGGCACGATAAAAAAAGTTGACAAACTTTCTCACGACGTGTATGCTAGCCCTGCCGAGAAGACAACGGTTTCGAAGACCTACGAAAAGAAGGGGAAATTCTCCGATCATTTACTGGGAGTAATCATCATCATCATCATCAGCCAGAAGACGTCCACTGCTGAACATAGGCCTCCCCCTTTAACCTCCATACTGAACGACATCCTGTTATCTGCATCCACTGGATGCCCGCGACTCTCACAATGTCGTCGGTCCATCTAGTGGGAGGGCTACCTACGCTGCGTCTTCCGGTTCGCGGTCTCCACTCAAGAACCTTTCTTCCCCATCGGTTATTAGTTCTTCGAGATATGTGGCCTGCCCATTGCCACTTCAACTTGCAGATTTTAATAGCTATGTCGGTGACCCTGGTTCTTTGGCGAATATTTTTGGCTATGTTCCGAATTTTATCGCGTAAAGAAACTCCGAGCATAGCTCTCTCCATTGCCCGTTGTGTGACTCTGAGTTTTTCCAAAAGACCAACAGTTAAGGACCACGTCTCAGTACCATATGTCACCACTGGCAACACACACTGGTCAAATACCTTTGTCTTTAGGCACTGTTGTATCTTGGACGAGAAGATTTCACGCAATTTCCCGAACGCTGCCCATCCGAGTTGGATTCTTCGGGCGACCTCTTCGCCTAAGTTGTAATGCCTCAGGTAAACTGGGGTCCTATGGAGATTCTGGCGGCCTCCGTTAGGCACAGAGGCATTACTAAACAAGGTCCCAGCCGTCTTCTTTCCCCGTCCAGACCAAGCGTACCATACATTTTAATTGACTATGACATTCACTTCACGTTGAAAACAGCAAGAAATCTTTAGTCTTGTTCTATTAGCTTTAACTAACATAATCTACATTGTTTCTGTAACAGGAGATGTGAAGATCTTCCAACCTAAAACACGAGCTCCTCCATAGCGTCTACGGACTACACTCCTTGCCTTGGTATTAAGGCGTTAGTTGAAAGGAAACTGCAAAGCCCCGGGTATAGAATAGACGTAAGACCGCCTCTCTGTTTTGTAGCGATTGCTCTTGAAACAAGCGAATACACGTGCTCAGGAGCACCACGTGCTGATCCCGTCCTCGCTTTTCCGTTTAGGACTTCAAAGATTAGTAGATAATTAAACCGTTTCATTGTTGTGTAACTGATGCCCCCGTTTCTCGTATCTGTTTGTTACCTTTCCATGACTAAAGCGCTGTACGGATATTAATAAGGTTCTGAAAGTATTGTGCGTCATGGAGGACAAAGCAGACGTGAGATAGGTACTTTTAGTCCCGAAAAATGCTGAAACCCTCGAAAACCCGGGAAAAATCGTGGACATATTGGCAAACGTTCAAAATCATCGTTCATCAGACATTACAAATTTTCAAAGTCATTAATTCTCGTGATAACGATCAGGGTCCGCCGGTCAGGAGACCCTTACCCATTGGCAAATAACACCTTTCAAGTGCTGGCAGTTTTTTAATCAGAAACCGTTCTCGACCCTTTCTGCTTGGTTGCCTTTATGGGATCTCAGATAGATACCCATCGACAATAATGATACCTTGTGAATAACGAGATTCAGAATGAATTATCTTAACTTTTGTGTAAGTAATTATTACCTATTTGTTTAGCATTATTCCGGATAAAAAGTATCAATGATCCGTTTTAGCTGTTTTGTCGTGAAGACTTGAAGAGGTAATAAACTGACTCTGTCAGTCAATTAGTACGCAGTTACATTCAAGTTAATATTAGAGTGTGATTACTTGTGTGATTGTTAGTAGTATAGTTACTTCAATATTAATATTATGACTTGCTGTTGTCCGCGGCTTCGCTCGCGTAGTATAGAAATAAACGTTAGTCCCTTCCCGCCTTTTCAGTTTCAGTCCAATCGTCCGTCCGTCCGTCCTGCAATCCACTCTACTCCCATCCCGCTAATATCACCCCAGACCCAAATCCGTCTCATAATACACTCTACTTCAAACCTGTCCTGTCTGCTGAAGTCCCGCATCCGTCCACTCTACTCCCATACCGTAATCCATTCTATTTCAATCCTACCTTTTCTTTTTCAGTCCCGCATCGGTCCTGTAATTTATTTTACTTCTGTCTCACCTTTTCCACTTTAGTTTCGAAATTCACTCTACTTCTATTCCACCGTTTCTGTTCCAGTTGCGCATTCGTCCCGCAATCCACTCTACTCTCGTCTCATCTCTTTCTACTCCAGTCTCGCATTGCCCCGTAATCTACTTTACTCAATCACATTCTTTCCATTTTAGTCCAACATTCGTCCCGGTCTGATTTTCCGTCAGCCCATTCTCGTCTCCTACCCGTAGCATGTCAATGCCCGCATCGTACTTATTGGACAAATTGGATCGCACTGGATTCCAGCATCTGTATACTCCAGTATCTGTGGCTAGGCTACCATAGGTACAGAAGAAATAATAGTACAACCACAGCTTAGTAGTAAGAATGAATTTGGCACTATCGGTCTGATCTGTTCGATGCGGATGTATATCATATGGTATGCCTATACTTTCATAGTGTTGTTTAGCACAAAACCATAGTTTTTACAATCTATTGAAATTTTAGTCAAACTGAAAACATTAGGTGATAAAAACACTTGTGACTATGAAGGCGCTGTGCGAATTATTATGGACCCGTAATTTTACTTTCATATTATCTTATAATACTCCATAGATTAGGGTATGACTTGACTTTGACTGGGACTGTAACTAGTTTGTCGACAATTACCCCATAGAATCCACTAGTATAGTCTCCACCACTTTACTAGGGCAAGACTTGACTTTGACTGTGACTGGTTTGTCGATAATTACCCCATAGAATCTGCTAGTAGCCTCCACCAATTTACTAGGGCAAGACTTGACTTTGACTGTGACTGGTTTGTCGATAATTACCCCATAGAATCTGCTAGTATAGTCTCCACCACTATACTAGGGCAAGACTTGACTTTGACTGTGACTGGTTTGTCGATAATTACCCCATAGAATCTGCTAGTATAGTCTCTCAAAGAGCGTTTCTGGCAGAATAAAAATGCTATATAGTACAGTGCCAATGGTACACACGAAAATGAGAAAATACAAACGGTTCCATTGCACGGAGCGGCAACGTCGCACGACGCGTTTAGGTTGCCCCTTGCCATGTTTAGTCGATGTTTAAAAATGAGACTAGAACAAAAGATTCATAAATAGTGCATCTTTCATTTGTTGTCTGTTATATACTTATACCTATACTTATTTACAATGTAATCAAATTACTATTTAAGTTTAAGTTATTAAATGACTTTATACTTAGTAGGTACCTACCTACGAGATCCGGCTGCAGAATTAGTGCGGTCATCGAGTATTTGCTTAAAACCACAATTTTTACTCATATTTATGATTAGGAGAATATATATATCAACCGTGCCAATCAAAATGTAGCCGCTAGTATTTTTAATTAAATTATTGTTCATAAATTTATAGGAAAAAAATTCATTCCTTTGTTTTTGAATAAAATGTCGTCCACTTCACCCGGATCAGCCGGATCTTAGACTATTCTTGTTGCTGCCGTGTATTGTGTATCTATTTACTTTACACAAATGTTAGAGTATAGAATTGATTTTTATCGCCATTTGCAAAAATTATAGAATCTTCCGATGGATTTTGCGCCACCTTGTACAATTACACTGAAAAAAATATCCTGACTTTCCTGCTAAGTCTTGGAAGTAGGAATCGGTTTTGGAAGGCAAGATGACCTTTTCCTTCCTAAATTTAGGAATGTCGGGTTTGGCTTGATGACCTTCTCCTTTCAAAATTTAGAAAGATCGGTTTTGGAAGGCAAGATGACCTTTTCCTTCCTAAATTTAGGAATGTCGGTTTTGGACGGCAAGTTGATTTTCTTTCAAAATTTATGAAGATCGGTTTTGGAAGGCAAGGTGACCTTTTCCTTCCTAAATTTAGGAATGTCGGTTTTGGAAGGCAAGATGATCTTTTTCTTTCAAAGTTTATGAAGATCGGTTTTGGAAGGCAAGGTGACCTTTTCCTTCCTAAATTTAGGATTTATTCCTTCTGCAAAACTCAGCAAGAAAGTCAGGTTTTTTTCAGTGTAGATATCAGACTGTCTGTGGTGTAATAAGTAATTAAAGTTGGGAAGAAAAATAAAAATATTTTTAAAATAAAATTAAAGTCGTAGAGAAATGGATATCTTCAGAATTCAGGCGTTATCAATAAATACACAACAGCTGTTAGATAATAGGTATAGGACTATAGGTGATATCGTGTCTGTTGTAAGAACGGACTAAAATCACTTGAGACCTTCAGATTTTAACTATCGCGGTAAACACCCACTGAAGCAACGCATTCCACACAGTATCAACGCAATATCACACTAGCCGCCCGTCCCGGCTCGCACGGGTGGAGGTTTTTTTGTTGTTAAACATTCTAGTATCTAATAAATATAGTTCGTGTAGGTACTCAGGGATAATGTAGCATTCTAATGGACTAAGAATTTTGAAAATCAGTCTAGTAGTTTTTGAGTTAATTCGATACAAAAATATAAATCTTTCATTACAAAATGGGCGCAGGAAGAATTAGGCCATATGCAGATCTTCAAAGATAAAGCATTCTTTCAGCACTAATATAAAAATAGATACTATGAAGCGTCGTTTTAGGTTGAAAGGAAGGTGTCTTATTACTACACATGTTCCTAGGTCAAATTTGAAACAGAATACTGCGCCATATAATTGAACAAGCTTCCTTCAAAATTTTAGAAACGGAAAAATCGAGACCTTTTCTGATAAAGTGACTTCTAAAATCAGGGTTGCATTAAGTTAACAGTTGCCAAGAGCCTAATTTAATCCTAAACGAAAGACCATGTACTACCACGTGGTCATACGTTTGATTTTATTGTACTCTACAAACCACAGTCCTATAAATCAAACGAGACAGGTTCAAAATAGCGCCGTCCATGCAAGCTGTATCTATTTATCGCGTCATATCTCTCCCCCGGCAATGTCGAAAGAATAAATAAATGAGCCGCGTCGACAGATTCTGGCGACCCTTCGCCTCACACGTTCCTAATCCAAAATGTCCGTTTTATTTTCTATGTGAGTCGCTGCGTAAAAACAATCTGGGTTCGATCGCCCGATAGAGAGAGACAGAACAACACTCAAGCAACGTCAAAGGCGGGGCACCACATCGCGCGCTCCCATTGGCCGAATACACGCAATCCCAGCCGCCCGTGCGACGCGGCCAATCAGGCGCGCGCGCATCGCCCCCCTCCCGCATCCCGCGTGCCCCAAAATACCGACCTTTCACGAATACCAACCCGATTCGATACGACCGAATATGCCTTAGTTACTTCACGCGCGCTCTGTTGGCTGGTCGCTTTCGCCGCCGTTTTCAGCGAATACTCTCAAAATCGATTCTGGCTCGCCTCGGAGCGTTGTAACGGATTTCAGTGTACATTGCGCATTTTACTAGTACCGTGACCGGGTCAGCTGATTTTCTCAGGTACTGTAAAAACACTCGTACATACGCCTAAACATGAAAACAATAGAGTGTTTCAGTTTTAAAGTCTCCCAAGTACAGAATTTGCGTGATAAACAGGAATATCGGCACCGGATGATCGAACGTAAAAGCGGACTCGGGTGTCCTCGTAATCAACGTAGGCCGCACGGTCTGGCAACGCCGCGCGTAAATAATAGGGTAGGCGCTCGGTCTCTCTCGCAGCTGGCGCGTGCTGGCAACGTCGCACTGCCTCCGAGCGCGCCGGTTGCCGCGTCCCGTGGGGAATCGACTCGAGCGAGACGCATTCACCAACACAATATAATATACCTACCACGCTGCCAATACCACACGAATTGTAATGACGATTACTTTTAGATCTAAGAAACACTTCCATGTTACGCTTTACTGGGTTTTCTTACAAGGAAGCGTGCTGTTAATGAGTATTAGTAATGATGGACCAGGCATGTTAATTAGCAATTATATCTACATTATGTATCTTCTTTGTACATTATGTACTTGAAATATATAAGATAGTTATCAGATCATCGTGAAACGTAGTCCAAGATCCTATTTGTTAAGTAATTTGTAGAAATAACCAAGTGTTTACAGGGCAAAAATGATAATACAGCGCTGAAGATGAAAATAAAACTTGTTTACAGAATATCGAGCGGGCGTTGGCGGGCCGGTGGCGCGCTCTACCGGCGAGCAAGAGACGCGAGGGGGCTGCGGGGCGTAGCGGGGCGGGCGCGCCTCCCCTTACCTCAGTTGCCACCACGAAATTACAAGGAGAGGACGTGTCGCTGCGCGCCGCTAAAAAGGATCGTTCGCGCGGCAACTTTGAACAGTGATAGCGCCGAAAGTGTCTGACAGTTCGTAACGGATGGTGTGTCCTGGATCGCAGTGCCTTTAATTGGATGCAGTGATTATTTGGATTGCCCGGATTGCAGTGTTTCCTTGGATTTTGGATTATTGTTTCCTTCCAAACTGGGGATGCACAAGATGGAACTCGGCGACAGCGTGTACGCCGCTGAGCGTATCATAAAGAAGAGAATTAGAAAGGTGAGTTTTTATAAAGGCACGATAGCTTAATGTAAAATTGCGAAACTTGCATGTGAGATCACATATCACCCGGCGGTTTATTGGCTCGCTTTATTTGTAAACTCGTGTTGCAACTCACCGCTTGTTTTGCTTGCGCCGAAATTTCAAAACACGCTCCAATAACGCTTCATAAAAATGATTCTGCTTGTAGTTTAGATTTTGTTTTTAATCCTAGCTTTGTGACGTGATCCTTGGCAGCTGTATAGGACAGAAAATTAACGCAAGGGTTTTGTGTTCCTTTCCACGCATGTTTTTCGTTGCTTATTATTATCAGGGCTCCCCTTACACGGGTATTCTGAGACTGGGTCACAGTTTAAATTATAGTTGTGGCCAGGGTCGCGAGAAATTGAATGCTTCTTTATAAATGTGCCCTTTTTAAGATTACATTTAGTTTTTGATAGAACACATGTTTAGCAGAGGATCTTGTGAGGGGTAACCTGGTTTTCATTGTCTTGCTTTGCTTTTCTTAAATCTTTTGGTCTGTTACTAACCTGGTGATAAAGAAATCAACATGGAAGTGGGATCTGGTTTTGGTAAGTTTTTTTAATCTCTAGTTTTTATTGCATCGTGCTAAAATACCTAACAGCATAGAAATGACAATATGTAGGCATCTACTTAATTAAATTTCTTGATGGAAATAATCTTTATTACTTTAAGTACATAGGTAGTTGATCACACCACATTACATTAGAATTCATTTCCTAGCAATGACACGTAAAATACAAATTTAGCCCAATCAAAATTAGAAGTCAGACCTTCCTGCCTCATGCCGCCTTCCTAGTCACCTGAGAACTACAATCTAGGTGTCTTCAAAGTAAGAATGAAATACCTACGTTTCTTTTAAATCAACATGCTTCGACTTCGGCCACATCGCTTATTGTCAGGCGAGTTGCCGGCCAAACATTTATTTTCAATACAAAAAAGCTCTCTCACTATCCCAGGGTAAGATACCCAAAAGGCTAGTGACGTAACCTCGTTGAGTAGCGATGCTAATTAACAGGTAAGCACCAGTTTCATTGTTTGCTCGATCTATCAGCAGCTTTGATATTTCTACACTACTACTTAAGTAGTAATGTTTTTCTATAAAGGACAAGACTAAAGTACGACCGCGAAATCACTGATATTGAAAGAAAGTGATGATGCGGTTGAAACACGGGTCACTATCCCAGGGTAAGATATCCTCAAGGCTAGTGACGTAACCGCGTTGAGTAGCGGTGCTAATTAACAGTTTAAGGTAAGCCTAAGCACCAGTTTCATCGTTTGCTCGATCTATCGGCAGCTTTGATACTTCTACATTACTAATTCATCATCATCAGCCAGAAGACGTCCACTGCTGAACATAGGCCTCCCCCTTTATTACATTACTAATTAGTTAGCCAATCTGTTATATGTTGGAAAAGACTAAAGTTCGACCGCGAAATCACTGATACCGAAAGAAAGTGATGATGCGGTTGAAGATGGAACAATTTTGCCTAAACTACCATTAACCCTAGACACTCCAAGATTATAATTATGTGCTGCTTAATCTAAGAAGCAAATGCGTTCGCAAGATGGTAATGTATTTTCTTTTACAAGACTACACTGTCCGTTCAATGGTTTTCCTATGAACTTTATGTAGACAATGCTCATTATTTTCTTAAAAATGAGGTTGGCAACAGTCAAAGTAATCGAAGCACGGCTAGTAGGTACATTTAGTTTTTTTTATTATTCCTACCTCTGTGAAGATTTTGGCGTCGCACTTCTTTAGATGTGCCAGCGTCAAGTATTGAAATATTACCCAGTTGTATTTGAAACTTACTATTCAAACAAGTCAGAGTCAAGCAAAGTAAGTCACGGTTAAGTCGAAGTCAAGTCCTAGTAAAGTGGAGGCTTTAACAAGAAGCTTCTATGGAAACAAGTCGAAATGACGTGTTTCACCGCGTTTTATCGCTTACCTTCACTCGAGCACATCTCCAAACACTTACACTCACCATTATTACACATTAACACTCGAAAGTACATAAGTTTAGGAGTATTATAATACATGATAATAATACAATGAGGCGACGTATTTTATTCACATTGGCTCCAAAACTCAACATTTAGTTATGAGAATTTTGTCTAATATGACTTTTCAAATACACAAAAGCTTATGAAAAAATAACTACTCATATATGCTAACGCCATCTGTAAAAAGTTTCTAGTAGGTACCCATAACACCCCCACACCATTTTCTAAAAACATGTAGGTAACTATAAAACTTAGAGTATTATCCGATCTGATGACTTGATTATGTTATAATATAATCTAGTTTTGATGTAGTGAAATTAATTATGCTAAGACTGATTCGTAAATTTAAGATCAGGCTTATTTAGGTTTCTTTAGTTAAATCTTTGGAAGTGCAAAGGTAAGACAACGACTCACCGGGCACACATTGGCTAACGATGGTACGTATTTTCCTAACTTAGGCCTATGTTCATCAAAATTTTACAAGATAATATTTATAATCAATTCAAGCCCAAGATTTTTAGCTATAGTTTTATTTAACTTCTTAGAATGTTTTTTCAGCTAGCAATAACATTGTAAAAACAGCTGCAATCTTATGTTCAAAACCTAGTAAAAATGATAGAACACAGTTTTTGTTCAAATTCTACTGTAGTTTTCAGAGCTTAAAAACATAAGCCAGGTATAGTCAATTTAACAAACAGTTGGAAAAACGGTGATTACTAGAACTATAAGGCATGACTTAGACTGGACCTTGAAGGAAGTCTCATAATAATTATATACTATAAGACTTCGTTCAAGGACTGGACCAACTTAAATACGAAACATTGATTGACTTTCTGTAAATTTTTGACTAATGTCAGATATTTCTGATATCACTTTAAATAACGACATTTTCAACTAAACAGAAGTAAAAAAACTGGACATATAAGTTATCGACACTTTGTAATAAAAGTGCATAATGTAACTTGTAGTAAATTACTTTTACAGACATTTGAACTATATGTATAGTTCAAAGATCATAATATTTTAAGATACTGTAATAAATAACTACATTGTTGATACAACTAGACATTTGTTGCTCCATAAATAATAAGTATATATAAATATACCTATAGCAGATTAATTAAACTATAAAAAGCAGACTATTTTAATATGTTTACCTTTTTATAAGTACAGACGGAGGGTAGCTTGTCTGTCCATTTTTATCGCCGTCATTTTGGAGAAGATCTGTTTAAGCTGATCCAACCAATTTCCGCCATAGGTAATCGGGAGTCATTCCATCCTTACGTCGTGAACTTTGGTAAAGTCAGCACGCAGTGTTTCCATAATTCCTTCTTAATACGAACTGCACAGGGATGAAATGCGCTCCTACCTCGGTGATTCCTATAAAGTATAATTTGGGTCTCTTCAAGACAAGATTGAATAGGTACCTCATGAGCAAGCGTGCCCCATCTTAGACCGCATACTCGCTTAACATCAGGTGAGTTGTGGTCAAAAGTTGACCCAATTCATTATGTAACTCAATCAGGTAAAATATTAAACGAAATCCTGATTTTCCACCCCTAGAGGTGTAATATTTTCTTCAAATTAAAATAAGGCCACCCTCAAGATATAGCCTATCAAATAAATTAATTAAATCATTGAAATCGGTTCCTAAACGGCAAAGATGTTCCGTAACATTACTTACATACAAAAAATATACTTAGTCGAAATGAAAGAAGAAAATTTATGGAGTCGTTTGAAAGCTGAGCACTAATGAGCATGTATAGATTATCTTAAAAATCTGTCATGTGCATATTATGCATGTCGTAACACGCTCATGGTAGGTATTCGTAACTATGTTAGAAATAAATAACCATAATCAATCTGTTTTTGCGAACATTATTAATTTCACACAATCATTAAAGATTGAGTCCGTCATCGACGACAAGCAGCAGCGACAACTACACTCGGCTGTGTCGCTACGAAGTGTCGTTGGTTGTTGTCACCTGTAGCGGCGGTCGATAAAATTCCTAATACAGCAGCACCTTCGAATCAGTTGCTTCGATTCATTGTGTGAGACAGGATGTCGATAGGCTAACTTCACGTGTTGATCCTATTGTTGGTAGAGGAATTTATCTTCTTCGCAATTCGTAAAACTCATGTTATTTTTTTATACCTACCTATACCTAAAAACGTAAACGTGTCGCTCTCTGACCACAGCTTCACTACTGGTGTGTCGTCTACATATCGGAATTTATGTTCATACAAATTCAAAGAAAATTTGTATAGAAACTAGTAATGTCACTTATCGCTGTCGTCTGTCGCTGCTGCTTGTCGCCATTGACGGACTCAGGCCTTTAACTTGGTCTGGTAATAAACTATTCGGCCGTAGTAAAGCAGTTTTAGTAAAAAGTTATTTTAGTCTGATCTAGTAATCCAAACTGTATTTTTATGAATTCAACATATTTAAAAAGTAATATTTAAGGTGCACTAACATTTGGACTCGGATATCTAAACCGACTCTATAGAACGGGTAGTTTTATTTTTCATCTCCACTTTTCATACAGGGGAGCTACCTCTAATAAATATTCCATATGCCAAGATCTATCTGATGGTAGATTGAAATACGCAGATCATTGTGTTTCTGCCAGACTCCAACATTTAATGTAAGACTGCTCTGCACTAGATCACTATACAGTTTACACACAGTATTAGTCTATGTGGGATTTTTAACAGAGTTCAAAGAAGGATGGGATTCTCAATTAGTTTTTTTTTTAATGTTTGTTACCTCAGTACTCCATCGTTGTCGTTTATGAACTGATCTGGAAAATTCTTTTAATTTTACTTAGTTGAAAGGATATACTTTCTTATTGATTCCATAGACACCTCATTAAAATCGGTTCAGTGGTTTGGCTTTTAAATCAAAATAACTGATTTTTTTTTTGTTATCTGGATGACGATGTGATCATCCAAGTAATTAAATTTGTACATTTTATACTAATTTTGTAAAGACGGTTTTTAAATTGGGTTGTTAATTAATTTTATTTACTTTCATTACAATCTTTACCATGGTGATCGGTTTTTTTGGCCACCGAAATGATTAAAGATGGCGTAAGATTGACTATGTCAATGCTAACATAAGCTTTGCTGAAGTCCACAAATACCTTATGAGCGTATGCTTTGTGCGTATGTGTTTTAATTTCTTTTCTATCTGCATCGGCTGTAGGCTAATTTGATAAATGATCGGAAACTACACTAATAAAAACTATGTGCAGTTTCGATGCTTGCTGTCAAAAACAGTAAAAGAAAACATTGTAACTTCAAGCCTCATCTTAGGCTCTTATATTGATAACAAGGCTCAATTGACTGCCAAAACTCTGGGTATCCTCTTGATGGTGCGCCGGTACTTCACATCGGAACAGTTGCTTACATTGTAACAAGCACAAATTCGGTTGTGCATTTTTGAAGAGCATAATCAAATTAGATATCTATTGCCGGACTACAATCCATTCTAATCTGTTTTTTTTTTTTAATAAAAATGTATACATAAATTACCGCGTTTTATTATCCCGGATTCTGATAACAGAAGTCGGCAGTCCTCATCGCGTTGGTTGACGGTTCGTAATAGAGAATACACCAAAATCTAAAGGACAATTATGAAAGTGCGACCCTTTGAATAAGTCTACTACCAGTTACTTTTGTTTAGGACATTTTAATGACAAATTATTCAAAGCTATGCTTAGCTGCCAATACAAAATATTGATAAATGATGTGTAAACACTCTAAGCATTAGTACTTACGTATGACGACGGCCGACTATTTCATATTACGAGTACCTACCTATTACTTTAATCTGCTACTTACCTGCAATAGTTTTGAATTGGAATTGTACCTACCTACCGCAGGAAGAAGTCGGCTCCGGGAATCAGGATTCCTTGTCCGGAGTACGACGCATTACAATAACTGTTGAATTGTATTATTTTGTCTCAATGTTTTTTTTATTATTTATATTTTTTATTTGAATAGCTACTTAGTTATATCTCCCAAACGATCGCAAATCTCCAAACTCTTGATGCATCCAGTCATTTTGTATCAGGCCTTCCTTATTTTTGGAAACAATTTCTTTTCGTAACATACCCCACAAGGTTTCTATTATAATTTTTTTGTTTACGTTGGACTCCAAACGAGAAAACAGTCTACGAAAGATCCGCCCGTAACTGTTTATTGATACAGTTTATGTGTGTCCTAAATTCCTAGTTAATGGTAAAGATTGAATAATGGTAAACAAAGAAAATACTAGGCACAATCTTCGACCAAAATAAAAGAATGGACGGGCCCTAACCATTGAACTTGATCAGTAAAAACGTTTCAAAACCGTCGGACATATACTTCAACACCTAATTATAAAAATGTACAGTATATTTGTTACAAAAAATAGATAACGGTTTTATTTGTGTATTTACACTTCGGTAGAGCATACGAATTCATAATTTTGTCAGATGTTTCGTTATCGCGTAACAATAGACTCGTGTTTCACTTCCTACGGCTAGAGACCGACTGAAACGAAATGAGAGCTGGCGCTCATTTTGTAATCTTCAAAAATGCTCTTCTACTGGGCCCGTCCATTCATTTTATTTTGGTCGAAGGGCACAATGTCATAATTAGGCCTAGATTCAATTGTGATATGGATCTAGGTAAACAATTCTGTATAATTAGTTTTCCAATTAAAATTCAGGTGGGCTACCAGCACAGTTTCGAAACTTGTCTTCTAGCGCCCCGTGTCAAATTAGGGGAACTAGTTAAATGCTTGAAATTTTCATCCTCCTCAAAATACAAGCCCATTTCGTATAAAATAAAGTCTACTTTTGAATCCATTGAAATTGCCTTGTTATCTGGCGGCATCGTCTAATATAAACGAAAAGCTTTTTGACAAAGTATACTCTTCCTTATTCCTCAAGCGTACAGCGCAATATTCTATAAACTTTGAAAGTCGATAGCAACTCCTCCAGAGCTCTGAGGCCCTAGTATCTCGGCAAGAACGCGCCAGTATTCGGCTTCAGCCGAACAACTGCCGAGTGCGCATGCTCCCCGCCGCCGCTTTCGACCAATCAGAGAAGAGCAGTATTCCGTCCGCGCAAAATATCTTCCCTAGTGATATTTCGATGTAACAAACTAAAATTACAATCGTTTGCATTATAAGCGTATGTTTCCTCATCATATTATTTGCATCCATCCTAATTCTGATTTTTAAAGACTTTGTGTAAAGCCGTTTTATAAATTCATTTTTTACACCCTAAAGTACACTAGTCCACTGTCGTATGACATAGTTCCATGGTTTTTTGATAGATGGCGCTATAATAAATGTGAAATAAAGAATTGTGTACCTAATAAAATAAACATGCACTGATAAGAGAGAAAAATAAACGAAAATATATAAGTACCACATCATTTGTTAAACTTTAACAAGTGGCGCGTTAAGTAGCGAAACTACATCAATTTCCAAAAAAAAACAATAATTACTTAATCTTATGGAGAAAGTAAACGTAGCGATGTTTATATCTGCTGACGTATCTTCAAAAATAAGCCTTCCAGATCGCATTGTGGCTTGATAAATAACACGATAAGGAAACGAGATGTAGGTATAAAAGTTGCTTTATTTAGGCAGTTTTTGCGACCATGAGTTTTCAATTTTGAAAAATTTCGTTTTTTACATCATTTGTATTTTTAATGAGGAATACCATTCGCGTAACGGTTTCTCTTACTAAGTAGTATAAAAAAATATGATGAAAAAGCAAGCCGTTACCCACGGGTTACAGATACGAAGCGCCGATAATAATTCAAAACGAACGGATCCAGAATGCACTCGGAAGGAACACAAAGCGATCAAATTTTCTATAAATAATCGCTTGACAATGCTCCACCGTAATTTTATCCATCCCTGTATTGGAATGGAATAAAAAAGTTCTGAGGGTTCGACGCCGTCCATAGAGTCGTCTTCGTTGATTTATTTATTTTGCGAACAAACTTTATTACTTAGTTTTGCATTTTGTCCGTCTGATTCTTTTGTTCTTACCAGGGCATTTTGATGCTTTACAGCTTTTAGTGTGATTCCAAGTTCCGAAATAAATGTCATCTATAAAAATAACATCTCTTTTACGTTGTCGACAAATTTCACAATGTGATTAAGAATCCTTATTAATTTGCAAATATCGATGATTAAAATCACCTTCCGTATTAGGTTACCAACAATAAATTGATCAAATAAAATAATTATCAATATAAACTGGACCTGAACCAACTGGACCAAATGGAAAGCACCAGCTTTGAAATAAAAAAAGAATCATCAAAATCGGTTCACCCAGTCGAAAGTTCTAAGGTAACAAACATGAAAAATATAATATACCTATACAGTCGAATTGATAACCTCCTCCTTTTCGGAAGTCGGTTTAAAACTAGTATATTGTAAAACTCGTCGAGTCTTTTAGTCTTAATTTCGAGATAGAATCTTTTCGCAAGACTCGATACTAATTAATCCCGCGAGTCACGAGTCTTTTGAGTCCTTTCGAGTCCCCTAAGTCGTTTGAGTCCTTTCGAGTCCCCTAAGTCGTTTGAGTACTATGACTTTTATATCAATTAAATTGTGTTCTTTGACCTAATCTGAGTCATGAATTTTATACTGTATGTAAGTATGTATGTTATCAGAATTTAAGGAATAAGATTATAAAATAAGCTCAAATATATGTACACAATGAATTAAATTACAAAAAAATTCAAAGAAGCGTCATATTTTAATGACAAGAATTCTAACAATACCAGTTCATTTGAAAAACTTAGTCTCGACTTCTTTTCGATGAAGACTCGAATTTTCCCTACACCTACCTAAAGACTCAAAGTTCAAAAGACTTGAACTCGACTCGGACTCAAGTCTTCAAAGATAACTCAAGTCTTATTATTGTAATACTTTGGACTCCGAGTTTCTTACGACACTTTTGCGGATTTTTCAATCCGCAGTTTAACGTCAGATAGTTAACAAATCAATAAATTTATCTGTCCAATAAATTTACACGTTTTACTCCGCAGATAACCTCTGACTAGAAAATTTTTAAATCACGCTATCAACGGAATAAATTCTGATTGAGGATTGAAATATCAGCCTTAAATAAAACGGAATCTTCGTAGTCTTGTTTCAAGTAGATTATCAATATACATGTTTTTTTTTAAATTCTAAACAGAAACTACAAAACTATCAGTCGAGTGACAAAGTATACAATTTATATTAATCAAAATGTCTTTTGTATTTAAAATAACACAAACTATTCTACATATTTCACTGTCACAAAACTGTTCATTATAATCGAGGGCTTATATACCCGTTGCGTAGGTACCATGCGGCCCCTCGAAATATAAAAACTATGTGAATGCCCCCCTATATTTAGAAAGCATACTTAATCGCATACACGTTCGCTCGGAATATTAAAGTGTGTGGGGAAGCGTCATATGGGAGCCCCCACACAATTAAAGCCTCGAAGTCGGCATTGTCTCGCACATCCAACATTCCGTTACTCACAATCTCGCACCGACACGCTGGGAACTAACGATCAGGTGGTAAAAATAATACAGCTTTACTGCCAGCCAATATGAATACGATCGCACACTATTCCCAATTCAATAGAGCCACAATCAGAATCGATTCGGTAAATTCTGTTTGAATTTAAATTCTCTACTATCTTGACACCGATCGTGATACTTTATGTCTTTGCATGAAACCCTTTGGCTCGAATTGCGACATCCAATCTGAATATGGACACCGTTACCGGCAATCTCACATAAAAAGTTAGAGACAAGTTGGTGCGGGTAGTCGTGTAGACGTCGTCATTATAATAATGCGCCTGTTGCCTCGCCGGCGGTCGTTATGCCCCACGCATTATTATGTAAATGTAAAACGAAATGGAAAGGACGGTGGTTTTTTTAATGTTCCTTTATCTGATGCAGATAAGGAACGTAAGTAATTAGTGAAGGATATCGCGGGACAATGCAGGTGAGATGTTCCCATGGACATCTGTATAGTCTAGTTAGTAATCGACCACTTCAAGCATTTTCTCTATTATTATTGAAAGCCTCAATATCACCTGCACCAAATGTGTCATAATTTGATTTGAAATGGCACTCGGCATACCAAATGACTGCAGTGTTTATACATTGTTTGATGGTTTCAATAACAATGGAATGTAATCAGTTACGGTGTTATGAAGGGTCGAGACAAGGGTCAGGGTATCTGGTTGTGTTTGTGCCTCCCTCATCTTATTCACCCCACCATTTGTGTTTTTTTGCTTATCTGGCTAAGCTCCCAATGCTCCCATATCTATGCCCCGCCGCGAGCACTGATCTCCCTTAATTGAGTTATTACTGGCGTATTTATTCAGGGTTTACAAAGAGCTTGACGAGAGGTTTAATCATTTTAGTAGGTAAACGGTCTCTTTATTATCCTTAAATATAAACCTTCTAGGGATAACAAGTTAATTTTGCAAAGTAATTGTTTAGTTACACACTGTCTTAATTAGGTATTCCCAAAAACATTACTCTGAAAATAAAACTGCTTTATTCTAACAAACCACAAGCGTCGTCATCAAAATGTTAATCAATACCAAGTCACGGAAATCTCGAATCAGTGCATTCTCCCTCGTGAGGTGACACGAGTGTGTTTGCTCTTCGACTTGCCACAAGTTAGGGTCGGAAGCCCTTTATGCCAAACAAGGGCTGGTGTTGCCCGAACCCGGTAATTTGTTCAAATACCCCCTCTGAACGGAACAGGTATTAAGTTCAAACGGGACTGGACTAGAGTAATCGGAATTGCCTTTTTTATTGGCAAATTTTGCTGTTTAAAGGAATTTTGTATTTTTTTATTTAGTTATTTAGCTCTTATCAACTCGGCAAGGAAATCTATGGTGCAGTACTATGTTGAGAAATACATAGCATATAGCTAGTGCATGTAATTGTATGATTGTATACTTAGCTTAAAGCTCTATTCATCCATGAACTCCAGTCAAACTTTTTGATTATTTATATTTTATCTATTATTTAATTACATTTTAATGAGCTTATGAATTTACGACTGTAGAACTTCAACATTTGTAAGTACCTTTCGTGTTTACTAAACTTTTCTTTGTTTCCTTTCTCTTAACAGAAATATTCTCTTCTTCGATAATGATATTTAGATATACTTGATCTGTTTTAGATCAGTAATTATAATTCTCAAATCGATGTTTTGTATTTAAGTATGTCACCGCACAAGCCCTTACAGTGTTGATCCCACCACTTACGCCTACAACAGATAAGATAAGCCACGCCAATGATGCATTAGGCTCTTCATTCAGTCAACAGTTCATTGTTGTTGTTACGTTGATATATCATCAAGTGGTGATGTCTGTTGCTTGACAGCCAGCGACAGTGCGTCGATTTAATTGTCTGCGAGTCGATGACCGTGCGACTGGTACCGAGTGCAGCCGCCGTTACCGAACTGTTCTTTGATGCCCATTTATAGGACTAATAGCCCCCATCAATTGCCGACTGAAGAATACTCGCATCGAGGGTACCTTTTTATTGCTCTAAAAACTACTTGAAAAAAGTTTTCTCTTGCCAAAAATTACTGGCAAAACGTGATTTGGATCTATAAAATGTGATGGTCACAAACACGGCATCAGCTTGCGTGAACGACAACCATAAAAATCCAATTTACACCTTTCCGCATCTATTAATTGATCAAAGTAATAATTAAGAGACAAACGGCACACAAATGTCTGATTTCAAGCAGCGCTTAGCTGCGACTGGCTGGCGCACAGCGTTGGTTAGTTTAGTTGACCCTGTCTTTGTCTGGCGCTCCGACGATTGCAAACTAGCTTACCTTGTCTAGCATATCAATTTTCTCGCATACAACGCTCGGGCTTCGTACATACCTACTCGGTATTTCTGCGCTCCTGGTATTTCTGTTACGTAAGAATACACGAGATTCTGCCGGTGAATACTCAAAATATTGTTTGAATTCATGATATGGATGAATATTGAATTTATGTTCTGATGTTACTGTTTATAAATGGCTTATTTTATTACTTTATAGATTTGTTGCCAATTATGGACTAGTATTTAAAAGGTATGCAATTTATTCCGTCTATTCTAAATAGGATTTACATTTAATAAGCATTCAAATAATTTTGTTAGGTACGAGTAGTGATGTACTTTGCATACAGAAAGGACGTGTTTGCAAATGGACTACGATAGACACGTCACGTCCGTCGCTGTGGAGGTCTCTACGTGGACGGAATAGATTATGTAAATACCTACAAGTGTAAAAGTTTTCTTTTCGCAGGGTATGAACATTACCAATTATTAAATCAATCCAATTCAAGTATATTTTCGAAAAGTAAAGACGTGTATGTTCATGTCGTGTGTGTTTTTTATGTATTATACTTCGTTCGGACACTTCAAAAGGCTTAGACACATCTATAGAATAATTGAGCTCAGATAATTTCCAAACTTTCATTGTGCTTCATAGATTCAGAAAATTTATATGCAGTGAATATAGTTATGAATGAGTTATGATCATATGTTATAGTTCATGATTGTTATCGTACCTTTAGACTATCATGTCATTCAGTTAAAGACTATAACAGATTTCTGCTTAAAACTCGTGTAAAAGAAAACCTTCGAAAGTCATAATTCGTTTATAGGGAATAAATCAACAAGTTGTAATTATAATGAGACGTCACTTTAAAATTAATCACGACAGCATCATTACTGCGTCAATCGCTTCAGGCTTCTATATTCATTCTATCATTCTTCCACCTACTCTCACCCTCGGCCCTCCAGCGCCCTTTTAACGCCTTGCCAAAGGGTCTTGCCCAAACTCCGAAATTAAACGTCACAATTGAATTACACTCAATTTTCCACCCTAGGGGAATGGGGATTGAGCTTGTTATGGCCTGCCGAGTTGCGTAGCTCTCTAATATTAAATCTTAATTTATTTTTGAATTGAAACAATGAGATGAAAGTCGAGATAAAATTTAATTGTTGGGACGCGCGACACTTTTTTGGCGACCTTTTATGAAAGTGGACTTTGTAGCTTTTTTAGTCCTTCAGTCAAATAATTATCTTCCTTTGTGCGAATTTTACTTCATCATCATCATTTCAGCCATAGGACGTCCACTGCTGCGGTATCTTTTAGGTCGTCTGTCCATCTTGTGGGTGGACGTCCCACGCTGCGCTTACCGGTTCGTAGTCTTCATTCGAGAACCTTTCAGCTCTGTCGGCCATCTGACTTTATTTAACTTCATCATCTTCATTATTTTGCTGCATCTCACTTCTTGACCTTAGTGGGTGTTATTTCCAGATGTAGGGATAAAAGTTTTAAGTGGTCATAAAACAGAGTACCAAATATCATCGGTAGAGGCTGTGGTAATCGGATGTGGGCGTCAATGTCCAAGAGCTGTCTTAGTTCTTTCTATTTGTCTGTCTGTTGTTACTTTTTGGGTTTCAATTTAACGAGACGTTTATTTACCTTGATGACTTTATTTTGAATTCTCAGACATTAGGTAGAATCAATTCCTCATGGTTAGCGCGTGTTTGTATTTGCTAAAAACTTGCTTTTAAAACTATTTAATTTAATTTAATCTTTTGAAATATATATATACATATGCACAAAAATATAGACTTATTTATATTTTTAACCGACTTCCAAAAAGGAGGAGGTTATCAATTTGACTGTTTTTTTTAGTTTGTTACCTCAGAACTTTCGACTGGGTGAACCGATTTTGATGACTATTTTTATTTTTTTTTGAAAGCTGGTGCTTCCCGTTACAATTTGTTCTGACATTTTTATGAAGACGGTTTTTATATTGATTATTTTTAATTATCTATCAGTTGTTTAGCACCTACTTTATTTTGTGGAGATCAGATAGTTACATATTTCTTCCTTGCCGAAAAGTATAACGGCGTTCCCCAACTGGGTGAACTCCGCTCAGAAACTTTTAAAGGCGGCAAACTTAAAATCGCAATTTTACTTTGAGTAAAATATTTTCAGCCCAAAAACCCCGAACCGAACCGACCCGCCCGCGCAACCACGATTCCTCACTTGGTCTCGGTTTCTATTCGTATGGACAAATCCTTTAATTTCACCACTTAGAGCAATCTAATGGACGAGTCAACAACACCTCTCGGAATCCTTGACCGAGGATGGGTCTAATGAGGCGAAACAGCGTCGGTCGTGCGCGACTTGTCACGCTTTCCTCGCCTGTCTCCCGCCTTATCTCGGGGAGCGATACGTATGTCTTGCCAACCACTGGTTTGGTGAGAAAGTAATGCTACATTGTGTCACAGTGCAAGTACTGGATCTGGTTCAACAGCCGTACTTCTTGCACCCCTAACGATGATAGTTAAATGACATGTCTTCTGTCTGGCTGCATTATGAATCACAGCAGACCAGACATTACCAATCAAAGCTATTCGATTTTTAAAGAACATTTTCAAATGCTGTTTGCTCTTGTCAAAAGTGAAAATTATGTGAAGTTTTGTAATGCAATTTCCCCATACAGAAAAGATATATTTTTTTTACTTCTCTTTTCTGTGAATTTCCCCGCTCCTGTCTAAAGTAGGTAACGAAACTTGTATGAAATTTTGAAATACAGTTCCCTCGCTCTCACCAACTTGACGAAATTTTTCGTTTAATTATTTATAGCACCATTTGGTTAGTCTACGAAAAAGTGCAATTTATTATGAAATCTTTGATTTGATGGTATCGATAATAATCCATGCGCAGTTCAACCCAAGTGAACTAAACACGATCATATCACAAACCAATGAAACTAAAACCAAGAAGCACACAAACACCCTTTCACGGTAATTTGGGCGCGCGTTCTGCCAATTTGAGAGGATTCCAGTTTAAACGCGCGATCGGTCCCTGTGGGCGAGAGCGACCTAACTACGCTCGAACCATTAATCTAACTCTCCTCCCCTGCTTCACCCTCCCAGGGCCTCAACTACCTCACTAGGGTTGCTAATTTTTACGTTACATAATTGATTGAATCGGATATTTATTTTCGGAAAATCTTAGAATCTATATATAAAGGTACTTACTTGTGTATTTTAAACACTTTCAATACATGTAGAATGTATTATTATTTACAAACAAATACATAACAAATAAAACAATAACATTCACCACCTAGCTATCCTATATATTAAAAAAATAGAATTAGAAATAATTACTTAAGGTAAGTATAGATAAAAATTAGAAATAATTATGTGAAAGTTCATCTGCAAAATCGGAATCTTAAAACAATGTTTTTGCAAGCTATCTTGCAAAGCTGGAAATACCACACCGTCCGATTTTTCTGCACCTTATTCCGCGGACTTGCAAGGTGTGGAATGTTCTTCCCCCAAAGGTTTTCCCGCCGAGCTTCGACATGAAGCGTTTCAAAAAGGGTTCTGCTTACCACCAGACGGGAAGAACGCTTATTTGCCGCTTTTTTAATGTTTAAAAAACTTGTTGGTAAGAAACTAAGTAGTAGGAAACTACTCCAACAAAACTTTTATAATTGGGGAACTTGATATCTATGTAACTATAGATATATATATTATAGTTAAGTATCTGTACATTGTAAACGTAGATGGGACAACCATATTCCCCGGACCTCCAGGGATGACAACCTCGGCACTCCGGACAGAGTCGGGAGCAATTTACGACAGCCTGATGCACGGTGAAATGTAACCGCTAAAAAAGAAAATTGCGGAGCATTTTGTAAAAAAGTATAAGCCCGTCGAAGAAAATCCTCCTGTAAAACGATTTTCTTTGCCGATAAAAATCATTTACTTACTGGAAATTGAAAAGCTTTCAAGCAATTTAGGATTTGTTGCTTTTTCACGTTGTAGAAAACCTCTCATATTTTAGCGGGGCAATAATCTAAATCGAATTTGTTTACGGAACCGTGTTTTGGCGTCCACCATTTCTATTTGTGAAGAGTATAGCATAATATTCCTACGAAATGTTTAATTTTTAGCCCAGTTTGGTACTTAAGTAATATAGTAATTTTCCCACATTATTAGATAACGTGATTCGTGAGAACTCGCATTGTAATACTGAAATAAGTAATTCCAGCAACGGTGTGGGTAGGTTCTTTCTCATTACAATCATCTGTTAGAAAAACATTTTTAAGTCCGAGTCAAATTTTCACACAACTTTGGCTCTCCAAAACTTGTACTTCTATTTGTTTATGTTATTAACCTACTAGTTTCACATTATCAATGACATGCTGATAACAAAAATTTAATTAAGAACTTAATTAAAAATTATGTTTACATTAAAGTGTTGTTTAACACTTTGGGATTTAAATATTGTATACTTAGACAATTCAGAAAATTTACGACTAGCAGGATGAAAACCTACGCAATTCGGGTTCACGCCCGAACGGTCTAAGCTATGGTCGCTTTGCTTTCGGCCGCCAAATTATTGAGTTTATTTGCAACCAATCTAAGCGTTGGTAACGTTGGCTAGAAGTTAGAACTTAAGCTGATTCAGAGATAACGCCCATTACTATCTCGAAACCCGGATTGTGCCAGTTTTTAGTCCTAGTTTTTTTTCAATTCTTTTTTAGTCTTCCTTACAGCGTACACTAGATTATCTGAAACTGTACTTATAGGTTTACAGAATAAAACAAATAAGCTACTTTTCCAGTTTTTGGTGAGTCAAACTTGAGTAAAAATGAGGCGCTGAATTGGCGTCTAAACTATGGATTTTTATTTAAGAACTTTTGTTCTTTTTTATTATTATCCGAAGTTGCCTCGAAGAGATCGTTTATCATTCATATCATTAATTACGTATTACGTTTACGTTGTTATATTTAATAGTTGTCATCACCACAATTTAAGTTGTTATCACAACTAACGTCGTTTAATTTTGTCTTATGGAGTTACTTTATTTCTGGTGGGAACAACTTATTGTACATCAAGTACAATGAGGTATATATCTATCTATCCATAATAATAATGCAATATGTATTGCATTTGCCAAACATACCCGAAAATCTTCTTCTTTATTTTACTACCCTCAAGTATCTGCTATTTTCCCTAACAATTTTCGTAATTCACCCACTTTAGTTCACTCAATATCATTTCGTTCTACATATTGCGTGGAGCCATAAAAACGCATTTGATCGTATTTGATATCGTTTCGTCGTTATTTTTCCATTTTCTTCCCCTCAGACGTTATCGACTGAACATCTATTCAGACTATGCTATTAAAAAAGGAAGTAAGATCCCATAAGCCGAGTAGCTGCCCTAATGTTAGAATTTTTATTCCGCCCAAATGCCTCTGATATGGCTTGTCATGATGTTATGAAACGATGAGACAGAGTTTTACGTGTCAACCGGTATCACGGAAGCGCTCGGTTCTGAAAAATCCTGACAAAAATTGGAACTTTCCAGAAAAGAAGACGGACATTTCGAAATTCCGGACATGTTTAGATAGATTCGGAAGGATGGTAACCGTCAGTTCGAAGCAGGTATACTTGCTTTGTGTAGGTATATTTTTATAGAAGCTTAAAAGCTATGATGCGAAATATAAAGTGTAAACAGCGGTTTCGCTGTTTTAGAGTTAGTTAAAAGTTGATTACATAAAAAACCGACTTCAAAATATATATGAGAAACGGAAATAAGTGCCTATAAAATTTAAAGATTGCCCTCGATTTCCCTGGGATCCCATCATCAGATCCTGACTTGGTGACAATAGGACCAAATTTGTATACACTACCGAACAAAAGTTTTTTTTTTTTTTTTAATCGGTCAACAGTTGGCGGAGAAATCGGTGAACATACATAAATAAATAAACTGGCCAAGTGCGAGTCGGACTCGCGCACGAAGAGTTCCGTACCATTTTCTATAAAAACGAGCAAATAAATCACGTTTTTTGTATGGGAGCCCCCTTAAATATTTATTTTATTCTACTTTTTAGTATTTGTTGTTCTAGCGGCAACGAAAATACATCATCTGTGAAAATTTCAACTGTCTAACTGTCACGGTTCATGTGATACAGCCTGGTGACGGACGGACGGACAGCGGAGCCTTAGTAATAGGGTCCCGTTTTACCCTTTGGGTACGGAACCCTAAAAAAGAAAAATATACAGTGGAACAAAGAACCGCCATCCTATTTTGCAGTCGAAAAATTAAATAATTGAGGCTGGCTGCTTTTCTCATTCCTCTTTCAGTTAACAGTTAACATCCTGTATTGTAGCGTAGTCTGAAGATGTCGTTATCGGCTGAGCCTCGCTCGATGCCAGACACTGGATTATTGGCATTTGGCACCGCTCCAACTGCTCTATACACGACATTATGTTTATTCTATTTACATATTGTACCGTCGGGCATTATCTATATTTCCTCTTCTTTGCGTGTTGGTACATTCTACTGTGCAGGTTACACGGAGCGGTGGTACAGAGCTGAAAGGAGGTAATTAATTTTAAACATGTAATATATCGTCATCATCAGCCAGAAGACGTCCGCTGCTGAACATTGGCCTCCCCCTTTAACCTCCACACTGAATGACAACCTGCCATATGCATCTTCTGGATGCTCGCGACTCTCACAATGTGGTCGGTCCATCTAGTGGGAGGCCTACCTAAGCTACGTCTTCCGGTTCGTAGTCTCCACTCAAGAATTTTTCTTCCCCATCGGTTATCAATTCTACGAGCGAAGTGGCCTGCCCATTGCCACTTTAACTTGCAAATTTTAATAGCTATATGTCGGTGGCTCTGGTTCTTTGGCGAATATCCACGTTTCGGATTCTATCGCGCAAAAAAACTCCAAGCTTAGCTCTCTCCATTGGCCGTTGTGTGACAATATATTTCATGTGGGAAGTTTGCCTGGATCTTTTATAAAACGCATAGATTAAAATATTATTAAAGACCCAGATTTATTTCAAAATGTTCATCATTCAGATTTAATTTATATAAAGAGATGTTTCAATAACACTGCTACATTTCTTTGCAATTAAATTGAAAAGCCGAGTGCGTTACTCGTGCATAAAACCAGACTCAAATATTCGACCCTCGCCTTCGGCTGGGGCTGATACGCGTCTCGGCTAAAGTTATTTAATGTACTCGTTGTAAAATCTACTATTTTCTCGGAAACATGCAGGAAGGCCAGAAAAGTTTGGGTAATGCCATTGCGCACATCTAGTTTTTAAATGATGAGAGAATGTGCCTGATGATTACGTATAAAAACTTATGAGTAAATAATTTTAAATAACATTACATTTGCCTCCAACTGCCCCTCCCCCCATTTTTATGGCTACTCCTTTGCTAATAAATACTTAAAGTATACCTACTTTCCAAAAGTAAATTGTGACGTCCCTGATGGCAATTTGTGAGATAAATGTTAGTTTGTGAGATAAATGTTAGTGGAATTTGTCCGTTTTTATTCTCAATAAAATAATTTGAATTTGAATTTGTGTAAATATATGTAAATCGCTAATGGATAAAGTAAATTTCTTTACACTTAAGTACTACACGTATTGCCAAAATTGACAGTGTTATATGTGTTATTTACAGTATGATAGCGAGCTCAATACCTAACCTTTGCTACAATGTCAAGGCACGGAAAAATTGTAGATCCGAACCTGCCAATAAGTTACCATCACATCAAACCTGCTCAAAACCTTTTCAAGATTTGAACTCTCCAAACCTACTCCACTTCTCATAAACCTGTCTAAAATATTGTCCAGATATTATATACTCTTTACACTCGAAACTCTGCTCTAGATTTAAGCTCTTTAATCATATACATAAGAACCGCATTGCTTAAAACAAAACTCGTTTATTTTCAAAAGATCACTTGACCCCTCTTTTATCAAGTCAACTGATTTATGCCTCGCTCTGTTGACACAATCAGTGCTTACTTTGAATATGCGGGTTCATCCAATTTGTGAAACAAGCTTTTTAACATGTCCTTATCCTTGTGGATAATTTACCCACTTCATGGTATAGTTAGTATTTTCCTTGCTGGTATTATATTTCACGAAAGGTTTGGTATTTAATGTTCGAAAAACGTTGCCTGTTTCTTCATTCCCAATCTCTACCAGTCTTCAGTATTGCTGAGGGTCATGATTTACTTACGTACCTGCTCTCACGACACAGGTGCTTCAATTTCTGGCAGTATGCTTGAGTTACCTACTCCTGCAGGCCTAGCACGGGCCGTGGAAAAATTTTCTTTCCACCGTTTTTATCCGCGCGTAAACGCAACAAAGCTAGAATATGGATACGTTTGTCTAACGGGATAAAAACAGTGGAAAGACAATCTGTCCACAGCCCGTGCTAAGCCTGCTGCGCTGATCTGATGTCAGTCACTGACGTCGTTCGTAGTTGCTGATTATCGCAGTGTCGCACATGAACGCAATGTATATTCGGCCATCATCGAAGATATAATGCATGAGGCGTCGTGTAGGTCGTCTGCAATATTTTTATCTAGGTGTTTTAGTTGACTGACTTCGGGTCCAAGAGAGCCGATGTCAGAATAACATTGCAAAGAGGTCATGTATAGTTTCGGTCTCGCGATCGTAACTCACAACGCTGCGACATGCAGTAATATGCGGTGTCGGACACATAATCATATGACAAATTTCTAGAGTGGTCTGTTTTTTCGGCAAAGCATGCGTCAGAGGTGAGGAGTAGCGTTGTGCGTTACGATCGCGAGACCAAAGCTTGACTTTAGACTCAGACACCGAATGTCTCTGTTGTGCGAGCTGTCAGACGCAATGTCACACATAATGGACTCTGCAACGTGCCCTAAAACCTACTCTTTGGAGTCGTAGCCCTTGAGTCCATAGTCCATAGCCTCGCATAGAGGCGAACCTTTTGTTGTTGGCTTTTGTTCTGTGGCATTACCCACAGGCCTTGTATGAAGCCATGGACGCTATGGACAGTGCCTTTTGCGTTTGACCGCCAACTCGCCTGATGTTAAGCGATGCGTTCTACGAAGATGTTTATACTGCAGTGTTACTCTCGATTCTTATGCGTAAAATTTCATCTAAACTTTCAACCCCCTTTTCCCTCTTAATTAAGCCCTTTCACAAGATCATTAGCGGATAACTCACCCCATAAAGAATATACGTGCCAAAATTGAGCTTCGTATCTCAAGTATAGATTTCGTAATAAGTCAGTGAGTAACAGAGTATTTCTCTTATCATGTTATCTGCAGAATATTGCCAACTCGACTGCTAAGTCTGATTATGACCCTTTTAATCAGCCTAATGAATAAAGTCAGTGCTACACGTCATATCCGAACACATTTATTAATCTCATTACCACTTCACGTGTTAATGAGCACGTGGATTATCACTAATTATTTGCACCTTAATGAGACGCTCCGTGGCTAATTGGCGCCTATGTTTCCGAGCCATGGTCCGCCCATGGTGCGATTACAACCATACAATCTGCCATCTTGCTTTTACGCCCATCTACGGTAAAATTAACCTTAAGCGCACGTTATAAGAACCATGTTAGCGCTTTACGTAACTTGGTAGGTCGGCACGAGTCGGCGGGGGTGGAGTGAGACGAAGTGGGGGTGGGAGCTCCCTTCGCCCCGCCCGCCCCGCTTCTGAGCCAATCACAGCGCTTTGGCCGAACGACCTCACCTTGCACGAGCGTCCCTTCGAAACTTTTTTATTGAACTTTTTGTATGTCATAATAAAGCTTTTGTTCGGTTTTAACTTTGTGTTGTTATAATTTAACACTGGTCGTATTTATTGATAAGCATTTTGGTAGTGTTTATTGTTTTGCAATATCTAATTTCTTTAAATGGAGTTTATTTTGTGGTAGGTAGGTAGCTTTGGTATATATTCCACTTAAAGCTTTTCTTGGTTTGATGAGTCAGGATCCTTTCTTTGTTGGTTATATCAGGTTAACGACGAAAATCAACTTATGAGTGTTCTCACAATCATTGACCAATTTTTTTACCAAAAACAAAAATATCCTTCGACGTCATAACAAAGTCACTGCATCCGGATAATGCCCTCACTCACCCTTCGCAACTAAAACCAATAAGAGGCGAGGGTCTAAATCTACGGATGTAACATTGAAACGCCCTATGAGCCCTCCTCTTTGACCCATTTTGCACCTTATAGCGTCAATGCTTGGTTTAATTTTACTTGTTTATAGTTTCCAAATTAAAGGCCGAAGTGAAAGGCGCGTAATAAAATATGCGGCTGTAATGAAACTCAACACGATTGTTCGAAAGTGCGTATGGTTTATAAATACGGCCACCGGTATCGACATGTTTTATGGCTTTTTCGTTCCCTGTACTATAAATTTTGAAGTGTGTACAAAATGTTATGTAGGTACTTAGTTAAGATTAGGTGAGAAGAAACTTTCTAAATATTACAGTTTCTTACATAGTTTCAATACTTATACCACAAAAAGATTAAATCTAAGAATAGGGTCAGCGGTCTAAAATTTTCGAATCAAAAGTTAGACTTTGCCTGGGTAATCTGTGAATTTAGTCTGTTGTAAGCTAAATTAGACATTGCTATAACGGCATACGATTTAAATTACTTCGTCGGTATTTCTAAAATTTATCACTTATCCCTATACGTAAACTCAGAACTCTTTTGGTGTATTTTTAACACGCTTTTATTAGCTTGGTATGTATGTAACGGAATCTTTGAACATGATTTTCAACTACTTCGAAACGAATTAAATCGAAATTTTGCACACATATCAAGGACCGATGACAAAGCAATAATTTAAATAGTTTGTCCCATTATCTTTACCAGGATCTTCAGGTTAAGCGATATTAAAGCGTGTTTTTCAGTTTTTTAACTGCGAGAATTATTTACGTAAAACGTAAACATCCAATAGGTATCTAGATTAGAGATAGGTACCTATGTTCCTACTCCCTGGATTTCAAATACTGTGTGCTAAGCCACTGAATACATATAAGTACAAGTAGCTAAGCTTAGTACCTGACTCTACGCTCTCTACCTACTTATTACTTAGTTTGGTATTTCATTGACTCTACCAGTTTCGTAATGGCTTAATTTTGTCTTAACTGTAGCGTAAATAGGTCAGTAGTGCTTTAGGTATGTAGGTACATAGGTATCTAGTTATAGGTACTTCCAAAAGACACATGAGTTTCGGCTGCAAGTTACAAGTGTAGGTATTGAGAAAAGCTGCCAGACGTGTAATTCGGTAAACACGTTTTTTAGTTGTCATGTCACAAAATTGCATGTCTGTAGCGTTGCATGGCATGCGTACCTATTATATAAACGTCGGCGCTATGTGCGGGGAATAAGGGCAAGTTTCCACACGCTCGATGCCGAGGGAGATAGCGTGACAGCTGGCGAGAGCAGGTGCACTGCCAACCACCTAACGAAACGTTAGCTCTTACACTGTATAGGTATCCATCTTTTTATACTCCAATTCCTACCTGCAGTCATACGACCCTATAGTGCACCTTAATCGCTGGCCACTTTTAAAAGCCGTTTTTTACTTATAATCCTCAATACGAGTTCCCGCGAGTCCAGTATTACTATCGCAAACAATCTGCGAGGCTCGCAATTGCAACCCTCCGTCCGCGCACGCCACCGCCAGTCGCGCCACGGTGCCCGGGTCGCACGCTCGCCCGTCACGTATGAACGCTACTATAACGGTCGCCCTCTCTCCTTTCAGAACAAGGTGCAGTACTACGTGAAATGGAAAGGCTGGAAGCCGAAGCACAACACGTGGGAGCCGGAGGAAAACATCCTCGACCCTCGGCTCATACAGAGCTTCGAGCGCGGCGAGGAGCTGCGCCGACAGAGCAGGAAGCGCGAGCGCGAGCACTCGCCCGCCGAGCGCGCACGCAGCGGCTCCGAGGAGCGCGCGCCGCCACCCGGCAAGCGCAAGGCCGAGGTGCTCTCCAAGGAGTCCGGCAAGATCGGTGTCACCATCACCATGAGCCCGCCCGGCAAGCGGCACGACTCGAGCAAGGTGAACGGCGGCCGGACGCTGGCGAGTCCGCCGCCTGTTGCGGCAGCCGGCGCTGGCGGAGAGCCCGCGCCCGTGTCTCCCGCGGCGGAGGCAGCGGCTCCGCGCACGGGCCCTCGGCGCGCGCCTCACTCGCCCGAGGAGGCCGACACACACATTCCCCAGGAACGCGAGCGGCGCACCGACACGCAGCCCGCGGCGGCAGCGGCACCGGCCGAGCCAAAGGGCGCGCGCCCGCCGCCGCCGCCCGCGCCTCAACCCGACGACGAAGACTCGTGGTGCGAGCCCCCGATCGTCGTTCCACCCCCGCCGCCGCAGCCGCCGCCCCCGCCCCGCCGCGGCGCTGCGTACTGGATGTCCCGGTCTCCGGTCGCCGACCAGATCTTCATCACCGACGTGACCGTCAACCTTCAAACGGTGACCATCCGCGAGTGTCGCACCGAGAAGGGCTTCTTCAGATCTCGCCCGCTTGACGTCACGTAAACCCACGTGTAGTGCTGAGCTTTTGGACAATGATCTAACTCATAATTAGGTAGCTAGTATTTATTTGAAAGTCCGACGGAGTGTTAGTCCCGGTAGGCCTATTTACGAATGTAGAGATTGTAAAGTTTGTTGGCGTGGAAGAGAGCGGAAGCTACTTAGTTGAGCGTGCTTTAGATTAGTTAGAGCGATTATATTTTTATCAAGATGGATTGAAGAAAATGGCGTTCCATTTGGTGTTGATGATTTTATGACCAGTAAGCTTACATGACAAACAAGTAAACTTATGTGTAGGTAAGTAATGTCAATTGTTGAATATGAAAATTTTCTATATTGTACATGTTGAAATTGTAATGGCTGAGTGTAGGTACCTGCTCTACCAACTGCGTACATTAACAGTAATAAGTTGGTATGTAAGGTGCCAAAATTAATGTAGGTAAGCATGTTTTAGAAGGTACTTTGATATTTATTTACGTATTATTTTATTATACTTACCTACATTCCTACTTAATACCTTAGCAAAAACTCAGAAAATGTTTTTTATCTACCCTCTTATTTTTATAAAAATGCTTAAGTACCTACATAGGTACCTACTAGTATTTTGTCTTGAGAGTAGTTATTCAATATGTATTTGTTTTTATATCTTATTTTGGCCCATTTTATTACGCTTACGCTTTATTACGCGTTAAATTCAGATATTAATGTTCGGTCTAAATTACCTAGCACCTAGGTAGCACCTGAAGCAATGGACAAAACAAAAATAATTAATTATGTGTGTAGTATAATAAGTGACCTACTTGATGTTTATTTGACTGGATTGAACTGCTTTATTTTGTCGGTACAATTAGCAAACTACCCTTGTTTTAAATATTTGCATGATTGCCAGTGAAAAATAAAGAAAGACAAAATAAAAATTATGTTAATGTTATAGATAAGCACGTATTACCCACATTTTACACAAAAGATTTATCAAATCAATTATTATTATTTACGCTTACTTATACTAGGCATAAAACATACCTCTATAATGTAGGTACTACTAACCTATGTAGGTATTCGATCTACAATGATAAAAATCATAGTATAATTAATTTATGGCAATCCATCGATATTGTTTTTATTTTTACTTGGTAGATACCTACTAAGTTTTAGTTTATTTTGTTAAAATTAAATGGCAGGAAACCTTAAAACTTTATTTCCTAACGGCAATGAAGAATGCATGATTTTCTTTTTCGCCTGAGATGATTTTGGCGTTGCACGTCTTGTACATTTGGCTGAGTGTATCTATATTATTGGTATATTTTTTTGAAAAATATAACGCCGTAAACTCATAATCAACGTTAAAGGACTGTGACTATGACGTTAAGCCAACTCATGTCCCATTTCTTGCCGTTTGTTAGTGACAAAATAAGCTGATTTGACTTAGTACCTTATTTGAATGTGACTTTCAAATCTTAATATGCTTATTAAGTTATTATATATTACCTAATTATGTTATTTACAGCAGAACAGACTGAAATCTGATTCTGTGTTCCTTTATTGTTATTTAGTTCCTGTAATTTTAGTTCTTATGCTTAAGTATATAGGTATCATTTTATTGTAACATGTAAAAATTATGCATTTTTGTGTGGTGAGAAGGCCTTTGTACATATTGTAAATACCTAATTATTTTATTGGATAGCAATTGTTTTATGATGTGATAGTCACATTATAGTCTGTAAATAAAAGAGAATGAAATAGAACTTGTCTTTATTTTAAAATAAAATCCTTAAACTAGAACTGTGCTTCGGTCACATTGAGACAGAACTTTCATACTTTCCTAAAAGTATTTTCTACCATAACCTTAGCCAAAGAACAATTAGACTACCGGCTTTGTCTTATCCCATCAAGGACATTTTTTGCTTAGTCTTATGTTCAGAGAATGCAACGATCAACTCATTTTGTAGGATTAAATTCAAATAATTTATTGTGGTTTGTTGGTATCATACATGTCTTACAGTACAGAATTACTTAAATTCTTCATATTATGAGTAGGAGAGCGCCACTGGCGTTTTTTCTTCTGGAAAAATTAAAACTAATAAGTGGCGCCCTCCCGTGGATAAGTGTGTGATTATTTACCTCATCTGGCCTTGCAGCGCCTGTATAGTTTTGGGTGCTGACCCCACAGGTAACGGACTGGAGTTCTAAGTACAGAGTTCTTGCTAGTTTTCCCCAGAAAGAGTTTCGATCTGACCGCGCTCTTCTGTGTCCGTGTGATTGTCCGTTCAGGGCAATATTTGCTCTGAGATTCTGGTCAAAAGATCGAAGCCTAACTCATGTTAATTATAAATACAAGTAAACAAAAAAACAAACCTCTAAACATGTCCGAGTAAGAGAGTGGTTTAAATTTAAAATTCATTGTGTGAGCAACCAATCGTTTTCTTTTTATATGAACATCTCAATAAATCATAAGCGTAACGCTCAAGCCGTGCAAAGCCACATAAATGCTATTATAAAAAAAGTTTCTGATGTTGACAATTAAAAATATTATCAGATGTCAATAATATTTAATTGTCACTGTCATCATTAATCAATGTTGCCAGTCACGTAAAATTTTGCAAGAATTAGCTATATTTTGTCAACTTTTAGGTACAGAAAATAAAAAGATTTTACTTTACTGGATTCAAACTTATTACAAATTTTAATTTGGACACAAAAATAATACTTTATATTTTCTTATTTTGTGTAGCGGACAAAATTAAAGTCAAATATCACTTCCTAAAAAGATTTGAGTTTATTTTTTTACCTTCGTCAGCAAATTTTCGAATGGTAGCAGCAGGCAATACCACAGCAGTTTTGCCAACTTTCCGAACCTAACAAAATCCAGCATAAAATCTTTCAACTGGTCGATAAATAAACACAAAATCTATGCTTACCTTAATTTTCGTGGTGAAAAAACAAACTCAACAATGGAGTGGTCGAGAGAAAAAACTATGAAGTTGATAGAGCTGTTGCAAGGGAATGCTAGCGTGTGGAATCCTTCCTTGTGCCAAACCCGGCGCGACAAACAGAAACGCCGGAATGAGCTACGGAATATAGCAGATATTTTGGACATGTACGTAGCTGATGTGACGAGAAAAATCCAGCATCTTCGCACGCAGTACAACAGGGAATGGGTCCGTGAGATTCGCGCCAACACTGATAATCCAGATGACCCATACGTTAGTAGTTGGTACGCGTTCGAATATCTACACTTTTTAAAGGACTCTAGCAAACCATACAGAGTTTTAGAGACAGTAAGTACCTAATTGTTATAAACTAGCAGCGCCCCGCTGTTTCAACCGCTATACAGGAACCGTCGACTCAAGGATGAATAGCAAAAGGGTAAAGCTACTCCCATACTAAAATTGATCCAAATCTTTTCAACCCTGAATTTGAATTTGAATAGGAACAAAATATATACACAAAATTCCGCATTAGTATCCTCACAATGTACTAGATTTTTATGTCAAATTTCATCAAGATCATTTAAACCTTTCAGTCACGAAATGGTAACAAATAGAACAAGTACTTAATGTCAACTGGAGAATCAATGCATAGTTGTGGTTGATGATCATGGAAATGTCAGCAAGTGAAGCTGCGAGGCTACCCTTGCGTAGCGTAGTGATGTACAAATGAATTCCTGTCTTTCATCCCTCTCCCTTCTCACCTCAGTTCTTACTCTAATTCCATTAAGTACTCTTCTATCAACCTGTTTCGCTCACATTCTGTTCTTATCCCACCTAGCCAGGGCTAGCGAGACAGTTTATAATGTCACAAAGGATTCTTATGCCTAATGAACTATTTCATAATTTCAGGAAGACAATCCCGAAGCTACCATACAGAGCTCTCATTCCGACAGCCTTAACGAGAGCAAACACATTGTAACACCACCGCATAAAATCCCCAGAACAGACCACTCCAACTCTGTCAAATCTGAAGACCTCTCATCAGTCAAAGACGATTTGTCTGTCTTCGGAGAATACATAGCGAACGAGCTCCGGTCAGTGAAAGGAGAAAAAAATTTGCTAGTCGCTAAGAAGAAAATATTAGATGTAATATTTGAAGTTAAGATGATCAGTACATGTGATCCGAGGCCGGAAACTACCGTCTGTACAGTGTTCACACACGCTGTTCCAAATGACAAAGTGTATACAGCACCTACAATAAGCACAGCACAGATAGAGCCTCTTACGTCAACAGCTAGTACAGGTATCAATGAGATAATAATAAATAGTGGGTGCCATTATTCAAATTTTAAAGTGGATTCTCAATAGCTATGCAGATAATACATACTATAGCCATAACTAATATTACAAGAGGATCACATTAAAAACAGACTTCAAAATTAGTAAATACGTAATTTCGTTTACTTGGATGCAGGTGTGGATCCAGCCCTCAAAAACCGCCAACAGCCACCCGAAACCTTGCTTGTGCATGATCAATATACTTAGTGCATTTCTACAAAGGAAATGTTTATAAAAAATGATATGACTGTCTGACCATGATTTTGTACAGTGTATCGTAGGTTCACGCGGATTAAGCTGTAGGGCGTCGCAAGTCACGTATTAGGGTTGAGGGCATGCCCATCGTTGCCCACAACGGTGGATCCGAGCCTGCTTGGATGACATTTTTTTCTTGTACTTTGATTTATAAAGCAAATTACTTAACCGATTTAGATAAAATTTCTATGGGACCAGTCTGAAAGGAAATTTTATATGACGGAGTTCTGACGTTTACCGTAAATATTCATGGAAAAATGAAATTTGTTCACAATAATAATTTTTCAAAGCCTCCTGGTAAGCATCACTAGGTGGCGTTAGTAAATCAAGTATAATATTTCCAAATATGTCATCCAGGTAAACGAAAATGCGTATTTACTAATTTTGAAGTCTGTGTTTTTAATTAATAATTATTATAATTATGTGAGTTGGATTTTGAGCATTTGAATTGTCTTTAGACCTTCAACAGTCTATGCGCAGTGTGTTAGTGTTACCTTGTATTTTATTAAGTTAATAAAGGCTCTTGCCAGCAAAAAATCCTAAAATCGATCTCAAAATGTTTACATTGGTACATTATAATGATGATATCAAATTGAATTATGTTCATTGAATAATCTTTTTATTGTTTTTTTTTTCTTTTACCTTTTTTGTCGCTAGGTACCAATGTTGTGTTATTTGTAAAAAATACATAATTAATTTATATTGAAGTCCACCACACTTAAGGATTCTGGATTTACTATTTAAATGTTATAGACAATTCAAAAATTTGACGTCTAACAGGAAATTTAGGGTTGGGCAAAAAATATAAATCTGGAGTAGATACCTAAGATTACTATATTTAAAAATGAACTAGGCTCTATGAATAAAATACAAAGAATATCAATGGAAGAAAGGAAAACCATCCTATGGGTATAAAGTGCTGGAAGAAAAAATCAGTAACCCCAGTTTTTTTAATGCCAGGGCCAGCCAGCCGGCAAGGGTGGGGCAAGCGCCCCAACGTGGCTACGCCCATGCCCACAGCCACAGTTGCTTTCCTGTCGGTCGCCAAATTATTGATCAGTTTTTGCAACCATTTTGCATATGCATATTTTTTATAATCTATAACATTTAAATAATAGTATTATTTATCGATTTAAGCATATTACAGATCTCATAAAGTTGTTTGTATGAATAAATAAGATTTTTGCAAACTTTGTGTGACTGGTTATTAACAGACCCCCAGGATAAGAGGTTCTCAATTCGGACTTTTTTAACCGACTTACTAACAGGAGGAGGTACTCAATTCGTTTGTTTTTTTTTAATGTTTGTTACCTCAGAACTTTCGACGGGTTGTACCGATTTTGATGATTCTTTTTTTATTTAAAAGGCTGGTGCTTCCCGTGTGGTCTTGTGTGGCTATTTTAATTTGGTCTAGTACTGACATTTTTATGGTTTTTTTTCTATTGATAATTATACTAAATAAGTACCTACACCTATCTTTCGCTCGCTCGACGTTTCGACCATGTTACAACGGCCGTGGTCACGAGGTAGTTTGGGAATATGCAATGTTTACCTTAGTAACATAATGCGCTATAAGTTCCAAGGTATTCCACAGATAATAAATATAAATACTTTGTGTTTGTATATAGTATATCAATGTCTGTATTGTTTAGTATTTATCAGGTAAATACCTAAAAGGAATGCAAAGAAACTGAGACTGAGACATGAAATGAAATGTAAATAATAACATGTTTCGGGCGCCTTATAAGCGCTTGTTTTTTATAGTTTATTCGTAAATCGTGCACAGAATGCATCCAAGAAGGGGCCTTTTTAAAATAGCCTTTAATTTTATTGTGTCTGACTTACTTCCAGAGTGTATTAGGGTAAGTACCCATATTTATACTAACCACTGAAGTGAGAATTTTTCCCTTCTCTTTTCTGTGATACTAACCTACCTAAAAAGTATTTTTTTTTTAATCGAGAAGTCATCGTACTGACTTATCATTATGAACCATGTTAATCATGAGATCAACCATGAAATCGCTGATAAAACTCACCCGAAACTATATATTATACGTTTATAGTAAAATCTCGAAAAAAAAACCTCACGAAATCAAAATCCTCTCGAAATATTTCGATTCAATCCGTATTTTTATGTATGTTCACCGATTACTGCAATATTTATGAACCGATTTTCCTATTTATTTTTTTATAATGTAGATGAAGATCTCGGCGACCTCGACGTGGTCCCATAAAGATTTAATTAAATTTTGTTTAGTAATTTGTAACCAGCTCCAAAATAATAATTTTGTTAAAGCGCCTGTAGGTTAGGCGCTGTCAATAATTTTGTTCGGCGCTTACTAAATTTGAAGTCGGTTTTTATATCATCATCATCAGCTAGAAGACGTCTACTGCTGAACATAGGCCTTTCCTTAGAACTCCATGAACGACAGCCTGCCATCTGCATTAATTGGACTCCCGCGACTCTCACGATGTCGTCGGTCCACCTAGTGGGAGCCCTACCTACGCTGCGTCTTCCGGTTCGTGGTCTCCACTCTTTCTTCCCCATCGCATCGGTTGTCGGTTCTTCGCGCATTTTTAAATAGTTATCTTTGTCTAATTATTATTATGAATTCACAGAATGATGCATTTCTACGTGGTATTTATTTCTATAGCGATTGGAAATACTTTAGCTACCGATCCTACTAAGAAGTTCAAACCAATCTGGAAGGACCTGAATACTAGGCCTTTGCCCCAGTGGTACGACGAAGCAAAGGTGGGGATATTTCTCCACTGGGGAGTCTACTCTGTTCCCGCGTTTGGACGTCCATCTGAGTGGTTCTGGGAGATTTGGCATAAAAGTATGATTTTAATTAATTTTATTACTAACTAGCTTTTTTGCCCGCGACTTCGTACGCGTAGATTTTCATATAAACCTTCAATTCTTTTTTCTTCCCTTAACCCGGCCTTGCGCAAAATAACATAGCATATACTTCAATCTGGTCATAGCTAAGCATATTCGTGAAAATCGCATTTAAATCCGTCCGCATTTTCTTCCAGGGGTGTAGGAGATGTGCGTGAACAAACAAACAAAAATTCTAAAAACTGCCTTAACATGTTCAGCTGCTTATTTTAAGTCGCCCTGTATGAAGTATTGATAGAATCATAAAAGTAATAAATAACACCGTCAACAGTTTTCAAATCAAAAAGATAATTTGACCACAGTGCAGAGCATGTTTTGAAATTTTATTTTTGTCTAAACCATTAAAAGTATATTTCCGGCCAGTTTCGCTGGCCACGGAACCCTGACATAATGCTTGTCTTAACACGCTTTTGGCTAGTTATTTCTTATTTCGCGTGCATTTGTATGTATACCTTGATTAAAAAGCCATGAAATGGAACTACTCTATTTATCTGTTAAAATATCACAGTAAAATAAAATTATTTCTATATTCTTATTCTTACTGCAAATAATATACACTGTATTCTTCTAAAAGCTAAGTTTATATACCTTGCATAAAGGGTGCAGCAATGACTTATGTAGTGGCTGTTCACAAAACCAGACCACAGACATAAACATATAAATTTAAGTATAGTTAAATCTATTACATAAATATTATATATACTATTCAAACTTAACCTAGGGTGAAGTAATTTTACAAAACAAAAAAAAAAAAACATACCTAGTGTGATAGGGTACTTAATTATATATGAGATGATACAAAACTTATGACGCTACTTTCTTAACTATTTATATATCGATATATATTTTCTAATTATAATTTTCTAAAATTTATCGTCGAATAAATCTTTTATCTCGTAATAACATTTTTGGGTTAGAAACTTACGAAGTTGATTCTGGAAAAATGTTAATATTTATTTCTTTCTTTATTGCGTCCGGAATTTTGTTGTATAGGTTTATTTTCATGTACAAAGGGCCTTTTTTGAATATTTATATTCGCGGGACTGTATTAAAATAGGATGCGGTATATTTTGTGTTTTAAATGCTAACATAGAATAAAACCATGAGAATGTAATATGGAGCTTGGAGCTTCCCGGTGTGGTACTGGATGTAGATGCGACCCAGGGACAACGTCATGTATGCGGTCGGCTAGGTCTGCCAGCACATCGAGTGATGACGTCATCTGCTGCGAAGCAATGATGGTCTGCGTGCTGTTCGGTAGGCGGCTGGTCCAAATCATGCGTAAAAAGTCTTCTGGAACTCCGGGGCCTGCTAGGTGTCGTAGATGACGTAAGAATTGAGAAGGCTTACGATCACCTAGCTCCTCGTGTGTTAAAAGTTGCTGTACCTTTTTTCTCTTGATGCGGACAAACGTTTAATTAGCTCCAGCTTGAGTTTTTCGTACTTCTCGGTCACAGGCGGGTTGACGATGATGTCTTCGACTTCAGCTGCCTATTGCGGGTCAAGTTGTCCAATCACATAGTAGAACTTGGTGCTATCTGCAGTGATGTTGGAAATCGCGAATTGGCCTTCGATCTGGGCGAACCAAATCGCCGGCTTCTCGGGCCAAAACGGTGGAATTCGCACGCCAACTCGGAATACATTGTCATCATCTTTATTCTTCGTGTCAGCCGCAGTGCTATCAGTACGATCTAGCGGCATTCTGACCTTTGTCGGTGGTGTACGGTCCATTCAGTGGTCACCAATTATAGTGGATTTGTACTATTTATATAGAAGGAGAGGGTTAAGCTACCGACAATGGAAGAAAATAGCTGAGTCCGAAAGAAATTATAAACTTTAATGCAAAGAAAAATCTTAGACAAATCTTAGAAAAAGCAAATGACAATTCCATTTGAAAATCGGTGTTCTTTTATTTTTTTCTTTTCGCGCCCCAGCGCCACACGTCGTGGAAAATTGGAAAGAAATTCACGAAGGTTGGCGCAAGGAGTAAGAGTACGCCACACTCCTACTCCATGCACTGGAATGAATCACCAAAGAGGTTGTAAGGCCTATAACATGCTTGATCTACACGTTCATTCATCTAAGAAGGTTAAGGAACCTTCTTTAAATTTAAACTGATTAACCGAATGACCATGTTGACAGTTGACATAGTTGACAGTTTCAAAATTTTAATGGCTATGTCAATAACATTCTCTTTACTTTGGATCTCCTTGCTTGAGGCTATGTGACGATCCTCATATTACGTTTCGGGTAACGAAGAAATAAATCATTGATTTTTATTTTCGTTTATGTAAAAATAAAGAATTAAAATAAATGATATAAGATAGCCTATGTTTTAATCTGGTAATTTCTAAGCATATTCGTGAAAACCGCATTAAAATCCGTCCAGTGGTTTAGGAGATGTTCGCGGACAAACAAACAAACAAACAAACAAACAAACAAACAGACAAAAATTCTAAAAACTGTCCTATCGTGTTCAGCTGCTTATTTTAAGACGACCTGTGTGATTTTTTTTTTGTTATCTCGCAATTACAGATTTTTTTATCTCTACGTTTTTATTATATGTATAGAGTATAGATATAGATAGACTAAGATACGGTTTGCGGTCGCGCAATTTTTCGCAACATCTAACAGTCGCTTAAAACAGGTAGTCGTAATAAGGCCTCTGATTTTATTATGGAAACTGACGTGGTTTTTACATATTTTGTTTATATTAGGTACCTACACGAGAATTATGTATGTAGGTACATTACGTATGTTTCTTGTAGTGGTAGGACTCTTTTGCAGGGGTCCGCCTGGGGAAGTACCACACCTTTGTCAGTTATTCAACCGCCAAGCAGTAGTGCGCAAACACTACTGTGTTCCGGATTGAAGGGCAACGTTTCCAGCGAAATTACAAGGCACACAGAGATTTGACATCTTATATCTCGGGGTGACGAGCGCAGTGCATTGCCATCCAGGGTTTTGAACTGTTGAAGTTCAAAATTCTGAGTGGCGTTAAGCTGTTATGGGCAAGCGTGAAGAGCCATCAGGCGAGCGACTTCGCTCGTCTCGTTACTCAGTATCATAAAAAATATATATTAAAAATATAATTTTTACTTAGTTTTTTATTAATACAAATCTGCATACTTAAAAACGTGCTGTACCATTGTGACAGATCTTCCATAGGAATTTTCTTAAATGTTTTATACCTAGCATAGTACATATTATGTTATACAATTTTCAATGCACTTTATACCTACGTATACTAATAAATACCTTCATTACTTCTAGCGCAAGATGTGAACGCCATAATGTACATGAAAAATAACTACCCACCGGGATTCACCTATCAAGAATTCGGCCCTATGTTCAAAGCAGAGTTATTTTACCCGAACTTGTGGGCCGAGCTGTTTGTCAAGTCAGGAGCTAAGTAAGTGAGCATTATTCAGTAGAACATTATTAGCTATATATGGCCAAATGACCAATGCTACGTATAAGGGGTGTACCTACCTCCTACCTTAGAGTCCAAAGCGAAACTCGCTTCCAGGAAGCTTGGTGTGCTTAACAGAGCAAAGCTATATTTTCCGCTCCGTTGCAAGGTGTGGAATACAATACATTTATTTCCAAAAGCTTAAAAAACACTTTATTTTGTTACCTACGTTTTATTCTAACTAATAATAATATTTACACGAGAATGTTATGAAATAACATTAGCATAACAATATTATCACAAATAACATACTTCTTAGTCTTGAGCATCGGCGCAAAGTTGCTAGTCTATCGGTTTTTTATCGGATACATTTTGGAGAGTGTGCATCAGATCTGCATGATTTAATTCCCTCCTGCCCTTTTTTCTATCGGACTGCCAGAGCGGGTACGAAAAATCGACACCGCTTTATGGTTGACATTCCGAAAACCCGTACGAAGCGCTTTGATTCCACTTTTATTGTGCGAACTGCTAGTTTGTGGAATGCACTGCCTGTATGGGTGTTCCCCGATAGTTACAATCTGGGTGTCTTCAAGTCAAGAGTGAATCGGTTTCTTCTAGGCAAGCGTGATCCACCGTAGGCCGCATCATCGCTTAACATCAGGCGAGTTGGCGGCCAAGCGCAAGCCTATTCTACAATAAAAAAAAAGGAATAGTAATATTTATAAAATTAAAGAAATCGTATTGTAGTCTAGAAGGTAGATCAAAAGCAGCAGTACTAGGTAAAACCTGTGTTACTGCTGCTAAATGTCCTTCCCGCAAAGGTCTTCCCGCCGAGATTCAACATGAAGCGTAAATATGGCGAATGAAGCGATTACAATAATGTGGGCAAGTGATATATCTAATGGGGTAAAACGTGTAGGTACTTTCCATGTTGCTTCAAAAACTCCCTAGGCTCTTATTGTGCATTGCATTGGCATTGTTTTGGTTTGGAGTTTTTATGGAGTGGCTATTATAATCTCCACTATGTACTTTACTAGGGTATACAAGGGGCATACGTAAAATACGGAAGACAAGGCAGTGTGAACTTAACGGCTTTAACCTACTCTACTTTAGTTATGGGCGAAAATATCGCTTTGGGATCCCTGTTTGTGCTTCGTGAGTTTGCCGCCTTATCCGATTTCAGTATGATCCATGAACATACCTTTACAAAACTAATTTAAAACAAACCTTTATTTCTCAGATACGTAGTCCTCACAAGCAAGCACCATGATGGCTACACCCTATTCCCTTCAAATTACTCCTCTAACTGGAACTCAGTTGAAGTCGGTCCAAAACGAGACCTAGTAGACGAGCTAGCACGAGCAGTGCGGAAACGAGACCTTAAATTCGGGCTTTATTATTCTTTATTTGAATGGAAACACCCCTTATACCAGATCGATATAAGAAAAGGATCATCTCTTTTTCCTAATCAGAAGTTATTGCCTGAGATGGTGCAGTTGGTCAAAGACTATAAACCATCTATTATATGGTCTGATGGAGAATGGGACGGTCGTGATTACTATTGGAAGGCGCAAAAGTTCCTTGCTTGGCTGTATAATGAGAGTCCAGTAAAGGATGAGGTGGTGGTGAATGATCGATGGGGTATGGGAAAACGAGGGAAGACTGGAGACTTCTATAACTTTGAAGACAAATTTAACAACGGTAAGTACCTACTCTCTTTTTAACCGACTTCCAAAAAGGAGGATGTTATCAATTCGACTGTATTTTTTTAATATTTGTTCCCTTAGAACTTCCGACTGGGTGAACCGATTTTGATGATTCTTTTTTTATTTGATAGTTGGTGCTTCCCGTGTCATCCCATTTAAATTTTTTCCAGTTCTTATAAGTTACTAATATTTTAAAAGTGAAAATAAATTTGTCTCTCTGTCTGTCTGTTTGTTCGCTTTTCGCGAATAAATGGCTAGCTCGATCTTAACGAAATTTGGCAGGATTATAATGTACAACATAGGGCATAGGGTACTTTTCCTTCGGAAAATGCGGAAAATTTGAAAACCGCGGGATTCAGCTATTACCATAATAAATAAAAAAGTTGTTTCCTATCTTATCAGAAACCCTACAAAGCCATAAATGGGAGAACGCTTTTTCTATGGACCGCAAATCCTGGGGCTATCGACAGGATATGGAATTGAATTTCGTTATGACGATGCCTGATTTGATTCACCAACTGGTCACTACAGTAAGCTGTGGCGGTAAGTTATAGAAAAACTTTTATTCATAAACCTTCTATAAAACTAATTTAGATATACAGGGTTTCGCATATTTACTGTACTAAGCGGAAAGGAGGCCATTGTACCTACTCATCATTATGAACAACTTTTACTATGGGACCAACTCTGAAATAACGAAACACAATTTCATCCAGAACTTAATTTTTTATGAAGTCGGTTTTTTACATTGATAATTATTGTAAATGATGATTACCTCAAAACTCCGGCAATTAAAAACGATATAGGTTTTTTTCTTATAAATTCAAATTTCATTAAACTCGTTTCAGTATAGTTTGGTTTTTACTTAAATCAAAATAAGTGGTAGTTCGTTTACTGTATGATGACTGTCATCGAAGTAAATTAAATTATGTACGTATGTTATGTACTAATTTTGAAACCAGTTTTTTTTACTGATAATACTTACTTTTAGGAAATGTGCTTATAAACGTGGGTCCAACCAAAGAAGGCATCATATCGCCCATTTTCCAAGAAAGACTGCTGTCTCTAGGGGAATGGCTGGCCATCAACGGTGAGGCTATATACAAATCCTCGCCGTGGGTTTATCAAAACGATGTAGTGGACCCAGATGTGTGGTACACCTGTATTAAAACGAAGTACAATGCCAAGCACCCAACGGAAATCCCTGCGCCTCATGATGTTATAGCAATCTATGCTATCATACTGAAATGGCCTATAGGCAACATATTGGAAGTGCAAGGACTGGCTTACTTACGGCACTATGGCAATTATCAAGTGGAGATGTTGGGAAAACTGGGCAAATACTTAAAAGTAAGTCTGGCAACGAACCGATAACCGATGGGGGAGAAAGGTTCTTGAGTGGAGACCAAAACCGGAAGACGCAGCGTAGGTAGGCCTCCCACTAGATGGGCCGACGACATCGTGAGAGTCGCGGGCATCCAGTGAATGCAGATGGCAGGTTGTCGTTCAGTGTGGAGGTTAAACGGGGAGGCCTATGTTCAGCAGTGGACATCTTATGACTGATGATGATGATGAAGTCTGGCAACATATTGTTATCATTGACATAAATAGAGTTTTGGCGCCAACGCGAAAAAACATGTCGGCTCCTAGTATTTTTTCGGTGGTGCTCACAGGACCTACTGGTGGGTTACCATAATCTCAAAAACATTCTTATAATAACCTTACATTGAATTTTGTCTTGCTCTCTCATTAGCCGAGAGAGCGAGACACAGCTCAGTGTAAGGTTATTTATGAGAATGTTTTTGAGATTATGGTAGCCTACCAGAGCGCGAGTCCTACGTAGTATTTTTTTTTTTTTTTTTTAAATCTTTTATTTTTATACAGGGTTTTAATTTAATGACGTCCTACGTAGTTGCGAAAAACTTTTTGAACGGGTCGTCAATGCGAAAACTCATCGTATCAAATACCAATAGATCGAAAGACGCTAGTTCATAAAAACGGTCATAAAATGTCATTAACACGAGAAAATTTATGAAATAGCCGATGCAGGTTTGTTGTTATTGTTTTATTAATGCCATAAGCTATAATTGGTGAGTACGTGGTAAGGTTGTGGAAGGAGCTCCCGATATTTCGGCGCAGGTAGGTACATGCACCATGTTCACGGCAAGACGACAACCTTACCACGGTAAATATCCCGTAAATAATCATGTAATTGTAGTGAACATTTGAACAACCGTGATAGTTTAAAACAGTGCCATAAGCTATATTTACCAAGCTAACAGACGTGTCGGATTTGACTGACGGAACGCCGTCTGACCAACGGTAGAGAAAGAGAAAATTTTCTTTCCCTTCCGTTGGTCAGCCGGCGGTCCGGCAGCCAAATCAGCCATGTCTGTTAGCTACATACGAGAGAGAAGCTAAAGCAGATACATAAAGTTATAACGCCTTCACTTAGCTGTCTCTTCGTTTCCTGATATAAAAACCCTTAGCAATTTCTTAACCGTATATTGCTATTATCATTTCAGTGGGCAGTCAGCGATGGAGTGGCTCAAATCCGACTCCCAGACAAATCGGTAGTCTCAACTCATTATGCTTGGACACTCAAATTTACAAAAAGATAAAACAATCCATATATTGTATATATTGATCCTAATATTGTAAATGCAAAACGAGTATCATTAATAAAAAAAACTGTTTAACAGTATTTAATTTGAAGAACCTTCTTGGCGAAGGCCTTGGCCTTGATGTATTTTGTTTCAGAAAAGTACTATACTATATATATAGCATAGCACTTTTCTGAAACATTGCGCTAATATTCACGTAAAAATAGATTTAATGTTTTTAGGTAAAGCTTTCACATTACACAGCGTTAATTGCCTAGCAACATAACTACGATAAAATGGCTTGTACTTTGAGCCAATCACGGGACACCATCTGGAAATGTCATCGAGATATAATACCTAGGCTAGGTATTGTATCTCGATGGGAAATGTTAATAATTTTTTGTCTCTCGCTCTAGGCACTCTAGGCGAAAAATGTGAGGAAGTGACTTGTAGAGCATGATTCGACCATATTGCAGTGGCTGTGGCGTGCTAACCTGTCGGTCACTCACCTCGATAATTCCCTATTGTTCATTCTTCAGTCAACTCGCGACCACGGCCCGTGAATCCCGTGACATTTTCTTTGGTACCGTGACGCAAGTGCCGTAGATCCTATACCTATGTTCAAAACGCGAAAACTTAAAAGTTATATCCTAATCGGATTTGAAACTTTCAGTTCTCGGAATTAAACTAAAACGCAGCTGTTTTTTATCGCAATCGATTACAGAAAGGCGAGACATTGTAATTCATTTAGTTCTAGTAATTGTAGGTACTTCTAGTTCCATCAATTAAAACCTTTAAATCTCATATCAGACAAACCAGGGAGACATGGTAAGGTGTCGTGGCGGTGCGAACGTATTTGGCTTTAATCAGGCCTGATGCCTTTTGTCGAACTCGCCCAGCAAACGACCTTGCCGCTCTTTTTTGCACGTGATATATTAGTTAATTCATTAGTATCAAAGCTGGCGGTAGATTCCTTATAGGGTGTAGAGGTCCGACAAGAAAGGACTTTGCGAAGGGCCGAATACAATGGGGGAAATGGAGGTAGAGTTATTGTATTGTAGAAAGTTTAAATGAAAATCTTCGCGTACGAAGTCGCGGACAACAACTAATGGCGTTATAAATTTTATTACTTAACCATATTCCGTGCAAATAGCCAACACTCTTTACCTATGTGCTCCTAGGTACCTAATTATCTACTTATTATTCTATGTGCTTCTAGGCAGATACCATAAGTATTTACTAATTACCTTATTGCGTATGCAATTAGAGTAGATAAATAAAACGCCATAGCTAACTAAATTTTAAACAAAATTAAGATAAAGCTGCTTATCCACAATAACAGTATACATACCTACCTATAGCTATTACTTGTACATGACCGCTGATAAGAACCACTGGACACAGTCCACAACGAGCAAGTAGGTAGGTATTATGTATTATGTAGGTTGCCTAATTATTCCCATTAATATTTTTTATTATGGAAACTGACGTGATTTTCACACATTTTATTTATATTACACGGGAATTACTCACGTAAGATGAGGCCGGTTACACCGACTATAGTTTCAACCGCATTTGGCGGTTTTTATCAACGTGAATGCGCGCGCGCGGCTGCGTCTCGCTTTGCACAGCATAGGTAAAATATTTTTATTAGTTTTGCCTGTAGACATCTAGTCCATTTAGTCAGTAAAATGGTGGAAACTTCACAAGAGGCTTCTATAGATATTTGCAAACAACACGGAAGAATATAACGGTTTCTGAGGGAATGTCTATATACGCCTTTGATCAAGGTAGAGCAAGATTGTCATTCGGTGCATTTCATTGCCGAAAACTATCGTACAGGAATCAATTCCGAGATAAAAATGATTCCGTGTGCTAATCCAGGATGTAAACTATTTCCACATAAAATTTTATGCTGGTTACAAACAACACCAAGTGTGCCGCTTGTCACGCCGCGCCCCCGCCATGAGGTTCGAGGCGCACTCAAAATTTTATTTGCGCTCGCATTTGGTATTTTCGCCTGTGTCCCAGCAACGAGACAATACGATAGGCTGAAATGATGATTATTCGAAGAAAAAAGAATAAAATGCCGCGACATATTTTTACACGTTGGCACCAAAAGTTCATTATCATTAGTTGTGTATACTAAAATGAAGTAATTAGTTATTATCAACCTAATACATACTAATGACTCGTAAACCTATAATAGCTGACGCTTAATTTGTTTGCAGTCAGTGTGAGACGTGCGAGTCCTTTTGAAGTATATCGAGGATAGTTTAGAAACCGTGATATCAATAATAAACTGGCGTAACCACAATCAAAATTTTGTAGTTCACAACGTGCATATTGGTAAAATAGCGCCAGATAGCAAAGAGCGCCAAAATGCTAAGAGCAAAAAATAAAATTTTGATGGCGCCTGGGGGCTGATCATTCGTGTTGTCCATGCACCACGCTTGTGCGTCATGGCAGGCGACGGGGCACATTTGTTTGTAGACAGCATGTTAATTATGACGTGGAAATAGTTTAGAAATACTGGATTAGCAATGGAATACTTTTAATCCCGGTATCGATTCCTGTTATAAGATCGTTTTCAGAAATGAAACGCGCCGAATGATAATGTCGCTCATCCCTGATCAAAAGCTAGGGCCGGCGCTGGGTAATAAGAACGAATGACTGCCATAAAGGGAAAAATACTTTTGCTCTATGATGTCTGCAGTAAATCAGTGCCAAAACCACAGACCTCGCATTTTTTGCTACGCAAGACAAAACAATTGCACGCAATGGCATCCGTTTATGAGCAGTGCCGTAACTAGCCTTTTATGCGCCCGGTGCGAGCTTCTATAACTGCGCCCTTGCAAAACAAAACTTGGTCCTGGTATGGTCATTTCTGGGCCCTGTGCCTGGGCACCGCTGGCACAGCCATGTTTATGAGTCACGATGTTTCTGCGTTTCAAACAAAATAATGTGTGTTTTCATAATAATGACATCATTCCCTCATCATTAGTTGCTGTATGTAGTTTTTTTGTAAATAGAATTATAATTATTATTTTAATGTTTAATTAGTTTCAATGCGGCTCGTAAAATATAAATAAATACATACAATTTGCTTACAGTTTTTAAAATATTTATAACAGATTGTCACTCTCTTGTACATAAGTCTTATTGCCTCGTGAGTGTGCAATCGGGATCCCAAGTAGGTAAAATCATACACAAAGCAGGAGCATAAAAATATCATTATCCGAGCGTAAATTATTTCTAATCTAACACTAACCAGCTTTAAAAAAAAAAAAAAAGTTTCCTAATAACCTATGTGTCAATCCAGGTTATAATAGCTACCTCTACCAAATTTCATTCAATTCCGTTTATCTGTTACCGAGTCTACACTCTACACGGACAAAAACATACCCAAGTTACATACAAACTTTCGCATTTATAAAATCTTTAAGAAGAATATTTTGACGAGTTGAGCGTGCGCGAAAATAATTGATAAAACTACATTCTTCAAATTCAAATGTCACATATTTAAAATTTAGGTATGTGACGTGTGAATTTGCTCACTCGATATTGCTCGAATGCTCGGTTATTGCTGCATGAATGCTCAATAAACACAGACTATCAGCGGGCAGTTAAAGTCAGTGAACTATTACTGATACCCATCGTGACAATCGTGACCTCTGTTTTGACAATCAGCTGTGAGACATCTCGCACGCGTGCGCAGTTGTGACTTTCGGGTACATTGTTTATTGTAATCACAGAAAAGAGAAGGGTATAAAATTCTCACTTCAGTGATTGTAATGGATTTTTCACTGGTTATTTCTGTGGTTAATAGGTGAACAGACTAAGTGAACCTTTTTCCTTTACTCACTTGCTTACACAAATTGAAGAAAAAATGAAGTTATTGCTGTATTTAGTGACATTCGTTATTGTCAAAGCGGCATCAACTGTTGAAATGCTCGGGTCTATCGAAAATACAGAAGAGCCTAAAATTAGGAAGAAATATAAACCAGATTGGGCTGACCTAGATACTAGGCCTTTGCCCCAGTGGTACGACGAGGCGAAGGTGGGGATATTCCTTCACTGGGGAGTCTACTGTGTTCCTGGTTTTGGATCCGAGTGGTTCTGGAATAATTGGCGAAACGGTAAGTTGTTTTCTGTATGATAAATTAATAATAAAATAATAGGCAAATGTATGATAAATTCAGTTTCCTTTTACGTCCGATAGAGGCGCTGTTCAATTTTTTATACATTTTGCTATTGTTTACGAAACGAATACTTTTTCGCAAGTGCTCGTACTAGGGCCGCTGGTCTGTGAGCGCGGCCTTACCTAAGTGTAGTACTTAGAATAAGTAACTAAGTTCTAAGGTATAGTATGATTTCTTTATTTTCAGATGGGAAGAAGAATTACCTCGACTTCATGCAAAAGAACTACCCTCCAGGGTTCACGTATCAAGAATTTGGCCCGATGTTTAAAGCTGAGTTTTTTGACCCTGATAGTTGGGCAAAACTTTTTGCTGAGTCTGGAGCTAAGTAAGCCCAATTTGTTGAGTCTGGAGCTAAGTAACCCGCGTGGTCCCCTAGGAACCGTACAATTTTCTGGAATAAAAAGTATCCCATGTCCACTATCCAACCCTTTCAACTATATCTATGCAAAAAATCATGTCGATCCGTTGCTGTCAAAAAGTCGGTGGGGCACCCGCAAAAAGTACCTTTTGATGTGAAAAATCTATTGGCGCGCCTGGCAGTAAATCGACTCGTAGGTATGCCGTGACAGCAAATACATTGACGCTCTCTTATGCCGTCATGTTTCACATCTACTCATCCCGTAACGGCCAACTTTTTTTACAATCACGGATTGTCTGATAAAAGGAGATTTTTTCGGTTTAATTTCATACTATACAGGGCTACTGGTAATCAGTTAGTCTCCTATTACCTAAGGGCGGCCTCAGTACATCAAAATAAAAATAAAGCTTTTGTTTCACGAGTTTTCGAAATCCGTGAAAATAAATCAGCTGTTCCATACAAAAAAAAAAAACATTCTCTCCCGACAAAATATATGAAACAGCAGACATTTTTTTCGCAAATATTGATAAGTCGTAGAATAATTACCAGTAACCCTGTATACAACATAATATATAGAGCGAGCAAAAACATAAAAATTAACATTGTAATAAATTGTGTATTTTAAAGTAGTTATGGGCCATATTGAACCAACGCGAATGTAGGTAGGTGGAAATTGGTACTTACTCCAAACTTGTCATGCATATGTATGTACTTTAGTTAGGTACTTGATTATTCTTGTTTTGCATTTTTCTTCCAGATACATTGTCCTCACAAGCAAACACCACGAAGGCTACACTCTGTTCCCATCAAAGAAATCATTCAGTTGGAACTCGGTAGACGTCGGACCAAAACGAGACTTAGTCGGTGAACTGTCACGATCGGTGCGAAAACAAGGATTAACATTCGGAGTTTACCATTCACTGTACGAATGGTTTAACCCAATATACCTGGAAGATAGGAAGAATAACTTTACTTCGAACCATTATGTTACACATAAGCTATGGCCGGATCTAAAGCAACTGATTCATGACTACGAACCAGCAGTTATTTGGTCAGATGGAGATTGGGAAGCTTACGATTCGTATTGGAAGTCGAAAGAGTTCCTAGCTTGGCTGTACAATGACAGCCCTGTTCGTGATGAAGTTGTGGTGAATGATCGATGGGGTATCGGCAGTTATGGAAAACATGGAGACTTTTATAACTTTGCCGACAGATTTAATAATAGTAAGTGTTTCTTCTCGAGTTAATATGACTTGGGTAGCTTCCTCGGACATGTAGAGTAGAGAATCCAAAACCATACTTTATATGGGCACACGAGTCTTTCTTGTGTGGTTTATGACCTTTGGCATGGACAATACCTATTTATTAAACAAAATTTGCAAACTTGTGTCTACCCTGCAACACCCTGGCGTACTCCTCAAAATGTTCTGGTGAAAAGTACTATTACATTCGAAACTACTTATATTTAATTTTGAGGTTGAAATCCTCGACCTTTATACTGGAGAACTCCTCACTCGGTGTGGAGTGAGGATTTAATCGAGGTTAAATTCATATAGCCTTAAATGGGAACTGAAAAAATAAATCTGGAATGAGACTCTCACTGCTACACTTGACGACAGATTTTAGATTTCATTGTAGCCAGGTAGAAATACCCTGCCAACTTATAACTTGCTATGATTGGGTATGATTTTCTCACTATGTTTTTCCGAAACTTGAGAAACTATTCGAACCCTCAACCTGCGGCGCTGCGTCTGATCACGCACCTTATTAATTATTTTATTTAACTAGCGTAATTATTGTTAGGAACTCTTCAGCCCCACAAGTGGGAGAATGCGTTCACAGTCGACGCTACATCTTGGGGATACACAAGGAACATAAATATCAGTCAAGTTCTGTCAGCGGCAGATATAATTGACCAGCTGGTTACTACCGTCAGCTGTGGAGGTAAGTGGTCTACAAAAAACCAAGCGCGGTAATAACTGCATTACAGCTTGCAAAGTTTCATATTGATACGACAAATAATTATAGAAGATGATTGAAATTGACTTCCAAGATTTTTTTACATACTTCGTTATTTATAAGTTCAGCTAATAAAAACGTGTTATAATTACTTAACACCACATTCAAAGGTCATGTTTGCCAAAAGCGGTTGCTGTCGCTACCAAGGAGGTTGTTTCAAGGTGGTATATAACTAGGGTGAAACCGCGGGGCGCAGTTAGTACTATACATAGTAAGACCCCTCTGGCAAGCTGCGTAGTAGTTGTAGGCAGAAATGTGCTCGCATTACATCGTATGTACTCCTTGCATATTATTCTATTCCTCATTTGCTTGTTTTTGATCCGTCCGGCTTCCATAGAATGTTCAGGAAATACATTTTTAAAGTTAGCTTTTTAAATTTCTAGTTTACTAAAACACTCTTGTTTAACTATTCATGCAAAATATTTACATTTCAGGTAACGCTCTAATAAACGTAGGCCCAACCAAAGAAGGCACGATAGCACCAATTTTCCAAGACAGGCTGCTGTCTCTAGGGAAATGGTTGGGTATTAATGGGGAGGCTATATACAAATCCTCGCCATGGCTTTCTCAGAACGACACCTCAAACGGCAATGTTTGGTACACGTGCACCAAATCTCAATACAATGCTCGGCAACCTACTGCTATGCCGGAATCAAATGATGGTGTGACGGCGATATATGCAATTGTATTGAAATGGCCCGAAGGCAATTTATTGGAGTTGCAAGATGTGGCGTCTTATCTCCACAGCGGAGGTTATCAAGTGGAGATGTTGGGGAATGAAGGCTCATACTTGACCGTAAGTATCAATATTCTTTGAGGTTAATCGTTATACAAAGTTAAAAAGAATGTCATTGTACTCAGGGCCGTCTTTAATCTATTGGAGGCCCTGGGCACATTAATAGTGGGGCCCCCTATGACTTTGACAGATATTTTCGAGCGAGAGTAGAGTAGCTTTGCGCATGTAACAGCTAATACCTAAGCAAGTAGATATTGTAGTCAGTCATTATCCATTGTTTTTTTCGAAATAAATATGTTTTTCGGTATTTAGTTTTGGTTATTGTTTCTTGATCTGGCGGGGACCAAATTAAAATGAGACCACACGGGAAGCACCAGCTTTCAAATAAAAAATGAAACATCAAAATCGGTTCACCCAGTCGAAAGTTCTGAGATAACAAAATATTTATATATATACAGTCGAATTAAAAACCTTCTCCTTTTTGGAAGTCGGTTAAAAATAAAATTATTGCGTATTTTTCAAGATGGTCATTTGACATTAACACACGGAGATTGCACATGGTGCAACCAATCTGCGAAGTTTATGGGCGTAAGCAAGTTTCGCATGTTAGTAGCACCGTACAAATTACAAGGGTAACCTTAAGTTTTTGAATCAAACATTTTTTTTTTTCAGTGGACAATCAATAGCGGCGTGGCCCACATTGAGCTTCCAGATAGGTCTACAGTTAAGTCCGAAAATGCTTGGACACTTAAGTTTAGGGTAGGCCGGGGTTGATTGAAACGTTTTTTGATAAAATTGTAAGTGCAGCTTTAGTTTTATGCCTATCTGTTTGGTAATGGGTTTTAATGAAAGCTAGACAATCTGGTTATATGATAACACTTCTAATATTGCTTAATATATGCCCATAACTTAGGTAGAAGTTATTTAGAAACCATCTGAAAATGTATCAATTGACCCTGTGTCAGGGTCAATTTGGTCATAAATATACTTTTTAGTGTAGTCAGACGACATGAATTACCTATATGTAATAAATTAATAATTAAATACCTTATTCAGTGTTATTTTTTTCCTATTCTGTGTATATCAATGCTATACCTTCATACATAAAAGAAAATTTCGCGAAATGTAACCAACGCAAACATTATCTAGGTACACGCGGATATTTCAACGAGGAAAAGCCGGACTAGACATATTTTTTGCATTGAGATCGTCGATGCTTGTTTTGCCCACAACCTTTGTTTTGTCTACATTGTGACAAATACTTCCTATTTCACAACACAACACAAGAATACATAATATTGTGGAGAGTCCATTTTAAGTGTTGTTTAAGCGTCAAAATATACAGCCGTTAATAGATAGGACCAGGCAGATAGCGTAGGCTTAATAATAAGGTCTCGTCACCATTTTGGTACGTACGGAAACCTAAAAAGTAGGCGTTAAATTGTACCGATGGCAGAATTGAACCAATCCCAGAAATGTACTCGACGAACTCATAATTTGTGTAAATAGAGAATTGTGCAAATCAAGAATTTGTACGGATGGCGATGTTTTGATGACAGCCACTCAAAATACATACCTACCCTCAAAAGTGAGAATTTTTCCGTTTAGATTCTTTTTTCTGTAAAAACCTATCTAAAATGTAGTTGTCCATTGTGATCCTTCGAACATTTTGCGTACAAGGTCTACGGAACCCTATGTTATGCGTGATTTGACACGCTCTAACAACATATTATTAACGTTTCACGCTTTACGCTCATTTAAATATTTGACTAGATACGTATATTGTACGATATTTAACAGTAGGCATGTATCTACCTACCAACATCAACACAGCGCTGTATCAGTCAGTGTAGTGCTCTTTATCATTGGGAACGTACCTACAGTGAAATAATATAGAAGTCGTGGTCTAAATACTCCGAATCCACTCTAAGTACCTACTAAATCAACTTTATATAGTAAGTAGAACCTATACCACAGAATACATAATGTACAAGTACATATAAATACCTAAGTATATTTTTTCTGCAGAAGAAATTTACCCTGCTAGTTTGTTGAAAGATTCTTATGGAGCTAAACGGGGCGGTTTGTACCTACACTGAAAAAAAAACAGGCTCACAACAGGTTCTCTTATACCTATCAAAATTTTACCGCCGTTAATAATAATAATCCACCATTATTACATACACTAGGAAAATAATACAATGAGCCCACATGCGTTTTGCCTCGTTGGCGTCAAAATTCATCTTCCTCAGATGTACTAGGGTTGCTAGTACTTAGAACTATTTGCGATAGTGGCGCCCCAATTTTTACTCTTTTTTGCCAAGTAGGTACATAATTATAGGTAATCGGTATTACCTATTTTCATACTAGAATATGATGACAAGCAATATAAACTCATCGATGACAAGTGATGGTGATTGACAAGAACATGACTTATGACCAGTTTGCATAGATCGCCCGTATACACAGATCTACTACCTATGTGCCCGTATATATAGTACTCTTTGCATAGATCAGAGTATAGTGGTATAGGTATATCGGGAAAACTACTCTTCCCGTATTTTGGGTACCTATATCTTAAATTCGTAGATTATATAATTATCTATATACTTAGATGGTTTGCTTTCAGCTTTCAGTGGACCTATTTAAGTATTTATCTATTTATAATTACGGGAAAGGTATTATAGGTATTCTATATTTGTGATAACATGAGGGGCGATGTTTGAGAGGTAATTTAAAATTACATAAATCATATTTTATTCGTAGGACGAGTTTGTGGGTACAACACAAAAATGAAGCTATGTTTGGTTTTCGTTGTGATTTTAAAAGTCACACACAGTGAAATACCAGGAACGGACTTAAAGCGATATATGCCAGATTGGGCTGACTTGGATACTAGGCCTTTGCCTCAGTGGTACGATGAGGCGAAGGTGGGAATATTCCTCCACTGGGGAGTCTACTGTGTTCCTGGATATGGATCAGAGTGGTTCTGGATCTATTGGCGTAGTAAGTACTTACCCTGTTATCCTCCAATACCGAAACGCTTAAATAACCTATATTTTATGAGTTTATTTGCAACATTTTTACCCCGCTATCGCATCGCCATATAAAGTCACCATAACAAGCAGGATTATCTATAATGGCGCGGTCTCTACCCCTCTGGGTAAGCAAAGCATCGCCCTCTCGTCACAGGCGGTGCGGGAGCGTTCTCGTCAGGCTGCTGCTGTCGCAACGTTTAGCTGCATGCTGAGGTCGAAATCTGTCTTTAGGAACACTAAAACACTTAAAAATACCTAACTTACATACCTACGTGACTACTAGAGCTAAAATGTTGACTTCTCGCGTCTGCAGATGGAAACAATGACTATCGTCAATTTATGTCGAAGAACTACCCACCAGGGTTTACTTATCAAGAATTTGCGCCAATGTTCAAAGCTGAGTTTTTTGATCCTGATAACTGGGCAAAGCTTTTTGCAAAATCTGGTGCAAAGTAAGTAGCGGCTTGTCTTACTTACCCCCGAGGCGACGTATCAATTGCACTGGCTCTAGGCTGGCTCGGCAGTACTAATAAATTAAGGAGCTGCGATGATTAAAGTGCGTTTGGCGTTGTGCACACAGGCTATAAATTGGGCCATTATCTAACCACCGCAAAGTTTGCTCCTCACTAGAAGTTTCAGAACGGATCATAATGATGTGAAAGTTGAGAGAGGTTTTGTTATAGGGGGAGTTACGGGGAGCACTTTTGTTTTCTTGTTTGTTATTTCTCACCGGCGGCACGAACTTCGAGGAATTATCTTCTTATTCGAAATGGGGGCGATAAGTCCTGCGCTGACGTCCCGCTTGGGGTGTATTGTGCATTTCCCCCTACCAACAGTTACCCGAGCCAACCCAACATCTTGAAATATCGAAGTGAGGCTCTGGGGCGCTGGCACAGTCGCTCCAGTGGCTCCACTCCAGTCCACAGCTCAATATGCACACTTCCATCTACGCCACTGGAACGACTGTGCCAGGAATAATCTTAATTTAACTACTGATTCTGCTGAAGATAGCGATATTAAGATGTCTACGATAAATAAATAAACACATGGTAAGAGTAGTTAGTACCTTTTATGTTGGCGTTTGACCACCAACTCAATCGTGGTCAGATAAACAGATAAACAATTTTATTGATAATAGTGTGCATAATTATAAGTCAGTATAAAGAATTTCTTGTAAAATAATAACAAATTAATTCCAATTAATTAATAAATCATTACTTAATTATAATTGACACAAAATTAAACATGTAGGCCAGGCCTTAGATAAGATACCTATTCACATTCAATTCCTGATTATATCCCTAAGGAGTAATGACACAGGTTATTCGTGCTGATTGCATGGTAATTAACATTGGTAGGTATATTTATTAACATATGAATATTCCAGATATATTGTCCTCACAAGCAAACACCACGAAGGCTACACTCTGTTCCCATCGAAGAAATCATTCAGTTGGAACTCAGTAGACGTCGGACCAAAACGAGACTTAGTCGGCGAACTATCACATGCGGTGCGGAAACAAGGATTAAAATTCGGAGTTTACTATTCATTATACGAATGGTTCAATCCTATATACCGCGAAGACAAGAAAAAGGCTTTTACTACGAAACATTATGTTACCGAGAAGATGTTGCCTGAGCTGAAACAACTAGTGCATGACTATAAGCCGTCCGTTATATGGGCAGATGGAGACTGGGAAGCACATGAATCCTACTGGAAGTCGAAATCGTTCCTGGCTTGGTTGTACAATGACAGTCCAGTGAAGGATGAGGTAGTCGTGAATGATCGATGGGGTAAAGGTATTCCTGGAAAGCATGGAGACTTCTATAACTTTGCTGACAGATTTAACAATAGTAAGTGCACAATAACTCATGGACATCGCTTATTTGTATTCATATTTTTTTACTTTAAATTGGTTAGTCAGATTTTGCAGACTCGAAAACACTTGTCTCATGATATAATTTTTTTTCTTACATAATTGATTATATTTATGTTTTAGTCATCCTTTTTTCACTTACACAGGAACTCTTCAGGGCCATAAATGGGAAAATGCTTTCACAGTCGACTCGACAACCTGGGGTTACAGAAGGAATATAGATATCAGTGACATTCTGTCAACATCAAATATGCTAACTCAGTTGGTCACAACTGTTAGTTGCGGAGGTATGTTTCAGATATCGTACTGATTAGTTTACGATGATTTACTGATTTAAACTATCACTACAGTTATATGATTAATATTGGGAGCTCCATCCACAACCTTATCACGGTAAATATTCCGTTTATAATCCTATAACTGATCTTCTGTTCATTTTAAAATGTATTATTCCCTCATTCCCCACGGCACTTCCAACCGCATTTGCACTGATGCTGCTAAGGCCGTGAGGTTTTTTACTCCTTCTGCACTACAGCTGACCAGTAGGTAAAGTCACGAGTTTCTCAGTGTATTTGTTTTTTTCCTTATTTATGTTTCTCAAATATCAAAAACATAAGGGTGTCAAAATATGTGCGCCAAAAATGCAGTATGATCACAGAATACATGTACGCGGTAACGATTTTTTGACAGATGTGAAATGAAATAGGCAGTGAAATTCTTTTTATTTTTGATCATCCATCTCTACTTGGGAAAGGAGTAGAGCTTTAGGGTGATCGAGCTCCCTAACCCATTGGGTTATGTGTGACAAGCAGCTTGGAAGTAGATACATATTTATATTTGATGCAATTGTTACAGGAAATGTCCTAATAAACGTGGGCCCAACCAAAGATGGCACGATAGCACCAATTTTCCAAGACAGGCTGCTGTCTTTAGGGAAGTGGTTGGCTATTAATGGGGAGGCTATGTACAAATCTTCGCCATGGCTTTCTCAGAATGACACCTCAAACGGCAATGTTTGGTACACGTGCTCCAAATCGCAGTACAACGCTCGACAACCTACTGCAGTGCCTGGCCCGAATGATGAAGTAACAGCAATCTATGCTATCACTTTAGAATGGCCCAAAGGAAATGTTCTAAAACTTAAAGATGTGTCCCTTTTCCTTAACAGAGACAATTACCAAGTGGAAATGTTGGGAAATGAGGGCAAATACTTGAACGTAAGTATGAAAACTAGCTTTTTATTTTCTTAACCCAAGCGGCGCTGTTGATTCCATCAAATTGCATGAGAACTAATTATGAAGAAAAGTTACCCACTTTACTTTACAAAGTTTCGTTCCTTCGAGGAACGAAACTTTAGGTCGAATCATAATTATATAAATAAATACTAATAAAAATATATGTCATTACCTACTGGAAAAAACAAAAGTACTTACATTGAAATAAGTAAATATAGTTTGGGAACTTTCTGTTTTTATGTATTTTTATCCTAGGAAATAGATTTTCTACTATGGACCCACAATGTCTACATTTTTAAATGACCACTGGACCTACATTGAACACCCCCATAAAGTTCATTACCAAAAACTAACTTGATTTTTAACTTCTACACGTCCAATTAAATTGAAATTTTGCTTATCAAGGATCAAGGCAATAGCATAATTCAGCATGTTTTTTAGTTTTTTAAACTATTATTTTTATTTTTCCAGTGGACTATTGAGAATGGACTCACTCAAATACAGTTTCCCGACAAAAATACGGTCAGGTCTGAAAATGCTTGGACACTCAAGTTTAAAATGACTTAAATGAACTTTAAAATTATTTGAATTGAGGTGTGTATTCTTATCTTACATAGATTTAAAAATAATATGTTTTAGACAAGAGACATTAGACAGATTTGAAGAATATTTTTCCTCGTTTTTATTTAATGAGGCATGCATGACCAGTGTAGTATCGGTTTATTTAGGTACGTACCAATAAAATGACGATTTAATACCTTGTAGTGATATTTATACTTAGCATTAATTGTTTTGATATTATAGAAATTTATATAAAATTATTGTTTTAATTGGTCTATTCCACTTTGTTTACTCAGGGGATAGAATAGAATAGAAAACTCTTTATTGTTCACACCAAAAATTAACACACACAACATAAATAAACAACTTAAAAACTAGTGAAACAATTGGCGGCCTTATCGCTATAAGCGATCTCTTCCAGGCAACCTTAGGGATATCACATGGAATAATATTTTTCTTTTGTTCACATCTAAAACTAAAAAACACCTAAGTGATTATGAGCCAGGTGAACAATTCGAAACACGCAGGTGAACAATGGCTAGGTAGGTACTCCTTTTTAAGGGTCCGTAGCCCGACAAGGAACCCTTATAAATTCGTTCTGTCTATCCGTCTGTCTGTCTGTCCGTCCGTCGGAATTTTTAGAACCTTCTAACTTCTATAATTATCCAGATAAGTGCATGAAACTTTGCATAATGACAGTTGTTATATAGATCTTAATTTTAAGAGTATAAAAAATATACAATATTGCATTTTAGGGGTGGCTCTGGTACATGTGAAATGGGGATGAAATCATTTTTTTCATTCCGCCTACTCATGTGGGGTATTGTTGAAAAGGTCTTTTAAAATCAAGGTAAGGTTTGATACATCACTTTTTTATAAAGGCGAAATATGGCCCGCCAAAGTGGTTTGGTTCCCCCCCTAGGATTTCTAAACTATAAGACATAGAAACATTTAACTTACAATTTAGATAGGTCATATTTAAAACCTTCATTCAAAATTATTTCGAACATTATCTGACCATGGCTTTTTGAGTAACAGCGATAAAACTGTAATAAATTCAAGGGGTTCTAGCTCAAAGGTTAACCTTTTTGTAAAATGATCTTAACAAATAATGTTTCTCAATCAGTTTTGTCTATGTTTAAACCATAAAAAGTATTTGCTATCTCGGGATGGTACATCTCTGAAATTTAGCTAAGTCCACAGAGCTTCGTTCGTTAGATTTTTTCTATAACCATCATTTTCTGAACTATGACTACAATTATTTGGCTTTGGTTTCGGAACCCTACCATATGTGTGTCTCGACACGAAAGATGTAGCACGTAACATAACAACTACACATTCTAATCTTGCTTCTCGAAATGACCGTGATTATAATTAAATAGGTACTTATATAAAATATACTTACCTACTTTATTGTGCTATTACTAAGTTTATGATGATGTGGTTCGAGGTTTGGGTGAAATAACAAATCATATATTTTTGTGGTTTGGTGGGAAAAAGTTAACCGATTGACATGGAAAATACGTTATTCCAGTGTTTGATTTTTATTACGGTTTCAAAAGCCACAGTCACTGAAATCCCAGGATTAAATGGCACATTTAACCAGTATGTAGGGCGATATACACCACATTGGGCTGACCTGGATACTAGGCCTTTGCCCCAGTGGTACGACGAAGCGAAGGTGGGGATATTCCTCCACTGGGGAGTTTACTCCGTCCCCGGCTTTCGATCAGAGTGGTTCTGGACCTATTGGCATAGTAAGTACCTACCTTCCTATTTCCTGTATTCCTCCAGTACCTACTTACTCTAATGCCACACACTCGACGAGTGACAAGGGAAGGTAAGGGAAGGAAAGGTAAGTAGATGCGCTGGGTGCGTTCATGCCGCTTGTCATGAGTTTCGTCTAGCCCACCAATCCTTATTTTATCAGTTTGTTACGCGCGAGTCAAAAGCCCTGCAATGCGAAAGCGTGCGAAAGACGGAAGCCGCCGATTGCGGAGCATGCGATGAAAAGCGCGAGGAGAGGTCGAGAGGAAAAAACAACATATCTATTTAAGTACCTAATAATAATTATGTATTGGTCGGACGCGCTATGGCGTCTCCTCTCCAAGTTGCGCTCGCGTCAGTCGTCACGTTGATGTGCATTATGAACTGCCTCACCGTTCTCGACTCCGTCAGACTGTTATGTGTCGCACGGCCGAAAACGTGGTATAATAGGTAGTGAATAAAGTAAAAGTAATACAGTGATATTTAGCTCCAAATAGGTAACTATATATGACCTAACAGTGCGAATAAAATGTTTAATTCTCACATCTGCAGGAGGAAAGATTCACTATCGTCAATTTATGTCGAAGAACTACCCACCTGGTTTTACTTATCAAGAATTTGCGCCAATGTTCAAAGCTGAGTTTTTTGATCCTGATGATTGGGCAAAGCTTTTTGTCAAATCTGGTGCAAAGTAAGTATATATCTGTCTCACACACCCTCGAGGCGTTGTAGGCTCTGGCGTAGCAGACGGCATAGATGAAGGTGTGTGCGTAGGCTATAAATTTTAGTGATATGACTTTTGCTGAGACTACCTGCAGAAGTAGGTAGAGGTACGACACTCGCATATTTAACCGTCAAGCTAACACTACCGTTTTCCGAATTGAACAACGTTTTCAGAGAAATTACAGGACTTAAAGTGATTTAACATCTAACTATATACTAAGTAGGTATCTCAGGGTGATGAGCACAGTGCGTTGCCGCGTAGGATTTTGAACTGTTAAAGTTCAAAATGCTCTTTCAATTCTTATTATTCTTATTTTATATGTGGCGTCACGTATATGCAATGAGTCCGCATTTGACCACCTACTTGCTCGTGGTCGAAGTTGCAGCACGCTGACCTAGGAATTATCTATTCACGCTGACTTTTAATTGAACCAGATTATATTTCTATAGTCGCATTCCCATTCAAGTCGCGCGGCTCATAATTATAGGACCGCGCGTAAAGCGCCACTCACGCATTTAGCTAGATATAGAAAACAAGGAAGCTGGTAGGTTGTTCCATGATATCATAAATTACAAATATTCCAGATATATTGTCCTCACAAGTAAGCACCACGATGGATACACTCTGTTCCCATCAAAGAAATCATTCAGTTGGAACTCAGTAGACGTCGGACCAAAACGAGACCTGGTCGGCGATCTATCACATGCGGTGCGGAAACATGGATTAAAATTTGGAGTTTACTATTCATTATTCGAATGGTTCAATCCTATTTACCGCAATGATAGGAAATATAATAGACATATTAAAAAAAATACCTTCACGGAAGCAATGGCAAAGAAGCTATGGCCTGACCTGAAATTTACAAAAAATTACGTTACCGAGAAGATGTTGCCCGACCTAAAACAACTAGTGCATGACTACAAGCCGTCAGTTATATGGGCAGATGGACACTGGGAAGCATCTGAAACCTACTGGGAGTCAAAATCGTTCCTCACTTGGCTATACAATGAAAGTCCAGTAAAGGATGAGGTAGTAGTGAATGATCGATGGGGTCAAGGCATTCCCGGAAAACATGGAGACTTCTATAACTTCGCTGACAGATACAACAATAGTAAGTTACTATGTATATAATAGACTAGTCGACCATCCCGGCTTCGCACGGGTGTAAGCTCGGCCTTCGGCCTCGCTACAGAATATAATATAGCCTATGTCACCCGGAGATAGTGTAGCTTTCCAACAGTGAAAGAATTTTTCAAATCGGTCCAGTAGTTTCGGAGCCTATTCAATGCAAACAAACAATCAAATCTTTCCTCTTTATAATATTAGTATAGATATTCGCCAAAGAACCAGAGACATTAGATACTATTAAAATTTGCACGTTTAAGTGGCAATGGACAGGCCACATCGCTCGAAGAACTGATGACCAATGAGGAAGAAAGGTTCTTGAGTGGAGACCACGAACCATAAGACGCAGCGTAGGTAGGCCTCCCTCTAGATAGACTGACGACATTGTGGGAGTTACGGGCATCCAGTGGATGCAGATGGCAGAATGTCGTTCAGTAAGGTAGTCACTAGAGGTATTGTCGACGCTTTGCCAGCCCGGAGAGGTGGTTGTAAAAACCCCTTTTTGAAACGCTTCATGTTGAAGTTCGGCGGGAAGACCTTCGGGAGATGGATACGAGTACCTGCTGTATTTCTTTAGGTATTTTTGCCCGAACGTCGATTTGCCTTTAGGACTTTATTTCTTTAGGTATTTTTGCCCGAAGGTCGATTTGCCTTTAGGACTTTGTGATACGGAGATAAAGAAATATTTTCTAACTTATAATGACGGTAGATAACTAAGCGCCTGGTTTTTAAACAACTTTCCATCAGAACAACTTTGTACCAGTTTTTTTAAATATCCCTCTAGTTTCACATAAACGAGGTCATTAACTGAATCTATATTTGGAAAAGTTTCACAGGAACTCTTCAGGGCCATAAATGGGAAAATGCATTCACTGTCGACTCGACAACTTGGGGTTACAGAAGGAATATAGATTTTAGTGAAATTCTGTCAACATCAAATATACTAACCCAGTTGGTGACAACCGTTAGTTGCGGAGGTAAGTTTCTAATATTCTGTATATTAAAATCCGAGGATTTACAATTTATTTAAAAAAGTTTAATTGATACAATTGTTATAGGAAACGTCCTAATAAACGTGGGCCCAACCAAAGAAGGCACGATAGCACCAATTTTCCAAGAAAGGCTGCTGTCTCTAGGGAAGTGGTTGGGTATTAATGGGGAGGCTATATACAAATCCTCGCCGTGGCTTTCTCAGAACGACACTTCAAACGGCAATGTTTGGTACACTTGCACTAAATCGCAGTACAACGCTCGACAACCAACTGCAGTACCTGGCCCAAATGATGAAGTAACAGCAATCTATGCTATCACATTGGAATGGCCAAAGGGAAATGTTCTGAAACTTAAAGATATGTATCCTTACCTGAACAGAGGGAATTATCAAGTGAAAATGTTGGGAAATAAGAGCACATACTTGAACGTAAGTATAGTAGCTCTAGACCCTCTAAAATCTGTATTAGACCCCAAAAACGACTGGAGACTCGAGGCGGTATCGCGGCGTACGTACGGGCCGTAAAAAAGTCAACTCTAAAAGGTGTGAGTGTGGCGTTCGGTTTGGGAACGTCACTCTTAATTATCTGTGGTGAGCTGTCACCAAGGATGTAAGCCCTTGATTTAAAACGTCCTTGGCAGTCACTCTCTGCTAACAGAACAATTCGCCGCGCTTCCGAAAAGTTCAATGAAAACTATTGAAGTGTTCTTATTGACCTTCCTGCCTAACACGACTTTCATGCTTTAAATTTTACCTCACCGTAACTAAACTCATGATGAAAACTTAACACCGAGACACGTTCTCCCCATCATATCCTCACAGTCTTTTTTTTTTTCGCTAGGTTCAAAATCATTGCTACTAATAATTTAATAGTTCAGAACAGTGGCCTTAGTACGAGCACTTGCGAAAAAGCTATCGTTACGTAAACGATATCAAAATGTATGAAAAATAGAATAGCGCCTCTATCGGACGTGAAAGGAAACTGAGTTTTACATACATTTTGCTATCGTTTAAGTAACGATAACCATTTCGCAAGTGCTCGTACTAAGGCCACAGTAGAGTCGCGGAAAAGACGCGACGCGGCGTGGAAACGCGACTTGACGATATTGATTCTACGATTTACCGGCAAGAGATGCCTTTTCCAAGAGAACGAAAATTTAAATGTAAACCCTATCCATCCCTACATATAGCTGAATTTTGTTACGCAATACTGACAAACGCGTCAAGCGACGCTCAAGCGGCTGTGTTGAAATTTTGTTTTAGGTACCTAGTACACGTACCTACCTAGATAGACTCTTGTTTATTAATTGAGATTCATTAGATAATTTACTTAAAAAGAAGCTGGCTACAAAATTTGAACTTTTTTACCTACTGCTGTATGTGTCTTTTTCAGTGGACTATTTTGGATGGGATTACTCAAATACAGTTTCCTGACAAATCTACAGTCATGTCTGAATACGCTTGGACCCTCAAGTTTAATGTTAAATAAAGAGTATGCCTCCTAGCTACTTATTTACTTTTATACAGGGTGTACACGACCCCCTACCCCCGAGTGGTAGCGATAAGGCCGCCAATTGTTTCACTAGTTTTTAAGTTGTTTTATGTTACTATGTAGGTACGTATGTAATTTTTTGTGTGAACAATAAAGAGTTATTATCTATCTACACGGTACAGTGATAGTAAGCCAAAAGTAAGGTAAAAGTAGAAAGGAGGGCATTGGGCCTACTCGTCATTATAATTTATAATAAACTTTTACCATAAACTAACCCTAAAATCGCGAAAAAATATCAGCTGTTTATTTATGAAGTAGCTGTTTTTTACGATTTTAGGCTAACTAGCAACCGCGTAAATTGGAGTTGCCTATAGTCACCACAGGTGATCAAAGGACAGTAGAGTCGCCTTGGATCACCCAGATGATCAAAGTGGAATAGACGCAACCCAAGTTGACGACAAATCATCTCGATAACTTTAATGTCGAGATGTATCTTAGAGTTGCATGTAGCTACGGAACCCGGTCTAGACACCACTGCGCTGGCAGGATAGCGCAGAACCAAGACAAATATCGTTCTCTGGAGGGTTCATTCCACTATGTTCACCTGGGTGAACATAGTAGAAATTAGGGTTTCTTCATTTCACTTCAGAATCAGTGTACCTGGATGATTAGTCTGTGCGGTGTAGCTTGGTGCCTGTGACATTAGCCGAACGGCCCCCTGTAACATGCAACTCACGATTTAGTCGCAAATTTGACAGTTACACTATGATGAACTGTCAAATTAGCGACTAAATCGCGAGTTGCATGTTACATAGTCAGAGTTCGGCGTAGTCGGCTAATGTCACAGACACCATGCCACACCGCACAGACTAGGTATAGGACACCAATTACATCTCTGTGAATTATTAAATCTCTGTGAGCCCTGTAATTTTGCTGGAAACATTACCCTTAAATCCGGAACACAGTAGTGTTAATACAACTGCTTGGCGGTTGAATAACTGGCAAAGTTGTGGTACTTCCCCAGGCGGACCCCTGAAATTACCAATTATGTCAAATCACTTCACCTAGGTCTTATTGATTCTATATAGTAGATGACATTTGTTCACCTAGGAATTAAATCACCCAGGTCAACAGTGGCACGTTAATGTTCACAAGTAAACATAGTGGAATAAATCCTTTCGAGATGGATGCCAAGACTCAGTTTGGGTCACGCCAGAATAATATGTAAGTAAACAGCTTTCATAACATCAAACAAGTATATTCAAATAATTTTTAAAATAGGTACATGGACATAATGACGTTAAGGTCTAGTAAGGCTATACTTAATAAAATACAGTTAGTACTTAGTAAATACAAATATAATATTGTGCTTATGGTACGAGCAGTTCAGGGGCCCGATTTATGAATCAATTGTGTGAATTTGGCCGAAAATATCATGCGAATAAGAACCCTATTGTCAGAATGAGCCGCCAATACAAAATCCTGGTCTCTAACAGAGACATTGATATATTCCATTCAAAGTTATACCGTTTCAAAGGCAATTAAAAAAGATTTTGCAGTTTAATTAAGGAAAAAAAAAAAAAAATTATGTATTAAATTGTATTTATATTATTTAGTTTAAAATTTATTGGTTCAACATTTTATTAATTATTTACCCACAATGATTTTATTATAATGCACGTAGGCATACATAGTTTTAGAATGTGATACAGATCATTAATTAATCAACTTCAATATTATTATTTTTTAATTATTGCATTCTGTTTTGTATGTTTATTGAATAAATGAAATGAAAGATTATCTATTGATAGAAAGCAAAAAAGAAAGGTGGGGAAGAAAGGTTGTTGAGTGGAGACGTAAAAAACGGTTAATAAGACGTTTGGAGTGTAACCGGAAGACGCGTAGGTAGGCCTCCCATTAGATGGACCGACGACATTGTGAGTCGCGGGCATCCAGTGGATGCAAATGGCAGGATGTCGTTCAGTGTGGAAGTTTAAGGAGGCCTATGTTCAGCAGTGAACGTCTTCTGGCTGATCATGACGATGATGATGAAATTAGAATGGTTCAAACCACTCGTTGCGTTAGCGAGTGATATGATTATTTAAACAATGCGACTTTTTTGGGATTTCATGTGAAAGTCGTAGTCGGTCATTTCGCATGACATTTTCGTACGAAATATCATACGAGCGATAAAAAAATCGAGTACTCGTACATGGCCCCTGTATGGCAGCAAAAAGTAAATTACATTATCCTAGATTGAAACTTAGATCATACAGAGCCCAGCGAGAGCATTCTGCAGTGCGCAAATAATGTTACATCGTTTAACCGGATACCCTGTTTAAGATGAATCGTTTCACTTTGGCGGGAAATTCAAATTTCAAACAGTTTTTTTGTTCTTGTAGCTAGGCCGAGTAATTATTGTAAATGCTCATGATGTTTGCGAAAATTGATTATTATTATCTACAAACTCGCGTTAAGTTATTTATCTCCAATGCACATTATTACATACATTTGTCAATAAACAATTTTTTGCTATTTCAAACGGTTTATTGCCAAATGTAAGTAATATGGTGAGTAAATGATTAATAGCTGTACATGATAATGTAAAGAACAACCAACAATTTTCGCAAACACTATGTCATTTCACAATAATTACCCGGCCTAGCTACAAGGACAAAAAAACTTTTTGAAATTTGATTTTCCCGCCAAAGTGAAACGTTTCACCTCAATGGCTCATTTCTATAAAGATTAATAAGAATAACAATTTATAAAACCGACTTCAAAATAGTAATAAGCGTGCAATTTCGTTTACATATTTTTTCCAGTTATTTAGATTTAAAAACCAAACCTAATTGATTTCGATGAAATTTCTCTGAAAGAATTGACGGACAAATGACGGAGATCTGTGGTAACAAACATATTAAAAAAAAAACCTTTTTAATACGCTTTTGTTAGCTTGGTATCGTTCGCGCAAAACTTTATGAGCCCTCTGAAGTTAGGCGCGAGGCCTCCCCGACGCCCTGTAAAGTCCCTCGGATACCTATAATATGCGTACTGCGCAGCCACTGGGCCTAACTTCAGAGGGCTCATAAAGTTTTGCGCGAACGATACGTATCTATGTAACGGAATCTTTGAACGTGATTTTCAACCCATTAAAAACGATGGATTGATTTGAAACTTTACACACTTATCAAGGACCGATGACAATGCAATAATTTAAATAGTTTGTCCCATTATCCTTACCAGGATCTTCAGGATTCGCGATTTTAAAGCGTGTTTTTTAGTTTTTTAAACTGCTAGAATTATTTGAAGTCGATTAAAAATTCATATAACTCAACAACTAGTAGGGATTCGCAAAATAAATCGAGGTGCAAGCATTAAATACAGTAAATGTCAATTAATCGAATTTGGTGAAGAAAGAACCATCACAACTTTTATGGCACACTAGTACATAATAATTACATTACAGTACTACCTAATCAGTTTATCTTGTAATTCATGAGAATGCGTGGCTTTAACACAAGAGGCATTTTTTGCATTCGTCAGACCAATCGATCAAATATTCTTTATTCATTTGCCATACCGGTCTGAAATACCGTTCTTTATCGATCGACAAATTTGACAGTTAAATCGTCAAATTCGATATAATGGCATTTGATCCGTACTCGCTATGATCGATTCTATGGCAATTTTCCATACTGCTGTTTCATAAATTTTGTCGGAGTGTTAATGACCTTTTTCAATGGAACGGCTGATATTTTTTTCGCGATTTTTTGGTTGGTCTCATAGTAATAGTTGTTCGTAATGATGGCTGCTATGGGCCCTTTTCGGCCTATTACACCCTTTCCGCGTAGCCCAGTATGCAAGCTTAAACTTTAAAACCGTACAAAAATAATATTCTTATATTTGGAAGCAGTTAAGGTAGGTAACTTATGTACAAAAATATCTGCTTACAAGCATTAATCATCTTAATTTTATAACTAACTACCTATAATATTGTATAGCCTGTTTACTGTATATTACTTTAGTTGACTGCCAAGCACCCCTTAAGCAACTCACTACTTAAATTGCACACAACTTTGACCTGCCAAAACTTGATAAGTATAATTTTACTAGCTACGCTCCGCGCATTCCCCCGCGTCAATATTCCCGCAGGAACTGTAGATTTTATACTGTAGGAAAAGTTATGTAAAAAAACTAATCCATGTAAAAAAAAAACACATCGATTCGTGGATCTGTTGCGAATGAAAGAGGAACAAACTTTCGTATTATAAGTATGATGCAAGTTTCTTTTTTTAAACATTAGATTTGCGTTTGACCACCACTTCGCATGCAATAATGCGATCTACGATAGAGCACGATATGATTATTTATGGGATACCAGCTTTTACCCATTTTAAATTTTATATTTAATTAAAATTATATATTTAAGCTTTATAATTTGAAGAAAATATTCCCGTGAAAAATTAATCCAGTTGAATCACATTTATTAAATTTCACCCACTTCCATTGAAGTCAGTTTTAATTTTTTTGTAATTATTATGTCATTGTACTTTTTTCTGTTATTAATTATACTGGTTAAGCTGAGGTGGCAGTCAAATGCAAGCTACATTTAAAATGCAATAAAAAAAAAGCTGAAAGTAAATAAAGACATCTCCTTGACTTTGTAAAAATTAACAAAAAAGATATACAGTTATAAGACGGGTCTTCCCGTGATCATGGTGCATGTAACTGCGCCGAAACATCGGGAGCTCCTTCCACAACCTTACCACGGTAAATATCCCGTAAATAATCATATAACTTTAGTGAACAACCGTGATAGTTTAAAACAGATATATTTCCGGATTAAAGCTGTGTGAAAATTAGGCGTTAAGTTAAGGCCTATAAGTATTATTTAATTACAAAGGAAGATTACAAATTCAGTTATACATACTTCTATATCGAATCCTATATCATATTAAGTTATATAATGCGCTGGTTATATTGCTATTATATTGGTTATATGCTTAAGTTTGACTAATATTTCACTTCGCATTGTTATGGTAACAAGGTTAAGTATCAGAATATCTAAAATTCATTGTACTATTTTCAAAATAACTATGGTCGATAATTCTAATTTTTAAATATTTTGTACTAAGCTCAAAATCCCTATTGTATGCTTGTTCTAATGGATGACCAGACATAAAGATGAAACATCTCATTTTAAAATCACTAAATTATTTATTGACCGAAGTTTAACATGCTTAAGAAGGTTCCGTTTGATAGCTCATGGCGTGTCCAAAAGTAGCTCCGCGAGCAGGTCGTGCACCTGATAGTGAGCGCCAAAAGTAGCTACGCGAGCAGGTCATGCACCTGATAGTGAGCGCCAGAAGTAACTACGCGATCAGGTCACCTGCATGATAGTAAGCGCCAGCAGGAAGCCATTCCAGACTAAGTGTGTTTACCATCTTCGACCACACCTTCACTGAACATCAGGTGAGATTTGATCAAACGTTAACCTGTCAACCGTAAAAAAAGGAATTCATCCACGTTACCACGTGTCTTCCATGTGTCAGTCACCGATTAGGCTTTACAATTTTCGATTTTATTCGATTTTACGGATTTAGATATTTTAACCCTTAAAGTAAATCATCCATTACACCTTTTAAGTTTAGATTATATTAACGGGGTGTTATACCAAATTTGACAGTTTTTCAATTAATTTTAAATAGTTAAATAACAATATTTGAGCCGGAAAAAAATACATGTCATAGGTACATCTGAGTACGTTACGTTTTTAATTGAAATTAAAAACGTAAAAAGGTCGCAAAAATTTGCGCGTACGGGTACCGCGCTCAGACCGCTGCCAGGCGTCATCGAGGTCGGACCTGTGTTTGTTTTCGTCGTTGCGCTCTCCCCCCGCTATTTGTTCGCAATGGGAAGAATAGCAAAATACATCGTCGCTCTAACTTGACGGGGGCTGAGGAAGCGTTTTGTTACCTACGCGACTTGGATAATCCCCCGTTAAACTAAGGATCTTATACTACTTAGTTACTACATGTCATTTAAAAAATAGAACAACGAATTTTAGCTCTTCCGTTACATAACCTATTATGTTACACCAAAATGTAGATGGTCATTATTAATTTTTATATCAGAGGGATTACCACAACTTTCATTAACATTCTTATTTCATACTTACATAGAACTTTGTCTCGCTAATTTTTGCGTTGAGTGAGAGATAAAATAAAGTAAGATTAAAAGAAGAATACTACGTTTTAGTAGCCCCCATATAGCACAGAATAAAGCAAAGCTGATAGTTACAATATTATTTACTTACAATAAACTACATATACATTATATCTATACATTAACATAGCTCAGTTTTTGTAAGCTGATGATCTATCCAGCGAAATTACTAAGCATAAAGGGCCTTACTTAAAAACGTTACTCAAGTTGACATACGCTTAAATATGCTCCGTCTCGTTTTCGCGTGTGACGATTGCCGTCAGCGAGAAGTGAGAGAGCATTTTAAAGCATAGATCAACTTGAGTAACGTTTTTAAGTACGGCCTAAAGATCTTTACATCTAATATCTCAGGACGACGAGCGGAGTGCATTATCACGCAGGATTTTGAACTGTCGAAGTTCTAAATTATCTCTGGGGCCGTACCGTCACCTCTTTAATGCGATTCAATTAGGGTGACTGCGAAAAATTACGCGACTGCAAACCGTATCTCGGCGCGTTAAGGTTCACGTTCACGTAATTTCCCGCAGCTACCTAAACGGAATAGCGTATTAGCAGACCCCTCTTTACCACTGGGCACTGTGGGCACTTGCCCAGGGCCCCGCCATCGATGGAGCCCCCAAGTTCCCGCCAGATCACCAAACAATAACCGATATTTATTTCGCAAAAATCAATGGATAATGACTGACTACAATATTTACTTGCTTATTAGCTTTTGCATGCGCGAAGCTACTCTACTCTCGCCCGAAAATAGTGCTCTGTCAAGGTCATAGGGACCCCATTATCATAATGTGCCCAGGGCCTCCAATGGGTTAAAGACGGTACGTCGTATAAGAGATCAAGGTACGGCCGTAGAACTGTTTGGGCGTGTGAGATGCCTACCAGTTGTGCGACTCGCTCGTCACTTCGCTTACATATAATTCTTTTTAACTGTATTTTTCCATAAATGCGTATAAATGACCTCAAGTATAATTTTAGTCTGTCGAAATTTCTTATCCTAATATGGAATATTCGAAAGCACAATCTTCATAAAGTTCGTCGCTTAATAAATAAGATCTACTCAAAACCAACCCGGAATAGGTTCTGATGAAGGTCTCTTTGCGTACATATAAATCGCGCTAAACAACAAACATATTTTCACACCATCTGCTCGACAATGTCCAATTACATAATAAGCATTATATCTTAAGGGATATAAAGTTGTATGAAGCTCCCTAGGGAACAAAGTGATTTGAGCTTGGAACGTCAAATTCGTGAGGAAACTCGTGGAAAACTGAGTAAAAAAATGTCCATATGGCATTGCAAAGAAGTTTGTTCGAAAATGTAACTGGCTACCATAAACAGAACTCAAAAAATAAGTGCGTTTACAAAGAATGTCAAAACAAGAGCCGCGGCTTTTTATTGTCTCGCAGAAGGTGTGAAAAGTAGAGTATGCTTCTTTGGAATAAAGCTTGTCTTCGTCTTGGGCAGCTCGAATCCCTCGCTTCACTCAGGACTCTATATAACTCTACAGTCCCTCGGTAATTAATCGCTTAGGGTTCAATATGCCGCCCGCGACGTAAGACACTGCTTTATTCCCTTAGTGCATAATCTACTATAGTACCACGAGCCGGCGCGGAGGTCGGACACCTGCCTTATAACAGAACATTAACAACAAAACAGAATTTTCCCTTTTCTCGCTATTGTTTAAACTTGCTTGCCAAAGTCTTTGTGCAAGTCCCGGCAAAGGCTCTCAACTATGACATAGATTGAAGGCGATCCCTCTGCTTCAGACTTTCTAAGAGAGGTAATAGAGATACCTTTTCATTGAAGAATTGTTCTAGTGTCTCTTCAGCCAGCATTGTGGCTAGGAACTGCTCGAGCGTTATGGACCATACACCCTCGGTGGAAGGCTCACTTTCCTTTGACGGCGAAGGTCGCGAATTGTCCTGTTCTGATTCTGTGGCGTTGCCATTGGGATCCAACTGCGATATAAAACAAAGTATTTACTTAGGTTTTTTATAAAGTGAAAACTTTTTTCGGCGGGTTGAGCACTTTTGGGTGAACAAAAATCATGAAACTCGCGACATCGCCACGCTGGACCGTGTATTTTAAAACCGCGCCATCTCTTGTAGAATAGGTGAATTACTACTTAAGTTTTCACTTCTGACGTGCAGTCCTATGTCTGATGTGTTTTTTTTAATATCGTTTACCACCGTTATGGCTCAGTAGTGCAAGTATTAGGAGTAGCTCCCAGGTTCGATTCCTGGCCGGACAACTCTAGGTCTTTTTAACACGCTTTTATTAGCTTTTAGCTTGTCTAGTTACGGAATCATTGAACGTGATTTTCACCCCTTTCAAAACGTCGGATTGATTTCAAACTTTGCACACTTATCGAGGACCGATTACAATGCAATAATTTAAATAGTTTGTCCCATTATCCTTAATCTTCAGGATTAGCGATTTTAAAGCGTGTTTTTTAGGTTTTGCCTAGAAGAAACCGACTCACTTGTGATTTGAAGGCACCCAGATTGTAACTATCGGGGAACACCCATTCAGGCAGCGCGTTCCACAGACTAGCAATTCGCATAATAAAAGTGGAATCAAAGCGCTTCATACGGGTTTTGATAATATCAACCATAAAGCGGTGTCGAAATTTTTCGTGAAAAATGGACAAAAAATGGAAAAATCGCAGGTCAATAAAATCACTAGTCCCATTGAAGTAAAAATAGGTTCAACAATGTTTAAAAAAAATTGGTGCAAGGTACCTTTTGCATTATTGATAAGAGTAAAAGAAAATATAAGGTCGGGGAAAAAGTTTCTTCGTATTTTTTAAACAAATTCAAGACATATTTTTTTCAAGTTTAATTACATTTAATTATAATATATATGTGCCATTTTGTTCGATAACTTGTTGCCATCTTGTAGGTAGTGACATGATCCCGTTGCTGTAGAAATTTTGGGACTTCTGATCAAAAAAATGCAACAAGTAGTTTTGACAGTCCTCTCTTGATGTTAATCTAACACTACCCAAAGAATTCTGAAGAGATCGAAACAGGTGGAAATCTGAGGGTGCAAGGTCAGGGCTATATGGTGGATGCATTAACACTTCCCAACCAAGCTCTCTAAATTTTTGCTGAGTGGCCAAAGATGTGTGCGGTCTGGCGTTATCATGATGAAAGACCACACTCTTTCTGTTGATCAATTCCGGCCGTTTTTTCTCAATTTCTTGTTTGAGTCTCATCTGCTGTTGGCAGTAGAGATCCGAATCGATGGTTTTGCCCGGCGGTAAAAGCTCATAATGAACGATGCCCTTCCAATCCCACCATACACACAGCATCACCTTATTACGTGTTAATCCGGGTTTCGCTACAGTCTGTGGTGCTTCACTGCCCTTTGACCATGATCGTTTGCGCACATTCTTGTCGTAGGTGATCCATTTTTCATCACCAGTGATCAATCTTTTCAAAAACGGTTCGGTTTCTTTACGTTTCAATAGAGAGTCGCAAATGAGCACACGATTCATTTGGTTTCTTTCAGTGAGCTTGTGTGGCACCCAAATATCGAGTTTTTTTGTATACCCAGTTTTTTTCAAATGGGTCAAAACTGTTTTGTGGTCAATCCCCAGTTCTTCAGCTACGTCGTAACTATTAATATGCCGATCTTGCTCCACTTTTTCAGAAATGGCATCTACTTTATCCGTAACAGGGCGACCAGAGCGAGCTGCATCTTTGACATCAAAATTCCCGGACTGAAAACGCTTGAACCAACATTGTGCTACTCTTGATGACACTGCATTAGGTCCATAAACGTCACAAATTTTTTTCGCGGCTTGTGTCGCAGTTTTCCCTTTTTTGTAATAAAATTTCACAATATATCGAATTTCTTCGTTAGATTCACTCATTTTATCAAACAAAAAAACAATTGAAAAATGGCGGGAAATTGCTTTTTACTTTTTGTATTCCTTTTTTAAAATGTCATATTTTTAATGGTATCAAAACCAGCCAGATACAAACAGTACAACGGATGAGATTTTTACTACAACCTTATACATACAAAATACGAAAAGACTTTTTCCCCGACCTATTATCCAAATTTTAATTTGTATCCCTCTCATTCTGTAGTACATCACAACGCCGTACAAAGTTGTTATGGTTATAAATGTTATAATATGGTTGACAGGCCTTCAGGCCACCTGATGTTAAGTAAAACATAAACACGCCTAACCTAAAACGGGAACTGGCTCTCAAGTAAGGCTGCTAAGACACGGTAAGATGCTTAGTATGAATAAAAATTTAGTTTTTTTTTTCCTTACTTCACTATATATATTTTTTTACTTACTTCACTTTTAGCAGCCAAAAAGAGACTGTCCTGAGATATTTCTCGGTCCAAATCTGGTCGGTGGTGATTTAATTCACCCAGTTGCAGCAAAACTGTGCCTGTAATTTTACAAAGTTAAATTTCATTACAGGGCTAGAATATGTTAATAGGGGTGATTCATGTATTCATCATCATCATTATAAGCCTATCATGGTCCCACTGCTGGGATACAGGCCTTCTGTCAAAGAGAGAGCATGGGCCCTAATCCACCATACCATGCATGGGCCCAGTACATGATGGTGATATTTATGGCTGTAAACATTTTAAGGTTCTTGGACATACCGGTTTCGAAAAAATGTGTTCTAGGCAAACGGTTCCACCTTCTATCGCATCATCACTTTCCATCAGGTGTGACCACGATAAAACATTAGCATAGTCTGATGTAAAATAAAATTGGGCTTCAAAAAAACTTGTTTAAAACAAGCTTTTAGGCGTTTGCCATATTGATTTTATTGTGAGTTCCTTTTACTTTTCGTATTCTTCTCAGCAAATCCTCTCATTTGATACCCATATCATGGGGGTGCATAAAAAATAACTGGTCCGCCATCTTAGAAAGTCCGCCATATTGGATTTAGAATGACGTCACTTAGCTAACCATGCATTGTCATCCAAACTAAACATGTATCTAAAATTTCAGCTCAATCGGATGAAGATAGCTGTTTTAAAATTCATTTGCAAAATTTGTCCTAACAAGGCAAGGCAATAAAAAAGAATCATCAAAATCGGTTCACCCATTCGAAAGTTCTGAGGTAACAAATATAAAAAACAGTCGAATTGATAACCTCCTCCTTTTTGGAAGTCGGTTAAAAAGAAGGAAAAGGATGCCAGTAGTGGCGTGTCTCAGTAGTATTCTCACCAGCTCTAACGACGCACTCATACAGATTGACGTCATGTTGCGTGAGGTCGTGCAGCGCAGCCAGGAGCTGGAGGAAGTGCGCGCGGGGGAGGGGCGGCGCGGCGGGCGGCGGGCCCGGGGCCACCCCTGGCGTTGAGGGCAGGGAGTTAGGGAGCCCCACGAGGGCACACTGACGGACCGAGTCTGCCTGTGTAGCCTCTATGCTCGACCCTACGAACACACACACACACACATCAGCCATTAAACATCCACTGCTGAACAAAGTCCTCCCTTTTAGAGACGTGTCGTTGACCTTAGGAATATCAATTAAAAAAAACCGACATCAAAATTAGTAAAGACTCATCATCATTCGCTTGGATGACATATTTTTTCCAGTTATAGAGTTCAGACGTAACTAACTAAAAAAAAACAATCAAATCGAGAAACCCTCTTCTCAATTCAACTGTTTTTTTATTAGAAAAAAAAAGAATAAAAAAAAAACAATCATCAAAATCGATTCACTCAGTCGAAAGTTATGAGTTAACAAACATTTTAAAAAAAAAAGTTTCTTACCTCAGAACTTTCGACTGTGAGAACCGATTTTGATGATTCTTTTTTTATTTGAAAGCTGGTGTTTCATGTGTGGTCCCATTTCAATTTGGTCCAGTTCTGTCATTTTTATGAAGTCAGTTTTTTTTATATTGGTAATTATTTTAAGTCGGTTACAAATCTGGTAAACAGACGAAAATTAAGAAACGAATTATTATTTTTACAATAAATTGATAATCAGATACTTCAAATATAAATAAGACTATATCAATACATATGATTAACATTATAGTAAGTATGTATTAACTTGATCGCGCACGAGTCATAATTTGTTTATGCGTGACGTAAGCCACGACTGGCGTATCGTATGGCGCTTGTGATTGGAGAAAACAAAAGTCATTCTCTTAATTCGCGACTAGGATTGGCCCGCTCAAAAATGATTATGCTGAAAATTTAGTACCTTTTCATCACGGCGGGGTAAAGAATGAGCTGTCAAGTGGTTATATCACTTATATCGTCATAAACCGTACACAAGGATTACCTGACTGAGTAATGGCGCTGTCACTGGACTTGTCCATATAGCTTCCTTCAGGACAAACTTCGCTGATTGACCGCTGCATAGACATAGCCGGAGTCGGCTCCGGAGTGGACGGGTTCTCTATACTGGAATTCATCAACATTCAATATATTGACATCAACCGAGGCGGCGGTAAAGCGCAAGCCTATTGTTTAATCTATACATAATATAATAAAATCGTAGATATTAAAAAAAAACTGTAATTGCGAGATATCAAAAAAATCACACAGGGCGTCTTTTAGAATTTTCGTCTGTTTGTTTGTTTGTCCACTCACATCTCCTAAACCACTGGACAGATTTAAATGCGGTCTTCACGAATATACTCAGTTATGACAGATTGAAATATAGGCTATGTCATTTTACGCAAGGGCCGGATTAAGGGAGGAAAAGGGTTGAAAGTTGATATGAAAATCTACGCGTACGAAGTCGCGGGCAACAGCATTAGTCTATATATATAAAAATGTATCCCTATTTACCTTAGTCACTCCATTACTTGAGAACGACTGTACTGATTTCATTTTTTTTTTTTTTTGTTTTCTAATACTTTGTAGAAGTTTCTTACAGAAAAACAAATTAAGAAAATTGCGACCTTACATTACACACTTTGTTTTAATTATAATGAACACAATGTTTTTTTTATTATTATTTAATTATGAAAAATAAGCAATTTCAAAATATTAAATATATAATTTATTAAAAGAAAACTTAAAAGACTAACTAAAAACTAAAACTTAAAATAACTATATAAAAACTTAAACTAAAAGACCATTAGTGGAGGGAAAGGTCCCCAGAAAGCTGGCGGCATTGCCAAGTTGAATGGCAATGCTCAATTTCTATTTTTTTGCAAGAATTTTCCAGTGAAAATCAAACTACTGATCCGATTTTAATGAAACTTTTATGGGACCAATCTCAAAGTAACATGATTCTTGCATATCGGTTTATAAATGACGGAGTTCGGAGGTGACAAACACAAAAAAAATATACAACAGAAATGAGAACCCCCCTTTTTAAGCTGGTAAAAAAAATGGAATGCCTCGGTTGGTAACATATTTTGTGACGTACGAATATAATACGATTTTTTAGTTTTTAATAATAGTCCTTACAAGCTTTCATTTTGCCATTTTAAATATACAAAACAAGATTCATCAGAATAGGATATAGTTTTTAAAACCTTAACCAGTAAATCAGATAACCCTAAGAAAGCGCTTTGATTCCACTTTTATTCTGCGAACTGCTAGACTGTAGAATACGCTGCCTGAATGGTTGTTTTTACAATCTGGGTGTCTTCAATTCGCGACCGACGCCTATAGGAACCTTTTTTTTTTACTTAAAAGCGTAGGTGTTATCTAGGGAATAAACTACTTTCGTACCAAATATCATTTGAATACGTTCAGCCGGTACGGAGTTGACTACAGATAAACACACATACACACACACCAACTTTCACATTTATAATATTAGTGTGATATCTCATGAGTACAGCCTCGAGTAAACATGAAGAAGTATTTCAACTAATGTTACCTGTCAAAGAAGGATATAGCGTCCGTCGCGAGCTCCTCCCCGGTGTCGGTGAAGTGTGTTGGCCTCAGGTCCGCCTGTGACAGCAGCGGCGGCGCGTGCGCACAGTATAAAGCGCGCAGGCGTCTCGTCGCGTCAGCACGCGCGCTTATACCTAAAGCCACGCTTAGGCCACGCGCGCTCACAAAACCGTCTTCATCGTTATCCATTAGCTGTGGAAGAATTGTGGATCAACCCTTTAGAGTCCGTACGCAAAATAATTATCAATATATAAAACAGACTTCATAAAAATGTCAGAACTGGGTCAAATTAAAATGGGACCACACGGGAAGCACCAGTTTTTAAATAAAAAAATAATCATGAAAATCGGTTCACCCAGTGAAAGTTCTGAGGAAACAAAAGTTAAAAAAGCAAAAAAAAAAAAAACAGTCGAATTGAGAGCCTCCTTCCTTTTTGGAAGGCGGTTAAAAAGTAGACTATATTTATTTCTTATTGATAAGGCATACTACTCTTTAGCTTTTTTTTTTAAGTTATGGACATAATTAGAATTAGAATTAAATCCTCCATAGTCGGTTTTTTATATTGATAATTACATAAATTTCGAACGTAAAATTTTACAACGTAGACAATCTATTGGGGAACAATAAAAAGTATAGGTTATTTCTATCGTAGTAAAAAATATACCTTGAACATTCTAGCGGTGATAGCCTCCGCGTAATCTCCTTTCGCCCAAGGCGATAGCGCGCTGTAGATAGTCTTAAACTGGGCGTAGTCCAATCTGTACGCTTCATACGGCGCTTCTAACCGCTCGCAAGGCACTCGCTTCGCCCAGAGTAACTCTTCCCGTATTACACTTAATAATTCCTGAAAAAAAAAAAACAAGTATCAAGCTAGGTACTGTAACTCAATGGGTCAGTTTAAGAAGTCATCATTATCAATAAATAACCGGCCAAGTGCAAGTCGGATTCGCGCACGAAGGGTTCCGCACCATTATCTATAATAACGACAAAAAAACACGTTTTTAGTATGGGAGCCCCCCTTAAATATTAATTTTATTTTTATTTAATCATTTATTTTTAAAGTGAATATATAACTAAATATTCTGTGAATATTTCAAGCGTCTACCTGTTGCTGTTATCAATATCGAGCGAAAACGAGCAAAAAAATCACGTTTGTTGTATGGGAGCCCCTTAAATATTTATTTTATTCTATTTTTTAGTATTTGTTGTTATAGCGGCAACAGAAATACATCATCTGTGAAAATTTCAACTGTCTACCTGTCACGGTTCATGAGATACAGCCTGGTGACAGACGGACGGTACGGACAGCGGAGCCTTAGTAATAGGGTCCCGTTTTACCCTTTGGGTACAGAACCCTAAAAAACAAAATTATCAAAAGTCAATCTTGCTGTAGTGTCTATCAAGTTTACTCTTGTTCATTGTCAGTATTTACCTGTAGTCTTGGTTACCTGTTTGTTAAATATGATTTATCTCATCACTTACCCACTAACACAATATAATCATTCGATCCTACCCACATCACATCCTCCTTCTTAAAATCAAAACAAATAATATTATCGACTCATAGGAAACATTACAAAAATCATTATTAACAAAGAACATTATTAATTTTCCAGACATGAAACTTTACTAAACACATAATAGTTTTGCTAGGTATTATCCTCCTTTTCATAAAAAAATAAAATAAAAAAAAAAACAATCAAAAATCTCGATAAAGTTAGGATAACCAATTTAAAAATTAATTCAGATTCAACATACACTTGTTTTAAAATTACACAGTCAATAATTCTAAAATAAAATCAAGAATTTTGTCATTAGTCATGTAGCTCATTGTCAAATTAATATACCTACCCACTCATAATTTCATCATAATGTCATTTCTACATTATATTTTTACAATCTAAACAAAAATTTATCAATAAAATCATTAACATTATCTCAGTAAGTATCGTCGTAATAAAAAGTCAAAAGTATCATTTTAATTAACTATTATATAACATCTGCATCCTAACTATTTATACTTAACCGCCATACATAAACGACCGAATGACGAGGGACCATCAGCGTCAGGAGTGTCCCCACCGATCAGGATCTCTCACCGTCCTGCCAGAACGAGTAACATATACGTCATTAGTGGAAAAATCCTCTACTTGTTGTACTTGTGGTACACTGGAGCCGCTCAGCAAACAGCTGGCGCGCGGCGCCGGCGTTACGTCATCGAACTCATAATAATATGATCGCATTTCATTATCCCTATCAGTGCGCAAGGGACTATCGAGAATGATTTGCTTCCTATTGCGACGAATCAAAGAACCTGTGCATAGTCGTAACAAGTATGACCTTGGCCCTTTTACATCTACCACCTGTGCATTTACCCAATTCCTGCCCATTCGAACTTTAACCTTATTATCTATAGAAAAAGGTTCAAGATTCTTACTTCCTCTGTCAAAATATTTCTTTTGATTTACTTGCCGCTGGCATAATTCATCGTGCACTTTTTTAAAATTGTTTAACTTCGGTTCCAATAACTCTGCCGAACACGGAAGTATACTCCGAAGTTTCCTGCTGTTCAGTAATTCCGACGGTGACGGCAACTTATCATTTATCGGGGTGTTTAAAAATTCTAACAACGCTAGCTTAAACTCTGACCTTTCATACATCGTCTTTCGTAACATAGCTTTTACCGTCTGAATCGCTCTTTCTACTTGACCGTTGGACTGTGGATATCGTGGTGAAGATGTTATGTGTTCAAATTTCCACTCTCTACTGAAACATTTGAACAATCTGGATGCGTATTCAGGTCCATTATCAGTACAACAGACTTCCGGGATTCCCTGTCGACTGAATATACTTTTCATCTTATCTATAACACATATTGAGGTCATATTGCTCAGTTCTTCAACTTCAACATATTTGCTGAAATAATCTATCACTAACAAATAAACTTTGTTGTTAAAATGAAAGAGATCGGCGCCGACCTTTGCCCACGCTCTTGTAGGAATCTCATGAGAGATAAGTGGTTGCTTAGAATTTTCTCTTCTATAAGTCAAACACGCCTGGCAATGCGAGATCATATCCTGTATCTGAGCATTCATATTTGGCCAAAACATTATTTCACGTGCTCTGAGTTTTGTTTTTTCTACTCCGAGATGACCTATGTGAACTTTCCTCAACATCTCCCTCCGCATGCATTTCGGAATGACAATCCTTGTGCCTTTCCACACTAAGTCATATGCCACAGTCAACTCATCCCTATATTCCCAATAAGGCGTCATTATATCTTTGATGTCACACTTATGTATGGGCCACCCATCCATAATCACTCTCTTAAGCTCCTGCAGCTCTTCATCTTGGCGAGTAAATCTTTGTAATTCGATGAAATGTGTATCCGTCAAACAATTACTAACCGCGATCGCGCATACCTGCGCTCGCTCCTCTAAGTAGTCTCGCGGCTCCTCCTTCGGGTCGGCGCAAGGTGCTACCGCACGTGATAGTGTATCTGCTACGTATAAGTATCTTCCCGGTTTAAATACCAGTTTAAATGTATATGGTTGCAACCTTATCAGCATCCGCTGTAATCTGGCCGGGGCTCCTGCAATCGGTTTGTTTATTATACTTATTAAGGGCTTGTGATCGGTTTCAATCGTTACATCACTCTTCCCGTAAATATAGGTATAAAATTTTTCGCAAGCAAACACACAAGCATACAATTCTTTCTCGATTTGGGCATAATTTTGTTCTGCTTTGGTCAATGATTTCGATGCATAACAAACCGGCTTCCCATCTTGTAGAAGACATGCCCCTAGTCCATTTTTACTCGCGTCAACTGAAATTTTTACTGGTTTATCTAAGTTGTAAAATTGTAGTACCGGCGCGCTCGTTATGCACTGCTGCAATTCTGCGAAGCATCGGTCGTGTACCTCATTCCAATGCCATTCAATGTCTTTTTTTAAAAGTTCTCTCAGTTTGTGCGTTTTTTCCGATAAGTTAGGTATGAAGCTGCCAACATATGTCACTAACCCTAGAAATCGCTCCAAATCCTTCTCATTTTCTGGTTTAGGCATGTTTCTTATCGGCAAAACATGTGAGTCATCGGGGCGTATTCCGTCTTGTGATATTATGTGACCCAAATACTTTAACTCCGTCAACCCTATTTTGCATTTTTCTCTATTTAACTTGACATTAATTTGTTTACATCTTTCTAAAACCTGTCGAAGACGCCGATCATGCAGCTCCTTCGTGTCAGCGTAACAAAGCAAATCATCAACGAATAAAATCACTCCTTCTATGTCATCGAAGTATTCATACAACCTCTTATGAAAAACTTCCCAAGCCGACGAAATTCCAAACGGCATGCGCAAACATTTAAACCTCCCAAATGCCGTATTGAAAGTGCAAAGGTCAGTTGACTCGTAATGTAATTTCAGTTGGTAAAAAGAGTGCTTACAGTCGAGTGTACTGAAATACATGGCTCCTGAAAGTTTCGCAGTGATCTCGTCTAGGGTAGGTAATTTAAAATGTTCCCGTCTAATATACTTATTTAAATCACGCGGATCCAGACATATCCTAATATCACCATTAGGTTTTTGCACTACAGTCATACTGCTCACCCAGTCAGTAGGCCCTTCCACTTTCGCTATCACTCCCTGCTCGAGCATCTCAATCAACTTCCGCTGCACATCGTCTACCAGCGCGATAGGCAACTTACGCGGTGCGTGGACGACGGGTCGCGCGTCCGCGGCCAGCCTTATCTTATACTCGCACGGCAAACACCCCACGCCATCAAATACTTCCGGAAATTCATCAAGTATATTTTGTCTCACTTTCGGTACATTCGAACTTACTGTTAAAATACGCTTCACTAAATTCATTTCTTCACACGATCGCTTTCCTAGAACCGGCGGTGATGTCACATCGGCTATAACAAACTTAACTATACAGAGCTTTTTTTTACACACACATTTTAACCTACATTGTCCTAAAACCTTTATATCCCCACCTGAGTAATCGACTAACTTCACAGTCGAGGACATCAGATCATTCTCGTTTACCCCCGTGCGCGACAGATACCTATAAGGCAAAACATTTGCGTCAGCTCCAGTGTCCAACTTGAATCGAATATTATTGTTATTTATCCGTATATCTACACACCAGTGATCATCGCTCGCGCTCGTATAACTTGTCCCACGTACCTGATCTATGGAGTTCTCCTGGACGGTATATACGCGGCACACTCTCGCGAAGTGATTTATGCGATTGCACTTTGCACATCTCTGGCTGAATGCCGGACACTTGAATTTATTTTTCTCATGTACACTTCCACAATATTCACACGCATCGCGTCCGGTCTGTCGCTGGGGTCCTATCGATGACGTCACCTGCGGCGCGGCTGGCAGGCGCGCGCCCGGCCTGCCGCCGCCGCCAAGCCACGATCGCTGCTCGTTCCGTGCGTAGGGCGGGTGCCCGCTCCCACCTGGAGCGCCCCGCTGCTGTCCGCTGGGTGCGCGCGCGCGACTTTGATACGAGCCGCAAGCGCCGTGTTGTTGTCGCTGCACCCAGTGCATGGCCATCTCGGTGTTTTTCTCTATTTTCATCGTGCCCGCCTGTACCCGGGACACCTCCGCAACATTACAAATGTCCAGAGCTCTTGTCAGTGTCAAGTCATATTCGCGTAAAAGTCGTTCCCTCAGTGGTTCTTCTCTCAAGCCGCAAATTAATCTGTCTCTCACAAGGTCATCTTTTAACTCCTTAAACTCACATGAAGATGCTAATTTATTAAGTTCGAATGAATACTGCTCCACTGTTTCGTATTCTTGCTGATTACGGATGAAAAATCTATGCCTTTCTACAGTTATATTTTTCTTCGGCGTGAAAAAGGTGTCAAATTTCTTCAGGAGACTTTCTACCGTGATGATGCTTTCTGGCGGGAACTGTTCGTAGACGTCACGACATTGTTCTCCAATGATGTGCAGTAAAATGTTCACCTGAACTTTCTTCTCTTTCATATCCAGTTGGCACGCATTATAATAAATCAGAAACGATTTTTTCCATTTGGACCACTGTACACTTAAATTTCCAGACGTTATGTTCGCTAAATCTTTCTCGAAGCAAAATGGCGGCGGAGGTTGTAACATTGATTCCATCTTTTCTTCTTGAAATACCACTTTTCCAACGTGTACTACACTTTTCACAAGATTATTGGACCTCTATTCGCTATATTTTACTATATTATGTTCTAATTAAACCGACTGCGCCATGTTAAATATGATTTATCTCATCACTTACCCACTAACACAATATAATCATTCGATCCTACCCACATCACACTGTTAAGTCAGTGGTTACCTGTAACTCAGCAGCAGTAAATCTAGCTGCTCCGCCACCTGTGTTTCTTTCTAGACTTATATTTCTGCTGTCTAATAACTCTCAGTCGATCTTTCAACTTTTTTATTGTCAATGTCAGTGGTTACCTGCAAAGTCAGTGGTTACCTACAAAGTCAGTGGTTACCTGCAACGTCAGTGGTTACCTGCAAAGTCAGTAGTTACCTGCAAAGTCACTGGTTACATCTGAGGGCAGTATTTACCTGTAACTCAGCCGGCTCCAATAATCGATCTTGCTGCAGTGCCCGCAGAGTGTTTCTTTCTAGACTATCTTCCAGCTGTCTCACGACTCTCAGTCGATGTTTCAAGCGCAAATGTTCTATGTGCTCGCCTGAAACCCGGGACCCGTAGCTGCGGTATGATTGGTATACTAACTCTTGGATGTTTATTGTCTGAAATGAGAATTACAATACAAAACAACTTAAAAAGAATAATTTTTCAAGAAAGTCGAAAAAAAATATGAAGTCCGGTACCCTTAGTACAAGATTTGATAGTTTTCGGAAACTTTTTTCGTTTTCGTTTTGTTCCATACATTTCTGGGCTGAAAGCTATTCGAAACCTTTTTTCGTATTTGAGTGAAGCAACCTATACTGCCGATTACTACCGATTTTAGTTCCTCCGCGTTTCCGCTAGAGGCGCTTTGCTAAAATGTATGGAACAATACGAAAACGAAAAAAGTTTTCGAAAACTATCAAATCTTGTACTAAGGATGCTGCCATTTCGGTATCATTTTAACTTTAGGAAGTTGATGTAGTAGTATGTACAACAGATAGGTTCCTAAAATAACAGTAATAATGAAAGGACATACATATCACTATATCACAATAGGAGTGAGCGAGACTGGTACGAATGTTTTGTCTCATATGGAAACTTTTCCTACTGGCTATGGCTACCAAACAAACGATAACCCACTAGAGTTGATAATGCTAGTTTACTTCATAAATAACTTGGATCATAGACTATCTCCTATGACAGAACCTACAGGGCAAAAATTTCTTTGAGCCATGTTCGTTCTCATAACTAATGCTGCTGGCTTAATTCTGAACGCGCCTTCCACCTTAAGATGATCTATAATCAATTATATTATTTTTTTCGTTTTTTTAACAGCCTGTATGATAAATCCATAGACTAGGTATAGCTACTACGTAGCCCAGACTTGTAGTTACGATTATTTTCAATGGAAACAATTCAGTTAAATACCTGAGGAGCGGGGTGAGGGGTTACTAAATGCTAATTGGCCCATTCAATGTCAGTTCAAAATGTAAACAAAGCATAGTGATGGCGTACCTACGGTATTGGTTGGAAATGACGTTAGATTCAGTGGAATCAGTGGGCGTGTTTTTTATATCAGTAGTGGTCAACTGATGAAGTGCCTGAACATGTTCGCCCTGCATTAAATGTCTAGTTATAGAAAGTCTTTGGATGAATCCTTTTGGCAGTATCTCTTTTGTTTAGCAGTTATGTGTAGAGTAAACAATAGTCTTACCTTTTCTGCAATCCGTAGTTCCGTAGATAAAGCCATCGCTTCCTCGTTGTAAATGCCTTCGAGATATTCGTTCAGAACCTGCATCGCTTGGCCGTCTTCCGTACATTTCAGCAACTTGTCCCTGTTTATATCTAAAATGGTGAGCGTAACCTGAAATGTAATTTGAAACATGCTATATAACTCTAGAGTATATTAGAATTTGTGATTAATACAAAGATATTTAAAACTGGATATCGGGTCAAGTATCAAATCTAGACTATAATCATATAAACTAAAACCATTCTAATTATTATAAAGTATTTCCGTACATTTACTGTAAACTGAATTAGAGTAGAGTTTTGGCAATTTTTATATGTTAGAACAGATAATCTAACTCAAAATTGCAGTAAACTGTGAAAAGTCAAATGCAAACATTTTCTTGGACTATTTCATGGCAGTATTCTATACTCAGCTACCACTTCCATTCCTTATATTACAAAATCTAGTCAACGTAATCAGAATTCAGCCATATATGATTTCCTTCATCTGTCAAAATGGTTTATATCGCGGCTCGGGCATACAATTTTTTTGTAAACTCCCTATCCAATTTTAATGAAAGTTAAAACTTATATTTCAATTTGAAATTCTTATTAATTTCTCTCTGTGATTTTTAGTTTTCATCAATAAAGTAAATCTAATTAGAAACGGCTGTTTGTATGAAACGGGCGGGCTGTTTGATTAGGCTAGTTTTTATTTATTTATTTTAAATTAGAATTAATTAGTAGATATAATTATAATTTGACATGTAAAATAACATTTTATGACTTTGGTAAATTATATTGGTTATTAAACGAAAAAGCTTTATTAGAAATTGATACAGAAAAATAATTAAATCTTTTTTATGGTTGACAGGCTAGGCGTTTAACCACAGCTCACCTGATGTTAAGTTATGGTCGAAACTGATTTAAATGGTAAACACGCCTAGCCTGGAATGGGAATTGGCTCTCAAGTGATTCTGATGGAACACATCGTGCTTGACGACACATTTTCAATAGCCAATCAACACTAGCATGCTATATAAAACTCTTTGCACATTAAGACATTGTATTCACATATTACCATACACACAAGACCCGGGTATGTCCTAAAACTGCGACCAGAACTACCGGAGGATGGGCAGCAGCGTCTTATTAGTAAACGGTGAACGTACTGTGATCCCCAAGCGCCTGCCAAGCGTGGGGATTAAGGCAATACCCCTTTCTAAGAGGGAGGCCTTTGTTCAGAAGTGTATGTTTATATACTATTATGTACATACAGTGATTAAACATAATTACCAATTTAAAAAACCGACTTCATAAAAATGTCAGAACTGGACCAAATTAAAATGGGACCACACGGGAAACACTAGCTTTCAAATAAAAAAAGAATCATCAAAATCGGTTCACCCAGTCAAAAGTTCTGAGGCTAAAAAAAATACAGTCGAATTGATAACTTCCTCCTTTTTGGAAGTTGGTCAATTAACAACGGTAGAGGACTTGAAATCTAATTTGAACACATAAAATGCCCAGTTTGAGAAAAAATATAAATACATTAGTACGAAGAGTGAAAATATCCTGTACTCCTCCAGTCCAGTCTTTAAGTACTTTTTATATCATTGTACCAACCTGAAATATAACCTTAGCGCCGTCATAGAAGAAGCAGTCCATGACGTTAACAGCACACTCGTACGGCATCACGCTGATGAAGAGAGTGAGGAACCAGGACAGGGAGATCATCTTCATCATCCCCAGCTCGTCTAACTTGGCATGGAGTTCGGGTAAGTGGGCCTCGGTCAGCTCTTCCAATACTCCTTGGTCGACCTGAAATTTTAAAGGTGGTTTGGACCAAATTGAAATGACACCACACAGGAAGCACCAGCTTTCAAATAAAAAAAGAATCATCAAAATCGGTTCACACACTCGAAAGTTCTAAGGTAACAAACATAAAAAAATAAAAATAAAAGTCAAATTGAGAACCTCCTCCTTTTTTGAAGTCGGTAAAAAAATTACAAAAACATTATTTTCCTATATAGGTAAGCCTCCCACTAGATGGACCGATGACATTGTGGGAGTAGCGGGCATCTAGTGGATGCAGATGTCGTTCAGTGTGGAGGTTAAAGGGGGAGGCCTATGTTCAGCAGTGGACGTCTTCTAGCTGATGATGATGATGATGATACAGGGTTACGAGGAAAAGGTGTACTAAGCCGCAAGAGGCCCAATTAACACATCGTTATGAACAACTTCTACTATGAGACCTATCCTAAATTTCTGAAAAAAGTATCCAGTTTTTTTAGAAAACGGTTGACATTCACTGAGCTCAAAATTTCAATTTTAATGTTCGCGATTGCTGAGCCCTATTATTTCCATCATGCCCGTGTGATGTGACCATGTAGGAACGGTTCACCATAACCCATCACACATGAAGCAGTTCTTATTGCAAGATTTGTATAAAATGGGCTAATTCCGTTACTTGGATGATCATATTGTCATCCAAGCAACAAAATTTATGAAAACTAAGACATTTTCCATAAAAAAAAAAAAAAACTTACCAAAGCCCCAACAACTCTTGTGTTATAATAGTCAGGTAGCAGCGTCTCGCAAATGGTAGCTAGGAGCCAAAACGCCTGTTCCTCCGGGCAGTATATGAGGAGGACTGACGCGACGATGTTCATCGCTTGGCAATAACCGATCGTTGGGTTTTTGAGTGCGTACGCGCATAGAACACGACGGAGGGCGGAGATGCCTGAAATATAATTGTTTGTATATTTAACCCCCGACGCAAACAGAGAGGGTTATTAGTTTAACGTGTGTATCTGTGCGTCTGTCTGTGGCATCGTGGCTCCCAAAAGGCTGAACCGATTTAGATATAGTTTTTTTGTTTGTTTGAAAGGTGACTTGATCGAGCTATGATTCAAGAAAATCTGTTCATCCGTTTGAAGATTATCAGCACTTTTAGCAGGGTTTAAAAAAAAAAAAACATTTTATAAGTTCTTGTTTTGAGATTGTTTGATGAATTTAAATAGTAACTAAACAGTAATTTTTGTATGGTTGATAGATTAGGCGTTTTGTTCACAGCTGTACCTCTTAAAGCGGGCCCAAAATAGCGCTGAAACTCAATCAAAATTTTTATGGGCATGCAAGATGAATTATATTATCATTAATTTAAAAAACTTAACTAGCAGTGTACAATTTTTTTACCATTAATTATTTCCATCAACCTTAGTTTATGTGCCTTCTAAAAACGGCCCCCCGAGGCTACATTTTATAAAGGAGATTATGAGAATACCCAAAGGATATCTAATGAATCTTTGTTTATGCTTACCAACGTCATTCTGAAAGGCCCTGTGTTCAGGCAACGATCTATGTAGATCCCTCTCGATCTCGTCATTGGCAGGATTCTTCGAAGACAGGGCTTTGTTCACTAACTTCTCGTACAGGCCTTTGTTTTGTGCCTGTAAACATGAAATATATAATTACCCTTGAACGGCACCGCCATTTCCCGTTAACACTCACAAGTGGCAAGGTATTGCTCACTCGACACAAGTAAGAATTTTGCCTATAATTTGTATAGATTTTAGAAACATTGATAAAAGGATGAAACCGAATACGAAGAGAGAATACCTTTTGCAGTGTAGAGCCAGAGAATACAGCCCACAGTTCCCCGCGCAGTAGCTCCGGGATGCCGTTGACGACCAACTCGCTCCCTTCCGTGGTTTGGTACATGCTGACGCCGCGACCCATATCGGCCATGTGGTCTTCCCATTGCTTTTCCTGGACACGTTGACGATTTTAATACCTTACGCAAGCAAATATACGGTTTGAAACGTGTAAGTTTAACAACTTTCAACTACCTATTATCGTCACCAGCCGCTCAGTCTTTAGATGTGATAAAAAAGACTGATACTACAGGCCCACCGCATATCTCAGGATTCGCCGGCGAAGAGAAAGTGGTCGCGCGGGAAGTGGCGGGCAGAGTTTAAATATTTATTTTATTCTATTTTTTAGTATTTGTTGTTGTAGCGGCAACGGAAATACAACTGTCACGGTTCATGACATACACAGCCTGGTGACAGACGGACAGCGGAGCCTTAGTAATCGGGTCCCGTTTTACCCTTTGGGTACGGAACCCTAAAAACTATTGTCGAATCGAATCAATCTCTGAATTATAACGAAGACCGCGACCCGCGGTTTCATGCCCGTTATTATAGTTTTTCCATACTTGTTTAAAGGAAAATGTATCCTATGCCCATCTTCATAACCACAGAAAAGAGAAGTAAATAGAACGGAAATGAGAAGGAAACTCTGTCACCAAGTATTGTGACAGATAAGTGATTGAACATTCTTATTTATGTCATCGCGTCGAACTCCGCGTCACAGTTGCTATGGGTTTAATGGGTGGGTGCGGTTACAACAAATTTCTTACAAAAATGCCTTGACAGCCGTTATAATTTAAACAAAAAAATAACTTTTCTGTGTTCATAACCCACTATTACACTATTTTCCTATGAAATTACATCAAAGAAAAGTGAGATAAAAAGTGAGAGAAGAAAGAAAGAGAGTCCTACAGAGTTTCTATCCATCTACATCAAGCTCCGATTGAACCGTCGTGAAAAAGTAAAAACGGTCAGATTAAAGAGTTATGGTGAGAAATGTGTTTACCTTTTTCTCCTGTATCTGTTTAATGGGTGAAGTCTGGTGCGTTCTGAACAGTGTCATAAGTGGGGGCTGCGGCGTCCACTTGTCACCTTCGTCTGAACCCGCCGATTTCGTTGCCTTCTCCCTGTAAGAGCAACTGTAGTCACAAGTCAGAACCTGCTAGTTAAAACCTTACGGCTTAGCATAGATAGTTCAAAGTCGTGTGCAGATTAAGGTTATGTCACTACTCAAGCATAAGGTCTTAAAATCTAAGACCCGAAACCAATCTAGTCTTCTGTACTTTGTTTTACGAAATATTACACAAAACATTGTTTCATCATCATTATCAGCCTATCATGCTAAGACACAGGCCTTCCCTCAGAGAGAGAGAGGATAGGCCCTAATCAATCATGCTGGCGATAGCATCGAAACTGCACATGACATATTTAAGTACTACATAAGTCATTGGTGCAGGGAGGACCAGAACGGGGTGCCGTCAGATTGTAAAGCGCAACATGCTATCGCTCGGTCACCTACGCTCCACATTGTTTCGCTACACTTTTAAGGGCAAAACAAGCGCAGGAGAACTGGCTTTAGCGACGTGAAAGGTATTCTCTTGACTTTCACGTAACACGCCACTTGTCACGCGTGGTATGGAGAATTTTCAGATTACAGGCCACTTCGTCACTTAGATGGGTTTCGGATCTTACGCATATAGTTTTAATTCGTATGCAAATTATATGACAGTTAGTAAATAAACTTCATACCAGCCTTTGATAATGATTTTCAAATAATGCCATTATAGTTCATACGATATGAATTGGCCTTTACATTAATGTCATTGTTAGAATTAAAGCATATGGGTACATTACCGGTAGTAAAGCTTGATAGTTCCATTTGTAACAATAGCGGAAAGCCATTAGCCACTTTGTCAAAATAAAATAAGGACAGAATATTCTGAGACTATAGAAAAATTATAATTCAAATTACACCGGGCGTCTGAGACAAGCAAACTTAGGCATTAAAATTTGAGCTCTTTATCGTGTCACATACAGAAAATATTCCAATGACAAACTAACTTTGCGTTGTCTATGTGAATCATTATACTCGTAAGGCTCACATTTCAATGTAAGGTACCAGCAGCAGCTTGATTACGTTAGCTAACTTCACAAATCACAATCGCTATATTCCCATTCCGTAGGTACTGGCGTATTTCGCGAGTATGGCGAAATTAAAATAATAGACACGAATAAAATGGCGCGAATAAGAGCGCATTTAAAATGGCAGAGTAAAATGGCCCGAATTGGCGGCGAGATGGCACAAGTGAGGTGGTGCAAGATGGCGCGACAAAAAATAGCGCGAGTAAAAAGTGCTTGGATTATTATGACGCAAGTAAAATAGAGCGAAAAGTGAGCGAATAATAAAAAAAAAAAAAAAAATACGATGAGGCTAGAAAAATGACGCGAATAAGATGGCACATGTAAAATGTGCGCGAGTGATGGTGAGAATGGGATGGCACTATAATATTGTGATTACGATTCATAGCTAACATAATCAGGCTGACGGTGTAATGTGAACTAAGCTATACGACGTTGCTTTGTTTTTATAAATATCAAACGATCAAACAAAGTAAATGATAGAAGCTGACAGGCGAATCAAACCATGAGATTTATGCACCCAAAGTAGACTGTTAGCTCCTGAAACATGCTGAATACAGTGTTATCTTATACACTAACAAACAAGAAATCCAAAGCATTAGACATGAAATATTATGATTGCTTTTCAATAAATAGATGTCGTGGATGATACAAGAAAAAAAGGTTACATAACACTATTCAATATACACTAATCGTATTACTTTTATAGTCCATCCGAAGTCATTAGTCTTGAGATTTCCATCAGATCAGATGTAATTAATATACCTATATAATATTTTTTTATCATAATGTTATGCATATCATGAATTGCATAACCTTATCTTTAGCTATCTTTGTGAACAAAATATAGCACTGACAGAAAGCTACACTGTTCCTGAGATCCTGTGGCATCGTACATAGCTCCCAAACGATTTTGATTTAGTTTTTTTGATTGTTTGAAACGTGACTAGATCGAGTTTTCTTAGCAATGATTCAAGAAAATTTCTCCGGCTGTTTTAGGATAACCAGCTCTCATTTATTTACTGGCTGCGCCCCGCGGTTTCACCCGCGTGGTGATAAAAAATTGTGGTGATGATGAAAAATATTTTACATTATACAAATCTTGTGTCCGGGTATTTGCGGTCGCAAGTCTTTTATGTATATATAGGTATGAGAATAAGTCGTAATGTATTTTTCATCATCATCACAATTTTTTATCACCACGCGGGTGAAACCGCGGGGCGCAGCTAATAATAAATAATAATGAACGAATGTAGATGTGTAATTGTATCCACTCACTTGGGTAACTTAGCAAGCAGCTCAGATATCTTGTGCACGAGGAAGTCCCGGTCAGCGATATTGCCGAAGAGGAAGCTTGTGTGATGAGCAGTGGTGATGAGAATACTGCCGCTGTCGGTCCCGCTGGCTGCGCCACCAGAATCAGCCCGCTCGACTTGGTGCACGTTGCGGAGCGGGATCGTGAGACGGACTAGATTCCGGACCTGGAAGTGTATCAGTAAGTAGGTTTGTATACGCTGAGTGGCAAGCCCTAATGTCAGTTTTTAGATCACTTGAAGATCTCACATGGCTAATAACCTTATGACCTACAAACAACCGGAACTCTACAATATGGTATTTGACTGTTTTAAAATGATGATGAAACCATCTCAAAATGTCTATCTTCTTCATATATACAAAGGCGATGTGTGTATGTTCCATATGGACTCCTAAACAGCTGGACCGATTTTGACAGGACTTTCACTGGCAGATGATATTATAAGAAGTAACTTCTTTAGCCTACTTTTCATCATGACCATTTTTCATCGATACGCGGGAAACCGCGCGGCGCAGCTATTCATTTGCCACATATCTAGTGTTATTTCTAAGTAGGTAAATTAGTGCACTATAGAAACAGGAATTATTATGGGACGCGTACTAGAAGGTGGATAGTGCCAAGACTGTGCAATGATCTACCAGCGGAGTTCGAGGGGCAGTTTAGGACCAGAATTGGATATAAGGTTGCATTGAGGAAGTTGCTGTTGGATAGAATGACTTAGCAGAGAAATTTTAGTAGTTGATATTTGTTCTGTCCAACAGTGACTTTTGTAATTCGATTTTTTTGAATTCAATTTTGGTGTTGAATTGTTGCTCGAATTCTTTCTTTTGTTGCGGGCTCTTGGCACTGTCCATTCCTAGTGTTCCAATGATGACCTGTTTCTGTGTTAGTGTTAGCATGTATTTTGTGTAATTAGTAAAGTCAGTGGCAAACACTGTGCCATTTCACAATAATTACCCGGTCTAGCTACAAGAACAAAAAAACTGTTTGAAATTTGAATTTCCCGCCATAGTGAAACGTTTCACCTTAAGTACTTTAAGTTCTGCACTGTTGGTAAAATTCACAAAATAACTACAGAACAAAAAAATATAAATAAAGTTCCATGGAACAAGTGGGTTTTTTTCCCCACTAGTTCGATCAAGGAACTATGTTTAGGCAATGACACTACTGGGACCAAGCGAAATAAACAAACAAGACTACATAATGAATTTTGTGATAGTGAACATAAACAATAAAGGTCGAGTAAATAAAGCTTGTTAACATGACTCATGTGATAACGAACGTTTATCGTATTACAAAATAAATGCAATGAATAGGTAATATTGGAGATTGGAGATTCGAGGAAGCAACGCGGCGTACATACGGCAGTGCAAAAGCAAATCTTCTCCGTTTAAGCTTAGTTCACTGCCTTTTAAATAAACACCTTTTTAACCGACTTCCAAAAAGGAGGAGGTTCTCAATTCGACTGTTTTTTTTTAAATGTTCGTTACCTCAGAACTTTTCACTGTGTGAACCGATTTGGATGATTCTTTTTTCATTTGAAAGCTGGTGCTTCCCGTGTGGTCCCATTTCATTTTGTCAAGTTCTGCCATTTTTATGAAATTAGTGATAATTAATAAAATTGGGGTTATAGACAGTCCAATATGTAGAAGGTGAATGGAGACTGAAGAAACAGCCGCGCATTTGCTGCTGGAGTGCAGCAGCGTGGAAGAACAACGAAATACTGTCCTCGGATCACTGAGGACACTCCGGGAAGCCTGCACAGGCATCAGCGAGCTGCTGGCTTTCCTGGAGGAGACCGGTTGGCAGAACTAGCTGCAGCCGGGTGGGAGCGCACAGTGTGTGATTTCCACCGATCTATGATATGTGGATGAAGTTTCAGGTGGTGGCGCCTGGTGCGAAGATAAAACCGCGATGCTGACATCAGATCGAACAGTTCTTTAGAACATTCTCCGTAATTTAAATGGGCCAATGAATGGCCTAATTGGGGAAAACTCCCGCTACACAACAAGTAACAAGCTTGGTTCCAAATTACCTCGCCACTTTTTGTATCCAATTTAATGTAGTAGAGAAAGTTTGAGAGTGGATTTCGTTAAATTACTGACATAAAATAGTTATGATATGATTTCCTTGTTTTACACTCTTGACAAATACGACTTTATTTTTTCGATTTATGCCCGAAAATACAAATACATAAATTGAACGATTTCATTTTGTATACGGGTCTTAATAATTCGCGAACTCTTACCCCTAAAGATATCTATCAGAATTTGATATTTTGAATGGATCCTTAAAAATAACCTTATTTTTGTACCATAGCAGGCCTGACGCACTCCGCACTTTAGGTATGAAGCTACAAGTAGTCGACTGGTAGGACTTGCCGTGCCCGCTGCCACGCGATAGACAGAGATAACGCGAGTTATGCGAAAAACAGAGAGGCAACTTCTAGGTTAATATAGCAGTAGGTAGTTAGCGCGCGCACGTCCTGAATTGGACTTTATTGTGTGGTAGTAAGAGTAGCTACTTATTTAAATGCTTTTGCGGAATGAACCTTCTGTACTTGTACTTTATGTATTCTGTGACCATACTTACTCGACTATCAAAGCAAATGAAGTTTTGTGATAGGTACAATCTGCCCCAGTTGTGCCGTTTATTATACGGTGTCCATAGAGTGCATTCTTCTGTTCCATCCAGTTTTTCTGACTGTGGCAATCTGAACCTTAAAGTGTAGAGATTAGACTGCTTTCTCGCATCCAAGTCTCTTTTAAGGAAGGAGGGTTTCTTTGGTACGTTTTTGCTTAGCTTCGTTAGTAGGTCTTTGTCGCTATTGAAGCTTCCAGATTTGTCGTCAATTAATCTAGAAAGAAAATAGTAGGTTATTACAGTGGCGACATGTAACTTATATATTGTGTGTTACAAAAAGAAAGCTCCTGAGTTTTACTTTAAAAAAAAAAGACAGCCAAGTGCGAGTCAACATGACGCCCAGACGGTACCCATCCAAGTACCGTCCTCGCCGGACTTTGCTTATGAGAAATTTGTCATCGATTTAACTTGACCAGTAATTATTGGTTGTTTTACTTTAAAGCTTGTAAGTATTACCGTTTTTAGAGTTCCGTACCCAAAGAGTACCTAGAGAAGAGACCCTATTACTAAGTCTACGCTGTCTCTCTGTCTGTCCGTCCGTCTCTTTTTCCTACTTTTAAACTACTGTATTTTTCGAACCGTAATAGATAGATAGTCGCAATATTCACAGAAAATGTAATGTTACGACGGATTAACTAAGAAATAATAATAAGGTTAAAAAATAATTACTCCTTTAGTAATTATTTTACTAAAGGAGTAATTTATTATTTTTATTTTAGTAATTAAAATACGTTTGTTGTATGGGACCCTTTGTCCCATACAACAAACGTATTTTTAACACATCAAATAAATTTGCATTTCAAATAAGAAACAAGGCTTTTTTAAATTGATTTATCCAAGACACTATGCTTGGAAACCTTGGCAGAAATTCACGGAAATTAGCATAATATTAATCACAGTGGACACTGAATATTCATTATCTACATATATGAAAAATGTGGCTCCATTATCTCTTAAAATAATAAACGGTCTGGCCTTAGTCCAATTATAGTTGTGTTCAAATGTTTCAATTTTTCAGAAATTTTTTTTCACTATCCCGCTTAATACAAAAACGGTAAGTATGGCTCACCTACGAATTTTTCATAATCTTAGAAACTTCCAGCGACACTAATGAACTATCTAATAGGACAAAAAAAATAGGTACAGAAGGCCGGCTTCGGCTGAACTTGTTTATTTTTTATTGTAAATTAGTCTTGCGCTTGACCGCCAACTCGTCTGATGTTAAGCGATGATTATTATTATTTTTAATAATAATACACGCAACCATAGCACTACGGCTTGCAAAGCAATTACAGTGTTCAGTAAATAAAAATGATAAGATTTTTTCTTTTTAAGGTACAGAACCCTAAAAACAATAATATTACTCTCCATTGGATCAAGAGGCTGAACGGATCCAGGGGTAAGGACGCAGCTGGTGAACTAGCATGGAGAGAAATGATCCCACAGCGATTCAGCCAAAACAAATCCTGGATACCTGGATAGGCAGTAGGAAACAACACTTCACAAAGAATACTGGGCATGTACCATCGAGATACATTACCTATAGAGTCACAATCTCTAAGTGAAAACAGGCAAAAAACATCCAAGCGTCGTTGTACATACCTAGACATCAATTATATAGTTCACAATGCCACATTTACTTCAATTTAGACGTTATGTCGCTTGCATAGTGTTCAACGTCGCTTGTCTGATAGGGCATCGTAGCACTGGCATCGCGTGGCGTTGTGGTCAATCCAAACAAACCAAAAAGTCTGCGCAATGCGTAGCGTGCGCCGAGTTTTGGATCGGACATTTTTTGGCATGATTGTGACTCTATAGGTATTGTATCTCGATGGTATGTACTAAAACCTGTAAGCAATCAAGGGAGGCCTAATTAGTTCATTGGTGAGAGTCGCTGGCATGACAGGCTGTCTTTCAGTGTAGCGTTCAAAGTGGAAGGCTTATGTTCAGCAGTAGATGTCTTTTGGCTGACGATGATGATTTATTTTTTTGCATGTGGCCATACGGTTACGATCGTAGTATGGATCCTGTTACGTAAATTCTTTCCAATGGTTGCCTGGAAGAGATCGCTTTTAGCGATAGGGCCGCCACTGTGGCACTAGCTCGTAAGTGTTTCTATCTGTTTGTAATTTTTATTTCTGGTATACAAAATAAAGAGTTTCTATCTATCTATGGGCCGGTGTAGTGAGCCAAGACCTTAAAAGTGTAGATCACTCACTGTTTCATAGCAATATTAGCAAGCTGTTGCATCAAAGCAAATGTTTCATTCTTCTTCAGGAACATTGTGAAGTAGTGTTCACTATCCCTTGTCACTATTTTCATAGAGTCCGGGAACAGCAGGCTGTTGGTCTTCGCAAGGTCTGTAACGTCGGCCCATCGGATTTTCACCGTCGTTTTCTTTCCAAATATGTATGAGTAGAAGCACATGTAGTGAACTGACAGGTACATCCAGCCTTGCCGCGGGATTTTGCCTTTCCAGTAACTGAAATAGGAAGAAATAAAATGCAAAGTACTCGTAATAAAAAAAAAGCATTTTTCTTTTATTAATGTGCGGTAAGTTAATGAACTTTTTTGCACTTATTAACCGACTTCTGAAAAGGAGAGGGTTATCAATTCAACTGTTTTTTTTTTTAGTTTGTTACCTCAGTACTTTTGACTGTTCAGTGTTCACCCAGAACCGATTTTGATGATTATTTTTTTATTTGAAAGCAACAAGCATCTAACACATGCAACAATGTACCACACCCTCAATGTGCGTTTAAAAATGTGGAATAGAAAAGTTTTTACTAACATTTAAGATGAAAATAATATCTTGTGATATTGCCTTACCTACAAGAATAGTAACACACTAGTTTTTCATCCTTTGGCAACCCTTCAAATCTTTGATGGAACTCATAATCCACATTTTTGTATGTCATCGTATCTTCATCTGTAATTACAAAAATATTCTAATCAGTGCTATTTTTTATCGCCACGCTGCCCAACCCCAGGCCCGCAGGCCAATAAATGATCAGAAACAATAACCCAAAACAATGCCTACATAACTTAAAGTTTTTAGCAAATTCAACTCGTCTTGTATTGTAAAATGGTTTTTGCAATTTCAGCAATAGAACAGATAAAAACAGCACATTGTTAACTGAATAGTATTTTTCAAAGACGCTACGCCTAATTTGTCAAGTCGCCAAATAACAATCACTATTGTACTTATCATAGAAACTGATGTGGTTTTCTCACATTCTTGTTTTTATTTTTTATTATAAGTTTGTGAATTTACTAATGTAGGATTAAGCTGGTTACTCTGACAATAATTTTAATGGGCTTAATCTTATGTGATTTCCGTAAAACAAAAACACATAGTATAAAATGTTTTTTTAAACCCCAGATAAAAGAGCTGATATTCTTCAAACAGCCAAACAGATTTATTTAAATCATAGTTAAGAACACTTTGGATTCAAACTAAATCAAAATCGGTTCAGCCGTTTGCGAGCTACGATACCACAGACACATACACACATTAAACTTATAACATCCCTCTTTTTACAGCGGGGTTTAAAATCACTAGTATTATTCACTAAGTATCAGGCCCGTCAGCATGAAATCAATACTAAGGCCTACTTCTAAAATGGGTTGGGCAGTTTTGCTTTAGCACATTTCATGCACAGATAATGGACAATATAAAAATGTATCATCAAGCTACATACATAAGTTTAGGTATGTATTGATCAATAGAAGTTATTGTGTTCATTGCATGCATGAATTGGTCTGCTAATCACTGGCGTTATCAATGTAAACACTCATGAACGCGAAAGTAACTCTCTTTGTTCTTCTGTTTGTTATTTTTTGGCTACCAAGCTGAACTAATATTGAAAAAAAATTGGCTAGGAATAAGCATACATCACACACCTTTATAAGAATAAACACCACCTATTTAGCATATCAGCGGCCTATGTTAAGTTGGATCAATGCACCAACTAGCACGCTGCATAATTCATTTCGGTCTTTGTCATCTTGGCAGTCACACTTCAGATGGCAATACAACAGATGCCAAAATGTGCTCTTCAAAAGCAGTTAGCCATGCTACTACAGTTAAACTATCACTTAATTAAATATTTGTAACTAGTCTTCCATCCATAACGAAGTGGTTAAGTGAAAACATTTCAGTAAGTTTGATTTTTGAAAACATCAATTCATGTCAGTAGGTAGGTATACTTTTTTTTTATGGCAGAATCTTAGCTTTAGTGTCTTATGATTAGATCATATTTTTGGCTCTTTTATGTCTTTTTCTATATTATTTAATGCTGTTAGTTTCTCTTAAATTTTATAATATAAAAATAATTTGCTCTTGTGCTCTCGGTTTTGATATAACTTGACATGGTTGCGGTATCAATCCTAATAAGGTCTGTGATGTACGTACATCATGAGGAAGGAAATTAGGGATAGTCGCTAGGTAGAAAATGTAATCATAAATTTAATACAAGACAACAAAAATACCTACTTTTATCTGCACATACATATTTTATTGTTACCCAAATAATCGAACCCACACCTACTTGGTATTTCAGTAACTCGTATTCAGTTTTTGACACCTTTAATTAAATAATAAATAAATAAATATCTGGGACATTATTGCACACATGGTCATCTGACCCCAAACTAAGCAAAGCTTGTATATGGCAGCCAGAAACTGATATACATACATATATATTTTTAAATACATACTTAAATAGATATTAACACCCAGACATAGAACATGTTCATCACACAAATGTTTGTCCTAGATGGGAATCGAACCCACACCTCCAAGCGCAGGAAGTAGGTTCACTACCAACTGAGCCACCGGGGCAGTCAATTTGATTCGCTTGTATACTACTTACCCGTAATAATCTAAGGCCCAACGAAAAGGACAGCAGAAGCGGCATTTTGGCATTCAAGCAGCCAGAGTTTAAAGCTACGGTGGCTTTTAAACTGTTCTGCAATGTAACTATTCTATACTCTAGTGAATGAGATACAATTTTATACCTAGCTGAAACTGAAAAGAGTTGAAAGTCACCTCAACTCTATGGTCTCTCTCTCTCTCTCTCTCTCTCTCTCTACAGAGTTGGGTCTCTCTTCTGTGAGAATGTGCAATTAGTGAAAAACTAAGCTGAAAGCATACCTTCTGTGAAATTATCTTGTTCCGTTGCAATGATAGAATTGATCTTGCAACAGACAAACTCTGTGACTTCTGCTTCATCATCAAACGAGTGCAGCGTGGGACATACATGGTCAAATAACCACTGCCAATCCTGACGGATCTCTAGCTCGGTGAGGGCTGTGGCAATCACTGAGAAAATCACACTAATATTATAAATGTGCTAGTTAGTAAGTGTGTATGTTTGTTCTTACTCAATTCGGTCACAACTGTACGATTTCACAGCGCAATGATCTATTGCCCTTAGTTGACTTTTCAATATTTTCAAGTAACACAATGGCAACATTTAAAAATCACGAGCTGTAGCTTGTGCAGTTTACAATCTGAGGGCACCTGGTTCGACCCTCGGCCCTGAATCAGTGACTTATTCAATACCTAAATAAATTAAGTGCAGTTTTGATGCAATCGTAAAAAAACCGTGAAGGATAACATTGCGAGGAAACCAGTTTGTAGAAGAAACTCAATAAGATATAATAGTCACCAACATGCACTGGACCAGCATGGTGGATCAAGGCCTCTCCACAAATACATTAATTGTATGGATGTTTTGGCCCAGCACAGAGAGATTCTAACATTTCAGTTAGTTTTCACCGAACTTGCTATTTGCAGGGCTGATAATGGACAATGCTTATAGCACTATCTTAAATTTTTCATTTCAACAGGTAACAAAATGAAATTTATTATGTGTATATTTCTGTTTATAAGCTCTAAAAACAATATTATAGTGTAAATTACTCTGTACACCAAACCACCGAAGGATGGGCAGCAGCATCCTAATAGTACACAGTGAACATACTGCGATCCCCAAGCCGCCTGCCAAGTGTGGGTAATTATGGTAACACCCCTCTCTATGAGGGAGGCCTTTGTCCAACAGTGGACGTTAATTGGCTGATGATGATGTGTGTGATGTACTCTGTACATTAGTTGTTTACAAACATAACAAAGTGATAATCTTGTTGGAGCATTATCAGGTAACAGATAATGAACAATGATGTGATGTCATGAACATAAACAAGTGTAGTTTTGAAGTAAATAGGCCTTATGCTTTGAAATAGAAATGACTGGGTATGAAGAAAATTAACATCTAATATCTCAGGGTGACGAGCACAGCATATTGTCACTCAGGGTTCATAACTGTTGAAGTTTAGTATTAGATTCTAAATTCAGAATCTAATACTAAACTTTTATGGGTTGTAACGCTTTGTATTGGTCGAACTACTAACTAATCTCGTCACTTAGGTAATTATTATCATCATCAGCCAGAAGGCATCCACTGCTGAACATTAAGGCCTCCTCCTTAGAACTCCAAACTTAACAATAGTCTGCCATCTACACCCACTGGATGCCCGCAACTCTCACGATGTCATCTGTCCACCTAGTGGGAGGCCTACCTAGGCTGCCTCTTTCAGTTTGTAGCTTTCACTCAAATTCCTCAGTATGCATTCAACATTATGGATCTTTATGTTGTCTTTATTAGAGCTCATAATGAACTGAATTTGCTAACATTTAAAAATATTTTTTGAGTTGTTATATAGAGTAGCATAGATAGATCAATAATGCTCGAATCTTGATGTGATTTTCTTCATGACCCTTCATCTATAATCCTATTTTACATCAATGTAAAAATGTACTTATCAAATAGTTAAGGAGACAGGGTTAGTTTTCCCTTTATAGTATTAGAAAATAGTTAAAGCAATACCATAATATATTTCCGAATTAGGAGTTTGATGCAGGATTCTAAACGGAGCTGGTTTTGTGTCCCGTACGCTGTCCAAAGTACCCACGAGAAGCGACGAAAGCCCTTTCGATTTACCGTGTCCTTTTCTCCGTTGCAGGACGAAAAACAAAGTCGTTTCATCACAGTCCCTAAAAATACAATCAAGTAAAAGACAGCATTTAAAAGAATATCAATAGATAGCATTTCACGTTCGGAATTTTATTATTTACCACAACGCAGTTTTGATGAAAACTTCTTGCGGTTTCACCCACATAGTGGGCGATTGCGAACTTAGTGTACAATTTAATCACGAAATGAAAAAGTAAATGTAAAACAGTTTCAATATTTTCATTGCCTATTTATTTTTACAACCCCTTATGGGTCTGTTATTTTTACAAAACGTAAACTACAAACATTAACTATTGCTTTGCTTTGCATTTCAATTGCATTTTGCAATAAGAAAAAAACGGGCGAGCGAAAACTTTACGGTGACAATCAAGTGACAATGACAATATAAATATAGGTCAGGTCAGGTACTGACATTATCATAATATGATAATGACATCCGACAACAGAAATTGACAACTTGCTTATTTTTTTTTTCTCAAATAAATTTGTATTTAAACACAGTTTAAATCTACGGTTTAAATGAAGAGGAAATAACCATTCGTGTATCCACAGATATACAATCTGTGCAAGTATCGAATTTGTTGTACTGGTAAAGTCATGGTCAAATACTGTATTATTTTATCGAATTCAAATACATGAAAGCAGCGGCCGGCTAAGTGTGAAAATATAAATCTGTTCGTGCTTATGTGGCACAACTGCGTGACGCTACTAGTAGTGGCATCTTACTGGCATGCATGGCATTGCATGGGGAACTGCTGTTCCCTTCCCATAAGCACTACCTACCTATTGTACCAAAGGGAAATTTCACAGACCTACTACCTATAGATTTTCAATGAGCGTGGCTAGCTCAGTGCCTCTCGCTTCAGCAAGATGTGTTGCCACATTAAAATTATTTGCTTTAAGTTAGGGTAATTTACCTACTAGACGGGTAGTGAATCTCTTCAATGAGTAATTTTGGAAAATCTTGTGAGATGGAAGGATATCTGAAAAATACTTATGAACAAAAGAAATTAATATTAAGATCCAAATCCATCCGTTTAAAAGGTAAGACAGCTTTAAACGGCTGTATCTTTCGCGCCGTAATATCGTCACTTGAAACTTACACAGAATATGTAATGTTACGACGGATTAACTAAGAAATATAATTAAGTCAAAACTAAAGAGGGTACACATCCACACATACAACAAACGTTTTTGTTAAGGTATTTTTGTATCTGCTCTGGTGTAAAAACCAAACGGTACGTAACGGTAATCGGTACAAGCGTCAAACTTGGCGGATTATAGTGCACAGGCACACCCTAAAGTAAAACAACAAATAATAAATACTGACCGCTTGCGAGTCGGTCACACATTTCTGTTTCCCACAAGTTAAGCAACGTCGGGCGCGGTTGATACTTGGATGAATGACAGCCTGGGTGTGATGTTGTGTATTTGCACTACTTTTTGTATTTTGTGACGGTACAGAACCCTCAGTGCACGAGCCCGACTCGCACTTGGTCAGTTTATTTATTTTCATGGATGGAATTATGGATAACATCCCAATTAATGAGATACTTAGATAAAACTCTTTATTATTTACAGTACACATATCACACACGATAAATCAGACTTCAAAAAAATATTATTTTGCTTTATTTGAACAAAATCACGCTGATGATGATTTATGATGATATATAAGGTCGGGGAAAAAGTTTCTTCGTATTTTTTAAACAAATTCAAGACATATTTTTTTCAAGTTTAATTACATTTAATTATAATATATATGTGCCATTTTGTTCGATAACTTGTTGCCATCTTGTAGGTAGTGACATGATCCCGTTGCTGTAGAATTTTTGGGACTTCTGATCAAAAAAATGCAACAAGTAGTTTTGACAGTCCTCTCTTGATGTTAATCTAACACTACCCAAAGAATTCTGAAGAGATCGAAACAGGTGGAAATCTGAGGGTGCAAGGTCAGGGCTATATGGTGGATGCATTAACACTTCCCAACCAAGCTCTCTAAATTTTTGCTGAGTGGCCAAAGATGTGTGCGGTCTGGCGTTATCATTATGAAAGACCACACTCTTTCTGTTGATCAATTCCGGCCGTTTTTTTCAATTTCTTGATTGAGTCTCATCTGCTGTTGGCAGTAGAGATCCGAATCGATGGTTTTGCCCGGCGGTAAAAGCTCATAATGAACGATGCCCTGCCAATCCCACCATACACACAGCATCACCTTATTACGTGTTAATCCGGGTTTCGCTACAGTCTGTGGTGCTTCACTGCCCTTTGACCATGATCGTTTGCGCACATTCTTGTCGTAGGTGATCCATTTTTCATCACCAGTGATCAATCTTTTCAAAAACGGTTCGGTTTCTTTACGTTTCAATAGAGAGTCGCAAATGAGTACACGATTCATTTGGTTTCTTTCAGTGAGCTTGTGTGGCACCCAAATATCGAGTTTTTTTGTATACCCAGTTTTTTTCAAATGGGTCAAAACTGTTTTGTGGTCAATCCCCAGTTCTTCAGCTACGTCGTAACTACTAATATGCCGATCTTGGTCCACTTTTTCAGAAATGGCATCTACTTTATCCGTAACAGGGCGACCAGAGCGAGCTGCATCTTTGACATCAAAATTCCCGGACTGAAAACGCTTGAACCAACATTGTGCTACTCTTGATGACACTGCATTAGGTTCATAAACGTCACAAATTTTATTCGCGGCTTGTGTCGCAGTTTTCCCTTTTTTGTAATAAAATTTCACAATATATCGAATTTCTTCGTTAGATTCGCTCATTTTATCAAACAAAAAAACAATTGAAAAATGGCGGGAAATTGCTTTTTTCTTTTTGGATTCCTTTTTTAAAATGTCATATTTTTAATGGTATCAAAACCAGCCAGATACAAACAGTACAACGGATGAGATTTTTACTACAACCTTATACACACAAAATACGAAAAGACTTTTTCCCCGACCTATTATTTTCTTTGATTTAAGTACATTTAAGTGTGTTTATTAGACCCTGAGCAGCTGCGGTTGCTCAAAAAAATATTTTTTCCCTTTCTGATATTGGATTGAAATGACTGGAACAAATTCTACTATGTTTTCCTGGCACCCAATTTTCACAACTAGTAGCACTGATCCATTTTATTCGTAAGCCAGGATCAGTTGGAAACCTGCAGAACGAATAATTTATGTTAATTGTGGTGGGTAATTTCATTTATAAACTGGCAACATTGATTGTTATTCTTCTCAGTTAGAGTTTTGGCGCCAACGTGGAAAAAAACATGTCGGCTCGTTGTAGTATTTTCCTAAACTTGTGTATTTTCGAGTGTTAATGTGTAATAATGGTGGATTATTATTTATTAAGGGCTCGTGAATGTGCTCGAGTGTAGGAAAGTGATATAATGAGGTGAAACATGTCTTTTCATGATGTTTCCAAAACTCCATAGAAGCCTATTGTAAACCCTCTACCACTTTACTGGGGCATGAGTTTGACTTGACCGTGACCTACTTTGCTTGACTCTTACTGTGACTATGACTCGTTTGACGCTATTTAAGACTATGTAAACTTGATTAATATTTCGACCGAAGGACATCGTATCCATGGTCATGAAAAAATTTACAACAACAACATTCTTCTCAGTTAATATTTTGATAAAACTCATAGGAAATACCACAAATCGACCAAAAAACGGACTAATTATGAATAAAATATTTACGCATTGATATCCTGAATGTATTTAGGTGATCATTACAAGCTCTATATGTTTACTTACGTGTGAAATGATATTTCATCGTTTTTTCTCTCACTGCGGTACTTGCAGCCCAAAATGATACAACCAACCATTGTAAATGTTTGTTTTACAATTATTTCTCAGACGAAACACGCATTTATCACATAAAATCACCAAAAAAATGCAATAAACAATATTCAGACCCGTTTTGTTTGGCACAGAACCGTCAGATTTTGACATTTCTGGTCCAAAAAACAGGCCACGCCGATAAAGACAAAAAAGTCTAGTTATGTCCTTTTTGTACTTGTGCTGAGCCATATCAATTTGTCTCTTTCACTGAAATATATTGCCGATCTGGTTGTGTATATCTGTGGGAAATTTATTATCCCAATGACAACCAAACTAAGCCAGTAGTGCCAAGGGGAACTGTTATTCCATAAGGCACTACCTTTTGTGCCAAAGGATTTTTTTGTCATGTCTAGCAGGGTAGATAAATTAAAATAAATACCACAGAAAAGAGAAGGGTAAGAAAAAATCTCCCATCAGTGATAAAAACTAATAAAAACGATAATGATAAAAGGATACACAGTTTTATCATTGATGTGAGATTTGTTTCTTACCTTTCGCTTTTCAGTGGTTTTTATACTAATTTATCTACCCTATAGTATATAGTCGTATTTCTATGTCTATGGGGGTATATCCCCCAGGTCAGGGGGACAAACAGTGCAGGGCAGTGACGATATATTCCGGTTTAATTATTTTTTGAGCGATGTAACGCCTTCCTTATTAATGTGTAAGGAATTTTGATAAAAAAATAGAAAACCTTCAGACCAATTTACTAAGATATGAACAAAGATGTTGCATGCAATCATACAATAGAAAGTATTAATGATGTGCCTCTTGTTCTGCAAACTTCCTTTGGGTATCTGCCCAGTTCTTCTTATTCGCGTCAGAATTGACTATGGCATGTATGTATGTAATGCAATACAACCCAATCAACCAACCCCCGGGATAGTACATCCATATCCAATTCTTTTTCATGTAATAAAATATTGGAAATTGAGCTATTTTAGCCGAAAAAGTGTAAGGATACTTCATGTGCCGTCCAGATTTTCTGTAACAACAATAATAATAACATTATTATATTTTAGTGCATTGAATATTTCCAAAAACTAGATTGAATATCGGTTTCCTGCCTAAGGTCCCGCCTGTGGTTATTTAATTGTACCAAAAGGCAAAGTACGTAGCTAACAGACGTGACGGATTTGGCTGATGGACCGCCGTCTGACCAACGGGAGAGAAAGAGAAAATTTTCGAACCATTACACATCCCAAATGTTGTTGTATCCTCAGAATACAGAACTGTATTCTGAGGTTGTACCTATCCTAGATTAAATATAGTAATAACGTCTATTAACCGTAACAGACATTTCAACCACAAATCATATAGTTTTCAACTTGGCTGAGAAACCGCCGTCTGACCAACGGGAGGGACAGACGGTGGTTCGTCAGCCAAGTTGACGTGTCTGTTACGGCCTTAAGATTACGCATGCTACCCCGACTAGTTGATGGTTGTAGTTAGGAAGCCTACGTGTCTAACAGCGTTCGAGTGTATGTACCTTAGTATATAGTTTGGATCTGCCTTTAAACTCGAGCTAGTACCGAAAAAAGTCTGCCAAAAACTAAAGGGGGCCAGGTAAACACGTATTGCACACTCTGACATAGGTATTCTTACTAGTTTTACCAAAGATAAAGAAAACAATATCGGGATGCGGTCATTTCACTCTTTCAAGAGAAGGATATTATAAAGAAGAATTACTCATGAATGAAAAGGACAAAGCTATGTTATTTCCATCCTGCACTACATGTCCGGTTATTTAATAGCCAGTCCTGCAACTGGTGGCACACAAATCAAGACATTTTGCTGAAAAGAACTGTGAAACACATATTTCTATCATTTGTGACTTTGTTGATATTCCCTAGAAGTGTATTTAGTGTTTAGTGATGATAAATAAACAAATAATAAATATCTGGGACATTATTGCACACATGGTCATCTGACCCCAAACTAAGCAAAGCGGGTAATATGGCTGCCAGAGACTGATATACATACATATATATTTTTAAATACATACTTAAATAGATATTAACACCCAGACATAGAACAAACACAAATGTTCATCACACAAATGTTTGTCCTAGGTGGGAATCGAACCCACGCCCCCAAGCGCAGAAGGCAGGCACACTAATCTAACGGGGTTGTAAAATTGCTGTATAATCGGCTGTAAAAGCCGAGGTGATATATATGATTTTCTGTCTCATGTGGACACGTTATCCCTATAGATACCTATTCTATGAGTTTTACCAACGCACACTTCAATATTGAGTGCACTTTTATTTTATTTATATATTTATTTATTATTTCCCTCTTTTTCTCTCGTTGGTTGAGGTGGTTGACGTCAGCCACGCTGCCCTGTCTGTTACGGCTATTAACGAATGGACGACCGATGGGGCGGGGGATGTAAGTGCTAAAGGGGAAACTGTAGGTATAACGCTTCCATTTATTTATTTATTCTGAGGTATGTACGGATTCCTGCTCACTCCACGTACCCAGCTATATAACCTTGATTGCGAAACCATTTTTCTAAGCCATCGTAAAATGCTTCCATTTGTTTTGGAAACATTTTTAGAAGATTTTAAAACTGTGTTTTTAAGGCAATATAATGCATAAAGCAGTGAATAAAGCACTAGTAAAGCACTGAGTTGAAGAAGTAGTAATTTGCACAGCCGTGTAATTTTAGGGCAATGTCAAATAAGTTTAAAATGAAAAAAATTGTCAAAAGGCGCATGATTGTCTAGCTCTGTTGCGTTCCATAACATAGAAACTTTTTTCCACTACTATAATTTTGGTTTCGGAACAAGTTTATGCGAGTAATATTCAAGCCACAGAAAAGAGAAGGAACATTTCTCACTTCAGTGATTCAAGCGATGTACTAAGTTTTGGAATGAGGGGCCTCCTTGTGAGTAATATGTTCCTTGATGAGGGGCCCTCTATAAAAGTGAAACGAAACCGTATGTGTTGAGCGGCCTTGGCCCAGCGAATTATAATTGTATGAAAAACAAAACCAAACGTCAAAGTCAAAAATGACAGTGGGACCGCCCTGCCCCGCTCACCTCTTTTCACTCCTCTCCTCTCTCGTCCTCCCTGAAATTGTCGCGGACAAGTGTTTCTGATTTTTCATCAATAAAATTAATATTTTGTGCTGAGTTATTCAAGTTATCAATATGTGTGATAACGAAAAAGAAGAAGCAACTAATTTGGTATGCTTTAGTGTTTACATTGCCGCGAGTCGTTAAAACGTTGAGGCTATTGTGCTATTGAGTATGTAACGACTCCTGAATCTAAATTGTTTAATATTCATAATGGGTGATTTCAGAAGGAAGAGTTTGAATGGGTGCTACGCGAGGAAGTTCACGCTATATTACATCAACTTCATTCAGTTTTGGTGGTGCGTATCAAGGACTATTATAAGTTCAATTGCCAGGATATCAAAGAAGTTATTTGAAAGGTTTTGGTTTCAGGAGTGTGCTCACAGGTTCCCTGTGCCTTTATACGGAAATGAGGGCCAGAAACAGGATAAGTTTATACTCACGTCGCAGCCTGAACAGTTAAAATGCATCGTGACTCTGACAGGAGATAGCATCACACATGCTGTAAGTATAATAATACCTTTAAACTTCTTAGCTGAATTATTAAATTATATTAGCTCGATAAGTAGCTTTAAATCTGTCCCCATACAGACTATCTCCTGGATACTAGACTCTCCCTCCCTACTTTGGCTACTTAGAATTTATAGGATGGATTATCTGCTTCTAGATTTAAAAAATTGGTTTGCTTCTCAATAAATCTAATTAAATGAACCTATAATAAAGATTCTTATTCATAAATAATGATTATTATTAATAATTATGTGAAGTTACAAAATCTAAATCATAATAAGTCAATACTCCCAATGCACTCACCAATGACTTATTTAGTACATAAATAAATGATGTACACAGTGAAACAAAATATACAGCAAATTTTCTATACTAGCATTATCTTCTCTAAAGCTTCAATCCTGTAGTGTTCATTAAAATCTAAAATACATTCAATTCCGCAGGATATAAGTTTTAAAGTCCTAAGACAAATGCACACAATATGCCGCACATCTATTAACCAGGACGGGCCATGGAAACTACAACAGATCCAGGATGCGGCAAACCATCTTCAACAGGCTATCGGCTATATTGACAATGTAGACAAGCATTACATTTTCAGGTACTATTCTGTTAAGTATTGATAGACAGATAGAATTGTTAAACTCTTTATTGTACACACCACAAATTACATTCCCACGAAAAAACTGCTTAAAAAACTAGAGCAACAATCAGTGGCCTTATCGTTAGAAGCAATCTCTTCCAGGCACCCTTAGGATGGAGAGAATTCATACAGAACATAGAAGACGGGGAGTGCAATAGTGAATAATGTGATACTTAAATATGTAAACCATACATTCTAATAATAATACATATACTTAAATTACTAATACTATACTGTTCCATACTACTTTTGATACCCTTAATAGGAAGTCTCTATCATTTCCTTTCACTAATCTTGATCACATATTTTCTTAAATACTATATAGTTCTAGTCATCTATAAACTGTCTCAGCTACTGGACATTATTACAGGATTTCTACATTCAAAAAAGCACTCTAAAAGTCAAGTTTTTAAATACAATTTGACATGTGCATAGTCTGGCCGATTTGTTAGTTACATATCATCCTAATCGTAACTAATATTATAAAAGCGAAAGTAACTCTGTCTGTTTGTTTGTTTGCTTTTCATGACTAAACAGCTAAGCTGATCTTAACAAAATTTGGCAGGATGATAGTTTACATCATAAACATGGACATAAAGTACTTTCCCTCAGAAAACGCGGAAAAACAGCAAAACCGCGGGTAACACCTCGGGATTCAGCTAGTAAATTAATACATATAATCAAGGCGGAGTTGTAGCATACAAGCAGCTGAGGAGAATCAACTCTTCCCAATTTACAGTAGGTTCAAAATTGTTTCGTAGCACCTCCACCGTGCATCAACCGTAACATGGGTGAAAGCAAAAAGCGTCTGCCTCCAATCTTCAGTCAACATAGGGCCTTAACCTTGAGAAGATCAGAGACTACCAGCACAAAATATCATCTCAATACATTAATAACACTTTACAAAGTACATACTGATTTCACAAGACAATACCTACTTTGCATTGAAAGCCATATCCAGTCTCCTTTACGCTGTATTTATTTTATTTACGATACGAGGTCATCCATCATTGGATGTAAACATAATGTGACCTTGCATGTCTTATCTTTAGTTGAGATATTTTTAGAATAACTAACTCTTCCTATTTTTTTTTAGTACAAGTATCTACACCAAAAAGTAAACTATAATAGTTATCAATTTTAAAAAACCAACTTCACAAAACTAGTAAAATACGCATTTTCGGTTACTTGAATGATAAAATCCAAACTACTGAACCGATTTTGATGTAATTTCTATGGGACTAATCTGAAAGTATGTAATTAAAAAAATAATTTTCCAAATACATATATAACAAATGATGGAGTTCTGAGGTTACAAACATTTAAAAAAAAGTGCAGCCGAATAGAGAACCCATCCTTTTTTGAAATCGGTAAAAAAATTGTAAGGTAAGGATGATCTTTCCTATCAAAAGGTCCATAGGATCTTTTCTTCATAGGTTTACAAATACATGGATGTTGGGTTTAAAACAAATTTTACAAAATAAGTATAAAAATACTCTGTCCCTCACTAGCAAAAGGATCCACGAAATTATACTTTTTTTATGGCATACATGTCAAAAAAGCATGCTGGCTTCCTGATGGTAAGCAGCAGTCACCGTCGCTTATGGATACCTGTAACACCAGAGAGAGGCATCTCAAATGCATTGCCAACCTTTCACAACTCTAACTTACCTTTTTAAAGTACTACATGTTGCAGCTTCTCGGAAACACCGTGGAAGGTAGTTCATTCCACATTTTGAAGGTGTGAGGCAAGAAAGATAGTTTGTATTGCACAGTGTAAATCGCACACTGCAATTCACACAGAATTATGATATCTGGATGAGCTTTCAGGCAGTCGTGGCTAGTGTGATGAAAACCCCCAAGCAGGCATCAGATCCAACTGACTATTATCCATATGACTTATCTATTCAGTCTAGCCAATTATTATCATTCTGTCTAGCCCTTTAGGAATGTAATAAATGAATAAAATATTGACAAGTTATGTTAATAATGAGTAGTTCAATTCATATCACAATATTGATATTTTTAATCACCATTGTTGACTCCATACTAAGCAGCAAGATTAGTTGGTATTTAAGGCTGGTAATTGGATTAATAACATATTTTGATTTATGACCTGATATAAGAGAGAGATTATACAAGGGCTTAAAAGATTAAATCTGTGAACATGCATTCTGTACTTTGTATTAAGCATTTTTCTTATAATATCATAGGAAATGTGGTCCTAAAATAATCCAAACAAATAGAAATAGCTAAACACTATTTTAAGAAAGCTAAACACTGTTTTTTGAGAAATAGCTAGCTTTAATGATCTCGCCAAGGGTCGCTGCGTTACGTTGAATGTCGGCCCTAGTATAATAGATGTACCTATAAAAATCTCAAATGGACCATGTGTTAATGTAAGGTAAAAGGTTCTCAAATGAAGACCACAGACTGGTAAGCGCAGCGTAGGACGTCCAGTACAAGATAAACAGACGACCGAAGAGACCGCAGGAAATCCCTGGATGCAGGCTGCTTCCAACCGACCCTTTTGGAAATCGATGGGGGAGGCCTAAGTCCAGCAGTGGACGTTCTATAGCTGAAATGATGATGATGATATGTTGAGGGTTAACTCTACGTCCAATTTTAATGCAAACTTGAACTGGCAAAACTTGAAAAGTATTATTATTATTATTCCTTCCTTATTCCTTTTTTGGTATTTATTACTAGTTTCACATAATGACATGCCTAACTAAAAACTTTTTTATTGTATGTATCAGAAATGCCACCTGAAAAAAAAAAAAAAGCATTGCCATTCAGCGTGGTAATACCACCAGCATGCTGGTTACGCTGCCAACTGATAGTGGGAATGAGCATTTGGATTGCCTTTAGACCTTCAACGGTCTATGGGCTATCTGTTTTTGTAGTGATAGTGTTATCTTGTATTTTTAACCGACCTACAAAGAAGAGGAGGTTCTCAATTCGACTATAATTATTTTATTTTGTTAATAAAGGACCTCTCCCAGTAAAAAAAAAGTTTTACCGCTATAACCTATATCCAAGTAAATCTGAGACAATAATCATATCTTGATTATTGTACACATCATTATGAACGAAATAGGTACCTATGCATAATTATCCTTGATCAAGGTTATTTTGACGAGTTTATTTTATTACAGGTCATCAGAAGAAGTGTTGCACATAATCCAATGTCTCATAGGATCGCTGCAGAGGGCACGCACCGCCTTAGTATTGCCGAAAAAAAAAGCAATCGACGAACTTATGAAAAGTAGAAATATGGTATGTTCTTTACACGTCTCTTGTAAACCTAGGTGATGCTCAGTGAGCTATGAAGCCAGTTAGGCTCAAAGTTTTTGAAAGATCTTTAAAAACACTTGAGGTTGTTCAATAAAGACCTAAAGGGACGAATCAGTTGACTAGCTCAAAGAATCAGCAGGAAAATGGTAAAGTGATGATGAATAAAAAGAGGCAATGGACTATAAAAATATCTGTAGAAAAAGAACAAAAAAAGGTAAACTAGTTTTTGAGTGGAAGCCACGTATCGGTCAACATAGAGTACCTGGGTGCTCTCTGGTCAGTTAGAATGATGACCTTCAAAAAGCTGCTATGCTTATTAAGGCCAGCGCTCACAGACGGCGAGGCATGATACGGCACGGCAAATGATTTTTCCCAATGATAAATAATTTTCAACTCTATTTCAATTATTAAGCTCTGACATTCCTTTATTTCAATACGAGACGTCTTACGTAATGTCGAGCTGAATCGCACTCAATCTCACGTGGGGGAGAGATCAGTGGGGTGAGAGTTGGGGGTCTTGGCAAATATCACGTAATATTTTTTCCCACAAGAAAGTGTAACATTTCAAAAAAATACTGGGTTAAATTAGGTAAAACATGTTTCTACAAAACAAAAATCTCACGTGAGATTAGGGAGGGGGTGGAGGAGGAGTCGAGCCAAATCTCACGACATCCCGCCAAGAGGAGTCGAAAAATCGCCAAAATCACCTCACGTAATTAATGGACGCCCCCTTACCAATCAACATGGAAGCGTGTCTTGACAGTAAACACACAACTCTATGGTGTTCAATGCCCCTTATCTATGACCTCCAAAAATCTATTCCAGAAAGCACTATCACCAAACCTGCCGGAAGACTTAGCAATATCCTTCTACATCCAGTCACACAAGCTGATATTCGTAGCGTACCAGCTCAGTTCTGTCCACGGAACGATGCGGATCGACTCGTGTCAGGCTGACTGCGCAGTTCCTTGGCTGAGCGATGTGCTGTTCATGCTAACTGCTGCCCTTCATATGTGTCAACAGCTTAAGGATAAGGTAATACCAAAGAATACATATAAGTACCTACAAGTACAGAAGATTCACTCCGCAAAATCATTTAAATAAGTAGCGACTCTTGTTACTACACAATAAAGTGCAATTCAGGAAGTACGAGCGCTAACTACGTACAGCTATATTAACCTAGAAGTTGCCTCTCTGTCTATCGCGTAACTCACGGCAAGTCCGACAAGACGACTACTTGTAGATTAATACCTAAAGTGCGGAGTGCGCCAGGCTTGGTAATACCTGCATTCTCATTACTACCACTACCTACTGACTTGACATCATGTTAGCTGTGGTCAAACAGTTAGCCTGTCCATAAACAAGTATAAATTTAAAGTTTTTAAAAACCTCCAATAAAAGAGCTGATGATTTTTAAACGGCTGATAAGATTTTCTTGAATCATAGCTATGAACACTATCGGTGTAGTTACCTATGAAACAAACAAAAAAAACTACATCAAAATCGATTTCGCCGTTTGGTCACAGACAGACACACAAATACAGATGTTAAACTTACAACACCCCTCTGTTTGCATCGGGGGTTAACATTAAATTTGACTGCATGTGATGTATACTTGGAATGAATAGGTCTTTTATAATCTCACTAATATCATATATGTGAAAGTTTGTTAATATCATATATGTTATCCTTGTTTTTGTGGTTTTTAATAAAGAGTTATTGTATTGTTTGGATGGATGGATGTTTGTTACTCAATAACGCAGAAACAGCTGGATGGATTTGGATGAAATTTGGAATATACATTGCTTATGTTCTGGATTAACTACTTTTCATCATCATCATCGATTTTTATCACCACGCGGGTGAAACCGCGGGGCGCAGCTAGCAATAATATAATTATCAATATAAAAAACCAATGTCATAAAAATTTCAGAACTGGACCAAATTGAAATGGTACCACACGGGAAGGATCAGCTTTCAAATAATAAAAATATCATCAACATCGGTTCACCCAGTCCAAAGTTCTGAGGTAACAAATATTTAATAAAACAGACGAATTAAGAACCTCCTCCTTTTTGGAAGTGAGTTAAAAATGGAAATCTTAATAGTTAAAATAAACTTATTCGAAGTTTTTTTTTGTATAGAATCTGGGTTCACTTAGTAATTTTCGGTGTACTAAACACTTAGTGCCGAGAGCGTATCAGAAACTCATTCTAACTTATCAGCTTTGTTTGGGATTCGATATATTTATCTCTGCGTGCGTTGACAGGTGTACCACAACCATATTATGATAACGGCTTGATTATTGTTGTTTTAGTTAGATAAACTCTTTTCCTATAACATCGTTTTGTTTCTGAGTTTGTGATAGTAGGTTTTACCACGTTTTTTCTTTATAAGGACAGTTAATTATCACCGTGTCAACACATTAACCGGAACAGAGTAAATTGCGTTCTAACCCTAGATAATTAACATAATTAACGGTTTTAACCATTAATTGTTGTTGATGAATGCAGGTATATTTAGGACGCTACTAAATCATATCTTGTAAATTAATACCAGGCATTCCCAAAGTGGTCTATATTAACCCCGATTTTCAACCTTCAAGTGGTCTATATCGGCGGAAAAATGAGATGTATATAGTTAATTGGAATTCCACAAAACTGGATCCTATTTTCATAAATCAAGTGACCAGTGTACTTAGAAAATATTAATTTAATAGATCGCAAAGCAGTGCTAGGCCAGCGTTTGAAGAATGTTAAGGTAGATAAAGAATAATGGCAGTAACAAACAACTTCAAAAGAGAGTGTTTACCGGCCCGTCTGAGCTTCACCACCACTTCAAAACAAAACCCAGACAAGCTAATGCCAAATCAGGGAAACTACAAAAAACAGAAGGTATTCAAAGAAGTTCGGGAACCTCTGATATAGACCAATGGCGATTTCAACTTTGTTTGTCTTTTTTTTAGAACTATATATCTGCATGTCGCTGCCCTAATATAATTAAGCATTTTTTTTTCAGCTATGCGTATTCTCACAGTACAAAGACTTCACGGTGGGTTCGAGATCTGCATCTATGGTAATAAACTAAATTAAGGCACGACGCTGATTGACCAAGCGGAGAGGCGAAAAAAGCATTAAATCAATACCCTATACTGTGTTAAGTACTGCAGAATTTCAAATAATAGCAAAGTTCGAATGACAGCGCCTCTTTGGCGACGCTCAACGCGTTCGTCGCTCGTTTTTGCGTTGGGAAATTAATCTGTATGCATCACGGTATAGAATTCACACTCTGAGAACAGTTGTCCACCGTCGCCGTCGCCGATATTTATTCGGACCGAGTTCAGGATGACGTCTTAGTTATTTTGTATCTACCGCGACCACAGACCTATATTATACTAGTATAATAGAGATCAGTGATTGCGACCGATCCTAGTGGACACACGTGGACACAAAAACCGAATGAAAGCTTACCACGCCGGTCTCGAGTTTGGACAAGAACAGACATGTTATGTATCGCCAGAACTTTGGCTCACCACTATCTTAAGCCAAGTTCGCCGAACTACTTGCAATCTCGGCGGCTGAAACATCAGCCCTCGGATGTCTTACATGTGGTTTAGTTATGTGTATTGCTACTTCGGCGATGTCATTTCAGCTCGTTTGTGGCGGTGGAAAACCTCTCTAATCTAAGCCATTGTCGCTACGTCTACAGCGTCAGGCCTTAGAACGCATATATTGCGTAATCCCAGCCTAATGCTAGGGTGAAACTAACTTGATGGTTTCTAGGAAATTGCTCTTGGTTTATAAATAAATCTACTCTATTAACCTCAAAAGTTCGGTAATAATCTATACAATAAAATATTTTGTCAACTTCTCCCAGTCGTGAAGTCTCACGTGCGAAAAAAAACACGTATTCGCTGAAACTGGCCTATTGGATCTTTCTAAATACGAACAGAGACTTAAACCAAATAATCATCATAATTATCAATTTAAAAAACCGACTTAATTAAAATGTCAGAACTGGACTAAATACATATGTACATTATTACAGAAAATATGTCCCAAAAGCTAAAAGCAATTTTCTATGAAAAATAAAATCATGTATTTATCTAGTTATAGCTATTCAGTCCATTGTTGATATTGTTGAAAAATGTATTATAATGTATAATAGTAAGTCAATAATGTTATATTTAAACTGTAGATATATAATTCCAAGTATACATGCACTGAATATTATGTGAATTGAAAGCAAAATGAATAAAAAAAATCTAATCATAATTCTTTACATTTATTGATTAGTGTAAATTATTTATGTAATATGGGACTAGATGGAGGGTCACAGCAAAAAACGGCTTGGAAATATGAGCACAATTTGTGTTCATATTTCGAATTAGTTTAGCCCAAGCCAGAGTGCAGACGCGTCAAAATGTCCCAGTATGCATTCATAACAAGCAGTGGAAGTGAATTTACTAAAATTTGAAATCCTTTTCTACTGTGAAGTTGTTAGCTATGTGTAGCATATAATTATATGTCTAAGAGCCGTAACAGCAGTGCAAGTACCATTCTTTATCGATCGACAAATTTGACAGTTAAATAAACAAATTCGATAAAATCAGGGGACAGCCCCGTTAGCTCAGTTGGTAGTGTACCTGCCTTCTGCGCTTGGGGGCGTAGGTTCGATTCCCACCTAGGACAAACATTTGTGTGATGAACATTTGTGTTTGTTCTATGTCTGGGTGTTAATATCTATTCAAGTATGTATTTAAAAATATATATGTTCTTATATCAAGCTTTGGCAGCCATATTACAAGCTTTGCTTAGTTTGGGGTCAGATGACCGTGTGTGCAAAAATGTCCCGAATATTTATTATTATTTTATTAAAATGGCATTTGATCCATACTCACTGTGATCAATCTATGGCTATTTATCGAATTTGTCGTGTTAACTGTCAAATTTGTTGATTGATGAAGAACGGTACTACTATCACTGCTGACATGTCAACTTGGCTGACGAACCGTCTTACCAACGGGAGAGAAAGATATTTTTTTCTCTTTCTCTCCCGTTGGTCAGACGGCGGTCACTCAGCCAAATCCGTCACGTCTGTTAGCTACTTCAGTGGCTGAATTTTGTTGTGAATTTCTATTCCATCTAGTCCTAAATGAAAATTTCATCGATGGTGTAAATTTTATTTTAAGCACTGATCATAATAATTAATATACACAGGGATAAGTATACCTTGTCAGAAATGTAAGCAATATTTAAACTAACAGTCAAGATCATGAGGCTATTTCATAAACGATGCCCTCGTCTGTTACGAGCCGGCCAAAAGATTCGTTGCGGCGGCGCGGTGAAAAATATATTAATATTTGAGCTTAAGGTGGAACGTTTCACATATGGCGGGAAATTCAAATTTCAAACAGTTTTTTTGTTCTTGTAGCTAGGCCGGGTAATTATTGTAAACGATCATGATGTTTGCGAAAATTGATTTTTATTCTTTACAAACTCACGTAAAGCTATTTATCTCTAATGCACATTATTACATACATTTGTCAATAAACAAATTTTTGCTGTTTCAAACGGTTTATTGACAAATGTAAGTAATATGGTGAGTTACTGATTAATAACTGTCCATGATAATTTAAAGAACAACCAACAATTTTCGTAAACACTGTGTCATTTCATAATAATTACCTGGCCTAGCTACAAGGACAAAAAACAGTCTGAAATTTGAATTTCCCGCCAAACATAAAACGTATCACCTTAATGTTGTGTTTCATACAGTAGAATTTTCACCACACCTGAGATACAAATCATTTTATCAAATAATAATCAATCAATCATGTAACCCCGAATATACACTTGACAGAGACAATCCGAGACCGTTTAAGCATCTTCCAAAGCGCGCCATGCATATGGGACGATTTACACGAGCGGCACGCGAGGAAAAAGAATTTAACACAGTATTTAAGCAAAACCACTAGATATAAATGTAACATTTTATTAAATCGCTATCGCTTATGGCACACGTCCTACAAATGGTTTTGAAGACGTGCTTTTACGCTGTGACGGCAATTGACGGGGTCGACAATAGGCATGTGTATAGTTTTCGAAAGAGCGATATTTCGCTTTTACAGATACTATTATATGGATAGATAAACACCGCATTGTAAAATGTGTTCCAATTGACGCGGGCCGTTCGATGAAAATCGTCCCATTCGGGACTATTTTATTTTATATTTTGCATTTATAGGGAAACTTACAGCCTAAAACAGTGTTTAAGGTACCCACCTCGTACAAACTCGGGTGGTAATGTTTATTAATGTAAGGCACACCAAATAGATCTGATAGTGTGAATACAATTAAAAGAATTTCGACGAAACTGAAGCAATAAGCTTCGATTTTATTTGATGTAATGCCATAGTTGAACTTATTTATAAAAACTAAATAGAATAAGGTATGTGTAGATATTAATATCTATAAATAATCGGTTGTATACAATTTTGTTTAAACATCAAGATTTTATTTGCTATTTATATTTTGAAGTATTTTGAAAACCTTGTAATGTTTTTAATCAATGCATAAATAATTTATTGTAGCAAAAATATTTGCTTATTTTTGAATACGTTTATGTTAAATAAATAATATGTATTGTGTTTATAGGTCAATTAACCGTAAAATGTCTCGAAAATAAGAAATTGTCATTTATCAAGCTAGACGATATGATTTTTCAAAACATTGTTTATAAAACTAGCTAAATTTTAAACATGTGTGATTCTGAAAATTGCAATAGACTAGATGACTGTTTTTTTAATTGACCTATTAAAATGTAGTCCATATAGCTGACTAATGAAAAACAAAAAGGAACATCTGATCAAAAATAAGAATTTTAATATCATACTAGACAGAGAGCGCGATATCGTGAACATTAATGCGTGTTATCAGAACATTGTTTACCGGTTTATATAATTTTTTCAGTTAACATATTATATTTACTTAAATTCTTCATCAAAGCTATTGGTTTCAACGATACATCAGTCATCTATCCTATTGTATCGGCTAGCGTGAAACACCCTTAAGCTAATTTCAGACTACGCTTTAATATAATATCATATACTTCATAGCACTACAATATCGCGCACCATAAATTATTATGGACACGTTCACACTTAACTGTACTATATACTATTGGCTCCTTCTTTATTTGCTGCACTATATAGCACAATAGTATAGCGTAGTGTGAAATTAGCCTCATCCATCCTAAGATATTGTTTTGTATGAAGATTGATTGACGCTCTATATCTTCGAAAAATATTTTTGATCGAGGCTATATTGGCAATAAGAAAGCAAGCTATTCACTTTAGTCACGTACCAGTGTCACGGCACACATGTGTCAGTACAAGATGCATACGAACTATTTATACCAAGCCATTAGACGAGCCATTCTACAAAGCCAATCTTTTTTTAGCTTAAGAGTACTGACAATCCGTTATATGAATGTCTGTGGATATGGCAATAGCCTATCGGACATGTGTTTAATTTGTTAAAAATGTTTAGTGAATAATATAAATAACGTACACTTACTGGGAAAAAATCGGCTTATAAAGTTCTAACATAAACCTACAGTAAGCAGAGCGGATCTTTGTCTCTGAAGTTGGCTGCAAGCAGTGCCGTAACTAGCCTTTTATGCGCCCGGTGCGAGCTTCTATAACTGCGCTCTTGAAAACATTATGCGCCCGGTGCAAGCTTCTGTAAGTGCGCCCTTGAAAACAAAACTTGGGCCTGGTGTGGTCATTTCTGCGCCCCTCCAGAGTCTGCGCCCTGTGCCTGGGCACCGCTGGCACAGCCTTATTTACGGCACTGGCTGCAAGACGCTGCACGATAGCTAACGCCAAACTTCCTCACAACTGTACTTGCGCAATGGTTCGCAGAGCCTAACTACAGAGACACAAAAAGATCCGCTCTGCCTACTGTAAGACTGGGTAGATATGCTCTGTTCCTTTCCCGAAATGTGAGTGTAAGTACAGAGTTTGTGTACTCGCTATCATAGTGATGTGACTTTCTTGCCAATCGTCGCTTGGGAGTCGTGCCGCGTGCGTGCCTCAGCGAACATCTTAGATGCACTGCGGAAGCGAGGCAATTGCATCAGCCACCTAAAAAAGACATTGTATTGAACACGTTGAACGCTGGTTGCTCGGCGATTGTGGTTTAACTAGAAGCTGTTAGAATAAATCGACTGGTTGCTGACTTAAAAAAGTTTTTAAATCTTTTTTTACACTTTGAGCATTTTAACTTTGATTTCGGTATACGCCTCTATTCATGGTCAGCTGTTAAAATAAATATCGTCCGTTAGGTTAGTCTATTGACTTAGCAGAATGGCTCGTATAAATGGCTCATTGTGTCATTTTTGCCTAAAAAATGGCCTAGTGTAAATGGCTCATTATGACGTTTTAAGCCTAAAATAGCCTAGTGTAAATGGCTCACTGTGTCGTTTTAGCCTAAAATGACCTGGTATAAATGGCTCATTGTGTCGTTTTTAGCCTAAAAATGGCTTGGTGTAAATGGCTCATTGTGTCGTTTTTAATGCAATGATGTTTGCGTATACCTTAAGCATGTTAGTGTATACAGGGTTATTGATAATTAACTAACAACCTCTTGCAGGTGGTTTTCCTACATCAAACGTAACAACTTTTGGTAAATGGCTTTTAGAGCAAAATAGAAAAACGCGGCTCGGACGCTAAATGGCAATAATTTTAACCGGTTTCTAATGGAAAAAGTTCAGCGAAACTTAGAACAAAAAGTCTCCCACAAAAAAAATATAAATAAAAAACACATCAGTCATAAGACTGCACGTCAGAAGTGAAAACTTAAGTAGTTATTCACCTATTCTACAAGAGATGGCACTGTTTTAAAATACACAGTACAACGTGACGATGACGCGAGTTCCATGATTTTTGTTTACCCAAAAAGTGCACCACGCGCCTAAAGAAGTTTTCACTTCAAAAATAGCTTTGAGAAGTCATGGTACAAAACTTGCTAAGTATTATCAAGTATTATGTAGGGGTGCTGCCTGTAAGAGGTTGTTAACTAATAATCAATTAGCCTGTATAAAATTATGGCGTAGAACAAAACTTTTCAAAATAAAAAAACCTTTTGAAAAAAAAAAAACAGAGCAATTCAAAAGTGACTTTATTATGGCATACATTGTAAAGTATTGTTAAGAAATGACATCGGAATTGGATATAACTATAAATACTAACTTTTGTACTCCCTGCACCTATATTTTTATAAATATGCACTGTTTGTCTCTATACTACATATATCTCGCTAAAGTTAAATAGTTAATCTCTATTGATTTAATGTATGGCAACGAATATGGTTAGGCAGAAAGTTATCAAGTATAAATAATAATTAAAAAAAAACTCCTATTAAAGAGCTGATGATCTTCAAACGGCGGAACAGACCTTCTTGAATCATAGCTTGATCAAGTCACCTTAAAAAAAAACACCTACCTAAATCAAACCCGATTCAGCCGTTTGGGAGCTACAATGCCACAGACAGACAAAATAAAAATAAAACTAGTGATCAACCAGCGTATTTTATTACTATAAATAAAATATCGCGTTTTTTTGGATGACAACATCAATTGTTCATTAAACATATTTTTTTTGTTCTACATTGACCATAGACAAAAATGTTGTCATTATATAGAAATGCCTTGTGACAAAATATTCTGGTTTGTCTGCAAGATATATACAGCAGCCTTATTATGGCTCTTTGATCGGGATCGCGAGTGTTAGAATTTTGACACTTGAAAGGGGTTATGTTGCCAAAAAAACGTCTATTTCCAATTTCGTACAACGAAATTGGAAATAGACAATGCTTTTTTTTGACAAAATTTTGACACTCGCGATCCCGATCAAAGATCCATAATAGCCCAGCTGATATTACAGTCACAACTTTGTGATTTTATTCAAAACTTCACTGATGCCTCACGTGGATAGGATGAGAAAATTTTACCGGCTCTAAAGTTACTCATGCTGACTACTTATACCTAGGCTAGTTGTAATTACCAATATTTTTTGTGATTCTAATAGTCGTAACAGACGTACTGACCACGTACCACGGACCGCCGTCTGACCGTACAGAAGGGAAAAATAAATTTTTCTCTTCACCTGTTGGTCCATCTGTTACGGCTTTTTGTTGCATGACGCTCAACACGCAAGGTTGATTGGTTGTCCGCGTTTGCGCGCTTGGGTGTGTCTTGCGCCTAAGCAAAATGTACCACTGGAAAAAAGAAAGTCCTAAATGTGGACATTGTAAACTGCATTTATGTGGTAACTATTTCATAATAAGGCCCAACGCTCACTCAGAGTCGAGACAGCGTCGTGGCGTACAAGCGATTGAAAAGACAGTTTGAACCAAGTTCAAAATTTCAACTTTTCTGTATACGCTGTTCAAAATGGGACCTTATTTACTAGAGTTTAGAACGACGGGGGCGGTACATTTTTTAACCTACGGCACAGTATATATAATATAAGCTAAAGCAGTAGTTCGACTTTCAACAAACGCCTGAATCCAGTGACGTATTCAAATGAGCTTTTGGAAAAACTCAGAGTCACACAAAGGGCAATGGAAAGAGCTATGCTCGGAGTTTCTTTACGCGATAAAATTCGGAACAGAGATATTCGCCAAAGAACCAGGGTCACCGACATAGCTATTAAAATCTGCAAGTTGAAGTGGCAATGGGCAGGCTACATCGCTCGAAGAACTGATAACCGATGGGGAAGAAAGGTTCTTGAGTGGAGACCGCGAACCGGAAGACGCAGCGTAGGTAGGCCTCCCACTAGATGGACCGACAACATTGTGAGTCGCGGGCATCCAGGATGCAGATGGCAGGATGTCGTTCAGTGTGGAGGTTAAAGGGGGAGGCCTATGTTCAGCAGTGGACGTCTTCTGGCTGATGATGATGATGATTCAAATGAGCGCCCTTTTTTCCCCCTCCCGCTACGATACTTCACGCTCAGGGCGACAGTCCCACGCGCCGCATCATTGCGATTCGCCGTGTGTCGTCAGCGTAGAAGCAGCGTACGAAATAATGTAAATTTGCTTAAAACCCGATTGTAGCAACCCTAGCCCTGTAACCGACAGTAGACATTAAATGCAAAGACACTTACGAGGCAAATTTTTAGCTTATATACCTGTGTACTATATACCTACTGACTGTCACTGTGACTACGGCATACTGGTAAAAGCTGACTTGACAGCTGCTTGTACACAGCGACGTCGTCTTTACTACAGTGGGCCTTGGGCCTAAGCATTATCTCATTCAGCAGGCCTAGCACGGGCCGTGGAAAAATTGTCTTTCCACCGTTTTTAACCACGCGTAGACGCGACAGAGCCAGAATATGAATACGTTTATCTCTTTATAGCGGGATAAAAATGGTGGAAAGACAATCAGTCCACGGCCCGTGCTAGGCCTGCTGCAGGTAAAATAACCATGTTTAAATTATTTGTTTGACATGATCGACAATAAAATTATACTATTACTAGTATTATTAGATAGTCCTGAGACTATTGTAACTATAATCTAATCTGTATGAATGATAATTTATGTGATTGTGTTAATATTTCATTAAATCAGAAATACTGTTATCCATTACATAGTTTTTTTTTGTACAAACACGCCCGGAAAATACGAAAAAAAAACCATTTGTTCCAAACATTTTGTCAAGTGACTGTTTTTTTTTATAAAACAAATATAATAAAAATAAATAAAATATATATTTGGGACATTTTTGCACACACGGTCATCTGACCCCAAACTGAGCAATGCTTATAATATGGCTGCCAGAGACTGATATACGTACATACATATATTTTTTTAAATACATACTTAAATAGATACTAACACCCAGACATAGAACAAACACAAATGTTCATCACACAAATGTTTGTCCTAGATGGGAATCGAATCCACGCCCCCAAGCACAGAAGTTAGGTTCACTACCAACTGAGCCACCGGGGCAGTCAATATGATTTACTTGCTGCGCCCTGCGGTTTCACCTGCGTGGTGATGAAAATCGGTGATGATGATAAAAAGTAGCCTATGTGTTAATTCAGGACAAAACAATGTCAGTACATTACATATATGTATTTCAAATTTCATCTAAATCCATCAGCGATGCGAGCCGAGCGAGCGAGCATTTTTTTCGGGTTCTGTACCCAAAGGGTATCAACAGGACCGCAGTTTTTTTTAAATTGCAAAATAGGCTTGCGCTTGGCCGCCAACTTGCCTGATGTTAAGCGATGATGCGGCCTACGGTGGATCTCAAGATAGTCATATCTTCATTGATTAGTCAATGCCGATAAACGAATCAATGTGTGAGATAGATACATCGACACCAATTTCACCAACTTGTTTCGGGATCACGGCAAGGATTTTAGTGTAGAACCTATTTATGTCATGTCACTACAATGACGATTATTGTGTCAGTAATGGAAATAAATTTAACTATGCACAACTTAAATAACAAATAACTAACAAAAACTTAAATATTAACTAATAATAATAATCAGTAAGTAAAATACGTTAGACGAAGCGGTATAGCCTCAATTGCATTTGCCTGCCCAGTACAGCACGATAAAAAGAAAAAACGTCATAAGTCATACGTCTACGTCATATCAAAACGACAAACGTCAACAACTTTGTCAACAAAAATTGTCAGCAGGAATTTTGTTATGCATTTTGCCTTTTAATTTATTTATTTCTAAAGCAAATTGCCGTTTAATTGATTGATACAAAATGGTTATGCGAATTGTTGGATGGTTTTGTTTAATTTCTGTCACCATTACTGGTCTTTTTGGAGTAGGATGGTATATTACATTCCTTACGTTTGTGGGCTCATTCTTTGGAGGGTAAGTTCTTTTATTACTTAAATGCATACCTATAAAACGTAGAATTAAGATTGTAGTTTATTCTTGTGCAGTCCTAGTTTGTGTAAAAAGTGAGCTGTTCTGCCCTTTGGCTGACCATTTGAGTTCAGAACACTCGCAAGCGGCTAGCAGCAAGCAAATAATAATAGTCAAATACATAACATTCCTTTCATTTAAATGGTTTATTTTTGTTTTTATTTACAGTGTAGCCACAGTTTTATACTTTCTGTATGACAAGAAAAAAGTATTCCCATTTGATCTGGACTGTCTGGATGATCCATTACAGCAAACAAACTTTTCAATACAACTTCCAACGGTAAGACTTTTTTTGTAGCATTTACCATTTAACTATTCAGAAAGGTCATGATAGACACGTTTTAGCTGTAACTTCTTTTGTTTTATTATTTTCAGGTCCTAAAAAGGTTTCAAAGTGAATCTCCTTTACCAAAATATGACAACAGAATCACTGGTAGTGAAACAGTGGACACCTTCCTCAATGAAATCGTTACAATCATCATCAATGACTATGTCACACCATGGTACAGTATCCTGACTGATGACGAGGAGTTCACAAACCATGCCATAAAAAGATTGGTGCTTGCTGCAGGGGTTAATGTATCAAATAGGTGAGAGTCTAAACTATTTACCGTCTACCGAAAAACTAGTCCTATTACTTGGCCAGTCACCTATGGGTGCATTTCCACTGAGGCAGAGATGAGCTGAGTGCTGCAAAGAGGTGGGTTTTTCCAGTGAAGCAAAAATGAGTGAATCAGTAAAACGCAGACTATTAGCGTAGTGGAGCCAGAGGCGGCTCTAGCCCATGTAGCGCCCGTGTGCAATCAATACCTTGGCGCCCTCTAGTAGGCACGCAGTCAAAATGGAAAATAATGACCCTGTGCCTGTGTGTGCTGCACACCTTGCACAATAGGTAAAGCCGGCTCTGTGTGGAGCCTGTCAGAGAGCTCACTCACACATGTAAGTACAAAATAAAAAGAAATATTAAATGTATCATATTTATTTTAAAAAACTTTAAATTTAACGGTCTTATTAAATATCAATATAATGATCTCATTTCAGTTAATATGGCATTACTGTGTAACCCTGTGTTATTACCTTCTTTAGCCCAAATGACTTGGTAGATTTTTAAATGTGAGGTATTATGAAGAAGCAAAAATTTCGCAGCCTGCTTTGGCGTCTAATAATAACAGTATTTTTTTATTCAATATTTTTACAAGTAAACAAGTAAATTTATTAACGCGTCTGATGTTAAGCGATGATGCAGTCTATGATGAAGCATGCTTGCCTAAAAGAAACCAATTCACTCGTGATTTGAAGACATCTAGATTGTAACTATCAGGGAACACCCATTAGGCGCATTCCACAGACCAGCAGTTACTTGTATTGTGTATGTTTACAGAGTTAAGAGCGTAGACTGGATCCATTTGCTATCAACACGTTTTCCAGAAGAGCTAACAACTCATCTAAAATTATTCAAACAGTCTCGAGTAAGGTTGAAACATATAGATCTAGTAAGTGCCAAAGATTTAGCTAATGGAAACTCAAAGACAAGTCCAAAGAAACAGGATGAGAAAAAAACACACAGGAGGAATAAAAGTGAAACTGACTTGCCTTGGCCTCCAGGTAAGATTTATAAGTAAGCTACAGAATTGACACTATCCTGTCCATTGCGGTTCTAAGAGCCAATTAATAGCATGATGGTGACCCCACCAGAAAGTACCCACTCTTTAGTACTTGGCTGGCTAGTTGAAAATCTGTCGCCTAACAGTGTGTCCAGGCACCCTCATTTGAGTGCCAGTTCCCACTCCAGGCTCTGTGTTTTTACCAACTTCGACCACATTGCTTCACATTCACAAATCACCTGATGTTAAGCATGTAAGTAAAGCAAGCAAGAATTATCGAGATGCAGTACTAAAAAACATAAATAACTAGCTGCGCCGCGCGGTTTCATCCGCCTGGATTAATCCTTATATCATTTGCTATCTGCCAGTGCAAGTCCCATCATAATCAGTCCAGCCATTTTCGATACTCTTGAAGTTGTTGACCATAATACCTATCTTGGACAGATAAGTAAGTCCAACTTACCTATGTTCAGCAGTGGACGTCTTTGGGCTGATGATGATGACGACATTGTTGCCAGACTACTCACAGCTGAGCGCCTTTACAGGCATGAAACAGCTTAGACTAGCGCTGTCTTGAACTGCTTATGAGTCATGCTGAAATTTTTTTTTATAATCGCCGTCTCAACCTCAACTTAATCCATTTATTTTTCAGATTCACAAACGTTTGGAAAATCAAAATTTTACGATAGTTCCGAAAACGTTTCGGGCCGGACATTGAAAGATATATTTTTTGAATTAGAGTGTTCTATTGAGAATAAACAAATTTGTAGGGATATATTTTGTATTGATCCGGAAAAAGAGTATGGTAAGAATTTTTCGTATTGAATTTTTTCGCTTAGAGCCTAGAAAATAATATATTTATCCTACTTCTTATGTTTTGTTACTAAAATTTAAATTTATTTTATTTTGCATTTTTAGGGAAACTTACAGCCTAGTAATATATAACTTAAAAAATTAATTTGATATGAAGGTCACTGGACCTCAACCTGTAAAATTATCACCACACATTTACACTTCTGCTCATGGCTCAGCCGATCGCAGAAAGAAGGAAAAAAATATATGTTTCTACATAGGTGATGCAGGTTTAGCTTGAAAAATACTATTGTCACAGAAAAAAAAAACAGAGTAGTTTTTATTTTCAGAGTTACTAAGCGAAGTGTCAGAAGCTGTGTTATATTTGGTCGCGCCGGCTGAGGCGTCGAAGTGCCACGCGTTGAAGATGTTACTGATAGAGCTGATCTCGGCGGTGGTGCTTCGTCCTATAATAAATCTGTTGAGTGACCCCGATAATATCAACAGGACAATTATTAGAACTGTAAGTGGTTGCAGGACCTGGTTTTTACCCACGACGAAACGGAGAAGGTATTTTTGCGTTTGATGTAATAGGTTGTGCATTAGTGTTATATGTGTTACCATTATTCTTAAAAACAGATGTGTCGAATTTTTATCACTTTTTATATATTTGAAAGCACGTTTCATTGCGGTGATTCTTAACTATGTTTTATCAAAATCTCTTCAGCTGTTTTAAAGTTATGGGGGTATATTAAAGGGGTTTTGCACAATAGATAGAGCAGACAATGTACCACTTCAGCAATAAGCTACCTATCTCTTTTAAAGGGTTTTTTTAATTTCTGTAATTTATACGTGTTGACATTATACATAATAAAGAAGTGAAACCGGTTGTACCAATATTATTATGGTTTTACAAAATTATGAATTTTACTGAAATCTACCAACGAAAAAATATATTAAAAAAATGCATGTGGCCGAGGATGGAACGCATTTACTAGAAGAATTCCGCCACCACTCCATCACCGTCGTTAACTATCAGGCGAGGTAAAGGTAGATCTATAGACTAGAGGTAGATCTACACTAACTTTAAAAAGCGTTTTGGTTGGGTGGTAGCGTAATAAAGTCGTTTCGTAGTCTGAAGACGGTCTTGGAATGCTATCAGGTCGTTCAATAGGTATTTCCTCTGTCAGTCATTGAAACGGACATTAGAGATTTGTTGTGAAGTTTCTTCAAGTAGTCCCGACCTTAATCTTATATCTTCTGTGGTCTTGTAAGTACAATAGGACATGCTCCACGGTCTCGTTTTCCTGTAGACAGTCTCGGCACAGAGGACTATCCGTAGCTCTAATTTTGTACAAGTTATAATTTATCTCACAGTGACCTGTGATGCTACCTTTTTTATGATACTGAGTGACGAGACGAGCGAAGTCGCTCGCCTGATGGCTCTTCACGCTTGCCCATAACAGCTCAACGCCGCTCAGAATTTTGAACTTCAACAGTTTAAAACCCTGGATGGCGATGTACTGCGCTCGTCACCCCGAGATATAAGATGTCAAATCTCTGTTTGCCCTGTAATTTCGCTGGAAACATTGCCCTTTAATCCGGAACACAGTAGTGTTTCCACACTACTGCTTGGCGGTTGAATAACTGGCAAAGTTGTGGACCTATCATTAGACCGAGGTCCGACCTAGTTAACTTGAGTAGTTTGTACGTTATTTTCTTATCTATCGATGGGTAGATAGCCTTTGCGTATTTCCGGCCCTCCAACTCTGTATGTAAAATCACGACGGTGTTACTCTGTTGCTGTATTAAGGTGATACGTTTCACTTTGGCGGGAAATTCAAATTACAAACAGTTTTTTTTGTTCTTGTAGCTAGGCCGGGTAATTGTAAACGATAATGATGTTCGCGAAAATTGATTATTATTCTTTACAAACTCACGTAAAGTTATTTATCTCCAATGTACATTATTACATACATTTGTCAATAAACAAATTTATGCTGTTTCAAATGGTTTATTGCCAAATGTAAGTAATATGGTGAGTAACTGATTAATAGCTGTACATGATAATGTAAAGAACGACCAACAATTTTCGCGAACACTATGCCATTTCACAATAATTACCCGGCCTAGCTACAAGGACAAAGAAACTGTTTGAAATTTGATTTTCCCGCCAAAGTGAAACGTTTCACCTTAAAGAGGAACAAACAAAACTACAAACCCACTTTCCGTTTTATAAAATAAGTATGGTTATTATTTCCAGTGTTGCCGTGACTCGACTCTGCCGTCCGAACTGTTCCTAATAGTCATAAGGAGCTGCGGCGACGCTGAAGAACTTGACGCCACCTTGGATCTCGTTCAAAAGGATATACAAAAACTTGTAAGACTTCATTACTAAATACTACTGAAAGCTACAATTAATTATCCAAAAGGGAATGAAAATTTACGTGTATGTATGTATGTTTCCATCTACAGCTGACCGACTATGATAAATGAGGTGCTGATGGATTCCTCGAAGTTCAGGGATGGTCACTTGGTAGGTGACGTCATCATAAAACAAGATGGCGACATGTAAAATGGGGAAATAAAAAATAAATTTCATTGCACCCGTTCTTGAACTGAATCTTTGAATAGGTGTTTTAAAATTGAAGTGACGTTTGGTACATCATTTTTGTTTAGGTGTACTATTTGCGAAATATGATGTGTCAAAAACACCATTGTCGGGTATTATCTTTTTACCCGCCTTACATATATGGGAACATTAAGTTTCTGTATTACATCATTCCTAAAGCTTGACCGACCTAGATATGTGACGTGTAGATTCGTTTTCAGGCCCAGAGTGGCAAAGCCTACATTTGCAGCCGGGTTCTTTGTTTTTTGCAGAGCGCACGATAGCACGGTATGACGTCAAGCCGTACGCGCGCCATACAAATGCTATACTAACACATGGTTTGCGAAAGAGAGATAGAGCATCTGCTATCCCTACCAAAAACTAAACGTTTTTATAATAATAAATTTATCAATCAATTTAAATATTTTTTTCAGTATGTATGTAATGTATTTAATTATATCATTCCCTGTTATTTATCTATATCTATACATATAAAACGTAGAGATAAAAAACACTGTAATTGCGAGATAATAGAGATAATTGCGAGAAAACACAGGGCGTCTTGAAAAAAAAACAGCTGAACATGTTAAAACAGTTTTTAGAATTTTTGTCTGTTTGTTTGTTTGTCCACGAACACATCACCTAAACCACTGGACGGATTTAAATGCGGTTTTCACGAATATGCTTAGCTTTGACCAGATTGAAGTATAGGCTATGTTATTTTGCGCAAGGGCCGGATTAAGGGAGGAAATAATTATCAATATAAAAAACCGACTTCATCTGGCCACTTTAGTGAACAACCGTGATAGTTTAAAACAGAGTTGTAAAAATATGACACAAGCCTTTTATTGTGATATTTAATTTTTGTCCAGCATTCAAAAGACAGCGCGGGAGAGTGGGAGCTGCAAGATCGTCAGAAACTATCATCGCTGCAGTACTTAGTTAGGATTATACAAGCAAAACGGGCGACGTTGGGGCCACAGGAAGGTATAACACACCAATATTATAAATGTGAAATTTTGTGTGTATGTTGTGTGTAAGTGAAAACTTCTTTATGCGCGTTGTTTGTTTTTGGGTGAACAAAAATCATGGAACTCGCGTAATCGCACGCTGTCACAGAACCGTGTATTTTAAAACAGCGCCATCTCTTGTAGAATAGGTGAATTACTACTTATGTTTTCACTTCTGATGTGCAGTCCTATGACTGATGTGTTTTTTATGCCATAGGTGTCAAATAAGCAGACGGACCGTCTGATGGTAAGCGATCACCGTCACCTATGGATACCTGCAACACCAGGGGCATCACAGATACGTTGCCGACCCTTAAAGACTCTATTAACAGCCCTTTGTTTGTTGCTACTCGCCCCCATATAAAAGGTTGTACAGATTTGGAAGAGCCTTAGATCAGACATACAAGGGAGATATGCCTTAGTTCATTTATCGTTTGTGTTCAAATGTCTCCGTGTTTCACTCACTTTTTTCACTATACCTCTAAACCGCTTAACACAATAATGATCAATAAAAAAAACCGACTTCATAAAAATTACAGAACTGGACCAAATTGAAATGGGACCACACGGGAAGCACCAGCTTTCAAATAAAAAAAAGAGATATCAAACTCGGTTCACCGAGTCGAAAGTTTTGAGGTAACAAACAAAAAAAAAACAGTTGAGTTGATAACCTCCTCCGTTTTGGAAGTCGGTTAAAAAGACTAACGCCAAGAGTCCCTACGCTGATCTAATACGACCGAGAGCATGGCATACAAGGCCTTCGCCGCCTCATACGTGAGTGCGGCCAGGATACCTTGAAACATGCCAACATCTTGAGGGTTTACGCCGTACTCGTACAACATATATTCTCTCATAGATTCTCCGTCCGCAGTCGACCAGCAGGCCTAGCACGGGCCGTGGAAAAATTGTCTTTCCACCGTTTTTATCCGCGCGTAAACGCGACAGCGCTAGAATATAGATACGTTTGTCTCTTTCTAGCGGGATAAAAACGGTGGAAAGACAATCTGCCCACGGCCCGTGTTAGGCCTACTGGGCTTTTGAATGTAGTGGTAGGACTCTTTTGCAGAGTCCGCCTGGGGAAGTACCACACCTTTGCCAGTTATTCAACCGCCATCAGTTGTGTGCAAACACTACTGTGTTCCGGATTGAAGGTCAATGTTTCCAGCGAAATTACAGGGCACACAGAGATTTGACATCTTATTTTTATTTATTTATTGAGATAAAAACGATATAATCACTTACATTTACCTCACACAATAATACAGTAAAATAGCAGCGTTTTACCTGAAATAAAACGCATATTAATTTACTTACCTTATTCGAAGCTTTATTAAATGAGATAGGCACTACGTTTCCCGCCTTCATTTTAGCTTACATCCGGTCTTAGCCCCTCCTATCGCGTGACGTCACTTCCACCTGGCAGTGTGCCGCCATGTTAAATAAGTAAGTCACTTTGGTTCTCATTGCGTTTTGTTTGATCACCAGGCAGCGATTCATTCGTAAGCTTCGAATAAGGTAAGTAAATTAATATGCGTTTTATTTCAGGTAAAACGCTGCTATTAATTTGACTGGTACCTTATTCGAAGCTTTATTAAATGAGACGTGTTTGTTATCGCCTGGTGGAAGTGATGTAGATGACGTAAACGCCAATGTGATTGTGATGCACATAACGTAAAATTACAGTTTTATAAAATTATAAGCGGACTTATAATAATAATACGAAGAATGTAAAGACGGAAATATTGAAATAGGTACATTTTTATACATATAATATGTATTATATTGCTTTTTGATATCTGCCTACAAAAAGGTACTTCATAAATGGTAAATAATAGAATTTTATTCTTCATGAATGTTTTTTTTAATATTCAAGGTCCAACTATTAAGAACCGTTACACCAAAGCATTACACCACATAATCATACAAACTTTGGAATATTTGACTAAATATATCAATAATGTCAATAATTTCTAGATGTATTTTTAATCAACAGGAGTAAAGAACTGGGTGACAGACGCCCTACTAGTAGGTGTAACCTGACACCGATAATATTTACAGAAGGTGTTTTGCGAACGCCAGTTGCCCCTAGCAAGTATCTCCTCAAGAGGGTAGTTGTCGAGCCAATTTTTCGAAGCCACGGCTGACCTAAAACTCCCTGGAGTGGCTGATATACTAGCCTCTGCCAACAAGGCCTTGATCCAGCCTGCTATGAGGGTCCGAGATGCTGGTCTGGGTTCTCCCCTGATATTAATAAATAAGCTGTTAGTTTTGGCAGCTTTTCTACGATTCTCGAGAAGAGACAAAGTTCGTTTAACCCAAAAAACGGGATCTAGTTGCTTGTTATCCTTATTAATTACAAGTTTCCAACCGGACTGCCTATAGCTTGTAGAATCAGTCTTAGAACCAAATGATGGCCACAAAATTATTGAATCATCTTCAATTATGCAATTACTAGAATCAGCAGTGAGTAATGTCAAGTCGTGAATTCTTCTCCCTGAACAAAGGAGAAGTAAGGCAGCAGTATGCCTTTGAACTTGAAAAGGGTTGTTATTGTCAATACGATATTTTTCTAAAAAAGAGGCTAGTGTATCTATGTTCCAAATCGGAGGTTTTTTATGGTCAACTGGCTTTTGTAAAGCTATTGATTTCAGAATGTGCCTAATTAGCACATGTGAACTAAGATGACCCGACTTCTCTGGATCACATAGAGTTGATACCACAGATTTGTGTAACAAGATCGTATTATATGATAATTTGTTAACTAAATGAAGATCTGACAAAAATCTAGCAAGTTCACTTGCTGCAGGATTTGAATGGTTAGTTTTATGCGACTCGCACCAAGACAACCATCTCTTCCATGCAACGTTATACACTTTACGTGTTGACGGGCGCCATGATTCTTGCATGAGCTTTAATTGATTACTGTCCCATCCTTTAAGCGTCCCAGACCACCCCCATAATTCCACATTTGTAGAGTCATCGCGAGCACATTCGGAGGAGGAAATCTCGTTGTGAGGTCTACTAAAGCTTTGTTCAGGCGGTGAATCGTGAATGGGGGAGCTAGGGCTCGCATTTTGATGTCCGGTTGCCAGAACACTCCCTTCCATCGTGGCAGTAGGTAAATCCTCTGAGCTTGATTGAGGTGGCTTTGAACTCTGGGGATTAGAAGTGGTGGAGGAAATACCCAGGCTAGTTTGTAGATCCAGAGTTTGGAAAAGGCATTGTGAATCAACGCTTGCTGCTCGTGAAGGTTCAGTGACACGTAATTGTTCACCATGTAAGCTTTGTTCGAGGCAAACAGATTGATGATCAGAACCCCCTACTTGGAGAAAATTTTGTTCCTGCATTCCTGCGTCAGGTGCCACGAAAGGTGTGCACGAAGTCTCGACAACTGATCGTGAACATGGTAAACTTTTATGTGAATTTGGTAATGGTCTAGGATCTTGAAAACCTGATAGGTAATACTCATGAGAGTATTCGATTTGGTCCCTCCTTCGTTTTGAATGCAGTGGCGATTCTTTTCTGCTTCGGCCCATGAACTCGATACAGACAGGTTGTCTAACCAAGCTTCCCATGATATCGCGTCCGACACATTGGTTGTGAGGGCATACAAAGGGGACAGCATGTGAATGGGCGTCGAGCACCTGCAATTTCGTTGCCACCACACTGACTCGTCTACCGCTGCAGTTGGTAGGACATGCCGCCGGTGAAACACACGAAGATGTAGTTTCAGGTTTTAGTCCATTAGAGTCAAAATAACTCGATAGTTGATCTTGCCTCTTGGCGTCGTAAAACCGACACAATTGAGCAGACCGACCAGACTGTGCAGATCTCCAAGATTTGTGTTTATTTTTGCTACAATAGTCTTGTCTTAGTTGGAAATCGGTCAAAAGATGCCGTCGCTTTTGGTAACCAAGAACATCGACGTTAAAAAACTTGGAGAGACTACAGCACGCTCCAGAACCCCCTGGTGTTTTATTATGATCACAGATGTCATTTGGTCTGACACTGGCGCTAGTTGATTTTAATCGATGTTGATGGTATAAACAAACAGAGGTCTCCGGCAAAAAGGTATGCGATACCTTTTTATTATTTTTAATATGCAAGGTGGAGCTTGTAGTTGTTCCAAAACGGTTCGAAATAGTGCAAGACGGCCCGCTTTGAAAACCTCCGAGTCAGAATTTTCGACGCTTGCTGTCTTTGTTTTGAGGACCAGGTGAAGAAGTGCGCTTCCGTCCCCGTCCTGATTGGTACTGGTGTCTCACATTTGATCGAGCGGCATTTCCTCGAAATGTATTATGATGGTTTCGTTGCATATTGTCATGATGATAACCACCCTGCGCAGGCGGGTTATTATGAGAGCAGTGACCTTGCACGTAGTTGCGATTACACGCATGACCAAAACTCTGCGAGAGTTTTGAGTGTGAAGCGGACCCCTGCGAGGGGCCGCGTGACTTCGTCAGGCCTGCCTGCGAGGCAGTAGTCATGTTGGCTGTATGTGCCGGCCAAAAGCATTTATTAACGCCACCTGCGCGTTCTACTGCCGCAGTGAACTTATCCGCTTCGAAAAGATTGCTTGTCGATGGCGGAATCTTGCGCAGGCTCGCCTTGGTCACAGGATCTCTTGCATGCTTCAGAATGCTATCTCGGCGCATTTGAATTATTTCAGCTCGATGGCCACAGACAATCTGCAACAGGTCTGAAGACACCTTGTGGAAGTCTCCCGTGGAGAACAGGGCGGCGACCTTTTGATGCAAGCTTCCGTAGTCCAGGGATTCACAGTCCTTAGCCCACGTCAATAAATCTTGTAGTCCAGTTTGCAAAGACTCCTTTTGTTTAAAGACACACATAGTCAAAGCTGCGAAAGCCTTTTCTGCATGAGTGAGATGCCGTGGAGTTTCATAGGCTTTCATTTCATCATTAATCTCAAGGTCAGTGAACCCCGGCGTAAAATTGTACAACTTCTGAGTTTCAGCGTACCTAACGTCACCCCAATCGCTTTTGTTCAAGTGCTGATGGTCACCTAGCCATTGCAAATGTGATTGAGCTGCTGTAGGAACTGACGGTTCCTTCAATTTGGTTTCAAAGGAAAGAGTGAAATCCGATCGCTCAGATGTATCATCTAAATCAAAACCTTGACCGAAATCCGCAGCGAAAGAGGACGCAGCGAGTGAAATTGTATCATCATTGGGTACCTGACAGTGTGTGGCCTGACGGGCAACCTGTTCTCGCAGTGCACGAACCTCGTCGGCTAGCTGCTGGCGCAATGAACGACGTTTTCGTTTATTACTCTTCTTCTTATGTCGCCGCCTTCCTGAGCTCGAAGAAGAACTTGAACTGGTTCCGCTGCTACTACTCGAACTCCGTTCTCGTCTTTGCTTGGACGTTGCCGAAGGTACCGGCAAATTTTCAACATTTTTATCCATACTACAGAACAAAGTACAAATATTATTTCAAAATCGTGGGTAGCACAAAAATAAACCACTTCAAACAAAGGAAAATGACGAAGATTAAAAACTGGTTAGAACTTATTCCAAAAATGTGGGTACTTAAAACAAAAGATAATTACGAAGTATAAAAATGGGCCGACCGGTAACCAATTTTATAAACATATTCGAACGAAAGACCGTTAATTTTTCGATAAACGACTGAATGAACAGTTTCACTTCAACACATTAATTAAGCAGTAGTAATTATAAACTCAAACCTCTATACAGTATAGGTATATAGATATTATATAAATTCAAATTATACTGGAGTCGACGGCACAAGCAAGAGTGCGTCCGACTCGGCGGGAATCCAAAACGCCAATGAGAACCAAAGTGACTTACTTATTTAACATGGCGGCACACTGCCAGGTGGAAGTGACGTCACGCGATAGGAGGGGCTAAGACCGGATGTAAGCTAAAATGAAGGCGGGAAACGTAGTGCCTATCTCATTTAATAAAGCTTCGAATAAGGTACCAGTCAAATTAATAATATATCTTATATCTCGGGGTGAGGAGCGCAGTGCATTGCCATCCAGGGTTTTGACCTGTTGAAGTTCAAAATTCTGAGTGGCGTTGTCCTGTTATGGGCAAGCGTGAAGAGCCATCAGGCGAGCGACTTCGCTCTTCACTCAGTATCATAAAAAAAAAATGCTGAAAGTGAAAAACATCTTCTAGCACACGTTAGTTACAAACATAAGACTTTTACTATTTTTGGCGCGAGTTCACAGTAACTTTCAAAACTGTTCAAGGGTCAAGCAACGCGATCGCAGACAAAATACCCGAAGAAGTATCAAGATCGTTAAAGTTCATCCGAGCGACGGCCGCGTGGCGATCGAACGCTCAATACCTACTCGAAATAGAGCTCAACGAAGCCGGTAACTCACAATTCTATATCAGTACGTATGCATGTATTATTGCTTTATTTTATAGTTATTTATTTACAAATAGATCAAAAACGTAAGTCATAGCCTTCGATCATATATTTCTGTAGATGCACTGTTGCCACCTAAAAAATGGCACCAGCAAAACAAGGCATAAAACAAGAAATGTGCCTTGTTTCGCTCTTATTCGCTCTAACGAATTTATTTATTTAACTACAATTTCTCAAAAACTTACAGCTAAAAACCAAAACTTATTTTGTGCTTTATTGTAATTCATTAGGCTTCATTTTTTATTGCACATTTTTTCGACACATGTTTAATTTCTCTGATTCTGTCGTAAAATTTTAGTAGGGACAATTTTTTGTTCGATTTTGCATAGAACTGTGCATCTACAGAAATATAATTATGGTCAATCAAAGGGCATAACACAAAAAAAAACCTTAACAGTTTTCACAAATAGAAAAAGGATAAACTCCAGTAGGCAGGTAATAATTACTGCATAGTCAAACTAATACAACTTAACTATAAGATTAAATTAAAGATTGAAATGGAACAAAGAGCCATATCTAAACATCATATATAAAAATTATTCGAAGAAATAAGTCAGGCTGATTTACATAACCGTAAAAGGAAAAAAGTTTAAAATGCATAAAACTAAGTGTAGTCTATAATCTAGCACTAAAATCGGTCCAAGAATTTATTTACTCTGACAGCTGCTATAATATTGTAAAAAGATTCGTTAAAAATATTTTAATATTTCGTCTATCGGGTGTTCGAAAGTGATCAGACGTCGTGGTTTTTTATTTAGCTTTTTTACTATGTTATTGCGGGTACCAGAGCACATAAATGCTTGGACCTAGTTTAGTAGATTTCAGAGACTGAAAAAAAACCTGTCACTCCTTAAATTATAATCAAACAATCTCCGGTTCTTCCACTCTCCCATCTTATATCTCGGGGTGACGAGCGCAGTGCATTGCCATCCAGAGTTTTGAACTGTTGAAGTTCAAAATTCTGAGTGGCATTGAGCTATTATGGGCAAGCGTGAAGTGCCATCAGACGAGCGAATTCGCTCAGCACTTCACTCAGGCATCATAAAAAAAAAATGAGGTATGAGTTCGGCCTCGAGCATTCTGCTCATTCTCGAGGCTGGGCTCTGGGGTACTCTGCCCTCAGGGAAGGTAGAGGGGCGAGTATCCAATCCGGTGCGACCAGGCGATGGTAGGAGGGAGGCTACCCCTGGCTCAGGAACCTAGATAATCCGGCTTAAATGTCATATTTGCTACTCTTAAAAAAACGTTTAGAACAATCGGCGCGATGGAACCGTTTAAAAAAAAGGTACACCAAGACGAGTTGACTTTTCCTCTGACTGGGCGTTAGGGTAGAGTGGAGTTGATATAATAATTGCATGCTGTAAATATTTGTGCCGCCTTGCATACTAATACATAATACATGACAAAATACTTTTGTAACCGTAAGTATCCAAAAGGTATATGCATCATCCACAGCCTTCTTTATCCCACTGTTGGCTTTAGGCCCTCTTGCTATGCCATTTGCCTCGGTTTGTGCTAATATAGTCTAGTTCCTTTATAAGTACTAATTGACCAAGCGAAGAGTAGTCTCAGATTCTAATGAGACACGTTACTATGTATCTTTGTATGTTTGTTCGACGATAACTAACAAATTAAGGTCGACCACATTTACAAATGCCAAATTGTTTCTACGATATTCTAAGGCCTCTCTTCGCTTGGTCAATAACAGCTTAATATATTCTATACGGTTCGTTGGAATATCTACTCTTGTTTTCTCTCTGTTTGAAATTATGAACTCTGTCTAAAAACAAAAGACCAACTATTCCAAGTTCCTTCTTTGTTATGGTAATTATCAATATAAAAAACCGACTTCATGAAAATTTCAGAACTGGACCAAATCGAAATGGGACCACCCGGGAAGCACAAGCTTTCAAATAAAAAAACATCAAAATCGGTTCACTCAGTCGAAAGTTCTGAGTTAATAAACATAAAAAAACAGTCGAATTGAGAATCTCCTCTTTTTTGGAAATCGATTAAAAATATAACTAGTTTTATGACAATTCCATACTGAGTCCGAAAATGTATCAACATTCGTCCATAGACGCGCCACATACATCGAAAGCTGTGTTGGACAATATTCGGTCGTCAGCGCTCGAGCTATGCGATCTGTACCTCGCAAACAACCGGCCTTCAGTCATGGGCGTACCGGAAAACGGACACGCTGAGCTTGTGAGAAAGATCACCACGGAAGGAGAGGAGTTTACGAATAACCCTGTCACTTGCTTCGATGACGTGCAGAAGTGTGTCTGCGATGCTTTGGAGGTAAGCGACAATGAACTTTACAAATTAAAAGTTAAAGTATCGTTTGGCATGTAAAGGTGTTAGTTATGTCATGAGCATAATCAGAGAATGAACATGTAGTTTAGTCTAGTCTAATTGCTTTAGAGGTAAGCAACAATGAACTTTACAAAGTTTTTTAGTATTTGTTGTTATAGCGGCCACAGAAATACGTCATATGTGAACATTTCAACTGTCTAACTATCACGGTTTATGAGATACACAGATGATGACAGACGGACAGACGGACAGACGGACGGACAGCGGAGTCTTAGTAAGAAGGTCCCGTTTTACCCTTTTGGGTACGGCACCCTAAAAACAATTCCTAACTACGTAAGGAGTATGATGCAACAATAGATTAATTCGTTTTTGACTATGGTTTAGTATGATCTTGTAAAGACAAGTAGTACTAATCAATTTACATTGTTTCAGGACGATCCATCTTGGCAGTCTGATTTTATGATGGACAATGAAGAAGGGACAGAAAGGACTAGTAGGTAATATACATACTTAAACAAATTTTTTTTTTGATACTGAGTAACGTGACGAGCGAAGTCGCTCGCCTGATGGCTCTTCACGCTTGCCCATAACAGCTCAACGCCACTCAGAATTTTAAACTTCAACAGTTCAAAACCCTGGATGGCAATGCACTGCGTCAACCTGAGATATAAGATGTCAAATCTCTGTGTGCCCTGTAATTTCGCTGGAAACATTGCTCTTTAATTCGGAACACAGTAGTGTTTGCACACTACTGTTTGGCGGTTGAATAACTGGCAAAGGTGTGGTACTTTCCCAGGCGGACCCCTGCAAAAGAGTCCTACCACTACAAAATTATATAATAATACAGGGTCTGTCTGTATTACTATAACTGTCAAAAGCGTGTTGGGTATAACTTTTACTAGGTATAACATCATCATATCAGCCTATATTATGTTTCCACTGCTGGGACGCAGGCCTTCTCTGAGAGAGAGAATGGGCCATAATCCACCACGCAGGCCCAGTGCATGTAAGTGAATGTCATATGTCTTTGAACTTTTGAGGTTCTTGGACATACCGGTATCCTCACGATGTTTTCCTTCACTGTTTTTGAGCGATGGCATCGTAACTGCACATTATTTATGTACTAAATAAGTCATTGGTGCAAGAATAAATCTATTCACTCTAGCCTTGAAGATGCTCAGATTGTAGTTCTCAGGAACAACTGCTACGCAGTTTGGCAGTTGTATATACATAGCATGTACTTTATAAACTGATAAAAAAAAAAAGGAGAATGCTAAGAGAGATTCTTGGGCAGTTCGTATCATAAATGACGACCCAAATCGTGGAATGCGAGTCTTTATATGTTTGTTATTTCTTAGCCAGCAAAAATAAACAGAATTTTTTAATTCTGTATTTTTTACTGACTAATTGTCCTTTTAAACTTTAAATGATAAAATTTCTTATTTACTATTCCAGTGACTACAGAAAAGATGAAAAGACTGATAGTAAAAAGTACGGCGGTAAGTAATAACAGTACATGGTGAAGGTACTGCGATCCCCAAGCCGCCTGCCAAGCGTGGGGATTATGGCAACACCCCTCTCTATGAGGGAGGCCTTGTCCAACAGTGGACGTTAATTGGCTGATGATGTGATGTGATATACTCGAGCCACGCTAAGAAGATGTCTGATAACTGGATAAATTGTATAAAAATTAATAAAAAATACTTTCTGATAATTATTACTAGTTTTCATATTTCCAGAAAAGTAGTAAAAATGATCAGAATTTGTAATTTACTTAAAAAATATATATGTTCCGGTGCTGCAGTCAGACGTGTTTAGACTGTGGATCGAGTAAATCGATCAATAGGCTTGTGTCCTAATTTTTATTTAATATCTCATTAAAAAGCGTTCACAAATAGAGCCCATCACCGAAAACAAAATTAAAATTTGTTCAAAAATAAACAAATAATGTTTTTTAATTTCATACTAGACAGAGCGCGCACGTGATGATGTCAAGCCGTGCCCGTACCATACAAATATTTTATTAAGGTGGAACTTTTCACGTTTGGCGGGAAATTCAAATTTCAAACAGTTTTTTTGTCCTTGTAGCCGGGTAATTATTGTGAAATGTGTTTGCGAAAATTGTTGGTTGTTCTTTACATTATCATGTACAGCTATTAATCATTAACTCACCATATTACTTACATTTGTCAATAAACCGATTGAAACAGCAAAAATTTGTTTATTGACAAATGTATGTAATAATGTGCATTAGAGATAAATAGCTTTACGTGAGTTTGTAAAGAATAATAATCAATTTTCGCAGTCATCATGATCGTTACCAATAATTACTCGGCCTAGCTACAAAAACAAAAAACTGTTTCAAATTTGAATTTCCCGCCAAATATGAAACGTATCACCTTAACACACGCTTTGCAAGAGAGGGACAGCGCATCCCTCTCCATCCTATCTCTTTCTCCTTATCAAACACTTTAAACGCTTATATCTCAGAAATTTATCAGTCAATTTAATTTTTATTCCAGTATGTGTAATGTATTTAATTATATCCTTTGCTAAGCCTGTTATTTGTAATAAATGAAACATTAGGAAACAAGCCTATTGACATAATACATAAAAAACTAGAATTAACAACAATAGTATTAACATTGACATTTTTTACTCAATGAATTATTATTAACATTTCGCTTTATTAACATTTTAAATTCAAGAAATGTTATGCACAACAAGTTTAAGATTATACAGGTGTTTGAATAAACGACGGATACATTCAAAGATATGATAATTTGGGATGATGAGGTACAAATAAAATGCCAAAATTATCCAGAGGTTTAAATATCTTTGGTCCTATTTTTTTTAGGATTGCTTGCGTTTGTTTCCAACTCGCCTGACGTTAAGCGATGTTGCTGTCTACGATGGAGCACGCTAGCCTAAAAGAAATCGATTCTCTCGCAATACTTTGGCTCACAATCGTGTACTCACTCTCCTAAAGTCTTTCCGTCGTCTAATCGAACAGCCTGTACATTTGTATGCTTCATGTATCGCAGTAAATTTGGCATATTTCATTTTACTAATCTAATTTATTGTAGCCTAACATTTGCCTCTTTATTAATAAACGCGGAGTAGCCATGAAATAACGATTGTTGTCTTGCTCAAGCGCATCCTAAATTTTAAAGAGAGAAAAAAACAGCTATGGCAAGGCTACTACGCGTTCATTTATATAGGGGCTAGAGTAGACACGTTCGAATGTGCAGACAAATGCAAGAAAATAATGAAGACATGCCTCAACCAATTACCGAGGCTGTTCTCCAAGTCGAAATGTAGATACGAGGCGCCGACCAAAGCGTCCACCTTCCCGCGATCATTCGCGAGGCGCTTACCAAGTAACAAGAACCATACACTACCTAAGTGCAAATTTGGTACATTTTTTCTAAAAATACATTGTATAGAGTGTATAGTTTATTTTCTCTTCCAAGTGCAACTTTGTAAGCAAGGAAGGACTTGCAACCAATCAAAACTCAATATACATAGTTCTATAGATATATTATAAGTCAAACCTACTAGCATTAGGTACTTAATTCGCTTTATGTGTCAAGTTTTTAGTCCAAAATAGTTATAACTTTTTTATCGGTTTCAAAGTCCACAGGAGCGATAGAGAAGGGATATAATTATTATAGCGTATAGCGGACCTTAATTAAAAATATAACTGTGATGTAGTAAAAGAATTTCAGAAATAAATTATCAGTTATCGTTGTCTTAATAGACTGCCTTTTAATAAATAATGGACTTATTGCATAATATAAAAAACAACATAGAATCCATAATAGTTCAAGCAAGTGTTGGAATAGGAATATCCTTCAATATATAAATATGTAAATCAATGTAGAAGTTTATTTTCATTATTATGCGATACTCTAAGACTTAGCAGCACTATAATTTGTTCTCCAGCTTGACAACGTTAGCGCTAATGCGCCATCTCGCTCATGCTATCTTAAGCTTTTTATGTGCGCAAACGGGAGGCATGACTGCGATTGTGAAGGACGTTATCAATCTGTTGTCCAATCAAAGAGTATACGTCAATTCACTAGTGCAAATAGTCACCAATATTGGTTGTAAGACCGCCATTGCTTACAAAGTTGCGAGTGGTAAGAGAAAACTTAGATTTCCAGTAGTGTATGTAGTACTTTCAGTTTGAAAATTGGCTATAAGTGAGAAAAATTTAAATGTGTGCAACACTGGTTTATTCGTGTTTTATACACTACTAGCGAAATATTTATAAAATACTTGGTCAAACCCCTATTGAAAAAATGTTTAAGATGAGTTGGCGTACATTTCAACTCTTTTCAGATCAAAATTGTACCTCATTTATTAGTCTTGAATAGTATAGGCGCGGCGCGGAAAATTTTGAATCTACGGTATATCGGGAACAGCTGACTTATCCACGGCCGCCTCGATTCTGGAATAGACGTTGCATCCTACCTTCGTCCCGCGCTTTTAACCCGTTTCCCGTTAGCTTAGTTGGTAGTGAACCTGCCTTCTGCGCTTGGGGGCGTGGGTTCGATTCCCACCTAGGACAAACATTTCGTGTGATGAACATTTGTGTTTGTTCCATGTCTGAGTATTTAATATCTATTTAAGTATGTATTAAAAATATATATATGTATGTATATCAGTCTCTGGCAGGCATATTACAAGCTTTGCTTATTTTGGGGTCAGATGACCATGTGCAATAATGTCCCAGATATTTATTTATTAATTTTACCTGCTATCCTTCAGGAGCCTTACGCCCAACTAAACGCGGGCCCGAATAGGTGCAGTTTGCAAAATCACGCGAACGCGAACCTTAAGCTATGAAGATACAGTTTGCCGTCGCGTGATTTTGCAAATTGCACCTATTCGGGCCCGCCTTTAGAGTTGGGCGTAAGGCCCTAGAGACAGTATGAAGACAACCATAGCTTCGTTGGTAATACAAAAAGCAAATCTAAAGTTCAAATCCTTCCTGTCGACGATTTTTTTATTTGTCCACAACATTAAGATAACTTAGTGTAAAAACATTAAAAAAATATGTGAATACAAAATTTGGAGAGCAAGTTAATAAATCTTCATTTACACTTTGACACTAAAATTATATACTTAAAGGTAATGTTTGTGTGTTTGTGGAAGGTAATCTCTAGAACCATTGAATTGATTCTGAAAATTCTTTCACCGACAGAAAGCAAACTATCCCTAAGCGACAGGCTATTTGTGTTCACACAAATGTTTTGTTTAGAAAGCAGACGAAGCGGGTTAAAGCTAGAATTAAAAATATGCTTGCTTATGGATTCGCAGCTTGAAAAATAGGGCATGGGTTTCCGTATGATTTTTCCCACTGTGACTGTTTATAAATACACAGTAGTTTTTTTGCTTTGATTAGTTGATTTTAGTTAATCTTATTGAATTTATTCACAAACGTTCCATTTGCTAATGTATGCTATAAAATGCTCTGTCTCGTTCTCACTGACGAGAACTGCCATGCTCGAAAACGAGATAATCATTTTAGCTAAATGTTTTGAACGTTTCTGCATAACACCGTGTGACGACATCCTCAAATTAAAGCTAGGTTTGTTATTATAGGTGATACGTTGCCAATACCAGGGACAGGGACAAGACACAACCGTTCAAGATCAGATATCGTTGGCAACATTGCGCAGAGAATGATCAATGAAAGCGCAGGTATTGAACTCTATTCCAAAGCAATAAGAATTAAAAAGTGAATTTTTGGTGATTAATCTCTTGTTTCAGGGCCTTCGAATCTGTCTTCAGCGACCGCAAGTAACTTATCGCTTTCGCATTCGGAAATAAGTCGCAATGCAAAGAATTTGATGTCTCCGCTATCTGCTTGTATCATTGAAACTGGTAAGTAAGCCGTATACTCTACTAAGCGGAGCGGAGCATAGCAAGGTCTATATTAAGGTGAAACGTTTCACTTTGGCGGGAAATTCCAATTTCAAACAGTTTTTTTGTTCTTGTAGCTAGGCCGAGTAATTATTGTAAACGATAATGATGTTCGCGAAAATTTATTATTATTCTTTACAAACTCGCGTAAAGTTATTTATCTATAATGCACATTATTGCATACATTTGTCAATAAACAATTGTATGCTGTTTCAAACGGTTTATTGCCAAATGTAAGTAATATGGTGAGTAACTGATTAATAGCTGTACATAATAATGTAAAGAACGACCAACAATTTTCGCGAACACAATGCTATTTCACAATAATTACCCGGCCTAGCTACAAGGACAAAAACTGTTTGAAATTTGATTTTCCCGCCATACATGAAACGTTTCACCTTAATATCGAAGTTTTAATTACCATAGTATCTAACTAAAGTTGTTAAAAAATCGTGATGCTTGTGAATCCCTGTGTTGTGTGTGCTTTGTGCTGTAATTGTGTGCCCAGGTAATAACTCCTTTTTAAAGTAAAGGCTGCTTTCGTGTTCTGGTTATTCTTTTTACCCGACTTCAAAAAAGAGGATGGTTCTATGTTCCACAGTATTTTTTTATGTATGTTCACCGATTTCTCCGCCAACTGTTTACCAATTAAAAAAAAAAAAAACTTTTGTTCGGTAGGTTTGGTATACTTTCAATTTTTTCAAATTTTATAGGCACTTATTACGTTTTTCATATATTTTTGTAATCAGTTTTTAATGTGATCCACTTGTTGGTTTCCTTAACAAAATAATATACATATTCATCTGTGTTCCGCGTCGGTGGAGTCTGAAAGCCTCAGCCTGAAATAACAAAAGAAAGTAACAGAGTAGGAAGAAAAATGTAATAGATAAAGAGAGAGAGAAGGGGTGGGGGAAAGGAGTTAGAACGGCGGAGGAGAGAGAGAGAGAGAGAGAGGGAAATGGAAAGAGAGGGCGGGAGGGAGATGCAGGGGGAAGGGTGAGAGAGAGAGAGAGAGAGAGAGAGGATGATGGAAAGAAAGGGCGGGAGGGAGATGCAGGGGAAGGGTGAGAGAGAGAAGAGAGAGATAGAGGAGCTATAGAGAGATAGGGGCATTTGGAGAGATGAAGAATTAGGGATATTTTAGAAAAGCTGAAAAATTGAGGAGCAGGAGAATTAAGGAATGCCAAAGAGTGCAGACAGTGCGTAAGAATAAACAAAGCGAGATAGACATAAAGTGAGAGGAAGGGAGGTAGAGTAACTGTTACAGAAAGACTGAAAACACTCCAGTGATGTTACATTTATACGATTATTTGCGGGATATTTGCCGTGGTTAGATTGTGGAAGGAGCTCCCTATATTTAGGCGCAGTTACATGCACCATGTTCACGGGAAGACTGAACAACCGTGATAGTTTAAAACAGTGTTCTAATAATGTTGTTTTCAGCTCTGATGCAAGACAAGGGGCGTGCATTCGGGATATACGCAATAGCGGTGACGAGATTGTCCGATAGCGAAGTGTGGCATATTTACAGGAGATACAGCGACTTTCACGACCTGCACTCTTCCATAAAGGATAAGGTATTTTTTTACAGCTTACAGCTTGTAAATTTCTAATTACAGATAAGAAATTTACTAGCTAAGTACAGTTGTGCCAATGGGCCCCAAACTAGGCAAAGCCTGTGTCTTGGACGCCCTATAGCCAGTTAACAGCCTCCTGTTAATGCGCTTATGTTTGTACACATTATCATTATATAAATAAAAATAATAATATAATATATTTTTTTATTATATTAATAATAAAAATAAATATAAATGCGTGCAATAAAAACTACCTACGTTAAAAATATGTAATGAAAATTTAATTGAATTTAAAATAATAAGTATGTCAAATAGATAGTATTCTAATTAGTATATTATAAGAATTATTAAGTATACGAGAGAACATTCCTCAACAATAATTTACACGGTTGCCTGGAAGAGATCGCTTACGGTTGCCTGGAAGAGATCGCTTTAAGCGATAAGGCCGCCTGTTAAAAGCCTAGATAATTACTGTAATTTATAATGTTATCCTTGTTTTTGTGGTTTTTAATAAAGAGTTATTGTATTGTATTGTACAGGTATTTGTCTTTTCATGTTAGCCTTGTGTTTGTCCATGTCACGCCTGATGTTGAGCAAAGATGTACACTAGGATGAAGCACGCTTGCGTAAAGGTTACCCGTTCGAAATGGCGTCGAAGACACCCATAGTGTATTTTTAGGAGAATACAAACTCCGACCGAGAGTGTCACACCCTCGCTGTGCGCATATCAAAATCGGATTCAAAACGCTTTATGTGAACTTGAGAAATGTCCGTGAATTTTGAACTAGATCCAACAGTTATGGGCTTGTAAATCTATGATTGTAGGATTTGTAGGTAACTTTTTAAATAACTCTTTCCAGTGGCCTGAACTGGGCAATCTACAGTTTCCCGCCAAGAAAACATTCTCAAACACGTCTAGGTCCGTCCTGGAAAGTCGCAAGCGCATGCTTAACAACTACTTGCAAACTTTGGTCAATCTAGCGAGAGAGGCCAAATATATGACGCTGCTGTCGCCGGATTATCTGGGAGGCTTCCTGAGCCAGGAGAATCAGACTGAGAAGCATAGTAATGCGGTAAGTCTAACCCTAACGTAAGAATACAATACCGGGTGAATTTTTACAGATACTCACCGGTTGAGGCTGAAGAAAGAATTAAGAACTTTTAAGCCTTGATGGCGATCGCGTCCTATTGTCCACATGATAGAGCTTGAGAGGCAGCCTGTTCGCACCGGGTAGGATACTCGCCCCTAACCTTCCCTGAGGGCAGAGTTCCCCAGAGCCATAGTTGTTTTATAATTTTTTACCGACTTCCAAAAAGGAGGAGGTTCTCAATTTGACTGTTTTTGTTTTTTTTGTGTTTGTTACCTCAGAACTTTCGACTGAGTGAGCCGATTTTGATGATTCTTGTTTTATTTGAAAGCTGGCGCTTTCCGTGTGGTCCAGTTCTGACATTTTATGAAATCGGTTTTTTATATTGATAATTATTTCGTTTTAAAATCCTGTTGTATTTGTTGTGTTGTTGAGAGCAATCGTGATCGAGCGGTAGCATGTGCGCTTTGAAATCTGACGGCACACGGTTTGATCCGCGGCAATGACTTTATTTGGTACATAAATTATGATCAGTTTAGATGCGATCGCTCAACAACGGTGAAGGAAAACAGCGTGAGGAAACCGGTATGTCCAAGAACCTCAAAAGCTCAAAGACATGACATTCACCAACATGCACTGGTGGATTTTGCCCATCCTCTGTTTGTAAGAACATGATAGGTCGATAATGATGTGGTCAAATTGTTAAATTTTTCAGATTGATGCCTTGCTTGTGAACCCGTTGAGAGCTGGTATGCGTACGTTGAAAAACATGCCAGATCAGTTCGCCAACACTGTCGATGGAGTTATGGATGGTAACTTTTTTACTCTTGCTTGCTTCTCTTCACTGCTGCTTTTCTCGTCTCGCACGCACGGTCAATATTTTTGGAGGTTTCTAAGAACGTAAATGCGCGAGTGACAGAATGAAATAACTTCGAAAATACTCGCAATACAATCAATGCGATTTTTTTATATTTTCATACGAAATGGAGATATCTAGTACATGCTTTTAGTATAAGATGTTGTGTGTTAGTGTTTATGTCTGTATGAGTGTATGTCTAATATACACACACAGTTTTTTTCCAAAACGGCTGAACTGACTTGTTTCCATGTTTTAATATTTATCGGGACATATCGCGCAATATTAAATATATAGGTAAAAATAGATACCTATATTTAATATTGCGCGATAAGTCCCGATAAATATTAAAATATGATTTGTATTCTTTTTTATTTGACATCGACGCAAGCAGAAGGGTGTTATAATTTTAACGTGTGTACTTTTGTATCTGTGTGTCAGTCTGTGGCATCGTAGCTCCCAAACGGCTGAACCGATTTTGATAAAGTAGATTTTGTTTCATAGGTGACAATCGAGTGTTCTGAACTATGATTAATTGATAAAAAAAAATGTGTATATTTATTTGATGGTCAATCAGCCATTTTATAGAGGGTTTTATAAATATTCAATTCATACTTGTTTGAAAGTTGATTTCATTGCGATAGTTCTTATCTATGGTTAATCAAAATCTGTACAGCCGTTTAAAAGTTATGAGCTCTATTCTGAATTGGTATTTTTTTTTTTAGAAATTCATATTTGTTTCTTAGGTATTTCTAAAGTGTTCCAAGGGAAGAACAACGAAAACTTTTACGATGTTTTGAAAAGTGGCAACTCGAGTGAAACCCAAGACGTAAGTCATACGTATTATAATTTTATTACTAACTTGTGCTTTTGCCCGCGACTTCGTACGCGTAGATTTTCATATAATTTTTTTTTCCTCCCTTAATCCGGCCCTTGCGCAAAATAACAGCGTATACCTCTATCTGGTCAAAGATAAGAATATTCGTGAAAATTCGTGAAAACCGCATTTAAATCCGTCCAGTGGTTTAGGAGATGTGCGTGGACAAACAATCATACAAAATTTTTGTGTGATGTTTTTTTTTATATCTCTCAATTAGCGATTTGTTTATCTCTACGTTTTTATTATATGTATAGATAGATGATTACATAGGGTTTCGCGAACACGATCATCAGCTATAATACCTAATTAAAAAATATAAATGTTAAATAGGCTAATAAAAAATTTCACCTTATAAATAGATTTGAATTTTTAATTCAAATTCAAAATATTTATTTTGCGGAGACACGGGTAACATGCAGATGTTAATGTACTTAGTAGCTCTAGCAACATGGCATGCAAAATATATAAAAATCTTATTTATTATATTTAATTAACATAAAATAATTCTTTTTATAAAGGTCATATTCAAATGTGGGAATACTGAGAAAGCTTTCTCTGTTTTGCTCATATTCGAAGAAAAAGGTATATCGCAATGAAGCACTTGTCTACAACACATCATAAAGATTGGATGAACCGTACGGTACAGTTTATTGTCGAACAACAAGGACATAAATATACAAAATCACAAAAATACAAACGCCGCTGCTCTCTTCAGTTCGCTCCACAGAAAAAAATTAGAATGGCTGTCAAGGCATTTTTGTAAGAAATTTGTTGTAGCCACTTGCACCCCTATAAACGAAACGTCAGTCATTCGAAATCAGTTAGCAACTGTGACGCGGAGTTCGACGCGTTGATCTAAATAAGAATGTTCAATCAAGGTTCCGTCACAATACCTGGCGACAGATTTTCCTTCTCATTTCCGTTCTATTTACTTTTCTTTTCTGTGGTTCGCTCGGTCAATTATTTTAAAGTTTGAGCCGTTTTTCACCTTTTTGCCACGTGTCAAGTCTCTAATTATTCCAAATGTTATTTCGGAGTAAGTCTGCTGATATTGTACTGTTATTAAAATTTATTCTGTGGCTTTAATTATGTTTTCTATCAGGATGGTGACGACAGTGTTCCACTGAAACTGCTCGAAGAAGTGTTGGGCATTCGAGGGCTGTGGCTGAGAAGGCGGTTATTGGCGCCGCTAAGGACTTTGATCGCGGACAGAGTTAACAGGTACATAACTTCAAACGTTAACGTTTAGCAAACATCTACTTAATTAATTGTAACACATTGTGCTATATGGTATTAACGTTCCTGGTGGAATTGTATGCATAAACTTGTAAAACCTGTAAAATGGCATTATGTATTAAATACCTTAGTCGTGATCGTCGGTAAATATTTAATCACTGACGCAAAAAGTAGTTTAAGATAAAAGTAATTTATTTGCACAAAACACGAGTAAATGATACACATTTAAAAATGCATGCACAATAAACAACTACGTTTAAAAAAAATGTGGCAAATCCTCATGCGGTCCGCATGGTGGTAAGCAGAAACCGGGCTACGGACACCTGCAACACTAGCGGTGTTGACGGTGCTTTGCCAGCCCGGAGAGGTAGATGTAGACACCCTTTTTCAAAAACCCTTCATGTTGAAGCTCTTCCGGGAAGACCTTTAGGGGAAGGACATTCCACACCTTGCAGGTCCTTGGAAGAGAGGAACGGATATAACGGACGGTGTGGGATTTTCAGTTTTACAAGATGTGGGGGTGAGCTTTTTGACGGTGTCGGTGCGGTAGTGGAAGTACGACGAAGAAATGAGATCAAAAAGCTCTTCAGATAGGGATTTCAATCCCGCATCTTTAAATTATTGGCTTAGTTTTGTTTCATTTTACCCTTGCAACACGATTTAGGCAATCGTGTTGCAAATATTATATTTTTAATTCAGTCTTATTCATATAATGACTAATAATCAAATTAACGCGAAAGATTTAGCGCCAAATTTTTAATTTGCGGGATTCGCCCTTTGAGGTTGCGGGATCCAGCAGATTAATAAAAGCAGCGGGATCCCGCAGGAATGCGTAATCCCGTTTTGCGGGATTGCAATCCTTATGTTCAGAGCATTCCCATAATACACAAACAACAGTAAGGTCGATTAACTATTATAAGTTTTTCATTCTGCTTACAGAAAAGTGCTGGAGTTGGTTGCGTCGCTGACGTCCCCAAGGAATGTGGTACAATATCTAAAAACTTTTAAGTAAGTTTAATGTTGAAATCAAACACTAGACGGATTTTATCTCGTGTATTTGTATTTGCTTGGGATCCAGCCATCAAATTAATAATATCTCAAGCTCCGCGCGGAACTGCAAGACCTCTGGATACTGTGAGCATCTTGTGCGTAATAGGGAATGGCTTGATTAATAACATTTTTATTCTTTCTAAAAGCTAGCTTATAGGCGTCCGCCATATTGAATTTAGTGTGTCGTCATTTAACGTTTCGTATTCATTTCAGCAAAACCATTCATTGGATATATCATGGGGGTTCATAAAAATAACTGGTCCGCCATCTTTGGGAGTCCGCCATGTTGGATTTAGAATGACGTCACTTATCTAACCATGCATTGTCATCCAAACATAACGAGTTGGCTGCAAAATTCTATAAACATTTTCTCTGCATTTCTATAAACATCTGTCATCTAGCTGTTAAGTTTTCGAAACATTAGGAATTGATATAACGTAAAATACACGCGACAAAATCCGTTAAAAGTTTAATGTTAATGTGTATTAATCGCGAAAATTTAAGAAATCATTCATATCAGTTTAATGTCATAAAATAATGAAGCAAAAAAGTTTGGACGCTTTTCAATAAGACCGCTTGTTTTAGGCAATGGCTGACGAATCGCAACAATTCTACGTACAGCGACAGAGATGCAGCAACCAAAGCTAGGACAAGAGTCGCCGCTAAAGTCGCCTTACTGTCTGCTTGCTCAGGTAAACATTTGCTGTTATACCGGGGTAGCTACCCCTCGCTTTGTTTCCGTGAAGCTACAACATGGGGTTCTTCAAAGGCGAGTTAATAGGATCGGCAACGTATTTGGGATCCCTCTGGTGTTACAAGTATCCATAGGTGACGGTGACTGCATACCATCAGGCGGCCCGTCTGCTTGTTTGCCACCTATAGCATTAAAAAAATTAAGAGAGAATTCGTCGATTTTGCTTGCGTTACATTAATTTGCGCGCTCATGGCAAACAGTACCAAATTCATATTTTAATTTTTAATAGTTCAGGATATGAAAAAGTTTACTGTAATTTTAGCTGTTTGGGACGTAATACTATGATGCCACATACAGAGATACAGACACATAGAAACACTCGTTAAATCCTCTTTTGCGTCGGGGTTAAAAGTGACTACCATCGGGGAACCCTCAAATATAATATTAAATCATGAACTTGGCTTTTTAAATTAAAATTTATAAGTTTAGAATAAGTTTGGCCATTCAACGTGGTAATGTCGCTAGCTTTTTAGGTACCCTACCCGAAGACAGTGACCTTAATGCAGTTTTTTATCTATAGTTTATAGTTTAATTTAGTTAGGTATTTATTTAACTACTTTAATTTATTTCGTTTATGTGAATTTTCTATTTTTTAAGTTGTGCATAATAAATTTATAAGTCTATATGTAGGTTGCATATACAAAGGCCTATGCTGTTGAACTAGAAAGTCATTCGATTAATTTTATTTATTTCCGTACTAGATGACTTGAGGCACATAGTGGGGACTGATTCGACTCGAAGAGGCTTGCTGACCGTTTTCGACCTCTTCCAAACGCAAGAAATCAATAGAAGGCTCATATTCGTCCTGCTTGAAGGTAAGCTAAATTTTCTATAAAATGTGGCTGTATTTACTTTCTCAAAAATATGAGAAAAAAACAAAACCCCTTTAACAACAAGTAAGAGAAAAAAAGTTCTAGCTTCACCCTGTTTTAGGACCCATTTTAGTCAAAAATGTGGCAATTGCTTTTTCTTCTAAATCTTTAGAAGATACCTGAAGGCCGATTATCAATAACGTCAAAGGTCTATGATTGACTGAAAATACGCTCACTCGAATATCCACCGTATTGATCTCAGAATAAAATGGATTTGCATGCGGATAGCGGGATGGCACGATTATGCCTACCCGCTCTCGCCCCGTAAATATTATGCAGCTTTGTACATCCTAGTGACCGGCAGCGTTTCAATTAATCGCACGATTGAACATTAAAGTAAAGCGAAATAGCTCACCTAGTTGTATTATATTGATGCAGCCTGGTAATGTGGACTCTTCCATGGCCTAGAAAACCCTAATTTACCCCTCCCTTCCCCCGCTTCCGCGCCTCGAATTAAATGAGATAGAATATTCAACATAAATTAAACAAAGAGTTGACTTTGGCACTTGTAGGCACCATCACCACCACGATTTTCCAGTCTACGTTAGGTCTCAGTCTCTATATAAAAATTAGAACAAACGTAACTTAACGTTATAAAATTAAAGTTAGGTAAATTTTCTCTTTTTTGTAATTAATATTTAATTTCAGCTTAAGTAATTTTTTTTTCTAATTTTTGTTTTAGGTTAGGTAAATTTTCTATTTTATGTAATTAATAATGTACATATTTCAGGTTAGGCTAAATTAAAATTAATTAAATTTACTTCATTAGCAAATATCTATCAAGTAAAAATGTATCCCAAATTCTTTTTGTACCGGAAGTGACGTAGAAGCTGAATTACACTAGAGATTCATTAGAAAAACAGTTTTGAAGACGGTCTTCCGCAAAGTAACGCCTGATTCAATCAACTACCACCAACTAGCGATTTAGTCGCAAATTTGACAGTTTCACTATGACCGAATTGTCATAAATTAGCGGAAAATCAGGAGGCCTTTCGGCTAATGTCACAGGCACCATGCTACATCGCACAGACTATAGACATGTCCTGTAGTGACTGCAAATGAAAATTTTCAAACCATTTTCGTTCTTTTCAGTGACGTTAACGGATTTATTCCCCGACAACAACATACCGGAGTTATTCAAGAAGTTGTACGCGAATTCTCCTCGCGTGCCTGTGTCCAAGAAATCTATAAACATATAGCTGCCAAACAGACGTTTCTAGAACGGTTGCAATGAGGCTCTTATTGCGACGGAGTGACGTCAATATCTGGATATTATGTGAATTATTGTACTGTCAGATTGGGAAACTTCATCTGTGTTATGATTGCCTGGTAGTGTTTATTATGAATTTGATATTTTTATTCATTCAAGAAATCTGTTAACATAATGGACAGTTTTCTGACAGCTCTAGGAACGTAGTTCTCCAACCATCGATAGATGGCGCTGACGAGACATTTTTTTACAATACAAGGAAGAGGAGACATTTTATAACACGGCTAGGCAAGGCACACTTATGTACTAATTTGTATTATGCTGTCAAAAAACAAGTACTGTGTTAGCAAACAATAACCATATATCAATATAAAAAACCGACTTCATAAAAATGACAGAATTGGAACAAATTGAAATGGGACCACATGGGAAGCACCAGCTTTGAAATAAAAAAAGAACCAAAGTCGGTTAAATATATATTACAAAATAAAATAACACAAAAATACATGTCAGACTGACAGATAGATATTGTCTGTTTATGAGAATGAGCAAGTTTATTTATTTATTTTTATTAGCAAAATTTTTATATCCATATCTCGTCAACGCCATATATAGCATTTTTATGAACTAATATATATTTTTTATTGCCTTTTGGAAAACTTTCCATTATAACGGTCAAAAAGGATTTACGAGTTGTTTGTGTGTAAAATGTTAATAGTATTTTTTTATGAAATCGCGAGTTGAAAACTTGTTGTGCCACCATAGAAATTAGTGGATTCGGACCCCGTTTTGAGAATTTTAATCATAGTCACATATTTTTTTAATTTCTCAGCGTAAAGATGTTTCTGGTAAACACATTTTGTGTTGAAACTCAAGGCCACAATCAAAATGTGCTTGTATTGATGTGTGCCAAAGATAAATTATTAATTTGTTAATTTTAAATGCTTATATAACAAAAATGTGATATTAAAATGTACCTAAAATTTAAATCAAAATTAATAATACCTGAGCTGTACAAATTTTAGGTACTTACTATTAAATTGTAGCTATATATACATAATTTATTGTAGTTAGCTAAATAATTTCTTATGTCCATGTCCATTGAGTTGAAAGTGGCTCTGAACCACAGACTTAACTGCATTATGATTACGTTAGCTGACACTCGCAATCGCGTCATCTGCCACATTGCCAAGATATTGTTTACCATAGATCTGACAATGGCGTATATACACTCGTAAAAGACCGCCATAGAAGATCCGACAAATTTAAGATGAATATTGCACTGGCCGCCTTAACGTAAATTCTATAGCAAATAATGGCGTCGATTCTGTTGTATCATTATCTAAACTAACTTGGCTGGACTAAAATTAACAGCGTCTCTTCATTTCAATACGTCGGAAATGATGGCAACAATTTTAGAGCTGTCATATTTAATTAAGTTTAGAGAATGGTACATCAGCATCAACGTCAAAGACTTCCGCTTTTAGACGGTTAATAATTAAAACTTAGAAAGTTATGAACGAATAAAAATCAAACGTGACAACGTTAGCTTGCACAATTGCGGTTAAGCTCAAGAAAAACAACCAGAAACTCTGACAATATTATTGTCTATGACAGTGTTTCTGTATAATATGGTTATTTTACTCATTTCTTGGTATTGTTATTCGAATGTCAAATCCAGTTATATACTTCAGCCTAGGCTACAGTGAGATGGCCCCTAATCGAAACAGGGTCGTCTCACTTGCGTCCGTAACACGAGTCAAATGGCCTCAGCGGGATGGCGAGATTACGATTGCGATTGACAGCGAACGTGATCACGCTGCGAGAGTTTGTCTTGAATTGAAGTATAAATGTTTAGATAAAAAAATCTAAAATGACGGCTGATATTATTAATTTTAGCAATAATGTGTGCATATCATAAACACCAAGATATTATTATAATGGCTATTTAGTTAAATGACGTTAAAATGTTATAAACATTCCACTTTCATAAAGTATACATTAGCTATATTAACTCTAAAATACGTTAAGTATTTATTTAGTATAATAAACTGATTTTATTAAATTTTACAATTTTTTTTTGATATACTTAGTAAAACATTTTTTAAATATATTTTTCAGTAGGTAGTCCGTACGTCACGGACTACCTTTTGTAGTGCTCCGATCAAACTGTTTATTGACGATTGATTGACTGATTTGATTTAACTTGCAGTGGCTCTTTTTGACACGCTTTTATCAGCTTGGTATGTATGTAACGGATTTTTTGAACTTAATTTTCAACTATTTCAAAACGTCTAATTAAATTGAAATTTTGCACACTTATCAGAACCGATGACAATGCAATAATTTTAATAGTTTGTCCTATTAGAGCGTGTTTTTTTATAATAAGTATTATTAGTAAATTCCACAGCTCTTAACAAAATAATTTTGAATTAAGGTTTTAAATATGACCTATCTGGACTGTAGTTACAAGTTTCTATGTCCAACTTTTTGCCACTTTGGCGGGAAGGCCTATAAAAAGTGATGTATGAAACCTTACCGTCAATTTAAAATACCTTTTCAACGATACCCCACACGAGGAGGTGCAGTAATAAAAAAACACCTCCATTTCATATGTACCAGAGCCACCCCTAAAATGCAATATTATACTTATTTTATAATTAAGATCTTCATTTTTCCCGACTTATTCCGAAAAAATAAATTGCGGAAAAATGGCTAATGACGGGTAACACAGAGCGCAGATCCAGTCAACTTCTGTGAGATGCAGAGTTAAGTTGTTATGTCAAATATTACTGGCACCGGTATTAATGGAAACTGCGGGGTGAATAGAAACCAAACCAAGAACTAAACTGCAATACACCAAATTCTTGTTACTTATTTTACGTCACAAAATTCGGTACCATACTTTTGGTCGTTTCTTAACCCCGTTTTGGATACTTTGATTTTCTACACACTACCACATAACAACAAAGGTTAAATAAAGCAACTTGTAGTATTTTTTTCCAAAGAACGTAGCCACATTTCCTTGTCAAAGATCTTGAACTATTCAAAAATTCTTCCACGCCTTCGTACGTACGTGTAAATTATTCAAAAGGTATGATAATGCAACACGAATTGAATGCATCACAATGCAGCGAAAGATTGCCAAATGAAGGCGGTAAACGGTGCGACCACTTTGCGTTATACAGTCTACATCTCACTCCGACAAAAATACAGAACTTCCAACTTTATTCTTAGACTGATAAAGTTCAAAAAAATCTGGGAAACTTGCGATGCTAACTGTCCGTACTTTTCAGTGGTGTTGGGTGTATGCCAGAGGCGAACGCGGGCTGCCAAGTTGCTCCCGTTAATGTAGAGTTATTCGTACGGTTTCCTAATTACGGCCGTTAAACTCGATTCTGGTTGTGATGTTACTTTTCAATGTTTTTGGCTAGAAGAAAAAAAAATACTAAGATTCCATGTTTTTAGATATCTGAAATGGTTAGCGCACAACTAAACTGGAACATTAGAATTTAATTAATCAAAATCAAGGGCTGTATTGGCAAGAGTTCCTTATAATTACCTACTTATATTTTGAGCAGGCGCATGAATTTAACGTAAATCTAATCTCAAGGCAAAGTGACGAGCACCGGTCTTTCTCTATGTATCAACCTGATGATGATTCATCATCATCATCAGCCTTGAAAGACCCACTGCTGGGTATAGGCCTATGCCACTTTCCCCGGTCTCTCGCTAGTCGCATATAAAAATAATATTTTCTGCCACATTCGTCTAAGCTGCCGTTGAACTCAACGATTTAAACTCAGATCAGACAAACAAAGAAGATATGCCTTAGTACAATTATCGTTCATGATCAAATATCTCTATTTTTCATAAATTTTTCATTATAGTATACCGTTAAACGCAAAAACTTTAAGTACCTACGGCTCACTTCATATTTACGCACACTAACACACTTGTAGCGACACCAATAAGCTAATAGTCTACATGCAAAAAAAAGGGTGTCAAGGTCGTCTGCTGGGTGAGTTCGACTAAAGGCCTGATTTAGGCCAGATGCGTTAGCACCCGCCATGCCACTTTATAATATAAAAATAGGTATCTCACTTGTTTGTCTGATCTGAAAATTCAAACGTTCCACCGACCGTCAAACGCTAAGCCCTTTACGCGAGCGCGTCCCCATTTTGAACACGTTTGCTGCCGGTGGTAGATTCCTCCGCAGATCCCAACAGGCATTGTGTCGTCTGATACCCGGCAGTCTCGACCCGACATACGTCTGAACTTGATGAATTGATGTCCCATAGTCCCGACAAATCTAGTAGGTACTCAAAGCTTTAAACAACGTTTAAACTCTTATACGGGTTTAACATGACATCATCCTTTTGTGATTATTAAAAAAAGTTGTCAGTGTGTATTTACTGAAAATTAATTTTCGTTTCTAGTGCTGAGTACAATGATATCTCCGAATATGTCCCCTGCCAAACAGACACCCGGTAAATACAAACATTCTTTAAAAAAAAAACGAATGCTCATACAAATCTAATGCATAATACTTATACTCGTATATACAAATTATATACAACTCTGGGACCACGTGTGGTGTTGCAAAATTACAATACTTAGGTACATAACATTGATAAATATAGACCAAAATTTGTTTACCTACTTTACACATTGCCGGTGGACCAGCAGGTATTCTATACAATATCTGGGAATTGTATACATTAACTAGGTAAAGTATATAACGGACAAGAATATTCATAATATTTCATACATTAACTGGACGCTCCAGGTATTCTATACATTGCCTAGGTATTGTATAGAATACCTGAATTATACAGATCGCCGGTAACATGCCTATACATATCTTCATTTTGTGTAGGTACACATGGAACATATATGTATTATAGGTAGCCATAAAATTCCGCCTGAGATTATCCACCTCCAACGGTAAACAATTTTACGCATGGTGCCTCAATTTAATTGGGGGATTATCTTTTTTACGGATTGCTTGTTCCTTTGGAACCGTCGTCAAGTATCCTGTGACAGACGACAAATGATGCATCGGGAATGTCGGGAATCTGTGAATAGGTATATAACGCCAGATGGGCCTAGGAACCGGACAATATTATTATATACCTACCTACCGACGGAGATCGCGCTCAAATTCCAGGTTATTTTACCCATCATAAGAATAAGTTTGATAAATGAACGTAATTCGTAATCCCAATTTCGATGGGTAAGTATCAATTTTTTTTACAGGCGAAAATGTTAGTTTCGCCTGTTAAAAAAATTGACTATAACTATATACGTATTTATTATGTGTGTACCATAATAAATACGTATATAGTTATAGTTAGATGTTTGCCACAAGCCGGCCACAGCTCAGCATGATGCCTCTTGTTATCAACCGGCGCTGGTCTTCCGATCGGTTTTCAAAGTTTTTGAGGTTCTTAGATACATTCGGTTCCCTCACGATGTTTTTCCTTCCCCTCTTTTAAGCGATGGCATCGAAACTGCACATAACTTATCTAGGTACTAAATAAGTGATTGATGCAGGGCTGAGGATCGAATCGGGTGTTGTCGGTTTGTGAAGCGCAGTTGCTACCGCTCGACCACCATAATTGCTTTCGTAAACTTTTCGAGTCACGTCGTGTTTGGTTTGTTTTAACGAGTTCCAACGAGTCACAATTGGTAACGAGATGGAGCCATTAAGACGTGAATAGGTGAAGTCTTAGAATATAGAATTTTCTAAGGGTGAAGTCTTCTAGCTAAGCGTGTTTTTTAAGTTTTCAAACTACTATTGGTGGTGGTCCATTTGGAATTGGTGTTTTCCTCCATTTTCTATAAACTGAAAACCCGACTCTGTTGAGTAACATTTGCGTCTAATCGAGTTTGACTTCACTATTCTTGTGAACATTTTCTTCGAAGTGTAAATTCAGAACTTCGTTAGTTTTTCGCTGAACAAAAAATGTGCAGACTTATTTTGCTAATCGATACAATATTCTACACTAAATGGCATCGCTCCACATAACAATTTAAAAGCAACACTGTATCCATTACTGGCCTTCCCAAAGTCCCTGCGCCAATAAATGTAGGTGGGGTATTTAGCAGACAATTTACTGCGCGACACTACGCTCGGCGACTCTACTAATACTCTTAATTATTTTTGCTAGTGTAAGCTGTTTTTCTGATGGGGAAATGCAATTGCAACATTTTGCATTTTGCTTCCCCCGGTCGGTGGCGCGACGTCCTCATTACGTACTCTGCTTGCGTCCGCCACGGTTGAGATCGTAGAATAATTAGACTCTAAATCAAGAGCAGCAAAGCGGTCAACCGCTCGAATGTGGTATGAATAGTCAATCGTCATTAAATTGTTCAGCTTTGGTAGTCTAATGCATTTGGGCGATAGGCTCTTATCCACTTTCCTCCCCCGTATTGGGGAGGCTATATGATTTTGTACAGTTATTTTGACTATCGATCTCTCCATTAGAAAGGGGTGGCTAAATCGAATTGAATATATACCTACCGAGATAATAAACCCGCTTTGATGGGGTGTTTTTGAAGGGCTTTTAAATGGCTATTCTATATCTTCATTTTTATCAGGATCGATGATACAGAGTTACCAAAGAGCATCTAACACGGCAAACAATGGATTGCCTTGCTTTTTTCTATTTCAGCAGAATCATAATCTTAGAATGTTTAAGTCTACAGTCCGGTCGCTGAGGGAATGCATCTGAAAGCTGCAAAAAAATTGTGGAACGCTAAATGAAAATATTTTCTTTTAATATTTTACTGTAGTATATTGACTACCAGCTGCAATGTTACGTTCAAAAGGCTAGAAATAGGGATCAGAATTTACTGCTGTTGTTTAGCTTTTTACAATGTTATGGCAACGGTCAGACACATTCTTTTAGCGTCCGTACTTTAGGGCTAGTTACTAGGCAAACGTGTTCCATCTTCGATCGCTTTCCTTTAGGTGAGTACCCAGTCAAACATTCGCTTAGTCCGATTCTAATTCTAATTCAAAATGGGTGTGATAAGACCTGCACTGACATCCCGCTTGGGCCTGCAAGCCTACCCAAACCAGCCAAGCTCCTGCAGGTACCGAAGCACAGCTTTGGGCCGCTGCCTAAACTGTTCTACCCCTATTTCGCCAGGTATTGTGGTATTGGAGACTTGTTGTTGTTGAGTTTCTTCAAGAAGTCTCGACCTTAATCGTATCTCTTCTGTGTTTGTCACTTTCTTATCTTACGATGGGTAGAACGCTTGTGCATGTTTAAGGTCTTTTGTATTATTCCAAATATTTTGCTGTTCTTTTTCTGTATGGAGACAGCAGATGCCATGCTTCCATAGCTGCACAGCTTATACAGTTCTGCAACATTTGCGCTGATTTCCTGCTTCGCGCCTTCCTTAGCGATTGATTCTGTCTTATTGTTACCCTCACATGTGCTATGGCCTTTTGTCCATTGAACTTTAACATTATACGTGTCCGCTTAGTTTTTAAGACCGACTGGAATTCTGAAATCACTAGCTCTAGGCCTACTTGTAGGTTTTCTGAGTTCATAGAATATGACAGCTGCACTGCCACTGGTGAACGTCAGTCGTTAGTGGTGAACTGAAGTGAAAATTTTTTGTTTAGATATTAATATATATTTTTTTACCCTTCTCTTTTCTGTGGTGGTGAACGTCAGTGCTTAGTCCGATGTAAACGGGGCGGGTAGTATCGCTACACTACCGTTTTTTTTTGCGTGAAAACGTCTTATTAATATCGATACCCTTCAAGAGACACAAGAATTTACTAAAAAAATTGGCGACTATAAAAGCGTTTCATCGCTAATTCTGGCGGGTCCTTAGTATGGAAGAAACGTGTACATGTTTAAAAAAAAAAAGATCATATAGAACCAAGAGTTCAATGAAAGAGACATTACAGTCTAGTAACTGCTCAGTTTGATCCTGTTTTCATCGCAATAAAGCCAGTTCGATTATGAGAATACAATTTCTCATTTAATCTTATAAATAATTATTAATTCACATCATATCATGCACCGTATAAAATTAAATTAATATCATGGTCCTGGTGAAGTTCGCTTCAAATTTAAGCCTTGCAAGATTTAAACGACAGCTCGCTTTTCGTAGGTAGATGCAAGGCAACTGATGTATTAAAACAGAAGACATGTCTCGCTCTATAAAAATATCTCAGTCACGTTACTGAAATACATCTCTCGCACAATCCAACTGTGTTTTACGTCTAAGAACGTAGGTATTTGACTATACTGCAGCAGAATTCGGTTGGTAAGGTATCTTCCTATGATATATCAATGGAAGATACGTAATTATGCCGCGGCTTGCCTCTCCGGGCGCAATGTGCCAAAACGCTTACTCGCGGCATTGCAGTACTATTGTTATGCGATAAGGTTTTTTAGCCCTGAAAATGGTGAAACAGCGCTTTATGACCATCGTGCTTGTTAGCCAAATGCGCTGCTTTATTTTGCGACAGTCGTTTGGGAATCCGCTTGATTAACATGCCTTTGTCATTACGTTTAAGTACTATCGTATGTTCTACGGCTGGAGTGCTTTTTGTTTGTATTTAATTCACTTAAAAAAAATCTTGCTAAGGCGCCATGCTTTAAGCGAGGAGCAACTTATTTTTACCTGACGTCGCAAGCCAAAAATATTGTAGTTAGCGTGTATGTGTGTATATTAAGTTTGTATCTCTAAACGCCTCTAAACGCCCCGTGGCATGTGAAATATAAAATACAAGGTCATCATAAATACAAGATGACGACATGAAAAGTGGTGTTGAAAAAACATAAATTGATTGCACCCCTCAGGTGGCGTGTCATTGAATATCTTTTGGTCTTTTTGAATGAAAATAACATTTGATCCAAAATACTTGAGTGACTTAAGATGAAAGTCTTTGACCAGTGTGTGTTGCCGTAATTGTGATGACATTCGGCACTGAAACGTCGTCTCTCACAATGGGCCTCATAAACAAACTCAAAGTCGAACAACGAGCTATGAAGAGCGCTATTCTCGGGGTTTCTTTACGAGATCTATTAAGATTTATTAAATTAGATAAATTTATTTTTATGCACAAAAATGCCTCAATGTAGTCTTTGGCCCCATTGATGCCGTAAAGAGCTCCGGGATAGACTTGTGAGTAAAAATAAATGAAGTAAATAATAATATAATAATATCAAGAGCACATTTAAAACAAATTTAATTTTTAACAAAATATTTAGGTACCGTAAAAAATGGATTTTCTTTAACATTTGTGCTGGCCTTGATTCCTATCAGAACTACTATCTAGGCATTTTCAAAGCAGGTAAATAGATTTCTTCTAGATCTACGTGCTCTATCTTTGGCCACACCGTTTGTTCCTTAGAATGAACACACAAACAAATATTTAAAAAATGCATACAGACGAACATAGTACCAATAGTAATATAACAGTTTTTGGAAGTCGGTAAAAAGGTTTGTCAGGCGAGATGGTAGTAGGCAACTCGCCCACACAATAAAATAAAAGTTTTTCGGGATAATTTGAAAATTCTCAACTCATTTGAATTTTTTACGTAGTCTTACTTTGTGTAAATGCTTTGCTGCTTCAAATAAAATTTATTTATTCAAAACATTGGGGCCATTCCAATATTTCGTAAGCACTGAACAGGGGTTATTTCCTTTGCTTATATTTGATGTTATGGGGGACGGGGGGTTTGGATGGTGATTATATCAGCAATATTTAATTAATTCATTTATAGTCTATTAATTACTTATAAAAAAAATGCTAACGTAATACTTAAATGGGGCCACCCATTTTACGAATTTATTACTAGCAAAAAGATGATGAGCAAAACGTTAGAGATTATATGGTTTTGGATGAAATTGGTTACTAAGCTCATTCTTTACAGTAGTTTTCAGTAAAGTCACTTCGAGTTCCAGTGGTACCGGACAGCAGTTCCTGAGCCAGCGTTCCGCTCCGCCGCACCGCTTCCTGTCACCTTTGCTACACTTTCAGTTGATTTCATTGTTCTATATAACAGAGGAGAGCAGATAAATGCAGCTTCATAGTTTTCCATTTGCTTAGTTCTGAGAGATTTGTGGGCGTCACTTCCTGATTCGGGTCAGCGGCTCGCTCCCTGGTTCTGTGTTCTGTCAATTTAAATTATTTTTATTTTATTGCGTGATCCAAAATTGGGTTAAGTGATATTTGCTACCACCTACCTACTTAGCCGAAGATTATAAAAATTGGTTCACAGGTTTCGGCATAATCCATGTACATATATGTATATATATATATATATATAAGGTAGAATTGAGAACCTTCCTACTTTTTTGAAGTCAGTTATTTTTATTATTATTGTATACGCAATATAATTAGCCCGTTAGCTCAGTTGGTAGTGAACCTGACTTCTGCGCTTGGGGGCGTGGATTCGATTCCTACCTAGGACAAATATTTGTGTTTGTTCTTTGTCTGGGTGTTAATATCTATTTAAGTATGTATTTAATAATATATATGTATGTATGTATATCAGTCTCTGGCATCTATATTACAAGCTTTGCTTAGTTTGGGGTCAGAAGACCATGTGTGCAATAATGTCCGTGATATTTATTTATAATTACAATGACACTAATGACCCCACAAAAAAAATACAAGAAGAATAATTAGGTTTTAAATAGGTACAAAAGGCGATCTTATCCCTAAAATCTCTTCTTGATAACCTGTAAAAAAGAGAATGAAGATTATTAATAGAACATGGACAGATTAGGTACGTATAAGTATACCTCAATAAAATATTGTTAAAAAAATAAAAATAAAATGAAAGACTTAAAATAAAATACATTAGAATTATACCTAAGTATGTAAGCAATACGATGAAAGAGGATCTAATTTCGATGAATATATTATCAAATACATATTTTGATTATTCAAGTATGTACCAGTAAAAAAAAAGTGCCCAAGCTTTGAAAAGGATTAGTGCAGTGCTGAATAGAAATAAGAAGAATTAAAGCCGCTTTTAGGGTCAGCAAAACACTTGGTACATGGTTAATCGTCCTAAATCAACAGATTGTCCGTATTTAATGGACTTTCGGCAAAAATAAAATGTCCCTTAGTAGGGTTACCAGTGATTTTGGTTTCTATAAAAATGAACGATTTGTGTGAGGTAAGAGCAGAGCCATCTAGCGCCATCTAGATGGCACTGCTCTTAATACTAGTAGGAACTCACAATAGGCGCTTAAAGTGCCTTGTCTGAGTTTTTCGAATTGCGTTTACCTACACGATTGTGCTAACGTTAACTACGATTTGTATGAAATAACAGCAACGCCATCTAGCGCCATCGATATGGCACTATTCTTACTTCATACATATTGTAGTTAACGTTAACGCAATCGAGTAAATAAACGCTATTGGAAAAACTCGCACAAGACACTCTGATCTAATGAATAACTGATGTAAGACTTAAATATATCATGTTTATTTGCTTAATACAAATGAAGCTAATAAAAGCGTGTGAAGAGAACCCAATACGCATCTTCATGATGTGCACCATTTCTTTGTCAAATGACATCTGGATAAATTCAGCCGTTTGGTCGTAAAAGGTGACAAACAGAGAGACAGATAGAAAGAGCGCGAGAGAGAGAGAGAGACAGACAAAGAGTCGCATAAAATTATTACGATACGTGTACGTATGGTAGGAAACATGGCAACCCTAGCTTTACGTGGCCAGTTGCTAACTCGTGGAGGGTTTTTAATTTCGAAGAATCGGACACGGTTGGTAAATATTCGCCTAAATATATTAGAGAATACGTGTGTGTACATGGATAAGAATGTTATTCAGGGAATGGTTAGGGATTAGGTGAAATCCTGAAAATCCAAGAACAGGCGATCGGATACGCACTAACGTGAAAAAATAAAAGAATGAACAAAAATTAAAGATATCTAAAACTATGGAGGTCAGCCTTCTCCGGAAAAATGTTCGCACCAAATGTAGACAACCACACTATTAAGGTAATCAACAAAAATGAACAAAAAAAAACAAAAGGTCGGCCATTTTGATAGATTGTCCTTCTGATACGGAGCGATAATAAAGACATGGGATTTAAATTAGTTTGTTGGTATTATAAATAAATAAATATGCTGGTTGTTTGTAGCGCCTCACTCGAGAACGGCTGGACCAATTCGTTTTTTTTTAATGTTTGTAATATTCTGAATAAGGTTTTAAGAGAAAGAAAAATTGGAAAATGTGTCTGAAAATAAAGATTGGTTTTATGTATAAACTCAAGACCATAACTAAAAAATATATTTAAATTTGTACAGGACGTCAGTCGGGTCATCTTTTCTTATACCTACTTTATATTGATCTATAGATCAAAATTTATATAGGTAAGTAAAGGATCTTTTTGGAAATGTGTTCCATTATCCATGTGTTTGTAAATCAAATACAAAAATCACGTAATTTTTCTCATTTTCGTAACTGTGCTGGCTCTTTAACCCTATATTTTTGATTCATACACCGCGAAGGGTGGTTAAGCATGTTTACATCTTTCTTTCTTACCTATATAGGTATATTATATATAAAAGCTGTTGTGTTATATGTATGTACGTATGTTCCCTATGGACTCCAAAACGGCTTGACCTATTTTGATGATACTTTCGCTGGCAGATAACTGATGGTATAAAGAGTAATCAACGCGGGCGAAACCGCGGGGCGCAGCTAGTTCCTATAAAAAATACTGCAAATACTGGTAGGTACTAGGTACCAGTGTTTCAAGTACCAGTATATAAACCACTGGCATTACCTAAATTTCTAACAACATAATCTTCAAGTCGCATGCGTCTCCGAAGACCATAATTATTAACTCACTGCTACATTTCCACTTCGAGCTAGACGCGTACAATCCCTAGGCTTAAAGTAATCACTTGTTGTTTCCTACTAAATTCCAGCCGGGTTCGTCTTAGACAACTTCATAGCCCTGAAGGGAACTATTTTCTAAAGCTGGATATATTATTATAATGAAGCTGTATTTTAAAGAAAATTTGTTCCTGGGAAAGAACGAATTAAGAGTTTCTTTGTTGCATCCGTATGCAACATTTTATTACGTAGATCTTTGCATTTTTTATTTACTTGCCCTTTGAAATATAGACGTTTCAATAGAATGTTTCAAGTACCTACAGACTTTTTGTAATATTAGCGAATGCTTCAAATACTTAACTAAGAAAGTTAAAAATGATTTTGTACTTGCTATATAAATGCTACAAACCGCAACAAGTATCACACGAGTTATATGAATGTTGTCAATCTGCTAAGAGTGCTACAAACCTACAAAGAATATTACGAAACCACTACGTGAGTGCTACGAACTTGCTACGAGTGCTACGTATCAATATGAATGCTACAAACCTTCTACAAACGATATTTTTTAAAGTTTTGATGAGTCAAAAGGTTTTTTTTGATATAATCGATCTACGTTTCGCCACCAACTCGACTGATGGTAAGCGACGGTGTGGCTAAGAATGGAACACGTTAATCTAGAAGAAATCTAGTCACTCACTAATCTATTTACTATTCAAAAGGCTTTTTATATCAGTATAAACTCCATATAGCAACACTTAAAATCTATGTTCAGGTTGTAATAATTGATGCGTATTTGAAGACACAGACAAAAATACTTTAACACTGGATCTAGAAATTTTTGAAAGCTGTATCACAAACAAACCTTATAACCACACCAGGCAGGCTAAATCTACATGATGATCCTGGGCAGACAGCCGGCCTCAGGCTATATCTCGCCACTTAATTGTAATCAAGGAGGGGCCAATTTGACTGGCGCACACTAATGTCTTGTTACAGACTGGCTGCTGCGTTTCAGGCAGGATTGCCGGCTATTATCTAATAGCCTGTTACGTAGGCATATGTTAGGGGAGTAGATATACTTAACAGGCTTTAGGCGTGGTTGGAAGCTTAGTGCTAAGGGGATGAGAAATAATAATTTTGTTAAGACCGCGCTTACCGGTCAAAGTTATCACTTAAGCACAAAAAAAAAAGATAATAAATACACTGAATGAGAATTTAAAAAGACCAATTGAGCATCTTTAAAATAACATCGCATTGTTTTAAAAATTCTTCAATTCATACTTTTATTAAATAACCCCCCCCCCCCCCCCCCCCGGTTGGTGTTATATTTAAATTAGAAGTGCAAATTTCCAATATTTCAAAACTCTATAAAAAAATCTGAACACCTTATTTCCACGCATATTATAAATATATTTTAAGACAAATAGTTCATTACCATTAATAAAAAAAAAAGCTCGATCAGGCTGATATTGATCTGGTCGACGTTAGAGCACGCTTGCTATTCCCACAGGTACTCTCCCAGGAGTCCCAGATAAAATAAATATTTGCAGTCAAAAAGCGTTGCATAATTCTTCGCATCGAGTCAATCCAGTCCAGTTTCCAATAATTCAATACACCAATAAGCATCAGTAAAGTGCTTTCACGTGTCCCATACAGTTCATTTAATTAATACTCGCAAAGCTTTCGAGTGTCGAAGCGCGTAATCGTATTATCTGCTATACCTGTCTGATCTGTCCTTCTTGGTTCGTGCTAAGTACTCGCTAAGTCCTGGAAGGTGCGTTTAGTTAGATCTATGTTCTGATGTATTCAGAACTGGACGATCTTAAGTTTAAGTTACCCATGGGTCAGATCTCATGTATAAGCAAAAACAAACGACAGTATTAACTGTTTTTAGGATTCAGAAGAGAGTCAGGGTCCACCACCATGCTAGTTATTCTGCCAAGATATTAGGATAAACGATGGTCAATCAGCACAATCAAAATAATCAAGACTCTACACATTGGTGTTAAAATGTTTTTTGAAACTAAGTGGCTAAGTTAGCATAGCCTGAATGGCTAGTCCCTGATGAATGGAGCGATGGTGGCCGGACGGTAGCTTGTGCGCTTAACAATTTGACGGTATCCGGTTCAATACTCGGCTCTCCCAATGAATTATTTAGTGCTTTAAATAAAATATGTGCAGTTTTGATGCCATCGCTCAAAAACTATGAAGGAAAATAAAATCGGTGTGTCCAAGAACCGCAAAAATACTTAGACTATTCATTACCATGTACTGGGCCAGCATGGTGGACTAGGGTGGTGGAATATTTTCTTCAAATTTAAATGGAAGGTACTTAGAAGATATACCTAGTATATTATAAGAAAAAAGTAGTTAAAATCAGTTCCCAATCGGCGAAAATATCGCGTAGCATACACAAAATGCATGCTAGTTAAGATCCTTCTTTTTAATCTACTTCAGGAAAAAATTAGGGAATACAAAAAGTAAAATAATATCACACTAAATTCAATATGGCCGACGTCTAAAAGCATTCTTGAATAATTTTTTTGTTAATACTTTTATTTATTACCTACGTAGAGAGAGCTCGGAAGTGTTTCCATAAGAATTTCATTAACTTAATCTCAGTTCTAAAATAATACGAATCATTTTATTCGAGCCCCTGCTGATTTGTCAATTTAAAAATGTTTTTTGAGTGCTCACTTATTTTGAAGTCAGTTTTTTCAGTTGTCAGTTAATTATTATTTGAAATGTTATTGTAAATCGTATCATTGATACGATTTAACTATACACAAATCGTATCAATGATACGCTTCAAAATAAAGTGAACACGAAATGGTGTCAAACATTTGCGCTTGATTTCTTTCCAGTAACTTCCTTAACTTTGTACAGTACAAAACAGGAAAATATCCATGCAGCAGATAGTTTGTAACTTATAGCATAGATGACACAAAACGAAAACGACAATTCAATTCAATGTCAGAAGTTGTTGGCTACGGTCGAGGTTTCTAAATCGGGACTGGTAGAGTTTGGTAGATTCCTCATTTTTTATATGATCTTGTCGCATCATTTATGTCGAACGATTTCTTAGAGTAGAAATACTGCAAAAAGCTGCAAACGGCAAAATTTGTTTTGACTGCCATTGCTGCACTTGAGGAAAAATGCCTATTAATTTGAACTCAATGGGTTTTTGAAGTAAACGTTGCGACTATAATAGTCCAATTTCCTAAACAAATTATAGAAGCATTTTAAGGTGCCTTTCTACAGCAACGGAGCGGATATGGGATGGATGGAATCACATTGGTTGAAATCCACGTCCAGTGTCCGGTCCGCTTTAATGGAAATAGTCATAGCGAAGACAAGAAAAATTATATCAAATTGTATTACAAGCGGAGTAGCGTGGCGGAGCGGAGCGGAGTACAGCAAAGCGAGGAAAGCCACCACACCGCAGTGCGCGCGCTGTGTCTTTGTGTGAAAAAGTATCGGTTCATGCTCCGCTTAGCTCCGTCATAAGAGTCCGCTTGACTCCGCTAGACAAGTCTGCTCACTCCCGCTCTCATCTCTTCACAGCTCCGCATCGCTCCATTTTGCTTCTGTGGAAATGTAAACTTCCGTAAAAATATATATAAACGTATTATGTACATACAAATTTTTCCCGAAACTACTCGATCGATTTTGATTGTAACGTATTTGTTGTAAAAAAACAAAAAAAAAACATTTTATTATTATTTACGTATTTAAAAAATGAAGTACCTACGTTTATATCAAAATGGCCAAAATCTTGAGTATGTACGTCAGTTCAGATTAATAATTGCATTGCTTAATGCTCTAAAATTTTACTACCTACTCTTATGCACTTATTTCTTATCATAACTATTAACTTGATTAAGTTTTAAAGTCTCCGAAGTCTACTCCACAGAGAAGCACCAATAGTCGGGGCTTTTTGAAAAATATGATATAAAGGGGGAAAGGGGAGGGCTACAAGTTAGAAGAGGAATAGTTCCCAGGGGTGCCGTGATGAATCTTTCACGCGTTTTATCGTTTTGCATCAGGAATCGAACCTTAGACCGATCTCTTCTTCGGACCTAATATAATTTATAGCTGACGGAGTATTTATAGCGTGCGTACGATCATACGCAATGGTGAGGTCAGCATACTAATGACCCAGTTTGTTTACAGAAAGTTGCATGGGGAAATAATATTTGTGTTTATGATTTTCGGTACATGTTTGTGAAAATGTAGTTACACATTTTCTTATAATCAAAGATATATAATAAGCTACTATCAGCTAACCTATCTAAAATTTACTGAAATTAAATTACGAGTACATTTCTTTTCAACATTTCTGGTTTTATTTTACGGGAAAGTTTCAACTATAGTTTGCACCACATTTGTTATCACTTTAAGGAATGTGCAATCATAGCGCATGGCCTAGTTTTTAACCAACTTCTGCAAAGTGTTCGAAACGTCAGGAATTAAAAAAAATAAAAATACACGTTGTAATAATCGCGAAAACCAAAGAAATCATTATTACGATTCGTAGTTTACTTAAACTTTAAAATTCATAGTTCTAATTAGTGTAGAGTTTGTACCTATTACAGTTTGTTTAGGTTTCATATTGAATCTAAGAACGTTTCTAGGAATGATCTGGTATTTTGGGATTTCCACCCTTCCGGTATCCAAAACACATTGGATAACTTTAAATACACTAAAACTAAAACGTTACTGACCGTAAATTTGGTTGTCTTGTCTATTTCACTTAGTTCATAAAGTCAGTATGCAAGGTGAGGGAAATGCATGTCAAGACACCTATGAGCTTGGTTCTTGAACCGAGAATGCAAGCGTGCGGTCTAGAAACTGTGTCCATCGTCTGAAGTTTATGTTGCCCTGGTAGTTGGTAGTTAGGAAGGTTTAGATGTGAGAGAAATACTCTAATCTTGTAACACATTATTTTGGTAAATCAGTACCTACAACTAATTATAGAAAATAAAATGCTTATAATAAAAATAAATAAATTAGTAGTAGTTTCGAAGGGCCTTCATTTCTGCCAACGTTCCGTGTGTCCTGGAGCCACCGGGTCTTAGTAGATCCGATGGTAAACGACCAGACGGTTTGACCCTGGTGCCATGGAAAAACGGCAAGTGCTTAGTGTGGGACGCTACTTGCGTCAGCACTGTCGCAGCCACCCACCTGAGTCGAACCGTCCATACACCGGCAGCAGCAGCAGAGGATGCCGCCTGTAGAAAGCGGCAGAAGTACGCGGCAATGGAGCCACAGTATTATTTTGTGCCCATTGCCGTGGAAACTATGGGCAGTTGGGGCACTGCGGCCAAGAGCTTGATCTCAGAAGTTGGCCGCAGGATACGAGATAACGGTGGCGACTCCCGCTCTGGCTCGTTCTTGGTGCAAAGATTGGCCATTGCAATTCAGCGTGGGAATGCTGCCAGCGTTATGGGCACTTTTGCACCAGGCACGGTCCGGGGCGGGCTGTTTGATTAGGCTAGTTTTTATTTATTTTAAATTAGAATTAATTAGTAGATATAATTATAATTTGACATGTAAAATAACATTTTATGACTGTGGAAAATTTGTTATATCCTATTTAAATATAAATTATTAAATATAACAATAATAAATAAAAAACTAATTCAATAAAAAAAATTAAAAAATTAGTAGTGAAAAATATATTTTTAGAAACAAGATTTTATTTAAATTACTCAGAACTTAGAATGGGTTATTATAATTGAATGCGCATACAACATTAATTCATGTCTGTGCTGCTAGCCATTGTAGAGTTCCCTAGTCAGGATCTAAGCCAAAGTGCAGCAAAACGCAAACACAAAATTTCGTGTCTTGACCGTTAAAGATTTCCTTTATCTGGAGCTAATCCTGGATATTCAGGTCATGCTTGGCATAAAAATCCATTGTCCTGATCCAACTGATCCAACATGTTAAAATTCAACTCCGTAGGATACGAAGAAATGGTTTTAATTTAAATACACCTAACACACCTTAACATTGCAAGTTAATAAATAAAAAACTTGTAATTCCTACATAAAAATAAAATAAGTTTTGTATTTCAATACAAATAAAATCGGCACATTTTCATTTTTATTAAGGTAACTTCAATTACAAATAGCTTTGAGTTAGAATTAAACTAGTTCAGAGGTCTACGCTGTTCGAAAATATTTGTAAAGACTGTTTTGCCTAAGAAAAATTTGAATAAAAGAAACTTCGTTCAATATAACTTTTTTCAATTTTAAGTGTAAGTAGGTAGGTGCTATTTGTTTGTTAGAAAAGTTTTTTTCGAGAACAAAAGAATAGAAAGTCTTATTCAGCGAGATGGGAGGGTTCTAAGTGGAAAGTGTACCGTCGCAAAGAAAAAGGAAAAGAGTAAAGCGTGAAATAATTAGCTACCTTATTTGATTGAAACAATTCATTTAAAAAACATTTTATTACTGTTCCATCAACAAAAGGGCAAAACAAGCTCTATGATGCATGATTTAATTCCCTTCTGCCTATTTTCCCATCGGACTGCCAGAGCGGGCACGAAAAATTGACACCGCTTTATGGGTGATATTCCTAAAGCCCGTACGAAGCGCTTTGATTCCACTTTTAAGTAGAATCAAAGCGGTTGTGCGAACTGCTGCGTGCGGTTTCGTAGAAGCGAGTTATTTATAAAATAGACATATTAAATATCACGTTTCAGAATTTCGTATATATTAAAGTTATATGATTATTTACGGGATATTTACCGTGGTAAGGTTGTGGAAGGAGCTCCTCACCACGGTAAATATCCCGTAAATAATCATATAACTTTAGTGAACAACCGTGATAGTTTAAAACAGTGTTTCGTATATATTGTGTGTTAGGTGAAGTAATTAGATAGTGCGATTATACCTAATATGTATTTTGTTTTAGTTGCAATACCGTAATGTAAACGGAGTTGAGTGTGAATAAATAGAGTATCACACAAACTTTGCACAAGACCAGAATATCCAGAAAAACCTGCACGAGCGCTTTCCTTATCCGTGATAAAGTTCTGCTTTTTGCTCAACTGTACTTTCGTACAGCTTTCTCTCCCGACTATGCCCCCCGTAACTGCAATAAGTGTCGCAAAACTTTCGCGAAACATCCTTTACTTCGCGTTAGACATGTTTGGTTTTTAGATTCCACTCGGCTGAGCTGTGCGGTACTTATTCAATCAGTATGAGAATTTTCGAATTAAAAATAAATAACAACATTTTTATATATAGTTTATTTCTGAATTGCACCTTGCTTTTTTTCAAGCGCAATAATATTTCTACGAAAATATATATATTTAAAGTAACAATCATATTGCAACACGAATTTGTGAATAAGCATATCTTTACTTTTGATCTATAGTTATTAACCAAATAAACACGCTATCGATAAGTTTCGGTATTCACCGCCTGGCTCCATCATCAGACCTTCATCACCAAGTAATGTACCTACTTGTTAAAACCAACTTAGTGAGTCCAAACTCGAGGGGTAGCTAATGAATAAGTCGATGATACCATATTATTCTATTGTTGTGTGGATTACAAATACTTGCCAAGTTTAAATTGATACGACAATAATATAAGTAAGTTTCTTCTAGGCAAGCGTGCTCCATCGTAGACTGCATCATCGCTTAACATCAGACGAGGTGGCGATCAAATGCAAGCCTATTATGTGATATTTTAAAAAGTAGGCTAAAATCAATAAACAAAAATTGTTTACATAGTATGTTAGTTAAACTGATAGAGCTAATATTAGCGTATTAAAAGTCTTCAGCGGCGTTTTTGAACCGCGTCAATAGTTAAGTTGGTTATTCTGCCTCTCATTTGCGTCTGGGCAAGGTACCAGTATTTGATACATATAACACGTATCAAAATTACTACATATTGTAACTTTTGAATTGAATTTTATATGGAATTTGATGCGTATTTTACGCACCTTTGCGTAGCTTTGCTTATAAAATATTTATCATCGTCACTGGTCGGTAATAAATTAATAAAGTCAGAAATCATAATGAGATCACGGGCTTGACCACATGCTTTATTTTCAATTTTCTAAAATGGTAAACTGCTAAATGGGCAATCTGCTAAGTCACCATTTCAGGTACTGTATCAATAAAATAGCGTAGCTAAGTTCGTATCCCGTTCCTTAGTTATGGGTCACTGTCTAACTCAATCGCGAATTTGATTCGATATTGTTGTTTACTTGTAGTTGCGATACTACTTACGAATCGAGCTACTCGTAAACAGAATTGGTATTCTTTTGACTAGGTGTGATTCGATTCTTTTAGGCATTTACTACTTTGTACTCGAGAATTCTCTTGCACTTGTGACTTTTTTAATTAGTATTCTTGATTCGTAATAACTTAGTACAGTCATGAACAAAAGGTAGAGCTGAACTTATGTATCTTCTATCTATATATATGATAAAACTGTAGCCGAGCTACCTGTACATTGAATATTTTTGGAAAATTTTGACTGTGGGGATCGTCATTACCGATATAGATGCCATAACAGTTTTTTTGACTGTCTTTTTGTTATCGCATCACGCTCAAAATATTTAACGGATTTAAATAAAAGTTGGCATAGTAATTATTTATATCACGGATCAACATTTAAGCTACTTTTTATTAAGGTTTTTAAAGTTTGTATGGAGTATTTTATTCCCTAGAATTACGCCACTATTTTAGTGCATTTTGCACTAAGAAAGTAGGCACATAGGTGAATAGTACCTACACACTGCAAAATTGATTTTTTGAGCGGCAAGTAGGTACTTTTATTACCAAAACAAAATACAAGCTAACACAACAGTTAGGCTGCCCATAGACCTTTGAAGGTCTAAATACAATCAAAATGCTCCAGCCCGCTATTAGTTGACAGCCTTCCCAGCATGCTGGTGGCATTACCACGTATTTTGTATAACCTAGATATTTGTATCAAAGTTGTGGTTGTTGCCGTATCCAGTTAGTCAAAACGTAACGAAAACGATCCTCATTGAAAACCCGAAACTGTATCAAGCATTTTCCAAGTGACTTGTCTTTATAAAACATTCACTTCAAGTTTCCAAACAGTGTAGTGCTACTCAAGCGTACAAGTGGTAAGAATACGAAACCGCGTCGACAGCTACCGGAATAACTTAATTTCGATGGAGAGCACTTTAAAAAGAACGGGTCTTAAAGCACAATTGTCGCTTCAGAAGTGCAGACACCGTGAAAATCTGTAAAATAATACCCCGGCACTAGTTAAGCCGTTTCCTAGCTGACGATACAATAAAATAAGCACTACTTAGGTACTATTCTACAAATTACGAGAAAGCGAGCTCAGCTTGAAATAATTAAGATTCTTTGTCCAGTGAGACGCAACTGTGCAAGGGTGCACTTTGTAATGATTGTTGTGTCCTCATAGTACATGTTGTTAGTAAAGTTGTCCTTGTCTTTGTGTGTGTGTTTCGTAACGTCCCGGGCATGTCAAGGAACCCTAGTGGGGAGCAATCCCACTAATATTATAAATGTGAAAGTTGGATGGATGGATGTTTGTTACTCAATCACTTCAGAACGGCTGAACGGATCTGGATGAAATTTGGCACAGAGAGAGATTATACTCGGAATAGCACATATGCTACTTTAAAATGGCTGGACTGATTTGGATGAAATTTTGTGCTCCTGGAGCGGGTCATGGTAGCGAGGCCGAAGGGCGAGCTATCACCCGTGCGAAGCCGGGGCGGGTGGCTCGTGTAAAATAATTATTATAGTTTTAAAAGTAAAAATTAGCTTATGTTATTTGGTACAACAAAACAAAAGAGTCCAAATTCGAGGAGTTTTTTAGTAGCAATTGCAGAGTTCCAATATCTCATATATGTTTCTAAAATAAGTCTGGCACAGAAGATTCATAATAGTGCACTATACTTATTATACTATCATGTAAGTTTAACAATCTAACCAAATTGTTTAACTTATAGCTATTAAAAGACTATAAGTGAATTGAGCCTGATAAGTCATATTATATTTCTGTTATCTAAAATTATTAGACTGTATCTGTTCTCTAAGTATTTAAATAAGAATGATAAGTAATATTAGATTATTCAGAAAATAAAGCAGTGTTTTATGTCATGGACCTCAAGCACGCCCAAGACAAAGACACCTTTATCCCCGAGGAGAATACTCTACTTTTCACACTTTCTGCAAGACTATAAAAAGATATACTAGTATAAAGCAAGTATTTATTATACTCGTAGAAGTAGATCAATTTTTACTAAACTAAAAGTTAATATTAATGTTTATTACATTAGACTAGTTGTTGAAAGACAAATGAATGTACTTTCTAACCGATTTCAATAAAGAACTCGGTTGTATTTTTATCTGAATCCACTCACTCACGGTCATGCTACACGTTACAGTCCAAAACTGACTAGCATGGCTAGATTGCGCACCGCGACAAAATCTTGTCGTCCCTTTGTCGAGCGAGAACGCACTAAGGTGCCTACGGTTTTGTATACGCCTCTCGCTTTGGCACGATAAAAAGAGTCGTCAAAATTTTGTCGCGGTGTGAATGCTAGCCCCAGGTCGTCTGTTGCTAAATTTCGGTGATCTTTTATGAACACCTATATATTCGAGCGACGCCGTAAGTGCCACATTTGGTTATGAATCATAATAAAACTAGAAACCCGCCCCGGCTTCGCACGGGTATAATTTAGAAAAAAAAGATGTGAAAAATGTGAACATAAGCCATGTCACTTTTCTGCGACTTGCAAAATATTGTTTTTTTTTTTTTACATATAATTTAATTAGGTTTTATCAAACTAATCACACTAATATAATTATAAATGAGAAAGTTTGTGTGTGTGTGTTTGTTACTTCTTCATGCAGAAACGGCTTGTCAGATTTGGATGAAATTTGGAATATAGATTGCTTATATCCTGGATTAACACATAAGTACATACTTTTCATCATCATCATCACTGTTTTACATTACTACGCGGGTGAAACCACGGGGAGCAGCTAGTTATAAATATAATTATATTATAAACCATCCGTGAAAAATTATCTAACTGATAGTGAAAACCACATCAAAATCCGTTCCGTGGCTTAGAAAGAGTTAAGCGGGAAGCGACTTCATTTTATACTATAAAAAAATAGAGATAAGAGTTAGAGGAGAGATATTTAAACTCAAGCGATTGAAAAAGCTGAGGTAGCCTATTCTAAACAGCTAGACTTGATAGCGTGAGATCGCGGGTTCACATCCCGGGCCCGTTACTAATGAGCCCTTTGGAGTTTATGTATGGATTTTCATACCACTGGCTTTTCAGTGAAAGAAAACACTGTAAGGAAACCAACCACCAACCCGTAACTGGGCCAGTGTGGTGGATATGGCCCAATCGCCCTTTCGGGGGTAGGCCTAAGTCCAGCAGTGGATATATTAAAAGGCTGATAATGCTATTATTTTATGGTAAAGTGATTTCATTTCTAAAACGATTTTTAAAATATTTCAACGGCTAATTTAATTTTGTCTTCTGCGTCATCAGAACTATTGTTCTTTGGAATTGTTTACACAGTCTGTCATCATTGTTCCTCGTTTTGATTATGATAAAGATTGTTTTCAACAGACACCTACGTATTTTCTTTTGTTTCCAGGATAAGGACTTCATTTGTTTCTATTAACTTAGGTAATCAATCATTTTTGGTAAGTATAGGTACGTTGAGTGTACACTGGTGTGTACTTTGTCGTCGTTCATTTGTCAAATATAACATTGAATTTTCCATACTTACCTTTACTGTACGCGTACATAATTAATCTTTGATAGATGATAGAGAAATATTGACAGTTTCTATAAAAAATTATAACACCCGGCAACGGTACTTTTGACGCATCATACTTATTTCGCAAATGGTATACCTTACCCTAAGAACAAGTATTGATAGTTTTCGAAAAAAAATTCATTTACGTATTGTTACATACATTTTTAGTTAAGAAACTTCACTCAAATACGGAAAAAATCGAATAGCTTTCACCCAGAAATGTATTTAAAAATACAAAAAACGAAAAAAGTTTTCGAAAACTTGAATGAAAAGTATGAACCAATTCGCATGTTTATTTTAAAAGATCTATTGAATGATACGTCACATAACGATGCGACTTTACACGTTTATCATTATCAGCCTTTTAAAGCCGTAACATACGTTCGTACCATGAACCACGAACCGCCGTCTGACCAACAGGAGGGAAAGAGAAAATCGTACCACGTTACCTCCTGTTGGTCAGACGGCAGTTCGTGGTACGCACGTCTGTTACGGCTTTTACGTTGTCACAGCTGGGACACAGACCTTCTCTCAGAGAGAGCGAGAGAGAGACAGGATAGGACCTAATGCTGGCCCAGTGCATGTTGTTGAATATCATATTAAGCCTGAACTTTTGAGATACCCGGACATACCGGTTTCCTCACTACATCACCTATCCAGTCCAAGTTCCAAAACGGACGGGGATCTCAATCCGTTTTTTAGTTTTTACCACAGAACTTCGTAATTTATGAACGGATTTGGAAAGTTCTTTTTTTTATTTGAAAGGATTACTTTCAGATTGGTCCCATAGAAAATCGAAAATCGTTTCAATAGTTTGGCTTATAAATAAAAATATCTGGAAAAATTACTATATTACTAATTTTGAAGACGGTTTTTTAAAATAAATAAAAGTTCTGCAGTGAAGATAATTTAGCAATTCTGCCAGTGTTCTAGGAACCCTGCCGCACTGTGGTCTCGACGGAGTTTTTATTTTGTATGACATTTTTTTTTTTAAATTTGAAGTTATTAATTTTGTAAGAGATGTGTAAATAAATAAAATAAAAAAATATTAGGGACAATTGATAATTATCATCTCATTTATCAAAATTGGGGGTTGTTTAAACTGTTACTTGAAATATACATACATGTACGTTAAATAAAATACCTACCCTATTTTATGAAACCCGATATAATATACTATAACTGATATATGTATATTGATATCAGAAGACCAAAACAGACCAATATAATGTAAGGCAGCTTAGCGGTTCTCAATACTCAACAATTTCCAAACCTTTTCCACAAATAGTTAAAGTTTAATTGAATCCAATACTTTCCGTTCCAAACAACGATTTTATGACACCTGAAATATATCACAGATAGGTTATTGAGTTTCAAACTTGCAGCGTAGGTACGGGAATATTCGCGGAGGTCGAATGTGCCAAAAACTTTAACTGGAATCTCGCACGGGGTAAGTCTCGGTTAAAGTGTAGGTGCCTCGCGACACCTCGAGTGGTCTCGGCGTGCAAACTATGTCTTTGTTTCCAAGAGTCTGTTTACTGCGGTGAGGTGTTTATTTGACGACACCTGAAAGAATGTCAAAATACGACCTAAATAAACAATATTATGACGTTTTCCCGCGGTGTTGACTTTGTAGATATGGAAAAATAAACGGAGACATTTTTAAAAGGTTTTGTTAGCGAACTTTTTGCTCGTTAAAGAAAAACTTTAACACAGCCCTATATCTATTACCTATCTTCAATAAATGCTAAATTTATAAAGCCTATATCTGACACGAAATATTGCCAGCCTCCCCGCACTTAATTCCCCCTAGGGGCTTCAATTTCGTCGCAAAATTTAGTACCTACAAAACAGCTTACGCCGCTATACCTTGTATTAAGGACACTTTCTATCATCACAGTCAATTGTGAGCTTGTCGGCCTAAAAACGTGATATCACAAAGAGTGTCGGTGTAGGGCGAGAGAGAGCGGGCGGAGCGAGGTCGCGCGGCCGCGGAGGGCCCTTGGCTTTGTTCCACTGGCAACAATGCCACCGAGGGCCCACTTGTGCGCACTTGTATCGGATGCAAGCGATGTTTCGTTCGTGTGGATTAGGGTTTCAAGACAGGGTCGCACTTCGACTTTTCCGCTCTTTTTAGCTGTTCCGGTCTTTTTAGACGCGTAGGGGTTTGTTAATCTTGTTCACGTCCTAAAGCGCTTTGGACAATTTAATCTTACAAAATGAAATCCTTCGTATAGTTTGTTCAAGTCGATTTGCCTTATATTGTTAGCTTGAACAATGTAAGGCAAATTAACTTCTTCACATATTTGCGTCCATTACAGATGATTTAAAAGTGTGTAGGTTAAAAACGAAGAAGTGATACTGAATGAGTGGTTTTTGGAAGACGCAGCGTAGGTAGGCCTCCCACTAGATGGACCGACGACATCGTGAGAGTCGCGGGAATCCAGTGGATGCAGATGGTAGGGTGTCGTTCAGTGTTAATATTAAAGGGGGAGGCATATGTTCAGCAGTGGACGTCTTCTGGCTGATTATGATGATACTTTATTTCGGCAACTAGAGGTGAAAAATAATAAGAGGAAAGATGGAACAGTCCTTATTATACATACAGATTAAGTAGTAATTGTAGCGTAAAAAAATATTCTGTAGTTTGGCTTAAGTCTAGCACAACGATGCAAGCATAAGCACGAAGCACCTTTCCAATCCTAAGAAAAACACAAATAAATAGATGGACGGTCACGAAAAACCTACATGGGTTAGTATAGATTCGCTTCATAAAATCACAAAAAATATGTTATTATTTATTATCATTCATTATCTAGATACCCCATTGCAAAGAATACGTCCCTGTTTGCAAAGAGTAGTAATTATATGATATTTATGCGAGTTGCCCCTCCCCTCTCGTCTCAAGCGTCTGTAAGAAGTGCGGTGATACGGCGACGAAAGTTATGACCCAGCACAATAATGCCATCCACTAGAAGTTTTTGTGTCAAAGATGATGCAATTATGATAAAACGATGTAGAAAATATATTTTTACTTTATATCTCAGTAGCTGGCGTGTTCTAATTACAAATCGCAGGGAATGGTTCGAAATACCAACAAATGACTTTGATCTGTCGGTGAAGGAAAACATTGTAAGGAAACCATAGAATGATGGTAGGGTACTCTTCAATGCCCGAATGGCTAGCTATGACCCTCAAGAAGAAAATCTGTCGCCAATCACCTCTGCCAATCGGCTGTAACCAATAGTTATTTGTGTTACAAGGGGAACAGTAATATTTTGTTCATGGAGGGCGTTATTTTTAATTCTGAGCAAAGCTATGTAGTAGAATCCGAAGCAGAACGGGGGGTTCTAAATTAGAACCCTGCCTGAGTGTAGCGAGGAATTCATTATATTCCACCCGAGAACAATATATTTTAGGGAATATATATATATATATATATGTATTTAGAATAATATATGAGGGGGAAAAAATTACATGTTGAAAATGAGTACCATAGAGAATTTAATGTCGATCATGTAATGAGTATTTTTTCATTCAACATTCACGCGATCGGCTTCAACCTAACTAAACTAATCTATCAGAAATACGAACGCGGACCAGCCAGAAGAGAGAAAGCTCAAACTCCCATAGGAATAAACTTAAATTTGGTTCCCGCAATCCTCCAAAGCCAAACGTAATTTTTGAATAGGTGTGATGAAAGAATATTTACTGTACTCTAAGTTCTCATAAATAAGAATAATCACATTTACTAAGCACTTTGTTCGTAGTTAGGACCAATCGATGCTTACAGGGTATTATAAAAACCTGCGCCGAGTTACTAACTGCGTAAATCGAAAACTTTTTCGCCAGAGAGGTCGACCATAAAGCTTAAATTTTCAGGCTTCAAGGCTTCAATTTAATTAATTTTGCACGTAGGAGTTTGTGGAATTTTGATGTGAAACGTCTAAATAAAAATGTATTTTGTCCCACAATTTGGAGTCAATTTTTTTAATGTCCATTGAAATTGGTTAAGTGTTTGATTATTTTGGGATATTACAGCTATTTAATTTTTGTCAATATGTAGTGAAATATCTGACAGATCTTAGGTAATCTAGTAAATATTTTTTAGAGTAGGTATTCCTTTAATTCTTGTATTGTATCTAGTTGTATGTAGTATCTAGTTTGTATTAATATTAAATTCTGATATTTAATAATTTTGTCATCATCATCAGCCAGAAGACGTGCACTTCTGAACCTGCCTTCCCTTTTTACCCTCCACACTGCCACCTGCATCCACTGGATGCCCGCGACTCCCACAATGTCGTAGGTGTATTTAGTGGGAGGTCAACCTACGCTGCGTCTTCCGGTTCGTGGTCTCCACTCAAGAACCTTTCTTCCCCATCGATTGTTGGTTCTTCGAGCGATGTGGCCTGCCCAATGCCACTTCAATTTGTAAAATAATTTTATACTTATGTTAATTCTGATCTAGCCTAATGATATCTAATTATATTTTAACATGTGTTTATGGGTAGTATAAACATATAATAAATGAATTTGAATTCCTTTTCTAGATAAATTTCTAAATTCTGTATAAGCACCATGCACTCATCTTTTATTACCACCAAGACACCATCGCTTCATGGCTGAAAACGATAAGTCGCGAGTGAATCGGTATCTTCTAGGCAAACGTGCTCTAACGTAGACCGCAAAAAAGCTTCACAATTTCAGTCGAGTTTGAATTTGCAAGCCTATTTCTAGCAAAAAGCTGAGCGTTACTTAAAAATATCTTACTGTTGTGTGTTATAAGGTTTTTAAGTGAGCGTGTAAGGCGGCACACTCGAACCCTGCTTAAGTACGAGTCCGGCTAAATGCCGGAAGACGTGAGGGCCTTACGCTTTGTTATAGCGACAATGGGAGGGAAATGTCTTTCCACTTTTTGACTCGAATATGTATATTCTGAATAGAGAGTTTTGTAGAGGTATCAATAGGGCACGTTCGATTTCATTCTTAGTTTCTTGTCGTTAGGATTTTGTAACAAAATTACATTCTTTGATTACTTTATATATTTTATTTATATACTATCAAAAACTATATGAAACACACACAGCACCAGCCAATAAATTTCCACTGCTGAACAAAGGCCTCACTCTTCTTAAAACTTTATAGGAAAAAATGTATAAAATATGGGAAACAACTGATGCAACATAATTAATAACTATATTTTTTACAAAAACAATTACAATCGACTTCACGGTAAAAAAAAACAGGATTCATCCCCCAATTTTCCAACTTTAGAGGTGGCATATTTTTTCTAATTTAAATGGAACTATCCTCGATAATCGAATAAAAAAAACGTTAAAATTTGTTTACTATCAGTGGTGATAACAAAACGCGTAAAAAACAAAAATATATAGTTACAGTCGAATTATAACATATGTAGAAGATTATTCATAACAACGATGTTTAACAATCGAAAGCATTATGGCAAAAAGTATGGTAAATATTGTTTTTTTTTACCTTCGCGATATATCCGCAGAGATCTTGACCACAGATAAAATTTTGACGTTATACGCCTCATCAAAAATACTCAGTTCTAACTTCATTTGAAAGAAATCTCAAACAAGCGCATACTTAATAGAAATATATGGCAAGAATTGCACAGATTCTGTGAGAGTGTGCTAAAAGAATTGAATCTAAATTCATCGACTACAAATAAAATGAAGTTGTGAAAGTTCCACGGTGCAATTAAACCGCGCTTTACTGCTACAGTCCCTTGAAATAAAGAACTTTAAAGAAATGTACTTTTGCACCGTAGAGTTACCATTATTTTGGAAGAAAAGAACACTGTTGTTTTCGCTGGCCATTTTAATGGACTTAGAACTATGCCAGGGTTCGGTTCTATGTATGTTTTTGTGTTCCGACAATATTAAGTTATATCCATCCATTTGTCCAATTGGTGGTGTCCATTTGTGTGGTGTTTGTTTGCTAGTTGCATCCATCTGTCTGTCTCTTCGTCTATCCGTTTCTACTTATTTTTTAGAACCCCTTAGCTTCTATATTTATTAAGATAAGTGCATGAAAATTAGCACATTTAGAGTTTTATTATAGATCTCAATTTTATATTTTACAAAAACATAATATTTTTTTTAGGCGTGGCTCTGGTACATTTTAAATGGTGATGAATTTTTTTTCGCTGCATTCCCTTCGGTGGGGGTATCGTTGAATAGGTATTTAAAAATAAAGGTAAGGTTACATACACCACTTTTATATCAAGTGTATTCTTTGCTTTGGTCTCCCCTGCATTTCTAAACTATTAGATTTTGACGGGACTTTCACTGGCAGATAGCTAATGTTATAAGAAGTAATCCGCGTGGGTGAAATCTCTGGGCGCAGCTAGTTAATAATATATCTGAACATAGTTCTCGTTGACTGACTGGTTTTATACTGTGCGGCTATAATGTATAAGACTTAACTGTTTTAGACTGTTTTAACACTGGCTATTAATCCAAAAGTAATATCCGAAGAGAGATGTGTGTATCTTCTAACCTTTTCAGGTTCCTTTATTTCTAGTAGGGTGGCAAAACTGCAGCGTGGCAGTTAAGTTGGTAGGTTCTGCTCGATTGCACATAGCTTGACCTGGACGTGGTCACCCAAAACTTACATTTAATCGAGCCAGGACCAAGAACTAAGCTTGCCTCATAAGGAAAAGGAAAAACAGAATTTTCACCAATACTAAAAATGAATATTTTATTCGAAAATAATAATAAAGAGTCACATAAAAATCTTTCCAATTCTCGTAAAACTTACACACAAAATAATTTATCTGAGTGAATAATTACCCCCTTTGCGCAACGGTTTCTAAAACCATAGACAACGAAGCTTTTATTGCGAACACATCTTTGTCATAGAAGCGAGCGGATGCAGGGACGGAAGCGGGAATGGGCTATACAGATGCATTACAAGGTTAAGTAAATATCTCAAGGACGTCCCTAGTAGAGCAACACGGCTACCTCGTTTTTTAAAAGTTTTTTTTTGAGGGAGAAATCTTCCAACGATAGCCGGCTGCTTTGGAGTGCAGCCAGTTTATGTGGCATATGTAGCGAAAACCCCCCGGTGACCAGCCTTAATGCTTGACAAGAGCACTCCGAGATCTCCAGAGGCAAGCACCGGAGCCCTCGGGGGGCAAGTGAGCCGGGGCTCACTTGAGATGTTGGTCAGAGCCCCATCTTTGACCATCCCGAGCCCAGAGGTTTCCTTTTAGCAGCCTATTATTACAGGCATGAGGCTATTACAGGCAAGAGGCTAAAAGGACGCCATTCCAACTGGCTCCTTCTTTCCGGAATGTATCCATTCCGATAGCTGACCAGCTTGAGCTTTTGGGCGTCTCTCTGTCTTCTACCCTCAACTTGGCTCCTATATTGAGGACAAGGCTCAATTGGCTGCCAAAAAGCTGGGTATCCTATCGAAGGTGCGTCGGTACTTCACGTCGGAACAGTTGCTTACACTGTACCAAGCACAAGTTCGGTCGTGCATGGAGTACTGCTCTCACCTTTGAGATGGATCAGCTAAGTGCCCGCTTGGGGCGTTAGTCTATTGAGTGACGCGCCAAGAGACTCGTCAGCAACGAATCCCTGGTTCAGACTAACCTCCTTAGTCTTGAGCATCGGCGCAAAGTTGCTAGTCTATCAGTTTTTTATCGGATACATTTCGGAGAGTGTGTATCGGATACATTTCGGAGTGTGTGCATCGGATCTGCATGATCTAATTCCCTCCTGCCCATTTTTCTATCGGACTGCCAGAGCAGGCACGAAAAATTGGCACGCTTTATGGTTGATATTCTGAAAACCCGTACGAAGCGCTTTGATTCTACTTTTATTGTGCGTACTGCTGGTCTGTGGAATGCGCTGCCTGAATGGGTGTTCCCCGATAGTTCAAATCTAGGTGTCTCCAAATCACGAGTGAATCGGCTTCTTCTAGGCAAGAGTGCTCCATCGTAGACCGCATCATCGCTTAACATCAGGCGTGTTGGCGGTCAAACGCAAGCCTATTTACGATTTTCAAAAAAAAATAATTAGATGCCGTATTCTATTGCCCCGGAGCCAGGGCTAGTTCTCTCCCAGGGTTCGCTTGGGGCTTGAGTGAATGGTTAGAGCCCCAACTCTCATAGATATCAGTTTTCACATCGCCGCTGCGAGCTGGTGCCATGTAGCTCTATAGCTTGCACGAAAAAATTGTCCTTTCCTCACATGTTTTTTCACTACAAAAAAATTACCTGTTCTCGAGACTACAAATATTGCGCACACGTGTAATAATGGATTTAGCTTAGAATTTATTAACTTGAAACTTTCATGAAAATAAATTACAAAAGCTCACTTCACTACTCATATTTGTTAAAAGAATCTTGTCGACTATCTCGTCTCTGAAATGGACTTTTTCTGCACAAAGAAAACATTTTACCTGTTTATATTTTGGAGGGCGGAGCTAGGAAGGGGGTAAGGGGGAGAGATAAGAATCAAATAGATGTTGTTTCACTGCACGCCGCTCCGTCGCGCAGCCATATGCACGTGATGACAACTGGCTGGCATATCTTGACACTTGCTGAGAAATAACCCTTCTACACTGAGATTTTATGACCTAGGTATTTCAGCTTCACTTATGCGGTACATTGTTGAATTATAACATTAAATATATTCCATTTCAACATAGTCACTCGTCGTGTCCTCATATGTTTTTAAATTGACCTAGATTTTCTCATTTTTAAGCCCCGATGCAAATAGAGGGTTGTTATAAGTTTAACGTGTGTATCTGTGTCTGTCTCTGGCATCTTATTGCTCCCAAACGGCTAAACTGATTTTGATTTACTTTTAAGGGTTTCGTACCAAAAGGGTGTAAATAGGACCCTATTACTAAGCCTACTCTGTCTGTTTGTCTATCTCTCTGTCCATCCGTCCATCTGTACGTCCTACCTTTTAACGGCTGTATCTTTCGATCCGTATTAGATACCGAGTTGAGTTTTTTACAGAATATGTAATGTTACGGCGGATTAACTAAGAAATAATAATATCAAAAACGTATAACGAATTTTTTTGTATTTGCGCTAATGGAAAAACGGTGATACGTACAAGCGTTAAACTTATCATGATTATAGTACACACTCTAAAGTATAACAACTAATAAGAAATAATGGCCAAGTGCGAGACGGTGACAAATTTCTGTTTACCAATGGTTCTCGCACGATCACCGAAGTTAAGTAACTTATAATATGTAATATGCAACTAATAATGCAGTCGGTACTTGTATGGGTGATCGACTGGGCGTTGATGGGGATCTTTTTGCAATAAATTTTTGTACTTCATTAGTCTGCTAACAAGTTATGTGGTGGCTCGGAACCTTCAATAGGCGAGCCTGACTCTCACTTGGCCGGTTTTTATTTTTTACTTGAAAGTGACTTGATTGAAAGTGTTCTTAGCTATTATTGAAGAAAATCTGTTTAGCCGTTTGAGAATTATCAGCTCTTTTATAGTTTTTTTAAAATATTTGTTTTGTATACTTGTTACTTATATAATATGGATAATAATTTCTGAAAAATATTTGCAGCATAAAGAATAAACACCTACTAAATCAGTCTCTCACTTTTTAACTGATGAAATAGGAATAGATTCTCTATCATTACCGAAAATAGGTAGTTAAAACGTATTTCTTTAACAAGTTTTCATAATAATCAGAAGAAAAAAAAACTGTAAAAATTGTAAAGAAATTTTAATACGATACGGTTTTCATAACTTAAGAAAAGGTTTAAAGTATATAAAAAAAACTAATATAAATAAATTTTATAAACTATTATAAAATTGCATACGGTTTAATGCAAAATATGCGAGGAGATTGCAATGGGCTCGTAACAGCGTAAAATATTTCCCGTAATATTGCGGTTAGCTGCGACAAGCACTAGTGCGGCGTAAATATATTTTTATAAATAATTGCCTTTAGTAGCGTTGCGTGTTAACAAAATTTTTACATGAGACAAATTTTATGGCGAGTCAGAGCAGTGCGGTGCACGAAATTACCAAAATCGTTTGGTCGCGCTACTGTTTTTACCTGAAGTATGTTTCGGCTGACGTAACGGTCATGAAACGTATTTTGGCAGTGCGATAAGGAAATGACACAAAGAAAACAAACTACAGTCCGCTTCGGCCGAAAATTTGTTAGCGAGCAGAGCGAGGGCGGCGAGGGGCGCACGAGATAGCGCGACTGTCAAACTTATTGGAACGATGTCAAAGATCGCTCGTAGCGGATATCTACCTGCCCACTCTCACTGTTGTAGCCAATATCAATATTGGATGTTTTTGGGAAATAAACGTTTTTCTTCAAACAGCTCCGGTGAAAAAAATTGCGGTTCAATTACCACGATAGGATTTTCGTGAAGTTAAAAAGCTTTTTAATTAAAACGTCTAACCGAGGCTATTGAATAGTGCTTAATTGATAAATATTAAGCGCCCAAATTACTTTTGAACGATCCATTAGAAGTTACAAGATACTCGTCAACAATATCTGAAAATCAAAGAGATTTCCAGCGGTGGCAGATTTAAAATATTTCCGAAACCGACAGATTCGTTCTATTGAAAAGCTGTTCGAACCTCGTCCACTTGAAGCTTTTGTCCAGCGTAAGGCTGTTAAAGAAAGAGGTATAATAGGACAAGCATTTGTAAGATTGCCTCCACTCGTAGCCGGGTCGATATATCGCAGGCATTGTATATTCACAGGCCTACTTCAAGGTAGGAACGTTAGATTCAAACGAGCACGCCACGCGAACACGATTGACGTATTATCGTTTTGTCTCGGAATAGCCTTCGTGGAAACGATTTCAGTGGCCGCCGACCCATTTAATTTAACAGACAATGTGTACAGACTGCAGAGCGGCGATTTGTCAAGGGAATGAATCTCAACAAAGGGCGTATTCATTTGAATGGCAACTTGTTGTACGAGACCGTTTTAATTTCATAAGTCGTTTATCATAATCAAGAACGGCGGAGGGGGTAGGATAGGACCCTTGTCAGTGTCTGAGGAAACGTCACATACCTGTTCGGACAATGCGGACGGCCGGACGAGGCTTCGTCATATTTGATTTGATGCTTTTAGATTACTTTGGAACTATGATTTACTTTGAAAAGCGAGTCACTATTTTCGCTCCTTTTCACTAAAACTTAAAGGTGATAAGAATGCAAACAGACAGTTGGTACCATCCATTTATCAATCACGTTATTTGCGATCAAAATTTTTTTTTGGCCTCAGACATTTTGTCTATAATTATAGCCAGTCTCAAGTCTAGTGTGGACATTTTCAAGTACATAATCGATATTTTAAAGTTTCAAAAGATTTCTTCAAACTAGTCATAGTCACAGTATAAGCAAGCAAAGAATATAACGGTCAGTTTCAACTCATGCCACCAGTAATGTGATGGACATGAAAAGACAACCCACTAGATGAGAGTTGCGGCATCCAGTGGATGCAGATGGCAGGTTGTCGTTCAGTTTGGAGGTTAAAGGAGGAGGCCTATGTTCAGCAGCAGACGTCTTCTGGCTGATGATGATGACGAAAAGACACATGCAACCTCATTATGTCACTTGAGCGATGGTGGCCAAGTGGTAGGATGTGCGCTTTACAGGACCCAGATTGATGTTCGGCCCTACACCTGACTTATTTAGTACTTTTACTTAGATGGATCAGGTTAATTATGTCCAGTTTCGATGCTATCGCTCAAATAACGGTGAAAGTAAACAAACCGTAACAGGTAACCAGTGGTCGTGAGAAAATGGGTATGGCCTCTTGGAGAACCTCAACTAATACAAAGACAAAAGATGTTCACCAACATGTACTGGGCCAGCAAGGATTAGGGGATTCCCCTCATGGTGGGCCTCTGAGGCAAGGCCTGTGTCCCAAATTAGGCTGATACGTGATATCACTTGCCACATATAATACTTATCGCAGCGCCCTGTGGTTTCACTCGCTGTCCTACAGAAATTACTTGTTAATCCAGAAAATATGCTACCTCCATACCAAATTTCAAAAACGGCCCAATGTCTCAGTCTTAACCTAAAATTGTTTCAATTGTGTCACATTATAAAGGGTTATCTGATATTAAAATATACCAACAAAATATTTTACCTTAGCTTATCTACCTCATTCGATTGGGTGATTATTCTCCTCGCCAAGATCCACCGGCGAATTTACGCTAGAGATAGCGCCTACGGTGAAAATAGATTATCTGCCGTATACCGTGTAATGTATAACCGGAATAAAGCCTTTAAATACGCTGAAGAGCTGTGTAGATAGGTAGGTAGGTAATAATAATGATAATCATCATCAGCCAGAAGACGTCCACTGCTGAACATAGGCCTCCCCCTTAGATTTTCACTCTGAATGTCAACCTGCCATCAGCATTCACTTGATGCCCGTGACTCTCACGTTATAGTCGTTTTACCTAGGGAGAGGCCTACCTACGCTGGGTCTTCTGGTTCGTGGCATATAGATACAACGTGAATAGTGAAGAACCTTTCTTCTCCATCGGTTATCGGTTCTTCGAGCGATGTGGTCTGCCCATTGCCACTTCGACTTCTAAGTCTGAGCAGCTATGTCGGTGATTGTAGTTCTTCGGCTAATATCCTCGTTTAGGATTTTATCGCGCAAAAAGAAACTCCAAGCATAGCTCTCTTCATTGCCCGCTGTGCAACTTTAAGTTTATATTATCACTGGACACACACACACTGGTTAAAGATCCTAGTCTTTAGGCAATGTGGTATATTTTTGACGTGAAGATATCAAGAAACTTCCCGAACGCTGCCCATCCAAGTTGGATTCTTCGGGTGACCTTTTAGCCTAAGTTGGACCTATCTAGCTGGACAATCTGCAAACTCAAGAGGTATGTAATAGATATATCTATTTAGTAAGTCTTGTATTATCTGCGGAGTTTCCGATAAGCTACAACATGGGGTTCTTCAAAAGGCGTGTCTTAAAAGGTCAGCAACGTATTTGTGATGCATAGAACCCTACCATATGCATGTCTCAACACGCGCTTGGCCAGTTTTATGTTATGGCAACATGAAACGTCCATTAGAATTTAAGACGTGTTTACAGACAGTGAAGAGTTCGGCGAACAAAATTACCAACTAGTCTTCGTGCATGAATTCAACCATCAATATGCAGTAAATCGTCGATGATTACTAAATTGATCAAATTATTGATAGTAGGTAGTTATTCGATAGCTGAAATCGAATATTGATACCTAAGACCCCATGCTTTGTACGCCTGTAAAGCCTATCACATTCAGAGTTCAGAAATATGGTTTTAGAAAAATTCGAACGAACAAAGCTTAGCCACACTTCAGAGATGTACGTGGGCCGCACGTTTTTTGAGCTTCAGTCAAATTGAGTGGGATCCACCGAGAACACAGCTATTTCACACCCAAACGTTCGTATAGGATTGACTGTACTGATTAAACTCATGCCTTTGTCTGAAGATGCCCGAATCTCATCAGGTAGGTTACATGCCTGTCTGTTTCGATCATACCGCGCACAGGATCGATGTTTTTGTTGTTCACAGCGGTGGAAGGGCGACCATCACAAAATTCGTCACTGAGATTGACACGACTGCGTTTAAATTCTGTAAACCAGCTGTAATTAGTCGTCTTGTATGGTGCTTCATCGCCAAAACCAGTTTGAAGCCGCGCGAAACTCTGCAGAGCTATCAAATTACACTTAAAATCGTAGAAATCGTACAACGAAAATTTTCACGAGTTAAATCCATGATGACGTAAACACGCAATTTCTAAAATGACGCCTCAATGTTAAAACAAGTAACAGTCAGATGAAGCAAACTGTATTCTACAGCCAAAGAATTCCATTTTCAAATGTTGTACTTAATTTTTAAATATTGTTTATATAAGTGGCCAGTTCCGGAAGCATATAGTGCGCCCTATGTATCAGCCCGACATCATAAATACTTTTTATGGTTTATTAAAAAAAAAAAACTACTAGGGGGAAAAAGATGTTGTTAAGATAATTTTACGAAAAGGTCAATGATATTTGAGCTAAAACGAATAATGGCTATAACTCAAAGTTATAATCAGAAAATGTACAAAATAATTTTAAATAAATATTTTCAATCAAGCAGTATCTGCATGGCAAGTTACAAGTTTCTACGTATAATAGTTTAGTAATGCAGGGGGGGGGGGGGGGGGGAACTTTTTGCCACTTTGTAAATAAAGTTATGTCTGAAACCGTACCTTCATTTTAAAATATGTACTAATTCAACAAAACCCCACACATATGTTAGATAGCACACACTTACATATTGTACATAATGTACAAGAAGAGTGCAAGGCGAGACGCAGTCGCGAGCGTGCATTCACCTTGATAAAGACCGCCGAATGCGGTTGAAACTATAGTTCGAGTAACCAGCCTAATCTCACCTGAGTAATTCCCGTGTAATATAATTAAGTACACAATTTCTCCTAGGTAACAAATTGCTAGTTCTAGTACAAATGCTCCAGTTTTCCGTCACCAATCTACGTCAGAATAATTAACTTTCAGATTTCAACATGAACTTGTGAACGTATTTATTCGTCCGTCGATTGTACGTGGAAGGATTGAAACACGTGCTCACGTGCATCTTACCTGTTTGCCAGTAATGAAGGAGACCAGCGACGTTATAAGGACCTGGTTTCAGGGGCGAGTCCATCAAAGATCGATGAACAAAACTTGTTTCTAAAATATACGATATACAAGGTTATGTGGGACGGTGGTTTATTTAAACTGAAATCGTGAAACTTCAACGTAAGCGATTGAAATTAGTAAGCGATTGATCAAAATTATTGATATTGCAAAATCAACAGGCACTCGAACAAAATTGTTCGTTATCATTAGAGCTGGTTAGAAACCACTAAGCCAAAGTCAATGGAATTTTTGTTGAAAAAGTCCTCTAGGACCGCCTAGAGGGCTTTACAGAATAAAAAAAGAATCACGTGAATCGGTTTGCAAATGGCGGAGTAATCAGCGTGCAACTTAGAACTTCTAATAGAAAGTCTTAGACGAGCATAAATTAAAAAAAAAACGGTCTGAACTAAGTACTTGTTAAAAAAGTCCTAAAGTTGGTAAAAACAATCTGCTATTCCATAGATAAATGACATACACACTCGAACGAAATGTATGGGGCATAAATGTATCAGCTTTTTTTGTGATTTTAGGATTGGCTTCTAGTTCTCTTGTAAAAGTTGTTCATAATGATGTACAATGACTTTCTATCGGATTAGCACCGTTCCGTGTAACCCTATGAAATGTTACATTTAGGTATGATTATAATCATGGATTAGATGTCATTAAAGTGTGATTACTTGATAATTGTTTCGATTATAACGACGCTTCAAATAATCTTTTTTCAAGAAAAATACGCAAAAATACACCATTGGTTGCCTGCTCGCTTTTAGCGATGAGACCGCCAGTTAGCTTTTAAGTTTCTTTATCTGTAACTTTTATTTCTGGTGTGCATAATATAGAATTCCTATCTATCTATTTATCATTGATTGCTGCCGTAGGCTTGTCATGCTGCTGTATTTTTTTATGGCACTTTATTTGTCAATCAATTTCTTGTTGAGCTCGTCGTTATAAAAATATAGCGCAAAATAATCATTTATTTATTTTTCTACGCTAAATTTTATTATCTGTGTTGATTATAATGTTTTCTAATGTAATTTTTTGTAACAAATATTACAACACAAAATACACTTAAATAGAAATAAAAAGTAGATTCCAAATTTAGATTTGACTAATGTAATTCTTATTTGAAAATAAGGCTTAAAAGCAATAATGACATTAATTGCCCCAAAATTCATTACTCATTACGTCCATTCTACAGGAACCTACGTTACCAACTCCAGTTATTGGTAGCTTACAATTCAGTAACTTGTGTGCAGGTAACTGGAATCTGGTAGTTTGCAGTTGCACACTTGTTTGTTCCTAATACTGTTGCAAAAGTTGTAATTTGTGAACCTTGCAGAGAACTAATAATACCCCTGAGTAAATAATCATATTCAAATTATAGTAGTGAAATAATAGTAATGACAATCAAACTGGTAGACTTTCCTCACAACCGGTACGCTGTTATAATTTTAAAAGAGCGCACGTGTTAAATTTTATTGTGGTTAATAGTTTTTTGTAAAGTATTTACAAGCTCAGACTTGGGTTCAATTTTTGGATCTTACCAATTTTTGTTTTGCAACTTCTTCAAGATATCCCAGGACGCCACGTGCAAGCGGAAATTCCAGATGACCGCAGTACTTTAAAAATGCCGGCTGAACGCCAACATATGAGATTTTTTCAATCACCCACCATAAATAAGCCTGTCAGAGTTAAAAAAACAATTTAAGCATCTAAGTAAGTATAGAGAAAACCCATAATGCGCGAAAAAAAAGAATTAGCAGTTCCATAGAAAAATTTGATTCACACTCCACGAAATGTCAAATATTGAAGTCATTTGTATGTGTTGAACAGCTATTCTCGCGATTTATGTCACATTTTGCATAACAACAAATTACTAATTTCTACACGGTTTCTAAAGCTGTCAAATATCACCATGATGAAATTTGGAAAAAAGGACATAGGTTTTTCACACACTTCTTGATTTTAGAGTTGTTCGTAATCATGAGCACGGAATGGTTGTATTGGCTTAGTTAGGACAACCATTCCGTGTTAGCCCGTGAAGATTGGGTCTACTTTTGATCACCAACTCTCCTGACGGAAAGCTAACTTGCAGTCGCAGATGGGGCACGTAGACCCAAAAGACGTTACCAATATAACTAAAAACAATAGCGAATTCACCTCGCGCCACCTAAGGACGTAGCCAACAAATCTCTATTAAGAGCCGGCAAAGAAAGGCGTGCGTCGCGTGGCAATGCTTTAATTGCTGCTGTTTATCGTACCTATTACTCTTTGGTAGGGCTTAAGTAGCGCTCGTACGTCACGGCCACCATGTAATTATTTTCCACGTGGAACGCTCGAAAAACGACAGCATCTTTGGAACGGGGCTCATTACTCTATAGGACGGTTTAATTTGTCTATCGCCCACCTTCATTTGGGCATACGGATCAGGTGGTTAGCGTTCATTTGCATGAAGACAGGATAGATAATGGTGATATGGAGTTCACATTTGTCTAAAATGGTATCTAACTCTTAGCTCCTTACTAAAAAACGTTACTCAAGTTGAACTATGTTTAAATCTGCTCTGTCTAGTTTTCGCGTGTGACGATTGCCGTCAGCGAGAAGTTGAGAGAGTAATTTAATGCATAAATCTACATGAGTAACGTTTCTAAGTAAGGCCCTTAGCATTTGTAAATTAAATTTAAAGCTATCTTAAAGTTTTGTTTATCGTATTGCTCCACTAGCTATGCCTCGCCAATGTAAGCATGCTCCATTGTATACCGTACCGTCGCTTAACATCAGGCAAGGTGACGGCCAAATGCAAGCAAAGTATTAATTATAAAAGCTCTCCTATTTCAGCAATGAATTTTACCTTGCTGTTTTTTACCATATTTATTTTACTTTTCTAATTTCAATGCTTTTAGGACTCATTTCGCTGTTCATCTTGATATAGTGTATGTAATTTAAATTAAAATTATCACCTATAGACACTATTCTGTCCTTAACATATTAATTCAAGAATCTATTCCTAAGAATATAAAATACTAGCAGTGCCAGTTTCACCCACTATCCTAAAGAAACCATAGTTTTTTTGGAGTAAAATGCTACACACAAATTTTCGAGTTTATAATATAATATTAGTCTGTTTTTATATTCCGTAAAGAAATGCTCTTACACAACTCCCGTGATAAAGTTCGATATGTATAAACACATAACACGGCGAACTCTTTACTCCTTAACAGTCGATACTCGTTGGCCTTTATTGCAAAACTTTTGCGAGCATTCCTCTTTTATTACGCCAATTTTGTACGTAAGCCTATACAGCGGGGGATGGCTCGCGATCTTTATTATTTAGATTTCGATCGCTGGTTCCAAGGAGCGCAAAACAAAAAGATGTTTAGCTTTACAATAGAAGTGAGAAAAATTTCATTGGAACTGGAACAATCTGCCGGAGTGTGTTTACATGAAAGTCTACGCGTACGAAGTCGCGGGCAACATCTAGTTTCTTTATAAAAGTTGTCAAAATCCTTTGTGACATAAATTATAAATAGATAAGGCACTTATATAAAACGTCTGAGTCAAGCTTAATGCTAAGCATTTTCTACCAGTCCGGCAGGTTGGAAATATTTGTATGTGGTGCATAAATAATGAATGCTATTGTTTTTATAGGTTGAACAAATAGGCTATTTTATTAGGCGTGCATCAAAAATAGCTCCTGTCTAAAAGTCAAAGAGCTCGAAGCTCTGTGGACTTAGCCAAATTTCAGAGATGTACTCGTATCATGCGACATAGCATGTACTTTTTATGGTTAACATAACTGTAGAGAAAACTGATTGAGAAACATTCTTTGTTAAGATCATTTTAGAAAAAGGTCAATGACCTTTGAGCTAGAGCGCCTTGAACCCTAAAAATAGAATAAGGCTTCTAGTACGAAAAGTTAGTCAATGATATAGCCATATCTATATTTCTAACATCCGTCTAAACGTGGGGTGACCTCTATAGCGGACTTAAGCGATAGACGAGCACGGCTGAGTCAATGCCAGCCTGTGTCAACATATGAATATGTAATCCATACTGTAGTTACGCATTTGAAGGGAATTGCAATTGCTACGATGCTACTAGGAACCCTTCATAAAATATGAATTATAAAGACTTTCCACCTTTATTGTGCGAACTGCTAGTCTGTGGAATGCGTTGCCTGAATGGGTGTTATGATAGTCACTATCTGGGTGTTTACAAATCACGAGTGAATGTTTCTCCTAGGCAAGAGTTGCTCCATCGTATATCGCATCATCGTTTAACATCAGGCAAGTTAGAGGTCAAACGCAAGCCTATTACTTAAAAAAGGCGGTCACCCATCCTAGTACCGATGCACCCGATGTCACTTAAATTAGTGGTGCTGTTCACCAGTTTGTCACCGACTCACGCTTGCTTTTAAATTACTGCAAAAAAAAAACTGTTGTTGTTTGGGGCCCCCTTTAGTTTTTACTATTTGATAAAAAAAATGTTAATCGGCCGTAACATTACAAACTCTGTGAAAATTTCAACTAGCTATTTATTACGGTTCGAAACATAGAGCCATTAAAAGGTAGGATTGGAACAACCTGCCGGCTTTCTTGTTTCCTGAGAGATATAATCTGGGCCTTTTCAAGGCAAGAGTGAATAGGTATCTTCTAAGTCTGTGTGCTTCATCTTCGACCACATCGTCGCTTACCAACAGACGAGTTGGTGGACAAACGCGGACTTATTCGGGATAAAAATGGACGGACAGATAGACAGCGTAGGCTTAGTAGTAGGGTCCCGTTTACACGCTTTGGGTACGGACCCTAAAAATCATCATAAAATTTTTGTGCAAACTTTACTAAAGTTTTCGTTCGCTTCGCTCAACGTTCAAACATCCCCGATGCATTGTGCGTGTGGTAGTCGAACAAATATGGTGAACTATGCAAATTTATTCTAGCTGCGGATTAACGGGCCATCATGAGCCACTTGTGGTAATTATGTGAGCATTGTGCGCGTATACAGTTTATAATGGCATTATGGACTGAAGAATTAGAGGTGGAACTGAAAATAATGGCTATGCTTGCAGATCAGAGAAAAAATAGAGATATGGTAGCGCGGTGGGTGTGAACGCATCTTGCCTAAATCAGGATGCCTTTAGTCGAACTCATCCTGCAGACAACCTTGCGGCTCTTTTCTGGATGTGGACTATTAGTTAGGTTATTGGCATCGCTGCAAGTCTCGTAGTGGTCAAAATATGAGTAGGTACCTACGAGTAAGTGTGGCGTAGGTATTTACAGTTTTTGCATTGCGGTTTAACGGTATAGTGAAAAAAGCGAAAAAAATACAGGGAGACATTTGAACACGACCGGTAATTGTACTAAATATAGCATTATATCTTCTTTGTTTATCTGATCTGGAACTTTGCCGCTTCCTAAGTAGTTTTATTATATGTATAGATACATCATACTACTACATCAATGCACTTAAAACAGCGTACGCGATTGCGTGGTGTGCCATTAAATGAATGCCGGGCAATTTTAAAAAATTTTTATTATGCAGAAGAAGCTCTCGAGATGAACCTACAAAAGTGTCAGTACCTTTGGCTCAGTATTTTTTGAACCAGCACTAATAATACGAATAATTACGTTTGAGCGCTCGTTGATTTGGCAATATCAATAATATTGTTCGAGCGTTTACCTACTAATTTTGAACTGAGTTTTTTTGTATTGATGTGTCGTGTATATCTTGGTAATTGATTTCAATATTGAGAGCGGTCAGTTCTAGCCATATTATTATTCCTATTTCGAAATATTATCTGGTCTAGCCGGGACATTTAGTAGAGATTGGTTGGGCCAAAACCAACACCAAGAGGACCTGTCGAATATTGCGTAAAATACAATTATGGAACGTGTATTAAATGAAAGAAAGAAAGAAAGAAAGAAAATAAATTTTATTCGGCACCTTTACAAAAAACTTATATCTAGAGGATACAATCAGTGTCGAATGGGTCCGTCTCGGCATAAATGCTGAAAGTCAAGGACTATCAGCGCCGGTTTTCAGACGAACCCTTGAGCTTACACTTACAATACACTTAACACAAATTTACATATATATTTTTAATTATCTATATGCAATTTAAACAAATAAGACATAGGAAACAGAAAAAAAAAGTAGGACACAGAATAAGTATACCAAATTTACGGTACTAAAATATATGGAAAAACAACAGGAATTATACATAACAACAAGACAGAGTATTTAATAACAATAGTAATAAAGACAGCAGGAACGAAAAATTTATTGAAATAAAAAATGGACCAAACGGAAAAAATAAATAAATACATAAAACTATATTAACTAAACAGCACAACCACAGAAAATATATAAATATATTTTACATACACCTACCTTCCCACATAACATGCAACACCAGTAGGTGTTACTTCTAAATGTAAGACAAATCAGCATTTACCACACCATGCTGACGCTGTTGTTCAATAAGGAATTTTTTAAGGTGTAACCGAAAAGTAGTCAGCGATTTCAAGTGTTTGATGGGTGGAGGTATGTTATTCCAGCATTTGGTCGCTGCGTAACGGAAACTGCCAGTGAAATTAACAGTGCGGTGCCGCTGCGTGAACAACTGCTGGGAACATTGCCTTCTATAATTTCGCCTGCTGTCAGCGCCCCAGTCCAACTTATCGTACAAATAAGCAGGACCTTTATATTTGATAGTGCCGAAAAGCAAGCACGCAAGATGAAACTTACGACGAGATTTCATTTTCAGCATGAATTTATTGTTCAGGAACGGAGTGACATGAGTTCAAAAATGGAATATAATTTATTGTAAAGTATAGGATTAAAAAAATCACACAAGTGAACAATTTGTGGATAAGAGAACAGATCTATAGGATAAGAAACGGCACCTGCCTTATCCTGCCTCATCTCAAAATATATTTCGACAGGTGATGATTTGCCACCCACTAAATGGGCCCCCCATAAAGGCTGCCGCATATTGGCACCGGAGGGGCAATATTGGCGTGGATGGATTAGGGTGTCGAGAGGTGGGCTGCACTATAGTCTTATGATTGTGATAAACGAAATGTGCATTTGTTAATTCTTCTTAATGGAACTCACTAAGATCGATTCAGCCGATTAATTATGAAAACGTAGTTTCGATGTGATATTACTTTATTTTTAACCCGAGCCACGAATCAAAGTACTAGCTTTTGTTTTTTATTCTACCTACCACAAAAGATAAGAGAAGAAAAAATCCAGACTCATCTAACCGCTTAAGGGATCAACAGCGTTCATTCTAGAGAACCTCATTATCATACTACTAACGAGCCTTCATCGTAAGGCAACATCCCGCAAAAGATTCTGCGGTCAAAAGTGACGCAATAAAAGAGAATTTCTAAAATAAAAGGCTAGAATATTTCACGTCCTCACGTTTTGTGTAGCGGTGAAAGCGAGGCCGATCTGGAACACTCCAAATTTCTGGAGTGAGCACTTGACCACGAGTTGAAGATTCCATTTCGCAAGTCTCTGCTCTGCCTCTGATATATTTACACACATTTTATAAAAATGTTTATTTCGCAATGCGATGCTGTTGGCGATGGAACTTATTATTTTAATGGATTTTAATTTGTAAATGTAGTGGCGGGTTTGTGAAGTTATTTGCTTGTTATTAAATAGAAAATTGCAGTAAAAACAGCACTGCAGTTTACGGTAAAACAGCCGCATGCATATAACTTAGGTTATTAGTTCTAGACGCACTATACTGGATGGAAACCCAGTGAAATAATATTTTGCTGGTGGAGACCATAAGTATTTTTTTATATTTTAGCCGTGGTCATCCCATTGGGGGCAAAAGCCTCCCTTCCTTTCTTCCTTTTCTCTCTATTCTGTGTTATGGTGTACCAGTCTTTTGCGTGGGGGTCAAGCTCGTCCCGCCATCTAAGTATTTTTGTGTGACAAATAAGGTATTTGACTGATTTTAAGAAACCATCTTAAATTGTTTATGACGGATCAAAATTCAAATTATTAAACTACCGCGTAAACGCTCCCCTTGTCATTTATGGGGCCACGTGATATTAATGACGGCACACATAAGCAAACGAGTTCTTCTCGCCATACAATTATTGTTGCCTCTATTTACTTTTCTGTGACGTCATAAGGACATTCGACCTACATAGAGTGTTTGCAGTCAAGCAACGTGATCAATAAAAAAAAAAACTTTAAATCGTGACTTTATTTTTTTAGTTTTTAGTACTTAAATAATTTATCAAAATAAGAATCTTCTAGGATTACAAAAGCATGAATTATATTTTTAATACAGTCAAATACCCTTTTTTTCTATGACCATAAATATGACCAAAATTATGTATTATGGTATAGGTTACACAATGTTGTTGGATGGGCAGCAGCATCCTAATAGTACACGGTGAACGTACTGCGATCCCCAATGTTGGCAATGTTGGCCTTACTTAAAAACGTCACTCAAATTGATCTATGCTTAAATCTGCTGTCTCGTTTTCGCGTGTGACTATTGCCATCATCGAGAAATTGAGAGAACAATTTTAAGCATAGATCAACTTGAGTAACGTTTTTAAGTAAGACCATGTACGTCTCGACATGCCCTTAGCTAGTTATTTAGTTTTTAAACTTAAATATGTATAATAGGCTAAAGCTTTTTGTTTCGACACAAAATCTACTAATGTAGCTACAATGTTGTGGTTCCGTATGCATGTTCTAGCAACAAATATATTTACAACAATGTATTCTGACTACAATGCAGAAAAACCAAAACGTTTTATTTACCTTAAAAGTACGCAGCAACCGCAAAGCCACAGTGACATTCTAATAAACCGACTGTCACATATCGTAGTGTTGCGAAAACATTTTCATTTTAACATTTTATTGAGCTTGTTATACTGATTTAGGTGCAGTCCGTTCCGGCCGGCTTTAACCTTTCCGAGAGCCGCATCATAAACGGTTTAGTACCGGTTATGGAGCTCAAATTACCAAGAATGGAAGCGCAGGGCCCTCCTCCATTGTCTGCCCTTTATGAGCGGTTCGAGTGTATAAAGGAATACAACGAAATGGCCCGTAATTCAAATAACATTTCTGTGACCTATAAAAAGTTGGTGAGTGGCAAAATTGTTTTTGGACGACCTATATAAGTACGTACACTGAGACTACATATTTCGTGAGTAACTTTTCTATCTTTTGTCAGAGGAAGGGTGTATGGAGGCGGTACGTATTCCTGTGTCTTTTTTGCCTTTTGCAAAGTTTTGTACGGGCTTAGGAAGGTCACAATGGATCTTTATCTAAAAGTCTCTGTCGTCTGTTTACATACATTACTCTTTTTTTACATATCCGAATTTAAATCGAGGTCTTATTTACGTAGGATTGTCGGATTACGAGTATATGAGGTATCTTTTATTTTCTGTGTTGGTAATGTACATATTCGTACAACATTTAAAATGTACTACATATTTTTTATCAAAGTGTGAGTATAATCGTCACCAGTTTTTTACGGTTTGTTTGCAACAGATGCAATTACAAGTTTAGTACAAAATTTAAAAAAAGCACAGTTATAGGACTGCACGTCCAATGCACCTATTCTACAAGAGATGGCAATGTTTTAAAATACACGGTACAGCGTTCGGTGAAGATGACACGAGTTCCATGATTTATCTAAACAACTAGTTTTGCGATTAAAATTCTATAGATAATTCAAAAAAAATACGATAGACAGGGTTTGAACCTGCGCCATTCGGGTTTACGTCTCGAGCGCTCTATCAACCAAACTGCGGTCGTATTTTTTTAAAATTAATCTATTCTGCATCTCCTTGTATCTATATATATGTATATAAAAGGTGCTGTGTGTATGTGTATATGTTCCATATGGATACAGTAACGGCAAAACCAATTTTGATGAAAATTTAAGGCAATGTTCAGATTAGACCAGCGAGTGATTCTGTGAAGTTTGGTAGCGCTCAGATGTTTTTTGTTTGTTAATATTTTTCCTACAAAAAACAAGAATAGGAATTGAATTCTATACATTGACATACTATTACATGATATAAAACAAAAACGGGCAAGTGAGAGTAAGACTCGCATCCTGAGCATCCGTACAAACCTTATAAATATGTATGTAGATAGTTCATCCATCCCGGGTGCGACGCTCATCCATTCACGACGAAAAACGGTTAAAAAGGTTGAAATATTGCTGGTTTTATTAACTTTGTAGTTGAAAAACAGGTGTTCCCATACATACCAACTATAAAAAGTAAGTTTGTTATATAAAAAAAACCATTTATAAACGTTGATGTAACTTGAAAATAACAACTTTCAGATTTTTTTCTTTATGTGCTATGAGGCTTAGAATTTGCTTCTTGCAAATTTTATTATTCTAGTTCAACGGCAAGTTAAAGTTAAAAGTCAACGGGTTAATGGGGGTGGGATTTTCCAAATGGCAATATTTTTTATTTTTTTTCGTAAAAATGCTATAAACGGCGTAGACGACCCATGGATATGAACATTTTGCAAAACCACAGAAGAGGAAAGGTCAATAAGAAAACTAGCTTAATCTCATAGACAGACAATATCTATCTGTCTGTCTGTCTGACACTGTCTGTCATGATTGTTATTGTGTCATTTTATTTCGTAGTATAGTATTTTGTAGTTATTGTTTGTTAACAAGGTACTTATTTTTCCACAACACAACACAACACAAATTAGTAGGTACATAAGAGTGTCTTGCCTAGCCGTGTTATAAAATGTCTCTTCTTCCTTGTATTGTAGGTTTTATTAAACAAATTAAAACCAAGTCTCGTCAGCGCCATCTATCGATGCTTGTAGAACTATGTTCCTAGAGCTGTCAGAAAACCGTCCATTTGAATAAGAGAACAATGAAATCTGCTCAGAATCGGTAAAGACCGGTGAAGAAATCGCGTAACAAACAAAAAAAACTATTGAATTGAGACATTCCTTTTTGAAAATGTCATTAGAACACAACGCTTAAACAAAAACGAATCAATCTCATCAGACACAAGCCAAATTGCTGGCCACTTGAATGCGTTAATAAAAATCGTGGGGCGTCGAAATTAAGGCCCTATACGAAGCGGCGTCATTAGGGCCGAAATAGGGTTGTATCCTGGCGGTTGTAATAAGTCATGTCTGCCGCAGGACCCGCCCTGCGCCCCCCACGTCCCGCACCATTTCTCGCCAGCCCTGGACTCGCTGTGGACGGCTTGACAGTTATGCAGCTCGTACTTAGTTATCATGTTAGAATGCTGCGCTTTTCTAAATGTTAAATTTCGATACGGTATCGACATTTTCTTTTGGTTAATACTGTGAGTGACATTGGATTTCAATCTTGGAAAATTTACAATTCAATGTACATGCGAGAGCAACCGAGGGGCGTACCAAAGAAAACACCATACATACTCGAAAAATATAAACCTCCTTCTTACGCAGTCGGGTAAAAAAACATAACCAATGACAGAAAAGAGCTCATAACTTTAAACTACTAAACAGATTTGCCGCTGTGGACGGTTTGATAGTGATGCAGCGTTTACTTACCAAGATTACTGCGCTGTTCTAAATGTTACGTTTTGGTATGAAATATTCTTATAGTTGACATGTCAAGTGATGGTATAATAAACGATAGTGAACACACCTAGCCTGGAATGGGAAATGGTCCTCAAGTCTTGCCAGAACACACCGTTAGGAATTACTAACATAATTCTGTAAAGTAAAAAATTACTTATTTATCCCTTACTAGCGAACCGCCCCGGCTTCGAACGGGTATAATGTTTATTACATATATATATATATATATAAAACTTTCGTGAAAGATTATTCAACTGACGGCGAAAACCTCATCAAAATCCGTTACGTGGTTTAGGAGGAGTTTGCGGATATATAGACAGACAGACGACTTTATTTTATACTACGTAGTGATTACTTATTGTACTTGATACGATATTGAAGCGGAAATACAATACAGATTCACCTAAGAAATACCTTTAGGTGCTTGGCACAGGTTTTCAACTTGAGAATGAGTCGTAGCCAACTGAGTCCTAGAAAGTACTTTCATCATCAGCCGTAAGACATCCACTGCTGAACATAGGCCTCTATAGGCCCTTTAACCTCCACACTGAACGTTAACCTGCCATCTGCATCCACTAGATCCCCGTGACTCTCACGATGTCGTCGGTCCATCTAGTGGGAGGCCTACCTACGCTGCGTCTTCCAGTTCGTGGTCTCCACTCAAGAACCTTTCTTCCCCATCGGTTATCGGTATCGGTAACCATAGCGTGGTGGAAAGTACTTTACCACCACGCTATGGTTACCACATGATGTTATTTTTATATATATTAGGCTTGCGTTTGACTGCCAAGTCATCTAATGGTAAGTGATGATATTTACGTTATCAGCAGCTCAAGTAATTTATAGGTTTTTGAATCCACGTTTCCGGCGTGGAAGTCGAACGCGCCAATAACATTAACTGAGGTATCATCACTTCTAAATTGTATTTGATTCTATGGATGAATTAGGTGAACTGACCCTTAGTTCCTGTATGTTTACAATGAGGAAAGAGAGGTGAGCTGTTATTAGTCCTTGAAATACAAGTTTTTAGGCTACGTTGATAACCGCGTACCGATGGGGAAGAAAGGTTCTTGAGTGGAGACTACGAACCGGAAGACGCAGCGTAGGCAGGCCTCCCACTAGATGGACAACGACATTGGGAGAGTCGTGGGCATCCAGTGGATACAGATGGCAGGCTGTCGTTCAGTATGGAGGTTAAATGGGGAGGCCTATGTTCAGCAGTGGACGTCTTCTGGCTGATGATGATGAGGCTACGTTGAAAGTTTTCAGATACCTGAAAACCTTATAAGTCTTAAGTCATATTGCTACAAGATAAATTAAACTAACTAATGATGTTCTTTTATTCAATGCATACTAGTAGCGCCCCGTAGTTTCTCTTTGTACATGTCACTCACAGTATTTTTTTGGTTATTTTGTATGTATGTGCACCAACTACTCCGACATTTGTGAACCAATTTACGTGATAACATTTCCATTATGTAGAAAAAGCTCTCGAGGTGGTCTCACAAAAATTTCATTAAATTTGGGTGAGTAGTTTTTGAACCAGCTCTAATAAAACGAATAATATTCTTTAAGCGCCCGTTGATTTGGCAATAGCAATATTTATTGGCGCTTACTAATTTTGAAGTCTGTTTTTGATGTTGGTTACTAAACGTGGTAGCTCACACACTGGCTCTCTGATGTTACTGGAAAGCTCTGAAGATTATCGCGCGCTAAGTATGATCAATAGTCAATTTAACGGCCAAGTAGCTAGGACTGATCACATTAATCAGTGGCTAGGCAACAATTTTCATCAATCGCTTCATTTGGGTAGGATTATCTGGCCAGCCGGAAAGTCATCTGCTACTTTTCACTTGGTCGGCGAATTAGTGTGTCTCATTGGTGGCAGACAAGATACAAAGGCGCACGTTGGGATCTTTAGAGACAGTAGCGCATGTGTCTGTGTGGCTGTGTATTGCGCAATAGGTTTCTATATAGATGCCTGACGTATTTCAAAAATACGTCATTTCAGCAATAATTAACTTTACGTCTGGTCGAAGCATCCCATCACCAAAATACTGGCCGGTACCACAGAATACACGAAGGCCGTACCTTATGCCTTGTGCAACACGTCAAAATTGCACTCCAACGCGGCAATGCGGCCAGTATTTTGGAAATGATTCCTGAGGGCAGCGGTTCACTAGTTTTTTTTCCTCCTTTTTGGAAGTCGGTTAAAAAGAAGACGTCAGGATTTGAACCCACGCCGCGCGCGTAACACACTCAGTTTTTATAAACATGCCTATCATGTTCCCACTGCTGGGACACAGGACTTCTCTCAGAGGGAAGAATCGCAGGATCGAACTGGGTGCCGACAAATTGTAAAGCGCACATCGCTCAATCGTTTTATATTCTAAATCTCAGTAAATAATATGGTTTTAGTTAACACGAGCGTCATAATTTCTCACATTACTTTTTACACGGAATTCCATGTAAATATCTCTCGTACACAAATCCTGAGCGTAAGCTGTGCGCTTTCCTGGGCTCCGGTATCAGTTCGGTCCATAAACTACGAACCTCCTCCCCCCACCCGCTTCAGCTCTCACAGGAGAACATAAGCTTCGCCATTTTTTAAAATGCGTGCCTCGGACCTAGTTGTTCCATGATATCGACGCTTTGAAGTTAGGTATCTAGAACATAGTACTTTTATTTTCTTTTCTAGTTTATTTTGCTAAAGGTAGACGGGTGAGAGCACTGCAGTAACTCAATGTCTTTTGGTGCGACGTTCGATTAAGTTTTTTTTTATGTTACGATATCTCGTCCAATATTCTAGATGGCATCACGTGGTATCGTCATGCAATATTGAACGCTGTATGTTTCAAATGGAACCTGAAAGGAGATATTGTTGATGTAGTGCACGTCTGGACGTGCGAGATTATTAAATGAATGTTGCTCTGAATTATATAATGTGTGGAACAATCATGATCAAATGGTTAGGTATTATAATATTACCTATTATTATTTATTTCACATTCGATTCTCAGAATAAACCCCGTTCTTTATACGGCTTTGATACCGTGTAAAGAACGGGGCCAAAGCCAACACTGAGAAGTATTTTAAAGTTAAAAATAAATTTAATTTTGTGGATTGGGATGATGTAAATAGACTATTGATACTATGGGGTTATAAATAAACTGGGATTTTGAGGTTAACTACTTGTGGATAGGATAACAGATCTATAGGATGGGAAACGGCACCTGCCTTTTCCTGTTTCATGTTGAATACAAAATACAATTACTATAGAATGTGTATAAAATGGAATATGAAACTATTGTACAGTATAGGATTATAAAAGTCTGGGCTATTGAGGTGAACAACTTGTGGATGGGATAACAGATCTATAGGATTAGAAACGGCACCAGCCTTCTTCTGTCTCATCTCAATTTTTTTTGAGGCAGGTGATGACTTGCCACCCACTGAATGGGCCCCCTATAAAGGCTGCCGTATCTTGACACCAGAGGGGCAACATTGGCATGGGTGGCTTAGGGTGTCGAGAGGTGTGCTGCACTTTCACTAAGAGCTACTCGTGGCGTTATGCCCTTTAATACCTCCACCCTGGAGCTTAAATTCTTATCTCTTGCGGTTTCCACCCCGAGACAGCCGGTTTAGGCAAGCCAGGGGTCGGTGTCTCATTTAGCCCCATGGAATCGGGGTACGCGGTGTCACCACTCACCGATGGCTCGCCATAAAGCCGCCCCTGCGTATTATTATTATTAATAACATGACATGCCCGGCGCAGAACTGTGCGGCGGGGGCAAGGAATATCGGTGGTCAGTGGCAGCGATTTGCGCCCGAGTCACGCCTCGAGCTTCCCACCGCACACTTGTTAGCCCTCAGTCATGGCGTGTCCCGCCGGACACGCCACTCTCACACTCTCGCGTGCCACTGATCAGTGAGATGACAATTAGAGTTTTATAGCATAGGTTAGTTTATCGAGCGTTTATGAATGAACGGGCTTGTTACACAATAAATTGGTTTGATGTAAATGTTGACTTCAAAGCAAATTAATATCTACAGGACTAGAATCTAATTAGTTGACATTCTTGGAAAACAGGCAGTTGTAATATCAACTCTGATTAATTCTAGGAATCACGTCAAAATTGAATTATGCTGTGGAAATGCTGTACGCAGTACAGCACAGTGTACCTGTAACCGTAGACAGCATTTGGCTACGCGCGTAGCATTCCGTAGCATTACAATGTAGCAAAAAATTACGTAGCAGAAGAACAGACAAAAACTAAGGTCAAAACGTTGCAACACGACCACAAACAACTTGCTGGAGAGTTATCTCGCTGGATTTACTGCGGCAAAGTTCTCGTGGTGACGTTTCGCCCACTCAGACCGCAGGAGTGGCACTGAGTGTGGCAATTAAAACTTGCGAATGTCAAGTGCGGCGCGAAAACCAAGGCTTTATTATTTTTTTATTTTATGCTAACAAATAAAGCAGCTGTGATAGGTAGGTATTTTGCAACTTTGGCCACTCTAGTGGTGTTGCTCTGGTCGTAAGTTTTAGATTTTTCTAACTAAACACAGTTATCTTCATTGTCGCGACTAGTTTTTAGTATCTCACTTTGTTTTGCAAGTCAGCTAACAGCAGTTATTTTTTAACGCGATATTCGAAGATCCCCGAAAAAAGCACAACGGCGATGTTATGGATAACCGAAGAGTATTATCAAATGAGATTAACGTGCTATCCTTCATCTACTTATTTGCAGAGCCTTTACAGATGCCAATTTGACACATGTCAATGCGACAGATGTTAATGTACAAATTTTAGACTAGACTAGACATTCTGGGAATTAGATGAAAATGTAAATGACCTTTCGGGGAATTGGACGTTCAGTTAAATTTATTATTACGTATACAGGGTATTGGACGTCGTCTGAAACTTCTTTGTCCGACATGTCAATAACTGTTACGATGACCATTTGACGTATCATTACCCGGATTTTTTATTTTTATTAGTTGCGTCCAAGGTGTAATGAGAAATATAATAGTAATATAGTACTTATACATATATATCTTTCATTAAAAATATTAAGACAACTAATCGTAATAAAAAACATACAAAATACACAAGAAAACTCATATCTAAGCCACTTTATCTCACGAACGAGTATGAATCCGAACACGGTGCTAACACTTACAAAAGCATACAGGTACGTTGTAAAAGAACGCGAAACTCGGAAAAAACCCGTTTCGACCCATCAACGGGGTCATTAACGATTTCATAAAAGGGCTTATAGGCTCTCTTCCTTTTCCTCGTATCATATTTTTCATGGGCTCGACCGTTTCCGAAATACTTAGGGTGCACGAAACGTCGTCAGGGCCCCAACTCTAGTAAGCAATTGCTTCAAAATTACAAGTAGTTACGTCATCGTATTTAGAGCAAGTTCTGTTTTTATTTGGCAAGGATGGGTCTTTATTAACTAAACCAAATACAAGCTAACACTTAATATCTAAACTACTTGGTCTATTATTCAAAAATATTTGGACTGCTTATAGACCATTGACGGTCTAAAGGAAATCCAAATGTTCAACGAGCCTACTACCAGTTGGCAGCGTCCCCAGCATGATTGCGCATTACCACGCTGAGTGGCACTGCATATGAGCCAGAAAAACGCCAGCATATTAGTCACACGTCGTATTATTTAGGCGCACAGAACGTGTGCAGTAAAAAGTGTATTAAAAATACTGGATTTACTGAGACACCATGTTATTATACCCTAACATATATGACACACGGAGTATTAAAACACACCAAAAGGCATCTAATTTGCCAAAATCTGATAAGTAGTTTAAGTGATTAGACATTACATATTGACATGCTTACATGGACTGCTAAAATTATAACCCTTCTTTTTTTCTAGTCGTGTAAAAATGAATAAAGCTATTTTGAATACATTTTAATCTTTAGACGAGTAAAATCTGGTACCAAATGGAGAATTCGCAATAATACATACCTAACCATTTACATTTTGAAGCGATTGGTCTTAAAGTTGGGTCCCAGGTAGATGGTACGACGGAATTGATCTCGAAATGCGTCGTTTGTAGGGCACTGTGCGAAGGTAGTTTGTATGAGAGTAGCATTCTCGGTACCCATTAGGTGCAGTGAACAAAGTGGAACATTTTTATGTCAGTTCCTTTCTACTTTCTTTGACTATGTAATGGGAACTGACGGCACACAATTATCTATCCTTATCGCTTTAATATTAAACACATTAAACTGACAAGACAATAATAGATGAAACAAGGTATAATTTACGAAGCACTAGAATTAGATACAGTACGCGGTTTTATTAGTTGGTACGTCGGGAAAAAGAGTTGTCGCATTATCTTTCGCACGTTTTGCTGTCAAGGTTTCTACAGACCAAATGTCAGCAGCAGCTCAGCCAGAAAGCAGCATTTTATAATACAACGAGCTGAATACAGTATGAACCACTACACAACAAATATGAGAGTACGCACGCGCACGAACTGCTCCGTGGCTGTGCTGCTCAGATGCTGCTCAGCGCAGCAGCTGTGGCTAAAAAATATATGGGAATCTCATATCAGGTACACCTAGGCACCTGGTAATTTTTTTAAGCTACTCTACGAGGAAGGAACAGCTTCCGTTAGAATAGACGACGTACTACCCCATCACTTTCACCCCTATCATATCACTGCTTCTGTTCAACATCTACACGGAACAACATACATCTACGTTTGTTTTTGTACACTTTATTCGGATTTAGACTTTTATATTTACAATAACATTGGACAGGTTTCAATTACCATGTTGATATTTTATGTTATGTCGGAGTAGATATTTAGATTTTTTCCTTAAATAATGTCTAAAATAAACTCTACGAGAGTCATATAATATTATAATAATGTGAAATAGAATGAACGGACAAACATACACACTATTCGCACATAAATACAATAGAAGATTATTAGAATAAGTTTATTACAGTCTTGAGTTGTCTCTATTACAATGAATGCATGCCCATGGGAAAAACTCAGCTGTATGGTTGCAACCTGGAAACATTGTAGCTATGATACTAAGTTAGAATATACGCTACTCAGGGAAAGCCAATTATTTGCTCTGTACGAATGTATTGTGAAACTTGTAGACGCGGATTTAAAATGTAACTATTATGTTACTAGGTACATTTTTTTTACAATTAGTAAATGGTGAAAAAATACCAAAGAAATTTAAAACTTTCATTATTAGCCTATCATGTTCCCATTGCTGTGACACAGGCCTTCTCACCGAGACAAAGAGAGCACCCTAAAGTTTAAAATTAAAACTTAAGCTGTATGGATCTTAAGTCAGGAATGATGAATCAAATATGATAAATAAAAAAAACAGACTTAACGGTAAGAAAATTGAACGGGATTCACAAGTAGTTTCATTAAACGGGATTAATTCCGTAATTTCCCACTCTTAGAGGTAGAACATTTTCTTCAATTTTAAATGGAACCACCCTCGAGATATATAGCCTACATACTTAATAAATTATTAGATGATTTTTTTAAACAAACTTTTAGGCGTCCGCCATATTGTATTTAGTGTGACGTCATTTTATTTTTCGTATTCTTCTCAGCAAACCCTTTCACTTGATATCCATATCATGGGGGTGCATAAAAAATAATTGGTCCGCCATCTTTGGGAGTCCGCCATATTGGATTTAGAATGACGTTACTCAGCTAACCATGCATTGTTATTCAAACAAAACGTGTATGTAAAATTTCAGCACTATTGGTTATAAAATTCAGTTGCTAGATTTGATACAATCATACTAACAAAGCATGCTAAGAAAAAAAAGCTTGTAAAAAAGAATCATTAAAATAATAATTAGTACACAGTCGGCGAATATTAACAAAAATTCAAAAAAAAAAAATCTCCATTTTTGAAGTCGAAAATAAAATAAAACTTTGAAATACAAGATTTATGACATTAAAACAATTTCTTAACAATTTTTACACCTGCGAAATCCTCGCAAGAGAGTTTGTCGCGCGTTTTATTTCCTTTTCAAAATATTTCAATAATTTACGAAATAATGTATGTGCTTAATATGCTTATTTTGTTTACGTTGGTCCATTTTGATTAATGATATGTGCGCGGAAGCAATATCAATAGATGACAAGCAATTAGTTGAATTAATTGGCGTAGTGCTCAGTGAGGTCCGATAGGACTGTCTCTTGAGCTTCTCTACAATCTAATGTCACGACTATACATTGACTAAGTTGGCCGCAAGATCCGGAAATAATTTGGTTTTTAACTTGTGCGATTTATTTAAAACACTCTGGAAACAAAAGTTGTAAACTTAAACTTTAGGTATCATCATCATCAGCCAGAAGACGTCCACTGCTGAACATAGGCCTCCCCCTTTAACCTCCATACTGAACGACACCTTGCCATCTGCATCCACTGGATGCCCGCCACTCTCACAATGTCGTCGCATTTATATTATTAGTAGAATTATTCTATAAATCAAAATATATATTTGTCGTGGTGTTTCCAGGATGGATCATAATCCATCATCCATTTCATTATTTAAAATTACTACTTAAATGATTCTTTGTAATCGTTATCATGTTAATTCTGTCGAAACATTAATTAGCAAAATACTTTAAATAAAGCACACAACAAGGATCTTTTCGTATTTGCGCTTAAAATACGAAAGGAGGCTTTGATATAAAGTTCGTTCACCGTAGCAAGACTTTGATCGATACTTTGATTCCAAATTTAGCCGACACAATTGTAAGTAAACCATATAAGCAATTTTCTTGAACTCTACCAGTTGTTCTAGGAATAATCCTTTGAATATTTTATTTGTGTCTACAAGCTGCTATAATATTTTTCACTTCTACCTACTATCGCCGCTCCAATTTTTATTTTATTTAAAAATATAGACTTTCGTTTGACCGCCAACTCACCTGATGCTGTCTACGACGGAGCACGCTTGCCTAGAAGAAACCGATTCACTCGTGATTTGAAGACATCAATTCAGACAAGGTATTGTACAAACTAGCAGTTCGCACAATAAAAGTGGAATCAAAGCGCTTCGTACGGGTTATAGAAATATCAAACATGAAGAGGTGTCGATTTTTCGTGCCCACTTGGCATGATGATGTCAGTTCGATAGAAAAATGGGCAGGAGGGAATTAGATCATGGAGATTCGATGCACACTCTCCGAAATGTATATGATAAAAAACCGATAGACTAGCAACTTTGGACCGATGCTCAAGACTAAGAAGCTTAGCCTTAACTAGGAATTCGTTGCCGTTGAGCCGCTTAGCACGTTTCTCCATAGACTCCAACGCCCCAAACTGGTCATCATCATCATCAGCCAGGACACGTCCACTGCTAAACATAGGCCTTCCCCTGTAACCTCCACACTGAACGACAGCCTGCCTTCTGCATCTCAAGAACCTTTTTTCCCCATCGGTTTTTAGAGCGATGTGGCCTGCCCATTGCCACTTCAAATTTTAATAGCGGTGATTCTGGTTCTTTGGCGAATATCTACGTTCCGGATTATATCGCGCAAAGAAACTCCGAGCATAGCTCTCTCCATTGCCCGTTGTGCGACTCTAAGTTTTTCCAAAAGGCCAACAGTTAAGGACCACGTCTTAGTTCCATATTTCATCACTGCCAACATACACTGGTCAAATACCCTTGTGTTTAGACCCTAAGATGGTACCTATATATCATTTGTATAGATTTTCCTCTAATATGTAAACGATAAGTTAATCTATGCTTTTAAATTATCTGTAAACTTTTTCGTGATGTGAAGGGTCACGAGTGAAAGCAAGACCATTTTACCCAACTTTAAGTGGGACTAGGTTCTCAGTTCGGCCCATTTTTTGTATGTACACCAATAAAATTACTCCGTCGTTTGCAAACTAATTTACGCGTGTTTATTTCTATAATGTAGAGGAAGTTCTCAAAGTAGTCCCACAAAAATTTAATTAACTTTGGCTTAGTAGTTTTTGAACCAGCTCAAATAATGCGAATCAAATTTTTCGAACGCCTGTTGATTTGGAAAAGCGATAAATTTGTTGAAGCGCTTATTAAGTTTGAAGTATTTTTTTTTAAATTAAGATATTTTTCTAAAGAGTAAATCGTTTGTTGATGATACTTTGTTAGATTTTTCGGCAACTACTTGTCAGATTGTGGTAAAAATTGTCGTGTGTATTTGAATTGGTAAGGTTAGCTGTTTGTTTGCGTTTTTTAAATAGGTTAGACGTTACAATCAGTCATTGAAATTAAACACTTAACGCTTTTATCGGATGTTATCGCGTGTATTTTACATTATTATAATTCTTGATGGTAGATTCTTCGTGGTCACAGGTAGAATAAATGACCGATGTCTATAGAAATCCACAGCTCCTTCCACAACCTTACCACGGTAAATATCCCGTAAATAATCATATAACTTTAGTCTATAGAAATGTTTAATCATTTACAAGTACCGCAAGTGATTTTTGGTCAAAACTTACAAAGTATTCTTTATACTTCAGAAAATGTATTTGAGTCCCAGCCATAAATTTCCGAAATATCATTGCCAGTTCAAGGACATTTTTAGATTCTTAAACTAATTGAATTTTACGCATACATAAGCAATGAAACCTGACAGATATCGAGTACCGTGTATTGTTTAGACGTACCTACAATTAAGTAATTGCCTATGACAAACCTGTTCATGACGGCATTGTATAGCCGCATTAAATACGTCATAGTGTTCAGAAATTTAAGCATTTCTGTTAAATACGTAGATATCTTAGAAAATCTACATGCCGCCGTTATTATTACCTAGCAAATGGTTTATTTCATATTAAACACACTCATACCTAACATACATCTTGATGAAAGATATCTTGCGCAAAGTATTAGATAGTTTTGCAATCCAACGTGGTAATGTAGCCAACATCTTGGGTATATACGATGCCTGCTGGCAACGCTTTATTACATTAGTTTTGTTTTATATTTTAGTGCTAGTTTGTTTATATATGATTTATAATTGAACTAGTAAAAAGCTATGTTACCATAAAGACTCCATAAGGAAAAAAGAACCAATATAATATTTAATGGATACTGCTACCTACACTAATTAATGACCACTTTTTTGTTCATGTCTTGTCTTTACAATATGACAAAAACGTAGTTTAGTAGTACCAAAAGTAGTTATTACACTTCAAAATGACCTTTGTCTTTTAGATCGGAATCCACAGTTTGTTTTGTACTGAATCTTTAGATTTGAGGCTAAATCATTCTCAACTATTCAATCTTTGCGTGCAAAGATATATCTGCAATCAAAATATTACCTGCGCAAGTGAAACAACCAAGTTATACTGAAAACACGTACAATCTGCGATTCAAATCAACTTTATCATCCGGGAAGGCAACAAAGCGTGTGTTCGAGAGACTCCAAGTTTTCCGGGGGCTGCGACACCTGCTCCTTTCCCACAAATTGTAACCGGTTTGAACTCGCAAGTCGCCTCCCTCACTTGGCCTTCTTCTCTTCATAATTAATTCTTCACTCGAGGCAACTTCGACTTGGACTGTACCGGCCCGCGTAAGCACTTAAATAGTCCAAATTGTGTCGGCGACGCGCCCATTTTTAATTAGTTGAAAAGAGCTCTTCCATTTTTAATGACCGTGTTTCCAAGTTTTGTTGTTAATTAAGACAGTAATCAGAAGGCGTTGTGCTGAGGTGGCGGCAGCGATTGCAACCTTTAATTTTCGCCCACTTACAACTGGTTGACCATCTCCGGTTTTCTCCTTTGGTTAATATAGCAGATGTTCTTTCGTAAAACATTGTTTTAAACTATCACGGTTGTTCACTTAAGTTATATGATTATTTACGGGATATTTACCGTGGTAAGGTTGTGGAAGGAGCTCTCGATATTTCGACGCAGTTACATGCACAATGTTCACGGGAAGGGATGTTTTTTATGTTCTTTCGTATGCTTAAAATGTAACCTTTTTTAAATCATACTATAGTTCTCATAACCAACGACCCGCCTGTAAAAATCGCAATAAACATTTTCAGGTAAAAAAAGAGAACACATTTGTTACCTTAAATCTTATGGGAAACTATACACACCCTTAAACCTTATGGGAAACTATAGTAATTGATAGTAATAACAAAATCAAATGAACAAGGTATAATTTTCTAGTTTGAGCCAAGGTATAATTTAGTAGTTTGGGTCAATGTCATGAGAAATTCATATTTTATCAGAATTTTGGTATCGCACGACTTTTGTATTTGCCAGTGTCAAGTAGGTACATTCAAATATTTTCAAGTTGTATTAGATATCGTCAGGCAACCGATATATAGTAACAATCAGAGTCAAGCAAAGTAAATCACGGACAATTCTAAGTTATGCCCTAGTAAAACGGCGGATATTACTAGAATTCATGCTTTAAAATATTGAAAACAATGGTCACTGAAACAAGCACTCAATTGTACTGTTACTAATACCATCCTTTTATCTACTGTGCTTAAAAATATTTCATAAACAATTTTCTTACATAATTTGATAAATTAATGTAACGAAATCTGTGTAACAATGAGTAAATTAAACAAAGCATCGTTTAAATTGTAGGGCTCCCCACGCAGGCCCCATATCGCGAAACAATGCTTCTGACAAATCAATCCGAGTGTTTAGCGCGGCCTGCCTGCGACAACCCTGCTTGCGTCACATATACCTACCGACAGGAGATTTGCACCAATGTAGAATGGCGTTGTGTTCTTCACTTCGATCAAATAAAAACAAAGATGCCACGATTTGCTAATCGCGGCAATACTCAATCTGGCTGGACTCAATATGCAGCCAGATTGGATTCTCATCAGTCACGCGATAGTTGCACACACCGTAAGAGCCGTAACAAGCACGAAAGTTTATATGATAACAAATTAGATATGGTGAATAACCAAATGAGCCGCATTAATGACAGTTTGGTGCGGAAACCAGTATCCAAGAACCTCAAAAATTCAGTCATAATGACATTCACTAACATACACTGGGCCCGCATGGTGGATTAGAGCCAATCTTCACTCTCTGAGAGAAGGCCTGTTTCCCAGGCCTTCTCTCAGAACATGATAGGATCGATCCTTCTAGCTTCATCGATTCGCTTATTATTATTGTTCTGCGGATCGGCTTAAGTTCGTTATGTCCGCATGACAGATGGTTATCGTATTATTCATATCGTAGAAGTAGCGCTACGTCTACTGGATTTCGGCGGGACGGATTTTAGACCATTTTAGACAGATTTTGTGTTTGGTTGGACCGTAAAGCTCTCTTGTAAATCGTGTTCACCTTACTTTGGCAAACACTAGAAAATTCAATGCAATGAAGGTGATACGTTTCACGTATGGCGGGAAATTCAAATTTCAAACAGTTTTTTTGTCACATTTCTCCTAAACAAAATAAAAGCTTTTATTAAAACCCCCGCCGGCCCGCCCCCCTGTCTCTGGCATCTGTTTGAACGCCTTCTCCATGCTCTGTCATATAATGCAGTATTGCGCTAGGAGTCCAGGATACACCTGCAACCTCAATGACTAGGCACTATATTCTCCGAGGTCGTCTCATATCCAAGGTGGTGTTTAGGTTGCAAGCGAACGAGGAGTTAGCTCCATCCGCCGTCTGTTCAGCGGTACGTCTTTAAAAATTCAGCTGTGACAATGACACGTATGCACCATATCGCAAATGTATTAACAAGTCATTCATCCAACGCTTAGGTTACGGCCTACAATAGCTCCACAATGGAGCATCGGCGCATACCGCGCTGACATCACGCATATTAATCAGCCAATTTCAATGGCTCTAATTATGGCTGACACTGACACTGACAGAGTTACACTGAGCGGTGAACATAACATGCACTACATTTATGATAGCACTCGCGCACAAAAATACAACCAAATATAAACCTTATCCCGTTAAATACACTTAGTTTGAAAATAGAGAAGCATTTGTAAGCTTGTTAAAACATCGGTGACACTACGAATAATATTGGTCTATCTTCATTATTTCATGTTTTATAAACTCAATAATAAGGTAAGTTTTGATATGAAACTATTGTTATAGTTTGAAGTGCAAATGAGATATCATTGATTTCAAAGTTTCGTCGTCAAAGTCATGAAAACTTTATGCTATTAAGATTGAAAGGGCTTGACAATATAATGGCGTGAATTAACTCTCATATCGCGGGTTATAAGTTTGGATAAGTTAATTATTAAAGCTAACTGTTTGTTTAACAATTACGATTGGTGACGATAATAATTTGTTTTCTTGATCTACAGCTTGGTAAATTATTATGGATTTAACTCAGTGCCATTTTTTTGACAAATGCGCCTCAATAAAATTTGAAAAAAGAAATGAGAAAAAAAAACATGGGCTGTATAATAGTTTATAAAAGTGTGTTACATGTATCTATAAGCGACGGTGATCGCTTACCGCCAGGCGGCCCGTTAGCCACCTATGTAATACAATTTAAAAAAATGTTATATTTGGCAAAAGTTTTACAAAAATTAGACGCTGCATTATCCATACCATATATGAACGTAAATAAAGGCACTCTCAGCAACAATCTTTCAGAGCGCCTGGTTAACGCGACACGTGACAAAAATGCTGGCGAGTATCTGGCAAACGCATAAGCATTGCCATTCAACATGGTAAAGCCGCCAGCATGCTGGATACACTACCAACTGATAGTAGGCTTGAGCGTTCGGATTGTCTTTAGACCTTCAGCGGTCTATGGGCAGTCTGTTTATTTAGTGTTAGCTTGCATTTTGTTGATTTAATAAAAGCTATTAAAAAAAAATGTTTACACAAAGTAAGTGAAATAAAACTAAACCATCAATAACAAGCATTTTCCGGACAAAGCTGGCGACACAATGACTCGGGAACAATACGGGATGCAACACAAACTGTTCAGCTCTCGTACCTGTTCCCTGTTCTGTCACTGTCAGACCTAATTACTGCCATTGAAGTTGTCAGATTATTACGCGCTTTGTTTTGCTATCGTGACTAGTACACTCGTGGTAGGAGAATAACCAATAACAACGCTGTCCGAGAATACAAAACAAAAGGATAGCGCTGTTTTAAACTATCACAGTTGTTCACGGTTGTTCACCACGTTCACGGGAAGACTGATCGTAAATATCCCGTAAATAATCATATAACTGTACAAAAGGATAGCGTTAATTACAAATATACGTGTGTACACCAAAATTGCTTAAATTCTTGGTTGGTTTTGGTAATTATTATTTTCTACATAAACTTCTTGGATCCTAGATTATTCCAGAACCCAAATATTTTTTAAGATGCATGGATATCAAATAAAATAAAAAACATATTTTCATAAATTTTTTGCGAGTTTTTATAATTATTTGTTAATTAACAGCATGTCCTTATTTATTTATACCCAATTGAATAACAATATTAAACAATAACAGTATATTTAGGTACTTTTCAAGTTTCAAGTCAAAGTTGAGTGCATAAGGGCTGAGTTGCCAATTTAAAATTATTATAAGCTAGTTGAGCCCCGTGGATTAATCATGTTGACAATATCTCAGGAACCTTAACTTTTTCGGGATAAATATCATATGTCATTCTCCAGCCCTGTTACTATCTCTATGGAAGAAATCAGGTCGATTCGTTGGCAGTTGTTAAGTGAAAGAAAAACCAACAAACTAATATACACCTTTTCATTTATATTATTAGTATGATTATCTTTTAACATAAAACTTTGAGCCAGCCTCAGACAATCCGTTTACCCATCCAACAAAGCTACACAGTAGTTTAGTAACAATCCTCAAAACGTCAAACTCTCAAACGCTCTCGAGCAAAAATTTACGCAAATTGATCGACTAAACAAACCACTAAACATTACGCTCGTTTCCAACAAAGTTTTAACAACTCGGGCGTTAAGGTCGTCATAACCGAAGTAACGAGAAGTAGGTTCGATAAAATAACCGCTTTTTGTTGATAAATGTTGCCCGCTCCGCGCTAGCTGCTGTTTATGGGGCCATTAACTTGAAATACTTACTTATTAATGAGTAATCTGTTATAATTACAATTATTGTTTACATCTAATGCTCGTGTACACGGCTTTGCCGAATGTGTTCTGTTTCCAGAAGTGCTGTTAATTTGGGGTAATTTATTGAAATTTTGATTAAGGGGTAACTCAGCGTCATTAACATAAAAAAATAAAAATATAAACATAGTCATATTCTAAATTTACAACTTATGTTCATTTGTCCAATAGTGCACATACTGGAACGAAATAGTGTCAGCTGTCCCATCATGGGACAACACGATGGGACTAGTGGGATGGACTCTACTTTTAGACATGTAAATAGATGTCTAGAGTAGTAAGTAAATAATATTTTTAAACTAAACTGAAGTAAAGATCTGAAAATACATAGCTTGGTCAAATATGTTCTATTTCCAGAAGTACTGTCGTAATTTACTGAAGTCGAATTTTCAAAATTTTAATTAAAAAAAATGTCATATTTTAGAGGGTACAACTTTTTTTATTTATCTTATAGTACTATAAGATCTTTGCAAATAGGTGCCTAGGAGTAGCAAGTAAATATTTTAAAACCTGAAGCAAAGATATGTAAAGAAATGAATGAATTATACGCCAATAAGTAATTAAGGAACCACATTTTTATACAACGTATCTAATACTACAAGTGAACATGAGTTGTAACGGTATAATATATCTTAGTTTTAACATGAGGTGATTTTAAACGTTAACATTTTCAGCGGCCGCAACCCTCTCCACCCTACCGCTGAGATGTTCGAGAGTACAGTTCAGGGGTGAGATATAACGATCAAAAACTTCTTATTAAATAATCGAGTTATAAATACAAAATAATAGCGAGTTCTACGACTTTATGTACTACGAGATACGACGTGCTACGCCAGCTACGATATAAGCTACAGCACTACGAATTTTCGTTTATTAAATAACGTACAATGCTTAGATGACCAGTAAATGTAGTAGTGCAACCTTAAACTATAATAATGCAATTTTATTCACCTATTCGTTTCTACTACAGGTGTAGAAAGACGGCCCACTATCACCCATAATTATAATGTGAAGTTTCCTTGAATACGTTCCTAACGTTTTTGGAACTCTCGTCAATTACCTGCTTTCCAGCTTGCGCATAGCAGGTTTGGATTCTACTTTTCTAATCTTTACAGCCAAGGAATGCAACAACCTGCCAACTTCCTTGTTTCCTGAGATATTATAATCTAAGTATTTGCAGGGTCAGAGTGAAGTTTGTGTGCTCCAGCTTCGACCGCATCTTCGCTTGCCAACAAGTGAATTGGTGGCCAAAGGCGGAATTATATGCGAAAAAAAAAGTTTTTTTTAATTGGTAATGGGCGTAAAAGGAATTGATTTACCTGTGATTTGAAGTCACCCAAATCTAACACGTTCATTCAGGTAGTTTATTCCACAGACTAGCGGTTCGCAAGTATACAAACAACTCTGAAGCAATAATACAGGCATAATGTGCCTACACGTCTACACCTACAGTTATATTATGATGATAAAAGATTAAGGGTGGGTTGCACCCTTAATCTGTGAAACCCTTACCCTGTAAAAGTACTAGTTAGGCAAAAAAATTGTTGCACCATCTGACAAATTGTTAAATGATGTCATAATTTTAACCGTAACTACCCACGCTTCGCTGGTTAATGTTTATGTTAAATATCTGTGAGATGTATAAAATATAATTACAGCTTTGCATCTGGGGTAAATAAGGTCTAATTTGACTTGCAACCCTGGTGACTTTAACTATGTTAGTGCATGAATACACTAGTACAATGCATTTCGCAGTAACTCCTAAAGTCAGCGTTATTGTTATTGTAAAAATTTTCATAAGCCTTAACTTTAAATACTGCTATGGTGCAACCAAGCCTAAGAAAGAAGGTCGAAGATAGTTTTGTCTGCAACTAACTTTGAACTGTTAAACCAACCACCCGCATTCTTCAGTCATCCTGTGAATCACATGGTGCATGTAACTGCGCTGAAATATCGGAAGCTCAATCAACAACCTTGTCATAGTAAATATCCCCGTACTATTCATATAACCATAATGTACACCCGTCTGTACTCGTATCTCCACAAAACGTTTTAGTAAAAACGATTTTCCTATTCAAAAACGTCCTTTTGAGCCGGAAGTGGCATCACTAAAGGGAATCGGGTACGAAACAAAGAGTTGTCAAGGAGCCACGTATGCAGTATCCGTTGAAAGGTTCGCCGCAGCTACATTAACATGCAAATGAGACCAGTCTTAGGAAGCTTTCTCACGACGCTTGCGATATCGTACGATCTTAAGTTCTTACTGCAAGCTGGGTAAGTGAACGTGTTAGATTTTTATATGCGAAGGAATTCAAATGAACTTGGTAGGTTTAGGTGCTAACTAGTAAGTAATTACGTATAGATCAAGTCTAAAGTTAAATGATTATTTACGGGATATTTACCGTGGTAAGGTTGTGGAAGGAGCTCCCGATATTTCGGCGCAGTTACATGCACCATGTTCACGGGAAGACTGAAGAATGCGGGTGGTTGGTGAAAAAGTTCAAAGTTAGGTACAGACAAAACGATCTACCCTCTTTCTTAGTCTTTTGCTACGGTTATCACTGGAACTCGAACTCGAACCTAAGTCTCGACAAAACACACTCACTGTATCACTGCGTATAGTATTTTGAACACATTTTGAACGCGGACTTTTATTTTTAAGGCAACCTAATACTGGATTCCACGCACTAGCGAGTTGAAAACCATCACCTCGATTGAAATTCTGGCATTTCATCATGTAACTGCGCCGAAATATCGGGAGCTCCTTCCACAACCTTACCACGGTAAATATCCCGTAAATAATCATTTAACTTTAGTGAACAACCGTGATAGTTTAAAACAGATCAAGTCTAGTCTTCTCCGTGTTCTATTTTTTCTGAATAAAGTTTCATTTGTCTGGCCGGGTATCGAAACCGGGTCCTCACGACCTCACGAGGCAGATATGCTGCCATTGAGCCAAATCGGTCGTCTAACTAAGCTGTTATCCTGAACGTCGAACATGTATTGACGCATAACAAATGGTCCAAGTTAGTAAACTTTGCACATTTATTTATAATTATTATAGAAGGTATTCGCCCACAATGCTCGGATGTTTGGAGAAGTACTTACCATTTACACCACAACTGATTTTACCATCTGTCGTAGTTAAACAAGCTATATTCAACTGTAATGTCGTAGCCTATGGTTCATTTTGATGTAAATTGTCAGCGCCTTGATATCATTGGCTTTGTATACCTATTCATTAATTATTGGGGTATTCAGAATCGGTGTAGGCACAGAAGCTTACAAAGTAACCAGAATTTATGATGATAATAAATAAACAGTATAAGGCGTTTTATAAGAATACTTTCTTTTTGTTAGCCTTAATTGATATCTGACATTGTTATTTATTTAGGTACCTATTCAAATTTAAAGCTCTCGAGAATAGATTTCTGTCTTTGATAAAATTAAACACCTGAAAAAGATATTTTTTGAAGATCATAGAGTTACTTTCGCATTTATAATATTAAGTATGGATTAGTATGGATTATTTCTTCATTATATCTGTTTGCTATATAATCACAGCTAAACGGCTTAACCATCTCGATAAATTTTTGCGTGGTAATAGTATGTATCATGAGGACGGACATAGGCCATTTTTTCTGAAGAAACCGCGGACGAAGTCGCGGGTACAGCTAGTATTTAATAATACCTAAATATTGTGCGTATGCCTATTTTAATATCTATTAAACTTTTTTCATGTATTATTTATGTACGTATTTGAGCTATTCTCGGTCTAATCATTTATTTGCTGTGACGGTTGCAATAATATTGTAAAAAGATGAACGAAAATCACGAATTCTGTTCAATTTCGCTAGGTTTTTGAACATACTCGATATACTCACTGTGATATTAAAATAAAATGTTATATAATATATAATTTACAATATTAATGGAGCTGTCAGAGTAAATATAATTATGCTTGGACCGAGTTTAGTCGCCATCTTGTATAATGAGACGTCACCTACCCAGTGACCTAGCCGAGCTTAGAGGAATCTATTAACATATATCAAAATTGGCTGAGACGATTAGGGTATTGGTGGAAAGGTACATATACAAATCGAACAGTTCATAGAGGAACAAAGTTTGTAGATCGTAGGGCAAGTCAAAATTTACGGGTCACAGAGTACGGCTACATGCTCCAAGGTCTATGCAAAAAGACAGTTGATGGTAGATATTCTGAAAACCCGTACGAAGCGATTTGATTTCACTTTTACTTTGCGAAGTGCTAGTATGTGGAATACGTTGCCGGAAGGGGTGTTCCCCGATAATACAATCTGGGCGTCTTCATATTGTGAGTGAATAGCTTTCTACTAGGCGAGTGTTCTCCATTGTAGATCGCATCATCACTTAACATCGGGAAAGATGACGGTAAAACACAAGCCTATTAAAATTTAATTCAAAAAACTTATAGTTGGGAAAACAAAACATATTACCTTTAGGTGTTGGGTCGTGGGTAAAAATACTGTTTTTTACTCCAACAATTCTACCAAACAAACGTAAAAACCGTACATAAATTCTAAACAACGAAAACAAATTCTCGCACCGATAGCGAGACAGAAAAAACGCTCTAACCCCTTATATCAGTGAAGATACCAGGTAAAACAGCCAGCAAATAAATAAATACGGCTACGTAGGAATACGTTTTGCGCTAATAATTCACTTTTATTGTATCTTACGCGCTCTTTGCTATATTTATTGCTCACCTACACATTGTGGGTACACTTGTATAAAATATAATGTAACAGGGTGCACTTAATAGGTCATATTTTTACACCAATTGTTACGGACGCCGTAACGTGCCTGCCTGGAGAACTATATTAATGCCCGTATTAAGTTATTAAGCTATTTTGGTGGCTCGTTTTCTAGGCACGTGTTAAACGCTTTGGATTTTTGTTTGGAATAAAGTTTGCGAAAATAAACAGAGGGAAAGTCGAAAATTATTTTAGTAGCTTTATTACGCTTTTTATTTCACAAGAGCATGAACAATCATACCAATTAACTACCAAACTAGGTCTTATGTCATCTTATAATTTATAAATTATTGTTAAGTATTATTTATTTCAATGTGTACAACTACATCGTTAATATTCATGCAAATAGTTATCAGATTTCAAATATTACCAGATTATCAGACTGTTGTAGGTAAAGTCGGCCAGACAGCTTCGCACGACAATGCACACCCACGATTGACACGATTGAGCTATGTGGCTCGATGTAGCGATGCGGCCATATATTGTTATCCCGTGATACCCACGCTACGTCAGCGGGAGTGCGAGCAGCCGGGACGGGCGAGCGGGGGAGAAAATGTGGCTTCGTGGCCGCGAAATTAGCTTTTCTGGCACATCCTTACCAAGCTGCGCGTATGCCTCTGACTTCACAAAACTACGCAGCCGTACCTAGAATGTGCAAGGCTCGTTATGTGTCGATCAACAAATCCCTAGTTCAGACTAAGCTTCGTCTTAGTGTTGAGCAACGGCGCAAAATTGCTCAATCGGTTTTTTATCGGATACATTTCGGAGAATGTGCATCGGCTAATTTTTTTATGGGACTACCAGAGTGGGCACATGAAATGGACATCGCTTTATGGTTGATATTCCGAAACCCGTACGAAATGCTTTGATTACACTTTTACTGTGCAAACTGCTAGTCTGTGGAATGCGCTGCCGAATGGATGTTCCCTGATAGTTTAATCTGGGTGTCTTCAAATCGTGAGTGAATCGGTTTCTTTTAGGCAAGCGTGCTTCATCATTGACCACATCATTGCTTAACATCAAGTGAGTTGGCGGTTAAACGAAAGCCTATTATTGAATAAATAAATGAAGAATCATGTAAAGCATCGACAACATTGCTAAAAATGTATGGCCCTTATTGAACAAAGCGTTGCCATGCAATGCCATGCAAACAACACACGTTGCCATGCGCAGTTATCTGTGGCCAGCTATAGGTTATGTTAATATTCGTCGTTTAATAAACAAGTAAAGCAATCATCTTAACTACGGTATCGCTCTTGCATGAAACTGTAAACTTTCAGTATCAAAGTTATACAAGCCTGCAACAAAAGTGCTTTCTTTCGTCCACAAATACCAGACTTATTCGAAATAATTTTCCAACACAGTACGCAATAATCGTCAAAATTTAACACCGTCATATAGCAGTGTACCTGTTGAACAAATAATCATAAAGGGTACGTACCTAGGTCGGCGTGTCGCCATTTTGCGAGGACAGTAACTGCGTTATATTGACTGGGGTGGACGTAGTCAGGTGGCAATTTCGGGCGTCACTCTACAACTTGAAATTTCACATTTTTATTATTCTAAACCAAGTCGTCTTAAATGCTCAACATCATGTTGTCAAAAAATTTGGTAAATTTTCAGTAAAAATAATTATTTAGGATTTTAAAATTAAGCTAGAAGCTGTGATAACAATACTGTTGGTAGAGATAATACTGAAAGTCTCCCTAACTGTGTCCACAGCTTGTTGTAATTAAGGCCTGTGTCCAACGCATAAAACGACGCGTCGGTCTGCGATCGGGCAGTTACAATGTTGGGTAAGTGGTCCGCCATCATTTTTGTAGCCGGACTGTGCCGCTGGAATTTTTTAAAAAGAGAACGTGTTAATGGCGTTTGCTAACTTGCCGCAGGCTTGTTTGTTACATGCAACTTCGGTGAATTGAGTTGTTGTTGCTAAAAGTGAAGTTTCATTCTGGCACTCTCTAAAACGCGTTTGAAAATTGACGTCACAAAATGTATATGCTACGTACTTCACTTAGTTTTACGTGGCGTGTAGTTGTTTGTACAGACGTTATATTCTTTCGCCAAGTTCAAATGTAGTGTTCATGCTTGATGTACCCGCTCGCACGTTTTAAGGTGTGATTTGGTGCTCGGCGGCGGAAGCGACAGTGTGACCTGAAAGTAGCGGCAGATCGCAGCACAGTTCTGGGGCTCTGTTTATAGTCCGAGAGCCAGTAACAGATATATATGACCAAGTTCCTCTCAAGTGATAATTAGTAAAATGCATCAGAAAATCGAACCATAAAGCCTCGTGAACGTCAGCTAAGGCTCGGTGGGGGGGATGAGCGGTTGTAACCTCCCACGCTTGAAGAAAAAAAAAATACATTCACTCATTTCCTCTCGGCTAAAAATTTATCAAGTTATAGCTAACCCAATATCTCAACAAAAAAAAAAATCAGCTGGCTATAACATAGTGTATTGTTCGTCAGCTGATGTCTCGATCATGGAAAAAAAAATCTTCAATTTCAGTGATGTCCTCTCAAATAAAAATTTACCTGATGATAGCTTAGATGTAACTATTGATAAATATATACGTCAGCTGGCTGTATCTAGGTGGAAAAATCGTCAGCTGATACTTTGAAGGTCGTTATATAGAAGTTAGCCAGAAGCATTTACTGACTATTTAAAGGCATCAGCTGACCAGGTTTCCCTCGAGTTACTGCTAGCAGTTTTTATTTATTTATCACAGAAGTATATTCAAAATCAGCTCACAAATTTTCATGCGGGAGGAAATGACGTCTCTTTAATTATTCGGCATGGCACTCCAATATGAGTGTTGAGGTGAAACAATTATTTCGTATCAATATTTTTTAAACTTATATGTATATAATCAAATAATTTTAAAAATTTATTTCAATATTTAAATAATCAATTTGCTTAATATAAATTAACTAGTTACTCGATAAAAATATTTATTATAAAAAAATTATGAAAAATTACAATAAGAATGACAATGTTATTTAATCATTTTCATTTTCGCTTTGGCTTGAATCATAATCATCTCTCTCTGATCCATTGTCCGAGTCGCTGTCAGAGCTGTCTGCTCTAATATTTTCATCGTCATCATCTGTACAAAAAAAATATTAGAATGCGTATTTTACCATAAAATCATTAATTTGATAATAAAATGTTACCTTTTTCGGGCTGGATAGTTATTTCATCAATCGATGTTGGCAACTGACTTCCAAAGAACCAGGTGAAATTATATATTATTTTTTGTCGATTTCTTCCCAACCTTCCAAACCTTCTTCCCAATCCGGAAGACTATGTCTTCCGGATCATCAGAAGTTGGAACCTTCAAGTGTGCATTTGACCAAATTTGAGCAATGTAACATGCTCTTAAAAATTGCTGATATAGCTCTGATTTGCAAGGTGGTAGAGAAGAGCCATCAATACCTTTTTTTGGTAACTTGAATGTCTCAGTATCCAAGAATTTATATGTTTTTTCAAACAATGCTACTCTTGCCTCATTGACCTGTTTCAGACGATTTAATCCATACATATGGCAAACAAACTCTTCTATTTTCTCAAAAATATTGTCTCTATCCTCTAATGATTTTGACATTTGGATGAAACACTTGATGAAATCATTCGATTTAGCCATTATTGAAAACGGTCTTTTCTACTTCTAAAAACGTGTTCCAATGCCCTCAACAAAAGGGTCTTTGTACCCCGAGCATGCGTACAACTAACCCCCTCCAAGCGTACCTTAATATTGTCTATGCTATGCTGGCGTGTGTTGTTTGAATCTTTAAAAATAACAAGAATAATTAAAGAGACGTCATTTCCTCCCGCATGAAAATTTGTGAGCTGATTTTGAATATACTTCTGTGATAAATAAAAAAAATCAGCTAGCAGTAACTCGAGGGAAACCTGGTCAGCTGATGCCTTTAAATAGTCAGTAAATGCTTCTGGCTAACTTCTATATAACGACCTTCAAAGTATCAGCTGACGATTTTTCCACCTAGATACAGCCAGCTGACGTATATATTTATCAATAGTTACATATAAGCTATCATCAGGTAAATTTTTATTTGAGAGGACATCACTGAAATTGAAGATTTTTTTTTCCATGATCGAGACATCAGCTGACGAACAATACACTATGTTATAGCCAGCTGTTTTTTTTTGTTGAGATATTGGGTTAGCTATAACTTGATAAATTTTTAGCCGAGAGGAAATGAGTGAATGTATTTTTTTTTCTTCAAGCGTGGGAGGTTACAACCGCTCATCCCCCCCACTGCGCCGCAGCTGACGGTCATAAGGCTTTATGATACTATTGTCTGATGCATATCACCAATTATCTATCGAGAAGAAATAATTAACCAAATTTTCACCTGGCTCTCGGACTATTAGATCTATCGTACTGACGTTGTTACACACAAGAACAGTTGTCAAAAACCACAATGACAAGAAAAAAATTAACAAGTCCTTTGTTTTCTATGTATTTATATGAATATATCTGCGTCCCGCTATTTCACTTGCGTGGATCAACAGGAACGTACATTTTCTCTAAAAATTTTCTATGTTCTTCTTCGGCCCTCTAACGATTTTAATGCAAAAAATTACCTCGATCCGTTTATCTGATGCTACGTAAGAGGAAAAAATAAACAAACCAACAAACAAAAACACTTACGCATTTATAATATGATATTAAGTATGATAACTTCCAAGCAAAGTGCCAGTGTGCGATTATGCCCAGCCCCGCTTTACAAAGCAAATTCAACAAACAAATGGGATATTTTATACAACATCTCAAGTAGACGCGAACTAGGATATATGCAACACCAAAAGCTGTTTATCACCGGTGCAGCTTGCTCTCTTGAGTACTATTACATGGATTATAAAGCCGCTACAAACACGCGTTCATATCTGCGGGAAAATCTATCATACGTCGCCTACGCACAGACTTGTCTTTGCAATGTTTATCGGGGAGCAAGTGAGACCAGATCTCAGATCAGACAAACAAGGGAGATATTCCTTAGTACAATTATTAAAGTTCGTGTTCAAAAGTCTCCACTTTTTGTAAAAAATGACTATACCGCTAAACCGCTTAACGCAAAAAAGTACGGCTCACTTACTTATTTTTCACACACACTAAGAAACTTGCAGAGACACTAATGAACTACTAATAGTCCACATGCAAAAAAAGGGCAGCAAGGTCGTCTGCAGGGTGAGTTAGACTAATTAAAGGCATCCAGACTCATTTAGACTGGATGCGTTCGCACCCGCCACGCCTTACCATATCTCTCTTGTTTAAATTATCTGACGACTCGATAGATGGCGTATCTCTATCGAATCCAATTTTTTTCAGGTCCTGAATTAACCACATCGCATCATGATTAATTCATTAAATTATTTGATACCGTGATCCATTGGAGGTACCCGTCAATTCGGGTAGTCATGATGAATAGTACTGTCCGGCTGCAGTTTTTTTCAACGTAAACTTTATTTTCATCGCATGGAAAATCATAAATTTACGATAAAAGTAATAATTAAATTTCTTGTATGTTTTTTACCCTTAAATATACAATGTCTATGCCTTCTAAAATAAAATCCTTAAAAAAATACCGACGAAAATAGGAGAAATTAAATTAAAATCAGAAACATCTAACCCAGGAACATTCGGCATCGAACCGCTTATGGCTCAAAATCTTTTCGTGTACGAAAGCTCGTGCGTGTATAACTGTTTAATCTATTAAGAGCTTGCCGGTGACATATCGGTGATATTGCACTAACATTTGTCAAATAGAGTTCTAGAACCGCTCTAATAATGTGGATATATGGCCAGTAATTAAATGTGGACACTTAGTTCAGTAATTACGGCTGAGACATTGCAGTTGACGACGCCGCCATTAACTAGGGCCGTAAGAAGCGAAGCAGCGAAGAAAATCATAGACTGCATACAAGAAAATTATAGCGCAAATGAACTGTTAACTAAATGCAATATTAATCAAAGACAATACCAACTTGTGGCACTTAAATAATACGTATAACGTATTTATGACAAAATGTTTATTAAATAATAGTTTCTTCAGCAAGCATTTAAGTAGTAATAACAATGGTCATTTAATTATTATAATATTATATGCGATTAAACTAAATAAATAAATATCATTGGTTATTATCAATGATGATACAACACACAAAAAAATTATAATCCAATTGTAGAATAAAACTTGCAAAGAAAAAAAAATTCAATTTCTGTGACTAAGACTAAACACGTGTAGTATAGACCAGCCTTCAAAAATAGTAAAAAGTGAAAACAAATAGTAGTAGGATGAAACCCATTAGAAAAGGAGGGGAATATTATAAAAATGAAAGGAAAAATAAATTACGGGCGATCTGAGTTCGGGAAGTGGGGGGGGGGGGGGCGCAATAGGCTTGCGATTGACCGCTAACTGACCTGATGTTAAGCGATGATACGGTCTACGATGGACTACGCGGTCACAAGCACAGGGAGGAGAGATGAAACAGGAGTCGACGCCACGTGTGCATATGGTATAACAGCCGACGTCTTTCCCGCTAGATGGGTCTGTCAGTGTAATTCCACCTCCATAATCCTCATCAGCTCAGTTCAATGACACACTTTGCTTGTATTGTCATCCGAATCTTTTATACTTGCAAAGTTTCAAATCGATACGATAATTAGGTTAAAATTGACTTTTAAGATTTGGTTACATTGTATTACCTTTAGTTTGACATTCCACCAGCTCGAACTAACCAGTTTGTCTTTTACCTTCTTAATGCGAACCGCTAGGGACTGGAATGCCTTGCCTCCGTCCTTGTTTCCTCAAAACTATCTATATCTTCAGTCAGAGTGAATAAGTACGTTCTAGATCTACGTGCTCCATCTTCAACCCCAACATCGCTTTCCATCAGGTGAGTTGGTGGCAAAACGTAGACATAATATATATAAAAAGTTTATCAGAATTTCAATACTAAGTATATTGATACACTCAGACCACTGTTTTATATTTTGTACTAAAGTTTATGTGTATGTGTCGATATTGTCTTTGTGGGTAATAAGTATAATGTGGGTGCTTTATAGTCGCTATGCAGTTACCTTGATACCTTAAAATGCAATGGAAACTACAATAAAACTTTACAACCGTTACAAAGTCTTTATGGCAACTAATGAGGCGTGGACCGCTAACTGTACACAAACTGTCCAATCCGAAATAATAACAGGTGCATTTGCAGACGACTTGTCTACATTGTCGTGAATTAGGCGCATTAGGCAGCCACCCAGTAATACACTGTGACAATGCGTTTATCCGTTAGTACTACGTACCATGCACTTGTAACACTACACAGCAGTTACGACTTTCAGAGAAAGTAATAGAGCCAATTTTCCGTTGACGTGTGATTGACGGTTATTGTGTTTAGACCATGATGGAGTCCTGACTATTTGTAGCAAGAGATAACAGCACACGAGCCGGCAGCAGAACCTGTTGATGATAAGCGCCGTCGTCGATAAGGCCTTGCGGTGATGGACGGACCGACGCGAATTTCGGTGAATGTATATTTCATGAGTTGATTAAATAGTTCACGCTTTGAATTTGGCCACACATACATAATGTATGGGTGTGTGAGGTTGTAGCGTGAATGCTGCAGTAGTGCAGCGAGCCGGTTTATATGGAGATTTCATTTGTTTAAATTACATTGCTAGACGGCCAGGTAATAAAATTGTACATTCAGTTGCCTACAGAACTGTAGGCACTGGACATGCTAACGCACAAAATATATTCTCATCATAATCAGTATATTTTTTATGGCAACTGAAAGCCGAGTATATTTACTGGCAGCGCCCGTGGTTTCATCTGCTATCACGTGGGCAGGTTTTTTTTCGGGATAATTTTTATGTAGTAGGTATATGCGACTTTCATACCAAACATTCGGTAAACTGTTATAGAGTTGAGAGCGAGCAAACATACACATTTACATACAATCTTTCGAATTTATAACAATATGGTGTGATATAAAATAACTTAGTGCAGAGCTGGCCTCAATATGCTTCTCTCAAGGCACATAATTTCGATAATCGTCTTTTCGCTTCCAGCCACTGCCAATCTTGTATTTTGTCATTCTCAGGGTGCCCTACCCCAGTGGTTATCAGTTCTGCGAAAGATTTTATCAGTTCGTTGCTACATAAGCTTATTAATACCCTGAGTTATGTCGGTGACTTTGGTCCTATGGCAAAGTGTCATAATTTGGAAACAATATAAAAAGTACTTACGATATCTGAGTATAGTAAAAATGATCATATTTACTTCAGAACTCCCCCAATAAACTCATAGTAGTTTTCTCTTTCTTTACTATTCTCCTATAGTGATGAAATGACAAGCCTTTTCTGATTTTTACATTGAGAATTAAAAAAAAATGTGCTGAACCCTTTTGTTGCTAAGATTGCTTGAAGCGATCACTTTTCGCAACATTGTGGCTGCCAGCTCTTACACATATTCTATGTATGTAATTTTTGGTGTTAACGATAAGTTTTCTAATATATTTAGGTAACTTAGATGCATTAGATAGAAATAAAAATATTCGCATAGAAAAATAAATAACATTCTAACTACTAGAAAAAAAAACTAATCTATTAAACCGCTACCAGTGAGAATTGTGGGAATTTACAAAGTATATTTTAAAACACAACTATTTAGTAAATATTATTGTAATACTAATAGTATAAAAGTATATCTATCCGTTTGTAATCTTTTTACAACTGAACGGTGAACCAATATTGATAATTTTGGTAAAGAAGACATAGGACAGTGCTTGTCATTGAAACACTAGAAAGCTATTAAGTTGTGGGTGAAAGCGTGGGGCGCAAATAGTAATGGATAAAATGCAAAATAAATAACTATGATACAATCTTAGTATTAGCATACAAATCTACTTTAACCATCGACAAATTCCAGCAAAAGCACTCCATGCTGGTGTGAATGTGAACTAGAAAGGCAGAATTAATATTAGAGGTTGCTATTAATGAATAAATCACTATACAGCCTTTTACCCAGCAAATGGGGCGCCCGATAAACATTCATCTTCGATACATAGTTGACTAAACGGTGTTCCTAAAAAAAGTAAGGTCTCACTAGAGCGTGCGATTGTTACGTGCTGTTGCTACTATGGATTTGAGACTATCGAGTTTCATTCCAGATTATTCTGGAAATTTCTAAAAGAAAATCAAAATTGTAGCCATTCGCTACGAATGTACGAGTGCTACGAGAAAACGGAATGTAACGTTTTCTCGTAGCACTCGTAGCCATCTCGTAGCAAAGCGCCGGTTCATAATATTATAAAAACTTGTTTTTTTTTTGTACAGAATAAACAAGAAATTTTTAGAATAGGTTTGTCGGGTCTATCTGTTAGTAATTTCATTTTGAGACTATGTACTATATGAGTTGGTAAGGTACGCGCAGAATATAGAAAACAGTGCCTATTAAAAGTACATATTGTTATTTATTGAATCATATAAAACGATAAAAAAGCTGATAATCTTCCAAACTTTTAGCCGATTTTCTTGAATCTTAGATAAGTACACTTTCGACCCAGTCACCTTTCAATCAACATTTTTTTTAAATCAAAATCGTTTGAGCTGTTTGAGTGCTACGATGCCACAGACAGACATAGATATACACACGTTAAATACGGCTCTTTTTGCGTCAGGGGTTAAAAACAGAATTGTCGCACCGAAGTACATTCGAGAACAAATATTAGGTAAACCATCGGTCGTCACACGAGCCGCGTGTGCAATAGGTAAGCAATGAATAAACGACCGGCCCGAGTGCGACCGATAAAAATGATATATGCCCTCTGATGTGGACACCGTACTACTACTTTATTTGTTACTTGAACGCCACCTATTGGAGGAGAAATTTTTAAAGCCGTATTTTATGGGTTTGCTAAATACTGCTGGGGAGTTATGTGAGGTGATAAGCCTTTATTAATGTAGGTCTGTTACGTATGTGTTTATGAGAGGTCCAGTTTACGAATCTGTATTGAGAAATAAACAATTAGAGCTTTTAAGGGCCCTTCTTTCGGTAAGATACACTAGATGGCGTTATTTTTAAAACGTAAATCTAAGATATGCGCCATTAAATATACACACGTCGCTTACAAATAGACTGTCTTAGATGTACATCAGCGCGGTGGCGCCACTTTCTTTGCAAAGTCAAGGGGTGGTTCCATAGTTGCCCTTACGCGCTGATACTTAACCGCATTACAATATAATAGGCTATCTGAAAGTTGTTATATTTGGTGAAAACGGGCGTAGTAAAAAAATATCATTAAATGTAATAAGTATACTGAAGAAATTACGTTAATCAGCTTATGAAGATCTGAAATATAAACGTTTAAAGTTTTTGGTCGAATTACGAAGGTATGCTTTCTGTCTATCCCGCAAAGTGTATCCTCATAAATTTTCTCAAAAAAGTGTATACTCTTAAACTTTCGTTTAAAAAACGCAGGGCTGCAAATTGTTAGTTGCTCCTGCAATCGTTTGTTTTTGCCCAAACACTTGTTTTAGACAAAGAAGTCGAGGTATGATCGTGTAAGTCATACGGTTATGTGGCATTCGTTTATATACACATTAATACGTGTTTGTCTTTGTTGGCTTGGTTGTAAGTTGTGCTGCGTCGTGGCACTGACGTCATGACGCATACCGGACGTCATTAACGATATTTGTAGTTACCAGGATCCTCAAAACTATAATAGGTTAAACGTTATTAAAGTTTCCATCATGTATAAGTAGGCATAATATACATTTATAACAAAAAATACTAAACCTTTTTATTTCTGCTTCCTTATTACTAGATTTGCATATCCTGGTATCCTGTTATCTAGTTATAAAGTAATTATTTATAGGCTATATTTAACTAAATATAATATCATTTTCAGACTTACATTTTAAATTATTATAATTATACCATTTATATCTATTTATATAGGTATATATTTTTACTAATTTTTGACATTGATTTTATATCGCTATCATATGAATTATTGACTTATTTGATTACTCAATTACCTAATCCTTTCATACATTTCTCTTGTCTAAGTATTGAGGGTTACACGGAAAGGGTGTAAAAAGCCGAAAGAGGTCCATAGTACTCATTATATTGAACAACTTTTACTATGAGACCAAACCTGAAATCACGAAAAAAATATCATCTGTTCCATACATTTCGTAGCGTGACGGTTTTCTATGGAATAGCTGAATTTTTTTCGCGATTTTAGGGTTGGTTCCGCATAATGATGGCTGCTATGTACCTCTTTCGGTTCAGTACACCTATTCCTCGTAACCCAGTTCATAATAATAAATATGCATCCACAGCAGGATATTCAAAGATCACAATAAAATATTGGTGCGGAGGTATGAGTACAAAAGGCATCGTAAGTTTAGCTTATCGCCTTTCGTAGCCCGTTACCCGCAACCACACAATTGATTCTACTATTCTAGCACTCCCACTGCTAGATTTTGCTAGATTTCACTATATAAATCGTTTATAAAGTGCACGATCGGATATTAACATATTTCACAGAGCCAATTACAAATATACTTGCTTTTATTTATGCTTTCGTGTATTGAGGGTGAAATAGGTTGAATGCAGCTGCTATTTATTATGAACTTAAATGTGTTGGATATAGATGTAGATTATAACATAGTGGCAAAGGCGTTTTGACAACCGTTGGTTGTTAGAAAGAAAGAAAGAAAAGAAAAGAAAAGAAAAGAAAAGATGGAAATGTTAAATGATCTATAACCAATTTACCACTGATGGTAAATTGGTTATTAGGGAGGGATTAGGAGCATTTTTACAAGCTTTTATTCATCTTGCCTTGTTAGTTAGTATGTATGTGCGTACGTTCTTACCTATGTTTGGGACAAATCTTGCAACTGAATTGTAGACAAGTTATCCTAAACCGATTTTGCTGAAATTTGGCATACTTATGTAAGTTCGGTGACAATGCAATGTTATGGTACCATCGAGCTGATCTAATGATGGAGACAGAAGGTGGCCATAGGAACTCCGAAACGAAATGAAGTAACTACGTTGAGTTTGGATTCGTTGGATTTCTCTTCCCAAGCACTTTAATCCTAGATGATAAATGCAATATGGCGGACGCCCCAAGATGGCGGAAAAAATATTCTTATTTAGCAGCATGAGGGTATCAAATGAAAAGGTTTGCTGAGAAGAATACGAAAAAGCTTGCTTTTCAAGCTATAAAAAATATATTTTAATTCTTAATTTCTTATAATCCAGTCGTAATAATTAAACTTTCACGTCCAAATTGGCGGTTTTTTTTTTCACTTTCGACCATCAGTGGTAATTGCCTATCGGGACATACTCGTATTATCGCGAAGGTTTAAGTTACATTAGATGTGTTACAGGCAAGAGTGTTGGTACAGTTCCGCAATGGGGAGACTATCTTCACAATCGCGGTTATCACTTCTACTTGATTAGCACATATAGCATATGAAGGATGGCATAGCACGATTGAGACATATACACTGCAGTGCCATAAAAAATACTGCGGATGATGAAGATGATAGATTTTATTATTAGTTAACAGGCTAGGGTAAATGGCGAAGTCTTTGTCCAAAAATTTCAAAAATGTCTCATTTATATTATGGAATTCATCAACGGTCAAGGCCAGCATGGTAGATTTGGGCTCCTGGCCATTCTCTCATATTTTTTATTTATTTAATTAAGGCTTCACATTTATATCTTCATTAACACAATCATAAAAGTATTGTACATTTATATATATTAACTTAATGTGTTAACTATTAAAGGAAGCACAGCATGCATTTCTTTGCTCTTTGACAGAAGGGATGTGTTCCAGTAGTAGGAACATGATAACTAGGTTGATACTTTTATACTATAAATATTAACCCAGAGGCTCCCAAACTTGTCTACGATGGTATATCCATAGTATAAAGTTTATCAGAACATATAAGCACACGATACTCATGGCTAATTACCGACATGCCTAATCCCACAACGACATTTTTATCTTCCTCATTCGCAGGAAACAATTAAAGGAAACTGCTTGAGCGCCCCGCACTGGACCAGTAAAGCGGCGGACACACGATTACGGCTGACAAGGCAATTAATAAGGACAGATGGCGATTGAGCACGAGTCACCCGCTCGACCGGAATTAATCATAGCCTCGGCCGTATTGCGTGTCGTCACGTGTCACGTTAGGAATTAAGACGTGTTTTAATTACAAACGACACTATGTTAGGGTATAGAGTTGAGATATATAGAGTGTTACGCAGAAATCCGTCCATTATACTTATAATTATAAACATCTTTTACAATAGGATGTCATGAAAAAATTGTACAGAGTGATAGGCACTCTCTAGCAAAGTTTGTATTTCCGAAAAGTACAATAGGGGTGTCTTCAAATCGAGGGTAAGCAGGTTCCTTCTATGTAAGCATGATCCATCAATGAGCAATGGTGGCCGAGCGGTACCATGTGCGCTTTATGTTACGGCACTCGGTTCGGGCCTCTATACCTCTTTTACGCAGCAACAGAGCAACGGATTGACAAGATTTTTTGCTCTGAACATAGACTGCTGAACATAGGCCTCCCCCTTTGACCTCCACACTTTTATCTTATTATGCACCTATGTAATTTTTGGTGTGAACAATAAAGACTTGTCTATCTAAGTATTTGACGTATTACCTAGTGCAGTTAGTTGCAATCGTTAGTTTAGACGTATTATAAAAGCAAATATAAGCTAGCTCATCTAAGACCCTGCAAACAATGATCTTTACAATAGCTATACGAGTGAGTAACGTAAATACGTAATACGTGCCTACGTATTGGACCCGTAATAACGTTTTACTGGCGTGATTGTTGCCGTCAGTACCAAAGTGGACTTATTGATAGATCTTGAAGATTGTGAGATTAATAACATACATTCAAAGAAACTAAGTATTTGTTTCAGAATGTGTTGTTAAAGTACCTAGTTGTTAACCAACACATACATTATGTTGAAGAGAAAACTTTGTTATCTCTCATCGCATTTACATTTTTTTTATTTTTTATATCTGCATACTTTGTTCTATATGACTCGAGTAGCACAATGGCAACGCAACCTACGCTGTTTGTCTGTCCGTCCATCCGTTCCTCTGTCTGTCCTAACTTTTAACGGCTGTCTTATCTTTCTTTCGTACCATGATAGTTGATATACCAGTAGAAATGTTGTGTTACGGCGGATTAACTAAGGAACTTGATAGATCAAGTCTTCACATAAATGAATATAAGCTTTATCTGATGGTTTTTAGTTTTAGTCCTTTTTAATGATTTTGAAACGCAAGCACAGTGTTTATTTAATAGATAAGTTCTTATTAGCTTAACCGGAACGTTAACCAGACATTCTGAAACAAACACTAAGAAGTAAAAGCTCAATGTTGCTAATCCTACACCTACTAAGTTTTGTATAATTAATATTAAACAAATGAATAGTCATATGTATAGTCATATGTAGTAGATTCTTTTTCTGAAAGTAGACTAGAAGATGAGCTCTAACTGTTCGTGAAAGAAAACATCGTGACATGAGGAAACCATAGATAGCATAGTTGTATTGTAGGGTACATTCATATCTTTTAATACGACCTATCTAGGATTACGGGATTATCTAAGTATTATTTATTTTTCAATAAAATCTTTAAACAAAAAAAATATAGTTACTGTGGAATGGAACGTTTTTGCATAACTACGTTCATGTATAGTTTCAAATCGATATGACAATAGGCCTGTGTCCTAATATTTCATTTATCACACATAACAGTCTTAGCGAAGGATATAATTGAATACATTACACGTACTGAAAAAATTATATACATTAGCTGATAAATTTCTGAGATGTGGAATGGAACGTTTTTGTATAACTACGTTCATGTATAGTTTCAAATCGATATGACAATAGGCATGTGTCCTAATATTTCATTTATTACACATAACAGTCTTAGCGAAGGATAGAATTGAATACATGACACGTAGGTACTGAAAAAATTATATACATTAGCTGATAAATTTTTGAGATATAAGCTTTTGGTGGGGATAGAGAGGGGATGCTCTGTCCAATACGTTAGTAAAAAGCAAAGCGTACTATGTTAGTGTAGCATTTGTATGGCGTGTGCGGCTTGACGTCATAACGTGCTATAGTGCATGCGTTCTCTGTCTAGCATGAAATTAAAACATATTTTCATAATATTTTTTTTTAACAAATTTTAATTTTGTTTTCGTTGATGAACTCTATGATACGATTCTTTACTATGACTTTCAAAATTTGTTTACATGGTGTGTTAGTTAGTTACGTGTGAAGCTAAAATCCTGTGGGTAAAACACGTAAACTTTGACAGTATTATGCAACATAATCCAAGATCGGAATTCCATCAAGCAACAGCTATCGCAACCGATCGAACACCTGTGGGCTACTGAATAATGCCGTCCAATTGACGATTGCTCTTAGCTCTCACATGTCCAATCAAGTACGATGCACTGGAAACTACAACTAATTAAACTTCCAGATAAATAGGTATAGACTAATGTTTCTATTTCCAAAAGGTACTCTACCAATGGACCAATGGAATTTCACCATTGAAATAAATGTACTTGATTTTTACTGCAAAACTAAATTTACTTTAGGTTTCTACTACAAAATTTATTCAGTTTTTGTGACGGAGTTTGACACGCCTCATTTTTTAAAATATTTTTTAGCCTGCTTCATCCCACTGCTGGGTTTTAACCATTAAAGCCGACTTTCCTTCCATTTTTCAAATTACAATTGACGGGAAAAACAAATTTTTAAATACTTAAAAAACATGGTTGTATTACATCTTAAAACAACCCACAAAGACCACCCAAACTTTTACTAGTAGCTATTGAAACGTTCCACTATCTACCTCCCGGCTCCATCATCAGACTCTTATCACCAAGTATAAATGTAATTCCTTAAAAAAAACCAAATGATTCCAAACTCGAGAGGTTAACTAGTTACCATTGAATAGTTCCACTATTCACTTTTTGACCCCCGATGATGGCATCAGATCAAATCAATGGTACTTTGTCTGATCTGAGGTTGACATAGTTATTAAGGCACAAGTGTGTGTGTGTGTGTGTATTTGTGTGTGTGTGTGTGTGTGTTTATGTGTCTGTATGTGCGTATATTTTAAGCTACTTTGTATTTTTTATGGTGTATAATAAAGTGATATTATATTCTGTAGCTGATATAAGTGCATTAAAAAGTGTCAATATGTATCGTATATGCAAAGCGTAATCAAGAAAATGTCTACAACCATTATTTTGAAAGTTTCATTCCTCATATATAAAAAAAAGAGTTATATATCTCCTTCACCTGTAATAAATACACGTAGAGTGGTAGAAACATCCCTAGGTCCAAAATATTCCCCACAATTCGCCAATTTCCAACTCATTTCATACGCAATTGTAGCTCGTGAACTGATAAAAGCACCGCTGATAATATAATTGCTCCCGATAATGACAATGGTAGAAGTAATTATAACTTTACTCAAATGTTAGCAACTGGAATGTGTTTATCGATACGATAGCGCTTACAAATTGCACTTTTTATTTTGACGATTATTCAATATTTCGAATAGACTCATTCAATTATTCATTAATTCAGAGCGTAGTTATTTTTATTGGAGTAATTTCCAAGCTTGACGATCTTCTGACAGTGTTACCATCGTATCATATCCATACCGTATGACATGAAAACATTATTTTTAACCCCTGAAACAAAAAGAGGGGCAATATAAGGTTACCATGTATCTGTGTAGCTCCCAGACGGCTGAACCGATTTTGATTTTGTTTACTAATACAGCAAACTTTATAACCGATATTTCAAGAAAGGGTTTAAAGAGTTAATTTAAATGTTTTGTTACTGATAAATATAGGCGCTTTACCGCCTCGTGTTAAGCGATGATGCGGTCTACGATGGAGTACGCCTAGAAGAAACCTATTAACCCAGACTGTAACTATTGGGAACATCCATTCAGGCGGCGCATTCTACAATATAGCGGTTCGCACAATGAAAGCGGAATCAAACAGCTTCGTTCAGGTTTTCCTGAAACGGTGCCGCACCTTATAACGTAAAGTTAAAAATGCAGTATATTTTGAGACGTAGTCAGGTTAAAGTTTTTCAACCAATATTTTGTTAAATGACGGCTATCCTTGGCTCTCTTGGTCTTCCTTTTTATCCTACCTTTCCTGCTATGTATGGTTCTTTTGTAATGTCGTATAAGGTGACTAAAATAACTTAACTTGAATATAGACTCAATTGAACTGAATTGCATTCAAACTCCAGATTATAGAAGTATCAAAGTGGTCGGTAGTGTATATCGTTTCGAGCACACTGAAGGAAACAAATTACGTTTCACTACCATGTCGGCTAGAGTACCACCCAGGTGTTACCAACTTCCGTCTACGTTTCAAACCTTACAATACCACGAAATCAGTCGACGTCGCAGCACCAATTGCACTGCAAATTAATACATGCCGCTGGTTTTAATTTCGGTAGTCACCTCTGATTTACGATGTCCATATGAAAGACCGGATTGTGCGTGCGACTTCTCAATATGGAGCCACAAATTAATGCGAAGTCCCCCGTGAAGGTCCAGGGGTAGTTGTGGCGCGGGCGACGAGGTAGTTACCAAGTCGCTGGAAACCATAACTACGCCTTTTCACGTTGCTAACGTAGAATTAGTTCGGGTTATTCATTACGCGTCGGAACGCGGTGTGATGTTGATTGCTTATTGAAGTTGTTAATAGTTCCGGTGGATTCGTGTGGGGAGTTTAATTTTAAAGTAGAGTTTAAATTATATGATACATATGAATGATAACAGGGAACTTGGAAGTGAATGAAACAAAATACCTTTGTTAAGTTTAATATTTGCCATCACGTCTGGTTGATGCAACACGTGACCAAAATGATGGTCTCTATTATTATTATTGGCCGCCAACTCGCTTGATGTTAAGCGATGATGCGGCCTACGATGGATCACGCTTGCCTAGTAGAAACCGATTCACTTTTGACTTGAAAACACCCAGATTGTAACTATCGGGGAACACTCATTCAAGCAGCGCATTCCACATACTAGCAGTTTGCACAATAAAAGTGGAATCAAAGCGCTTCGTACGGGTTTTCGGACAAACGACAATCCAATTCCAACTGGATGTGGTTTACTAAATTGTTTTTTGTTTTGTTGTGGTTTTTTACATACTTTTTACTATTAGGTATTGTAAATAAATAAATTTGGGATAAGTTAATATTATTGTGTGTTCCTTTAATGAAACCATTGTGAATTGCACAATCTAATCTCCTCACCTAATCTAATCGAAAATTTTAGTTTTTCTAAAAAAATACTTTATTTTCAAAAGAAATCAACATCACATTATCAGCCAATTAACGTCCACTGTTGGACAAAGGCCTCCCTCAAAGAGAGGGGTGTTGCCATAATCCCCACGTTTGGCAGGCGGCTTGGGGATCGCAGTACGTTCACCGTGTACTATTAGGACGCTGATGCCCATCCTTCGGTGGTTCTGGTCGCAGTTTCAAATCAACATCAAGTCTTCTTAAAAAGCACGTAACCAGTATAACAAGAAACCTCTAAAATATTCCAATCCCACCTCAATTGTGTTTAAAATGCTCACAAATAGGTAAAACTTCCAGGATCGGAGGAACCTTGGCACATTTGTAGCAAAGTCGGCATATTTCGATATTGGACGGCTAACTTTAATGCAATCTTATTCCGGGGCCTGCAATCTATTTAACACGTTAACTGCGAAGCGAGGCCTAAATCACCCCTGATGCAACTTCCCTGTGGTGCGGCAAGCAAAAAAGTGAATTTCTCTGTCGTGCGAATGGCATAGCTTTGGTTTGGTCCAGTGTAGGAAAGAGATAAATATATATTTGAGATCACTAATGGTTCCGGACTCGGTGGTGTACCTACCTTGGTACCGGATGTCTTAGGCCTCGTGCCGCACTGAATTAATATAATTTTAATGCAGTGCGGAACGAGGCTAAAACGTCCCATATCCCCCCTGACCTCGTACCGCACTCAACGCGAGCTTCCCGCGACCAGTGTTGTGCATCACGTCGATTGATTGTTTTTCAGCACCTGAAAGCGCACGCCATTGCCTCGAAAAGGGTGAAAAAAGGAGAAGATGTGTTGGTTGTTACCAAAAACTACGCACATTTTTACCATCTCGTGAAGCTGATAAAAAATCCAAAAAGATTTTGACTCAGTGCACTCAGTGCAAAAAATCTTATTGTCTACCCTGTTTCAATGAAAAACACTCATAAATAAGTACAACATATATATTGAGATTTTTATAAAAAAAGTATATTGATACTGATTTTTTAATGTTAATTCATGTTCTAATAATTGTATTTTTAAAGCCCGAGGCAGAATAAATAGGACAGTTTCTTTTCTACTTCTGGTTGCCTTTTTTTTCTATTCTGTGAACCGCATTAAGATTTTCATATACAAATAGAAAGATAAACCTTATGCATAAACCGTAATCCATTATTTTCCAATAATAAGTCTGTAATAGGTGCCTCTTAATGGTATAGAATGGAACGCTTCGTGCGCGAGTCCGACTCGCACTTGGCCGGTTTTTTTTCTTTATGGCGCCTTCAAGCACAATTTAGATTATTTAAAAAAAAATGTATCCTTTGATAGCTTTGTGTTGTTTTGCCAGGTTTTGCCCTTAAAACGATCTAATTGATCAAAATCGGTCAAGTCGCTGCGTAGTTAAGACAGTTTAAAAACGTCGATATTATTTTTCCCATCACTAATCGCAGCGAAAATTTGCCCTATTTCAGTGCAATACGAGGTGTATAAGATCCCATATTTTGTTTTGCTAATAATTCCTAAACTAGCCATCAGATCCCGGGGCGACGGTGGATTAGGGTTCATCAATTCACTGTCTATATCAATAAGGACCAAAATTCTCATTTATCTTTGATTTCGCGCCAGAAAATGGATTTTAGTCTGTAAAAGGAGGTGGGGTCTAATAGACCGCGTGTCGCCCTAACGTCTGGTCACGGTACGGGCCGATTATACCTCGTGCCGCAGGAACGGAAAGTATGCAAAAATTGGTGCCGCAGCTAACGTGTTAATATACCTAACTTTGTTACACGCAGCGAGGATTCACCGTTATAAGATAACTTAGAAAATTAAATAGTGAAGTCATTCCTGCAGATTCCAGTTTTATTATTTCGAGATGAGAGTGCAGAAGCTGAGGAAAATGTTGGGTTTTCTTGTTATTCTGGAATTAGATTTTTACGCTAGATGGGTTAAAAGGTAAGAAGAGCGTAGAAAATTACTCTTATATGCTAATCAAAACTAGATGGCGCTGAATCGACCACCCTTAACTTGTCGCCGCTAGATGGAGTTTATTTTCATAGGGATAATAGATAGAAGAGGAAGTAGTTTGCTTATGTCATCGTCGGATGGTTAAATTAGCCGGTAAGTTGAAGGGCTAGGCTATTCATTAGTCGCCAGCATTCAGTTGGGTGCCTAAGCAGATCTTTGAACTAGCTAACCAACGTTTTATAGCCCTTTCGTTGAATAAAATGAGTAGTATGATCATACGACTTATGAACCTGAATTTAAGACTTTAAAAAGGTAGGAGATCGTTTTAAATATTCGGGACATTTTTGCACACACGGTCATTTGACCCCAAACTAAGGAAAGCTTATACTATGGCTGCTGGAGACTGATATACATACATATATATTTTTAAATACATACTTAAATAGATATAGATAATAACACCCACGCCCCCAAAGCAGAAGGAAGGTTCACTACCAACTGGGCCACCAGGGCAGTCAAATATTCACAGTTGCAGTTCATTCAAAACACGTCAATTTGACCAAAATCAACCAACTCGATATCGTTACCTGACGCCACAATACTTTGATGACAGCTGGCGCTGCAGTGGCTTTAGTGGCCTGGTCGAATGATAAACAATTGCACTAGACGATTAACTGAATGTCAGGGTGTAAAAAACAGTCTAGCCCTCAGGTTAACGGTCTAATTTGACCTATGGTGACGACATATATACTGACTGACCAGTTCAAGAGTCACATTCTTAAAATTCTTTGACTCAAAGAAGCAGTGTGTATTGCCAGTGATGACATATGGTACCTACTGAGACGTGGTCCTTAACTGTTGGCGTTTTGGAAAAACTCAAAGTCACACAATGGGCAATGGAGAGAACTATGCACGGAGTTTCTTTGCGCGATAGAATCCGAAACGTGGATATTCGCCAAAGAACCAGTCACCGACATAGCTATTATAATGCAAGTTGAAGTGACAAAGGGCAGGCCACATCGCTCGATGAACCGATAACCGATGGGGAAGAAAGGTTCTGGAGTGGAGACCACGAACCGTAAGAATCGTAGGTAGACCTCCCACTAGATGGACCGACGACATTGTGAGAGTCACGGGTATCCAGTGGATGCAGATGGCAGGATGTCGTTCGGTGAGAGGGGAGGCCTATGTTCAGCATTGGACGTCTTCTGAATGATGATGAGTCTTAAAATTGCGTGAATGCTTCCTACATCGCGTTACGCTTGTCAAAGAAAGGCCTTCTGCTGGACGACTGGTAATTCAGTTTGACTGTTGTAGTTTCTACCAAGAACCATAATTCAACGTGCTTACAAATTAAGTTTGGATGCCTCTGATTCTATTATTATCCGTTCAGTGCTGACTCAAAAATCCAACTTTGTTCAAAACTTTTTTTCAGTCTTTCGAGTAAAAAATAATATGGAACTCATATTTCTTCTTGTAGCTACAATGTTATCGAGAATAAGATTTAAAATTGCGTACATTTTATCTCGCCCCAGTTATGAAATATCAGATTTAAGCCCAGGTGTTACTGTATTTTGTGTGAAATATTAAAATGGAGCCACGTTCGCCAGAGGTTACAAATTAGAGATTCAGATGACCTCCGTAAGTTTCGCGAGAGCTCATTTTCAATTCGGACTGAATTAAAATTCTATGACAATTCAATTTGAGCGGCGTTTATGATGAGTTTTTGTTTTCCGCTATGAGTTTATAATTTACTCAAAACACTGTTTAGAACTTTGATTGAGAATTGTTTGTGAGATAACCTTTACGAATATAAATGATGGATAGGTCTTTATCGTGACTGCAAGTGGAATATACTGAGCCATGTTGATTTCATGTTGAATTCTAGGTCCTACATTTTATAATAACTATCGTTAAGGTATCACGAATTTCATGCTTATGGGTGGAATCGTTTAAGCACATTCAAATCTACAATTCAAAATGAGGTAATACCAAAATAAATAGATTGCTTAATTTACTCTTTTTCTCTGTTAAAAAACGTGCCAATTGTTTTGGACTTTCAAGGTTGTTACCATATTTGAAATAGTACTCATGCGATATTCATCACAATTTCTGGAGTTTGGTCTGCCCGTGAATTTGGTGCATGCAACTATGGCAAAATATTTTGAACTGAAAACTTAGTAGGAGCTTACATACACAAACGTTACTGTTCTTTTTAATATCTTAAATTTCTTTCTTTTGTAATTTAGCAAGTATTGCAAAAATCTTCTTAGCCTTTTTTTAACATACAATGATAATTTGTCACTAACATCACCATCAGCCAGAAGACGTCCACTACATCCACTGCTGAATATAGGCTTCCCTAGTAGATCTGTGGCTTTCCCTAGGTAGTAGATCTGTGGCTTCCCCTTAAATTTCCACACTGAATATGCCTGCCTTTTGTATCCACAGGAATGGCTGTCATACTGCTATAGACAGATCATCTAGTAGGTACTGTCACTGTACTTGACAGTGACAGTAGAAACTAAGACTAGACAGTTTAGTATTTGATACGCAAAAAAAAAATTACCTTTACCCAAGTCCAAAAAGTCGTGGTGAATATTCTATGATTACTATTTCATACGGATGTCAGTGAACCCAATGATCACCACGGTCACTTACTACAAACCTACAACCCCATTCCTGAAAATGAAGTATCGTTCCACGCACCGCCTAATACGTTCTACCTCGACACATAGGCGATAAAATATGTGAACAGGTGCTTTATCATAACGCAAAGCCCCATGTCAGGGCGCAGCGCCCGCGTGATGTACAAGGATCCTCGGCTTACGTGGCCGGGATCTTGCGGGAAAATTAGTGGCTGTAATAGAATTTAGAGGATTTCGCATACTGTTTTAATTTCTTGGAATTTTGACGGGTGAAAGCTTGTTTTAGCCATGTGAAGCGTCGAAGGATTGTATGAAGGTGCTTATACTATTTGGTAGGTAGGTGGAAGAAAATTGGCCTCGTGCGTGTTGGACAGTGGGATTTTAAAGTTAGATAATATGTAATTGGAGACCAATGATCGAGTGAGAATAAATTTATAATGCTAATCCATAAGAAGCAAAAAAATGCAAAAAAAAATTGCAAAAAGAAATTTACACTGATCTTAAGTGAGAGTTATCATAGCGAGTGATTCTGAGTGGCAAGGCATGCTAAACGAGCCATTTATACGATGACCTGCACTCTGCCAGCTAGGCGACTACGACGAGTAATGGCGACAAGGCTAAGCTTTGCAATCGACATGTTGGCCAGTTTAAGATTTTATATGGACATAAAATCTAAAATTAAATAAAAACGCAACTGACGAGATGAGTAAGTCTCTCGTCTACAATGTTGGCATACTACTGCTTGGCGGTTGAATAACTGGCAAAGGTGTGGTATTTCTCCAGGCATTTCTGCAAAAGAGCCCTACCATTACAAAGGGTCAAGTTGAGTTAAAGATGGCACTTTTCTTTTTGTTTTGATAGGCTTCCCTTATGTTACAAAGATAAATGTTAAGGATATAAGTATAACAAATATTAAAAAAAAAAACGTTTTTAACTTTAGCAAAGAAAATGTAATCCGCCATCATGGAGTGGCAGCCATATTGAATTTAGTGTGATGTCATACACTTCATCGTTTTCTTCTCTTCTTTTGATACCTATATATTACCTATATATATTAAGGAGGTTGACAAAAATCTAATCCACCATCTTGATGCCGCGGCCATTTTTTATTTTCTTATTTGATACATATAGCTACATTACATGTAGATTACATGTAGCTTTGACAAAAAACATACATTATCCGCCATCTAGGAGCGGCAGGAATTTTTAAAATGTTACAATATTGGGTATATTGCATTTTCATCAGTATTAAAGGAGTATGCAAAGTTTCAGCAAAAGCGGTTAAGAACTGGTTCTAATCCAGTTTTCAAACTAACATAGAATCATTGCAAGTTAAATAAAAGCTTGTAAAACAATAAAAACTGCTGTAAAAATTCATCATCATCATCAGTCAGAAGACGTCCACTGCTGAACATAGGCCTCCTCCTTTAACCTCCACACTGAACGACTGTAAAAATTAACCCAATATAATAATAGCCAAAAATCTATGTCCAAACAATCTGCAGCCAATTTCCTTGAAACGGAAAATATTAACAGCGTCGGCTTAGCCAGCTCAGTCAGTTTACTGCGAAAAACGAAGGCAATCTGTTATTCTCGCAATAATTATCCAATTATGTAACCATCTCGCGAGCCCCTCTAATCAGGGTGGAGCCGCTAAACAGAATAAGTTATTTGAATTTCGCATACCTGATTTTAAGGAAGACTGCTGTTTTACCCGACTGCCATGGAAGGAAAGTAATGTTTGTCAGGTGTGTCTACGTAAGTGCGTGTTTGTCTGTGTCTTTGTGTCCTCCTATAAACGGCTTGACTGATTTTGGAGTGTGCGGATGTGATCTTCTACTAAGATATTTATACCTGCATGTCTATTCTGCAAGCTAAGTGAACGCGCAAGTGAAGTGATAAGCTAAGTGAATGTAATTTTATCTTGCCTATTTCTGTATATAAATGGCAAAACATCGAATTACAAGGGTAAGGGACTACAGTCAAGGGTGATCACTCGACATTTTGACATTTCTCTATAGTAACCGACAAGAAAAATACACGTTCAGTTAGCTTATCACCTCACTTACGCGTTCACTTAGCTTGCAGAATCGACTGGATGTAGATAGGTTGTGCCACCATATTGACTAGACGAATGCAAGGCTTATACTCGTTACAGACGTCTCTGTCACGCACTTCGAGTATCCGGCAACACATAGCAGCTAATTAGCAAAAATAATTGTAATAAAATGCTTTTTAAACTGCAAAACTACAAACGCTCTGTGAGAGACAAGAAAAATGTATAATGTAAATAGTTTTATTTTAGGCGGCTGTTGTCACTACGAAGTGTATGAGCGAGATGTGTAGATCTTGTGCGAGAAAGTGATAGAGATCGCAGCATAATCGACGACCGAAGCCGAACAAAGCCGAATTCAGCTGATCACCACGCGCAGTATTGTTCGCCTATAACGTCTATTATATTACACATCACTGATCTTCTATATTCTAAATGGTTTGACAGATTTTGAAGTGAGTCTTGTTATAACAAGCTTTTTTTAACATGCTTTGTTAGTATAGGTTAAATCTTGCAACTGAATTTTATTTCAATTATCCCCAACCGATTCAGCTGAAATTTTGCATACACGTTGAGTTTGGATGACAATATATGGTTAGCTAAGTTACGTCATTCTAAATCCAATATGGTGGTCTTCCAAATATGGCAGACCAGTTGTCATAATATGGGTATCAACTTCGACCAAAATAAAATGAATGGACGGGCCCAGTAGAAGAGCATTTTTGAAGATTACAAAATGAGCGCCAGCTCTCATTTCGTTTCAGTCGGTCTCTAGCCGTAGGACGTGAAACACGAGTCTATTGTTACGCGATAACGAAACATCTGACAAAATTATGAATTCGTATGCTTTACCGAAGTGTAAATACACAAATAAAACCGATATCTATTTTTTGTAACATGTATACTGTACATTTTTATAATTAGGTGTTGAAGTATATGTCCGACGGTTTTGACTCGTTTTTACTGATCAAGTTCAATGGTTAGGGCCCGTCCATTCTTTTATTTTGGTCGAAGGGTATCAAATGAAAGGGTTTGCTGAGTAGAATACGAAAAAACAAATGACGTCACACTAAATTCAATATGGCGGACGCCTAAAAGATTGATTTTAAAAAGTTATTTTATATAGATAATTTTATATTTATATATACGTCCATAAAGTCATAAGCTAAATTTACTGCTATGCCTGTATGTGCGTGGGTTTCTTCAATACACCAGAAAGTCTAACTCTAACGTAAGTAATTTTTTACTAGCATTAAAATGAATAATACTATAATTATAATGAATGTGGAAGAAAGATTCTTGAGTGGTGACCACGAATCGGAAAACGCAACATTGGTAGGCCTCCCACCAGATGGACCGACGACATTGTAAGAGTCGCGGTCATCCAGTGGATGCAGATGTCAGGTTGTCGTTCAGTGTCGTGGTTAATGGGGGAGGCCTATGTTCAGCAATGGATGTCTTCTGGCTGATGATGATGATTATTAAAATTAATATGAAGGGTTTATAGTATTTAATGTACATAATTAATTCACATTTTGAATTGAATTCAAACATGTATAAATGTTAATTATCATGAAACAGCTGAACTGATTTTCATGAATCATAGCTTATACATTCTCGATCAAGTAACCTTTCGAACTAAAATAAAATAAAATCAGTTTAGCCGATTGAGAGCAATTACGATGCCACAGACAAATCCACAGATACACATATTAAACTTATAACACCCCTCTTTTTGCATCAGGGGTTAACAATTATTTTCCGCAGTATCATCGCCGATTGTGAACCGAATTTAACATTAATATTATTTTAAATTTATTATTTTATTATATACTAGCCGTCCGCCCCGGCTTCGCACGAGTGTAAGCTCGGCCTTCGGCCTCGCTACAAAATATAATATAGCCTATGTCACCCGGGGATAGTGTAGCTTCCCAACAGTGAAAGAATTTTTCAAATCGGTTCAGTAGTTTCGGAGCCTATTCATTACAAACATACAAACATACAAAAATAGGTACAAATCTTTCCTCTTTATAATATTATTATAGTGTAGATGTAGATAAGATGGTATCCTTTAAATTTGTAGAAAATATTCCACATCTAAGGGTGGGAAATTAGGAAATGAACTCCATTTATAAAGCCTGATAATGAATGTCACTGTAGACAGCTAGGTACTGTAGACCAGGCGTAGACACGTTAGTTGCTCAGGTATTTTCAAGTTTCCCCGCTAATCAAGCACAAATAATAAACAAGATTAAGTAGGTATAAACTGCTTTTACAAATTCATAAAGTAAAGCCCTGTTCTCCGAACCAATGTAAAGTTTTAATTCGTGGAAAAGCGGTTAACGGAATAAAATATGGGAAAGACAAAATTATAGTGTCCTTGAGCTTGTGGCGTATCTACAGACCTTTTTTACAAGATATTGTGTAACTTTCTTTGTTAATATGGGTTAAATGTTACAGCTGAATTTTAAAACATTTATTGCCTACTCAATAGAGCTGAATTTTTGCATACCTACACGTTAAGTTCGCATGACAATGTATGGTTACCTATGTGACGCCATTCTAAATGCAATATGCCGCCATATTGGATTTAGAATGACGTCACTTAGCAAACCATTCATATAACTGCCATAAATGGAGGACCAATGATTTTTTATGCACACTCATAATATGGGTTATCAAATAATAGGTTTTGCTAAAAAGCATACGTATCGTTCGCGCAAAACTTTATGAGCCCTCTGAAGTTAGGCGCGAGGCCTCCCCGACGCCCTGTAAAGTCCTTCGGATACCTATAATATGCGTACTGCGCAGCCACTGGGCCTAACTTCAGAGGGCTCATAAAGTTTTGCGCGAACTGTAGAATAAATTGATGTCTCACTAAATTCAGTATGGAGGACGCCTAAAAGTTTGTTTTCCAAAATAATATATAATAAATAATTTTGTTTTGTATCATTTTCACTATATAAGTCTTGTACTCTAGTCATATAAATGCTGCCTCTTAAAGGGTTACAGAAAAATAAAAAGAATCTGGTAATGTAATATTTTTTGTCAAAATCCTCAATTTTTTATTTTTTTTATTTTTTATTTTTTTATTAAACTTAGGCTTGCGTTTGAGCGCCAGCTCGCCTGATGTTAATAGATGATGCGGTCTACGATGGAGAACGCTTGTCTAGAAAGAACCGATTCACTCGTGATTTGTTTAAACTTTGTCAAATTTGTTTAAACAACTATTTAAATAAATTTCGCTGTAAATCATATTCTAACTTATGCAGTTAAATACTCCTGGATAAGATAAATAAACCCTTGGAAAATTCATACCTATCTCATTACTAAGTGAAATACACGTTTTAAACTAAAGTTTGAATTACTCGCTAACTCTATTAACAAAGCTTTTAATTAGACATTCCGTTTCCTACAAAGATTTATATGGTATTCGTATGACTACAAAGTTTGTAACGTTTTTAATGAATAGCCAAACTAATATAAGTTTGAGGTGAAGACGGGTGGCAGTTATGGCACCAGACTAAACTGACCTTCCTTACTTCCTTAACTCTTTGCAAAGTTGACTAATAAAGGAAGATGGAAATGCTTCCTCTGTGCCTTGGTTAGATGGTCGTACGCACAGCTCTTTCATATAGACCTCGTAAATCAAAAGCACTTATTAAAACGACCCAGAGTCGTGTGGATGCTACTCCTATTATTTGAATTGTAGGCAAATAATATTTTGTATTTTGCAGCGTCCTAATAGTTTACGGTGAACGTACTGCGATCCCCAAGCCGCCTGCCAAGCGTGGGGATTATGGCAACATCCCTCTCTATGAGGGAGGCCTTGTCCAACAGTGGACGTTAATTGGCTGATGATGTGTGTGATGTGAATATTTTGTAAATACTCGAGATATAAATTGTAATTAATTAATTAATTGCCTGTAATTTCTAATCTCAGGTCGGAGTTTCGCTTCTATACATTAATGTTAATGAAAGCTGGAATATTGTCTTGAAAGATTATAATTCATTTTCTTGGAATCAGCATACTTTGTCTTTTGGTAAAATTAAACGTAAGTAATTTTACAGAGGTTCCGCAATAAAATTACACGAATGTGCTAAAAAAAAAATACTATAATTTATTGTACAATACCGCATGGCAAGTAACAGAAGAATTTATGAAAGGCGTAGTATAAGCTAGCCATACGTGAGTCCATAAATTCCGTGTAGCCGCCACGTCTTGCGTAGTACTTTTCTCAAACATTGTAAAGAAATTCACGTAAAATTTTATATGAATATTTTAAAATATTTTCACATTTAATTGTTTAATAGAAAATGCTGTCTCCTGCTATTTATTAATGAAAAATATTTAAAAATATTTATATGAACTGTTACGTGAATTTCTTGCACATAGAAATAGGTACGTCGTAGGAATAAGATATTGGAGGAGACAAAAATTAAGGCCTCGACCTAAATATTAATTTTGTCTATGTGATGTTTTTGTGTGTTATATGAAGTGTGTTTTAATTTAATCTAGACACAAACAGGTGCTTAGACACATTAAATAACATGTGAGAAAAAATATCCATTAATTAAATTACTTTAAATGGAGCGAAATGTCGCGTTATAAGCTATTCCTAAGAAAAGATCACCGTGGTAGCAACTTCGTTTGACCCAATCTTTGGATGGGTGACCGCTAATTTCATTTACAACTGGCGTTTCTCGATTGTTCTAGAAAAACAGTAATATGACCTCGTAGAACTTCGAGTAACCAAAAGCCACACGCGCACTCAACAACTTTATTTTTTTTTCATCAAATCGTTTTACGAATTGGGTGATGTCTAAATAAATAACGAAATACCTCGGTTAAAACGTGCTCCATGAATGAATAAAAGCATACACGATGAACACCATGTTATTCAAACACCATGTGTGCGTATATTTGTATATGGATGTGTATGCGTGGTGTGTTATGGAATTACTCGTATGCATTCACATAGAAAATGCTTTTGATGAATCGTCTGTAAAGCTTTCAGAAGTGGCACCCTTTTAATAGAAACTTTTGAAGGTATTTGTATAAACGAATAGATGAGCAAGAATTGTATACAAGTACATGCTATAGTTCAACAGGAAGGATACCTATTCTCTTTTTTTTTCATAAAAAGACCGGAAAATAAGCTTGCGGTGCTCCTAATGGTAAGCAGAAACCGCTGCCTATGGACCTGCAAGACTAGTGGTGTTGACGGTGCTTTGCCAGCCCGGAGCGGTAGATGTAGACACCCTTTTTGAAACGCTTTATGTTGAAGCTCGGCGGGAAAACCTTTGGGGGCAGTACATTCCACACCTTTTGTAGTGGTAGGACTCTTTTACAGGGGTCCGCCTGGGGAAGAACCACACCTTTGCCAGTTATTTAACCGCCAAGCAGTAGTGTGCAAACACTACTGTTTCGGATTGAAGGGCAATGTTTCCAGCGAAATTACAGGGCACACAGAGATTTGAAATCTTATATCTCGGGGTGACGAGCGCAGTGCATTGCCATCCAGGGTTTTGAACTGTTGAAGTTCAAAATTCTGAGTGGCGTTGAGCTGTTATGGGCAAGCGTGAAGAGCCATTAGGCGAGCGATTTCGCTCGTCTCGTCACCCAGTATCTTAAAAAAAAACTTGCAAGTCCGCGGAAGAAACGATCGGATCAATTGGACGCTGTGGGATTTCCAGCTTTGCAAGATGTAGGGGGTGAGCTTTTTGACGGTGATTATATCTACTAGTTTTAAATTGACTAAAGATACAGTTTTAGAGTTTGTATGCTTTTTTTAACAGCCAAGTGCCTATAAGATATTTTAAACCGCAGATCAGACAAACTAGGGGGATATACCTTAGTACAATGACTTTCTTTCGTGCTTAAATGTTTCCATGTTCACCGGATTTCTTTAACTTAGGTAACCGCTAATCCACTTACAAAAAAAACTGTATTCCTGTTGAACTAAATATATATATATTTTAAATAATATTATTATGCACAATATTAGGTACATCAAATTAAATAATAAATTTAAAATAACTTTTGTTAAATAAACAAATAGTTAAACAATTGTATAAGCTCACTGAATTGACATTAGAAAAAAAAAACACAAAACAATGAACGGAGCGCAATATACCCAGAAAGGGATAATTTATACACAGTTCGTTTACATGTTTCCCGACTGTCTAGAAGGAGGGTAATTTTAATATTTTTAATACGTACTTATTATCCGTTACAGGGCAGAAAATCATGTGGAAAGTAAAATATTGCACACAGCTGACAGACCGTGCATTTTTTGCTTTTTTATTTATTCCTGTTCATGACAAGTTGTTGACAGCCCCGTAAGCTTAGTTGGTAGTGAACCTGCCTTCTGCGCTTGGGGGCGTGGGTTCGATTCCCACCTAGGACAAACATGGATAGATATATAGATAAACTCTTTATTGTTCACACCACAAATTACATATTACACGATAAAATAGCTTTAAAAAAAAACCTAGCGTAACAATCGGCGGCCTTATCGCTAAGAGCGATCTCTTCCAGGCAACCTTAGGATGGAGAGGATTCACACAGGAGGTAGAAGGCGGGGCGTGAAATAGTGAAAAATATGATACTTACATTCTAATAGTAACATATTCTAATACTTAAATAACTTAAAATTATTATAATATACTAATATATACAAGTATAGAATATATAAATATGAAACAACTTCAACAAGGTGGCAACTGCGACTGATAAAATTGCAAATATTTGTGTTTGTTCTATGTCTGGGTGTTAATATCTATTTAAGTATGTATTTCAAAATATATATGTGTGTATATCAGTCTCTGGCAGCCATATTACAAGCTTTGCTTAGTTTGGGGTCAGATTACCATGTGTGCAATAATGTCCCAGATATTTATATTTATTTAATTAATTTTTCACGCAACGAGATTTTAGTTACTGATAATTAATCATTAACTTTTATTTATGATTTTCTTCTTTATTCATATTATATTTATTTTTACTTATTGCAGGTGTTTTAAAAGTAGTCAAAGGAACATATGAAAATTATTTGGTAAGTAATAATTTATTTTATTTATTCATAATAAAATAAATTGTTACCAATAGATTTTTAACAAAAAAAAAAAACTATAGAAAACCAATTACTGCTGGATGTGAGTGCCAATTTATTTTGGTGCATATTAAAAACACACATGCACGTCATCCGAATATAAAAGTACCTACAGAAGTGTGAAGTAAATAACTTATGCCAAACTATTAAACTTCCAAAACATAAAATTTCATGAAATTCTAGTAATTGCATAAATTTCACTTTTAACGTTATTTCGTGTTAGTTATTTCTTTATTCAGTTTTACCGACTTCAAAAGAGGAGGAAAGTTCTCAATTCAACCCGTATTTCCTCACAAATAAATTGAAAAATGTTTTTTGAACACATTTGAACGGAAATAATTATTGCAAACGCTTGACTGTGGTTAGGTTAGTCACTCGTTTGCAATAACCTCCTTTCCGCACCTGTATCACAATGTACTATTTTCCCCAGATGAAATTACTTACGCTAACAGGATAGGAGTGTAGAGGATTTAAACAGTGCATAACTTAATGTTTATCAGTTTTGGAGATTCCAACGAGCCCGAAACTAAGAAGAGCCGTTGGGCGCTTGTGCCCAGTTTACACTTACACATACACTACATTCATAAACCGATTTGAATGATTTTTTATTTCATCTTTCAAATTTTATGAAAATCGGTCCAGTAGTTTGGTTTTTGAATCAAAATAACTGGAAAATAAGCTTTAAAAGATATTACGTATTTTACAAATTTTGAACTCGGTTTTTTTTATTGATAATTATCATACAAATAAAACCACGATTAGTCGACGCTGCTGGTTTTTAAGGGAGCTGGTTCATTCCTCGCGCAGATAATTTCTTTGGCTATTGGAATGCAGCCAGCGCTCTTGGTACTTTACCAAAGGGGCAACTACTCACGAAAGTTTATAAGTTACTCATACATATATAATTACATGCATACACACATCGCCTTCTTATATATATATGAACGGACGCCTGTTCCACATGAGTCAGACGCAACTGCAAAATATCCTTACCATTTTCAAAGCAGGTCCGTAATAAATACGGACCTCCGTAAAAAAGACAATGGATTACAGAAATTAAAATTTAATCTTGAATGAAGGTTTTAAATATGACCTATCCGTATAGTAAGTGTCTATGTCTTATAGTTTAGAAATGTAGGGGGGCACCAACTTTTTGCCACTTTGGCGGACCATATTTCGCAAATGATAGAATTATTGTTTTGATTATGGGTTTATAAGTACCTGAAATAAATGAATAATAATAGACTCTATAAAAAAGTGATGTATGAAACCTTACCTTCATTTTAAAGAATTTTCAACGATAAAACACACCAGGAGGCGCAGTGAAAAAAAAACATCCCCATTTCCCATGTAGTAGGGCCACCCCTAAAATGCAATATTATATATTTTGTAATACTTTTTAAATTGAGATCTATATTAGGTACAACTGTCATGTTGCAAACTTTCATGCACTAATCTTAATAATTATAGAAGTGAGGTTCTGAAAAATTCGGATGGATGGACAGGCGGACGGACGGACAGACAGACAGACAGACGGACGGACAGAACGAATTTATAAGGGTTCCTTGTCGGGCTACGGAACCCTAAATACGGAAACTAAATTTAAATCGGTTTATCAACTTGGAAGCTACTTTGTCACAGACAGATACACATAAAAACAAGTAATCTTATAAAACTTTTTGTTTGCGTCGATGGTTAAAAATGATTCAGATGCCGTTTCAGGTAGTCCACCAGTGGTATGTATAATTTAATAAGCTGTAATAACGTTAATGTACGCCACGTAATCCTATCGCAGCCATTACGATCTCGTGGAGTTTCAGCTATAACCTAACATACCATAATAATAATGTGCAATTGGAACAATTTTGTTATCTGCGAAAAGATCTAGAGATTCTAATTTATACCAGTTCCTAGTAAATTTTAAATAGATCGTTCCTAGTTCCTAACAGGAATTGTTCAGATTTTTGGACTCTTGATTGTGACCAGACGGTCTAGACAAGAACCACTGCCTGTTAGCGTTGACGCCTGCGGAAAGATAAAATTGTATGAAAATGACATTAGCATAAGAAATGTCACTTCTAATGTCATATTCATGCAATTTTATCTTTCCGCAGGCGTCAACGCTAACAGACAGTGGTTCTTGACTAGATCCCCATTTTGTTTTTAAAATTTTCTAGGATAAAAAGTACTGCTTGAAGGTAGATATAAAAGTGACCTAGTAGGCGGCTAACGGTCATATTACTCTTTGCGATCTCTGCCAGGCAATATTAAATGTGTACCTCTAGACCTGCTTCGATAAAATTGCTCCGCTAAACCCAAGATAAGCTTTTACCGTGTATCGTGAACCATATTATCCAGTTAAAACAAAACGTTATTGCAATAATAACCGAACATGCATTATCGGACAAAGGATTATCCCAACGAGGGTATTTTGTTACAAATTAAAATTGTTTCTGTGTTATTGCTGAAAAAAAAAAACATATACACAACGATTACGAGAGTAACCCAATACTTTTTTGAAGTGAAAACTTCTTTAGGCGCGTTTAGCATTTTTTGGGTGAAAAAAAATCATGGAACTCGCGCTGTATCGTGTATTTAAAAACAGCGCCATCTCTTGTTGAATAAGTGTTTTTTTATTTATTCATTACAAATCAGTTAACATAGCAATCGTAGAAATAATTAGAAATTAGCAATTAACTAGCCGCAAGAACAGTTGTTCCAATGGGCCCAAAACTAGGCAAAGCCTGTGTCTTGGACACCCTATAGCCAGTTAACAGCCTCCTGTTAATGCGCTTAAGTTTGTACACATTATCTTGAATTAATAATATAAATAAATATTTATAAATGCATGCAATAAAACACCACCAACAAACAGACACCATTGGAGAAACTTAAACCTACGTTAAAATTATATAATGAATATTTAATTGAATTATTTAAAATAATAAATTATGTCAAATAAATAGTATTCTAATTATAAATAATAAATGTGAATGAGTGTGTGTGAAGGGGTGTGTGTGAGTGTGGTAGCAAATAACCTGGGTGTTAATAAACGCTAGTTCCTGATGGGAAGACATCTTTGATCCTCATCTCGCTGAAGGCCACCAGTTTTTCCGTTTGCTTGTAGGATAGGGATTCCAGTCATCTCATAATTTTACTTTTGGATTCAGCAAATGCGTTTTTGATGATATCAATATGCCTACATACAGAGTTGTATGTAAATATGTGTACGTAGCTTGGTAGGTGTGAAGCAAACACACTGTTAATTCGTGGGAGCCTCAGATCTCGTGGACGAATACGTTTGGTAGGAACGTGTACAGTTGATAGGTAGTGGCTTTTGGCAATAGCCCGCAGGACAAAAAGTTGACTAACGGTCAGCACAGAAACTTCTTTATACAGTTTTTCTGTAGGATATCGTCGCGTTTTCCCCAGCATAACTTTGAGAACTGCTCTTTGAGTGCGTCCGCCGCAATCATATGTGTAGAAGCTGCACCTCCCCAGGCTCCAATACAATACTGAAGTTGTGACTGACATAACGATTTGTATACCATAATTTTGATCTCATCTCTGGCAATAAAGTTTACTTTATTGCATTCAGTATTAGGATAATAATTATAAGAATAACTACTTAAGTTTTTACTTCTGACGTGCAGCCCTATGACTGATTTTTTTGTATTTGATTTTGGCGTCGTACTCTTGTGAATTTGCCAATGTCAAGTATTAAATTATTATCAAGTTTGATAATATGTATAGTCGAACAAGTCACCATAGAATGACACCAGATCACACAGTTTCTATTCTAAGTCGCCTAAAGAAAGATATTACAAGGTATTTTTCGCGCGGCACCACCTCATTTTATTTTGAAACTATAAACGAAATAACCGGCTTAAGTTAATAGCAAATATATCAACTCGGAAACGGATCATCACCGCCTCAACTCTAGTTATTAAGTATTCTTTCTATGAAGTTCCCCTTACTACTACAATTAACGTTCAGTAATTTGCATCGTAACGGGGACAAGCTCTGGAGGCGGTGATCATCCGTTTCCGAGTTGAAATGTGTGCTATTATTACCTATTTCGACTATAGTTTCAAAATAAAACGAGACGGAGCAATGTGAAAAAACCTTGTATCTTTCTTTAGGCAACCTTGAAACTGTCTGGTTGAAGCCTTTAATCTTACGTGAGTTACAAAATGTATGAAATCTAAGTTAGTTTCCATAACAACACTTAACATTTACCTTAGGATGAAGGATATCTTTCAACCAGGCAGTTAACCTATGGTCACATATCCGAACTTTAACTATCTTACCTCGCCCTCTTGACACCATGTAGACCTCATCCTTGACACCGTCTTGGAATAGTTACGCCGTGTTTTGTTTTTTTCTCTCTTTCAAATGTTGAACTCGATCGAAAAAGATAAAAGACGGAGTAACTATTTCAAGGCTACGTTTATTATATGTATATCATAATAGTATTACGTGAAGGTTTGTAAGTAAAAAATCTGACATGCCACCGGCGCAGCAACGGAAAGCTAGCCCACAGGCGCGGTCGACAATACGATCTGCGAAATCAGATTACTTTATTGAATGCGAACAGATCATGAATGAAATTGATAAAATCGTCTGTGGTGCGAATCGCGCAATTTATACGAGCTTTGGCATCGGACCTGCGGGGAATTCATAGCGAGATTTTGATATGGGTGGGTTTTCAGGAAATAGTCCATGCAAACAATGTGCACAAAAGTCACCAAATTATTTATTATTGTCGGCATCGATTCAGTTGTTGCACTCACTAAACTAAACTAATTTGAAAAGACTTAAATTATATGCGTCTTTTTTCATTTCATTATGTGAAAAAAGCAGCAGGTGGCCTGGGTAAAATGCTGGCGTTTTTTTAGCTCAATGCATTGCCATACAGCGTGATAATGCCGTTAGCTCGCTGGGGACGCTGCCAACTGATAGTGGACTTGAGCATTTGGATTGTCTTTAGACTTTCAACGGTCTATGGGCAGCCTAACTGTTTTTATAGTGTTAGTGTTAGCTTGTATTTTGTTTTAGTTAATAAAGTCACTTGCCCAATAAAATAAAATAGTGTTTAAAAAAAGGGTTGTATCCCAGTAGTGGGAACATGTCAGGCTGAAATGATGATGATGTAGCTTTAAGTTGTTTTTGTCTTATGTATGTAATGTCTGGCGTGAACAAGAAAGAGTTATCTATTTATCTATCTATAGATGATTTTATGACGGAATGACGACAATGTCACAATTTAATAGTTAATATTTTATGGTATATAAGAACAAGTTATTGATAAATGCAATATGCAAGCCTATTTAAATTTAATGTAAGCAATCAAACTGATCTACAAACATTGCAAGTTAAATAAAAACTTGTTAACAGTGCGACTTTACCAATATGTGTTACCGGCTGTTTTTTTAACAATATGTCTTATTACTTAATAAATAAGTTTTGTTACTTATTATAACTTACATAGCATCCGCAATGCTTTAACAGATTGGGTCATTTTGGCCTCGAGGAGGTAAATTGCCAGAAAGAGGTCCGTTGCTCTGCAAATAGAGTCACGTAATGTATAGAAGGGCTGTGTTATAGGTGACCTGTAAGACAGTGACTAAACTTCACAAGTTTCAATAAGACCTGGGGCCTTACCCCTAGCTTCACTTTTGCGAGCCAACTTTTAGTAGGTACCTGATAGGTACCTAAAATTAACCAACTCATTTAAGCGGCATCGTTTAACTTTAATGAACGAAAGGCTGTTTTACTATGCGTGTTTGCGTGAAAATAGCAAAGCTTGGAGGCTATCTAATAGCTACAGCTTATCGTAGTTGATGGTACCGTTTCGACAAATAATACCTATGCGGGTCAACTTTTCGAGCTAGGAGTAAGGCCCCTGGCGCTTACAAAAGTCACCCACTTTTGTTACAGTGACTGTTTTATCCCACTGATCTAATCTATGGAGATGGAGGTCAGCGAAGAAGGTGTTTGCTCGCTACCGCATCCTAAAGTGTGTACTCCATCAATACCTCCCCATACTAATCTATATAGACCGTTTACGGACAAATACTAATATAATGACAGGAAAATATGATTAAATTATAAAAATAGTTTGTACGACACAGAGCGCCTTATCCCTATTTGTCTTTCTCTGCGAATAAACTATAGATATGGACTAAAGTGATAAAAGTCAGCTGTGCGCACTAGGCCTGACTAATAATAAAGTTGGATTTATCAGTGGGTTTTCAATTTATACAAATGTCATTTGCAAAAAAGCTTTCTAAATTCTATTGAGTTTTATGTCAAGTTACGCCAAAAAACCTGAACGGGTTTGGGATAAATTTGTTATTTCTAGAACGAGATATACTTGCATCGTATTTCAGTATAACAGGTACTTTTCTATTTACATGTTAAAAAATGGTCAATTTAATAATTCGGCGATTGACAGGGTTCAAACCTGCGCAACGATCCGGGTAAACGACTCCATTGCTCTGAGCCAACTAAGCTACGGTCGTTTCCTGTCAGTCTCCGAATTCTTGAATTGTCTTTTTGCAACCAAATTATCGGCACCCAGTTCAATCCTCGGCCACCAATGACTTAAGACTAATAACGGTGACGGAATACATCGTGAGGACACCCAAGAAATGGGTCAGCATGGTGGATTTGGGCCCAACCACTTTCTCAGAGAGGAGCCTTGTTTCTCAGTAGTGGGAACATGCTATGCTGATAATGATGATGATGAACCAATCTGTTAGTGTTAGTTCCTATGCACAGAAAAATATGATCCTACTGTTGGTTGATATGTAAGTAAATTTTATACAATAAATGAATATTTGATTTGATTTAAATCTATCTTTTAATCTATAGTAGATTGCACCTTGTAATTATGTATAAAAGGTTTATGTTTAAAGGTTAGGTTTAGGTGTTATGTTTTTTTTTGGGTGGACTAGACATACTAACTGGGGTGGCGCAATGACTAAAGTGAATCACGGCCTTAGACAGAAAAAGACTACTTACTCTTCACGTGTGACCTTACACCATCCGGGCCGCTGGAACTCACGTAACTTTCAACCCAAATTACGGCAGCACACAAATCACTGCTCATAATTATACCTAAATATATTTTTAATCACATCACTGTAATATTAGAAATACACAAGTTGTGAGTGTGTTTTGTAAGTTTGTTGCCACTCAACTCGGTAACAGCTAAACGGATTAGGATAAAATTTAGGTATAGAGGTAGCTTACCCTGGTTTAAAAAAATAATAATTTAATATTAATTAAATATATCCGCAAAAATTAACGGTTTCTGTAGGAATAGTTTGTTTTAAAAAATACGTTAAATAACTAAAAATACGCTTTTTAAGTGACACTGAGATGAGGAGAGACTAGAGGGGAAATCGACAACAACGTTTTGTATGCGGCATGATAGTTGACGCTTTTACCGTTAGATGGCTCTGTCAGTGTGATTCACAGTATTGAAGCATTCCACTATCTTTTTCTTGATTCTCATGAGATAAGTTTGACGGTACTAAATTATTGTATTACATAACTTGCAAAGGTTCAAATCGATACGATAAATCAAATACCAAGATTTGATCACATAACTTACTTACTAGCTAGTTTGTTCGTAGCAAGTGAAACTAATACATGGCGTTTAACAATAAAATATCGACTTTAGTACCTTTGTCTCTGTATTATATAGGTAAGTGGTAGATTAGGTAATAGTTACTTCTAAAGGTGACTTTCACTAGCACGCACCGGTTGGCCCGAATAAAGGCTTTGGCTGGGCAATGAATGAAATTGGCTCTAGAATAGAACTGTAGAACTATCCTGGAATTGTGATTCCATTTAGCTTTTTGTTCGATACTCAATTGAGTATTGTAAGCAATGATAGTTATTAATCTTATTGTTGTAGTGGCTGTGTACCGTGGTTTTACGCGCGTGAGCGTTCCCACAGGTACCGTTAATTTTTAAAGGATAAAAATTAATTTAAGTAATTCTTAGCTGCGTGAAAAAGGATAATAAAACAACACATTTTAAATTTATAATGTTAAATAATAGAGATAGGAGTTAACGCTAGACTTTGGTATTTTCCCTAACATACATAAGTTAGCATTAGTAGCGTTTTGGTGCAAATATTTAATAGTCAACCGATTGAGTTCGGTGTATTTTCGGTTCATCAATTAACACTCTGGAGGCATTTAGGTGGCCTAAAAACTCTAGTATCTAGTAAAACCTTATTTAGCGTGGCCTTATTATCCTTATTTACGGATGGTGCACCATATTACTTTAGCTAACAAACATCTAATGATGAAGCCCCATGTCTGCGGACTGTCGAACGCTGGTATTTAGAATTCCAGCATGGACATACTAGTGTCAGTGACAAATCTCGCGAAGACGCCCAAAATTCGCCTACACTGAAGATAACATCATTGCTGTGAGACAACTAATTCTCGAAGATCGTCTTGTGACGTATCGAGAGATAGAGGCTCTATTCTATCTCGGGGACAACCATTCAGAAGATCTTGCATGAAGCGCTTGGTGAGAGAGAGGTAGTTTGCCGTTGGATACCGCATCTGCTTTCCGACGATCACAAGGCGGCCCGCGTCAGATGGTGTAAGAAAACTCTGCAAAGGTTCAACCGAGGAGAGTCAAATCACGTCTACGACATCATCAGTGGTGACGAATCTTAGATCTATGCCTACGATCCTGATTCCAAACAACAATCTGCAATCTGGATCTTTCAAGACGAGCCAAAGCCGACTAAAGTTGTTCGTTCTGGAAGCACTTCAAAGAAGTTGGTGGCCACGTTCGTTGGAAAAACCGGCCATGTTGCGACTATTGCACTTGAAGATCGTAGAGCGGTTAACGCAGAGTGGTATACCACAGTTTGTTTACCACAAGTCATCGCCAAACTTCGAAATCTAACTCAAAGCGACGCATCATCCTCCACCACGACAACGCAAGCTCACACAGCGCTCGTCAAACGATTGAGTACTTGAAGCAGGAAAAAGTAGAAAATCTTGATCATATACAGTCTGTCCTCCATACAGTCCTGACCTAAGCCCTAACGATTTCTTTACATTTCCTAAAATTAAGAAAAGTCTTCGTGGTCAAAAGTTCCAGTCCGGTGAAGAAGCAGTCAACGCTTTCAAGTCAGCCATTTTGAACACCCCCACTTTAGAGTGGAATAAATGTTATAATAAATGGTTTGAGCGAATGGAAAAGTGTATTAAGCTACGTGGTGAATACTTTGAAAAACAATAAAAAGTTCTATAAGGTTCTAGTTGTGTTTTTTTCCCTTAAACGACAAAACTTAACAGGCATGCTCGTAGTACCGGTTAAGCCCAAAAATTGTTGTACCATATGACAATTATTAAATGAGGTCATAACTTTAATTGTTAACCGCAACTGCCTGGTAAATCTGTCACATGCATAAAATATAGCTCCAGCTATGCATCTGGGGTAAATAAGGTCTCATTTGACTTGCAACCCTGGTAACTTTAACTATGCTATTGAATACGCTGGTGCAACGTATTTCACAGTAACTGCTAGAGTCAGCGTTACTGTTATTGTCAAATTTGTCATAAACCTTAACTTTAACTACTACTATGGTGCAACCAAGCCTCATATTCGAAAATTACTTTCTTACCCGGTGTATTCGAGTACTATTACAGCCTTTTTTTTCAAGGTATTTTTTGCAGAGTCCGCGTGGGGAAGTCTTTGCCAGTAATTCAACCGCCAAGAAGTAGTGTGCAAACACTACTGTGTTCCGGATTGAAGGATAATGTTTCCAGCGAAATTACAGGGCACACAGAGATTTGACATCTTATATCTCAGGGTGACGAGCGCAGTGCATTGCCATCCAAGGTTTTGAACTGTTGAAGTTCAAAATTCTGAGTGGCGTTGAGCTGTTATGGGCAAGCGTGAAGAGCCATCAGGCGAGCGACTTCGCTCGTCTCGTCACTCAGTACCATAAAAAAACTAGCACTGTTAGTATGTGTGGGACAAATCTTGCAACTGAATTTGAGACCAATTATTACCAACTGATTGAGCTGAAATTTTGCATACACGTTTCTTTTGGATGACAATGCATTGTTAGCTAGGTGATGTCATTCTAAATCCAATATGGTGGACTCCCAAAGTTGGCAGGCCAGTTATTTTTATACCTTTCTCATAATAAGGGTATCAAATGAAGGGGCTTACTGAGAATAATACGAAAAATAAAATGACGTTACCCAAATTCAATATGGCCGGCGCCTAAAAAATTGTTTTTAAAAAGAGTTTTTTATTTAATAATATTTATTACAAGCTTTTATTTAGTTTGTCTGTCTGTAATCAAATCTTGCAAGTAAAATTTGACCCACCTGCCAGTGTTCGATTGAGCTGAAGTTAGGCATACTTTTCAAGTACCGATGACAATACAATATTATGGTGACAGCGAGCTGATATTTTGATGATAGTGACGGTGGACACCGGCACTCCTCGATATTTAGCTTATCCGACCAGCGAGATTATTACAGAATTTTGATTGTGATCGTAATTGCCATCCCGTTTTCATCTGTTTACTCGCATCACGCGCGTGAACGAGATGGAATGCGATCCGGATCACGTACGGATATCCATAATAATCCCGCGGGGGCCTTATTGTATAAATTGGCGACAATAGTGATCACGTGCTATCCTGTTCACTTTAAATTACTTGCAACATTCGCGTGAGCAGGACGGAAGTCGAGTACCATTGCCACCAGACTTACCCGACTTACTTTTAACAGTACTAAAATTAGTATGAGAACAAACAGTAATTTTTAAATAGTATTCCGATATTGAGTCGCGGTATCCACCCGACAATCCGTCATGTGTAACTCGTTTGACCATGGCAGCCGTGGTCAATACTACCAGACGTGAATACTTCTCTTTAATTGCTTGACAACATAGGCAAGCAGCCTGATGCGATAGGGGCAACTACCCAATGAATAAGAGAATAAGAGTACGTACCACTGATAGCAGTACGTTATACGTTTTGACGTTCCTTATAATGGCTAGGCATCGGTAAGCAGGGGTAAATAGAGACGACATTTAGTAATTTTGAATGTAAGTTAAAATGACTAGAATTCAGTACATTTTGCATTTCTTTCTAGGAAATGTACGATGCCAAAATGTTTCGTCTATATTCTTCCCGTTTCTCCAGCAGATTTCACAATTAGCATGATAGACTGTCATACTCTTGGGTAATATTTTTTTTTAAAGTTCAAGATGAACTTAATATGCGTCCCATGCGAAAACCGCTCTGAGTTTGTTTCATTATCGACCATATCTCAATATCACTAAAGTTTTTGTAAAAACAAACATAAAATTGACAGTGTATGTCAGTACTGTCAAAATAAACAACGTGACCTATGAAGATCCTAGGAAGGATTGAAACAAGCTGATAATAAAATAAACTCAGTGAGTAGCAAGTATTCACTTGCGTCTTTTATGTGAACGGGACGTAGAGATCGATCAGAGAAACCTGACATCGATCATTGTCCAATTAAAATTATATGTTTTAGTATACATATTTTTTTTATTAAATTAAACACTTTTAACGAATTTTATCTCGTGTATTTATTTATAAATAAAATTTATTCACTAAAAAGTAAGTATGTAATAGTATAAGTAAATAATTGTTGTGTGTTTTGTTTGTGAGATTATGAATGTGTTTGGAACGTTTTGACTAAAAATCATAAGCGGTACTTGTAAATGTTTTCATAACATATCTATAGAAATCCGTTACTAGTCTACATGTAATCGTGACACTGAAAAGTGTACGAAATGTCTGGATTTTAAATAATGTGCATACGCGATAAATCGTTAAAAGCGTTTAATTTCCATGTGTAATAATAGCGAAAACACAAGAAATCATTGTCATAAGTAATTTCAGTGGTAGGATAATGTTTCATTACTTTTAACGTATATCCAGACAGTTTGATGTATTGTTTCCAATATTGCGTCAGTTAAGATTGATCGTTTCCCAAAGTGATTGTCTATTAGATCTGATGTAAATCTACATTGTAGAGAATGAATTATGTAAACAATCAACCTACCTATCTCTGCATGTGTCTATTCCAAAACATCATTAATTACAAGCTTACAATAACAGGCGAGGGAAGTCGAGCAATAAATAAAACAACCGGTTATTGTTTGAACAATGTCCATATCATATTTATTACCACATACACACGGCACGATGTGAAACCTTGTCTTAAATCATTGTATTATAATAGGTATATGTACATTGCACAATGTGTATACATACATCGCCATACACGCGCGCCCCGAAAGGCTGTATGATTATATATCTCATAGTATTATGTACGTTATATAATGTAATATTCCAATAAGAAAGTGCTTTGGTGCACGAAATCGGGGCGGCAGACATACCCACCGCTTTTTACAAAACGTATTGATATTATCATTATTTTAATAAAGAGATGCCGTAAAAACTAATTTTATTCATTCATTACGATTTATATCCATATTGTATACAGATTCATGTAACATATTATACACGAAGAAATGACGAAAATATTGCGCCGAAGCCGCGATTACACAGATCGCGGATCGTTCGCCTATCGCTATCTCCCTTTTCTCTAATATTTTAAATGTACATGACACCAAATTCGAACGTATATAAATCCAAATTTACTTTAATGTAAAATCTTAGGTAATTGATTTTTATTGCTATAGAAAATCAGTCAGCACGCGAAGCACGCAATCGAGAAGTAACCGCGAGAATGAAACCAAGCGGGCGGCGATGCGCGGGGCGGGACAGGTGCCGGGAGCGGAGCGAGCGAGGTGGCGGGGCGGCGGCGGGGCGCGGGCCGGCGCCCGCCCGGCGCCCGCCAGGCACTCTCATAGCTAGACTCTTGACACGCTCTGATGCTGCGATGGATACGACCGATCGGCTGGCTCGGTTCGTGCGGAGCCAATGCGCGTCCGGTTCTACGCGAATAAGTATACCTTTGGTCCATGAAACTTTACTTGGCGGTTGCCGAATATGCAAAGCTACTTGATCTATGGCCGCCACGGCGACTCTACGAACTTTACCAGTCTGTCACGTTATTAGATTTAAATTAATGTATTATTATATAAAGTAGATACAGTGTAAAACAACGTAGAATGTCAATATACAAAATATAATAAATTATCTTTTTAATTTCATTATAAATACATCGCAATATTAGGATCACTTAATGAATTTTTAAAATAAATTTGAGATCTCGCTTATTATTACGTACGTAGTCTTTATTCTGATATAGAACACATTTCTAAAATGGTGACTGAAGTAAACAAACTAACGTCTAACAAGCGAGAGAAGACGGCGCGGAGGGACGCGCGGCGCGCGGCGCGTGCGCAGGTCGCCGCGCGGCCTCTCCCGAGATCTAGCTCCTGTTATACGGGCCATATCATATGGCTGCACCTTTCAACACGCAAGTAATTGACCATTTTCTTCTACGAGTTTAAAATTGAACAATTCTAGTTATAACGAATTAGTTAAGATATGATTTAATTGGTAGTTTTCACTTACGATTTAATTATTAAAATTTCAATTAGAAAAATTTTAATTTTGAAAAATCTACTTCATAGCAACCTTTAATATGGCCCGCGCAAGTAGCTCTAAGGGTGACACTAAAGAAATATCATCAACAAAGCATAATAACAATAATCAACTTATCATATTCAAACTAATCTGCAAAAACGAATCTAATATCGATCAGATGGTATCGACCTATCGACTACCTGCAGCGCCATACTACCACGGCCATACTCCATTTATTAACGACCACAGTCATCCTCTCAACATTTACCTAGGTTTTATGAAAATGTTTTCAAGTAAGCTCATGTAAAAATGATTTTTTAAATTATTCTACGTAAACTTAAGTGATTGTATTTATAGTTTTGCGCTGCATCGAGTTCAAAGGTAGGCCGTTAAGGAATAGAGTAATGACGCAGGTGATAAACGATTTCATCGGCGAGTGGTGTAGTGAAGGCAAGCTGCCTTGGCTGCAGCTGCTGTGCCAGTGAGGCGCCTATCTAACGTCTTTTTACATATGCGGCTAACTATTATATACATTAATCATCTTGTATCGTCTCGATGCAATCGCGGCGAACCGATGGCTTCTCACGAACGCGGAAACAACCTCTCACTGTTTGTTTGTACTCGTATCGCACGGGGACAAGCGGCCGTGCGCTTCTCCTACGTTAAAAAGGTCGGTAAGAAAATAGTGAGGATGTGAGAGTGAATGAGACCGACGGCGAAGCAGGCGACGCCAGCCGCGCCGCCGGCCCGGGCCTAACAATTATAACATCTCATCGTAATAATTAAATATTCTAAGAAAAAATGTCTTAAATACCTATAACACCGTAAATATAAAACAAATAGTTACGTTAATTTGTTAGGTATGATATCGATATTCCGACCGTCCTACAGACTCACACCATTCGATTTCATTATCAATTTCCTAGCTAACGTTTTTAACAACATAATAGCGGTCTGCGGCGGCGGCGGCGCTCGAAGCGCATGCCGCGTGACGTCATCGAACGATTCGGCTCGAACGAAAATGCAAAGCGAGCGGAGGGCCGCCCGCGGGGGCGAGCGGATCGATCGCGCTCCCACTAACATCCCTTTAGGTATTCAATTAACTACTCATAAGTAATAAATTACAATTAAAAAGAATATTGATTTTACTTCGTATCATTTCAATATTTTTTTCGTAACAGGAAACATTCATTTATTCATAACGTATTTTTAATAGCATTTAAAAGATTGTTTATTATTATTACCTAAATTTATTTTAATACCTAGTTATATAGTATTAATGTTTAATTGATGTAAGTAATAAGTAATAATAGTATATAAATAACAAATCGATGCAACCAAGTGCATTGTGTGTAGCGAGCGGCGAACACGGTTAGGGTGATCATCGGCTTTTCGTAACGAAAAGCTACGCTGTAGCAACCAGTTACGGCGTAGCAAGGTGCTACGTCGCAGCAGGGTTGGCGTTAGACTGAAACGAGCCGTTTAATAACGACTGCGCGATCCCGAAATGCCCTCTTATTGCAAACTAGACAGTGGTCGACAAAATGTTTTCAATACCTAACGAATATGATTAATGAATTGACTTCATATAATAATTCTATTACCTCAAACCTGCGCCTTTGGCTGTAATTTTATATCCCTGTCTTTACATTATTGAAATGTTTGTGTCGTGTAACTAAACTGCTTTTTATTTATATGAAAACATTGCTGTTTAATAGTAATTTTTGACTAAAATTTTAGATTTAACTAAGTACGGTGTGACTCCGAGCTTCGTGTGGAGTCTGGTGATGTCCTCAACAGTGGCCTTAATTTACGGTAAATACAATTGTAAGAAACAATGAAATATTATTACGTAATGCACGAATTGTTATAATTATAATTACAATACCTACTTTCAAAGGTACAAGATAGAAACGAATTATTATCTTAACGCGATGAGAGATATTTGAAATGTACCGACTTAGCTTTCCAAACGTTCTTATAATATGAGTCGTAATCATGCTCGTATTATCCTTAGGATAAAATGTTAATATCATAATACATATAATTAGAAAGTATGTATATATGCATAACTAACATAGTCTTATACGGAAGTAATCGAGAAACTTTGTTCGCTACTAAACCAGAACAGCCATTCAAAGATTGATTTTATACAATTCGAATTAGGCGAAAATAATTACATTGATAGGTAAAATATGCATAATATGTAGTAGTATAATTATGTAAATATTTGACATTAATATTAAAAATAGATAGAATAAAATATGTGTTGGTGGACGAGCGAGGAGGCGCGTAGCGGTGCCAGAGTGAAACACCGCGTTATTGTCTCCGGTCTGCGGCGTGTCGCCACGTGGCGTCGCGTGTTGTCACGTGTGGCGTCGCCACAGGGCGGCGCGCGCGCAGCCGCGGTCGCGGTGTGCTCCGGCCAAGCACCGGCGACTCTACTCGGAACACGCGGACACGGAGGGGACAAGCTTATTGCAACACGTACGACTTTCTATCGCCTCTATTCAGGATTTAAAAAATTATCGATGAAAGCTTTCACTACAAAAACTGTAAACATGCGAAACGCGCCAGATACAATGGATACGTACTCGTACAAAGGAAACGGATCATTATTTTAACTACAGAATTAAAAGTCCCGAATGAGGACCGATTATACCTTAAACTGTAATTTAACTATGAATAATAAAATATTTTAAGATAACCTCCCTGCAATAAAATCGTCTAGATGCGTATTATAATTATTATGAAATGTATTTTTTTGTAGTTTAAACTGTTATTACTCTGACAACACATCTACGGTACAGTCGAAAGCGAGAAAAATTTGAAAAAATACCTGTTCGATAGACTATCTCTCGTTCACACGACAAAAATGTAAGATTATAGTTATTTACAATAGACGGGGCCTCCGTTAGTGGAGAGAGAGGGAAGGAGAGGTGTGGATAGTAGGGGGGTCGGTGGAGGATGTGTTGAGACGGCGCGGTGGTCGAGTCCGCGCGTGGATCCGGACGGAAGGTCCGCAGTCCGCGCGGGACCGGAAGGGTCCGAGTCCGCGCGGGGAGTCGGACGGAGTTGGTCCGTGTCCGCTGCGGGCGCGGGCGGTGCGCGTGCGGCGCGGGGCCGGGGCCCCGTGCTGCACGCTACGCGCCGCCACACCGCTCGCCACCTACAACAACGAAACGTGTTATTAAACATTTCAACAACTTACTTTGTAACTTATGTGTGTTTTACTTCGGCTGTACTTTTTTAAAACATAATACATAGTAGATAAGTGATGAGCCCCCTGTTGGTAAGTGGTTAACGCCGCCTACAGACACTTGTTACTAATGTGTGTTTTACCTCGGTTGTACACATTTTTAAATATAATAATAGAACAACGAGGGGCCTCGTGATGTTGGTGGATAAATGGTCACCACCGCCTATGGACACCTACAATACCCAGAGCATTAGTGGTGCGTTGCCTACCTTTTGAGGACTCTATTCCATCTACTCCTCACAAGAATCGACGAGTCCCTTTTACTTAACCGCAACATAACTAACATGACCTAAGCCGTGCGAAGCAAGACCAGCAAGAGTTTCTAGAAGTATGAATCTTGATCGAGAGTGTATGCATAGGTTCCAGATGAAGCAGAATGAGTGGTAACAAAATTTCCTTAGTAGAGATTGGTTTTTGTCACATCAGCGGTTTGATTTTAACCTGGCATAAGACTAGCAGTGAGCAATATGAGTTTAAAATAGTGATATATTTAAAAAAGTTTCTTACATGGAATTGAGGTAAATAAAACCATCGCATCGTGTGTATTCAGTATTCGGCAGAGTTGTTAGTCTTACGAGACCATTTAAAAAGCATTTACTGCGTTCATTGTCGGCAATTCGTTTGAACAGGTGCACCAAATACACATGCGGATATTTTTATTCACCGTAACGATGTTTTAACAGAGTAAGCCCTAAAAACATAAAAGAGTAATACTCACGTAAAATATTTGTGCTATAACATTTTCAATGATAACCGTTGGTAAAAGCCGCAGGAATCAGGGGTCCCTGGAACGAGGAAAATTGAACACAGTTAGGTAATGTTGTTTGCCGTTAACAATAAAAGTACTATGTACTTAAAATTCGAGAGCATCGAGGCTATAATTGAATGGACGTATAAAGCGTTCAGTCGAACATTAACCTCTCTGGGGGCAGATTTAAAGGTAGTAAGTTTGGTGTTCACAGCCGATAGAGCAGTAGCGGGCTCAGTGGCCAACAAAATAAAAACAGTAAGAGGATGAGTTAGAGCCACGCGCGACCGCTCGGCAACGGTAATTACACCGCTTGTTCTCCTTGATTTACGGTTATTGCCCGTGGGGGCATTCCCGTTACCTAATAAGACCGTTTTACACCCGGGGACCACATGCGCTGGGCCAGGCCGGCCGCGCGCTGGACACTTCATTCTCTCATTAGCGACGCATTTGTTTTGCCTCGACGATTACGGACGATTGAGTTAATATTTCATTTGATATACGACGCGTCTGGAACGGAAGGGTATCTCAGTGCGTCGAGAGCGACGGGCTCGAACCGGACTGCGGGTATCAACCGCTCTGAATGCAATGGAAATACATGGACGAAGGTGATATATTACCTTCGCAATTCCCTCAACAGAAATGGACGCAAATTGGCTTGTTGGATACTTAGCGGTAAAAAATAAACGTAGCACCCGGAGTGCAGTTTGAAAAATGTGTTAGAGGATAGTACGACTTGAGGAGTTAAGATCTTGGCTGCGGTGGCTGCACTGGCAGGTGCCGACAAGCAATGAAGACTGATAGCATCTCAGAGAAGCAGTTATGGAGCGCGGTCGCAGTTTTAAAAAGCCATTACCCGCGGCAGTGCACCACGTAGATTGCCGCCCGCCACCACCCGCCGCGTTCATATTTCGGAACACTTTATAATCACATCTCTCACGCTTCACTCGCTTGCTAACTTATGGTGATTATGCTTTAGGAGCGACAAGGAAGATCGGTTCTGTAATGAGATTGGACCGTCTCGCTAAAATTTTAGTGCTGTCGGCTGCTAATTGTGTCTGTGTTGCGCGCACTTTGCATGAAGCGCCCGTCGGTACCGCGCCCCACGGGGCGCCGGGCGGGCCAATAGCGCGACAACAGCGCCCGGTTAGCCAACTTACTACCTTGTCCCGCCGTGACTAACTGCTAATGAAATTTTTCATCCGACTAGACTCGCGAAATTTATGATACCGACGAATAAAAACGTAGAGAATTATGCAGAAAAATATTTCTGTATTGTAATGAGGACAAAATGTAAGTATACATTTTAATGAAATGCGAATCAAAACGTTCTGAAGAAAAACAAAACGGAAGAAACATTAATTTGAATACCGTGACAGTTGAAACTTCTCGAAGGAGGACAATTTTGGGGATTGCCTTCATTTGGTCTTCACTGAAATAGGCATTTTGAACATGACGTAATAAATGAAAAAAGTTACAATCAAAAGATAATAACTTCATCTCATTCATCACGAAGTATAATAAGTAGACACGAAAGTTTTGTTTCATGGATAAAGATATTAGAACTATTTGGCCCTGCTTACATAGAAATATTTTCTGCGTAATAGTTTTTCTTTTTCGTAACCTTTTTGTGCGCGTTATGAGATTATGATTAGTTGATGTACCTATAGTAGTAGAGGTAGTAGTAGTGTTACAATCATTCATCAAATAAAGATAAGGTAGTTGGTAGAACAAGCTTGCCTACACTAAGAAAACCTTGTAGGAGTTTTGTAAATTATCAATATTATAGCTCGTTGCAGACGATGCGCAGCAAACTAGCGCGAGTAACACTTGCGCAAGTACTGAGACCAATAACGGCGGCAATTACTATTTCTAATACGTTTTCTGTATTTTAACATTTAAAATGTCATAAATATATTACAGGCATATCGTCGATGATAGGAGAATGTGAATCAGACTTCTGCAAGGTGAAAGTCATGACCTTTCAGCGTGTGTGGGCTTTCAGTCCACTGCTTGACATAATATGCTACTCCAAAAGTACGACACTTCATTTAGCCCAATCTCAGTACTCAGAATCTGCCTTTGGGGCTATAACGTTTGAGAATTCGTGGTCTGCATGCACTCTAAAACACACATGTCTGTACGTCTACAACTACGTACATCTCACATAAATCTCTGCGGTAGATATGATCAGTCTACTGCCACTTCAGCTCGCTGAAATATGTCGGTGACTTTGGTTCTCTGAACAACTTCGAGAAAGAAGCCAATAGAAGGATTCAGCTTGGATGGGCAGCATTTGGTAAGCTTCGTCAGGTCTTCACGTCGTCCATACCACAGTGTCTCAAGACAAAGGTCTTTAACCAGTGTGCCCTACCAGTTATGATAGGTCATAACGGTGCCGAGACGTGGACACTCACCGTTAAGTTGGTCCACAAGTTTAAAGTCGCTCAGCGAGCTATGGAGAGAGCTATGCTCGGAGTTTCTATACGGGATAAAATTCGGAACGAAGTGATTCAACATAGAACCAAAGTTACCGACATAGCTCAAAGGATTAGTAAGCTGAAGTGGCAGTGGGCCGGCCACATTGCCCGAAGAACCGATAACCGATAACGAGTTCTGGAGTGGAGACCACGTTTAGGTAAACGTAGTGTAGGACACCCTGCGGCCAGGTGGAGTGACGACCTGCGTAAAACGGCGGGTAAAAACTGGATGCAAAAAACTGCCGACCGAGTTCAGTGGCGTGCATTAAGAGAGGCCTATGTCCAGCAGTGGACGGATGCAGGCTGATGATGATTGGTTATCTGATGAATTAGAAAGAAAAATAACTATGCTCAGTTCTTTTAGAAACACTTATTCCATAGCTTGTGTCGTTCCTCACCGGGGTGTAATTGAGGGGCGCGCGGCTGACAGCGATGGCGGGGAAGCCGGACGGCTGTGGGCTGGCGGCCTGCACGTATCCGACGCTGTCCGCGGCCGACCCGTACACGTCGAGCGCAGGTCCCGGCGAGCTCGCAGAGGGGAACCCGGCGCGTCCACCCGCGCCGTGCGGTGACGCCGGCGGCCCAAACCCGGCTGCAGCGGCCTGGTAGTTGTTCATCACTGCGGATATGATGAGCAAAATAGTTAGATTTGTGTTTGGATAATAGATGAGCGTGAAAAACCATTGCTGCGCAGTGTCTGGCAACAGAACAGCGACGAATCACCAGCCCTATTAAATCAATCAAGTTTTACAAGCGTTTTATTAAAATAAAATATATTACACTTTTGTTTTTTGTCTGGTGATTTGCACTATAAATACTAATAAAATTTCAGTATTATTATAACTACCCAGTTTTAAAACTTTTCTAGAAAAGTGATTTTACATAAACTCAGTCAAATCTATTTTACAAGTATATTAGATGGAAAAGTTTCTAATTTTAATGCAATGACAGTGATACACTTGTTCAGGACCAAAGTGCTCTTAAAACTTTTTTTTTTTACAATGAATATTTTCACTCTCCCGTCTCCTTCAAAGGTATGATAACCCGTATCATTGAAAAGAAAGTTATCGAGTTAAATTAACAAAAGTCATGATGACTAGTACGGATTTGAAGTGATTTCTCCAAAAAAAATGAAATTCGTTGTTCTTGTTGAAATTCGTTGTTTGCTAAAACAATATTATTAAAAAGGCAATGGCTTTTCACTTTAGTTAAATCACACGTTTTCGCCACTTTTGCATGTAGCGAATTTGAACATTGACTTCCTAAATACCACCATCGAAGCTTAAAAGAAGATCTACGAAAAAGCAACATGTATTGCAAAGACACGGCAAAATATTGACAAAAAGACAATGTGCGTTCGAGTAAGATACAAATACGACATCAAAGAGTTTGTGTAAGCTGTGTAGTGACGAGGGAAAGGAATAGGGTTGCGACAATTTTGGTAATGTAGGAGACGTGCTGGTCACAATGACAGTAGCTTATGCGCTAGTACAATAGTGAAATGTTAGTAGGTAGGTATTTGTGAGTGACGGGAGTGAACCATTGACTGTTGGGACTTCGTAGGCTGTACTCCTGTAAAGGTAGATTTAGAGCCAATTCTAACGCACAAGCTACAAGAGTAGGGTTGTGCAGGAGTCACGACATCGAAGGCGTCCTCACCTGAGAGCGCCTGCGCGAGCAGCGGTGTGTTGTTGTTGGGTGTGAGTTGGCCGTTCGTCAGGTCAACTGCAAACATACACACGGTTCGCATCCGCTCCACGTACACCACGTGTACACACACATCCATGACTGAACCATCGAAATTCTCAAATTTAAAAAGCCCGCCTGAAGTGCGTCCGGTACACCTCATCTTTTCACAATTTAGCATATTGAACGGTAAAGTGACTATCGATGTAATCCCAACTCAATATTAAAGTTCTCCGCTCGCGGATAAAGTTGAACCGCGTAAATGCATGAATAATTTAGCCATCGGAGCCAGATGCCGAGCTGACGAATGAGGACGCCAAAGACTCCCCGGGCTCGGATTATGTCAGAACAAAAAAATATCACGTATGTCACGTGCATTCAAATGAAAAAGAGAGCTGGAAGTTTCGCGGGTATAAATCACAGAGGGCGAAAAAAGTTTTACAAAATATCCAGTAAATTATCCGACGTGAGTTCTGGGTGGCACGCAGCGGTTGGTTATTGAATAGGGAGGGGCATTAGCATACGGGGCACGTCGCGGCGTCTTGCGACTTGCGACGCGCGGCCCAGTGCGTGCCGGCCCTGAGCCGTACGCTCGCCCGACGATTTCAGGCACCGATTCCTTAAAATTAGTGTTCATTTTGGTAAAGTTTGTCTATCTTAAAGCGTTTAGACAAAAGTCTAAGAAACACGACTGTTCCTAAAGTTTAAAGTCGGGTTATAATGATTTTAATCCATCTTATGTACTCACACGACTTACTGACATGACTATGACATAAAACACTGTGATTCCCTTTTTAACCAGCTAGTAAATAATCTTTACCCTAATCCCTAAAATTTTGCCTATTCATACTGTTACGATTATCCCTATTGGCTCGGGCGACAAATTTTTATTTTTGTCAGATGCGCGCGTTATGATTTGGCATGAAAAATGGTGGCCGGCAGTTGCTCCAGGTGATTACCGGCCCTCGAGTGACTTTGCGAAAAAACTACAATATAAGTAATGGAGGATGGATGATAGATGGCGCGCACGGCCCATCGTGGACGAGCGGGCGCCTGCGCCGCTCGACGCGCTAAAATGCTGACACATTTTAATAACATTACTTTGCGGTGTGAGAGGCTATTTACTCGAGGTCGCGCCGCAATAAATAAGAATTCGAGTGGCAGCCTGCGGACTGACTCGCGCTCGTTAATGTGCCGATCGCTGTAAGACCATTCTTTTCCCATTAAAGTCGGGCGCCGCCTACTCGTTACTCGCCGCGGTGCTTTATTATGATATAATTTTTTGATGGACGCGATAAGCTCATAGCATGCTATAAATAACTGATGGGCTTTAAGTTTATTACGAAATTACATCAATAATAAACAAAACTGTTGTATTACACGCGAATACGCACTGGGTAAAGAAGAACACTAGATTTATCAACTGGTGGAATCGGTGGAGAGCGCGCCGGGGCCGTGGGTGCGTACTCGTACTTTAATAAAACGTCGTTTATCGCTTCAATCATACTTCACGGGTCGGTTCACGGCAAACAAAGTCACAAACGGCCTCGACTAAGTTGTGCGAAGCGTGTTTCTGACCTCGGATAATTTACGACTTGAACAATCCAGTTTACAGACGAGCGAGGCGCTGGGAGCGGTCGGTTTATCACCGGTCATATCTGCGACGGACGTCCCGGCGATCTTGCGCAGCGATGTTAACACATGCCATAACTGTAATTTGTGCGTGTAATGGATGAAGTTTCTTGACGCTTTGAATCCGCCCAAGGAGCCAGAAGACGCAGAAAGTGGAAATAATTAATGCTTGTAAGATGTTAAATTGGTCTCGTGCTTGTGTTTTGTCTGTTGTTTGCGTCTAGTCAGTAACTTTGTATAAACTTCTGCAGCGAGTCACTACGAGCTTCTTCGAGCACTAAAACACACTCTGAAGCTATTTGAAACGTTGGGGAACTTAAATGTCCTTTTGGAAGATGTTTAAAGAATGTCGCGTTACTTTTGAAAATATTTTGGCGGTTATTAACCACTCTGTCTGGTCAGGTAGAGCGCGGGATCACACATTCATCTATAAATTCAGAGGCCGTCTTGTGAGAGCCATTCGAACTTTCATAATTGCGAAGTTCGGGGAAACTTAATAATTCTTCTTCAGAAGTGGGATGACGGCCGAACGAAATATTCACAGAGCGTACGGTACTCTACCGTTCGAGCCACCCTCCGAATCCACTATATTACGCGGGCCTTTTTACGTGTAACATTGTTCAAACTCGCCTAAAATCAACTCTTGGAATTTTAAGGCACTAGTAGGTATTTTATGAGTATTACTTATGAAACTCATAAGAAAAAGTGAAAACGGAAAAGTTGGATTCAATATAGCCTCTGTTATGGCACATACTTTTCTAAGGAATTGGCTGTTGGTTATTGGAAAAGCTCCGCTTGCGTATTTTCTGACAAATCACTTGCAAGAACTTCCTTTTATCTGGGTTACATTGTAACTTCCTTTTATTAACAACTTTCCAAAGTAACTTGAATATTTTAACGAATGAAAAAATTGTGTTTTAAAAGCTTTGGTCTTTGGTTAAATATGGTGGTATTATCGCGATGAATAGTGCGTAAAACTTGCGGTAAGCTACTACACGCCATTAACGAAGTTGGTGCGAGATCGCCGTATCTATCGTAAAAGTTGGATCGCATCGCTCACCTTCGAGATCCTAATACTTCATTTCCCACTTGGCGCGATTGAAATGTTTTATTGAGCGTTCACTAGATCCCGCCACGTTCGCGTTATACCAACGCAAACGTATATTTAATAGGCGTCATCAATAACGTACCGCGAAGATGATACGCTTTTGCGGGTTTTCGTACGCTTACTGTGGAGACTTATCTCAATTGCAAATTAATCGAATTTCTATGCTGGTTTGTTGTCGGCAACACGCACGCGCACTCACACTCAGATTTGTAATTCAAAGAAGGTGAACTCGCCCGCTCTTTAAATCCTAGATGCTCTCCAGATTCTGCCTATTATTTTGAATTTGTGTTTTATGTGGAAATGACTTGCGTTATATTGCAATCAATGTCTGTCTACATTTTTAACTTATGCGATTAAAATTCACATGCTAATGTAAATATTTCAGTTTTCACTCGCAATTCTGCTTATAAAGAAATACATTCATTCTACTTTAGATTTTTGCAACAACGAGTTCAATAATTTAAATTTTTATGTACCTAATGCTAAAATCTATTTTACTTTTTCGTGGTTCAGTCACAGGAATTATTTATAACAGATAAACATGTAAAGCGACAAATATTAAAGCAAAAAAGAAATTTTGGATCGAATGATCAAAAACCACACAAACATTTAAGAATAGAAAATATTTGTCTCTACGCAAAATACTAAAACTTCCAATGTTCTACCCATGTGGTCAAATTTTACACTTGCGAATAAAGTTCGCTTACATACTACGTATTTCTACAGCATTTAAGTTACAATTTGTTCTATACTATGTCAAAGAGATCATCTCTATTCTAGTGACAAATTTGGCAAATTTCAAAAACACCAGATCATCTTGACACTATGAAAAACTCGTACACTTTGCCTAGAGCGAAAATGTATTGAATAAATTCTATACGCTAATTTGGAAAACTTATTGCTAAACAATAGTAAAATAATACGAGTAAATACACTAAAGTAAAGTTTGCACCACCAATCACAATGTTGTACCACCAAATCGCCTACGACTATTAGTTTAATTTTCTATCTAAGTTCAAAGAAAGCGCCTTTTACTCCAATTTATTTATTTAAAAGTCACAAACACCTCAAAAGTCGAATCTAATTCGAAGCTTTACTAATGTTACAATGATAAAATCGCCTGCAATCATTTATAGTAACTAAACTAGATTCTATTCAAATATTCTGCTATTTGAAATTCCATTAGATGGTCAGAATAAATCTACAAATTCAGCTTACTTGGATTTTCATTTCGTTTCTAGCTCTTATCTATTCTATGTACTATCAATTTTACTACTCTGTCTCTAGTTTACTTCGTTTTGTCTATGAAATTCTACCACACTTGAATTGTACTTTTTAATAATTTATAGTTTTTTGCCTACACTATTCTAATCAAAGTAATACAATTATCAACGTTTATAATGTTCAAAATGAGGATTACTCGCCCTATGTTGAGGTGGGCTGCACTCTCCGTCCACGTTAGTAGGCTCGACGTTTTTCACTAACTTAAATTTATTCACACAGAGTGTGACTATTTATATGAGCCTATAAGTAAATCCTTTATCCCTGCGACAATTATTTGTATAATTTATTATTTATTATTTGTCAGAAAAATAACTTACGTATGACATGTCTTTTGCTTTAGTAAATAAAAACCCATGTGAAAATTGTACCAAAATTAAAATAATCGAAAACTTTTCTCGCTGTCATCTGTTTATAATTTATGATAAAAGAAAAGTAATGAAAAAAAAGTCTAAATAATATTGAGTCCCTATTACGTGAACTAAGTTTTATCCGGGGATGAAGGACTTACTGTGTACTTTGACCGTATACCGGACAATTTGAGCAGGATTTTTGCGCTCAATACGAATCTAACTAGAAGAGATTAGTATGCTAATGTGCCCATTACGGACTCACAGACATACTCCAATTCCATCAAATTCTACTATAAAAATTTATGGACGATGGAGCTCGCTAGGCTAGCGTTTATATCCAAAATCTATGGGCATCCATAAAATGAAACGCTATCTATAACATTAAGAAAATAAAAATTCTGACCCATCCAAACACAGCACTCGTAACTCTAATTCAGCGACGGATCGCCAAACTACGAGGTATGCTACGGCTATTCATAGTATGTACCTACATGATAGGTTCTAACACGAGTAACGTTGAATGCAACCAGGCTGCACCGAGCTTGGCGAAAGCAACAAGCACTAACGTAGCACTAACACAATTAACGGTCAAATATCTTAAATTACGAATGGAGTTGGCACCGTTCGCGACACGCGGCCACTCGCCGCCGGCCCAGCTAATTATTTGGATTCAAACCGACGGCTGTGTGACTTTTTAAGGAATTTCGTTTCAAGGCGCTAATTTGACGTAACGTTGCCTTATTTTTGTTCCGTACCGGGCCGGTGTCTTGGGGGTTGTTAATTTAATCCGACACCTTTTAGAGATTTTTTTCCGGATGGTTCACTTCTTGAATGCGAGAGTGGCGGTCGGGGTCGAAGTATGCAAATAGTTTAGTGGGTGTGTCGGTTCGCAGACTGCATTCTGAGGGCGAGCGTGTTGTATGCGAGGAATGCAGAGCGTGCGGCGGCGGGCCGCGGTCGCACGTGTCTGCGCAGGCAGGGCTGCGGGCGGCGGCATCTGCCACGCTCTACCTGCCTGTCTTAGGATGTTACTACACCAACTGATCCATCATCAATCGATAACATTGATTGAAGTCAATCAGTTGGTGTGGTAACTTCAGTTGATCGATCAATATCGAACGATCAAATAGTCATTCATACATTCATACGCTCTACATCAGCGAGAGCCATTCTGTCATTGCACGACCTTCGGTTGTTTGTCAATCAATCTTCGATAAATTAAACAATCGAGCAGATCGATTTGGTGAAGTAGGAACTGTTAATCAATGTTGACTCATCTCATTCTACCATCAATCGACGATTGATCGGTTGGTTTGGTAACACCTTACCCGCCTGTTGCGTAGGCGCGCGTCGTGGACACAAATCTGCGTGTGCCGTATTGGATGAGTCAGAAAAACAAAACAAAAAAACTTCCATCAAACCACGACCGTCAAAGTTTCCCGCTCTAGCGTGCGCCAAATCTACGCTAACACACTATCTCTTCCAGTTTATTTCGGTAGCAATCGATATGCGAATGGTGAATAAGGCATAGTCGACCTACATTTCTGAGCGATCAGTTGGACAATAAACGATAAACGTTTTGCTTATACAACGGCAATTTTCTTTATTTTAAAATATAGCGGCTTCACAATACCATAAAACTTACGAATATGTATGAAAAAAGACGATATGTGGGAACAACAATAAGAACAATTACTATAAACTTACGATCCTAAAAGTAGACTTAAATGTATAATGAATTTGACACATGGGTTACATTACAATAGTTTATGAAAAGTTTTATGATTAATTCTTAAGTATATAAATTACGTATCTTAGGTTATTGGAATTACTTCCTGAGGGATACCGCAATACGTTTTATTCAATATCGAAATATATTACATTGAAACGGTTCGGTATCGAGCTATATGGGCGAACCTAGTCGGGCGATTTTGTAACACGCATCTGCGAAATCGGGCTCTATGTTAATGCAAATGAAACTTAGCTTTTGCGACATTGCATTCCTCGTTAGAGATTCGAGAGAGGAGGCGGAGGGCGAAATCCAAAGAGTTATTTGCTTGAGAAGAGATTTATTTATGTTCGTAAGAAATTCCGGGAGCCGTTAACGGGTGTTCCGGGTGTGGGAAGGTGGAAAAGCGGCGCGGGCGCGGGCGTGGCGCGGCAGGAGCGGCACGGCGTCTAGCTCTGGCCGAGTGGCGGGTTTACGTACTCCGCCCCGACCAAGAGGTGACTTTCCGCCGGTATTACTCCCACTACACCTGCGGCAACAAAATAAAAAAGCTACAAAGCCGGGTACGGGCCTGCCGAGGGTTCCGCCAACAAGACCGCGCTTAAATAAATAAACATTCGGAATGCGCTTATGAAAAATCGTTACGCGGAACCCCGAATCTCGCCAGCTAATTCAAAAATTAACATGAAGGGGAAAACAAAAGTTATAAAAAAATTGCGCTGGGGGATCGGTCTGGAAAAGTAGAATAACGCCCAGAGCTCCGCTCATCGAATCTTTATGGGGTAACTTTGAATTGATAGTTTCCTGTTTACTGTTTTAGGGGGTAATTTTAAACTGTTTTTACGCACGAATTGATACACGCTGGCTTTTAACGTTAGATGGACTCCTTCTATGTATCACGCACCGGCACGATGCAGAATGGTTACGTGCTATGTCTGTCTTCCATCATCAAAACAGTATCAAGAACACGGTGTTATTTACTGAATAATTCATTCGACATTAGTATAACTAAACACGCAATAGATTACGTGGTCAGAGGGAAATATACGAATGCCCGACTTGAAATATGATTACAGACTATACCCGTATTTAACGTCTGTAATCGAAATAATAATAGGATTAATCTTAAATATCGTGTTGTGCTTTTCGATCGGCACACATTTAGAAATAACTTACTTAGGTAATGAGATATAATAATCAAGCTTATTTTAAATAATTGGTGTAGGTTATCGAGTAACAAAAGCATCAAATAAAACAAGGTAAATAAGTATTGTCTATCGATGAATATCCCACAAATTGATAAGGCTTGAACAAACCACTTTGGTTTATTTTTTCGTTGAAAGTTGTAGGAAACCCTTCAAACTGGCAAGGTTGACAAACTGGTACCCCTTGATAGTCCTTGGAAGTATCTAAGGAGCTTCTTGATTACCTTGAAGAGCTTGTTAGTTTGTAAATTTGAATATATTCCATAAACCTATAATTGATTTCTTGTCAATATGATTATACAGATGATACCAGTATGACGTATTAAACCCGCCCTTAAGTTGCCAGCAACTTAAGGGCGGGTTTAATACGTCAAAAAAATAAAAAACAATGTTGGTTCAATGACTTATCAAAATTCGCGGAGAAAAATCTGCGGTTTCATACATTTTGTCGGAAGTGAATATTTTTGTGAATGTGAAAGAATTTAAAAAAGTCATGGAACAATAATTTTAAGAGAATGCTAACTGATTACCAGTATATATGCTGGTGTTAGACAAGTCTAACCTGAAAGTTTAACAAAAGTGATATATTGCTTTATTCGAAACTTAGCTCCTATTTATTTTCAAATTCACATTTTGAGACCATCGTCACGCTCCTGCCTTGCTTTTGTAAGACAAAGTATAAATTGGCCTTGTTTTACTTTGAACAGAGAAAAATACCATATTTTATTTGATGCTAAAGTACTACTATTCACACCGTATGACTAGTTTAGAGGATGGCGATAAGGACGGTCGCACACGCAGCGATCAATGATAACTTATAGTTAAAATTTCGTTATAAAATCTTAATTTTGTCAAATTATTATTGCGAGGTGCGATGACAAAGCAATTGTTTATTGCTAAAGGATCAACGGCTTCTTAAATCAGACGCGAGGCTGTTTGACCCTTACTTTTTAAATTTTCAATCATTATTACACGGAATCGCTTTACAATTAACAATAACACGAAGAAGGTAGCGTAAAACGGTTGCATCCAAAAATATAATACAACAACAACAAGAAATATAAGTATCAATATAACATTATCATTTAAGCAGTGTAAATATTTAAAATATAGAAATAACTTTGAAATAAAAGTTACGTAATTTTCATAACATTTATTATATTACAGCAAACATTTAATAAATCACTAAAATAACACTTTTCAAGCTCGATGGATCTCTTTTCATCAATTTAATGATTAAAATGAAGGATCTAAACTAATGCTAATGACTCTACGCAAACCAAATTCTAAATGTCGGTTAGTATACATCCTCTAAACTTAGTAATTTTCAAAAACTAGTCGAACTACTTTAAGCTATTCGTTATTTTAGTCGACTCTTAGATTTAAGAAAGTTCTAAAACTTCGACTGCGCACGACGCTGACGCTACAATTATATCCGAACCACTTAGACCCTATTCAATAATTCAATGTTTTTAAACTATAAAAATTGTATAAACGCGGTGTTATTCACTCTCGAAGCTATGAATAAATAAACAGGGTTATTACGTAGACCATTGAATGAACGCGTCATTGTTGTTGACATGCGTAAAAGTTTTATTAATTATTTATAGTTGTTATTACGAACTGTAAGAGAATCTACTCGTTTAATGTCAGGATAATGTATGACCAACGAGAGACAAGGATAAATTACTGGTTATATTAATTTTATTACGTGGTACGGTGGGTTCAGAGAATCATTTGGTATGCATGCACTGGGATACATGACGTCCCATACTAGTTGTGCGATCGAGACAATTTATGTTTTAATCGTATCAACTCGATATAATCAAGTTATTTGCGTGAATCGTTCTTATGGAATCGTGGTAATTTGAAAAGGTAAATGAATAATTGTTTCAAAATGTAAACAAAAGTTTTTATTGGAACGGATACTTAGCGGAAGTTCACAAATTCCTGAGTAGTTTTTAGTTTTATTTTTTAATTTATTAGCATTTCCTGTAAAGTAAAAGAAATATTGAACCCTTATTTTTTATTGTACTCAACATGATAGAAGAAGCCTACAGAAATTCGTAAAAATATCACATAATCACATTGCAATGCTTTTGAACTATTTTTTTTACATGTAGTTAAATTAAATGTGAACTAACATTACTCTTACTAGAAAATAAATTGCGTAAATAAGTAAATAGCGTTAAAATTACCTATCTAAAGTATGTAAGTTCGGAGAGGCGTCAGAGTTTTTAGCTAGCTAGCTAGTTAGAGTTTTTATGTCTGCCGAACGGCTTTTGACATGGCTTAGCGTTTATTATAAGACTTGTCCTAATATGTCTTCTGTGTTATAAGATAATCATTTGGGACCTATCTTATAATGCGTCGTGTCCAGTCTTTCCTAATGACTATAAAATCCAAACGCTACACACACTAAGTACGATACCCTACATAGATAGAAAATGTATATACCTAATAAATGGCACCTAAGAAAACTTCTACCAACTTGCCGTTATTTTTAGTATTAAATATCTAAATATAGAGAGGAAAAAGTTAAGATATCTACGTAAATCTAATTTTATGAGTCTATTACTGCGAGTATCTACTAAAATTTAGTCCAGACTACGGTTTTCAATAAATATGCAAATCAGGTTATGAGCTCAGTTGTTCCAAGCTTGTAACGATTAATGCCTTGATTATCTTTGCCATCACGGTCGCGTAATTGTATTTTCGATGGCGACGGTTTAATATATTTTCTCGAATGTTTCTCGATGAGTTATCATAGTAGTGGCACAGAAAATTTCCAAGAGTTATTTACTCTTGTTTCGCAAACTATGTGCGAACTATGCCCAAGCGGCGGTGTTTTTCTGTGGTCATATTACTAGTGTGTATGAATTTTTAAGCTGATGCTGTTTTAAAGAACAAGCAACGAGGGAACACTTTTAAAAGAATAATTTCTTTCCATTTGAAACTGACAAAGTTGTTTACGGCGTTCGAAAACAGTCATCCTCGTGAATGTAGGTACGTGTAGTCGTTTTTCAAGTTTGCGAGAGCTACTGCTCCATATTAAAGGCTGCGACGAAGTTGTGGGTCGCAGTTTGCAACTCAGCACTTTGTGCCGGCATCTGGTGCATCAAAGCGCCCGCACTCTTTTTATACGATTTAAATTGAACTAGGAATACCTGCATTGCGTCCGACATTTACATCCAAATGGTTAAATTTAATTATCTGGTTATCTCGAGGTTCATAGTTTATGGTGGACTAAATATTGGCAATGTAGACGTTACCAATAACATAGAGTTGGCTGAGGAATGCTAATAGACCAAACGGACACATTCATTATGGTCAACCACTCGGCCGCATACGGAAACTGCGCATCTAATCAAGGCGAACTCTATTCCAATACGACAATTGAATATTACTTTTCAGCAAAGCTCTCTAAAATATTCAGGCTAATAAAATAGACCTGTGACATAATATTTCATATATTACAAATAACAGGTATTGCGAAGGATATAAATAAATACATTACATATACTGAAAACATAATTTAAATTGGCTGATAAATTTCAGAGATATAAGCGTTTAAAGTTTTTGGTGGGGATAGAGAGCAGATGCTCTGTCCCTCTCCTGCAAAGCGTGTGTTAGTATAAAGTTTGTATAGCGCGCACGGCTTCTCGTCATAACATGCTATATTGCGCTCTCTGTCTAGCACGAAACTAAAATACTTATGCCTTATTTATTTTTGAACAAATTTTAATTGTGTTTTCGTTGATGGCTTCTATTTATAATCAGATTTTTATGAGGTAAAAAAATTAGGACACAAGCCTTATGTTCTTTATTTACTCTCGTGTTATGCCTTCAGTGTACTAACATGATTACTTTACGTGTAAAATCCAAATTCCAATAGTGGTGTTGAAAAGATTCTTTTTCTGGATAATTTGGTCGAGCTTATCCGCTCGCGTTCGATAACGCCATTAATTTAAACGGGTCGTCGCGACACCTGTGTAATTATTGGGGCGCTCCATTGTTTAATTATATGTATTTACAATTGAACGAATACCCACACATGATGAAGTTTTATGAAAAGAACATGGAAAACGTGATTCTCGCGTGACGTAAAACGCTCGTTAGTAATTAATGCAGAACGATTTGTACGACTAATATTTAGTGGTAAAGGTGCGCGATAACATCACTCGGTCGCCAAATTGAGGCGAAATGAGGCGCGTTTTATTTCCGTGTACGTGCAATTAGGATTTCCAATATCAAGTAAGTGCATTTTGAGATTCCGTTAGCGTTCAGGCGAAATATTCTCAGGCGCAGTGGGCGTGCCGCTCTCCCGCTGGGGAAAGTAAAAAAGCCGAAGCTTAGTGGAGTAATTACGGCTTGGAGAAGGCGGCTCAAATACTGAGTGAGGACAAATAACGAGACTAGTGTTTGTGCAGCTGCTCTTTACCGCCTGACCCGCTTCATCGACCTACCTTCCTCATTATTCCCCATCCGACGTAGTTTTTTCAGGAGCACGCAACAAACTAATCCCGAAAGAACAATAAGAGCCGCACGAAAATTAACATTCTGGTCTCATTCGACAAGATCGACCGGCGTCCGTGGACTACTTTTAATTAGTGGACGTTCTCTTTCGTCCGCCCTGAGATTTACATAGAAGTCACCACAAAAAGGACGTCACTTTTTTAGTACTTTTGTTTGAATCTGTTTAAATCTCTTTTAAAAGCTTTCGCTGTTAATGAGCAGGCATTTCGAGGCGACACTAGCGCCGCCTCGCGGGTGACACGGGGCCGCCCAGCGAAGAGGCGACGTGTTCTCCAATGTTTGTTCGCTCGACGCGTAGCATTTGAGAATCGTTAGAGCGGATCGTTTGTAAACATGAAACGCGGCGCTCGCAATTGGCCGGATTGTCTCGACAAAATTCTGTAGGTAAACAATAAATATCATCTCTTGAAACATGGACGTTTTGTAATTGACGACGTGGCAGATTTATCTAGATGGTTCAGTCATTGTTAGGGGTGTTAACTTGTTAGTAAAGTTGTTAGTGAGAGTTCACACGAACTTTCGCCTCGACGAGTTAGTCGAAATGAGAAGTTAGGACATCGTCACCACAGCGGATTACAAAAATTTGCGTATGTGTTGTTAGTTAAAATGAGGAGCATGGCAGTCGTAAGCGAGTCATATGCCAATTTAGAGTGGTCGTAGAGGTTAGTGGAATGCATTGTCACTGGCGCGAGTTCACAGATGCATGGCGTGTACATTGTAAACCCCGCTGAGCTCGAGCGGGTGGTATGGCAGGAGAGTCGCCAGGTGGTGGTAGTGATTGCCGGACAGTTGGTGGTGCAAGCTCGCCAAGGGATTACCTGCTGGGTAGGGCAGCCCGAAGCTAGGATAGCCCGAATAGCTACGTCCGGCCGCATACGCGGCGTACGCTGCGGGAAAACCTGCGCAACAAACAAACACACGTTAATAACTACAGCTAAAGGCAACAACATGAAAAGCGGGGTTAGTTATCGGATTGCATGCTTTCGATATAATGTAAAATAAATTATCAAAGTAGTACGCGGTCGATGCTGATTCATTGAGCGAGCAGAGAACCGGTTTGTAACACGTGTCCCGGTGGCCCGATTCTAAAATAGAACCGTCACATAAAAGGTAGGCGAGTGTATCGTACACGTTCATACGACATCGCTTTGGACATTGTCCAGGATGTGATATTTAGTAAACATTTAATGTAGCACAGACTAAGTGGACCAGTACGACTTCGGCTGCAAGAGATACCTACTTTATTTATGTAACACAAATTAGTAACCAACCAGGACTACTCTATATCAAACATTATAAACTAACTGAAACAAAACAGTACATTATTCCGTTACGTGTGCGGATTAACAAACATCTACGTTGTACATTCGGTTAATGCTGACAAAATGGAGTCCTTTGTAAAATGTGAAATGAGCGATGACCGGAGAGTCCACGTCGGCTGATCTGATTACTATGGCGGATCATTTATCATATTATTGCCAATCAAAATAGTGTATCTGTCAGGCCAAGCGATCCATCAAGCGGCAGATGGACACGGTACGCCGCGCTCCGACGCTGAGACGCACATCCTGTGGTTCCGAGTAAACTGACACCTCACACTATCACGAATTAGTAGTTGATTAGTACCACGACCCAATGAGTACGAGCCCCGATTAGTACAAACAAGTACATTATCTCAAACGTTCTTTAGACACGTGAATGAACTGACTGATGCAGGCATACAGCAAAATGTCAAGTGACTTTTGAAAATAAAATTGTGAATAAACTTACCGTCAGGAAGAGCACCCAATGACCACATGAAATCTAGAAATGTAAAAACATTTACATAAATCGATCGATCCTTATACCTTATATTTAGATTATGTTTTTTCTTTTAGTGTTTTATATAAGAATATTATAGAAAGAATGACTTTACTGTGCCCTGAGACACTATTTTGCTTGGCGAGTGAATTTTGGAATACAATTGATTTATATAATTATCGTGATCACTAAGTAGATATTATAATTGATATAAATATGCATTTAAAGAGTTTTACAATTATCTAACAGCAAACTACCAAACATTTCTAATGTGCCTTTATATATTGGGGTATGTTAGTGTCGTTCGTTCACCGCACTCGATGATGGATCGTCCATTTGACATGTTAATCTATTCTACACATTGTTAGTCTAAAGCTAAACATGTTAAACAAACAGACGTATTCAAATAGTTTAGAAAATGATATTTATTAATACTAAATACTACTGCAATCTCCTACGCATTAAGTTAATAAGTACAATTAACTCTATTTGTTAACGAAAACTACTATCGATACATAAATTATTTGGATATATTTAATAACTTTACTGTCAAAACAGTAATAGTCACTCATGAAATATTGAAAGGTATACATATAGCTAAATAATACTAATAGTGAACATAGATTTTAGTCATAATGCAATCCACAATATATAGGTAAATAAATATGTAAAGAGTAAGAAATTAAATAAAGATGAAATAATTACCTAAGTAAATTTTAAAATTACTAGGAACACAATAATACTTTAGTTCAATTTCAAATATTCCTAATGTTTTTACAACACAAACAAAATAAAGTAAAAGAACAAAACATCTAGTTGTATCTTACAACTGATAAGTACATCCACATAATAGAATAGGTACCTCTTTTCTTCCAATGATAACATTTTTGAAAAGCCGACATCAAGCTGTGAAGCTATTCATGGTATAGAGCTAAGAAATGTAATATCATTTATGAAAATACTCTTAAAACACCTCAATATTGGCCGCAATATATGACATGACTAACTCTGTCGCTAAAAGGAATTAACTTCATGGATGGATATGTAGCAAAACTGGCAAGACTCAGCAGAACCGTTAAGTTCTTATAAAAGCTAATCAAAAATCAGAATTACCAGGCTCTTTACTATCTTTGACTATCTATAAAATACGAGTATGTTTCTTTAATCAAAATTTATAAGCGCCTACTGCCTGGTAGAAAATATTGATTTCTATCAACCCTACGCAAAATTGTTGCAATATCTGTCTCTATTTAAAATGTATAATGATCATTTATAAAATTATATTACGCCTAATATAAGAATTGATACTATGGCTCGACTAATATTTGGTACACAGTTCGAAAATCTGCTAACTAACTCGTCTTCTAATGGCAATTTCTAAAATAAGACACTTGAGATATTATCAGTTTCCTTAAATTACATTTTTGTCACTTAGGCTCGGCAGGAAGAGAAGAGCGAGGAATGTTCAGAAAATAAGGAATGGGGAAGCCAACGCAGCATCTAAAGGAACGCAACCGAAAGAAAAACCAGCAAGGCTTCTCAGAAAGGATGATGCGGATGCTGCTGGAAGAGAATCGTAGATCAGAGAGGCAGTGGAGTCGGTAGAGTGGCATGAGTCAGAGGTGAGTACAGGGTCGGGTAGTCAAGAGCATGAGCTCCTAGGAGTTCAGAGACTGAGTAGGCCAAAGGAGGGATAGTAAGGGAAGTGAGTGTGGGGCGAGACGGGCGCGGGGCGGGGCGCAGGGCGGCAAGCGCGCGACGGTAGGCGGCCGCGTGGCTGGCCGGACCCGCACCCGAGCCTGCGCCCGCCACCAGCAGCTGCGTCGGCGCATGGATGGGGTAGGGAGCGTATCTAACGCCGCCAGCGCTGGCCGCCACGGCGCTACCTAGCAACTCACCGTACGCGCCGCGTCCAGCGGCTCTCGTCTTCGCCAAATTCGCAGGGAGCATTACTTCTTTTGGTTGTGCCTTTTTGCATTCCACCTGAAACAATGCAGTAAAAAAATTAAGCAAATCAGAAATCAAAGCAAACTGCAGTAGAAGTCATAATTCATTTGTAGGTCGACTAAATAATAGGTTTGTGGATCTGAATCCGGCCTTTATTGAAGTCTGTAGAACTGAATAAATACCTCCTCGAAAACGAGTGACTCGCAAAATTATGGAAGAAAGGAGGCGACGAAATCGGTCGACAATCCGTTATGCTTCACGGTTCGGGTCACAAATTGAATTTTAATTTGCTTCGCGAAGTCAAGGAGCTTATCATTGAATACTTATTATACAGCAGGACAAATTTTACGAGGTCTAAAGTAATTATTTAGGGCCATTATGCCACATCTTATTTCCTATTGTGGCGTTTATGATGAAGTCACGTTAAATAACCTGTTGAGTTAACATTCACAACTTGTACGCATTTAGCTACAAATTTGGCCGATAATTTTGTAAGGACACAGTGACATAAACCTATCTTGATAATGTGGTACGGCGGCGTAAATTACTGCCTCACAATTACGCCCCACGCTTAATCGATCCATTAAGTAATTTTAACGAACAGTGTGGCTCTCTCCAATGCTTGTATCTTCCTCCACCCTGCGAGAGGAGGGCAGGAGGCAAGTATAAATTACCCAATCTACGCTAACCCAAACCTTTAGCAATAGAATTTTCGCTACCGACGATACAGAAAAGTACACAGGATTAAATAAAAGCTACTCGAATATATCACTCTGGCCTTACTCGTCGGCTTAATAATCAAACAGAAGCATTTCATTAAAATTACGGAACAATTTGCGGAGTAAGTTTCCGGTTACATTTTTCATAGTGGAGTATAATCGTGAGGCATGCAAGAGGGGAGGCGGGGCGAGACGAAACGTAGAACATAAAGTCTGCGTCCACATTTGTCACACGGACGTCACAAGCCGACAAATGAAGGCTTTGCCACGGCGTTCGCGCACTTTGTGCACTTTGCACAACTTTCTGCGTCGACATGAAACTACGTGCTTTTGCATTAACGCGGGGAAGTGAGTGCGCGAGGCTTTACGGCGCTGAGTGTCTTTCCTCCAAGTTTTATGCCTAGATAAGGCTGCATAATCAACATGTAATATAAAAGTTGGAAGCCCAGATTATTATGACTTAGAACGATGTTTAGTGTTATGACTCGAATAAAGAGATAATGTCTCCCGGATGTTATAACAAAATATACGATGTTTACGATGGTTTTATTAAATTTTCAAAGAAATAACAAATGGGAGGAAATTATCAGCAGCTTTAAATTGTTCTCTATCGTCCGTGACATAAAAATAGTGAGAGTCGCCATTTGTCAGGTCCGACAAAGCTTTACAAATGAAAAGGCGCCTACTCCAGCAGAGGCCGGCAGCTCCGTGGCCACCCCCATTTGTTCTTCGACACGCAACCGAGGGGACATGCCAGATAAATGCCAGCCTAACTTCCAAACGGCAAAATATTACCACAGAATTTTGATTCTCAATTAAATCAGGCACAAAATTTGACTCAAATAATATTGTGGAAAATAATTTCGTTTTCAATCAAACCAACAATATGGACGGCCAAAAGAAAATACAGTGAGGAGATTCGACGTTAATTGATGTCGCGTCGTCGGTCGCTCACCGACGGGAGTGGGAAACAAAAGCTCACAAACAATTCGCATCGGAGTTCGCAATCCCGATCGCGACGCAGTTTAATGACACGAAAAATAACAAAGGTAAATTGTATTTAGCCGGGCGCTATGTAGGCGCGCCCTCGAGGCGATATATCGATTGCGCGATCGAGTGTTCGACGCCGAGCAAAGATGTCGACTCAACCGAGCGGACTCAAGATCTGCTCGACTGCGCACCGGCTTAATGCCACCCTAAACCTGCCTCCTTCTAATCTCAACGACGTATGAGAAATTTAATTGTCTCGCGAGAAAACACCAAGTTTTATGCCCCACCGCCTCAGCTATACCCTCGTACGTAGACGGCAATAACACAAATCTAAAAGTCAGTCATTAAATTTTCACTCGATTGATTTTGAGTGAAAACCTTTTAAGGTAAAACAGTAAGGTCAATAAATTTCGAGAATAAATTATTACCTTTACCTTTCAAGATTATTGATTTCGTATTTCCATCTGGAATTCGTCATAAGGCTTTGTGAAATGTACTTAAGTATCACTTGAAATTAACTTCTAAAACTGTTTGCCTTCGGAGTGATTTTACAATTAATTATTCAGAGTAAAGCATGGTGTTTTATCCTCTGAGTTAAACTTTAGCAAAGTATGATTGTATTTAAATTGTGTAAGGTATATTGAACGTAATAATGTAGACGACAATGAGTTATTGTCAACCTCAAAGCTTTCGTGACTTTTCGTAACAAAGATGCTCAAATTGAACGATACCGCTTTAAAACGATCAGGAGCTGCTATCTAGCTGCAAGAATTTACGTTTACCTACTGACTCAATCTACAAATATTATGTAAAGAATCCCAGCGAACTTAAACATGGAAATTATTTGAGATTCTTCCCACGCTTGAAACTACGAAATAAAACAAGTTCCTTAAAGTGTACAAGCTCACCGGTCCACCGTCGTATGTGTGTTGACGTTAACTGCATTTTATAAGATTTTGCGTTTGTTTCCTTGTACTTTTATTTCTGCTTCCTTTGAAATACTCGTGGCAGACTGTGGGCAACCGGCCAAATAGACAACTTTATAAAAGAATGAAATATCGTGGCTGTTTCTGACCGAATGCCTCTTTATCGATACCATAAACAAATGACGCTTACTTGCTTGTGGGGGACAAGTTTACTTCGATAAGCTTTGTAGTTTATGTTTAGAAGTGATTAACGCATTGATGTAAAAAGTCGAGGAAGCAAAAGGCGAGCAACTTTGTACGGATAATACAGTGCAGGGGTAGCGTACGAACATACGTGAGCGATAAACGGAGACAGGAGGGGGGAGGTGCCGGGGTATGCGAGGGGGGTGCTAGATAAGTTTATCAGGGAAACCTCTCGCCGTCGTATTGACAGAGCGTCGCAAGCCTGGCCCTGATTGCCGCTAAACGGAAGCCGGGGCGTGAGAACCGGAGGCTATGGTGAGAGCTCCCAGAATCACACTTCGGCAGCGATAAAAATGTTAAGGTAACGTAATTTTAAGGTTTTCCAGGCTCCTTATTCTCGCGAGAGATTTTCTAGAAAATGTTACCAAAGTATGGTAGAGAAAATATATTTTATAAAAAATAGGAACAGGGTTACGTAAAGCAGATGAGTCACAGATCGTGCGCTCAACAGGTCAGGGATAATGAAATACTCCGCCGCACCCCAGGAGCTCTCTCCATATTTACGTAACTGTTGTTCGAAGGAATAAGATAAGCGGGAATCGACGTTTTCTGTCGAATTTCGACACAGTTGCTTAAAGTGTTGGAGTGTTTACAGAGAGGGTGAAGTGCTAGGTGGGGGGAGGAGTTCGATGGGCCGTAATGCGCCAAATTCAAATCAGATATAAGCGATCGAGTCGTCGCATCGTCGCCGCGACATGCACATCGCAGATAGCCCTGCAGCTTCAAGTAAATTGCACTTATTTTATATCGAGACGTCGGAAATACACCTGAGTAATGCAAAATGTTACGTCTACCCGATATACCAACTTTTTGTAGATATGAATAAATGTTATCCTGATATACGAGTACCTCTAGCTACATTGTGTACGTTTTTCCATGAAAATAGCATATGCTAATTTATTTTCCATGTTGATTATTTCTGCCTAAAATATTACATTATGCTATACTGCTATATTATTTCGCTATATTTACACGTTTTAATGTAAAAATAGCGATACAATAAACATTTGTATTTTTTAATAAAATGATTGCTATTCCTGCATCACCCACATCGACCCGTATAGCACAAAGGAAAGTCATTACGACTATACAACTTACATATATATACCGTGCACTACTACATAGTAAAGAATATATGTCACATTCACTTTGAAACTATCGGAGCGTTACACTTTCCACTATAGAAATACATTAGTCGTGAATGATTTCCTAGCTCATAAATACCTAGCACCTTCAGTCATTACATTAGCACAAGAGTGCCTATAAAACGATGCTCCACCAACAACCCGCTAGTATCGATATCGTTACCTTGACTGGACCAATAAGCGTTCAGTATGTTTTCCCGAGCACTCTGGCAATCCTTTTTAGGGTTCCGTAGCCCGACAAGGTACCCTTATAAGTTCGTTCTGCCCATCTGTGTCTGTCTGTCCGTCCATCCGTCCTAATTTTTAGAACCTAACTTCTATATTCATTCCGGCAAGTGCATGAAACTGCACAATCACAGTTCAAGTATAGAGCTCTATAAAAAGAATATAATTTTGCGTTTTGGGGGTGGTTCTGGTAGTCATGTGAAATGGAGATACATATTTTTTATGCTCCTCATCGTGTGGTGTTTTGTTGAATAGGTATTTTAAAATGTACACTTGGTAAAAAAGTGATGTAGTTTGCTACATCACTCTTTTATCAAAAGTATATTTTGTGAAATATGGCCCGCCAAGGTGGCAAAAATTTGGTCCCACCCTGCATTTCCAAACTATTATGTTAGACAAAGAAAGAATGGCATACCATGCTCATAGGTTATATTAAAAACCTTTATTCAAAATCACTTTAAAAAAAAATCTGACTATAACTTTTTGAGTTATAACAATAAAAATGTGATAAATTCAAGACCTTCTAGCTCAAAGGTCATTGACCTTTTCGTGAAATGATCTTAAGAACGAATGTTTCTCTAGTGGTTATAATATTGACTAAACCACAAAAGTAAATGTTATGTCGGGATGATGCACGTTTGAAATTTGGCTATCCAGCTTTGTTTTTTCAAATTTTTATTTAACCACCATTTTTTTTTACTATGATTGTGACCACTATTATATGAATTTGGCTACGAAAAACGGAACCCTGACATATGCGTGTCACAAGTCTCAAAATGCTCTTGGCCAGTTATTTTTGTATTTGTAAGATGTAACGTCTATATGGTATGAAGTCATTGCTTGCCGTCATAGAAATCTACAACATTAAGTATTAAGGGGTGCCATATACGGCGCAGCGCGTGCAACATTCATCGGGCTCAGGAAGCCTGTCAAACGCCCGCGGCTATTTCTGAATGAAATCGATCGAGTGGCAACACTGCCGTCACGGAATAACTCAGACATTTTCGTTATGAGCTTTATTTAAGTGGATAAAATAAAATGTTTTAAGAGAATTCAACGTATCTCGATAGATTAAAATAAATAAAATGCAGAACTGCATTTTATTTATTTTACAGAACAGTCGACAATTTAAACAAATATGTAGCTGAACAGTATTTAAATAGACTACGTATATTAAGTAACTTACCTATCGCACAAGGCAATATTTCAGATTGAAGAGTTATTTTTCTAGTGAAATTACTGGCCTTGGAAAGATTAAACATCTAATAATCTCAGGGTGACGACCGCAGTGCATTGCCACGCTGGGTTTTGAACTGTTGATGTTATAATTTTTAAGAAGCAATATATGTGAAGTGTGACGCTTACCATCAAGAGTTGCTAGTTTCGTCACTTAGTTGCACAAAAAAGGAGATAGTGTATATAGCTGCTACCCTACACCTTACTGTTTTGTGTGTGGTTCTGACCATTTTTTTTGACTCGTACTGAAACATTTATTAAAAATAGTGCAATAAACAATAAGTATTAATTTGAATATAAATTAAAGTTTACAAGAGGTGTTAATCTCCGCACAGCCTCATCTAAATAAGTGATCAAGATAAGTGGCAAAACGAGCAAATCGATATTGGCAGACTCTAGCGACCGTTTGCAATTGTAACTAATTACGATTACTGCTGAATCGTTGCTTAACTAATTCGTATCACAGTTAAGTCACTACTGAGTAAGAATGTCGCGTCCAAGAATAGTTTACCCAATTCGAACGCTCTTCTTTAATTAAATTTGTATATTAAGAGTACATAGGAACGACACCTTCCTTATAAAAGCGTTTCCATGTACGAAACAGAATGCACCAGAAAATTGCCGAGAATCGAATAAAATTGTAGACGATATGTCGAGACTCAGAACGTTAGACGCGTATGAATGCAGTTTGCATTTAAGTAATTGTCGAGCGTCCGCTGGTTGCGGCTTGGTAACGCAACTTCAATTTGCAAAATTAGATGTTGCTATCAACGGTGAACCGGCTCTTTCTATTTATAAATGCGCAATGCTCTCTTAAATAAAAATCTAAAAGTCACATGAGCACTTTTAGAAATCATGGTCATTTAAACTTAAGTTTGTCTATTCCCATGACTCATCATCATCAGCCAGAAGACGTCCACTGCAGTACATAGGCCTCCTTTAACCTCCACACTGAACGACATCCTGCCATCTGCATCCACTGGATGCCCGCGACTCTCACAATGTTGTCGGTCCACCTAGTGGGAGGCCTACCTACGCTGCGTCTTCCGGTCTTTCCATGATTGCTTAAAATAATAAGACATATTGTCATATCTAAATTGAATGTTTTATCCAAGAAACAGTAAATACCAAAACACAATTAAGGACATTTAAGTCGAAAGAAAAAATGAAAATGACACAGATTTTCGCTTTTCTGCACGTTTTATTTTGGATTCATACAAACAAATATTGACTAAATGATGTCTACGATATCTTTATATACAGATTTCATAATATGGCAGGAACCTTAAAGCTACATTTTACGTTATAGCTATATTTTAAGTAATAATTTTGTCTATTCCCATGAATCATCATCATCAGCCAGAAGACGTCCACTGCTGTACATAGGCCTCCTTTAACCTCCACACTGAACGACATCCTGCCATCTGCATCCACTGGATGCAGATGGTGGTGATGACTGCCCTGGTGGCTCAGTTGGTAGTGAACCTAACTTCTGTGCGTGGCGTGGGTTCGATTCCCATGTAGGACAAACATTTATGTATTTATTATTTGTGTTTGTTCTATGTCAGGGTGTTAATATCTATTTAAGTATGTATTTAAAAATATATATGTATGTATATCAGTCTCTGGCAGCCATATTACAAGCTTTGCTTAGTTTGGGGTCAGATGACCCTGTGTGCAAAAACGTCCCAGATATTTATTTATTATTATTATTTATTTTTTGAACAATATGGGAAAAACCTCAAAAACAGAAGTAGCGAAACGCACAACTGTGTGTAAGTGCCATGGTTTTGTTCCTCTAAATGCGACTTTAATACAATAGGCATATTAAGTTCATCTGTAATAACAAGTGTTGCTTAAAAGTGGGAAAACCTTGGCATAAACAGTGGCCCTAGTACGAGCACTTGCGAAATAGTATTCGTTCCGTAAACGATAGCAAAATGAATGAAAAATTGAACAGCGCCTCTATCGGACGTAAAGGGAAACTGAATTTTTCATACATTTGCGTATCGTATTAACTTTTTTACGTATCGATAACTTTTTCGCAAGTCCTCGTACTAAGCCCAAAGTAAACTCGTTTACTTTTCGACAGCGGCCACTAAAATAGATTTAAGCAAAAATGGCTTGAAATAAAAATAATGCTAATATTTCCGTAGATGCGTTGACTAACTGAGATGGTGCCAACACACAAGTGTCTACAAGTACAAGTACGCCAAAAAGAGATCATTATACTCATCATTATGAACAATTTTTACTAAGAGGCGAGCCTAAAGTCGCAAAAAAACTACTGTTCCATACCTTTCGTCGAGTGCAACTGAAATTTTTCTATGGAACAACCATTTCAGGGTCGGTCCCGTAGTTTAAAAAAATCATAGTAATGAGTACAATGACCTCCTTTCGGCTTAGTACACCATTTCAGTGTAACGCTGTATAAACCGGCTCAATTAGTAGTAATTAAGTAGGTAGATTGGCGTCGAGCACGCTGCCATCGCACCACCGACTAGATTAAGGTCTGCGGCACGCGGTCGCGTCGCTCGTAACTTGTTTTGCATGAATCTCAACGCGACTTCCATATGACTCTCTCGAGGAGAGTTGGTTCAGCACCTCTAATGTAAATGAAATTGTGTGCAAGAAATAAAGCAGGGTTTCTCGGCCGCTATTTATCGCCGCTCGCGTCTCCTAACTCCGCCGTAATGGGAATGTGGAGACACCGTGCGCGGCGCAGTAATGAACCGGCCCGCTCTAACTTATGGCCTTTATTGATGACGCGCCCGCGCCCTCGCGTCCTCACCGACCTCACTACTTTATTGTCTCCCTACGCAGACGACACTGTTTCAATTACGCGCGCCTCCTTACGATACTTTACGACTTCTCCTTAAATCATCTCTCCTGATACCCCCGATCTTCAACTTCCTCAATCTATACGGGATTACCGACCCGCCCGGATTCCATCAGACTGCGAACGCATTATCATATGAAAATAATGTAGGTAGTTCGCAGAATTACTGATTTAATACAAAGAAATGCGCGCAAAACTTCCTAGCAAACAGCGTTTGATTAGATCAAACGCTGTTTGCTGTTACTCAGTAATCCTTTCTTTAACCTCGGAATAGACAACGTACTTGATATTTTTGCGACTCAATATGGTCGCTTCAAAGCTGGTTCGTCCAAGCTTCAAACGGAACTCTTTGTTTGATTCTTTGACAAGGCGTCTTGTCACCGCAGTAGTCAAACTGTCTATTATAATTTTGGTGTAGCGACCTCTTGAAATTAATTCTCTTTAGCCATCCATCCATAAAAAGTATATACTTTTCTGAAACATTTGGGTTGAGTACGTTACACAGAATCATAAAGAGCATAGAATCCGTAACTTGATTTACAAAGCGTACAAGGGCGTCTGTCAAATAGCATAATAGTGTGTGTTTTACAGGTATAAAATCGTATACAACCCTGCAATTTGCCTTACTGCCAAACATATATCTGTTTCGTTCTGGTAACAAAAATTTTGGTATTTATGTGTAAAGAATGTAACATGCATAATTCATTTATATGCTAAATTAGCACTACTTCTATGCTTTAGTTCTTTTTCTGAGGAATGTTATCAAGAAAGCAACAAACGTCATGTTTAGCTGTCAATTCATTTGAGGCACCTTATCACTGAGCCGAGCACTGAGTTATTACATGTTCCGGGGTTATAGAGCTTACATGTTGAGATGAACGCACGTATATTAAGACATTACATGGAATAATATCTGAGATTCGCGCGTAAAGGCGTGTTCACATAGCCGCGCGCCACAACGCTGCCGAATGGTGCGCTCATGTGCACGCCGCCTAGCACCATGTGTGATTAATTAATTTTCTTTCACGCTTCAAATTTAAGTTCGAGTGGAAATCGTTAAGGGCCGGAAAGGCCTGTTGAGCTGTAATTTACGTCCTTCCCTTCGACTTCAGTTAGTTGCGTCATTTCAAAATTGCGTGCCGTGTGCTTTATGACCATTAAATTTATATATGTACGTACCGACATAGGAAATTAGGTAGTTGTTTAAATACTGATTGCCGTCCGATTAGAATCGGAATTAATAAATTTCTACTTGGAAAGCCTTTGTAATGCCGGTTCATACTTTCGTGTCACAATAAAATTATGGACCAAGTTTATTGTGTGAAATGATATGGAAATATCTGTCAACGCAGAAGTAGGTTAATAAGGGCATGTTAATGGCTATAAAATTTTACGTGCTTGCAATAAAATGATAGTGATTGACACAGGGAGAGTCTCCTCCGATTGGATTGGGACATGCATACTGCTCTATATACATACTCGTACATGAAAATAGTGTAGATATCTATAGCTGCGGTATAATGCGTACGAGGTGTCGGCAGATCGCCTAACACCTATTGTCAGTTACCCGGGCAGTTTGTTATCTACCCGGAAATTATACCTGAGGTAAGAAACCTCGCTGTTAATTAAGATTGCAAGGGTGGGAGCCAAAATCTCGTTAGCGACAACCGTTGCATCCTGCGAGCCAGACGGGAAATATAGTTATAGTCCGTGTAATTAATGATACTGTGACTCTTCTTTAAGACATGTTACCCTGGTACTTAGTAGTCCTGTCTTTGCTACTTCTAGGACTTTCTAACGATTAGACGTTTGGTATACGATTTCATACTTAATAATTTAAGTACCTGTAAGGTGGTAATGATATCTAGGCTATGTTTTGCTCAAAAGGTAAACATAGTCTAGGTGTCAAACGCCGTTAATTTTTCTAAAACACGTTACCTTGATGCTTGGTAGTTACTGTCTTTGTTATTTCCAGAAACTATAAGAACGTATAACAAAGGATATATCAAAAAAGCAACTTTAAGTGATATTATTCGAGCAAAACATAATCTACAAGCCATTACGTCGGCCATTTTTCTAAATGGGAAAGTTCAGAGGGCAAAATCCATCCAAATCTTCCCAACTTGCCAATTGCAAGTTTCATTGAAAAAGGACGGTCACACTTGATATATATTTTATCTGGAAGGCGCAAAAATGGCTGCGAACGGATCGATAGAGCTTAGAAGAAGCCTGGGTCCTGCTAAAACGGGAAGTTTATGGTAATCACGACTGTGAGGCTTGTGATTGATTGTTCGAAGCTTGAGGGGTGTGAACCCATCACTCTTGGGAGCGTAAAAGACGAATAGATATTAGGAAACGTATGCAGACTTTTTTTGGTTATAATTATACTTAAAACAGAGACAGCATCAGTCACTTCTCCGTTTTGATGTCAATTGAGTTTTGCTTTTGAAATTTGACAATAAAATAAAATTGGTAACTAGATGGCGTCAGTGTAGCCAATACTTACAAAATTTCCAACAGTTTAATCGTTTTTAGTACCTATAATATATTATGGTTGTTACTAACTTTACTACCAAAACAAAGTAACATTAGAATATGTAAATTTCAATACATTTTATAGCCATATTATAGTGAAATGGAAAACTGTTCACTCACTACCGATTGGTCTGTTGAGACGCAAAGAAAAATGGCGATTGAGGATCCCAAGATTTAAGTGGCAATTTCAAATGTGCCTACTTTTAGTGTTATTTCCTAAACGGAAGCCATTTGTTTCCCTCATGCACGATCGAAGAGAAAATGCGATACCTTGCCTTTAAAAATGTTTGTAGAGGTACTTTAAAGTACTATCATAAAGGCAGTTGAGGTGAAGTTTTAAAGAAGATTAGAAATATAATATTCATAAATTATTTATTACATCCAATTTTTTTTTAAGTATTGATTAATAAGCTTGCGTTTGACCGCAACCTTGTCTAATATTAAGAGATGATGCGGTTTACGATGAAGTGAGTAATATAACAATAACATAAGGGATCCATGCATAAATGCTTAGTTGCTGCCATGGCTTAAGTCTAATATTTTGGCTTCTATCAGGGCTTATATCTAATATATAATGGCCCATACTATGGCTTATACAAGGTAGGCCAAAAGAAATCACCTTATTGGAAGATGCTCTCATTTTTGCAAATGGCCGCCAAAGTCAAATCTGTTCTGACATTTGTGGACTAGACAGATACAGAATACAAGTGAACAAACCATGGAGCGATACACTCCCCAAGAACGCGGAATAATAGTGTCTATTTTTTTGCGTAACAATTCGTCTGTGGTGTTGGCGCAGCGCGAATTCCGTCGCGGATGCCCCGGTCGTCCGACACCGACTGCGCAAACACTGCGCCGTTTGGCCACCAACCTTGAAGAGTATGGAACCACACGAGACGTTGCCAAGAGTGGCCGGCCCCGGAGCGCCCGTTCTGCCGAGAATATCGCCGCTGTTGCCGAAGATGTTGAGCTGTCGCCGGAAACATCGACCAGACGCCGTGCCACGCAATTAGCCATCAGCCGGACGTCCCTAAGGCGAATTTTGGTCAAAGACCTGCGCATGTTCCCGTGCAAAGTCCAGTCCGTGTATCAGCTGCTGCCTGCCAACCGCCAAACGCGCATAACCTACGCCCAAGCCATCCTCAATCTCAAGGAAGAAGTGGACGATTTTTCGACCAAAATCATAATGAGCGATGAGGCTCATTTCCACCTCAGCAGGTACGTGAACAAGCAAAATTATCGCTTCTGGGACACCAAAAATCCACGAGTAATGCACGAGGAACCATTGCACCCGCTCAAAGTGACTACATGGAGCGCTGTTCACGCTGGAGGAGTCATCGGGCCATTTTTTTTCGAGAATGCTGCTGGCCAAACGACAACAGTGGATGGTGCGCGCTATAGGGCCATGTTGACCGAGTTTTTTCTGCCGCAATTGGACGAATTAGGACTGAGGGACATGTCATTCTAACAGGATGGAGCAACGGCACACACTGCGCGAGCCACAACCGATATTCTGAAGGCAGCGTTCCCGGATCGTCTCATCTCTTGTTTTGGCGATTTGCACTGGCCCGCAAGATCGCCCGATTTAAGCGTTGCAGACTTTTTCTTGTGGGGTTTTTTGAAGTCCGGTGTTTACGTGAAAAAGCCCGAGACTCTGGAAGCCTTCAAGGACAACATTCAACACGAGTGCGAGAATCTGTCGCCCAAAGTTCTCGCTGAAGTGATGAAAAATGCCATAAAACGAGCCCGTACGGCAATCAATTGTGACGGTGCCCATTTATCCGATATAATCTTCTCGAATTAACCAATAAAATTCTAAAGGTTTAAATAAACATAATCAAAAAAAGTTTTTTTATTTAGAAACAAAAAGAGAGCTAAACAACATCGGATGACTTCTTTTGGCCCACCTTGTATATAATATCTAAACGAGCAATTATTCTTTATACATAATTTCATTAAAAAGTAGCCTAGCAACCAAACTAAGAAAAAAAAAAAACAGATTGCCTTGGATTGAGTCAATCACACGACACCAAGTCACGGAAAATCCATCTAGAAATTATTTATTGCCTGACCCCTGTAAATTCTAACATAATCTCTAAACATTCGCCTGTTTTGTGGAAAAACGTAATCATATTTGCTTATTGAAATATTGTACCTACGAGTTATTAGGAGACAAAAATTGTCTGTCAGTTACTTTATGGTCGAAGTTTTAAAGTCCAGTTTTCGTCAAAGTTCTTTAAATTATAGATAAATAAAAAAGGTTAGTTATATCTAAACAATAATAAAATAATTATCAATTCAAAAAACCGACATCAAAATTAGTAAAATATGCAATTTCATATATTATGTCATCCAAGTAAACGAATTTTTCAATTATTTTGATTTGAAAGGTTTGATACTACTGAACCAATTTTGATGAAATTTCTATAGATCCCATTTGAAAGTATATCCTTTCAATAAATTTTACAAATCGGCTCGTAAATGATGGAGTTATGAGGTAACAAACATTTAAAAAAATACAACTAAATTGAGAAACATCTCCTTTATAAAAGTGGTTAAAAAAGGCAAACTGGATACAGGTACTTATATTAAATGTCATGTTCTAAAAAAATATATATTATGAATCTTCAGCCTAGCTGCCTCGGCTCGTGTTGCTTTGGAAAACCATTACCGAACTGTACAATACAACGTGGAACGAAATAAAACCGTGGGAATTCGCTCACATGGCTTACTCACTAAAAGTTGCTTATAAGCAGAACTTGGGTGATCTACAGAAACTTCTAAACCCGCTTTTGTGACACATAGATATTCTGTTCGGAAACTTAAAAAAAAAAACCCGCACGGAATGTGACGTGAATTTCCGATAGTCAAATTGTAGATACCTACCGTGACTTTTGTAACCGTGTTAAACTTTGGCCTCTGTGCAACGAGTGGGAGGAGTTTTAACAGTTTTACTACTACCTAGAGAAAACCTGTTACTGACTATAATTTACGTTATTTAGTTTATGTTTCAAACTTTTGAATAAATACATAGTTTCATTTGTCTAGTAGAACTGTTCCATTATTAACAACCTGTCATGTTCCCACTACACGAGTACAATAAAGAGATGGGAAGATGATTTGCCAAGATGGAGAAATTGACTCGCGACATAAAAGTGTAGAAGGAACTAGAGGAGGCCATGTCATTTCAATATTAGGCTTGGGTTTGACTACCATCTCGCCAAATATTAAGCGATGATGCGGTCTACGATGGAGCGTGCTTGCCTAGAAGAAACCGATTCACTTGTGATTTAAAAACACCCAGATTGTAACTAACGGGGAACACCCATTCAGGCAGCGCATATCACAGATTAGTCTAATAAAAGTGGAATCAAAGCGTTTCGGGTTTTCGGTATGTCAACCATGAATTAGTGTGGATTTTTCGTGCCCACTCAGGCAGTCCGATAGAAGATAGAAGGGAAAATTAGTTATTTGTATTATTAGAGCTGGGTCAAATTTTGAGACCACTAGTAGAGTTTTTCCTATATAATAAAAAAGAATCATATAAATCGGTTCACAAAATTCCGAGTAATCAGGTATATATATAGAAAAAATAAACACGCAATATATTAGAGAATCTCTTGAAGTCATTTAATGAATTATTTTAGTTCCAACCTCAGAAAAAGGACTAAAGCATACTCGTATCTATTATTCTGTGGTGCCAACCCGATGAGTTTGAAAGACTTCGTCATTGTTCCAACCCTAGATGAAAACCATCGAACTGAAACGTCATCAGTCCGTTGACATATCGGATCGTTCACCTCGAATCCTTCGACACGAACTTCGTAATAAATGGGGTCATTTGGTGTGTTCGACCTTAACAGGTGTGACCCCATAAAGAAACACAGGTGTGTGTGTCCGCAGCACGCTTATATCAGCCAAATAGAAATTGATGTTAGAAGGTGAAATCTAAACTACAGTATATTTTACCCATTTTGAGGGCCGTCGGTGCTTTGTTGTTAAAATTCATGGTAAGCGGAAGCAATTAAGGGAGTAATGTGTAAGGACGTAATGGAGTGACGTGAATTTGTTGTGAGCGTACTAAATAGAGCCCGTATTTATGTTCCAAAATGCAGCACTGAGAGCCTCTTCCTCCGGGTGTTAATAATTATACAATCGTTTAGTACACAATTATACTGGATAGCGATGTCTTGTTAAAATTGCTTGTATTAAATCACGCCACGCAAATTAAATGTGATGGAAATTTCAATTGCTTTTCATTTATAATCGCGTTTGTTTCTGTATTAACAAAGATTTTGCGAGAAGGGGAATAATTTTGTAGGCGAGTAAATATTGGGAGACAGATAATGAATTTTCTAAATGTAGAATAACATTTTAAACATGAACTTGAATGAGCTTTATTGCTTTTACTTAGGTTTCTCTAAAAATTAACCACGAGTCTTTAAAATTCATAATTACTTTTTCATGAAGGAAATTCTAAATTTTGTCGTTAAACTTGTGATTAATGAAATATCTCAATTTTTCATGAAAAAATTGTGATAACATTTTAGACATGTTTTCGTAAAGTACTTTTTTAAACTTCAAAGTGAGCTTTCAGTTCACCCTATCGCTCTTGTGCGAGAAGGTGGAGCAGCTATTAGCTTAACGACCATTTTAATATAAGAGATGACATATTAAATTTACGAGGGCAGCTCCTCGTAGCGTAAACGTCGCTGACATGACGCCTCTGTCTTCTTTATTGCCTGCGTAAATGTAACTATCTGATGTGCTTATGATTATGCTTAAGCAAATTTTTAATGGTGCGATTTGTTTACGAGACACGTTCCGTCTATACAACCGGAGAGATCGTAAACCTTAATAAGTAGCAACGGAAAAAACTGGTAAAAGCTTCTTTTTGCCTGTCACAGTAATGCAAGTTTGTTCTACATTGTTTACGAAAACCGAGTAAAACGGGAGTTTACCGTAACATTGATCATTTTCCCCGACACGCAACAAAAAAGGGGCGAAATAATAAGCGATTAGTTTCCCGCTCCGTGTCGTATGAGCGTACGTATATTCGTGGAGGAAAGCTCGCTTCATGCACCTCTCGTTTCGCACGGAAGCGAACCGTAATTACTCTAAAACACTACCCATTTGTTTGATGTCTTTGTTCGTTGTTTGCTCCACTTAGGGCGAGCATCACCCTTGCGATTCTTGCCGACACATGCCGCGTTCCGCAGCCATTAGGTGCGAAACAATGGGCAAGACACAAAAAACAAGCATTAATAATCAGGAATATGCATCGACGACGCAAAAGGGCGGTATCCGTTCCCCGCTCCTTTCAACGGGATGAAAGATAATGGCGATGGAAACTTCAACTGACAAAGACAATGTAGGAAGGTAATGGCTCGGTTGTAGGCATTGCGGCTCAGATTTTTTAAAACCAGCTTTTTCAACGAGCTGTCGGGCTTACTCTCATTGTTTACGATGTAAACCATGCGAGCTATCGAAATTCGGACTGAAGTAACTTGATATTTTAACTTCACACGTCGAATTTTCAGGTTTTATACAACACATTTTTGATGTAGAACCATTTTTGTGGTTCAACTTTTGTGATTTTGTAATTGTGATTTACGATTTTTTGAGGAGCGATGGTGGCCAAGTGCCAGCAAGAACGATGGTGGTCAAGTGGCAGTATGTGCGCTTTAAAATCTGACGGTAACAGGTTTGATCCTTGGTCCTGCACCAATGACTAATTTAGTATCTAAATAAATTATGTGCAGTTACGATGCCATCGCTCTAAAATGGAAAGAAATTATCGCGAGGAAACCGGTATGTCCAAGAACATCAAAACTTCAAAGACATCATTTGACATTCACCATCATGCACTGGGCCAGCATGGTGGATAAGAGCCAACGTCCACTCTCGGAGAGAAGGCAGGTGTCCTAGCAGTACATGAACTTTTTGCGATTTGTAAAATAGACGAGATTTGCACTTTGGCGGCTGTTTTGCCGGATCACGGATAAAATGTATCATTAATTGCTGACACCAAAATATAATTCACCTTGATTTAAATCAATTCAAAACAAGGCTAGCACATTGAATATAATTTATTCTAAAACGTAGTTACACACATTTAAACCTCGACGATAATTATCAACATTGTAATTCAATGGTCACTATATCATAACAGGGTTTACAGTGGCCATAAAACGTCGCGTGAATGGTCGCGACGAATTTGATCATGTCCTAAAATTTACGCTAAAATAATAAAGTGATATAATGGACAGTGGGAGTAGTGTGCGTGTTGGGACGGGCAAAGCTTATTGGGGGCACAGATAGTCATAGTCTTATATATGTTAACTTTTACTGTAGGTAGGTTGTTTTTCAAGACAAGAATGAATAAGTATTTTCTAAGTCTGCGTGCTTCATCTTCGTCCACATCGTCGCTTACCAACAGGCGAGTTGGTGGTCAAACGCGGACATATTCGCGATTAAAAAAAAGGTATTGCATGAAAGACGTAAAGATATACTAAATAACGACTCCACTATAAATAAATTGTCTAAAAACCAACGATCTATATGTACTACGTAATTATACTAGACCTAATAAAAGAAATAGTTATTATTAATAGTATCAAGGTTTTCAAAGATTGAAATCAAACGTGAAACTTTGTGACTTTTAAAATAGAACTAATATACTCGTAAAAACCTCTGTAAAGTAAGATTAAGCTAATGTCAAACCAAGTTTAAAGAAGGTTACACGTTTGACATTGTTTTGTTTTCCTTATCTTGAAATAATAAAATCAGATAAGTTTAAGAACAGCTAAATAGCGTGTTCTCAGTTAGTGGTGGAACAATTATACTTTTAATCTATCCACACAAGTTAGAAACATTAGAGATATAACCACAGTTATATCTCTAATGGTTCGTGTTGCTTTGACAATGGTCCATTTTAGACCCCTACTACGACAGTGTGCGTCCTTTTAGGTACCTAATAAAAGATAAGAAAAAAAAACCGTTTTCTTTTTTTCATGAAAACATTGTATCAAGATAAAATATATCAAAATTATTTTCAATAAAACGATTAAGAGCCGTATTATAATATCCATTGTACAATTTTAGGTATCTGGATTTTCGGTGATAAAACCAAAAAATTAAGCCGTAATTACCAAGACGAATATAAAACAATTAAACCAGAACATAAAAATTGTTTATTTCATGTCAGTAATTTAACTAAATAATTTCTGAAACTTTCCTTCCGAGAGTTTTATGAAAAATTACTTGTGTAAATTGGAAGAAATAAGTTGATATGTTTTTTTTTTCATTAAAAAAATCTATACAGATTGATTGATTGATTAGAGATTTATTCATTACAAAAATTGAACTTAATATTAACTTGAACTTACTATTTCATAGAATCAAATCGCCAAAAGTCAAGTTTCCATAGCTATTTTTGTATGCAAGAAATATAATCTCACATAAAATGTGAGAGGGCTCTTAAGCGAATTCCTTATTTGGGAATAGTAGAGATGATAAACATAATACCAGAAAATAAATTAATACGAAGATAATAACATACATATAAAGTTGCAAAAATTAAAAACCTCAATAGGTAATCTAATAAGCCCAGCAAGCCTACCTAGTAAGTTCATAATTTAGCATACCTACTCTAGACAACAGTAGGGGCCTCGGATGAAAAGGAAAAATCTAAACAGAGTAAAAGCGGGTTTAGTGCCGTTTTATTGGCTCAGTTTGGAAGAACGCCAGCCGTGGCTGCGTCTACTAATTGATATTTGACCGACATTCTAGCCGGATCGAGTCTGGAACGCAGATTTATACTGGAGCAAATTTTGGATTTCAATGGCGATCAGGGCCCTTAATCTCTTACTTACACGAGATTCCTTGCCGTAAACACGCGAAGTGTAAAATGAAAATTTAATTCAAAAATTGAGTTGAAAAATTGGGTTTCTATGATCACATAAACTATTAACGCGGCCGCGTCACGTTATCATTGCGTGGATGTGGCAATGTCAAGTTTGCAAACGCGATGAGGTTCGTAACGCGCTTGTTTTGAAATGTCAAAATAACACAGAGCAAGCTAGCGCGTTTCATGCACGTTTGTCAGGAGAATGTAGTATCCAATCGGAAGACACGTTTGATTCGTTTCATCATCATCATTTCAGCCATAGGAAGTCCACTGCTGGACATATGCCTCCCCCATCGATTTCCAAAGGGACCGGTTGGAAACGGCCTGCATCCAGCGTTTTCCTGCGGCCTCTTTTAGGTCGTCTGTCCACCTTGTGGGTGGACGTCCTACGCTGCGCTTACCGGTCCGCGGTCTCCACTCGAGAGCCTTTCGACCCCATCGGCCATCTGTTCTGCATGCTATGTGTCCTGCCCACGTTCGTTTGCCGCGTTTAAACCATGGTTTCGTGTCGTTAGTGACCATGGTTACTGTGTTATAACACGTTTTCAGTGTGTTATTGGGTGTTTTCTATAGTTTTACGGAATCTGGGCTCACGTCTCTTCTTACTATCTAATACCTAGTTCATCGTAGCGACATGGTACCTTGACTGAGTGCTCCTAAAAGATCACCGAAATTAAGCAAATGACAATGTGGTCAGTCTTTAGTTGGTTATCTTCTGCACTACCATGGGTCGTTACTACCATGAAACGTTTAATTTTACATTCCGGTTGTTTGTCCTATAAAAAACCAACGCTTGGATATAAGAGAGCCTTAAAGATATTTTTCTCGCGACTTCATGGTTGGCCGCATAGTAAAAGTTGCTCGTAATGATAAGTTCAAGTCCTTTCAGCTTAGCACAGTCTGTATGTGAAACCCTGCAGGCCTAGCATAGGCCGTGAAAAATTGTCTTTCCACCGTGGCCTGCTGTATACGTGAAAAGGAGTACATAACATGACAAAAGTTCCTAATTAAAATCATCTTAAAACAAAGTATTTGTTTGATTAATGTCTTAATACCTAATCTGCATGTAGATCACTGATCAAACTTACCAAATTCAATGCCTTGCTGAATACAAGCGACATATTATGTTATTTTAAAATTCGTCCGTATAAAAGATTGTCAACACGATCAAAGTAAATGTCCAAATACTTGTAAATGCTATAATTATTTTCATGGTAATTATTCGTATATCGAATATTTAAATCGTGTAGTTGAATCAAGTCATCAAATACTAAAAAGACGTTTTATTCAAAGCATTTCCGCTTTCCACTCTAAAACCGAACGCATAATACTATGAGGGTAAAACGAATGAATCTTTCGGCAAGACAAACAATGGGAGCATGTATGTAAAGAGATGATAATATCCCCAGCGTTTACGGAAGTTTTTACAAGTGGAAACGAACTCCTTCTGTTGTTTGACTAACAAAGTTTTCAAGGATAGGTTTTAATCGATGATATTTTATTGTCGTGCTTGGAAAGATACGTTTTTGTTGAATATAGAGAAGATACTTCAGTGAGAATTATTATTTCTTTATAATTTGCTTTTCAACAATCTGGGTGTCCAAAGTCGAGAATGAAGAGGTTTCATCTTCGTAAGCGTGCTCTATCGTAGACCGCATCATCACTTAACATCAGGAAGGCGGTCAAATGCAAGCCTATACAATTATTATTTAATTGCTATGTAAATAAATTTAATTTAGTTTCTGTCTAAATCTCTTGTACGACAACTCGTGAAAGATTTTTACACGGTTTGAGGAAAGACCGAATAAAGGCTGAGTATTTTTCACAGTATCTATGCATCAGTCATAAAAACGAGCCCCACTGTTCTAAGAAAATCATGTAACTTTTGCTATTTTATTTACTGCAGCAACTTCCATCCTTGTTAGAAGTTAGACATAAACCAAGTTTCTAGTACAGGATAACTTCTGGCGTAAATAAAGCTATGTACTCACCATTTTGTTGTTGATTTCGTGAAAATGTATTTCGCACACTTTATCTACTATGTCTTCACTTTGAAACGTGACGAATCCGAAACCTGTAACAAAAGCAAACAATTAATTAGCTAACGCATTACATGACATTACATTCATCAAGTATTATTGTGGAGGTTGAAAGAAAATGTCACCAGAGAAGGAACAAAAATTAATAAAAACTTATACAAAGTTTCACTTCAGATTTTTCACATAAATTACAATTCACAATCAAGCTGTATTGAAACAGAACTTAAAACCTCAGACAGTGAGTCCAAAAAGTTTTCGTATTTAACTTGCTCCGAATAACTAAAGCTTTTAAAGTCTTTGATATCGTTATAATTAAAGGCAATTCGTGTCAAGGTGTTCTCAAAAGGCGTCAATCGGCTTTCGACAATACCTATTGGGCTGTATTGTAGGCATCGCCTTTGTACCAGACAATTTAATATTTCATGGCTTTTGCCATCATTGATACGAAATGATGATGTTGCCTTTAGTCAGACTAGTTTTAAATATTTAATAGGCTTTACTTAAAAGTTTTAAAGGGTTTTTATGGTCCTGTCTTAGATACTCCAAAACTATGTTTATTGTAGAGCAGTAAAAACCATTAAAGAAATGGTTGTATAAGCGTATAAACTTCGCCTTAAGTTGAGTTTTGAGTCACATAAAAATTTATAGTTATAGTAATTTTTCATCAAATTGGCTTAAAGCTTTGACAAATGAATCATTCCATAAGGCATACATATTATTTAGTAGTGACTTTCCATCATTTACGTAATATGCAGCGGTGACTCATGTCAACAATTTGTCGCACACATCTTGGTTCGTAACTGGACTCGCTATGGACCATGCGTAGATTACCTATTAAAGTGGCAAACAAAACAATGCGATGAGCAGTCGAGTTTCTGTCTGCTAACGATTAAGACACACACACACGTGACGTGACGTGAGGTGTCCAGGGCCACCCTCAGCGACAAACAGCATTAGTGAGCCGCTCGGCAAACAGAAGGTGGCGCCGCGATTATGCTAACACGTACAACGGTCCACTCCCCGTATCGCACTCGCAAACTTTCCTCGCTCTCCTGTCACGTGACGTGGGCACGCGTCCACGACATACATCTTCCTGACATCGGATCAACGTCACTTTCACACAACTTTTTGACCTTAAACGTAAAACGCGTGTTGATACTTAGGTCGACTCTTTGTTAATATTTAGTTCATCACCTTTCACGACTCCAGTCGGCCTAAACAAACAGCACGATCCGTTCGACGAAACTGGGGCGCATTTGGTATTTCACGCGCGGCCGGGTGGCTTTGCGTACGAATCGACGCAAAGATAGTAACACCCCAAAAAGGCAAATAGGGGCTCAGCGGAGTTCCGTCGATGACCGTATTTTCTTTATGCATTATAAGGTCGGTGCGGTATATCACGAGAACCGTTCTGCGTTATTGCTTTACCGATAAAAACGATACGAAACAATAGCCACTTACATAAAACATTGTGACGCTGGAATCGGACGGGGGTCGGTAAGGCGTTAATAAATAAACGTTGATATACAAATTCGGTTGTTTTGATCTCTGTGCTGTCGCAGAGTTAAATACAATAGAGGTATTATTTCAATTCAATTAGATTCGTTTATTTCGGGTCTTAGGTATAACTAATATGTACACTTGACGACATCATTTACAGAATAAAAATGATAATTTAAAATTAACTTGACACAATTATACAATATACCTAGGTACAGATTAGCAGCTGTAAATAGACTTGTCAATAATTTAATTATTTTAATTGTTATGACCTCAGAAAAAAATGTTGGTAGCGTAGCGTTACAACTACAATTTACCATTTAGCAGCATGTCTATTCTGCAAGCTAAGTGAACGCGGAAGATAGAGTGATAAGCTAAGTGAATGTGATTTTTTATTGCTTATATCTGCAGATAAATGTCAAAACATCAAATTATAAGGGCAAGGGACTACAGTCAAGGGTGATCACTCGTCATTTTGACATTCCTTTATAGTAATCGACAAGAAAAATACACGTTCACTTAGCTTATCACTTCACTTGCGCGTTCACTTAGCTTGCAGAATAGACATGCAATACTTAAACACAAACCTTGGTCGTCCGTTTGATCATCTCGTTTGAAGTTGTGTGCCGCTAAATATTGAAGTATGCATATATAGAACTAGTAAAAATAAGTCAGTGTATGCAATACTTGTTTACCTCGCCCCATTCAGTTTTTGGCAGACTTTTTTCTATACTCGAGTTTAAGGCAAATCCAAGCTATATATATTATGATCAAAGGTTGCGACATAAAAAGTATAATTATTTTCCAGGTATAGAGAATTGCCTTTTATTTATGCGGGTATCCAAACCAAATAAGTAGAAAGTAAGCAACGTCGGAGGAGCAAAGTTATCTGCGGGCAAGGTTGTTGAGTAAACATGGAATCAGACTTCACTATCTCACCACTCGGCGACCTTCTAAGTAAATGTCGCATTTTCACAGCGATCGCCGCAAACGCAATGCGAAAATAATAACATACCTACCACTAAAAGTTGGAAATGATACGTTAAGAGACAAGAGGAACAGCATTGTCACTGACCACGTAAAAAGTTTTGGGTGTCGTGTTGCCTTTGTGTGCTGGCTGTAGATAAATGGGGTATTTTCGTGAAATTCGTCCATGTCACTTCTCGTAACAATGGCGAAGATAAATAATCTCTGCGTAAGAAAAGGATTCCGTAAACATAATTATTTGAACTCGCAATTGTAGCTGTGAAACGCTAATGAAAGTTCTCCTGGCCCGCTCCTCGAATTAGCTTTATTTTTCTCCGGCTTCAATTAGGCTGCTTTTATTTTTCAGGAAAATACTTTAATTAAATCTGGAGGGTTACAGGTGATTCTTCTGAAGACTCTGTTTAGACCCTGTTTCTTTGAAAATCTTAGAACAAGTTTTATTTGCCATTCTCAATGTATGAAATTAAACTTTAAGGACAAGAAGATAATCTGACTTATTTCATAATTGCGAAGCTTGTGAATGAATGAATGTAAATGAATGTATGTATGTCTGCTTCTACTCAGCTCTGTGACGGCTGGATGAATTTGGATGAAATTTCGTTTGAACGTAGCTTAGATCTTGCGTTAATATTTTTTATATCGAAAAAAATTACGGCTCCTGTAGGAAAGCGGGTGAAACTGCGGGGTTTTGCATATAGTACAATAGTGAAATATCACTCACTCACTCTCTCACTGATTGACTAACTGACTGACTTATTACGAAATTTCGTATGCTACAAGACCTACAACGCTGTATTTTGGATTCCTTATGGCGTATAAAGATTCGTTAAGGATTTTGCAAATGGCTGAATTAAGGGAAGCGATAATTTATAATATGAACATACAGTGTCTAAGTGTACGGAGTCGCGGGCAACAATTATATATTTATATACCTTATTACGGTAACTAATGCAAACCGAACGAAAAATTCAATTAGCGCGCTCCGATTTCCAGCACCAGCTCTGTAAGGAAGTATCCCAGCGCCCGAATTGGATATATTATTTACCAATTCAGTAGGTAAGTGGTTACCGAGCCGTATAAGCGCGCACCTGTGTAAATCCCACCCAATTTTTATTAATTCTCTTTGAGTTCGCACCTGCGTGACGCTCGTTATTCTAATATAAGAAGCGAGAGGTTGAGGCGAAGATTATGAATGTGTCTCCCGATATCTGATATCTCGACACATCTGTCGGGCGGCACGTGGGGCTGACAGGGGGCGGCCCCCGCCCCCGAATCGGGGCCATAGGCAGTATAATCTGCCCCGGCAGTGTATGAAACACCGGCCGGTGGCGTTTATAGCCCTATAATAACCGTATAAAACGCGACTTATTGTAGGCGTCGATAACTGGCGTTACAACCTTAGGCCCCACTTTGGGCATTCGACGACTCCGACCACAATTTTTGTAACACCTTTTACGTTATTTCCGAATTTATCGCTATTTCTCTCGTTAATGTAATACAGACGGGGAATTCATTCGTCTAATTGAATACTATATTACTTTCCTTAATGAATTATTCAAGGAAAAATGTAATAGCATATATATTCTTACGTTGATGAAAAAGTATACACGCATTGAAGGTTTTCTTTTCGCTATAGAGCTTCTCACATTATATTATATCTACGTTGCCTTAACTACTGAATTCTCAACTAACCAAAAACAGTGTAAAAAAACTGAATTTAAACAGTGTAATTCTCAAATGTTTAGAATTTTGCTGTTTTAGTATTTTTCAATAGGTACGTATTGCATAAAACGCAATAGTGACTGACGACTGTAATTTATATGGTTTTTAAAAATAAAAAAAAATAAAAAAATGTCTCCTTTAAAATTCACGAATGTTATAAGATATGTTATATGAATATGTAATTTCAAGAGTATACTGATAATTTTATCAAAATTAGTACACAATTGTCAATAATCAACGCAATCATGCGCTCATTGCGCTCACGTTATGATCCGTCGCAGAATAAATCCTTCGCAAAATATCTACTTGCATATTTTGCATAATGTCCCTTTCGTAAATTGTCACACTCTAACTTTCGCATTTCCAATATTAGTGTGAGTGTGTGTTTTATCCCGACTTATATTAACAGCACCGAACAGTAAATAAAACAGAGCTGTTTATACTAGAGCGATGATGGTAGAGCAGTAGAATGTGCACTTTACAATCTAACGGCACCCGGTTCAATCCCCGGCTCATCACCAATGGCTTATTTAGTACCTAAATAAATTATTAGCCTTTTCGATACCATCGTTCAAAAACGGTAAAGGAGAACGGGTATGTCCAAGAACCTCTAAAGTTCAAAGACATACGACATTCACCATCATTGGGCCAGCATGATGGATTAGGGACCATAAACTCTCTGTGAGAGAAGATCTGAGTTCCAGCAGTGGGGGAATAGGCATGATAGGCTGAAATGATGATGATGATTTAAAAAACTAGGCATAAAGTTAACGTTCCATATGCAGCCACCAAATGCAGCCCTAGTTAAGTCCCTTAGAGTAACGCCACGTCATGTAACTAGCAAATTTTCATTAGGAGTTCAACAAGCACTCAAATGATCAGCGGAGTTGAGTCCGCGCTCCGACGTCCAAACTTTTGTTATTGTTCTGCTTCATTACTGTAATACGAAATACTCGGCGCCATAATTAAGAGATCCTCCAGAACTGTCCCGACTGAAGCAGAACTTGGTACGAAACTTTTATCAATGTTTTCACGTAAACAATACCCGCACTACGTTTGTTAATATCGAGCTAATCACTACGGTTGCTACCTCAGATCAGACAAATGAGGTAGATATGGCATAGAATGGTAGCATGGCAGGCACGAATGCATCAGGCCTAAATCAGGCTTGTTTTTTTATGCTATTGGTTGCAAATAAGCAGACGGGCTGCTTGATGGTAAGCAGTCACTATCACCTGGTGGTGTTACAAGTATCCATTACTTGTTACACCAGAGACATCACAAGTACTTTGCCGACCCTTTAAAAATCTATTAACTCGCCTTTTGAAACACCCCATATAGATTCTTGGAAACATCGCAGAAGGTAGGTCATTCTTTAAACACATCCTGCAGACGACCATGCCATAATTTTTTGTAGGTGGACTAATTATAGTTAATTCATTAGAGTCAGTGCAAGTTTTTGTGCGTATAAAAATTGTGAGTGTGCCACACTTACAGAGTATAGTGAAAAAAGTGGGCAAAACACGGAGACATTTGAGCACGAACGATAATTGAACTAAGGCATATCTCACTTCTTTGTCTAATCTGAGGTTGTTACCGACTGAAAGTAGGTTAAGTATAAGAAAACTAAATTACTCCAAAGCCGTTAGCCGATCGATGCTTATTAGAAGTCTGGCTTACCTTTATGAAATAAACCAGCCTAGTGCAGGTTGAGCTCGCGCACTGAAAGTTCCGTACCAATACAAAAAGTAGTGCAAAATGACAACATCACGCCCAGGTGGTCAACCATCTAAGTACCAACCGTGCCCGACGTTGCTTAATTTGGTGATGAACATAAATTTGTCACCGACTCGCACGTAGCCATTATTTATCATTTGTTGTTTTACTTTAGAGTGTGTACTATAATCATGCCAAATTGATGCTTGTACGTATTACCATTTTTACAGAGCAAATATAAAAATACGATTTAAAAATAACGTTTGTTGTAGTGGTAGGACTCTTTTGCAGGGGTCTGCCTGGGGAAGTACCACACCTTTGCCAGTTATTCAACCGCCAAGCATTAGTGTGCAAAACACTGCTGTGTTCCGGATTGAAGGGCAATGTTTCCAGCGAAATTACAGGGCACTCAGATATTTGACATCTTATATATCTGGGGGTGACGAGCGCAGTGCATTGCCATCCAGGGTTTTGAACTGTTGAAGTTCAAAATTCTGAGTGGCGTTGAGCTGTTATGGGCAAGCGTGAAGAGCCATCAGGCGAGCGACTTCGCTCGTCTGTCACCCAGTATCATAAAAAAAAACGTTTGTTGTATGGGGCTAGTTTACTTTTTGACATTATTACTATTAGTTAATCCGCTGTAACATTACATTCTGTGGAAATTACATCTGGCTATATATTACGGTTCAAAAGATAAAGCCGTGAAAAGGTAGGATGGACGTACAGACAGACAGACAGCGTTAGCTTAGTAAAATGGTACCGTTTACACCCTTTGGGTACGGAATCCAAAAAAAACAACCAAATACATTATTGAGGACGTGTTCTATGCGTCATCACTCAATATCAGCACGTCAACCAGTTTTTAGTTTCACCAAAAAAATCTAAAAGTAAGCCATTAATCACAGAAATAAAACGTGACTGGAGTAACAACACGATCTCACCTACTTTTTGAAGAAAATGTACATTTTTGAGCTTAACAAAAAGTTCAAGGTTGTACTTTTTACCTAAAACTAACGAAACCATTAAGTGTTTTGTCAATATGAACAAGAAAATGATTTTAATACTGTTAAAGGCGTAGGAAACAATAAAATAGTTTACTAGAAACAAAGTATTTATTTATATTTTAGCCGTTATTTATTGGTTAAATAAAGAATTACTTGCGTACGTTGCCTTGGTAAGTTGTAGGTAAGAACAATAAACAACACGCAACTGCACTAATCTTTCTAGAAGCAAACAGTTTATCAAAATAACTGCACTGAATAACGCAAAAGCTTTCGGCCGCTTTATGCCAAGATAAATAGTTGCCCCGAGTCTAATGTGTTTGGATAAAGGTAGGAAATCTGAATGTAAACTCTCCGAAAGCTAAGAAAATTGCACATAAAAGCTGCGAAGAATTGGGCTCTCTTCATTTTCTCTATTGTTAAATCGAACGGGGGAAAACTATCAAGTTTACTGTCGGGCTGATTGTGTGGAGACACCCTTATTGTCTACGTACAGGTAAGTAAAATAGAAACGGCGCACCCACGCTACTTTTACGTCAAGATGTTCGTTCAACTTTTAAATCCGAAACTTTGTCCAAGTTGTTTTATTGCTTCAGAAGCGTTTTCGAGCTTTTGACACGAGTAGAATTTTGGAAGCGTTTCACATTCTTTGCCCAGTTATCTTTTTGCACGTCTACGTTGGTACAAAAACAGTCCAATTTTTCATCTCTTTAGAGATAATCTACGAGGGGAGTTTGTAAAAACGAGTGGAGTATTCGGTGGAGTTCTCTGTAAAAACTTATCAAAAAGCGTGAAAGGAAATTATGCCATAAATCAAACACATCGAATTTTTTAGGGCGATCCGTAACAGGAGAAATATTTTGGAGAGTGGCCGTTACGCCGCAACCGGCAGGACAATTTATCAAGGGCGTCGGAACCCTCGTCCAATCGGTTGATAGCATTGCCATAAATATTTACTTTAATAAGATCCCGTCCTTTTTATTCGCGTGTGTTGTTTTACGACACCGTTTGCCCCGTGATGGCGACCTGCCCGGCGCCTGGTACCAGCGTAGCCGCATTGTTTTTTTTAGTATCACTTTGTAGCTAGGTGTAAGTGAAATTTCGGTTTATTAGGCAAATAAAATGGAAACTAGTTCTCAACTTGGAAAAAGAATACGGAAAAGTTAGCATGTAAGTTCATTACTTCATAAACTACTTAATTCATAAGTCTGTCAGAAATTCATTATATTATAACGTAAACCAGAATAGACAAGGATAATCTAGGCAGTTCTACACGATCGGTGCGGTCAGTTGGCATCGCGAGAATATCGCGGGCCTTAATCCCGTACCATCGGGAGACGTGCCCGGAACGCACTAACCGGGATTTGGGGATCATCGGACGCAAAATCGGAATATCCGGCTGCGGTTACAACACTACTCCAAGATCTCCTTCATATCACTCGCTGACTGTCCCCGGGATCGATCACTCGATTAACATAGCGGGTAGGTTTGATGAACGTGCAGAATCTTAGCTCAGAAAATGTAAGCTCTCAAAGGTAATAAGTCGCTCACTTGTTATTCCGAAGACGACAAAGTTGCCACCGTTCGAAGAGAATATTTCATTCTCCACAAGAAGCTGCGAGCAAAAAGTATAACGTGAAAGTTGCGGGGGTGGGTGCATGAATCTGATAATATCGTTTTAATTGCGAATAGAAGTGGATCGGGTGGGGCGGGGGTGCTCGCATTGTGAAGCAAGAAGCGAACGTAGGACTCGCGTGGGTTCCGAATGAAGAGGCACATCGCACGTACGCTACGGTTCACTCGTTAAGAAAACCGCAGCGAGAAACCCAAATATTTACAGTTACAACGCGTAATACAAAACTTTGTCCTCGAAAAAGAGCCATCTAAAGTTGGCCCCTAGTTTTGGTGGTCCTCCGGTGAGTTGTTGAGTGACCACCGATCCCGGGATATTGCGAGACTACTTGTTTGAACACCACTACAAAACTGTTGCTGCCATGATTTTGTGTAATATCGCTGCTTTTCATGCTCACACGCTCCAAACTTTTTCATTCATTTTTGAGTGACGTCGTTACATTTTGAGAACCCTTGACTCTTAAGTGTTTTCGATATTTTTACTAAACTATACTGCGATGTCTAAAAATATAGCAGCCTATATATTAGCATGGAAATAATAGAATATTTTAGCTTTAGAATATTTACACAGAAAAAATACGAAATAGTAAAGCCGAGTCTGTAAATCTCGTAATAAAAGCGTCCACTCAACGTCGTGATTCAGTCTTCCTTTAAGCACGGACGAGGGCCAAGTTAAAAGACTTACATCTGTCCTGTTCTAACCACTGTCCTCTTGTATTTATTGTCTCCTTCTATTACCGGACGCTTGATGTCAGCAGGGGCTTAGTCTAAACGATGCAGTTTCTCGTTATCTCAATGTCGGAGTTATGGTTTTTTTATTTCGTCGTACAATACAATAATGATGATAAGGTTGTTGTAGTAAAGTGCATGACTTTACTGTCTTCATTGGTTATCAGGAGCGGTTAATGTAGCGTGCAATGCAGTGAAAGGGCTCTACGTTAATCTACAACTTGTCAGAGACAGATGACCGTTGCTAATGGATAAGGGAGACGAGACAATCAGATAAGTTATTCAAAGCGCATTTGAGGGTAAAAGCGATTGAATTCTAAGACCTACTGGCACGTTTCTATGTCTGGAAGAGATTGTTATTTGATCTTTTACTTTAGGGTGTGTTCTATAATCATGTCATGTTTGACGCTTGTACTTATTACCGTTTTTACACTAGAGGAAATAGTACAAAAACGTTTGATTTACGGGCCCCCCTTTAGACTTTTAGACTTTATTGTTATATTTAATCCACCGTAACATTACATAATGTTTAAATTTTAACGTGCTATCAATTACGATTCTAATGATAGAAGCCTTAAAAGGTAGGACAGACAGATAGACATACAGCGTAGGCTTAGTAATAGGGTCCCATTTGCACCTCTGGATACGGAATCCTTAAAACGAAGGCCGTCTTCACTTATGTTGACCTTCATTTTCCCCCAATTAAACGAGTCAAGTCTACAACCCTCTCAGCCTCAGCTTCCTCCAAAGCTCTTGAGATCAAAAGTCCAATACAAAACTGCTACACGAGCATTATTGAAAAGCCAGGGGCACCCTTTAAAGTCTCTTCATACATCGCTTCATCCGCTCGCTTTGTTCGCCCGTAAGGACTTGGGCACACAGAGCACCTGTTTCGAGTAGCTAGCAATAAGTGCTGAACGTATTTGCGTAGCGCGATTACGCTTCAGCATCGGTTGTTAGATGAACTGAGTGTGCTACGTACGTTATCGTTTGTTGTGTTTTTTATTATTATTATAATATTTTATTTAAAAAAAAAACCTGGGTTAAACTTTTTTAATTTTGCTTAGATTTCTGTCGTACAATTTGTTACTTAAAACCGGCTTTAATTAAATACAAAAGCAAAATGCGGACCGAAGAGTAGAAGCTAAGGAAAAATCAACTTTTACAGTTTACTGTAGGTTTAAAATTGCCCCACCACTCATTCGTGGTGCACCACACCCCCACCTCACCTCGTTTGTTCTGAACCCTGGCAAATGAGATATAGTTTTAAACCTAGTATGAACTGAAAAGAGTTGACATTATTTATAAGTGAGCTTTTTTTACTACGATTATAGTACGTTACATTTAATGTTAGTTAAGTTATCTTAAAACTTAGATTAATGTTCTATTATATTCTTCTATCTATATTTATATACATATAAATAAATTGCCGTGCGTTAGTATCGCAAAACCTCGAAAATGGCTTGACCGATTTAAATATATTTTCATGTTTGTTCGGGCTCCATATCGGGGTGGTTTAAGAAATCTGGAAATTTGGTCGGAATATTGGAATTCGGAAAAAACTGAAAGTACTTTTTTTCTACGGGATTTTTGTATGTATCAAAATTTTGGGCAGGACAACGTAAGTCGGTTCAGTTAGTTACAGATAAAAAAAAAAAACATCAAACAAACTACCTATATTGCACAGAGCGATGCGCACGATTACACAAAACTCCTGTTGTAGGCATAGGCTGCGCTGCGACGCTGCCTCGACTTGATAGAAACTTTTTATAGTGTACAACATTACATAAATATAAATTACAAACAGAAAAGACTTACGAGCTACTGCCACAAGTGGCAACCTTATCAACTTAATATGTTAACTGTAACGAGTTTATAATGAGATCATTCGTATTAACTATGCAAGCAACATACAGTTCCTTTCCTTTCCTCTCTTTTTCGATGTTCAATATCACCTATTAGCTGATAATAAAACCACGACAACCCTTCGACCAAAATAAAAGAATGGACGGGCCCTAACCATTGAACTTGATCAGTAAAAACGAGTCAAAACCGTCGGACATATACTTCAACACCTAATTTAAAAAATGTACAGTATATATGTTACAAAAAATAGATATCGGTTTTATTTGTGTATTTACACTTCGGTAAAGCATACGAATTCATAATTTTGTCAGATGTTTCGTTATCGCGTAACAATAGACTCGTGTTTCACTTCCTACGGCTAGAGACCGACTGAAACGAAATGAGAGCTGGCGCTCATATTGTAATCTTCAAAAATGCTCTTCTACTGGGCCCGTCCATTCATTTTATTTTGGTCGAAGCGACAACCAAGAAAACGTAAAACAATAAAGTAAACATTGCAACTATTCAAAAGTATACCGACATGGTTTATCTTCCTTCTTAAGGAATAAACATGTTTTGTTCGTTTCAAACCACATAAACAAATACAAAACAACCGTTTTTCCTTGTTTCCCCTGAGTAAGCAATGGTTCGGCCGCGCTATGTTTTTAGTAAGAAATAACGAAAACTTCGCCAATCCCGATTCACTGTCTACTAAAAGCCCATAAAGCCGATCTAATCAAAGCCGTTAAAGGGCATCAGATTACAAATTTACAGGTAGGTCGGCCTATAAACTGAGCGTAAGAGAGAGTTAACTGCGACGAAATACCGTTGTTTTTACGAGACCGATTTTGCATATCCCGCCAGATGTTAGTACTGTAAACCTAAATAATTACCCGTCGAAAGTTGATCCATTGAATTCTAAGTTCTAATAAAAACTAACAAGGATGAATATTACACGTTTCGCATCAAACACGACAATGTCTGCACACAATGCTTTACAACCTTATACTCATCAGGAAAGACGTCCTGAAGGCGAGAAACGTGTTCACTGTTCACCTACGATTTTACGGAGCCCGGGTTACGCCCGATTTTAATGCTTTACATCTGAAATTTTACGCCGATTTAACAATGTCGCAGTGTTTATTGCAGCTCAACAGTTTGGTGCATGAGAGCACATATAAAACGGCAAATAGCTAACTTTCTATACTGGTTATAAAAGCTACTGTGCCAAACAAACGTATACGGGCGGTGTTTCATTTAAAAATCCTCTTTCACATTTAAATTTGAAAAGTTGTCCAGAGCGCTCGACCGGGCTCGGTAAAAGGGTATTACTTATGAATCAATAGTTAATGAGTATCAATGGGAGGCTTTTGAAACTCGCCAGTTCTGTATGCATTCTCGGCGAATCATTAATATTGAAAGTTACCCGTCCATTGTCTCTGGAGTGGCCGCTCTTTGTATATTACGCGTCGACGTCTGCACGGAAATGAACTACTCATTTCCTTTACTCAAAACTTTTCCTTTTGAAAATATTGCATAGGATCAATTTTGTCCAAGAAATTGGTTCTGTTTTGTGTCTAATAGGATTCTGTCTGAGACGATTGTGTTTTAAAAAGTGTTTAAATAATAATGCAACTTTGCACCTTACGGTGTTGTATTAAAAAGCATATAGAAGTAACTTGAGCAAAGACCGTTTTGGAAAAACTTTCAATACTGAATTATTAATCGAGCGAAGCGTATGTCTCAGTGGCGTTTAGTTTCATAGTGTTTGTTTGACAATACCGTTTATTCCAATTTCATAAAATATTGGAGAAAGTAATTCATGCAAATACCTACATTATGAAGTTTAAATGTCAGCAAAATATTGTGAGCATATAAGACTTGTGAAGTCAGAGTTAGGGCCAAACTACTGGGTTAAGTACATAGATTGTTCTCTTTATTTTTAACACCTGAAATTACTTACATAGGACAAAAACTACTTAAAACTAGTTTGAAAACTGGCGGCCTTGTTGCTTTAAGCAATATGTTTTAGGAAAATTGACAGAGTAACAAATTATTGAGATTTTTTTGCGTCAAAATGCTTATATAAGTATCTTTATTATACCAAAAGCCTCCTTTAATCCGCTGACACTCATTTCATAAAGTTTGCGCTCTAGCGTTCAGCATTGTTTATCCTACACTCTTGTTATTAAAAGGATAAGTTCGGTACCCCGCCTACACTAACACTCAAACAAGGGATGTAATAACGAATACGCTGCGTGAGCACAGATAATTATTACATGCGGTGGTGAAACCAAATTGCGCCCTTCATGCTGAGAGAGAATGGGTAGATTCGATTGCCGTCATAACGATCTGAATGATGTAGCAGTTTGTGTTTGATTTTGGTAACGGAATTTTGAGTTTAAAATGCAGAATTTGAAGTTAGGAACCAAACTGAAAGCCCAAATTTTGAAATTAAACAGTTTTAAGGTATTTTGTCGCTTGTATTTTAATTCCCTAATATAGGTATGAGTGTTTTTTAATTATTTTAATTTTAGTATTTATATTTTAAAATAGCAATATGGTAGTGTATCCAATCTGGATAGACAAATATTTTCGTAGCATTTTTTATGATTCTGAGAATTGAAATGTGAAATTGAAAGAAGAAAACTGTTTTTTTTTTGCGCCATTTCCTGTTAAAGTTATATTTGAAACCGTTTAAGGAACAAAAGTCAGTGTTTGCAGTTCAATCAAATCAAATCAAAATAAATCATAAAAATAAGTTACCGTGATGCACAAAACTGAACAATCTGGACCAAAATAAAGCAACCGTCTGTCTTCCAACTATTTTAATTAAGGCTTTCGAGGCAGAAAGAGTAACCGAACCGATATACTCATCGTATCGTTCAATTTCGCTCTTAGTAGCTCACGAATAAAAAAAATATAAAACACAGAAATACAGTTTTTGCAAACACGTGTTTTACGGCAAATTTGAACAATGTACTATGCCAGTCAAATATAGTTTTATACAATAACACGGCACTCCAGCGCACGACAACACCACTCTAACTTAAATTGCCGACTTGTCACCTTTCAGTTTTGCGGTCTTGCGGTCAGAGCTGTTTGGAGCTAATTTTATAATGCGGTAATGGAAATAGAAGTGTCTGTAAAGTAATCAAAGTAAAATTTTTTTTCAGAATGCGGACTGGATTTGCTTCCGCAGAGTGCGCGGAGACAACTGGGCTACAAAATGTACTCGTATAAGTACATAGAGATGCGAACTTTAACTATTGTTGAGACATCGTAAAAAGCTCTGTGACAGGCGCCGTTTAATATAAATCGTGCTTTAAGAATGCGCTTAATGGCCATAGCTATCTCGTTCGCACGTTTTTAACATTTTTGAAGATAAAAAATCTCTGAGTATTTTTCATAAAATACCGCTACAAAATATTTAATTATATATAAATTTACGAAAACTGCTTTAAATTATTAGCAATGTTATGCTAAAGATAATGCCGAAACGGTTTAATGAATTCTCACTCAGTGATTTTTTTTTTCGTAAAACGTGTAAATGAACGAGTGTGATAGTCGCACGCTGTTAGCTGCCCCTTAAGAGCTGTTACTCTGTAGATAATATACTCTTTGGTATAGCTCGACCAGAGTCCGTAATTGTCACACCCATTAACATTTACGATAATGTCTGGTTAGGATTGACGCGGTTATCGCGACCTCTATGAGATACTCTCGGCGCATTACCGTGCGAGCGTGCCGATACCGTTCATAACAATGATGATCTCCTAATGAGGCAGATATGCTACATTAAAAGTGACGCTTTATGATACCAGTTAAGATTTATTTTAGGATTAAATATTATCAAGACGAGCGTTTTTTGTCATTTATCATTTTATTATTACTATGAGGTACTCTAGCTAATATAAAAAAACCGACTTCAAAATTAGTAATTAAGCAATATCGGTTACTTGGATGAAATATTATTTTGTTATTATAACCAAACTACTGAACCAATTTCGCGGAAATTTCTATGGGACCAAATATTCATTACAAAAAAAAAAACTAATCGTTTTATAAATGTCTCAGTTTTGAGGTAACAAACACTTTACTTGGATGACTTAATATTGTCACCCAAGTAAACATAATTGCATATTTTACATATTTTATATAGGTTTTTTTAAATTTGTAAATACATATTTATCTCTACAATTGTGTTATGTATAAATATATGTATTGAGAGATACGAATTTAATGTCAACACTAAACAAGTAAAACCGCTGGATGCAGGCCGCTTCCAAACGGCCTTTCTGATGATCGATGGGGGAGGCCAATGTTCAGCAGTGGACGTCCTATGGCTGAAATGATGATGACTCAATAACTGATCTATACCGCTACCAGTTGTTTCAATTGGTTTCAAAGTCGCAGTTGTGGATCACTTATCTTCAGTCACTAACGCAAGTGTTACTCGAATTCTTGAAGTTACTTTAAATATCTGATACAGAACAAAATAAATGTGTATTACTTGGTTCATATATTGAGGGGTTTAACCCTGGCTATAATTCCTCTGTCACTGAAACTTTGCAGTGTTATAAAGTAATGTTTATAGATTACGGTAGGTATTTGTACCTAAACATGGAAATCATTTCTAGTTCTCGGTGGAAAATTGCTCAGTCCAAAATTTCTTCGGTTTAGGTCAGGATAGGTATGTGACGGTTTTTAGACGGTATTTGTGAGAAACAGAAACGTAATAATACCTATTTTGTATCATATTCAATAAAGTTTTAGCATTGCAGACGCATTTTAGAATAGCTATATTTTAGAATAATGAACGTATTACGGGGATGTGAGCGTGAATTTAACTCGAGAACTGATAATTCCTCAGAATAAATTAGCTATTCATGGTCGGTTAATAATTGATTCGGTGGGTTTTACTCAAAATTGAACTGCGGAGGCGTTAATCACATTTCATATTAGTGTTTTAAGCAAATGTGTTGGTAATCTACTTGTTGCTTTTGTGGCGGCATGAATCTTCGCATCTTCACGCTGTAGTTGGGAGATGTAGCTCCGACACCTTAAAGTACAAGTTCAAAATTTAATCCAACAATTATATTCCAGAAGGATGAAACTAGACTATAATAACCTAATTTTGTTGTACAGGGGTACTTTAGATATATGAAACACTAGCCGTCCGCCCCGGCTTCGCACAAGTGTAAGCTCGGCCTTCGGCCTCGCTACAAAATATAATATAGCCTATGTCACCCGGGGATAGTGTAGCTTTCCAACAGTGAAATAATTTTTCAAATCGGTTCAGTAGTTTTGGAGCCTATTCATTACAAACATACAAACATACAAAAATAGGTACAAATCTTTCCTCTTTATAATATTAGTGTAGATTATTCGGTTTGCAGGTAACAATTTCGTCAAACGAGTCTTTATAATTTAAATCTATGTATTGATATGTAAAATACACGAAAAAATCCGTTAAAAGTTAATAGATCCAATCTATATGTATTTATAAAAAATTAACCCCTATTTCTCCTGGTCATGGTATAACTTGAGAACGTATTTACCAATTTCATTTATTTTAATGGTTTCTAATACTTCGTAGAAGGTTCTTACATTTAAAAACGGCTGAACCAACTTGGATAAATTTTGTGCTCCTGAATCGGGTCATAGTAGCGAGGCCGAAAGCCGAGCTTACACCCATGCGAAGCCGGGGCGATTCGCTAGTGTATATATAATAATCGTCAGAAACAAAAAAATACATACATTATCATCTATTTACTTACAAAAATGAAATACTAAATGACTAATTCATAAAAAAATTCTAAATTCTTTACATACGAAATTTTATTTTGGCAAGTAAATTCCTTACGTGGTGTAGACCTCCGCTCAAAAACGATATTATGACAAAAATTATTTAAGAAAGTCAAATGGGGTTTGAAAATTCATATCAAAGTGGTGGCTTAGTTGGTAGTGAACCTAACTTCTGTGCTTGGGGGCGTCGGTTCGATTCCCATCTAGGACAAACATTTGTGTGATGAACATTGGTGTTTGTTCTATTATTGGGTGTTAATATCTATTTAAGTATGTATTTAAAAATATATATGTATGTATATCAGTCTCTGGCACAGCCATATTACAAGCTTTGCTTAGTTTGGGGTCAGATGACCGTGTGTGCTATAATGTCCCAGATATTTATTTATTTATATTTATAAAGTCTACGCGCAAGAAATTACGGGCAAGAGCTAGTGTATGCCATTTTGTAATTAAAAACGAGTGATGGTGGCTGAGTGCGCTTTACAAACTGAAGGCATCCGATTTGATCCTTGGCCCTTCACCAATGACTTATTAGGTAAGTACATTTACAAATTATGTGCGGTTTTTGATACCATCGCTCAAAAATGGTGAAGGATCTTGAGGAGACCTTGGAATGTCATTATTAATGACATAATACGACATTCACCAATATTCACTGGGCCAGCATGGTGGATTAGGACCCATTCTCTGTCTCTGAGAGAAGGCCTATCCCAGCAGTAGGAACAAGATAGGCTGATGATAATGAACCAAAACTAAGACTAAAATTACGCTAGTCTGGCTGCAGCCTAAGAAGTAAAATGCGTTCTTCAAAAGTAGCTACAGTGAAAATGAGGTGCATAATACGTCACACAGAATAGGCGGCAGTGCCCATTGTTACCCCTTGCCTTTTGTCAAAACCCTATTAAATTCCGCCAGCTACAGTGTCTCGTGACTCGTATCATGTCAATCCCAACTTTATTATGTCCTCGTTTCGTGTCACAGCAAGTCATTAAAGCTCCGTGGATGCGACTCATCTCGAAGAAGCCATCTGCATGATTTGCGCATATTAATAACATGAACATGGCGCACCCGCACCGTTTGTGTGCCTTTACATGCATGTACATGCATGCATGCATGTGTCGAACACGTGGCGTCAGATATTACATGCAATGTGCTGGCTTACTTACGTTTTCAAAATGTCGTAGAGCTCGCTACAACGTTCCGCTACGAATTATGCTACGCGTTGTAGCGTGTGCGATTTTTCAGTATAACTCAGGTATAATTTTCAATTTCTTCAAGAGACGTTGAGATATTCGTATGATTTTAATTGAATTTTAAACAAACATTAATTAATTTATTAACATTTTTTACATTTACGGAAATGAATGTTAATGGTACAGAGTAGTTTAAAATGAACCATTTTCTCAGTGAATTTTATAACTGCTCCTTGGAACGTTCAATAAACCACGGAAAAGAGAGTTTTTTCATCAAAAAAGAAGCAAAATGTTCCTTTAAAAAGTTTTTCAGAACAGCGATAGGAGCGCGTCTTGTGTGTGCTTCGGTAAAGACGCGGTCGGCGATGAGTAGGTACACAGTGTAAACACACCTTTAAATGAGTTGTTAGGGCGAGGTTTGCGTGAGTAAAGCAAGCGATTGTTTGGTTTAGGTACAACATTTCATGCACCAACATCATCGTCAGTCTGTATCCACCCACTGTATAGTATAGGCCTTCTCTCCTTTGTGCGATTGATCCCCGTCTCGGGCCAATCACGCATTACCTTCGATGGGTTTGACGTCGATAAAACGTGATTGCATGATAAAAATAAATAAATACTTCATGGTATGTAAGTAAAATTAAATACACGGCATTAATATCTTAATTTTCCACCCTTGAAGGTAAAATATTAGTTTCACCACCCTCGCGTTAAAGCATACAAAACCCACATCATAAATTATAATAGTAAAATACGCAATTTCGGTAAGTAACCGAATTTTCCAGTTAGTTTGATTTAAAAGTCAACTACTAAACTGATTATGAAGTTTCTATGGTACCAATCACCATGTATATCCTTTCAATAATATTTTTTCCCACATTGGCTCATAAATGATCCTTGTTCTGAGGTTATAAACATTAACAATACAACCGAATTGAGAAGCAAGTTGGCAACCGATTTTTTTGTCTGTAAAAATTTAAAAATTACAATCGGTTTAAAATCAGCTAATATATTGCGTTATATAATTATATAAAGAAAATCTGTCGAAAATCTAATTGTTTTGGAAATCGGTTGATAGTGATTATGGTTCATTCTATCCGCTCTTGAGCAAACAATAAATGCATATGCATATTTTTTCTATGGTTGATATTCCGGAAACCCGTACGAAGCGCTTTGATTCCACTTTTATTGTGCGAACTGCTAGTGTGTGGAATGCGTTGCCTGAATGGGTGTTCCCCGATAGTTACAATCTAGGTATCTTCAAATCACGAGTGAATGTTTCTTCTAGGCAAGCGTGCTACATCGTAGAACGCATCATCGCTTAACATCAGGCAAGTTGCCAGTCGAACACAAGCAATTAATACATATAAAAAACACAACATGTTGTAGAAGCTACAACATGGGGTTCTTCAAAAGGCGAGTTAATAGAGTCTTAAAGAGTCGGCAACGTTATTGTGATGCCTCTGGTGTTACAAGTATCCATAAGCGACGGTAACTGCCTACAATTAGGTGTTTGTTTGCCACCTATGGCATAAAAAAATATTGTTTAATTTAATAATAAATGAGAAATATCTCAGCGAATTCGCATCTAAAATAGCGATTTAGGCAACACAAAAAATATTCCATGCCCGCCCGCCCCAGAACTGTGAACACGGGCAAAGCTCTCAACTCCCCGAGGCACGCCACACCCCGTAATGATGCATCTCTCGAGATGCAGCCCAAGGCTTTGCTGGCTTTAACTACGCTGTGACTTTTTCCTCTTTTTTTTACGCGCAGACACGCACTTTGTTTTATAACGTCATTCTTTGATGTTGTAACGATATTGAAGCTATTATAATAAACTAGAAGATATTATGACATTCAGTATTCTAGATTAAAATCTAATAATGATGCATATAATCTATAGAGATGCAGCCCAAGGCTTTGCTGGCTTCTCGTCATCTTTGACGTTGTCATGATGTTGAGGTATTAAAATTAACTAGAATATATTTTAGACAGCATTTGCTGCAACAACGTTTGTAATGATGCATCTCTGGAGATCCTGCACAACTTTAACTTTAAATGTTCAGTCACACACTTTATTTAGCGTTGACGTTGTAATGGGGTTGAAGACACTAAAGTAAAATATATCTATAACAAGCTGCGCCCCGCGGTTTTATCTGCGTGCAAATTCCCTCAGATACCGTACATTTTCTTGGAATAAAAAGTATTCTATATCACTCTTCAACCTTTCAATTAGCTCTATGGAAAAAAAAACACATCGATCTGTTGCTTTGTTGTTGCGTGAAAGAGAAGCAAATAAATCAAGAAACAAACACACTTTCATATTTATAATAATTGTTAGTATAATGTTATTCTCGATTTAAAGCAACTTTTTTAAACAAAATACGATTACAATTGGCTGGCTAGGTGTTAGAGTTTTTTTGATAGCATAAAAATTTTCTAATGTCTCTTTCTTAGTAGAGTAGTAACTAGTTTAAGCATCGCAAGGTATATTTTCACTTCAATTGCAAGAATTTTATAAATGACTGGCTAGAAAAGAGTTTTGATTATAGCCTTCCAATAAATAACTAAATGACAATTTAATAATATAAGCTATTAATAATAAAGTATTTTTACATTTGCCCCACACCACACACTTTCTAGGTGAAACCCACTCTGAGTTTGTTCCATTCTTAACCGTATCTCAATTTCACTAAAGTTTTAGTAAAAGCAAAAACAAAATACACAAAGTATGCACAGTACTGTCAAACTGTGCAAGAGAGATAAAACGGTTTGCGATTAAACAAAAGTGATCTTGAGGGTTATTCAAACAAAAGCGATAAAAAAAATAACTCAGTGGCTAAAACGTATTCACTTACGTCTTTATTGCGAACGGATCATAACAGTCACAAGAAATTAATAGTATATTTATAAATTGCAATTATTTTCTATCCATCCATATTAAGTATAAAGTTTCCAACGACAAGCAATTTCTTTGGATAAATAAATAAAATGACTTCAATTAACACTAAAAAAAGAAAATTGACACGTCGTTCAACTATTATATATTTTTATTATTGTATTATTCACCGGACACAATTACTGTGTCAGTAGTTAATAGTGACGGTTTATTTGTTTCAAGTATCGTAAAACTTGCTAAAAAAAGTGCTAAAGAATTATTTACTGACTTTAAAAAAGAAGGTTTTCAATCAAGTGTTTTAGGATTTTAAACTGATTTTAATGTTTTTTTTTTTCATTCAATAGTAATTTTCCATTTCTGAGGGTGAAATTTTTTATTTTCATACATTTCCGCTGAAATCGGTTCTTGTTTTTGAGTCAAAGCTTACGAGGTCCTAAAAACTGCGACCAGAACCACCGGAGGATGGGCAGCAGCAACCTAATAGTACACGGTGAACGTACTGCGATCCCCAAGCCGCCTGCCAAGCGTGGGGATTATGGCAACACCCCTCTGTACGAGTGTGGCCTTGTCCAACAGTGGACGTTAATTGGCTGATGATGTGTGATGTGTGTGTGCACGAAGGAGGGTTATGTTTTTCGAGTGTATGCATGTATGTAGTATGTATATGTATGATGGTTTCTTTGGCGTAAAGACTAAACGGCTAAATGGTATTCGACATGTGAGGTGTCATTTGAATCGTTTTAAAAGTGAGAGTGGCATAGGGTACAAGAACTCAGGGAAAAATAGTAAGTTAACTTTGGTAAATAATAAGTTAACTTTGGTAAATAGTAAGTTAACTTTGGTAAATAGTAAGTTAACTTTGGTAAATAGGTAAATATAACCATCATTATGTGGAGCTCACTCAGGTATTTAAAATATAAAATAGGTACTACTAGGAAATATGCAGTAGTTTGCAGTAGTAGATAAATAAATAGTAGGTATGAAAAAAATCTGTATCTACTACGAGTAGGTATAGATATGTACGCAGTGCGTCGCTGTTACTTTTCAGTTACCTAGTTAATATTTATACAATGCAGTCAGATAATATATTTTTAAACATCATCAGCCATAAGACGTCCACTGCTGAACATAGGCCTCCCCCTGAACCTCCACACTGAACGACAACCTGCCATCTGCAACCACTGGATGCCCGCGACTCTCACGATGTCGTCGGTCCATCTAGTGGGAGGCCTACCTACGCTGCGTCTTCCGGTTCGTGATCTCCACTCAAGAACCTTTCTACCCCATCGGTTATCGGTTCTTCGAGCGATGTGGCCTGCCCATTGCCACTTCAACTTGCAAATTTTAATAGCAATAAATTATAAGTATATTTAATATATTTTTAATATTTTTTTTTAAACTTTTATGTAATTAGGCAGTGGTATCCCATAGGCACCACTTAAATTATTAGAAGATTTTATTTAACTTGTAATATTTGATAGTTTAGGTTAAATCTTGCAAGATTAATTAAAAACAGTTCCTCCTAACCAATTTTGCTGAAATTTTGCATACACCATAAGTTCTGGTGACAATAAAATATGAAATACCCAATATTATACATTTTAAAATAGCCAATAAAATAAAAATTAATAGCATCATTTACATAAAACCTTCTTTTGTTTTTTTCGTAACACATAATATAATTTATAATGTTATGTTGCGCAAAAACCACGGTTGGTTTGAGATGGCGCTCACATCTACCAAATAGCTTGTTCTGCAGAAACTCTAGATAAGCTCATCTGTTAAATACAATCAGCTGTGGAATTCTCGCTATATATATGTGTTACGTGACAAACTTTATATGGAACAGATTTGTTTATCGAGCATTTATCCATAAAAGGGTCTCTATTATAGGTTTTTTTTTTTAAATCTCAGTGTATAAAGTACATGCTATGTATATACAATTCTGCCAAACTGCGTAGCAGTTTGTGGGCAGATTGCGTAGCAGTTTGAGGCAGATTACGTAGCAGTTTGAGGCAAATTACGTAGCAGTTTGAGGCAGATTACGTAGCAGTTTGTAGGCAGTTATAGTGGTGTTTCTGCATTGTTAGTGCTTAATTTCGAGTATATTTTCCTTAGTTCAAGAGTGTCAGTGCATTCCCTAGGCATGGCTTGCTAGCATCTAATGAAGTCCCGAGCGACTTCTCCATTGCTTAGCTGTGCTACTCACTAACGCCTACTAAGTGCTACTCCATCGTCTGAACATTCGAATTAAAACAATTTTTACCTACTCCAGGAAGACTTCAGATTTTTTATACGGTCCGTATTTTTTATGTATGTAGCTATTACTCCAATATTTGTGCATTTTGAATCGACTTCCAAAAAAGGAGGAGGTTATCAATTCGACTGTTTTTTTAGTGTTTGTTACCTCGGAACTTTCGATTGGGTAAACCGAATTTGATGATTCTTTATTAATTTTATAACTGGTGCTTTCCGTATGGTTTCACTTCAATTTGGTCCAGTTCTGTCATTTTTATGAAGTCTTTTTTAAATTGAAAATTATCATACTTGATTCTGTTTTCCTGTGTAAAAAAAGCTCTCGAGGTTATCCCACAATTTCATTATCATTGACCCAGTCAAAGTAATTATTAAGGTTGCGCGATTTGAATACACGTTTTAAATGTCATCGGGACTTACGCGTATTATTTTAAGGTAAAAATAGGTAGTCAGCTCGAGACCACGGTCATTGTACAATGGTTGAAACGTCGAGCGAAAAGTACCTATTCTTACCTTACTAAAATAATGTGTGTAAGTCCCAATGTACATTTAAAACCATTGGACTGTCGTTTTTTTTACCAGCTCCAATAAATATGAATAATTTTGTTCAAGCACCTATTGATTTGGCAATAGCAAGGATTTTGCTAGAGCGTTTACCAATTTGAAGTCGATTTTTGAAAACAAGTCTATCCTTTGCGAAATATTGCCCGCCAAAGTGGCAAAAAGTCGCCCTCCCCCTTGCATTTCTAAACTATAAGTTATATAGTTTAAGACATAGAAACTTGTAACTTACAATACGGATAGGTCATATTTAAAATCTTCATACATAATTATTTCAAACATTATCTGATCATGACTTGGATGACTTGAGATGATACATCTCTGAAATTTGGCTGTCTATAGAGCTTCGTTTCTTTCGATTTTTTCTATAACCACCAATTTCTGAACTATTAATACAATTAAAAAAAAAATGGGTTTCAAATTGGATGGGAATTGAAAGTTACTATGAAAATCTACATAATATGCTGTCATGGGTATCAGCTAGTTTATTATTATAAGCAATCAAACTTTCCAATTACAATCAAAAAGTTTAGCTCAAAGAGAATGTTTGAACAGCGGCGCTAGCGCAGACCACTGACCAACCACTTTAATATTAAATGAAATCAACACAATCATTCACTAGTAAATAACTAGACCGAGCTAGTAAGTAAATAGCTGAACCAAATTGGACATAATAGCTCATGCGGGTAAACTTTGAATGTTTACTTTTGGGTATTTCATTACACATAATTAATATAGCTGAATTCTTCGACCAAATTATTTTGGTCGAAGGCTGAATTAAACTTACAAAATATGTTGCTAGTTTCGAGTTCCAATCATTTTTTTAGCGACAAAAAAGGAGGTTTACGATTCGACTGTATGTTTTTTTTTGTACTTGTATGTTTGTAACGCGATTACTCCGCAAATTATGAATTGATTTTGATGATTCTTTTTTTGTTTGGTACGTCGTACATACATTGATATTCATCAAAATCGGTAGTAGCTTGGTTTTTAAATCAAAATAACTAGAAAAAAATAATCATCCAAGTAAACGATGCGTATTTACAAGATTTGAAGTCGTTTTTTTATTGATAATTTAAATTAATCATTATAATCAATGAGTTTGTTGCGCTGGGCCAGAAGTCAACTAATACAAAATATACAAGAATGTGTCTTCTAGGTATTCCTCACCTCAGGAAGTTCTTTTGTACTAAAATTAAGTGTTACTATAGAGAGGGGCAATTTTTCTGCCGGTGTTTTGGGAAACTTGCCGCAAGGTGGCACTTTTGTTTTGTGGTTATTTTATTTTGTTTACTATTATTTCATATTGTGATAATGTAAATAGATAGCTTCGTAGTTTCAGACCTTGTAAATATATATATAGATATAGAAACTCTTTATTGTGTACACCAGAAATAAAAATTACACATACAATTGCCGGTAAATAGTATCTTAATGAATCTCTTACTTAGATAAATTAAAGATAATCTTTTTAAATCAATGAGAGGATGAAGATGACGTCCATCTATGTATGTATTTTTGATTTCGAAAGTAAGATGAGTCTTTCACACTAGAATTTCTTCCTTATCAGGTTATAATAATATAAATGTAGTAAATTCACGCAAATGGAACGCAGATGCGACAAACAGAAACCATTGCCGACCCGAGCGGGAGACAAACATCGTAAAAACTTACGTATACTGCGCTACAATCCGCAAACTTCCTAGTTAACTCAGAAAGTACCTCCTTCCAGGAAACCTCCGAGCCATATGTGAATTCCTTCTATCTAAAAAGAGAGATACAAGAACGGTCCACTCCCTGAATAACTAATGAAAGAAAAATCAAGCACTCAGAGTACCCCGACCTCTGCAGCTTTCGGCGCGATCAACCATTTTATTTTGCATATTATAGGCACAATAAAGTTTTATCGTTATATTTTCGGAAACCTTCCTTATCTTGTGAATCCGCTTACTTATTGAAAATCTAATCGAAGTTTCTGTGTGTACCTGTTGAATTGCAAAACAGGAATTGAGGTCTGATGGTATTACGATATTATGCGTAAATATTTAATTTTGCTACCGTTCTGTTCCTGGAACACGTGTATCTTTCGCTCATATTATTTTTAAAGAGTTTTGTTTTTTCTTAAATCCATTTAGAGCAAGCGTTTTAAGACATAAAAATACCCATTTATATTTACTAGGCAGAATCGATATTATCATTTAAGACAGGCACAAAGCATCCATGCGAAACTCAGTGAATAGTTTCTTTTTGTAGAACATAATATCTAAACCATGTTTATTTTTGGAAGTCAGAAAATTTTATCAAAATGTAAACAAATATTTCACGTCATTTGACAAAAATACCAGAACAACATTTTTAATATTAACGCGTTACAAAATGATAAAGTATGCATGTTATTGCAGCATAAATTTTTAAACGAAAACAAGAGTAAAAACGTATTCCATTTTTAAAATGTTTGACATTTTAACTACCCGCAGATTTTTTTGTAATGTAAATAAAATTGCGGCACGCAATCTGAACTGCCCTTCCAAATAATATGTCCGATGTTTTGTTAAAATATCTTTTGGTTGTGTAAAGTATAAGTATACTGGCCCACGTATTCATCAATATTCCATACATTATAGGCAAATTAATATTAACAAACTGTATTAAATTTGTGTGGTATTTCGTGACACAAATTCTACGTTTGACTAGTGTGGAAACCGAAACATCTGTGCGTCAAAGTGCCTTTATAAAAGGGATTCTTAGAAAAGTTGTTTTAACGACGAGAGTTCTACAAAACAAAAGAAATAAAAACTAAGGATTTATAAAACAAACAGTGTTAAATCAGACGGAACGAAATCTCAGTAAATATATTCTGTCAGTTTGTTTACTCTATTTAGACTATTTTGCTTGAAGTGTACGAATGTTTTTGTCAGATGTACCTACGAATCTTTTACTGAAACTATGTTTTTTTTTTCTATTTATCACGTAAGTGTAATTGTGAAATTTATTCAAGTTGTTTATAATTTCCATACCTTATGTTCATTAAATTACTATATAGTTGCGTTTTGCTGTTTCACCAGCGAGGAAATTTCTTCAGAATCTAAACATTTTTGCGGGATTAAAAGTATCCTGGAACGTTCCAGCCAGAGGGCTAGACTATCTATATTAAAAAACGACGTGAATCTGTTATGTAGTTGTTGAAACAGATACACTTTCGAATTTCTATCAGTAGTATGGTAGCATAGTTTTTAGTAAAAGAGTGCAAAAAAGTAAATTAATTGAAAACTTGTTTAATGAAAGTAATATCTACGATTTTATGATGGAAGTAATAACATATTAAATGTAATATTAATTATAATCAGCACAGAGAACATAGATCCTGCCCGTAGGTTAAACACATTCCAACAATACAAAGAACAATTTTAAAGCTCACACTCATAAGTCAAAAGCTTTCCCAAAGAAGAGCCTCGTAAAACTTCATTCGATCTGACATTATTTCACTCACAAACTTCAGATGTCGCCAGCTTCATAAAGGAAGAATATGTTTTACCAGTCGCGAGTTCGTCAGCAAATCTTGGGCGCGAGGTGGGAGGTACAAATTGTCGCGCCTGCGGCTACGTCGTGTTATGAAAACTTGGATCCACAGGTAAGGAGCTTCGGAGCAAACAATTTGTACGCTGCTTACACACTGAATAAACAGTGTTATCTTGCTCGCGTGCTCGCGTAATAGATACGTACTTGTTATGTTTTACTGGGCCTGTCTGATCTCGGTAGTAAAACTTTGTTGCGTGATGGCGGATATCTATGGTAATGTGGGGCTTCTATGATATCGATTGTGAGTATTGGTATGCAAATACGAACATCAAATAAAGCCAGTTGCAAGACTACTATGTTCATAGAATTTCCTGTTACATAATCAGTACATTCACGTACACAATATCTATAATAATATAATTATACAGGCTACGCATATGACCTGTACTTAGCCGAAAGAAGGTCTTTATACTCATTAATATGAAGAACTTTTACTATGATACCAACCCTGAAATCGCGAAAATTATCTGCTGTTCCATAGAAAATGGTCATTGACGATCGACAAAATGGATGGATATTTTTTTCGCGATTGCGGTCTTGATCCTATAGTAAAAGTTGTTCATAATGATGAGTACAATGACCTCCTTTCGGCATTGTACAGGGTATATGCGTAACCTTGTATTAAAGGCAATGTGTATATGTATGTAAGTATATTCCCTATGGAGTCTAAAACAGTTTGACCGATTTTGATGAAATTATCAGGTCCTCTTCAGATTAGCCCAGCAAGTAATCCTGTGTAGTTTGGTTGCGATCGGATCAGATCATATTACATCATAGAAAGAAAAAAAAAACTTCTAAGTAAAGGAGGTTGCTATCACTACCAAAGAGATTGCTTTAAGGAGGTATATAACACGGACGAAACCGCGGACACAGCTAGTAATATTATAAAAAGCGCGTAAGGTGTCGCGGCGTAAGTGACTGAGGTAAAGTCAACTTAACCCGATTTAGCGTAGATTCGGAATTCTTCCGCCGCTTTTCTACCCCACGTTGAGCCTCGACTGTTCTAAGCTTTCAATGAGGTATAATTTTAAATTTATAGTTTAAACCGAAAAGAGTTTACTTTTCCACGGCAGTAAGTACGCCATGACGCCGGCAATCAGCGTTAGGCCATAATTGGCGTACTTTTGTGAAAGAGCGTGGCGTAAAAGCACATTAGATGTAAAACACAAATAATCAAAGGATAGCTGTTTTTACTAGAAATAGTAAATTAGAAATGCAAAGAAACCACGAACATTTTCGATATATATTTAATCAACGTATAATTAAATTGTTTCCTTAAAGCAATTTCGAAAACCACTTACGGTCACAATATCATAACTTCGACCGAGCCGTTTCGAAATCTCAGTTTTAACATTCTATTACGACGTTTTAATATTTATAGCCTTACCGGCAACGTCGTAAGGTTGTAAATCGAAGCATGGGTCGAGTACTTACCTAAATATTGGTGGCAACCAGTAATGACGATCGCCTCAATTATTAACATGCTGTAAACCCATTACTGCGATAGACCACTTAATACAACGTAGTCTAAAGTAAGTATAGCACTTATTGGTGAATTTCCGTATTTATGCAAACAATTATTTTCCTTAATTGCTTGACCGGGACGCTGGGATACAGACTCGAGTTACAGTCTTAATGAACTAAATAATGTAATAGATATTTTCTGACCTTCCGTGATAATAATTATAAGTCGGAAGCTTTATTTTCATGTTGAATATAGATTACCATAAATTGCTTCGTCATTATCCACATTTTTTATTGTTTTTTGTAGTAATTTATAATTTTTTGGTAATATTAGATAGAAAACTCTTTATTGTTCACACCAAAAATTACATACGTACATAGTAGGTAACATAAAAAACAACTTAAAAACTAGTGAAACAATTGGCGCCTTTTCGCTATAAGCGATCTCTTTCAGGCAACCTTAAATACAATAAGGCAAAGGTAGGCCTTATTGTATTTAATATATTTAATATAATGTTTGTTAAAAATGTAGAGACTTTTTCTGGTGTTTTTTTTTGGATAAAGTTTTAAAAACACTCTTTTAAACACTGTTTGTTTGTTCACTACAGTTATGAGGATATTTACCGTGATAAGTTTGCGAATGGAGCTCCCGATATTGTCCTATATATAACTGTATAAATCTAACGTTATAATAGTGAATTACTCAATAGCAATCGAATTATGCCGATACATTACTTTTATATCCTACTTTTGTGGATGAATGTATTTGTATGTAATTTAACAATTTGAACGATATATCTAATAAATTGCTAATCAGCTTAGTAGCCGCTCTAATAAGAACCACTTATCAACAATTTGCTCATTCTGTTTACAAACCCACATGTGCAAATTGGATTATTATTATTGTTGACACAAACATAGCATAATATGTGAATAGGTACTTAGTATGTTGACTCAGTGAGCGTTTAGGGCTTAAATATTTGAGGAGCTAGAGTAGATTAACTGTGTTGTGTTGCTGGTTTTGCTCATTGTAATGGTTAACAATGGCTCACCAACGCGGGCCGCTAGCGGCCCAGCGAAACACGTGACTTCGATAGTTTTTTTCCTTTTATTGTAAATTGTCTTCGCTTAAAACTCACGCTCGCGGGCCGCTTGCGGCCTAGCGAACTGCGCGATCTCGACGGTTTTATAAAAAAAAAACTGATCATCACTCACTCTTGCAGGCCGCCTGTCAGGCCGTACTACCTCGAAGGTTTTTTAAATTTTGAAATAAAGAGTAGTGTGTTTTTAATTATGCGTCAACTTCCGTATCTACATCAAATTTGATATTTATTCATTGGACCTTAGAAGAGATAAGTGGTTATGCTGTCCCACAGGAACCAAATTTTTTGTAGGATAAAAATTATTGAGTGTTTTAATGTGGCTTATTACCCACCTCTATACCAAATTTCATACTTATTAGTTAAGCCACTGCGGAGATAAATAAATAAACAAATACATATTAGGGTCATTTTTGCACACACGGTCATCTGACCCCAAACTAAGCAAAGCTTGTAATATGGCTACCAGAGACTGATATACGTACATATATATATTTAAATACATACTTAAATAGATATTAACACCCAGATATAGAACAAACACAAATGTTTATCACATAAATGTTTGCCCTAGGTGGGAATCGAACCCACGCCTCCAAGCGCAGAAGGTAGGTTCACTACCAACTGAGCCACCGGGGCTGTCAATGGATGGTTATGCTATCCCATGGGAACTGCTATTATATTTAGCTTTTATCCAATTTGTCTCCAGCTACTGATATGTCTCCTGTCGTTTCCGCTATCCTCTTCGGCCCTGTCCGAGCCTCATCCATTGCTTTCCGACTTGCCGGACAATTATCATTTGATCATTGTACTGGTGGTCTGCCTAACTAACAACCGATTTAAAAATATTCGTGTTCTGATTTTAAGCGATATAAAGCTTTATCACTCATGCTGTAAAAAGATACATAAATTCATCACGTTAAATTTATTTTTCAACAGAAACTCAATAACACTGTTTTAAACTACCACAGTTTTTTCACTACGGTTATATGATTATTAACGGAATATTAACCGTGATAAGGTAAATATGTGTAGATGGAGCTTTTAAAGTTTTTTATTATTTTTATTTTAGAATAGTCTTGCGCTTGGCCGCCAACTCGCCTGATGTTAAGCGATGATGCGGCCTACGGTGGATCACGCTTGCCTAGAAGAAACCGATTCACTCTTGACTTAAAGACACCCAGATTGTAACTATCGGGGAACAGTGCATTTCACAAACTAGCAGTTCGCACAATAAAAGTAGAATCAAAGCGCTTCGTACGGGTTTTCGGAACGTCAACCATAAAGCGGTGTCGATTTTTCGTGCCCGCTCTGGCAGTCCGATAGAAAAAAGGATAGGAGGGAATTAAATAATGCCTGAATAAGCTGTGGTTATTCAGACAACGTGCGTATTTATTTGCATTATTTACGACTATTAGACTATAAATTTAAACAATAGAGATCTAGTTTAAGATATAGCACCTACAGACCTACAAGCAAAGCCATACTTTACAGTTGCGTGCTACTGTCTCATAGATGCCGCTACTTTGATCTACTCACCCTTTTTACAGTGCGATGATATCAAAAGTTATTGCTTTAGTGATTTGTTGAAACGTTAATTACGGAGGGGTGTAAATTAATGATTATAATACGCTTTTTTTATCTAACATCTAGATACTTACTGTGTAAAGGGGTAAGAGGTTTAGGTTAAGTGCACACGTGCTTAGGGGAGCAAAAGAGTTTTTTTTATCAGGCAAAGGATCATTATGGTAAACAAAAATCCGGAAAACTTGCATGTCAAACTGAGTTCAACGGACAATTTTTAACCAACATTTTGAAGATTTTTATTTGAAACTTGTTATAATGTTGTCGATGAATAGCATCTTTCCTGTCTTTCACTACATTATTGCACGGGATTTTTACCTTAACATTTGCATCCATCTTTGCACAATAGCCATGTGTACTTAGCTTAAAGCAAGGGTGTGTTATGAGCTCAGAACACGCCTCTGATAATTGCCGGTGGCCGCGAGTGGCGGAAGTAGATAAAATATGTTCACGCACGCCTCGATACCGGTAGAACATCGTTCCGGGGCTTCGAGTGCCTACCTAGCGGGGTTATGAGGATGTAACCCACTTAAAGATAGGGTGTAAGTAGGTGAAGTGCCCGAGATTAAATTAATGACATGGGGTTTTAGAATATGTAAGTGGTTATTAAAATAGCTTTAACTGAAAGTTGGCTTAAGTCAGTTTTATTGTAAGTAATAAAAATATATTAAACTAAGTAGGCACTGGAAACATTTTTATAAAACATAAAACCTAGAAATTCATTATTTAAAATGGTTTGTAAAATGTTCCTAAACTGCACTGTCAGTTCAACTCATTGCTGTTTCCGCTTTTTAAAACCTTACTCGAGAACACTAAAGTAATAAGATCTAAGATCCAGAAATACCCAGGAAGCAGTTATTTATATTTCATAGAAAAAGTTCTCAGTAAACGTTCATGAATGAATAAGAGAGCGCAGACTTAGTTCGCGCGAGTCGTCTTTGCAACTATCGTTTTAAGTGGCAAGTCGTAGAATTGCTAAAAAGCACGTGCGCCGAGTTTCGTAAATAGTTCTAATCTTTTGCCGAAGCTGTAGAGTTGAGCGAGTCGAGCAAACAGAGACTTGTCCAAGTTTGACTCGAAGCGTGATTACAGCGTCACAACCGCACGCCGCAGCGCGATCTCTTCACCACCTTTATTCAACTTTTTCTTAACTCCTAATAGTTGTAACATTGTGGAGAGTTCAAAAAAGCAATTTCGAGCTTCCACCTAGCCGCAGTTTATGGTAATGCTGGTGTGTCCCGTCTATAGCTTTGTTTAAAATTGTGCAATACTTGTTTCGTAACTGCGCCTGTGGTTTTCAGGTGCCTTAAACAATGGCACTATGGAAGTTCGTTTTGGAATCTTTGTTTGCGTAGCGGATACCGTTTGAAATACTGTATATTTTTAAACTAGCTAGCCGAGGGTTTGTGTTCCAAACTCTGTGCTAACAGGATTTAAAAAAAGTCAATGAAAGAGTTGACTGGTATCAAATGTTTTCTATCGTTTTGTACTCGTACGCATTGGGATCCTTGCATCCGTAAATTTTTATGTTACAGTAAAAAAACTTGCGTGAAAAATACAGAGTTGACACGGAATAGTGGCGTCAAGCCGAGTGGAGATTTTTATACTCGTTGAAATTATACACTTTTAACAAATTTTATCGCGTGAATTTTGCATTAAATCAGCTCCAAGTCGCCGACTAGCAAGAAACAATGCGTGACCTGAACCGATGACGTTCTCTCTAAGACCCATTTCGGGTCGCTGCGCAGTAAGTAAGTTGCATTAACCGGGTGCTCTGAAAGATTTACTCCCTTTCAATTTAGAAGTACTGTTCCGTGCAGCCCTGTGGATCTGTGTGTTAGATGGTAGAGCTTACACAAAATATAGAGTGAAAACACGATGTTGGTGGGTACGTATAGATACGCCCTCTGGCGGACGTGGTCCCGGATGTTTCCGGCCCGGCTTATCACCCCGATAACGCTGCGTATGAACATACAACCTAACGTGTATGATTGTATAGGTTAACTTGGTTGCGGCCAGCTATTTTGTAGGAAAACATTTTTAACCCCTGACGCAAAAAGGGGTGTTTTTTTTCCTAACTTTCAATGGTTATGGTTTCACTAAAAAAAGTTCGTAATCTAGGATCGCACTATTAAATGTTCGATGAACGTTAGTATGTAATAATGATGGTGCTGCAAAATATCAATAGAGAGAATCTTATTGCGATGAACATTTAGTTCGAAAGCTTGATAAAATATGAAGGATCAGATCCCAAATCTCAGAAACGAAAGCATGACTCGTACTATTCGTACGTGTAAGGATTTTATTAATTAATCAAAATAACAAAGTGTATTTTAAATGTATGCTACCAACTGAGAAGTATGACTGATTTGCATGTTTGACGTTGACATTTCAAGTTCTCCTTCGATGTTGCCATTTGAATAAAGTATGCAACATCGTAGGATAAGGATGAAAAACAAAGCAATTAGTCTAACAAATATTTTTTTGCATTATGCATTTTTTTGATTGGCGATGCGAACCATCGGTATTTTGTCTAGACCATTTAAATAGTAAATCCCCAAGAGCGGAACAACATTTCAAATATTAATAAAAACGCATATTTTGTTATACTCGCATGAGAAACATAACCACCCTACATAGCTGCTCTTACATCCACTAATCTAGTTAAAGAACATTGATCCCCTTTTTATAAGGCGATAGAGGGGAAAGCGAGATAACTCTGCTTATTTCCGAAATTAGTTCCCAACTATACCGTTATCGAAACTTGTACACGGCCCAATCTGCGTAATATTACACAAGTTCTTGATTAAATTTAATAAAACCAAGACGGTTACCTAATTGCGCGGCGGAAGTTTCATTAACGAGTGTTCGATTCCTACAGCTTCGATCAAAATGGATACCGTGTTGCAGTTACATGGTTACCGCGTGGTTTGACTTGAAACAACATTTAACATGTTTACGTTGTACTTAAGTAGGCTAGCTGGGCCCGTATTCTCTACCTCACATGAGGTTCCTTGCTATAAACGCATGATATCATAACATGAAAATGTAATTGAAAAACGAACTCTTTGCCCTTAGTCTCTATGGCCATAATAAACTCATACCACGACCGCGTTATTTTCTATGTGTTAAAATTGCCATGTCAAGTGCTAACACGATAAATTCTTACAGTTATAGACAACGATATAATTCCTAAGTGTCAGATATGTTTTGTTTTACGACACGGGCGAAGCCATGGGCAAACGTTTATCATAGACATGGCAATGACTACACACAACGAAAGCAACCGTTTTAGAATATATATTTTACATCAAATATTTTTGTACCCGTTTTAGAATATATTTTTTAAATCAAATATTAGGATTTCGTTTGGCCGCTATCTCGCCTGATGTTAAGCGATGGTGTGGTCTGTGATGGATAACACTTGCTTAGAGGAAATTTATTCAATCGCACTTTGGAGACACTTAAATTTTATGTATCGCTAAACACTCACTCAGGCAGCGCATTCCAAAGCTTAGCGATTGGTACAATAAGGTGAAATCAAAACAATAAAGTTAGTTTGATAAGTAGGTAGTTAATAAATATTGCAAATTCTCGTGTACTCTCTAAAATTTAGGTACTGCTGTTCGTAATTATTCGTAGAGCTTCAATCGATCGAGATCTGTCGGCATCCCGAGTTTCGACTAACAATGATACGCGGGCTTATTCCGAAGCGAAACCGAGATTGCCATCACGAATCGAAATATCGAAATTAAATGTAGCTGGAACTAATTGAGTAGCTCGAGTCTGAAGTGTTCGGCTAAAGATGTGGCCGGATTTTAATTTTTAAGCTCAATTGCGATTTCAAATTTCAATATTTATTTCTGTGAGCAGCGGAATTTTTTGCTAGATTCAGTAATTAGGTTTCATAACTGAGTACATTACTAGTCTTTTGAGTTACCATTTTTAGATTATAAAATAGAAATCATTTCAGCTCTTGATAAAGTGTTTTTTAAAACTCAGATATTGTATTTATTATTTAAAGAACACATTTCGAGTTGAAGTACTGTCCCAGCGTATTTATTTACTCTTTTCTATGTGAGTAGGTATGTTTGTTAGTACTCATTTCATAGCGGCTAAACATATTTAAATGAAATTTGGCATGAAGCTTTTACAATACACATTTTTTATGTCATAGGTGGCAAATAAGCTGACAGGCCGCCAGGGGTATCACAGATACATTTCCAACCTTTAAAGACTCTATTAACAGCCTTTTTGAAAACTAACCGAGTAAGAACTATAATATGGGGTTCCCCATATTATAGTTATTACTCGGAAATACTGCGGGAGCTCATTCCACAAATTGAAGGTGAAAGGCAAAAAAGATCGCGTAAAACGCATTAACACATAGGCGACTTTTTGTCCCGAAATATTAACGAACCTTTTATGATAGCGGATAAATTTGCAGGGCGTTGCTGTCTTGTACTATATCTTCCTTAGGTGCTAAGATATTTGTTTTTGTGAATTAGTTCTCTTACTTATTTTAGTAAAATTCTTACTAGTTATTGGCGTATTGATAAATCGGTCAGTAAAAACCAGCCAATCAGTATTACAATCGATCATAAAACATTACATCCCATTACGTCGCGATTGGCTCATTTAGGAACGGTGGGAAATGGAAACCCACATACCCACCCCGCCTTAATGAGATTTGTCTCCGCGCTTGATTTCATCTGACGATTAATCTACGATTCTGGAGCTCGATTTTCTTATAATATCCTTTTGAGATGACGCCGTAAATCTCACGCAGCCGGTTGCGAGTTTTAATTGAAAATGAGAAGACACAATCCCATTTTATGATTACGGTTTCTTAATGATGAGTCGACGCCATTTAGTTTGTACGGGTGTTTTGTTTCGGGTGTTCAGAATGCTGGCTTCTATTTCGGGCAGAAATTGAGCATTGCCATTCAACGTGGCAATGCCCCCAGCATTCTGGGGACCTTTCCCTCCACTAATGGTCTTTTAGTTTAATTTTTTATTTATTTATTTTAAGTTTTAGTTTTTAGTTAAAATTTTAAGTTTTCTTTAATTTTCTATTTTTTAAGTTGTGCATAATAAATTAATTAGTTTGTACGTAATGTGTACGTGTATGTGTGTGTGTGTACGTTTGTAATAAAGATTTGTGTAAGTGTAAATTCTAGAAATATTTACTAAACATTACACTAATCTTATAAATGCGAAACTTTGTGTGTTTGTGTGTGAGTGTATGTGCGTGTGTGTGTGTGTGTGTGTGTGTGTGTGTGTGTGTGTGTGTGTGTTGATCTTCGGTTCTGCACCAATGACTTATTTAATAGTTAAATAAATTGCGTGCAGTTTCAATGTCAGCGCTCAACAACGGTGAAGGAAAACATGGTGAGGAAACTTGTATGTGCAAGAACCTCACTGAGAGAAGGCCTATGTCCTAGCAGTGGAAACATGATAGGCTGATAATGATGATGTGTATGACAAAAACCCTACAAGAAAGAATATAATACTAATAATTTGGATAAATCGAAATTGTTGGCAAGTAAAATTTGTTTAAGACTTTAAGGCCGCAGGAAATCATCAGAAAAGACTGGCCTGAGCCTGAGTCTTTTCCGGTACTGAAACTGGAAAATATGTGAAAAGCGTGATGAAGAGGATGCCTATAATCAGCAGTGGATCACAAAAGGTTTATAATGATGGAGAAATAGTAAAAAAATGGTCAGATTAAGGCGTAATGTGAGAAATTGCCTTTTTTCAAATTTAATCAAAAGCGATTTGAAACATCTAAGATTGGTGTGTTTATGTCACTTTTGGTAGGGATATACGTTATTTATGTTAAAACTAGGAAAAATAACAGCGTAAATGATAATTCACTTTCATTTACGGTGTTATTTCAAGTTCGCAAAGTTAGCAAGCGAGTAATTCTCGTTTAGTAAATATTAAAACAATATTTTTACATCAATGAGATGGAATTTGTTAGATTTGTTCGTATTTTACGTCGATTACCAAACCATTATCTAATTATTATTACAAATCTATATTAAAAAGACTTTACCTGAAAACCTCATCAGGCTAACTAGAATACTGCTTAATTAAGGAAATGAGATGTTAATTGAAACAGTATTAGTTTAAGCGACAACCAAGCGCTTAAGAACTCAAGGTAGGTATCGTGCTATGTTAAAAGAAAACACGCTATGGAGTGCATCAGCTCGTTAACGCTTTCTACGAAACTTACGAAGGAAACAACGGTATTGAAACGCTCACACTAGAGGCACGCTATGATCGCTGTTGCACTTAGTTGCACTTATTCTAAAGGTGTATACGGGCGGCGCATTCCAGTCAACGCGTAACGGTGTTAAACACGCGTAGAAGTGAATATGCGTACAAAACTTGTTAGCCTTGGACTGTAGGACTTGGAAGAGAACTCAACAGTTCGCTTCTATGCGCCGCGACACGTAGGGAAAAGTTACTAATACGGACTGTCAATACATCGCATCGTATACAGTCTCGCGCGACCCGCGTACTTATGTTAAGTGTGGCTGTAGGTACGAACAGCGCGTTGTAATGTACGAGTAACCGCGTACTACGCGTGAATAGCACAAGAACGTGCAGTCCAAAGTACGGCTTTCGATGGAAAATTTATACTATTAAAAATAGATGTTAGTCGTTACCTAATTTAATAATATTAACAATGATAACAATTTATTATTAAAGCAATGATGCACGCTTTACATAAGGCTCTATTTACGATGGAGCAGGCTTACTTAGAAGAAACCGATTCACTCGCGATTTGAAGATACCCAATACCAAACCAACCAAACCATATTACTACGTTTATGCCGAAGTGAAATAGTTGAGTCATAATATATGATTGTATTTAATTTTCAAAGTCAATTAAGAAGCAAGAGCAGAGGTTAACCCTTAGTTTTGGCGTAAGAACATCGGTCATGAGTATTAAAGCTTCACCTTGGAGTTGTGGTACATTACGTACGTACCTACAGCAGTAGTTCAGCACTTCAGAACTTTGTGAACCGTAAGTGGATTTAATTTAGCAAGAGATACGTTTTAACTAGATACTCGTATAAGATACGTGGTAAGTACGTTTATGGAATTATAAGTTTTGCTAACATTGATACTAGTTAGGGAAGGAGCTGCAACACCACAAAACTCAAACCACTAGTAATTTTTATGGTTTTTTACAAGGCAGCTTTTGTTTTGGGTACACAAATGCTAGCCTGTGGAATGCGCTGCCAGAATGGGTGTTTTCTGGTAGTTACAATTTGGGTGTCTTCAAATCACGTGTGAATCGGATTTTTTCAGGCAAGCGCGCTTTATCGTTGACCGCATTATCGCTTTACGCATGAGTTGGCGGCAAAATTTAAGCCTATTACTAAATATTAATAAATAATTACATCATAAATGGTTGTAAGTATAAATGTCATCAAATAATTTCTGACATAATTTTTACACTAAAAACACCTTAAATCCAAGATTTTCTCATTTACGTATGAAAAAACAAGTAATTCATTCGGAAACAATAACGAAATCGGAACAAAATAAATGCACACCTGTTTTTTTTATATCAAATTATCGTTATGAAACATTGAGTGCGGAACGATTTCCGTGAAAAAACCTCCCACATTGGAGCCGGCGGCAAGATAAAAACGGAAATAAAACCGATATTAATTTAATCGAAGCTCCTCTTCATTAGTTTCAGTCGTGCGGTTGAATGGGCAAACAAATAAAAATGTTTGATCTCGCCAGTTATGCAGTTCGAACAATATTTGAATCATTACAATTGGCCGCACTTGCCACGTAACGCAGCCCAGTACAATGCATGGAATGCGCATTTAAGCAATAATATTTCTGTATCTGTAGTTTGGAATTGATTTATTTTGTTCTGTTAATTATATGGTAATCGGTATAGCAGTTTGTTTTGTTACTGAGCTGGTTTTACAGCTAATTTGTTTGTTCAAAAGGCTCGCGGAATGCAATTACTCTGATTTTTGCTATGCATTTTAACGACTTTAATTATTATTGTATTACCATGAATTTTGATTATGAATGTTTTTGGTATCAATTTAGAGCCAACATTGGTTATAAGTTTCAGATACATAACAGATTCATCAAACATAAATTATGATATTGTTTTTTTTTTTTAATGAGTATAATATATATATAAATATATATTTTCAAATCAGAAGAATTTTTATGGGACTAGCATGTTTACAGGAAATGCAGAAGAATTTCTAATAAAACAGCAATATTTGTCAGAAAAACTATCAACATGTTTTTGGTATCAAATTTTGGCTTTCATGTTTGTTGTTTGGATCCGACCAATGCTAAAATTCGAATAACAAATAATAATAAAGGGCCATGTTTAAGTTTGTTGGCAAATCGGGTTTTAAAGTCGCACAAATCGTGCGAATTCCAACACGTTTGGTAATAAGCCAAGAGTCGGAGCGCGCATACGTCTGGCGAGTACTCGAGCAAGTCGAGTGGCCCACCGCATTCGTTAGCGGCCGCGTGACGAACTCCACTCTCCATCCCACTCTGTCCCACTCCTCAGCTCTTTTCATTAGGAAGTAATTCAGAGTACCGGGCACTCTTCCGCTTCATTCCTCTACGTTTGTGTGTGGAGAGAGTTCTTGTTGCGACGCTGAATCAGGTGACGCTTTTGTGACTAGATTAAAGAGAACACGTTTTCTTAGTTGCGCCTCGGGACGCGAGCCGTATTCTTTGTAAGCTATATTTAGAATTAAGGTCTCGGTTGGGCGGAATTGTTGCGGCTTTTGTATAACGCATGACGCTGGCAAAAAATGCCGAGTTAGCATGAGACCACATCTTAAAAGCATCGCATATAAAGTGACTAAAAGTCATGGCTTTCACAAGTTTCATCTACATTTTTACAGTCAGTCAGTCAGTTTCAGTCTACATTTTGTCTACATTTTGTCAGGCTTTTTGCGAAAGTAACATTTGAAAACAATTCTATTTGTTTAGGTAGTAAAACGTATTAAACCTTAAATGTTACAATGTAGAAAAGAATGCACAACAGTTTCTTTTAAAATAATTGTTCGTGCATACGTCGCTTCGCCCGTTCTCGTCCGCTAAAACAGTGTGTAAAAGCAATTTGGTAATGCACTTTTATCTACGTTAGTTGTGTGTAGTGCGCCTTAAGTGATGGTTTCGAGCATACGAAATCTCGGCTAAGAGGTGCGGACAAAAACATCTTGAGTACATTACGTGTTTAAGGGTACCATTTTTGTTTAGTAAACGTTTTTCGGATGAAGACAAAGAATCCACTTTACTGATTAGGCCAATTTTTTCCCCAAGTCACTAAAACTGGCATTTAGTTCTGATAGCTTTTGTTTAAACTTTCATTATGGATTATTTAAATGCTAAAAACAATTTAAAAATTTACACCTGCACCGTCGGCTGAAGCTACGGCCGCCCTCTTATTGATCTCTATATTATTGAACTTTCTTTCAAACTAATCTAATCGTTGGTGACATCATCTGTAATTCATGTTCGCTTCGGGTCCGAAATATCGGCCGCGCAATATCGCTATCAGGTGATAGCGCCGGTTTGCATCCTGTCAGTCGCCACACGTTTTGATAGTCTATAACGGTACCTTTCACCATATTTCACGCAAATCCATTCAGCCGTTACGGAGTTGAGTGACACACTTACAGGTTTTCTCTTTTTATAAAATTTGTGTGATTCTAAATACAATTATATATTCATTATTCAGGTGGTTACTTCTACGGCTAGAACGAAATATAATCGTTTTTTTTTTAAATCGAAAGCATGTTTCTTTCCGGTCATTCTTAGCTATGTTTGATCAAAAAGTGTCAAGCGTTTTAAAGGTATAAGCCCTTAAATCGTTTTTTTTTTTACTCGGTCCAAGTATTTATTTGCTGCAATAACGTCTGATAACTTTTACTAGGTTCTTGATCGTAAGACTGTAGCAGGTATTTTACGATGTACTTCAATGAAATATTATATAATTTTATTCAATTTTATACAATGTTACTGCAGCTTTCAAATCAAATAAATACTACCTAGTTTACGTACTTAGCAGGCAGAATTGTACGCATAAAATCGATTCATATTCATATAATAGTGTTGCTAATAACTGAACAATATCAATTAATATATTCGTATTCATTATAATAATCAACAGCGGCAAGTAATGGAAAAGCAAAAGGGCATTTAACATCAAAAGGCCTTACGAGGCAGAACTTAATCCCAGCAATTACACTAATGATTACATAACACCAGGGACATGAAACAAAATATAAACAAAGGCATCTAGAGTCGCGTGAGTTGACCCTTGTGCCTAGAGGAGGACTATTAAGTAGGGTCGGTTCACTTAAAATTACCCCAGGGATTTCAAACCCCGATTTACTGGACATAGAATGAGCAATAAAAATATAATTACATTGTTTTACTCCGAATTAACGAGTAATGTACGAAAAAAAGCGAAAAAATTAAGTATTTACGACGAGAATCGGATCTAAATTACACTTTTGGGGGCATTATTACAAAATGGCGAATTACTTGAAACACTCCGCGGACGTGACAGTATTAAGGATTTTCTTTAATGTCGGCAAATAAATAGCGAGGGAGGTCGCGTTATCTTCTCTTTTCATTATAACGAACACCATCCAGGGTCTATTACATTAAAATCATGTTAATTACTTGAGTAAGGCGCAGGTGTATGCGGGCTGATTCCTAGTCACACAAAGCCTCTGTCGACTGCATAAAGCGTGTATATTTACGCAAAAAGCGTATCGCTCGGATCAATCGCGCGTTTATCGCCGGACAAAATCTGTTGCGCGTGTGTAAAGCACGTACCGCGCGCGTTATCGCGCTGGAGATCGCAAAACGAACGATATTAGTACCATTCGTCTTTGTCGTACCGTTTCCTAATTTGAATAATCGTTGGTGAGAATGCAGAGTGATTTGCCGCAGCGAAGGATGGATCCGACGATTGTAACGCTTTCTACATTTTATTCTCCCCTACTAGCACGCCGTTAAGGCAGAAAGAAAATTGCGCAAAGAAAAACAAGAACGATAATTCACTAGCACAAAGGGAGAAGGGAAAAATGCGAAGTGTGAATTTTCTCATTACGCCACAAATCAACTGTTAAAACAAATATTTAAAAAGAGAAAGGAATTTGCAGACTACAAAACGCTCCTCATCCCTGGCTACTGGCAAATGCGAAATCCGATTTAATTTATTTTTATCGCGGGGCTTTATAATTTCATTTTCGCACTTTCCATTTCGAGAGAACGCCCGCGCCGCGGACCACCGCTCTATCCGAATGAGATCTCCCCGAAATCAGGTACAAAAGAACGATAATGAACGCTCACTGCTTGCTACGTAATCTAAATTATTATACGAGTCGAAATTCTTACTTGGCAGCGAAAGAAATCGACTTTATCTTGGGCAACGGGAGATGTTTAATAAAATTAAAATGTCGGAGCAAGCCCCTTTTCGATGTTTACGGTAGCTTTCTAACAGTATTTCGATTCTAATTTTATTTCGTCTAAAGAAAAACGCTTCACTAGTCTCTACTCGCTCGGTAGTAAAGAAATCAAAGACTAGAACCGTACTTCATGATGTTTTAGTGACTTTTTGGGTTTATTTAGGTTTATATCAATTGTAAGTTTTTCTTGCACGATTAATTGAAGTGCTGGCATACAAAATGAAGTTCCAGATGTGCCAGTTCTATATAAAAAACTGTCGCAGCAAGACGAAAATAGTTGTTACTTTTAGCCTGAAAGTAGGTAGCGCTGTCACGTCGACTTCTAGCTATCACAGAGATTGAAGAATGCAAGGCGCGGGAAACTTTTATGTTCCCAAAATACGCGGCGCTGCTGCGGCCCACGGTTCGTCGGCGCCGCACATCGATTCCACCCTCTGCCCTCACCGCTAACTCTATTTTTCCACTTCCTTTTCCCTGCCAACCGTACGACTGACTTGTATTAACTTCATAACTTGTTAAACACAACTTTCAGAAATATGAGATAAGAGCCCTGGAGAGATTTGAAAGAAATGTTACAGACGGCGGGTCTACATTACATTCCGGAGAGTCACTTAAGGTTTTTTCGACGACAACGTATCGCATTTCCGACGAAGAACGCTCCGTATTTTATTTAATAAGAGGTCGTGGGGATAATGGCAGATGATGTCCGGGTCGCACTCTAAAATATAATCCGGCTAAAGGAGTCGTCTCCTGAAATAGCAGTTTCGGTAATCTGGAGTCATCACTGAGCTGAGCTGAGCTGTAACTAGGCAAATGCACCATGTAACATGGCTCAGTGCCACGAGAGGCCCGCCACCATCTCCGCGCTTTGCATTGTTCCCACTAATGATTCTATAACCGTGATTTTATTAGGCGATTCAATTTTAACCGTTCCTAAAATTGTACGGTACTCTATTTCGACGGAGCGTGGTGAGCTTCAAAAGGTGTTTTCCGAGCAAGAGGTAGGTATTTAATTATAATTGCAACCATAATTAAATTTAACGTAATATAGTCATCTTAAAGCCTAAAAAAACATGAAGATCAGCTGATGAACCGTGACGCAGTGCAGTGAAGTCACGTTGGAATATGAAAAAATTAACTTTGAAGAAAGTTAGTTAAAATCGAATCTGACAGAGGTTAAAATGTAGCCGTATTGCAACTACACCAGCGCGCTCAGTTAATAAAGCACCTTATTCGAAATAACAACGCGACCCGCCGCTGATGTCTAACTTAAATAAGATTTAATATTCCTATCTTACAGGAAACTTCTTGAAGGAGCGTGTGTAATCAAAATCTGCAGTGAGAAACTTTCTACGGGAATCTCAGAGCAATTGCAGACCCAGCTCGCTTTGCCGTTAAAAAGTGAAATGAACTTGTCGCTTAAAACTAATTTCATTCCCGACTTTCGTGTTAGAATAGTTTTTGCGTGTTTTGCACTTTTTCCACACAGTTTAAAAATCAATTTCTTGGAGCTCTGAAAGGGCAAGTTGTAAGGTGTTTACTCCGTGCCAGCGACTTCCACGGTCCGATGTATACGAAACTTAAACCTTTCCCGCTCGCTGCTACAGATTTTCTTTTCGAAATTAACTAAGTTTAGGCGAAATATTAGCAAAAGACTTCCTTCTACACAAAAAAAGAGTACTCTCACAAAACCTTTGCCACAGGTTTTTTTATAAAATTAAGAAAGTGAATTTGGTTAACTTCTTACAAAGTTATGTCGTGCAAATTTTCATCTACGGTTACGTGCGTTTTGACTAAACTTTTTTTACTGCCAAGCTCAATTTTGTTAATCCGGTGCCAAGTTTTTTCTTGAAATAATAAGCAAGCTTCCTTAGAGTGCGCAATCAGATAAATCCTTGCAAGACAGAAAAAAACTATTAAACGTGACCAAGTACGTTTGTGACAGAGCGAACGGAGTGGCCCTTGTCCTTCAAGAGCGCAATTAGTTCGCTTTTTGCTGCACTCAGACGCTTTGAGTAATGATTGGACGTTGAGCGCGAGCGAATTGTGGTTGTTTACGCCAGCTACTAACGCTGATTTATCGCCGAGGTCGACACTTGAATAAAACTACACGAAATCATAATTACACCACCGTTTAATATCAATATCTCGCGATCTAACACGATAAGGCCGCTATAAAAGTTTATCACGATTAAAAAGCCAAGTCGCTTTCATTACAGGAAAAGACAGGGTACTGTTAAAGCGCACTAACAGAGAATTGCATCCATATCATGCAAATGTGTAGGCGTGGTTAAACTTGGCACCGAACACGCGCTCTCGCGATCCTGCAAATGTGTGCTGTATGCTTATCAGCTGTGATTCATTCCTTCGTACACTTGAGGACAGTCTACACTAACATTATGTGAATGCGTGGCGATGTTACTTAGTAACAAAGCGCCACAGACTTCATTTTATATTGCGGATAAGGACGCTCATATGTCCCAGGGATTCACTGACGCTTTGTCGAGGGAGAAAAGAATGGATCGTGATGAGAAATGTGCTGGAATAATTTATCTTTGGGTTAGTTTAGGGAATGAAGCTTGTCTCCGGCAGAAACACGCGGATGACGGCTTACTTCTAATTCAGGGACGCGTTTTCGAAAGAGATAAAGCGTTGCGCTTGAGTAGGTAGTTATTGGGCACGCTGTACCACTTGGTCGCTGTTACAACTTCAGGTCGTATGCTCGAGGGATATCGACTGCGTTGCTCCACCTTCAGCTATCGCTTCAGGTGGAGTTCAACGCGGTCGATATCCCTCGAGCATACAACCTGAAGTTGTAACAGCGGGCCAAGTGGTACAGCGTGCCCAATCACAATGTAAAATTGAGTCAAGATAGACATTTAGATAATTATATCACTCACCTAGTCGATGGTGTAATTTATAACTTCACATTTGAATACAAAGTCACTTTCACACCACTTACTACTCTTTATAGCGATGGTGAGATATAATAACGTAACATAATGTGTATGAAAAATTGTGAATAAGAAAGAAAACTAGATAAAGTTATAATTTTATAGGTACTGTTCAGATCAGAATAGATTTATTGTACCTAAGTGGTTTGCTATTACTTCTCAAAGTCTCTGCGTACTGATTTTCATCGGCAGAGATAACACAGGAGTATCAGGAAATGTGCACCAATTTCAGTGTGCGTACTAATGATCATCCCCACAAGAAATTGGTACAAGTTCTGCAAAAGTGACTGCGTACTAATTTTCATCCCCAGTCGCTAGATAGCAGTAATTTCCACTCCACATACTACATAGAAAATGTGCTCGATTTCAGTGTGCGTACCTATGATCGTCCCCACAAGAAATTGGCACATGTTCTGTAATAATGACTGCGTACTAATTTTCATCTGCAGTCAGGAAGTAAATAGCGAAACCAAGGTAACTTTAAATTCTAAACTTGAAGCTAAACGATATATACCCACTAAAATTAACACCATCAATTAAATTTAATTATTTATGTCACCATCGCATAGCACTACACAAGTTCACAGTAGAAAAATAACTAAAATGTAGCTAACGTGATATGTGTGTGTATACGCGGAGAAATTAAGTAGTTGACATAGACATATAGTACAGGAGCCCGAAGCTATTCAAATAACAATAAAGGTTACCGGTTATCTATGTGAAATTGGTCTAAATAACACCATTTTAAATATTGAAATCCAAGTCTCAAAGATCGTAAACCCGCCGTAACCATATACAGTGATAAAACAAAGATCTCAAAATGTGTTAATTATTTAATTTTCGAGGTCTTTGTTCAATTACCATAAGAAAGAGTAAGACTTTGGAAAGTTGTTATATACAGACATTAATATCATTTGAAGTCAGGGTATAAATTATTATTTAATCATTTACATTTAAGAGTACCAGTTCAAACTGAAACAGCTGACATTAGACCCTCTTTACAAACCATTTTCATATTTTAAGATGTATTTAGACTACGGCGGATTATGATTTGTAAGATTTGGGTTTTAGTATCTACTATGATGTAATTTAAACCAATTTCACAAAGATAACCTACTAACCTTTATTGTTATTTGAATGGCTGCGGGCTTCTGTACTAATATAACTTTATGCTTTATCTGCAAGTTTTATTACATATTCTGTGCCTTAGCAAGTAGTGGGAACGTTGTAAATTGATATTACTTGACCTCATTTCTGAATTAGGGTTCACCTATTATTTTTGTGATTTTTGAAAACGATTTTGCAAATTAAGAAAATATTAGAAGAATGGATTTGCATGAATTTTCGCTTATCTAACAAAATTCATCTAATGTATATTTTGTTTTAATTTTTCACATCTACCTATATTTCATAAGTACTAAATTAAGAGGTACCAATTACATTGTTATTGAGAAATAAAAGACAAGTAGACATACAAGATTCATAGAAAGTCTCGCTGGGATACAATCCGGGTACTATGGGTATCATTTGTTTATGATTCCTGACTTATGTCTAAATAATCGAGAAAATCGTAAGCGAAACCGCGGGCGAAACTAGTTAATAGGTTATATTAAGCAGGTGTTGCAGTGACGTCAATTCCTACCTTTAAATGTGTGTGCTGTATGCACGTCAGCATTTTCATGTAAAACTAATACGTAAATACTATGTGTTTTACAACACGTGGGAATGCCTAAGTCATCAATTTTCCTACCTAAAGCCTCGTAAATGCGGAAGTCTACAATTTCAAATCGATGCATGTATGATTATGATGTAAGTAATTAATTGCTTTTAAATTAGTAGTCATTGATTTGTTATTCTTGTCATATAATATGTGACTTAAGCTCTTTTGTTAAATTATATCATTTTATACGATTTTACGTATAAAACTCGAACCTGAAGGAATTGTTTCATACTGAATTCTGTCTTCGACGTGGACGTCAGCAACTTCAGCTTCACCAGCATCTTGAGCATCTTCATCATCATCAGAAGTACCCTGAGTGACCTCGAGTGAATTTAAATTCATCATGTAAGTGAGTAACTTACCTTACTCTTAATTTTTGATATAATTGTGTTGTCTTGAGTAAGCTGATTGTGATGTGGTAAATATCACACGTACTATTAATATTTAGTACTTACATAATGTTTCAGTCATTTACATAAGTTTCAGTACTTTTAATTTATCATGAATTAAATAACTGCGCTCGACGCTTGTCATGTTTGACCCCATATATTTCATGTTAGTAGTAATTATAAAGTTTGTAATCAAAGTTTTTTTTTCAGGTCTGACTCAGAATCAGAAGCAGTACCCATCATCATCCCAGCAGCGCAGAAAAACAAGAGAGGAAAGAAATCTGCAGAAACAACTGCCAGTATCGGGAAGAAAAGAAAAGGAGACAAAATTACTCAGAGGTATTTTTCTTTTGTTAGATACTTATTTATTTTAATTTTAAATACTTACATTAAGTTTTTATTTGTACTGTCTTTATTTTATTACTAGCCGGCCGCCCCGGCTTCGCACGGGTCTAGCTCGGCTTTAGGCCTCGCTACAAAATATAATATGCTCTATGTCACCCGGAGATAGTGTAGCTCCCCAACAGTGAAAGAATTTATAAAATCGGTTCAGTAGTTTCGGAGCTTTTTTCAATGCAAACAAACAATCAAATCTTTCCTCTTTATAATATTAGTATAGATTTAATATGTCAGTATAAACAAGTGTCAAGTAGTAATTCTTTAACTTTGTGATTTATTGTTGGTATGGTGGTAACCTTATAAACTATGGGTTTACCTGTTTAGAGTTATAACATCCATTAAAATTTTATTAATTGTTACAGCCTACGTGGAAAATCCCAACGCACGGACATTTTCGGACTAGAAGAAGCCGTCGAAGAGACACCACAACCCAAAAAATCAACCATCACCAGCAGCTTCGTCAACCGCGTGGCTAACGGCTCACAGCGACGAGTCGCAGACATTAAGGGTGATTATTTCATAGACCTAAAAATTTATGACTCTGAAGATGCTGATTCCACTGCTCCAGAGGAGCGGTGGAAAAAAGCACTGGTAAGAGCCAAACTCAAAATTGAACCAGACTCGTCGCAGTGGAGTAAGCTCCAGAGCTTTGTGAGGGACGCTCACAAGCTTTTTGAAGCTTGTGATCCAACATTTTATTCAGATAGTGTTTATTTCAAGGACAAGTAGTAGGATTGATTTGGAGTGTCCTATAATAAGAAAGGTCTATCATTTTGTCATTAAATATATTTTTAAGTTGTGTTCTTTTTGTCACTAGATTTTACGCGGTATAATTAAGTATACTAGAATTAATTTGTGTTTTCGAATAATTTAGATAGCTTTAGGTGGCCTTATTATTAAGAAAATAAATATTATAAAACAATATACTAGTATTGAATATAATTTCCACCTTTTAGGGAGTAAATAAATTTGAAATGCCATATTGCAAAAAATAATTATAATGGTTGTCATACACTGAGCTATAATAATATTCAAATATAACATACTTTCCGCACAATCTTTCTTATATTTTCTATTGAGGTATACTAACAGACAAGATAATTAATATTTAGATTTTTACACTTCTGAATATTTTGAACTAAAAATATAAAATATACATTATAGCTCAGTGTGTTATGTGCTTAATAGACGTTGCGAATAAGGCATGGTCGACTAATTTCAACTTCATTTACTTTTTACAATTGAGTGAACTTCAAACTAGATTTTATTCCTGTCGCAAATTATTTAGATACGTATAACTAGCACTAATAATAATTAAATAAACGGTTAACATACTAAATTACTTGTATTGAACAAAGTTTCTATAGGATATTGGGAAGTTTCTATAGGGAATTGTTAGAAATTTAAAATGCCATTCTGCAAAACGTGTAACGTTGACGTTGAAAAAAAATGTTGGTTAGGTCATACACGTAGTACTAAACATAAGAACCGTACATTTTTACCGATGTGTGATGGTATAGACATTATTGAGTCAGCATTTCGCAATCGCATAGCGAGTTATAGAGTCAAAGTATCAGATGATAAGGAAGGAATTTGTGTACCCACTTTCTTTAATGCTATTCGCACAAAGATTAATTTGCTTCTTGATCAATCACTTCAAACTCACACTTGCATTAAAGTGAATTTTGAATTGTTTTCTATGTTTCTTATGTTTAAAAATGATACACAGGAAATGAAATCTTTTGCAACTACTAATTTTACACTTCATCTAAACTATGATTTCAATAACTTGTACACAAACATTTTAAACAGTATCATGAAAAAAATAGAAGAATTCCAAGAGAGAGACAGTGGGTGGACATTTTTAAACAATTGTCATCTGGAAATAAATATTTGTAAATATGAACCACTGCGAGGTTCAAACTTCATAAATTTACCAAAATTCATACAAAACAAAAAAGCGTGTTTAAACATTAAAAATAACGATGATTACTGTTTTTTGTGGTGTGTTATCGCTGCGCTTTACCCCGCAACCGAACACCCAGACCGGGTTACTTCGTATCCTTGTTTTCAAGACAAACTAAATATCAAAGATTTATCATTCCCTATGACTTTATCAGATATTTCTGTTTTTGAAAAAAATAATCCTGACTTGAGTATCTACGTTTATGGTTTAAGAGATAGTAAAGTTATAACCGGGCCTTTGTATAAATCAGAATCTAAGAGTTACAAACACCGAATTCATCTATTGTTCCTTGAAAATAACACGTCGTCACATTTTTGTTTAGTAAAAGATTTACCTCGTCTGGTGAGAAATCAATTAACAAGACATCATGGAAAGTTACATTGTTGCGAAAATTGTTTATTATTCTTTTCTTCAAATGAAGAGCTCGACCATCATGTTTGTGGGGGTATCGTTACTATTTTACCTGAAAAGGGGTCAGTAATACAGTTTAAAAACTATAATCGCAAGCAAGATGTTCCATTCGTCATTTACGCTGACTTTGAAACAATGTTACGTCCTGTACAAGGTTGTGAACTTGATCCCAAAATATCCAGCACATCTGATCGACATCATCACGTACCTGTCGCTTTTGCATATAATATTGTTTGCGTGCTCGATGAATCATATAACCGGTTCGTAAGCTATCGCGGGGAAGATTGTGTTACAAAATTCATAACTTCACTACTTGATGACGTACATAAAATTCATAAGATCCTTGGCAAAAAGACTCCAATAATATTTAACCAGCATGATGAAAAAGTATTTAATGAATCGATTCGTTGTCACATTTGTGGGCATTTAACGTGGGGTTGCAAAGTTCGCGATCATTGTCATTTAACTGGAAAATTCCGGGGTGCTGCACATGAGATGTGTAATCTAAATTACAAGCTACCAAAATTTATCCCAATTTTTTTTCATAACTTGTCCGGTTATGATTGTCACTTATTTATAAAAGAATTAGGAGAATTACCGGGTTCAATTAAAGTCATACCAAAGACAAAAGAAAATTATATTTCTTTTACTAAATATGTGGAAGTTGCCCTAGATGAATACCTGCAGCTACGTTTCGTAGATTCGTTCAAATTTTTGAGCACAAGTCTAGACAAGCTATCTCAAACACTAAACTGCAACGATTTAGTGCATATGCATAGACATTTTCCGGACAAAAGCCAATTCGAGTTACTGACTCGGAAAGGGGTTTACCCTTATGAGTATATGACGAAATGGGAATGCTATACGGAACCAGCTTTACCCCCACGGGAAAAGTTTTATAGTTCTTTAAACGATACAAATATATCTGACGCTGATTACTACCATGCCCAGCTAGTTTGGTCGCAGTTCAACATCGAGAATTTAGGTCAATACACAGACTTATATGTTAAAACAGATGTTTTACTATTGACAGACACTTTTGAAAAGTTTCGTAGGACAAGTAAGATGCATTATCAGTTAGATCCAGCCGCCTACTTGACTCTCCCTTCTCTATCATTCGATAGTTTTTTATTAGGTTCTTCCGTCCAGTTAGAGCTAATCAATGACTTAGCAATATTACGTATGATACAAAAAGGAATTCGCGGAGGTGTGTGTATGTGTACGCACCGCTATGCAAAATCTAACAACAAATATATGTCTAACTATGACCCAAATCAAGAGGATTCATTTTTAGTATATCTCGATTGTAATAATCTGTATGGGTACAGCATGTGTCAGTCACTTCCGCTGTCAAACTTTAGGTTTTTAAGCCAACAAGAAATCAATACTTTGGATGTAATGAAAGTATTAGACAATGCTGATGAAGGTTACATTTTGGAAGTAGATTTGGCATATCCAGATATCTTGCATTTATCGCATAACGATTTGCCGTTCTGTGGGGAAAAATGTATACCCCCACACGGAAAATGTATGAAACTCGTTCCAAATTTGTACAACAAGTACGAGTACGTAATTCATTATGTCAATCTTAAGAAATGCCTAGAACACGGTCTGGAATTGCGGAAAATACATCGAGTGATCGCATTCAATCAAAGTTCTTATCTGAAAAGATACATTGAGGTTAACACAGTACTTCGTCAAAAAGCTGAATCCGTGTTTGAACAAGATTTTTTCAAACTTTTAAATAATAGTGTTTTTGGTAAATCTTTTGAAAACACAGAATCAAGAGTCAAAGTGCATCTTGTAAATCAATGGAACGATAAAAACAATGTTACTAAAAAAAGAACAAGCGCTGATAAATTGGTTAGTAGTCCATACTTTCATAGTGCATCAGTTTTTTCTGATAATTTAGTAGCAGTTCAAATGAAATCTGATCGAGTAATTCTTGATAAACCAATTTACATTGGTTTTTCAGTCTTGGAATTGTCTAAAGCACACATGTACAACTTCCACTATAATGTCATCAAACCAGTGTACAATGATTGTGTTCAATTATGCTACACAGACACCGACAGTTTTATATACTTCATAAAGACACCCGATTTTTATAAAGACATGAAAGACTCGTTCTTGAATTATTTTGACACAAGTAATTACGAACGTAAAAATCAATACAATTTACCATTAATGAACAAAAAAATACCTGGTTTGTTTAAGGATGAAATGGGTGGAAGTATAATAACTGACTTTGTTGGGTTGCGGTCGAAATTATATTGCGTTAAAACTGAAAAACGTACAATAAAAAAAGCTAAAGGAGTAAAGACATGCGTGATTCGTAATTTTGACTTATCAGATTATCAAAACGTGAATTTTAATGAAAGCATTGTACGTAAAAAGAACTTATTGTTTAAATCGATAAAGCACCGAATATTTACTAAACAAGTAAATAAAATTGTTCTCTCCGGAAACGATGATAAGAGACGTGTTTCTAGTAATAGAATATCTACCCTGGCTTGGGGTAGCACTTATATTTTAAAGTCATGATTAAGTATGTTTTAATTATGACCTAAGTATTAGTAAATAAGTACCTTATTATTGTATCCTTCAATGATAATAGAATATGATGTACTTACTTAGTACTTATAGTTTGTAATGTTTGTTAAGATTAGTTTGTAATTTAGTATGATAGACGATAGAAATAAATGATGTCATGTAATTTTGACTTTTACTAACTCTACTTCCTTAACCAATCATACCAACTTTCCTAAGTAGGTAGGACATCAATTTTAGTAGGTGAATGTGAGGTCTATATAAAATGAGCAACAAGTTGAAACAAGTTTGATTGACAGAGATAAAATAGATAACCATTGTCGTAATTTAATAGGTAGGTATTATAGTTACGCTGCCTGGGTTGATATTTGATACGTTGTGAGGGAGCGACAAGTTATATCCTGCTCTTTTCGATTGATGTCAGCATTATTTGTGTTAATTGCTATTGTAGTTTTGCACATTCATTAATTATAATCTAGACTGCAGGCAGGTCGCATGCAAAAATAATTTTTACAACTCGCTAAATAAATATTTGGTATTGATTTGCGTTCAACACTTGATTCTATAAAGGTGAGCGTTTTGTTTGATTTGGATAAATTTATTAATGTTCTTTAATGTCACTTATGGTGCATTTCTCTTATTTATCTCTATTTTTTTTTTCAGATCAACATGTCAACTGTAAATGATGATTACTATTCCATGCCTTGCGCACAGGATCCATTAGCAGGCTGGGACTCGTTTGAGGCAGAACAGCGAACCAAACGCAAGCTCGAACTAGCTGAAGCTAAACTCGCTAAAGTTGAGGCTACTAAGAAGAAAAAAATGATGAAAAAAAGTAAGAAAGAGACGCTTTCTTATGTTATCAATAAATCTTCAGAGAGAGGATATAAAATGCTAAAAATTCAAGTATACGATTTCAACGAAGGGGAAAATACCTACAGTGAATCGGTAAGAGTGCAATACATCGTGACTCATCCAATAGATGAAGTGTTAGACTCAGTTCAAAGTGTTGTTAATAAAATTTCAAAACGATTAAGTAATGAGACTCTGTGAATTAATAAAATGTAAACATAAATAAAATAAAAATAAGTAAATTTTAAAGTAATTTTTAAGTTAGTTAAGTTTTTAAATTAATGTATATATCCTTATTTATATTTTTAAATAAACTACACAGGTAATAAATAAGATTTTTGTTTCATTTAAATAAAACAATTTATTTTTTAAACATACATTTATTGATCATTATTACATACAATTATAATTTTTATCATAATTGGTAACATTTGTCAAGATAGTATTAGGTTATAAAATTGATTAGAATAAATTAGGTTATTGTATAATAACATAATATATTGCAATAGATATCTATAGACCTCATCAATTATCAACACAATCATAACCACCAGATTCACTAGAATCACTTTCCTCTTTGTCATTTTCAAAATTATTGTTTATTACATTTTTGTGATTATTTTCACTGAAGTTTTCGAAAAATTTGAATACATTCATATAGTTATCAATAAACCATTTTTTAACTAAAATTACATTTTTTAATGCGCAATGTTTTTTATGATATACACAATTTAGAGAGTTTTTACCATTTTGATTATAAAGTTGTTCCAATAACAATAAATTAGGACATCCCTTTTCTCCAATGTCTATGATATCACAATTACTATTGCAAATATTTTGTAACCACTTAATCTTTTCCAAACCCTTAACGAAAACTTTTTTATTATTTAATAGAGTCCTGCTGACACGTTTAAATTCACTATAGTCGATGTAACCTTCGCTCCATAATATGCCACGATATCTTTCTAACCATGAAACTTGTTTCTTTTCCTTTTCTATGAGTCGAGAGAATGGGTAAGGTGGTTTCACTAAAAACACTTGGGTGTATTCTACCGTAGCCAAAGCCAATTCTTTGATGATAAAAAAGTTATTGGTATCTTTAAATCCTTGCAAATCCACTATAATGTATTCCGAATTCATGATAATTTCTTGACAGTGCTACTCAACGGTTTGTATTCAACGATGCAATCGTTTAGAATCAAACAAAATGCTGATGTGTTTTCTGGAAACTCAATGGCGGTTTCAAGTTCAATTCGCACGTCTATAGGTCCAGATTTAAGAGTTTCGTTTTGTCTCGAACAATCTATCACAAAAAGAGGCGCCCTAGACTTAAAGTCTTCGTAACTTAATAACGGTTCTGGCCGACGGTTGTAATACGACTGTTGAAATCTAGTGTAGCGTTCATATATAAGGGAATAGTTATCGTCAGCGAACCTGGTATTCAGATTTTCATATGGAAAATAGCAAGAGTTTAGAAAAACTCTTAAGTTTTCTATGTCACAATGGTCAAACTGAGACATGTCGGCATCGGCACGACGCATACGGTTTGTTTGAAATCCTACTATTACATACCGTGGTTTTTCTATTTGGGAAGAAGTTTTTACAGACCATGTATGTTTTCTAGTTTTTGGAAGAGCAGGATATTCATAAAGATCCCAATTTCTATAAACCATGCTGATAGAACGATCTTTTTCCAGGTATTTGAGTAAATTAATCCGTTCACGATCAGATACTTTCACATGGGGTACGCGCCAGTTTATGTTTTCTATTTCAACATTATGAACATATTCACCCGCTTCTAGTTTTATTGCATTGAGATTCGTGCTACTCCGAAGTAATATCAACTCATGCTTACAATTCATAATAATCTTATTATAATCTTCAGCAAAACCTAGTATTTTATTAAGAGGTATAGACACTGAAAAATTACCTGCTGCTTTATTTGTGGTACCATTCATATCCCACCCCCATAACTTCGACATCTTAGACTCGTTATCATTGATTGAAATTAGAGATTTCATAGTGGTAGTAATACCAGCATTTTTTATTTTATCTATTTCTACTCCATTTAACTCATATCGAATGTCTTGAAAGAAAAATAATACTGGGTTATTTGTAAAATGAACTTTGGCTACAGCAGCTTTTGTATCACGTTTAACTACATGTACAACGCCTTTTATGAATAGAGTACTTGCCGAAGGTAGTACGCATAGATCTTGTTGATTAATAGGTATTCGTATTTCGTCATTTTCTCGAAAGCTATTGACATATGGCTTATATGTATGATATTCTATGCTTTCAATAGAATTATCAACATGTATCGTATCTGTTATACTGAGCATACTCATTTTAATAATCCAATTAGTTTCAAAAACTTCTTATTTTCTTTAGTTAGTTTCACTCGAGGTCTTCTTTTGTTGATGAAACGGTTTGAAATGTGTTTATTTAGTGTTTGTACTATGGTTTTATTGTGGTCAATCATTTTCTTCTGATGTGTAAGTATAGTTGTATATCTTCACCACGTAAGTTTACTAAATTATTCTTAGCATCCAATATTCTGACGGTAATTGAGCTGATATTATTCTGGTTAATTGGGAAATAAATAATGTTCTTGGGTATTTCAATAATTCTGTAACCAGGAGGTACGTTTGGAGGAAATTCGTGAATTATATGACTGGGTTTACCGTCCGTGTATGAACCGCTTATAATGTCACATTCGATTCTTAGCACGGTCGTCGAAAGAATGTTGACTGGATAAGAGGATTCATTTAATATATTCGCTTTTAAAGTTTCTTGGTTGAAACCAAATACTCGAGCTAGCAAAGGACTTTTTTCAAAATGTATATCTTTAGAACATATGATGGAAGTTTTTAACGTGTTGTTATTACAAATTAATTTAAAAGAACAGTCTTTCATGCTCTGTTCCAAGTAATCGTTTATATCACTCAGCTCATACGATCCTTCGGGTATTACAACGACTTCCTTATCACCATAATGTAATTTGTTATTGTTGCTATCGATGTTAGGTATAGAATTAAATGTTGAGAAGTATAGCAGACCGCATTCGTATTCGCCATTGAGCTCTAAGCCAGGTGAATAATTTATCGTAGACAGTGGACTGGAGCTTGATATGGATAGTGTAAAAGACATATTGATACTGACAACAACTTAACGATTCTTTAACTTAAATTAGATTTCCAGAAGTTCTTCAGATATTTTATGCATAAGTGACCGCAATTTACAGAATCATAACTTTGATATTTCAGGTAATTATAATAAATTTCATGATTATTAAAATACCTCAGTAATTCTAGCGGAGGCTTTAAATCTCCAAAGCTGTCAAAATACTCACAATATTCATTATTTTTTACATAGGCTACCCAGTGAGTGCCAGGATTTTGATGATCATCTAGATTAATTATACCACATTCAATCCGCTTGGGTTTTTTTGGTAATCTATCTCTCATGTAGACACCTCTAAAATAAGGTATATTAGCACTATACGTCATTATATCAATGTCAGTCAGAGCGCGTTTGGGTAGCCTTGTATTTAGTTTTTTGGAGCTTTTAAAAACAAACCACTACCTTTTTTGTATGGTTTTAAATAGCACCCCTTTCCTAGTGCTATTGCTTCCATTGTTCTATTATGACGTTCAGATTCTTGTAGGTCAAGTTTTGCTGATTTATAATCATGCACAGCTTTTGCAACACCTGCAGCACCGCCAGTTAGAGCGCCCAACGCTGATAGAGCCGCAAATATTGGTATTAACGGTAATATACCTCCAGTTTTTGGTATAGGTATAACACGCGGTACGCGAACTCTATTTTTTGTAAATACTTTTTTAGCAACAGCATAAGCAATTTTAATGGCAGCTTCATTATTTTTTGGTTTTAATTTTTTCAGCGTTGTACTAATTTGAGTAGTTAAAGCCTTAAATTTTTTGACACCAGCACCTAATTTAAGTTTTGATTTCATAGCTTTATTTACTACCCAGGAAGCAATTTTTTCACCAGTACTGGCATCTTTAGACTTTAGTCGCCTTTTAGTCATGTTAATGAGTTCTATATCAGCTTTGTGACGATCACCTAAATTAGAATTATTTGAGTACGCAATGTCGTGTTGTTTACAAGCTTCGTCTAGTTCATTGACTCCTCTATCACCACGCAACATCCGTTTTTGCAATTTTGTACCGGGACCACAATAATTATATCCAGGTAAATGTAACTCAAACGGTAATTTATTTATCACTGTGTTAATGAGACCACCTCCTTCCATCGATGTTATCTTAATAATGTTTATTGTACGGTCTCAACCATTTTATATATAATGTTAAAGAAATGCATTTTTATTAATCCACGAGTTTTCACTTTCACTAAAACCTAACCATTTAACATATAGTTTATTACCTTTTTGTTTCAATACTTTTTCTACTAGGTATACGCCAGGACAATTAGTCTTTTGGAGTTCTTGTTTATAAAATGAACCTAATATTTTCTGATTATGTTGATCTTCTAAATGGTAAGTCACAGGCTCTGTTTCATTCACTTTAATAATTTTAAACAATTCAGTAGACCAATTTGGTGTGTAACCTTTTTGAAAACATCCTTTATATTTGCTAATGCGAACCTGATCTCCAACATTGAAAGTTTTTTTCTTTTTAGAAACAGTTTTTTGACTTTTTTGTATATTATTCAATACAGAAATTCTATTTGAGGTACAAACATTTTTTGGTTCTATTTTAATAGTTCGATGTATTGAGCTATTATACGTGTTGATTATTTCTTGTACAGGTTTACCTATCCACTTATAGTTTCCAGCTAAATTGAAATATTTGTAAAGTTTGTTTTTAATTGTTCTTATAAACCTCTCTACAATAGATGCTTTTTTGATAGAATGTGTAGAATAATGATTAATTTTAAATTTATTCATTATTTTTTTAAAAGCTTCGTTGTAAAATTCTGTTCCTAAATCAGTTTGCAAATTAATTGGAATCCTTCCTTCATTTATCACTTTTTCAAACGCGCTTGCTATTTCACACATTGATTTGCTTTTAACAGGAACAGCCCAACCAAATTTGGAGAAAGCATCAATTATAACTAAAATATATTTATAACCGGAATTGAATAAAGATATATTTTTAATATCAATTAAATCTGCTTGCCATAGGTCGTCAATATCTTTAATTACCACGGAGCGCCGCTTATAATTCCTTCTCGCTTGTTTGTGGATTTCGTTCACTATTCCTTCCTTGCTCATTTTTAGTTTCAAGTTTTCTTGGATATGCGGTTTGTTCACTTCGATTATGTCTGTTATTATTTTCAATTTTTATCCTTATTTCGACAAATTTTGCATCTATTTCTTGCTTTGTGTAGAAATAGTTCTTAATAATTTGTTCATCAAACTCTAAAGCAGATTGATTAATTATTTTTTCGTGTAAACGTAGACGTTTATGAACGTGATTTCCAAATTTGTCCACATTCATAGCAGCAGAGGTATTGATAGCTGAACAGTTGAAATGAATCTGTAGAAACTAATGAAATAATATTGTTTTTATTTAGCTAATAACACCACATTCGCGAAGTTCTTCGATTATTGATATTATTTCATTGTCTAAATTTGAATTTCCGGCATCGCGAGATGCTATTAATAGCTGTAATCTTTCGACTAATTCATTAGGATCATCCCAATAAATATAGTCTACTTTTGTTTTTACTTTCTTTAACACAGGCAATAATCCAGTGCCCTCTACTTCTTGATCATGGCTTTCAGCACTCGTTGTACTTATTGCTCTGTCTTTTATATACTTGAAAAGTGGTTTTATGATGTATTTGTATTTGATACCCTTATTGGTTTTGATTGGCTTCTTTGGATCATAATCACGGCGATGTACATTTGTATCTATTAACATTTGTTTATAATTTTGCTTATCTTCTGCAGTTATTTTCGACATATTAGGTGTTCTTTTAAATAATAACTCGTACAACCCGAATGTTCGAGGATACTTTTGTCCCCCTACAGATATTTCAAAATCTTTAAGAACAAAAGTTGCAGATCCCATTTTAAGTTTTCCACGGTCTAATCTAACACCAAATGGAATTTCTTTAAATGCGGCATCTGCTAAGCTCCAAGACATATCATTCGAGTCTATGGACTTAAAAGATGAGGCACTTAGATTTTGATGATCAGTGTTTTTATCTCCAACATCTTCATTTTCGTCAGAACTTTCTGAGTTGACTTCACTTGATTGCGTGTCTAATGTGTGTACAACAGGTACATCAGACATTCTGTGTTTTTTGGTACCTTTATCAGACTCATTGAAATCCTGGTACCGAACATTTTTCAACCGTTTAGGTGTCCTTTCAGTCTTTCTTTCATCTGATGATACTCTATTTGCAATTAATTTATTAAGAGGTTCCGTTATTGGTTTTAACGCAGTTTCAATAACCAAATCACTGTTTAATTTTAAATGTTTCATCAACTGAACTTTTTTTTTTACGGCATCTGCTGATTTAACAATTTGTTGTTTTAATGATTTTTCTGAATTATACATAATATATATTTTACTGTTATGCGACCTGTTCTTTCCGATGATGCATTAATGAATGAATTTGATATTATTGTTAATGCCGTTATATATTATTTCTATCAAACTAGCTAATGGAAAACAACAAACGTATCAAATTTTTTCCTATAAGCACCTTTATTTTTTTCACAATCCTTATTTATTACTAAATAATTAAATGGGATACTCCAGATTTCTTTACACATTTCACGAAACTGATTCCAAGACATATCTGTATTGACGTGCTCATCGTAAACATGTTTAAGATTAATATCATCTTGTCTAAATAGAACAATCATATTAGCGTTGTCCCTGATTAATTGTTTTGGTATCTTGCTATATGTTTGGTTTAAATAAAAACAATCAATATTTTTATGTCTCCCTGTAGCAAAATAATCTCGAATATTATTCTGTTTTTCGCAAGCTACATCATCAAATATAAACACTGAATCAGGTTTTGCATCTGCTGTACTCAATATTTCATCATTTTCTTTATACTTATATAAATTTACGGCTGGTACCATTTTCAGAACATTATCGAAAAACATATACATCGGTTGAAATAAAGTTTTGGAGAATATATATACATTTAAGTATTTTAATCCGTGCTCATGTAATAGGAGCCCAATCATTAAATTGGTTTTTCCACAGTTTGACGGACCGCAAATTAAGCAGCGAATCGTATTTGGTAGAAGTTCACTATGTCTGTGTTTGTTCTTTTCTGACGGTAAAACACATAATCTGTTTAAATTTAATGTGCAAGGCTGTTTAATAAATAACATGTTTAAGTTCCTTGACTATTAGAATAGAAATGAAAGATTAGAAAAAAAATGCATCATTTATACTTTTGATGAAAAAAGCTTTATTGAACACAATACTGTCGCTTATTTAGTACGTTTCATGTAGGTGTTAAAGCGACTTTGTATTCAAATGTGAAGTTATAAATTACACCATCGACTAGGTGAGTGATATAATCATCTAAATGTCTATCTTGACTCAATTTTACATTGTGATTGGGCACGCTGTACCACTTGGCCCGCTGTTACAACTTCAGGTTGTATGCTCGAGGGATATCGACCGCGTTGAACTCCACCTGAAGCGATAGCTGAAGGTGGAGCAACGCAGTCGATATCCCTCGAGCATACGACCTGAAGTTGTAACAGCGACCAAGTGGTACAGCGTGCCCAATAACTACCTACTCGCTTGAATAACTGAATAAAAAACGATGACTTGCTAAGGCACGAGCGAAAATATTGAGAATCAAATAATACCTGCGTGGATGAAAAACAATAGATAAACAGGAAAAAGCGGAAACTGCAGTGTTTTTCACTTGGGAATTACGGAAATATAGAAATCAGGCGCACGTGCCATTTATGGCTTAAGATGTCGAGGAGATGCGTTAAACACGGCGAGAGTTTATGGCCTACCGTTAGCGCGTAGAAGAAAGTTGCAGTACCACTAACCAAGCTAAGATCATTTTCTGTTAATTTCTTTATGATAATAAAAAAAAAAAACAATAATTTTTCAGAAAACCTGGTTAACGCTTGCGTGTTGTTAAGAATTGCCATTCAGCGTGGTAACGCCGCCAGCATGCTGAGTACGCTGACAACTGGTAGTGGGCTTGCGCATTTGGATTGTCTTAATCTTAAGACCTTCAACGGTCTATGGGTAGTCTAACTCTTTTTAACTGACTTCCAAATAGGAGGAGGTTCTCAATTCCAGTGTATATTTTTGTTTGTTGTCTCAGAAATATTGACTGGGTGAATCGATTTTGATGAATATTTAAAAGCTGGTGCTTCCCGTGTGGTTCCATTTTAATTTGGTCCAGTTCTACATTTTTATGAAGTCAGTATTTTGTATTGATAAATATTGTAGTGTTAGCTTGTATTTTTTGTTTAGTTAATAAAGGCACTGTGCCCGTATTAAAAAATAATTAATATAATTTCAGCAACCCCTTGATACTGATTTGGAAAAGACACAGCAGAGATTATGCACCAGTAATGTTTTATCTTCTTCACTATTTTGAGCGTATATACTTTTCAGTTTTTATAACGTACTCTGAACTCTTAATAGTTAGGTTAGCTGTTAAAAGGTTTTATTGGTTAAGCTTCGGTGTGTGTGAGTCATAAAATTGATTCGCGACTAAAAGAGCGTACGTAGCTACAGATTTATAACTATATCAAGTGTAACAGAAGCAAATTTGTCCTGCATAAGGATATAAAACGAAGGATATAGCACAAATTTATCGATAAATTGTGGAAATCTGGGTATAATAAAATATTTTCTATTGAATATTGTATGAAAAGAGTTTTACGGGTCTCACTCATTTCACTCCATTTTATTACCAACCTTTTTATGCAGGACCAGTATATACCAGAATACGAAATAGGTAAATGGACGTTATTAGTGATGTTACTCGGAACTTACCTGAAACGAATAAAAACATGGTAAAATATTTTACTACACAATAATAAGTACATATACGTATCATGACATGATATAAAACGAAAACACAAATTTACTGCATATAATATATATTCCTATAAACGACGTATCTATTTGGAAACAATAGTAAATTATACGAGTGCATAAAAAGCCATTTTATCCGAAAAATATTATGTCTGGTTCTTAAATATTGCCCTGATTATTATAGACCCAAACTAACTTCCTAAATTAAATATATAACAAACTGAACTTATTTCATTTAATAATTTATAAAGAGTTTTTTTTTTACTTTTATGCACTATAGTATAATAGAAAACAATTTTTGTCCGCTAAACAAAGAAAAAAAAAGATAAATAAAGATTTTACGAGAATGAGAAGGGAAAAATATTTGTATTGCATGAAATTGTGATATAGAAAAAATTGGCGAAAGAGGGAGGAGGTTTATGCCCTGCAGTGGGCTGAACGAGTTGCTGCTGATGATAATAACGGTTAAATGAAAAAAAAAATAGTATTTTTTCTCCTACACGAATTAAGTTTCAGTGTTTTCACAAGTTTCTTGTTTCTTTAAAAAAATAACCAGAAAAATAACGGTATTTCTCTTTCATTACCCACTTTTGAATTAGCTTCAAGTTATACCTGTTTCAGGACTAGCTACCACTTTTTGTCTATGATGTTGTCGCTTACCTAGTAACCATTTCTAAATCTACACGAATCTACTAACATTTCATTGGTTAAATTTGTCTTTAGGCATCGGCTGTGAGTCAGAATATAAGCATGTACAATTATTTATTCATTTTAGAACATAATGTTGTACCAAAAAACCACAGTTGGTTGGTTTTATGCTCACGTTTACTACACGCTTACATAAATACAAAGCTATTAAAAATATTTATACTTTGTATTTTATACATTATTTATTTAGCAAGGAATCAGCTATTATTGCTTAATCATAGTAATTATATAATGCGTCCTATTAAACACAATAGCCACAGTTTGGATCTGCCATCATCGGGTAAAAAGATGTTAAACCAACTATCATACGTATTTTCCTAATTTCCGGAGTGTAAGGTAGAACTTGCAGAGCGATAGACAGCAATTAAAATGGTTAATATCCCGTTGATCAGATTGGAAACGGCGCAGACGACGCCGGCCGCTCCCCCAAGCCTACGAGCAAATTCACTTAATTTACCGCTCGCGTTGAAGCTCCGCTAAAACTTTACGCACTTAATAAACTCCGAGTCAAATTAAAATACCGTCGGTTTAGTAACAATCGTGTTGGAACGCCGTCAACTCTTTCGCCGTCAAGTTATTAATAAGAGACACGCCTCGGTCGCCCTGATTTATCTACTGAGTACAAATATAATGACAGCGGGTCGTGGTTAGTTAGAATTAGCCGGCAGGATGATTACATTAGCCGTCAGTCACATTTACAATCATGCCATTCCGCTCTTTCCTACCATGTAGTTACCAAATTTTGTACATTACAGACGCTACATAGCACGCAAAATATTACAAAACTATTCACGACTTTATCTCCATAGAAATAAAGTTTTAGTAATTGCAAACACAACAAGCTTTGCTTAGTTTGGGGTAAGATGACCATGTGTGCAATAATGTCCCAGATATTTATTTATTTATTTCCAAAATAGTGCACATAACTGTCAAAATATCACTCTGTTGTCCTTTTGTTTCTATCACTCTCCCCGGTCTCTCAGCAACTCGGCAAGTAGAACGTACCTGCGTCTATAATGTGAACTACTGGTTTAAGCGGGTAAGAGTAGTATGACGCCATTACGATTGCTATTGACAGTTAACGTAATCAGGCGCTGGTAGTCGGATTAGCGCAACTTGTGGTGTCGGCTCTTATTTAAATATGCAAATTATTTTTGATGGTACGCCGTTTGAGTTTGGTTGCAGGTTGTTAGCATAAACTAATCAGCGTCACCCGAGTCTGCTCGAAAAATGGTAGCATGGGGCAGTAGCAATTAAAAATTTATCGGTGTTAACATAATAATCATTTGATTGTTATCTTATCAATCATCGCATTTTTACAACGAATTTTATCTTAATTTGTATGAAATATTGGATTACTTCTTATAATTACCTATATAAAAAATAAATCCTTGAAGTTATATGATTATTTACGGGATATTTACCGTGGTAAGGTTGTGGAAGGAGCACGGTAAATGGTGAACAACCGTGATAGTTTAAAGCAGTGTTTAAATCCTTGAAGCACCTTAAGCAAAACGGACAGCACTTAAAAAACCTCAGGTGTGTTTCAATCAAGTTACATAAAATAACACTCCTTTTGTCGTTAAAATAGACAATAAATCCGCGTCTCTAATCTAGTATCATCTTGAGCTATATCACTGTCTTATCCCTTTTAGCACTGCAAACCACCGACTGCTAGACAAGCGCGAATAAATAATCTCGCAGTTAGACGCTGCTTCCTCAAGGGCCGATCGTAAATCAGAGAGAGACGAAATTTCCGTAAAATGTGACTTAGAGATGGGCATAGATGGTAAAATAAATAAATCGGTTTACGCATATTATTATTCGCAATACTCGATTTCTAAGCTATTTGGTTATAGAAAAAAAAAAACATATAATAATTATATTCATTTATAAATAATTATAAAATAATATAAAAACGGTTACTATTGATATTAATTAAAGGCCTATAGGTACATTAAGATCTTATAGGTAGTTATATGCATACAAATGTTGTGAAAGAGAGGTGAAAGTAAACAATTATGTACCTTAGTGGAATCCACACTAGGATAACCTGTGTCGTGAGATCACAGTTTTCAACTCTGGGCATAGTGGGCATGATTGTCTTCCCCCACAGAGTGAACTTAAACTAGGTTTGTCATAACAACGGTGTTGATAACATTGATCATTATGTACATAAATAACTTAAATTTACATACTTTTTGAGTCAGTTTAGCTATGCGAAAGATCATTTAAATAACGATTAAATATAGTTTAAAAAAGTAAAAAAAATACATGCTTTATGTGACTTGCGCGCGCGCACGTGGAGGTGAGTAGAGACGGGAGTCTACATGGGTCGACACTGCGTTGTACAATTTGTATATGCGGGCATGATAGTTAACGCCTTTTCCACTAGATGGCTCTGTCAGTCTGATTCAGACATTGAAAACTTCCAATATTCTCCTCCTAATCCTCATTAGATCAGTTCGAGTACCAAATTACTGTATTTACATCTGAACTATATACACATTGAAAACAGATATGTTTACTTCCTGCACAATTATATGCTAACCTTACGCTAAAAATAATGGTTGTTGAAGTAACAGCATACACTTGCAAAGACGACATCTCGATACGACAGTTGAAGTAGGTTAAAATTGATTTCGAAGATTTGATTACATTGTTACAAATGAAGCTAATATTAAGAGTGTAAAAATTTAAGAGATATAAAAAAATAACACGCGATGAAATCCGTTAAACGCGTTTAATTCCTATGTTGAAATACAAAATGAGTTGATAAAATTGTTACATCGTGGGTTGAAACTAGACTCGATTATACAGGACCGAGACCAATACAATGTGTAGGTAGATGCCATAAATGCTCACTAGGCTAGTCTGTTATCACATTAATCACACTAATATCAATTATATGTGAAAGTTTGGATGTATGGATGGATGTTTGTTACTCAATCACGCAAAAAAAGCTGGATGGATTTGGATGAAATTTGGAATATACATCGCTTATGTCCTGGATTAACACATAGGCTACTTTTTATCATCATCATCGTTACCGATTTTCATCACCTAGCGGGTGAAACCGCAGGGCGCAGCTAGTTTAAAATAAAATATCTTAGGTTAGCTTACTGAGTATCTATGTATAAAAAAGGCATATTTATATTTTACTAATGATAAAACAATATTTGCATTATGCTTCAAAATAGCGATGACTCTACTAAAAACGAACATCCATTCATTGATATCATTCCTTATTGGTAATTATTACCTGGCGATAAGGCCGCCATTGGTGGCACTAGCTCGTAAGTGTTTTCTATCTGTACGATATGTAATTTATTATTTCTAGTGTACACAATAAAGAGTTTCTATCTATCTATCTTATTTAAATTATTCGAATAAGAAGATTGTTATATTCAAACGATCGCACATCTCTAATGTGGATGTAAAATTTACAGAACAATACCACTCCGTAGTTCCGAAACGAGATCTCTTTACGAACTTGCGCGTGTTCCTGCTTAGTAGGGTTTAATGTTGATTAACTCTATAGTCGTTTTAACCCAAAGACATGTTAATATAAACTGAGTTAAGAACAACTAAATAGGCAGTTACGAGTGAATTTGGTACCTCAAGATCCGTATTACAAAAGGCATTGTTCAATTTTAGGTATTTGGATTGAACGGACATAAAAAGAAAAAATATTGTTAAGACAAATTATAAAACAAGTAAACCATAACGTTACATTTATTTTAATTTTATGTCAGTTATTTAACGAAATTTCCCTGCGACAGGTTTACAAAAATTACTTTCGTTAATATTGGAGGTCATATTACGTTGAATTGTGGAGTTTTACAAAATCTGAAGACGTTATTTTTCATAAAAATATAGATCTATAACAAAAAAAAAAAACTATTATTCCTAATTGATAGAATCAAAAAGCCAAAAATCCAGTTTACATTGCTTTTTTCTTCAAAAATGTGAGAGGGATCTTAATGAAAACTCGGTGTATTATATTGACAAATGTATTGTATTAACACATATATACATAAAAACTATAGATATCAGAAACTATGAGAAAAACGGAATGTCCAAGAAAAAATAAAATTAATTCTAACGTAGGTAGACTGAGATACATTTGTACTGTAATACATTTTAGATACGGATAAACTAACTTCCAAATCAAGGAACTAAGTAAATCCAAGCCAGAGATTCCCAATATCTTAGATCCAGCGAATATTATCGTCTAAGGCAGTATTAACATTTGGAGTTCCTAAGGTAATAACGCACAGCGATACATTGCTACGAATCGACCGAACTCTTTTGTATTAGTAATTTTTAAACTTTCGCGATTTGAACACATGTTTTTATATTTATCGGGACTTATCGCGCAATATTTAATATAGGTAAAAATAGATACCTTTCGGTCGACGTTTCGACCATGTTACAATGGCCGTGGTCACGAGCTGCCTCAACCTTCTGACCTTTGTATAATTTTTTTAGGCATTTATTAAAGGAAGTTTATTTTTAAAACTGTTTCATAGACAAATCTCTAGTGTATTTATATATTAATGTTTCTATTGTGTTGAATCTAGGGATGTTACGGAAGTTGGATTCCGATTCCGAAAAGTTGGAACTTCCGATTGATATTACACCTCCGATTCAGACTTCGGCTACGACATTTTTGAATCGGAGGTGGGAAACGGCTATGGCCGTGGTCACTGCGTACGAACAAAAATAAACTCGTTCCAAACAAGTTCGAACTTATCGCGTGGGGATCCCCACATGCTCTCTGTCGATTACTTGTTTATCTAAGTTGCCCCACATCTCACTTCTGCCTCCGCTTCTGATTTCGACTGTGACTCCAATTCCAAAAACCCTCTAGCAGAAATACACTAGAGGTTTTAGGTTTAAGGATTTTTTCCGACCGAAAGTCTTTGTGTCTACCAGCTGTGGGAACCAATTGGCGTTTGTATGTTTGCGAGTTTGTATGTATATCTGTATATTTGTTTGACGATAACTTGAGTACTGTTGAGAACTTGAGATCTTCATGAACTTTGTAGGTAAATAATTCATGCAAATATAATTTTTAAGTTCAAATATGAGCAAAATCGGATAATGAATTGTAAAGCTTAAGGGACGTAATGTTAAAATTTCAAATTAAGTGCCTTACGGTTCTTGTTTTTTTGCCATTTTGCGGGCGGGAAGAAATACCATAATCATATAATTATCTATTTTGGATGTACATTTATTTTTGAGTTTCGCGAAAATTTGAAATTTGCGAATCACATTGGATTGTTGTTTGATTCTAGTGTGGTCTAACCCTTACTTCATTTGGCTCCATCGCGCAGCTTTATCGGTTCAAAACGAGCTATTACATTTCAAGGCGGGATTAGGGAGATATCCTCATTTGACCCTTCTGTTATAGTGTTATAATCCAAGGAGTTTCTGTTCTTATTTACGGTTAGGCGATTTGGGAGAGATTTGCCGGTTTAAATTCGAATCTGCTTCATGATTTACTGCGGAAATTAAAATGAAATGTTATAGTGGTTTTAGTACGTATCGAAGTTATGTAGTTTTTTTTCTTCCTTTTATTTGATTATATAATAGACTTGTGTTTATCCAACTGATGATGACTACTCGCCTGATGTTAACATGCGGTCAACGATGGAGCATTCTTGCCTGGAAACCAATTCATTCGCGACATAGTGTACATCGCGACATTGTAGTGGTAGAACTCTTTTGCAGGGGTCCGCCTGGGGAAGTACCATACCTTTGCCAGTTATTCAACCGCCAAGCAGTAGTGTGCTAACACTACTGTGTTCCGGATTGAAGGGCAATGTATCCAGCGAAATTACAGGGCACACAGAGATTTGACATCTTATATCGGGGTGACGAGCGCAGTGCATTGCCATTCAGGGTTTTGAACTGTTGAAGTTCAAAATTATGAGTGGCGTTGAGCTGGTATGGGCATGCGTGAAGAGCCATTAGGCGAGCGACTTTGCTCGTCTCGCAAACGAGACTCAGTATCATAAAAAAAAAAACATAGTTTTGGTTTTTGACGTTCGTACTGTTATTTATGAAATAGGCTTGCATTCGCTTTTTCTCTCATTCACACTTCACCGTGAATCACTTTTACTAAAAACCTACTTAAAATAGGTAAAGGTAAATTTATATATATATAAGAAATCTTAATGACAGGCACCGCCAATGCTTCAGGTTGTTCAGTGGTGGCTACTTACTCGTAACAGTGGGTGGCCCGTTGCTTGTTTGTTTACTATTGGTAAAAAAAAAACTTTGGAAGCTTAAAAGCCACATGATTTATATCAAGCTATAGCTTGATATAAATCATGTGGCTTTTAAGCTTCCAAAGTTTTTTATATCAAGCTATAGCTTGATATAATGATACACAATATCTAAATATATCACTTAGATATTGTCCAAGTATATTATTATACACTCTCTATTTTTCCAGGTTTCACCTAAATATAACAAGTTTTAGGTACGACGGTTTTACATAACAACTATCTTATGCAGAGACGTTTGATAAGTTAAACTGTGTACTAAAGTGACTATCTATCTATCTCACTAACGAAAAGCGTCATGCGCAAAACTAAGACAAGCGTATTTCCGCTAAGAACTGATTTATTAACCGCGTTATGTTTTTATAATATTGTTGTTTTTTTTAATAATAAGGATTTCGCCTGAATTTGTCAACTCACACCTAGGTAATGTATATCGCCAATAACTTTTTTAAGTGTACTAATGACATTATTTGGACTCTTTATTACGAATGCTGACTACCTAACTTTAGTTATAAAGCTATTAGACCTAACGAATACATCGTCAATTAAAGTAACAAGAACATTTTTTTAAAACCTTACAACTAACAAAAAATATTATTTAAAAATATGGGCACAGATTTCATGCTCTGTCTAACTTTCGTAAAAGAGTACAACAACCTTGATTTTAATAGAAACAAAGTGCCGTCGTTATTACTACTAAAATTAAATACCAGACTAAAGTAAAGGTGTTAAACTTTAACAAACCATGTATTTTGATAACACGATATAAATCTAAGGATTTAACGAGCGCACCGAGCGCGTAGAGATACTCCATAATTCCGAACTTAGTCGGTCTATTGGTACTTTTGGTGCACTCGGCATTAATATCTTGAGAGAAACCAAGAACTAGTAAGCGAAATCTTGTAATCTTCGAGTGAGATTTATATGAAACCGCGTAGGTAACGCAGTGCGGCTCGTAGCCCGTAGCCTCGTAGCAACATGCTACGAGTACGTAGCAACGTAGCGATGTTGTAGACATACAAGCTTAAAGTGATTTTGGGATGTAAGCATGTAATATTGCCGTGTTTATTTTATAGGGATATCGTGAGGTAAAGTGGGAATTTAAGCGTAATGGTATAAAGTATTTTATACGGTTTTTACCTCAGCAAAGGCGCGTTGTCGACTGCCTCGGGCGAATGTTTATATTCGTGTTATATTACACGTAATGAATTCCAGAGCAAGAAAAAAACATTTTCTTTTTTGCATGCGAGATATCGAGTAAATCTCCTACTACGATTTCACTATTCAGCGATCGTTTTCCTCAATAACTTTGCAGACATTATTCGCAGGAATTGGGAGATCATCTGAAGTAGGTACTTCGTAATCGAAAATGTCGAGTTAATACTCGATGCCGGGATAAAATAGGGGCTTATTTTTGGAAAATATAACATTTACATGCATATACAGAACTCTCATGAACGTCGCAATGTATGATAAAAACATGCTCATATTTATTTTCCGAAAATGTGATCCTAAGACTATACACAGTACAGCTATATAATAACTATTATGTCAAATTCTGTTCTCTATTTTATTACAAGAAGCAGCGCCTCATGAAATTTGATTTTGAATTAAATTTAAATTTTGATTGTTTCTTGGATATAAAGTAGTGTATGTGTTAAACCTGAATAAAAGCTTCCTTCGTACTAAATTTCATTGAAATTCGTTCAGCTCTTACGGGACAAACACACACTTAGACACAAACTGTTTAGCTGTTATTGTAGTGGTAGGACTCTTTGCAGGGGTCCGCCTGGGGAAGTACCACACCTTTGCCAGTTATTCAACCGCCAAGCAGTAGTGTGCAAACACTACAGTGTTCCGGATTGAAGGGCAATCATCATCATCAGCCAGAAGACATCCACTGCTGAACATAGGCCTCCCCCTTTAACCTCCACACTGAACGACATCCTGCCATCTGCATCCACTGGATGCCCGCGACTCCCACAATGTCGTCGGTCCATCTAGTGGGAGGCCTACCTACGCTGCGTCTTCCGGTTCGCGGCAATGTTTCCAGCGAATTTACAGGACACACAGAGATTTGATATCTTATATCTCGGGGTGACGAGCGCAGTGCATTGCCATCTAGGGTTTTGAACTGTTGAAATTCAAAATTCTGAGTGGCGTTGAGCTGTTACGGGCAAGCGTGAAGAGCCATCAGGCGAACTACTTCGCTGGTCTCGTCACTCAGTATAATAATAAAAAAAACTTACACATTCATAATTTTAGTGTATTTTCACTTGTTTATTTCAATTAATTAACGTTTTGATTTATTTTTAGTGGTCTACATAGAACTTACAACATTTAAATATATAAAACCTAATGATAATAAAAACCTAAACACATTTTTGTTTAGATAATGTTCCCGACCGCAGCTTTGTCTCATTCTTCTTCGGCGGCATTCCCGCGCTGTATGACCTGTTACTTTGCTGATATGACTAATTTTACTAATATTTGATACTTAGTAATTCTACAGCGACTTTTGTTCGAGTCCAGATTTAAAATATTGTGACCTCTTCTAAGTTTTTGTTTTATTTTATAATTTAGTAAATTTAAAAAGTTCTCTGTATCAATTATTTTGCTCGGGAAACTTCTACATCTTGCGATACTCAATTTCCTCTCCAAAATTTACCAAAGTAGGTCCTTCAGCCTAATCCATTGACTCACATCTTTTCAGGAGCGCATCACCTGTCATAGCTCTGTTTCTTCCCACGCGCCTTCTATACACGCTAATTTGCTTTTGTTCTTACCAAATTTACTTAGCTATTTCGGTTTCTGAGCCTCGTTCACAGTGTTGGTTGATGCAGTAGAAAATCTTCGAAAAATTAAATATAGGCATTGTGTAACTGTATCTATTGGGTTACCAAGACACAAACTCTGTTGTCTAGTTAAAGGCCTTCAAACTATATTCTGAACCTACAATTATGTTTATACTTTTATATCTATTCTTAAGTCATCATCACCATTATCAGTCTAGCATGTTCCTAATGCTGGGACACAGGTTTTCTCCCAGAGAGGGAGAGAGTTTTAAAACAAAATTAAGAGAGTGAAAGTAGCCTACTTGTTTAAATAAAAACACTGCGGCACTCTAACCTTTCTCGTCCTTTGCATGTATCATTCAAACATACAAAATGTTTGAAGATTAACGTATCGTACGTGCGCTAAAACACGGACGAGTTACGTCAGCAAATGTTATGTTATTCTTGCAAATTTTAGCTTCTATATTTAGTAAAGTAAATGTAACTGCAAATATTAACTTTGAAAATGTACCTATACAAAGGGAAACAAAGTTGTTTAAACGTACTAACAACGAGCTTAGTGTGTATGCGATTATTTTTTTTTAGAGAATTTTCTTAAGTTTACGGCTAAAGTCTAATTTTAAGTGAAATAAGTTTTGGTCTGCATATAATGAAGCGTAAGGTTTTTTTGCAACTAGAGATAAGTTTTTTTATATATTATACAAAAACAAAATCTATATTTTATGAATTATGTACCACGGGTGTAGCCAGGTTTTATATCGAAAACACAAAAACTAAAACCAACAATGATAAAACAACGAAAATGTGCATAAAATGCGTCCTCGCCTCTTTTTAACCAACTTCAAAAAAGGAGGAGATTCTCAATACGAATGTTTTTTTATTTATTTTTTCAAAATAATTTTAATATTTTGAATATTTCGGGGGACCCGTGAACGTGGTGCATGTAATTGCACCGAAATATCGGGAGCTCCATCCACGACCTTATCACAGTTATCACCGTTAAAAACATAATATAATTGTAAAATAAAATGACTAATATATTCAACTTTATTCTCACCAAAGTATTGATAAAATTTCAACCCACTAGACTAAGCAGTGTACCACAAATACGTATCGACCAAACACGTATCCACGTACCACCGTGTCTGTTGTATTCGTTTAATCAACAATCACGCACGTTAAATGTAAAGTTGGGTCGTACCTCGCGATATGATTACAGGGGTCGTCATTAAAGTGTGGGACGCCGAAAGAGGGTAGATTTGAGACAGTTCTTGAGCTCCACCTTTAGCTCTATTGTAGTGACATCAGATGATACATTTTCAAGTGTTTTAAATTTGAACTCATAAATCCGATCTTCACCATAATATTATGAATACCAAGATGTCTTTCTACTTTTGTCATTTTTTTTACCTAAAGACGCAGATTAAAAGTAGGGTATTGTTTTTATCGTGTAAGAAAGAGTATGAGGTGTCGATAGTTTTTCTAAGTTCAAAGATGGCGAGTGGCGAGAGCTAATAGCTCCCATACAACCTTAGCTAACAAAGTAGGGATGGAAAAAAAACTAGCACGCACCCCGTGCAGGGTATCATTGAATACGTCTTTTACAATGAAAATGGGGTTTGGCGCATATTTTTTTGTTTAGGTTTACCATTTACAGAACATAAAATTACGATACCTGTTGCCTCAAAGGAAAAAAGCCGTAAGTTAATAAAGAAACTTTTAAACGCACAGCAATGCAATGTTGTGCTTGTAATGCTTGTACAAGGTTTCTGGTAATTTGTTTAATGTAATTTTGTTGTAACATTTTTGTATTGTTTAGTTTAATGGGCTTGCATCATTTGACCACTAACTCGCCTGATGTTAAGCGATGATGCGGTCTACGATGGACCACGCTTGCCTAGAAAACTGATTCACTAGTGTATTTTAACTATCGGTCTATGCAGAATAAAACCATAACTGATAGAATGCTGCACAGTACTGTAGGCGTGAAATCATTAAGGCATGAGATAATAACGGCAAAGCTAATGAACCGACGTCGTAAGTTTAACTAAGGGTTTTGGAATATCGCATAGATGACAAAATGTGGATGAGACGAGTAAGCAAAATACGTACGAGTAGGTGAAATTTGACTACGAAATCACATCTTACTTTACCACGGATACTGATGTTTATTGACAGAGCGAAGCTAAAGTCTTAATGTCTACGACGACAGCCCGGTTTGAATGTTAATAATAATAATAATAAATAAATATTCGGGACATTTTTGCACACACGGTCATCTGACCCCAAACTAAGCAAAGCTTGTAATATGGCTGCCAGAGACTGATATACGTACATATATATTTTTAAATACATACTTAAATAGATATTAACACCCAGACATAGAACAAACACAAATATTCATCACACAAATGTTTGTCCTACATGGGAATCGAACCCACGCCCCCAAGCACAGAAGTTAGGTTCACTACCAACTGAGCCACCGGGGCATGTTGAATGTTTTTCTTTTTCTTTTGCTGCTCCACGGTCTACGGGGTTCGTGCCCTTTACACAATTTATTTTGTCAACTGTAGCTAATACGTATAACATAAAACGTATGATTTTCGACGTATTTAGGTTTTTTCATTATACATTTGTTCTTTTTCATGTATTTATTTATTTGACACGATGTTTATGAAACTTTGTAGGAAAATAGTTAATTCCAATTTATTTTTTCAACCTGTAACGGTATTAGGTAGTTATAACGACAAATTATTGAGTAATAATTAGGACCATTGCCTTGCTAGTTCAAAAAACTTCTGTGCAACTCCATCAACAATTAACTTTAGCAAAAAAATAACCTTCCAATGCTTTTTACACAAGCAGATTACGGTACCTAAGTGTCTTCCATGAAAGTGGTCCGCTACCCTTATTTTTCATCAAAAGCATCCAAAATTAACTACCAATAAAACTCGCAACATTCATCTACCCAATTGCAAAACGGTTTCGAGAACAGCCAGTAAGAGTGATGCTCGCAGACGATTCCCGTGACACCTTCCATCTCTGCGCTTAGTTGGATTAGACTCGCATCATTAATCGGCGGAATTGCGTTTCGCGGTCCTTCGCGGCCCTATCCGGTGTTGCCAGTTGCGTTGGTAAGACATTTTAGAAATAAAGAATTTCATTATAAAATACTTCTATGTCTTCATATGTCATAATCTAGTTTTTAGGGTTCCGTACCCAGAGGTTGTGAATAATACAGCGTAGGCTTAGTAATAGGGACCCGCCCTATTACTACGCCTACGCTGTCTGTCTGTCTCTCTGTCTGTCTATCCGTCTGTCTGTCTGTTCTACCGTTTAACGGCTGTATAACCGTAATAGACAGGCAGTTGAAATCCCCATATAACAAACGTTTTTATAACGTATTTTTGTATTAGCTCTAGTGTAAAAACGGTAATACGTATCAAAACGCTACATAAAAAACTCGTATCGTATCAAAACAATGATTATTGAACCAAAAGTAAAAAAACAAATAATAAATACTGGCCAAGTGCAAGTCGGTGTCAAATTTCTATTCACCACCGGTTCTTGTACGATCACCGAGTTTAGCAAAGTCGGGTGCAGTCGGTACTTCTATGGGTGACTGCCTGGGCAATCTGGGCATGATTTCTTTTTGCACTACTTTTTTTGTACTTTAGTAGTGATCAATTTATGTTGTGGTACGGAACCCTCAGTGAGCGAGCCCGACTCGCACTTGGCCACTTCTAATAATAAATTTAATTCGATTGAAATTTGACAACTCAAACTGTAACTAATAATTGTTTTATCTAACTTTTCACTTACTATCTTTCCCATATATCTATCCCACGGCTTTAGTCGCGTTGTGAACAGTGAAAGAATTTTCAGAATTGGTTCAGAAATTCATTTCTTCATTTATTACCTCCTATAAATATACAAAGTCACAAGCTTTATCTCTTTATATTATTAGTGTAGAAGTATAGGTTAGGAAGGGGTTCGTTTATTTATGCTACAAATACTTAAAACGATTAATAAATATTTGCAACCATCTAAAGTTGGTAATGAATTAGATTTAAAATATATTTAGTTTTATTTATATGGTTACGTTTATTTTTAATCGTTCAAAAACACTACTTATATGTTTTTTGGAACTAATAAAAGCAGTACGTTAAAACTTCAGCATAATTTTCTCTTCAAATACCCTTTCCGATATTTTCAAAATGCCTACCTGGTAACACTGACTCCATCCGAGAATCTTCAATTAGAACCAACTTTCCAATTTGAATTCTGTCGATCGAATATAGTTTATGCCCGGAGACATTAACGTTCCGAGTTTGGTGATTGAGTTAATAATAATAAATAAATAAAAGTTCGAGATAGAAAGCTAATTTCTCACAAAATTTACTACCTACCATGTTTGATTGCTAGAAGCGCTTAAGTTTTGATTAGGTGCGTGTGTTTGGCTTGAGTCAATGTTGGACTCAAATAGAGGGAACAGTCTTTACCCAGCATATCAGGTATTATGATACCATTTAGCGTACCTTTGTGTAAAAAGTTTTGTTAGGTTTTTGAAACACAATTTTTTGTGAAACCAAGGGGCAAATCCTAAATTTTGTCAGAAGAAATATTTCAAGACTGCTTAGTAACAGTGTTCAAATATTTTATCTAGATTATAGGCTGGTATCGCAGGATGTCAGCCGTCAAAACAGTATGATGAGTGGTCGCGGCCGCCGGCTGACTCAAAGAGACGTCAGCGATCAATCAGTCGAGTGCCTAGCGCCATCTATCAATTTGTCATGGCGGCTGACGCGTCACACCAGATGGCAGCAGTGACGAAATATTAGGAAACAATTTTCGGACGTTGCTGCCCATTACGGTCACTTAGCGGATTGTTAATCGGTTAGTTTGATTAAAAATAACACCGTTTTAAATAATAATAACTGTATTTAATTTTTTTACTGAGTCAAAAATATGTCGATAGATAAGTAACTAATGACATCTATTGATAAAAATATAGTGTGTTTTAGATCTAGACATTTTGATGTAAATTTTCTTTCTTTTGTTTGGCATATGTATATATTGTATGGTTTTTGTTTTCAAATTGTATTTTCTTTGCATTCAATATCTAAGTCTATTTTAACATAGTTTCATCATTATTTACATCACAAAGTATTAACTCGTACTTGTCCGAACCTAAATCAACAAGATAACTACATGCAATGACATTTGACTAAGTAACTCAAATAGGAGGTTGGTCGCTAGTCAAGCAGGTCTCTAATCAAAGTCTCTGCTAACTCAAAGTTTGCTTGTGGAAATCGCATTCTGAACCTTACTGCTTGTGGCTTGTAGAGCTATCTATTGACTAAAAAGCAACTGAAAAGCAACTGAAACTAAAGAAAATAAAATTTAACGATTTTAAATCCGTATTTCAAGACGAATCTTACCATAGAACGATTTCAACCTTGGATGTTATCACATAACCGACTTTTAATTTAATTTACTTGTAGGCTGTTATTATCCAAATGTTAGTGATTTAAGAACTTTTATATGATAAAACCTTAAGTATACGACATTCACAAATCTATAAAATTTTAATACCACGAACCGGAAGACGCAGGGTAGGTAGGCCTCCCACTAGATGGACCGACGACATCGTGAGAGTCGCGGGCATCCAGTGGATGCAGATGGCAGGTTGTCGTTCTGTGTGGTGTGTGGAGGTTAAAGGGGGAGGCAGTGGACGTCTTATGGCTGATGATGATGACGATGATGAGTAATATTTACCAGCTCGTAGTCTGGAGAGTACCTACCTATGAATATTTTGATCTGCTTGACAAATTATGATTCAAAATACAACGCACAACTCGCATCATGTTCAGTCAACATTTCGCGTTCATAAAAGTAGAATTTGAAACTATCCGTGTATTTCAGAACACCAATAAGAATTTATTTGTAAAGAAAACTGCAGAAATAAACTTTTAAACAAGGTAATAAAATTCTTAACTGTAACATGAACTTTGTTGGATAGTGGTGAATAAAACATTCTATCCAACCTCAGAAGGTATACAAGTTTATAGAATAGATAGATGTGTGTAAAACACTTTTTTTTATTCTAATGAGTATCATAACGAGCAAGTCACTCACCTGATGGTATATGTCACGCTTGCCCATAACAGTTCAGTGCCGCGCAGAATTTACAAGTAGGTTTTTTCATTGTTAGGCGTTGTGGAATGTGGAACTTTATATTTTTAATATGACAGTTAATCTAGCTACGGCCCTTGGTTTCCACATGGATATTTCTATAAGAACCGTTCATTTTTCTGGGATAAAAGTCATCTATGCTAATCTATGTTAACTTTTGGCTCGCCAACTAATTATTCAACAAGCTTTTATTTAATTAACATTTTTTACAACAAGCTTTTCTATAAATGACGCTTATAATTTTTATTGAAATGTTTTTGGTTTTTATTTTGGCAGCCATTTTGGAAGTATTACAGCATTGGATATTTGCATATTGTATTGTCAACAAAACTAAATGTGTGTAAGTATACAAAATTTAAGCCAAATCGGTTCGGAGGTACTGGTTCTAATTCAGATCTAAACAAACTAACAAATATCGAATTTTGAAATAAAAAAGCTTGTATAAAAAATCTCGTTGATCCTTGCTTTCTTTCTGCGTGGAAGAGGAACAAACTAACCAACAAACACACATATATAATATTGAGTGTAATATTAATATATAATAGTATGATAAAGCTTTGCATCCCTACAATAATTTCTTTTTTGAAATGTAAACCTTTTATATATTTGCAAGGAAATTAGGTACGATAGCACAGTTGACGCATACATTTAAGAACAGGCCGTAAAAATCAGTTAAATCTTATCAGAGCGCAAATTAATGGGTAGGTATATTGTATTACAACTTGATCCTTATTTTTTATAACAGACGGGGCGGGTCGTTCCGTACAATTTAATCGCGAATTTAACGCTCCCGTCACGTTCCCAAATCGGACACTTTTATGACATCAGACACTCTGCGTTAAATGCGGAGGCTTAAAAAGGGTTGATACCGCGTACCCTGTCACCTGGCCGAGTCGGGGACATAACGATACCTTCATCATTCTGGCCGCTCATTGATAATTAATGGCTTATGCCACCGTAACGAAAACAAACGATGGCACGCGCGCGATCGCGATTAATATCACTGCGGGTGCAAAAACAAACCCACTCGGTGGCCTTGGTGTGATAAATCATATCTTCTCAAGGCGCAAAAATAAATGAAGCCAATGATAAATGGCAACGAATTCACAGTGAGACATCGTCCCGATTGAGTGAAGCGATAGGGTGGTCCGATGGTCGCGGAATTCGAAAAGTGCGAAGGAAATTGTACCGTGTAACATCGACTAGCTGACAAATGGAAATGTTTTGCTTAGGGTTGATTAAGCAGCTGTTTTGCTTATCTGTGCTCATTTCCAGAATGATGGAGATCATATTGTGAGTTTCAAATCTTAGTTATCAGTTGGAATACAAAATAATTTTAGAAATATCAACCCGTTTTTATAAACAGAAAAATCAATATTGAAAGTTAGGCTTGCGCTTGATCACCATCTAGTCTGATGTTAAACAATGATGCGATCTATGACGGTGCACGCTTGCCTAGAAGAAACTGATTCACTCCTGACTTGAACATTAATTGAAGACTAATGCTGTTGCCCACGACTTAGTACACGTAGATTTTCATATAAATTAAATCCTTTTTTTCCTCCCTTAATCCGACCTTTGCGCAAAATAACATAGCCTATACTTCTATCTGGTCATAGCTAAGCATATTCGTGAAAACCGCATTTAAATCCGTCCAGTGGTTTAGAAGATGTGCATGGACAAACAAACAAACAAAAACTCTTAGTGTTCAGCTGCTTCTTTTAAGACCTGTGTGTTTGTTTATTTGATATCTCGCAATTACAGATTTTTTATCTCTACGTTTTTATTATACGTATAGAATAGATATAGATTGTGACTATCCACTATATTTAATGGATTTAACATTGTATTTTTACTTCACTTACATAAAGTAGTCTATACCAATGCCAAAGCAGTCTAAAAACCAATTTACTCTAATCAAGTCTTTGAAAGATTATTAAACTTTTCCTTGTATAAAAAATCAACACGGAAGAAAATATGAATTCAAGTGAAAGTTATGAAAGGAATTGTCGTGTTATAGGAAACTTCTCTTATAAGATAACTCTATATTGGGGATTTGGTGGATCTCAGCAAAAAGCTCGGCATATATTGTCAATCATTCAGCGAAGAAAATTTTCCTACGAACTGTCAAATATTTATCTTTTTCTCTTATTCCTGGCAATGTCAATATCTGAGCCTCGAGAATGCGGGAGGGAATGTAAGTATAGAGACTTCTCTCTCTCGAGTTATTTCACGATTTTGTTCTTAATAATATAAATAAACGCGTTTTTGCGTTTAAATGGATAGACACCGCAAGTATTTTTATAAGGTTTGCTGAGTTCTTCTGATTTTTTTCTTTATGGAGTGGCGTAGATCTTTATTATTTTTGTTCCAAACACGAGTGTTTGGACATTTTGTGAGTTCAGTTCAATATCCCACTTATATTAAAATATTTATCTTGTTGAAATAAATATACATTTTTCAAAATCAGATTTTGGTTGTTTATTATTCGGATACTAAGGCCCAACGCTCACTAGGGAGGCAAAGCAGGGTTATGGCGTACAAGTGGCCGTGGAAAATATGGTTTGAGCTAGGGTCGAAATTTCAACTCACAGTTCAAAACATTCGAGAGGTAGTGAAGGCGTAGGGTGGAATCACAGCGTTGTGTTTAAGAGATCAGATCAGATTTTACCAAAATGATTGATTGTGATTACCTACTATAATTATGAAAATGATATTAGTAATGATTTAAGTTGGCGTTAAAAGTATTTCATTTCAATGTTGAAATTAATATCTATAGATCTAGTCATTAAGTTGTCAGCTAGATCATATAAGTGTGTATGTGCATGTGTGTGCGTGTGCTGTACTAAAGAGTATGTAGCAGATTTTCGACACAAATAAGATTTGAACAAATGTGCTAAATGTTTATCGGGAATTATCGCGTATTTATTGTATGTAGGTAAAAATAGGTACCTCGACAGGTACCCGGTGGCTCAGTTGATAGTGAACCTAACTTCTGTGCTTGGGGGCGTGGGTTTGATTCCCATCTAGGACAAACATTTGTGTGATGAACATTGGTGTTTGTTCTATGTCTGGGTGTTTAATATCTATTTAAGTATGTATTTAAAAATATATGTGTACGTATATCAGTCTCTGGTAGCCATATTCCAAGCTTTGCTTAGTTTGGGGTCAGATGACCATGTGTGCAATAATGTCCCAGATTTATTTATTTATTTACTTTCTTTCGACGTGGTGCTTCCCGTGTGGTCCCATTTCAATTTGGTCCAGTTCTGATATTTTTATGAAGTCGGTTTTTGATATTGATAATTATTAAGCATCTTCCACTGCCACTGGCACTAAGCAGAAAAGTGTTGTGGCTCATTGCAGGCGATTCAAGACGTTTGCGCCAGTGGTACTCGCGCATCGTTTGCAACGGGCATTATAACAAAACTGCACCATGCTATTGTAAGCACCTACAAAATTTTAATAAAATCAAACTTATTCTTTTCTTTTTTGTACTTGTAACAAAAACAAACAGCAAACCAGTCCCATGAGAGCAACAACTTAATATTGACAGTACATCTCAATCGTATAATTTGTAAAGAGTCTTTATTTGATTTTACGATAATGGGCCAGCGGGAAAGTCCCCAGGTGGCTTCCCCGGCAAGCCTCGGAAACTCGGAAATCGAGCTAACCACATCGGAAATTAGAAACGTTCGAGTATATAATCGAATGTCTCTCCTAAGGTAGAAATAAACTGGCCGTTTTATCGTTAGATCTGTTTTGGTGCGTGAATGCGTTTCAATACCTATATTCCGACTTCCGTTGCAACTGATAGAAATTTTTATCTTGAAACTGTGTTTAATATTTTGCAACTGAGAATAACTGTTGTTATTTTTTGTTGCAAGCCACTAAAAATTTACCTAAAAACTCTGACATAGCCTGTGTAGGTTCTGTATAAATCGAGTGGCTATATCATATGTGACGGCATCCATTACGTAAGGACGTGGTAAAGTAGTTGATTATCTATTGTAAAACAAGAAGAAAACACACGCAAAAATAAGTATGAAGTAAGAAATAACTACTAATTATTGTAAACTGTTTACACAAATGAATTTGATAATATAATGTAACCACAAAAGAGCGGTCTCTCCTAATACAGATTGTCAAAATTTAACAGAGGCGGCCAAACCCCTGTAAAACGATAAAATCAGACGAATAAAGAAATTTGAAGTTAGAATTGAATTTGCATTATATTATGTAGTTATGGCGCCAACGTAAAAAAAACATGTCTCTTCATTGTATTATTTTCCTAAACCTATGTATTTTTGAAGAACCGATAACCCATGGGGATGAAAGGTTCTTGAGTGGAGACCACGAATCAGAAGACGCATCTTATGTAGGCCTCCCACTAGATGGACCGACGACATTGTGAGAGTCACGGGAATCCAGTGGATACAGATGGCAGGATATCGTTCAGTGTGGAGGTTAAAGGGGGGCCTATATTCAGCAATGGACGTATTCTGGCTGATGATGATGTATTTTTGAGTGATAATGAGTAATGGTAGATCATTTAATACATAGTCCTTGGACGTGATCTAGTGTGAGCAAGTGATATAACAAGGTGAAACATGTCATTTTGTGTTGTTTCCAAACTCCATAAAAGCCTCAAGTAAAGTTTCCAGTGTCTGCACCAATTTTCGAGGGCATGAATTGACCGTGACTTATTTTGCTTGACTCAGGCTGTGTTTATGACTTGTTTGACTACTGTTTCCTAGACGAATCTTCAGAGTATTACCGCTTCAACTTCGTATCAAATACATAGATAATTAGGTTGTTTGATAATCTATATACATAAAAATGATCCCCCTTTTCTCCTGGTCACGCTATAACTTGAGAATGGCTTTACCGATTTCATTCATATTTTTTTAAACGTTTTCTAATATTTCGTAGAAGGTTCTTACATTTAAAAACCGCTGGACCAATTTGGATGAAATTTTGCGTTCCTGGAACGGGTCATAGTAGGGAGGCCGAAAGGCGAGCTTTCACCCGTGCGAAGCCGGGGCGGGTCGCTAGTATCTAATATAACATGAAAATATTTCAATACTTGACACTGCCAAATGCACATGATGTGAGATGCCAAAAGAGAACAAAAAAAATACGACGTCACCTAAACTATAGTAACCTATATAAACGTAACTGTAACTAAGATTTATCCACGTACCTGCCTATAAATAACCTGATAAAAAGACGCTGTTCCTCTCCGAGTAAGTGCTTCCAAACTTTGAAACACGAGTTCTATCCCCGGCACTTTACCAACTTCCTATTTGTACAACACTAATACTCTCTGATTGGTCGTCCAATACATTTTTCTCAAGATTAAGTTGACGCCGGTGTAGACGGCGCGGCCTGCTAATTACGTTAGTAGCTCCACTTCCCCCCACCCCCCGTAGAGTAAACGACTCGGCTTTCAATGTAAACAACCGCTCAAGTTTACGGGGAAAAATTCGCAAACCTACTTATTTACGTCCCCGAGGTACACACCGATGCGACCGAGTGTGTACCGGTTTCGGCACGACATAACTATCGACTGTGTACAGGGATAATAAAGCGCAGATGTGCGTTTTGCTTTGTGTTGTTTGGTTTGCGAGTTACACGCTATTTGCGTCAGATAAAAATATTTAACAGCCGCACTGGTTATTAGGAATTTAAGAAAATGTGATTTTATTGAATGTTGCAATGTCTTTTCAGCTGATAATGCAAAGCAAGGGCCTTAAACTATGTATGCGCCTTTGTACTTGTATGTTTCCACAAATGGCGTAAACACCGTAACAGATTTCTATGAAATGTGGTGTTGATAGATTTATAAAATTTCAGGGATGGTCATTAGTGACCATCCCTGAAATTTTATTGACAGGTGACATCATTATAAATTCAAGTTTGCGAACTCAATATAGGGGCAAAAAAAATCAATTCTTTTAGTCCCTATTTAAAGATGATGTCACCATCATCCCCCCCCCCCCACTCCCCAATCGGGATGTCAGTGCAAGACACCACCCACTAACTGAACAACTTATTCTTACCCTTAAGTAAATCTTTCTTGAGTGTTTACTATACAGTTGGTAGATAGCGTTTTTAGAACTGGTACTACAAAACACTTATTAAACTTAATAATAATAATTAATAATTTAATTCTGAAGTTTGTCTAGGATTTTGTTAAAGCAGAAAACTCGATACAAAACATTTAGGGCTTGTGCTAAACTAATAATGGTCGACCAACAAAAAATGTAACTAAAGCCAGGATCTCAATTCGAGCGTGAACTAACCAGATATTATATTTCCGAATGTATTGATCCCTTAGGATACTATGTTCGGTTTCGTTTCTGAAGTTTTCTATCCCTCTGCGTTTTGGGAGTTGCACTGGACAATCTTATCAGGGAAGAGAGGAGGGAAAGATTTTCCAGTGTCCGGCGCCCTCTCACCTTGAGGGATTTCCCCCGGCGCGTCCGGACTTCCAGCGATTGGATTTCGGCTTTCGAATTATTATGCGTATATTCCGGCTTTCTTGAAAAAGTTTCGTTTTTTTTGCATTCGTTTCTGTACTTCTACAGGAATTATAGGGGTTAGGAGGGACTGAAATAGTGTTGTTTATGTCTTTCATTTTGCAATTTATATCTTTTTACGCGATTTACTCTTTGTTTGTAGCATATTAAAGTAAACAAAATAAGTGAGAATATCTTTCTATAATCATATATCGCCTGAAAAAGGCAATAAATTTCAGTATTTGCTTTTGACTTCCATAATACATTCTGTTTCTGTGCTTATTTATTTGTCTACTACAAGCGGAGAAGTTCGTGGCAAAACTACAAAATCACAATAAGAACCTACAGAATCCATTTTCTAAATAGCAAACGTGTAAATGAGGATTTACGTAAGTACGCGAATGTAATAGAGGTTGGAAACGAAAGTTCTCAGTCTCGATCGCATTAGAGCGCGGCCCACGACCGCTGGAGATAATGCCATTGCAATACCCTCGATCCGATTGTATTGGCAAATTGGATCAAATGCAGCGCACACCGGACAAAAGATAAGAGACCGATACGGGCAGAGGTAATATTATGTTGCGGGCATCGGGCCCGATATCGGCCTAGCCACCGCCGCCACCAGCCCGTGCGCCTCACTTGTACCGGTCTTTGTAATCGCTCCGTGTAGTTCCCCCAACTTTTTTAATCTTTTCATTCAATAGTCTCTTTCGTAGAAAAGATATCGATTTAACAGCGGATTATCGGCTTAAAACGTTTCGTTCCTTGTATACCCTTCGTTAGAAATACTCGGTTAAACGCGAACATGAATCAGATAAGACAATAGCGGAAGCGGTAAACGCAACTGCTGCAGCTCAAAATGCCGACAAAAATACATATTGGCTATAACTGTTCGTATCACACGGCGCCCGAGGCATGGCAGCCGAGGTTATTGTGAGAAATGAAAAAGTCTCTGGAATGTAAACGACAATGCAGATTATTAGTGCCCGTCAGGGACGTGGAGCAAGAAAATATCTCGTATGGTTTGACAGTTATGATTTTTCGCTTCGTCTGCAGTCTATGGAATTTAATTCGCGTTGCTCTGCGTCGGCGTTTCAGTATCATCACGATGATCACGCTCAAACAGCGGGCCTCATTTCGTCGTCGTTAGGGGGTGAATTTTAAATTCCTGCGAGGGTTCCCCTCTCAACTATGTATGAAGCAACGGTCTCCATGTGACTCGTACCCTGTCGTACGCATACGCTATGAACCTTCATTGTCTACCAGAACTCAAGTTAAACCGATTACGTTCTAAAAATTCATAAACTCACTGTCGTCTTCCTACAAAACACCTAATGTTTTGTAAGTGGGCTCGACGATTTGGCTCTATTTTCGCCTTGATAAGGAAAAAACATCACAACGACTTCCTCTCTTTATGACACATCAAAAATAATTTAATTTATTTTATCGTGCGTTTTAAATTCTTTTGTAAGCTGGAAAATTGAAATTGAAACATAATAAACAATGGGGCTCTCTTAGGCTTATCTCCCCTTGACTTATGATATCATTATTTCCCATTTTTTGAAAATTACAGCGCGAAAACAAGAGCGCTCTACGCATACTAATTTTGCTCGGTCAATACGGATGTCGCTTCGGATCGTGTAATTCGAACGGGGATATCTTCGCACAATGAGAGAGAAACAATTTCGATGTTAAATCTCATAATTCAAATTGTTTACCGAGTACGCTTCGGCGGTTGTATAAACTCTCAAAATCTACCCACATCCGTTACGAAAGCCTGCATCGTTATTTATGGGAAGCCACGTTTCATTGTTGTTGTCGGTTTTCATTTTAACGTATTTTTTTTTCTATTATTTTATTTTCGCCTATAAAATGATTTGTTTTTCGGTTTTGTCCTTCCGACGTAGTTAATTCCGATGCGTGATTTATGTGCGGTATTGTAAGCACTTTTCGTAGAGTTGGAAAGAAAAGTGCTTTTAATTTTTATTATGACTTTAATAAAAGTGATGACCAAGTTTTTTAAAACCTGTTCCACGTAAAATGTAAAACGACCTTAAGAATTTTCAATTAAAGAAAAAACAGAAAATTGCAACCTGACTTCAACTTTTTTAACTAGTTTTCAATTTGTGCCAAAAACACTCGTTGGTGAAACAAAATGGCTATAATGGGAAATTTTCCAATAAGCAATTAAAAAACTATAATATATAAAAAAAAAAAATCTCATAGTTAGACAATATCTACCTGTCTGTCTGACACTGTCTGTAATGTTTGTTTTGACTTATCGTCGAACAAACCATGCACGCCGAAATGTCGATTTGTCCTAATAGCCATTAGAATCTGAGACTGATTCGCTCGGTCAATTAATTAAAATCTTATTTACAGTGATTCTTGTTACTGTTCTTATGCCCATTGATTGTTAACTACCTCATCTCTCAGGTAATAAACACTGTTTTGAACATATAATAAGTTCATTTGTAAATTTCTTGCTAGTGAGACGGTATATACGCTTCGAGTCACGTGTCTCAACAAACTAAAGTCATTAGCATGTTTACAAAACAAAATAAGTATGATTGCGAGAACATTATACTGTTTGTTTGTAAGTTTCAGTCCACATACGGAAGTTGTTAAACTCACGGCGGGTATGAACTATCCTCGACTGTACCAACTATTCCGCGATATATAGATCACGTACAAGCGAAGACAAATGCGTGCCGAAGAAATGCGGTTGTTTTGCGTTGCGCGAAGGAGGATAATGCCCATTTGCGGCGGCCCTTACATAAACTGAGGTGATTTACACCAAAATACCGCTTATTTGCATTGCCAATACATCTCACAGTGAACGTAAAAGACTCGGACGTAAACCCAATGGACGAGATAAGATATAAATCGACGCATGCATACACAATCTGGGTTTTACAACCGAATCGTATTTGTAAGTGAAATATATCTCTATATTATCATATTCAATCGTCTTCACAAGATTGGGCCACTAAGATACAGGCTTTAGTTATAGTTTGAGGTCCATCGGTAGCGCACAGATTAAATAAATAAGAAACTTTTAGTAGCCACAATTATGATGGAATAATAATTATATGGGTGTTCCACGATAGTTACAATCTAGGTGTCAAGTCGCAAGGGAATCGGTTTTAAGCAAGCGTGTTCCATCGTAGACCACGCATCATCAATTAACATGGCACTCAAACGCAAGCCTATTTTCTAATAAAAAAAGTACCACCACCATTTATTTATCTTTATAATTTTATTTATTTTCAACAATTTTTTTTTATAATACGCAATGCTTTAAAAATACTGAAAATTGTTTGAAAAAAAATCGTGAATAATAAATACGACACAATATACCAACGCGTAAATGAAGTACCTACCTTATAATTTATAAGATTTTTACGAAAGTACACTGAATATGGACATCTATAATATAGTGAAAATTATTACTACGGGTTTAGAAATTTCTTTAAACTTTTTTCTATCTTTTGTTTTCTTCTTTCGTTTTATTATACGACTGCACAAAAATGTTTTTTAGTGCTTTAAATAAAAACAGCCGTTAATTTATGGTTATGTTAAAGAGTGTGTGTGGGATCAATCGCATGCTGAAAACTACTTGTGTGTCGTCTGAACAAGCCTCTACAATTAAGGTATATTAAGGTGTTGATCAGCAGTGGATGCTTACTGGCTGATGATGTGATGTGTGATGTGAAGGTTTTTGTGTGTGGCGTGGGATACTTACCTTATCATAGAGCAGATTTCAATGACATACAAAAAAGAGTCGTATATTGTATCTATTCTAGCTTTGAGTTAGATTTCGCGGGAAAAATTTAGAAAGAATAAAAATTAAAGTTCATAATGATAGCTAGATATCACACTAATATCATATATGTGAAAGTTTGGATGGATTGATGTATGATTATGATGTATGGATGGATGTTTGTTACTTAATAACGAAAGAAACGGCTAGATGGATTTGGATGAAATTTGGAATGTACATTGCTTATGTCCTGGATTAACACATAGGATACTTTTCATTATTATCATCATCATCGATTTTCATCACTACGCGGGTGAAACCGCGGGGCGCAGCTAGTTGTCAATAATTTGAATATACACTAATTAAATGAAATCGGCAGAATAGTTCCCAAAAACCAACTACAATCTTTTTATGAAAACATTAAACCTTCAGACCTTATGTACTTTAAAGGTAGATTATGTGACGCCATGAAACAAGCATGGCCCTCCTCTCACATATTCGTCTGTGTGCGCTCCAGTATCATAAAAATGTAATTAAAATTCACGTTACTCTTCCTCATCCTCCTGACTCAACTCGAGTGCCCCAGGACAACTATTCTTTTGTTTCACCATGTTACATACCACGTAGAATCAACCCCTATTTAAAATTGCGGCAACAAAAAAGGGTAGATAGATAGAACTAGTTATATTGTTCACACCGGGGCTTTATTTACAATCTTTGTCACAAGGGTTTTTGACATCTGTCGTATATCCAATCTGTCAAAAAAAATAATAGAATGAGACAAAAAAAAAACGGTTTTGAATGCCAACGTGAAAAAAACGTCGCCTCGTTGTATTATTTTCCTAAACTCGTGTATTTTCGAGTGTTAATATGTAATTATGATGAATCATTATTTACTACGTGTTTGTGAACGTACTTGAGTGTAGGATAAAGATGTTTTTTTCGTATTGTTTACAAATCTCCATAGAAGTGTCTTGTAAATCCTCCACCATTTTACTAGAGCATGATGACTTACTTTTCTTGACTCTAATTGTGTCTATGATTTGTTCAACAATATCTAATAATACTTGAAAATACATATTTAAATATTTGACATTGGCAAATGCACTAGACGTGCGAGGTCAAAGTACTCCCAAGAGGAAAAAATAAATATCAATATATTATTAAAACGACGTTACGAAAAATCTTAATTTAGGGCCCCATGCAGAAATGACATACATATCGTAGGACAAAACAACGCAAAACTAGTGAAACATTGCCGGTCTAATCGCTTTACGGCAACCATAAAAAAGCTTGTATATTTTTTTACATAATCATTTTTAACATAGACGAGTACAAATAAATTCTTATCGCCTTAAGCGATTTCTTTTAAACAACTTGTATTACGATCGGAAAACGCTTCTCAGAAATAACGAGGTACGTAGAATTTCATTTTTTTCGACAATACCTACCCACTCAATGCCTAATACTGTTACGGAGATAAAAATGATAAGTAAACGTGTTTTTCTGACGTCAACATGAGAAAGTATGATTTTTATGGGCAATAGCTGCGAATATGTATATTTTCATATGGCGTGATGCTTTCTTTGTTTACAGATTGATTTTTGATAAGCTCTATGTGTAATAAAAACCATGTTTATTACCTGTGAAATACCTACTTTAGGTGTATTTTTCATAGATTATACATATTTTATTATGAACTGTCTTATGTAATTCATTTATTAGTTTTGCATGGAGTATCAGTAACATAGTTTACTAATAGGACTAAACTTTTTTATATATAGAATAAGAGGCAAAAAAGCGACGGGTCACCTGATGGTAAGTGGTGACCACCGTCAATAGACACCTCTAACAACCGGGGCTTTGTCCGTAAGTTGCCTACTTTTAAGGACTTCATTCTCACTTCGTTTGAAACAGCCAACATTAAACTTCGGAGGAAAAACTGAAGGTGGAAACTAGACTTTTTGCTAATGAAATAATTGAAGTTATCTGGACAGTTAAAATATTAAAGTATATTAAAGTCCACGCAAACCAAATTGCGCATATAATTTTGAAGTTGGTTTTTTTATTTGATAATTGTGTAGTACTAGCGGCGCTCCGCGGTTTCATCTGCGTTATAAACCTCCTTGAAACAACCTCTGCGGTACTGACAGCAACCTCTTTTGACTTAGATGACAATATCATATTTTTGTGATATTATGTCAATGTATAGTCTTCAATTCATCCCGTTCCATACAAAATGTATGGGTTTTTATATTTTTTATGTATTTTACCGATATTTTAATACTTATTCTGCTATTTGGGGCGGAGAGAAATCTAACAAATCAAAGGCCATGAAAATCGGGCCAGCTGTTCTTCAGTTATAAATGGTGTAACTCACCCATTATATAAATATATATATCTATCTAACATTTCGCTAACTACAATTTTAAATTATCGACCAAATTATAACTAAATCATTTGGCTGGATAAATGGATAAATCAAACTGCTTGTACTGTATCTATCTATCATTTTGGTAACTACAGTTAGACTACTAGCTTGTTTTTTTTTTTATTATCTTAATTGAAATGTGTTCAAAATTAAGGATGATAAATTAAGCAATTGCACTCTCTGTCTCGCATGTTTATCAGAAAGAGAGCGCACTATACTTACGTGTGACGTCACCTGTAAGTACGTCATACAAACTCCATACTGACATTCATCTTAAAAGAAAGAGACAGAGCATCCTAATCCGAACAAAAACTTTAAATGCTTATATCTCATAACTTTATAAGCCGATTTCAATAGTTTCTTCAGTAATTTGTATTAAATTTATATTTTTCACTAAACATGTTATTTTTGACAAATCAAATACCAGTCCGATAGCCTATTTGCAATTATCACCCAATGTCCTGACTTAATTATTTGGTATGGATAAAGTGGATAAATCATGTTACTACCTTAGCACCACAGCTGAGCAATACATACCTGAAACAAAACGTACAAGTCATAAATAAACAGATCCAAAACACGCGAACTGGCACAAACGCAGATAACGTGGAATAACGTAGAAACAGTGAAAGATTGGTAAAGACAACGGCAAGGTGTGGTTGGAAATCATTTTTCACGAGGAAAGTCGCCTGATAACAACTAATGCTTTACACCGCTGCTTTTAGGGTTACCACGACATTTTGGTGAACTAAATACTTGTGTCATGACGAAATATTTGTAGTTACAAGCTTACATATAAGAGACTAGCCGTCCCGGCTAGGCACGGGTGGATTTTTTGTTAAACATTCTAGCAATAAATATAGGTTATATTAATGCAGCATGGATTTTTTTTTTGCATAATGGTGTTTTTTTTTTTTAAATCTAAAATAGGCTTGCGCATGGCCGCCAACTCTCCTGATGTTAAGCGATGATGCGGCCTACGATGGATCACGCTTGCCTAAAAGAAACCGATTCACTTTTGACTTTAAAACACCCAGATTGTAACTATCGGGGAACACCCATTCAGGCAGCGCATTCCACATACTAGCAGTTCGCACAATGAAAGTGGAATCAAAGCGCTTCGTACGGGTTTTTTTTTTAAATCGGTTCAGTTTTTGATTTATTTCGTTACAAACATCCAAAAATACAAATCTTTCCTCGTTATAATATTAATGTAGATCTATACTAATATTATAAAGAGGAAATATTTGTATTATTGGATGTTTGTAACGAAATAACTCAAAAACGACTGAACCGATTTTAAAAATTCTTTCACTGTTGGGAAGCTACACTATTCCCGGGTGACATACAGGCTATATTATATTTTGTAGCAAGGCCGAAGGCCGAGCTTACATCCGTGCGACACCGGGGCGGGCCGCTAGTATAATATATTTTGAGATATTTTTTTTTGGATTTAAGCATAATAATAGCAAGTAAGGTAATAATTAAAAGGTATAATATTGTAAAATACCTACAGGGCTTCTGGAAATCAGTAAGCATCCTCATAAGGGCAGTTTTAGTACATCAAACAATCAACTTTTGTTCTACGACTTTTCGAAATTCGCGAAAACACCCAGCTGTTCCATACAAAAAGAAAACATTCACTCCCGACAAAATGTATGAAACAGCTGAATTTTGAGAATTCGTAGAACAAAAGTTGTTACCAGTAAGCTTGTATACGCATTAGCATTGTAGTAGGTGGTTAAAAAATATGTTAAATAATAAATAAATAAAATGATTGCCTTTTATTTATGTTACACGGGAATTACTCACGTAAGATGCGGGTGCAAAGTGAGACGCAGCCGCGCGCGTGCATTCACCTTGAAAAAGGCCGTCTAATGCGGTTGAAACTATAGTCGGAGTAACCGGCTTAATCTTACGTGAGTAATTCCCGTGTAACATAAATAAAATGTGTGAAAACCACGTCAGTTTCAATAATAAAAATGATTGCCTTTTAGAAAACCTCCCTTTCAACGTCAATTTCTGCTTTTTTGACAGCGACGCTTGCACATAGCAAATATCGATTAGTCTTTTAGATGGGTGACTGTGAGTGACGTTTAAAATAAGTTGTGCATTGTTAGGTTACCTATTGCATCACGATAGTTTCAGTAGTATAAAAAAAACAGTCGACTAAACAGTAAAAAAAAAGCTAACTAATTGTATCAGATCTAAAAGTTTAACTGCTTTTTTACAATTTTTAGAGTATATAGACTGTTTACCTTCCGTATAACAGCTCATTCGTGCACCTAATATTCACGAATTGTAGGCATTACTATAGCGCGTCATACAAATAGATCGCCCGATTTTTTTAATACTCCCGCGCCTAACGAAATTGTAACGGAGCATGGCTGGCGTCAACGCGCTTTTATAAGTGGTGCGTCACCTATAGGTAGCTTGGTCTAATCATTCAGTTCAACAACCTACTAGGGCCCCAGGGCACACCCCTTCTGGGGTGCCAGGGCAAGTCTGATCCCCCACTCCCGGCGACGGTCCAAGCCGAGGCTCGTACCTCCGAGGTGCCCTTGCGCTTGTCGCCCAAAATCTAAACCATGTTGGCCCAACGCCTTCTGCGTTCACCAACTAGTCCGGTCAGGTAGAGGCCGCAAGGCTATCAGCAATAAGTCACATTAGAAAAAAAAAGCTTTTGGTAGCTTGGAGGCACCTCTTGAGATACCCGCGTTAGAGAGGGACGCGTGATACCGCAATCGGCGTGTGAAACTTAAAATAGATTTTAAAAGTTTTGAGAAGATTATTTGCTTTGTTTTGTCCTTTTGCCACCTATTTTATGAACCATAGAGTCTGTGAGTGAGTTTTTATTTATTCTGCGAACCTAAACGAGCGGGCACTAAAGTCTTATCAGATAGGTGAAATTTTGGCGAGTTGCAAGTGGCAGCCCTGAGCCACCCGCGGGGCCCAACCGCCATTCTGATAGATAGGAAATGAAGACAGATTAACCTCGCGTGACTTCACATAGCTCCCTGACTTAGAGACCACTTGGATAAATATAACGTTACTAAAACAACAGATATAAATAAAGCCTGGTCTATTTATAGTTATGTGACTTTAGTAAAATTTGATAAGAGCACGATAATGTATCAAAGAATCACAGAGCATCAAGATTTTAAGTAATGAAACAGATTCTAAAAATTGCTTCCATATTTATTTTAAAATTGAGAATAATTATATAATAATGCTGATAAATATAAACATAAAATACTGCAATCCGCCATGATAAGTGAAACTCCAATTAAAGCGAATGCCGTCACGATAATGAAAACAAACACAATATCTTTTAAAAGTATGCAGAAAGTTCAGTACCGTTGACATAGTGCGTTTAGAGCCGTGATATCATAGACATGTCTAAAGACTTCTTTGTTAGTGAGTGTTATTGGCGTGAATTCAAAGTGAATCAAAAAAATAACAATACAGTTATATGATTGTTTACGGTATATTTACCGTTATAAGGTTGTGGAAGGAGCTCCCGATATTTTGGCGCAGTTACATGCACCATGTTCACGGGAAGACTGACATAACCTTACCACGGTGAATATCCCGTAAACAATCATATAACTGTAGTGAACAACCGTGATAGTTTAAAGCAGTGAAAAATAACAATGTTATTAAATATATAATAACAAAAATCTCAACTAAACTTCAACTAAAATAAGCTTTGTGAATAACAGATGCGCAAAAACATCTTAGATCAGTTTTTGAAAATTAGTCGTCATGTACTATAACAACAAAAAATATTAATAATGATCAATATTTAAAAAAAAACTAGAGCAAAAAAATTTGGACTCTTTTTAGAACAACTAGACCACAAAAAGCTTTATACCAGGTCCACGTTTCTAATAAAGTCCTTGCCTAGTTGGAGTAGTTACTCACAAATAATACCCTTTCAAAGGGTCGTTTAATATCAGCCGGTTACAGAATTGACAGGACGGAATTATGTCGAGTCACTATGTAAGTGTAATCGTAAAGCCGGGGTACCGACTGACCCATATATCGCGTGGGCGCTTGCGTGCGAGCCCACAATCACGTTTTAGAATGACTTTTAATGTTTACACATACAAGGTAATAATTATTTTTTGTGTCCTCTATCTACATGCTGTCATAATTATTACTCTATTATGAGCTTTAACTTTCAACACGGCTTTAAACGGTTTTGATGTACGAACATTGTTCATCATAAACATTTAAAAACAATGCAACCATTAGCAAGAAAAAAAACAGCTTCGTTCGCCCGATGGAAATCGCATCATCAATTCTGGATCGGGAATAGCCCCAATTAACCTACGCTTTAATAAATAAAAGCAGCCGCAACGTAACGTTAAAAATTAATACCAAACGCGAAACTCTCGTTTATTTTTATTTTGAGAATCATTTATTTTCGTCAAACAATTAGGCTGGGCCCGTCGCAAGCAAGGCCGGCGCGGGTAGCCGGAAGAAACTTCACGTCACATTCACATCGTCCGAAAAAGGGTTGGCTTAACGCACTTTTTTGTTGCATAATCCCGCAACGCGTGAACCCCAAAAACCATTCGGGATAACATGCGCCAGTATCAGAGACCATCGTCGAGATGCCGGTTTAAAAATGTCATTCCCAGGGAGCCATCAAGTAAATCCAGATTTGCCATTGGTGAGTGACTTTCTAATTCCGCTAGCGGGAAGAACTTTGTGAAACGTATACCATGTTCATGAGACCTGCTAGTGACCGCGAGCAGCCCCGCAGCCTAATCCGATCCGCGGCCGAAATTGTTGGCGAAACTTGTACCGGACGCAGCCCACCCCGCGCCACGGCCCGCACCGCCCTGTCACCCGCCTGCTTTATAATCGCACACTACACAGTACGATGTACTTTGATTAATTTACACCGCAGACCGGAATAAACTTTTGGACGCTAAAACAGAACCCCTGTTTCTACTTAAATCCCTCTCAAATGCCAACCGTGAAAGTTGATTGTTAATCTGTAACAGATACTTGTTTGTTTGTTTGTTTAACATAGATATGGAAACGTCATTTGATAAAGTTTCGCTTGCCGTGACTTGAGAGGTAATCCGGTAAATGTAGGGTTGTTATTTTAGCTTAGCTTAACATTACTGAACGAAACTACACCTAACGTTAGTTAGGCAATTGCGGTTTTGTTAAATCCCTAATATCTATTGTTTTGTGTGCTTTGAAGTAAGTTTATAGGTAGTTACTTTTATTAAAAATATTAAACACCCGACAACAGTTTTTTATTACATATCGCAAATGGTCCTGACACTTATACTAAAATGATGTACCAAACTTAACTTTCATTACATTTTTATGGTTCCGTACTCAAAGGGTGTGAACAGGACCCTATTACTAAGCCTACGCTGTCTGTATGTCGGACTGTCTGTCGGCCTAGCTATTAAAGGCTGTATCTTTCGAACAGCCAGTTGTAATTTTCACAGAATATGTAATGTTACAGCGGATTAACTAAAAAAAAAATGAAGTCAAAAGGAAAAAAATAAACGGGGATACCCATATAATAAAAGTTTTTTAAACGTATTTTTGTATTTACTCTAGTGTAAAAAAACGGTAATATGCACAAGCGTCCAAACTTGGCATGATTATAGTACCCACTCTAAAGTAAAACAACAAATAATAAATACTGGCGTAGTGTGAGTTGAAGACAAATTTCTATTCACCACCGGTTCTCGTACGATCACCGAACTTAAGCAACGTCGGGTGCGGTCGGTACTTAGATGGGTGACCGCTTGGGCAAGATGTCTTTTTTTTTTTTTTTTTGTAATTTAGTAGTTAACAATTTATGTGGTGGTACGGAAACCTGAGTGCGTGAGCTTGCACTTGGCTGCTTTTATTAAAAGAGCTCTTTAATGATACGTCTCTATATAAGTATTTTTTTATCCTTAGTTTACATGTCGCCTTTTAAGTAAACTTTAAAGAATATAATCTATGTTATATGTAAACTTTAAAGAATATAATCTATGTTATATGTAAACTTTAAAGAATATAATCTATGTTATATGTAAACTTTAAAGAATATAATCTATGTTATATGTAAACTTTAAAGAATATAATCTATGTTATATTTATCGAAATCAGTGAACTCGTTTAGGCTGGCTTGTAAGAACATACAGGCTTACATACACTTTAAACACAATACTCTTCTTTTTGCTTTGTTGTGTGGGGTAAAAATACCTATAGGTACTCGTATATTTATGTGAGACTACTACATTTTTAAGCAGAAATAAAAAAATTATCTGAACCTCAGAATTTAGCAAGAGTTAGGTAAAATAGATCGGATTGAAATTTGATTACAAATTTTATCAAGCTGATTATCTACGATTCGCGCTTGGGGAAGTTCTACGTACTGTCTGTAATATGATGGATTGCATAAGCCAATCGATTCCCGGAAATCAGGGTAAAACAGAACGGTTATATGGGGTAGCTTACAAGGCAATCAGCGGGCAACGGAGGCTTTATTAACCCGTCAAGGCAGTGCGGGCCTAGCTAATCAATCGCCGCTCGCGTGTCGACCGCGCTATCTGTCTTTGCCCGATTGGCCCCAGATAACGCCGACGCAAGATTACCTATACGGGAATGGCCCATTTATAAAATTAACTTCTTTTATCTCTCCGAATAGACAGCATTAAGGGAAGTAAATAAGTCCATACCGAATTAATAGTCTCATATTAAACGCCCGGTCGCCTCGCTCTCGTGTAATATCCACACGAAACTTTTATCTTCGCACTACTTTAAAACGTGCATTAAATTTACTGTTCAGATATTGTTAAAATAAACATTATGGGACCCCATTTCACAACAAAAAAACTGTGAAACAAAATTATAAAAGAGCTGGCTTGTTTGCATTTAAAACGTATATATAAGTATTTTAACAAATGACCAGTGTTCGTACAAATTAAATTTATAACATACTTTTGCAAACACGTTTTTTTCTTCTTCATTGTATTAAAATTAATTTTATGAGTGACAAAGTTGAAGCAATGAAAAATACTTTATACTGTAGATTTTTATAGTTTTCGTAAATCACCGAGAGTTAAATGCCAGAGTGGAGAAGTTTAAAAGTTGGGTAAATTCTCAGCGGAACTTTCTATGAGATTAAAGTAATAATTTACTTGATGAGGAGGTAATTATGTTGTGTAATAAGAAAGCGGCTACCCCATTCGCAGAACTGATTTCGCGAAATGGAAGATTGAGATAGGAAAATTGAATGGCGAAAAAAGGCGGGTCGAGATAATACCTAAGTATCGCAAATACCGTGGTTATAACCGTACGTCTCCGCGATAGCGAAGGGACCAGCTCATTAACGTCAGCATGGATCTCGGCCAGTTTATTCAGACCGATACCTTTAAGGTATTTACAAAGCGGCTAAGCGGCCGCAATCTAGAAGGAGCGCAATGAAAAAAATCCACGCCCGCGTAATCCGAGCGAAATGCCCTTTAAGAGCTTCACAATTTAATGCTAAGTATAGCAATCTCAAGACGACGTTGAGCCCGTACTCTTGAGAAGTTAAAAAAATGATACATTGGGTTTTTGCGAGAGAAAATCACGGCTGGTTAAAGGAACAGCTGGTTCGACCGCGATAACACTTAAGGTGTTTTACGCTGTTCTCTAGTTGTGTACGTGAGCTGTTACGACACATTAAAACGCAAGTTGGTTCGTTCAGTGCTGGTTCTGCATAATATCTATATTACTTGGCAGGTATATCGGACCGCATAGAGTAGTGCCAAAGCGGTTAAAACCCACAGCACTCTACGGGACAACATATCGCAATTCGCAGGATATTGCTCGCGATAACGAATGCATTTTGAGCATATATAATGAGTAATAAGCCGTCGAATTTAAAATTTAAACCTTGCGATAAACATAATCAGTTTTATTAATCAAAATGTAGGTACATAGTTGGGAGCAATTTATTGGACAGTGCGAGCTCGTTAAGAGGATGAGCGGTAAAGCTCTCTGTTTGAATTATGTCCTCATTTAATGCGAAACATTTAACTTATGACATTTATTTACAAAACTGCGACTTCAGTTTATAAACACTACGATGTTTACATTATCACAATATGCCACCTTTAATCTCGGCCAAGTACAAGCTTACGTTTTAGTTGATTTACGACTTAATATCCGTCTAAAAGTACACCTTATTCGCAAACCGGTACTTCCACTAGGTAATAAAGCTATAAAAATCTGGCAAGAAAAGCAAGGGAGGCCTCCTAAGTGCTCGATCTTCGCTCCACCGTAAAAGAGAAATAACTCGAGCGAAACAAGGAAGCAGTTTTAGAGCTTACGCAATAATAGTAGGTATCGTATTCGTTGTAATGGTCGGTGCTGAATTAATTAGCGGGTATCGACGGCGGTTGCGGGCGGTCGAGCAGGTGTGCGCGCGGCTTTACAACCCTATTACACTACGGGGTACACGACCCGAACCGCTTGAGCGATTGACCGTACACAATCCCAACCTTTATATTACACACATCGCCCTACTCCACCCAACAATATCACGGAAAACATTATAATATACAATGAAACGAGCATCTATGTTGGATGATATTATCGTGCAACATAGAACATCGTTACCGACATAGAGACCTACACAATTATATTCAAACCACGCTTAGCATAGATATAACAGTGTCGCGTTTAATCAAACCGTTCCGAATAAATGGAGCGTAGACGAATCAATAACGCGAATTCAATTTACAATTCAACGTACATCACTGACGTATCAATTGTTCAATCTCGGCGAAGACAGATAAACGCAGAGATCGCTTTCCGATGAAAAAGACTCTAGATTCATCGATAGGATGCGCGAGTCCCAAAGTGAAAAATGTACATTTGGATGGCGTTAATTCGTTTAATTTCCGGTGAGAGAGACCGGCGGGGAGGGGGGCGGCGGACTCCGTTCAGATTAATTCAGCGCCGAGGCTGTCGCAGATAAGGACACTGAAATAAATTGAAAATGTTCAGAGATTGATTTGAATACTCCCGAGGATATATCGAAGGCGGTCGCCGCAAAAATGACAAACCGCATTCTTATCCAGAGATTTTCATTCCGTCGGCGGAAAAACTGCGGCGTAATGAATAAATTAAACTTCTCTTCGGCCGTCAGGAATGAGCGAGCGTTCAATTTTAAATAGCTTGAATAAATGGCAACAATTTTCAATTTACCGCTGATACTAGCAGCTGGACTGCGCCAATATTTCTTATCGAAGCGAATTTAAATGCTGCACAAATTATGAATATATTATGCTGTACTTTATTCCAGATTTTCACAAATGGCCAAATCTCAAGATTGTCTATTAAATCGTTTATAAAATGGTTAAATTAATGTAATCGACGAGAGCGAGCCGAGATGGGAGACAGTGTTCGAGGCGTTCGTGATCCGAATGCCGAAAGAAGTCAAGAGTGGGCCGTGCTAGGCCCACGAGCCTTAGGCCGAGCTGAGACCCCAGCCCATCATTTACATATTCCGTTTCATATCAATAACAATTAGGAGATGGGAAATTTGCCGTGAACTGCTTAGCAATCAGACGAAAGTCATATTAAGTAGCCAATCGCAGCATCAAGTTTTCTCTAAGTTCTAAGGAAAACTGGGAGAGCTAACTTTTTCACGGCATCTTGTACGTCGAGATGACATCTTGTATCTCCAATTAAGTACAATTTAGGCATTTCACTTTATCGTAAAAGTAAATGTGAAGATTGCGCAAACAACATAAACTTGCAAATGAAGATGCGCCACAACGAGCGTACCTACAAAGCGTCGCGTCCCAGTGAAATTCAGAGAATCAAAACGTCCGAACACGAAACAAATTGATTGCCGCAGAGGCGTTCGAGCCGAGCCAAGCGATGGTGGCAGATTGGTAATAACGCATGCTAAACTTATTAGCCAAACGGAAAATGGCATTAGCAGAGGTACGGCAGCCGCTCCCGTGAAGCTTCATTCGTACGTCAAAGTTGACAGTGTTACTCGTAAGTGATTGTTGCCGCCAATCAAACGCTCTCGATTGGCTCGACTCTACGTACACAGGACGGATTAAAACGGAAATCGCGTTAGGAGACGTTGGAGAGCTCAAAAATAGAGGTTTTTAATTCGGCGAGATAACAAACGTCGACGTAAAATGGACGCTCTCGAAATGTTAAAACAATTTATCCTAGGTAATCCGGAGTGTCAGACGATAATAAGAGTGACATTTAGAACGACCCGGGCGCGGTTAATTCTGCAGTGGCAGCGGCTACCAATTGTGACACAAACTAAACCCTGTTGCCAACAGTAAGCTATCAGGTGCGAACCCTCCCTGCACAGACCTAATATTGTCAACGGACACTGACTGACAGTCCAAACTAACTTTGCTTTAAATTGGAGCGCGGTACTTTTTTGTCAGTTTATTTTTGAGGATTTATTTACATTTTTGATCCTAAAGTCTGTAAGCTTTTTGCTTTGGCATTTTTGTGCAAAACTAGAGCTCTAGCTAGATTAATTCAATTAGTACAGAGAGTCTAAACTTAGCGTGTATTGTTAAAATAAAGTTTTAATGGGTATAATTAAACTAAGAACATGGACTAACAATACTACACACTACTACTACATGGACTATGTTTGAATGTTTTTACCGCAACACTGAGTGTCTGTAATCTTCCGTATTGGTAGAGCTTTTTGGCGTCTGGGGAAGTACCATACCTTTGCTAGTTATTGAACCATCAAACAGTTGTGTGATTATATTAATGTGTTTAATAATTACTGTGTAAACATTACTGTGGATTGAAAGAAAATGTTTCCAGTGAAATTACTGGACATAAAGTGATTTAACATAATATCCCAGAGTGACGAGCTCTTGCGTTACTGCGCAGAGTTTTGAACTGTTAAAGTTCTAAATTCTGGATAACACTGAACTGTTATGGGCAAGCGTGATGCTCGCCATCAGGCGAGTGACAAGCGCGTCTTGTCAGCTGCATGAGAAAAAAAACTTCTCTGAGCCAGCAAAGCATCGGAAAATTACCGCTAATATTGTAGATGTCCATTAGACGGCGATAGAGCGTCGCTAGTTTTTTTTTTTTTTGTATTTTATAATTATTTTTGCTGAGAACACAAGTCGTCGTATTACATAAGAACTATGCTGGGCATATTCTAGCATTAATAAAAGAAATTATTCTCATCGGATCAATAAAGATGCGGTCGTACAAAGATACCATTAAGTTAGGGCGTTGCTGCAGATAGGTATCAGCGTGCAACTAGTGATGCAGTAAATCCTAGAAGTACTTTTGAGCCGAGAACTGAGCTTACTACCGGCTACAACTTAAATTGTTTCCTCATAAAATTTTGAGAAGCTACAGTTAGGTAAACTTATACTGGTACTTAATAACTTAGGTATTTAGACATATATATATATATATTATATAAACATCGTATATTTTACAACAGAAAAAATATACACTACACTATGTTAAAAAGTAAAATGAAACTAAACCAAAGGAAATAATAATTGTTGATGATCATAATCATGATGTCTCACGACCTCATGATGCCGGTGATACACAACCCCTAACACCATGTTATATTTGTATGCGGAATAGTGAGATACCAAGATGAATTAGATTATCTTATATTGATAAAAATCTCAGAAAAAGGACTAAAAAATTACAAGACAAGTTATGTGACAGGTAACTTTTAACACTTAACTTTTTTGTACAATTTTGCCACAGTAAAATGAAATGGGTTATCAAAGGTGGCTGTTAGCGAAAAAGAAATTGAGTCTGAAAAATCGACCTCATAAACTACTTTCCGGTCATCGATACGTGCTGATAAAACACTCACACATTCCCTTTAAGAGAAAATCTCATTCGCTCTCCGCACGAATTCGATTTTCGCGTAACATTATTTTGGAGTTTCAAAACGACTTTAGACGATCTCGATTTTTATCTTTTCTTTGTGAGCTGTCTTTGTCGAGTTCGAGAAAATGCTTGTAAAGCTCATAGTAGTGGTAACACCGGATCCTGGCCACACGATTCCCTCTGAGGATTACAACCGAGAGAGAAAAGTAAGACGATTAATCCCACTGGTCGCGGGTAGCAGGAGAATTTATTATAAAACGATTTCGTCCAAGACTGAATTTTTAACGGCGGTGTTATGTTCTTTTTGATTTTATCTCACGTTTTAGTTTATTGCACACGCTTGGCATCTTAACAGTCTATATGCACTAGTACGTCTAGACATCATAATTATTTTAAGGTCTTAGTACTCGATTTAAGTACGAAGCCCTTAAAAGTATAAGACTGCTTTACAGTAAAACTTGTATCGCTAAGTATTTTCAATATAATTATGATTTTAAATTGTACACGTCAAAAATGTTCTATTATGGAACAAGCCATAAAACAGATTTACAACAAAGGTATAATCACAAAGTAATTTATTAGAAATGCAATTAACATGTTCACTAGCTTTCACAATTAACCACAAGCCATTAACTTCGTTCTAATGTGCGAATCATGTGTGTTATGAATTCATGTCAGCTTTGTTTTTTCAAACAAGTTATTTTAGGCTTTATGATTCAAATTAAAACGCGTTACATGGCGGGTGCGATTTTACCTTTTCGACCGGTGGGCCTTTTCACTGCCCTAATGGTGTTTCACCCCGAGCTTGTGTTATATTTTTAATACCTGTTGGTAGCGTAGTGATGAGATTTTTAATTTTTTATCAAAATATTCCGTTAAAATATGACGAATTAGCTTAGTACCTAATTTAAATATTATTATTTATGAATGTAAGTCGCCTTGCGACGCGATGAAGTGAAGATATAAAGTAGCTGGCAGTGACTGGCAAGAAAGCGAAGATTGGACATAGTGGCGTGCTTTAAGAAAATCCTATATATTATACAGTGAACTGTGTGATAAATTGTTTCGACAGCTCTCCATATTTTATTTTTACATAAGTATTTTTTTCCGACAATGTGACAAGGATCCTATGCAAGCCCAAAAAAAGCTAGCCAAACGAGCTTGACTCTACTGCAGCAGCTGGCTCACGAAAGCACTCGACGGCAAGGAGCAGATGAAACCTTTGTCCTGCAGTGGGACAGTCACGGCTAGAATAATAGATATTCTTAATAGTATGGGCGTCCGTAAAGTAACGCCCAATACTATTTAATATAAATCTTTTTAGCTATTCATTGAAATCACTTCCTCACTCTTCCAATGGTTGCGTGTCAAATAAACTACCCACACTATCTGAAAGGTTACTTCAGTACTATCGATTGTTTTGTGTAGTCTCACCAAAAGGCGTTCAGCGAAATGCCAAGCCTCCACCTGTGCAAATGCCAGTCTACCAAGTAATCTATCTTACTTTAACGTATAATGAAATGTCATGTGTTTTCATACTCATTTATTGGATTTATTCTGTAGCTTTATTCAATTGGGTAATATGTAAGCAACTTCCAATAATGCTAGCATACCTAATACCTTTTGTTATAAGAATTTTGTCATTATAACATTTTCCAAAAACAAACAAGTGTGTCTGACTCGCGCATCCGATCCGGAAACAAAAAATGTGTTTTCTTTCATTCAGTTCGGGCGCATTCATTCTTCCGCTCGCTTCTATACATTGACCAATGTTTATGATATGTTAATGTTGTTTTACTTTAGACTCTAAATTGGCATGATTATATTATAAACTGTAAAGTTTAAAGTGTATAGTATAAACATGCCAAGTTTGAAGCTTACATCTATTACCGTTTTGAAACTAGAGCAAAAGCAAAAATACTTTCATAATACGTGTTTTGTATGAAGATCCTTTATTTTTTTATTTTAGTGGTTAATCCGCCGTAAAATTACACATTATGTGAAAAATTTCACTGGCTATTTATAACGGATCTAAAGATAGGTACATCCGTTTAAAGGTAGAATAGACAGTAATAGGGTCTCGTTGACACCTTTTGTGAACGGATCTATAAAAGCAAACTAGCCATACTGGCGCCAGGTTTAAAAAATATTTACCGGCCATTACGAAAACATATTTATGACTATACTGATTCAATTAGGAACAGTCTCGGGATAAAAAGTATCCCGGGAATATACGGGTCACTTTCTGACCGTTCAACTAACTTTATGCAATAAATTACGTCAATAAATTGCTCTGTGGGCGAAGAACGAGTAATCGTTACGTAAAATACTTATACATTTAATAAAATATTAGAATTTCGAATTTGAATTCGATAGGTATTTTATGTAGCGAAAATTCGTACTTCACCCAATGTTGCCGCGAGAAAGAGGAAAAAATAATAATATTATGAGTAGATAAATGCACCTAAACTTTTACAATTTTAAAAGGTAATTGAAAAATTATAACATTAGAACATTTTATAATGATTTCTTAGGTTTTTGCGATTATCACAAGTTGAAATTAATCACTTATAGCGAATTTATAGCGTTTTTTTTTATTCTCTGCTTTTGAGGGGATTTTGGCGTCACAAGACTTGTGCATTTGCCATTGTCAAGTATTCATAATATATTCAAGTTGTAATATGTAGATATCGTCAAACAAGTCAGAGTCAAGCGAAGTAAGACACGTCCCAGTCATGCCCTAGTAAAGTGGTGGCGGCTTTATTAGACTTATGTGTTTTTTGAAACATCTCGAAAGGACATGTTTTACCTAGTTTTATCACTTTTCCATACTCGAGCTCGTCTACGATTACTTAATAATAATCTACCATTATTATACACTAGCCTACCGCCCCGGCTTCGCACGGGTGTAAGCTCGGCCTTCGGCCTCGCTACAAAATATAATATAGCCTATGTCACCCGGGGATAGTGTAGCTTCCCAACAGTGAAAGAAATTTTCAAATCGGTTCAGTAGTTTCGGAGCCTATTCATTACAAACATACAAACATACAAAATTAGGTACAAATCTTTCCTCTTTATAATATTAGTGTAGATTAACACTTGAAAATAGAAAAGTTTAGAAACATAATACTGAAGCTTTTTTTTCACTTTGGCGCCGAAACTCCACGTATATATTACTTAACATTTTTATTTATGACATTTTGAATACTTTGCAGTGCCTATGTTTTTTTAAATGAAAACTTCTTTAGCTGCATTGAGCGATTTTTGGTTGGGACAAAACTTATGAGTTGGCGTCACTGACATGCTAATGTAATTTATTAGTTTTCACTTCTGTTGACTGCCTATTTTTTAAAATATTTATTTATAGGCCTGCGCTTTGTCGCCACCTTGCCTGATGTTAAACGATGTTGCGGTCTACAATGGAGCACGCTTGCGTAGTAGAAACAGATTCACTACCAATTTAAAGACACAGATGACGAATGTCTATAGAAACACGTTTAGAACATAAATGTTTTGAAAAGTAAATAAACAATCACAATGAACTGATTGTTAATCAATTTATGTAAACCATTCAACTAAACATATAAGCTTAAACATAATTTGTTCTAAAAGCATCATTTAAGCCAAGAACAACAATGGAAGCCACTCAATCTGAGTGTAAATACATTTTCTTTAACAACGGCATGACATTCTAATTTAATCCTATATGTCACTGTCAAATTAGAGATACTAAACCATAGGCGTATCAGCCGCAGTGACATTTCTAAATACGGGGGAATGGTTATGACATTCAAGAGCGACCTTGGCTCTAATGTAGGCTAGCACAAGGGTTGCTTCCAATTATGTCTATTTAATATAACGTTATAGCTAACTCGGTGATACAAAGCCTCTGTAAATTGAGTGACATTAAGGATTGTTAGTGTTGGCAGTTTTCCCCGCGATAGACGTTTTGGTATTTTCATATCCAATCCGTGACATGATTCGCTTAAGCGTGCTGTGTTAATCTAGTTTACATTGTTTTATTACTTAATGCCGTGGTAACTAGCAAATATAGGACCTCCCTCTTGGCAAAATAGGAAAACTAACTAACAAACTCTAGGCGAAATGCTACGTGCAAAAGTTTCCAAGCATTATAAATCCCTCACTTCTTATAGGATATAAGTGAGGAAGAATTTTTTGAAACGTGATGAACGTGCAATTCTCCAAGTTACGATAGGCGTTTACAACAAGAAAACAAAATAGGAAAACTTAAAGGGAATAACTAACAGTTTCAAACTATCTAGACAACGATAGCAAGTTTTATTCTCGGAGGAAACACACAGGAGGTCGGGGTGCGATGGGGAAGAGGCGGGGCAGGGGGGAAGTGACGTCACGGCTGACGGTGTAAATAATTGCTCTGTCGAACACACCTGCCGGGAAAAGAAAATTAAGCGAAACGCAATTTGACTGAGTGATGAAGCACCTAGAGTGGATCAGTTTAATGAAAAGTTACAGACGAAAAATTGTTCTTTGTGTAATAAATTCTTAATTTATTCCCATTATTAAACGCTGGCATTAATTATGGGGTAGATTATAATAATTATAAACTGTCTTGAAAATTTAACGACAGGTTTAATTAACAATTTAAAATATCCAATTAAGTCAACCTACTCATTTTATTTAGTTATGTATTCTGTTGTTTCTTGACTTCAGGATGAATGTTCTCAATTCAATACGTTTTTTATATGTATGTAGGTACGCCGATTACTCCGAAATTTGTTATATTCGTGAAAACCGCATTTAAATCCGTCCAGTGGTTTAGAGATGTGCGTGGACAAACAAACAGACACAAATTCTAAAAACTGTCTTAACGTGTTCAGCTGCCTATTTTAAGACACCCTAAGTGATATTTTTTTTGATATCTCGCATTACAGATTTTTTTTGTCTACGTTTTTATTATATGTATAGATTATAAAGCATCGAGAACAAGCTGTCTAGTAAAATCTAACATCTAACATGAAATATAACGTATTATCTTATGCAGTATTAAATAAATAATTGAAAAACTGCACTGAAGGTTACCGAGTTCGAAGCAGCGGTAAGATAACGTTTGTCGTGACACACGGTTTGCGTTCCCAGTCTTGCATGATAACCCCTCCTTAAAGACGACGACACTCACGCCAATCTGAATCCAAGAGCTCATAAAAATACTTTTATCCAAATTACTATCAGATTGCTTTTTATTTCTGCGAAATAACCCACTCTGGATAATTAGCGATAACAAGTTACGCTCCGCGGACGGCACTTCTGTCGCGACTTTTTTGGAAGCCCAAATTGCCAAAGTAACAACATCGCGTCCAACCTGTTTATTAACAAATTCATAAACATTGACTCGCGAATAAAACGGTGGCGAGCCGTACTCCCGAAACGCGGACGAGCAAACAAGCTCCATATTTTCATGGGATTCAAATAAAAATAAAGTGGATGACCAGGGGCGGTCTAATTTAATATGAGCGCGGGACATCTCGTCATATGGACGATGTACCTGCTGTCGTTTTATTGCTTACACGGGTGACTGCATACAAAAATGTTCCAGCGGGCGAGTGGCGTTTGTCAGCTGTTAAACAGTTTTATTATTGCCGGACGAACATCGCACAGCCTATTTGCATAATTGAACGGCCACTTGGAGGCACTAGCATTGTTATACTCTGCCGTTCCATTTGTCAGATTCGCCGTATCATTTATGCATGTGGCTCATAACGAGAGCAGCGCCGTTTTTCTGGACTATTCATTATTTCGCCTTTTGTATGTTTGTTATCCAGCAACTGCTCGTGTCCTAAGAACGGTCGTACAAAATATGTAATACAATGCTAACTTCTCTCCCTATAGACACAAACAACCGCATTTTTGTTACATGAAGTTGAAAGGGCTTAATCTGGAATTTGGTCAGGTAAAACAAACATTTCCTTTTTGTTGCGCGCACAAGTCAAAGGGCCGGCGACTGTTTCGGCCGGTACAGTATCACGTGTAAGTAAAAAAAAAAAAACAGTTAATTAAAATAATGCAATGCTATTTCGAGATCATTAATCTTGTTTAAAATTATCTATGTGAAATTTCGAAACATTGTCGTTTCGAAACAAGGTTAAGTGTCTATTTAAAGGCAGCGATCAAACGACTTCATCGAGCATTGTTTGTGAAAGAACTAGGTAAGCAAGAGCATCGGGGTCGCAACTGATCGAAGAACAATAAAAGAGTCATAAAATCTTGCAGTAGCGTACAAAAAGCTCGCGTTATCTTCACGGCGTAAATGTTTAATGGTTTGAGCAGGTTGCGCGTTCGTGCGCGCCTCGAGATCCGATTTTAAAACGATCGCACGGCGTATAAGTAGTAAGGGCAATAAAAAGAATCAGTAATATACTGTTAAGTGTATCAGGAAATCGTGCATACCGCATAATAGAGTAGACGAACATTTGATTTGATTGATGCTGGAACTAAATTTTTTTGACTCTACGAAAGCAATGAGGTGATAAGATATTTGCGGACATCCTACTAATATTAAAACTGACTCGTTGACAGAACTTTTTACTCCAATTGAGTAAAAAGTTCAGTCAACTACATTTTAACTTTTTTTATGTAAGAAAATTATATTTTGTAAAAAAATAAAAAAATAATAAAGTATGTTTGTGAAGTAAATATTTTTAATAATTATGAATTAATTTATCAATTGGAATATTATTATTAATAATTTTTTACATGACATACTTGACTCACTTATAATTACCTATTACACACAAATATCAACAAAAATGTTAATTTAATTATTATAAATGCAAAAGTGGGTGTATTTAGTCCTTTTTTCACGTAACAACAAATGGACACATTTACATGTTTTTTTTTTATAATATATAGTTCAAAGGCAAAGGTGGTATAGAACAATTTTTATACCGAAAAAAATTAGACTTCTGCAGGCCTAGCACGGGCCGTGGACAGATTGTCTTTCCACCGTTTTTATCCCGCTAGAAAGAGACAAACGTATCCATATTCTAGCTCTGTCGCGTCTACGCGTGGATACAAACGGTGGAAAGACAATTTTTCCACGGCCCATGCTAGGCCTGCTGAGGGAATCTACGTGAATGACACCATGGGGCATAGCTAGTAATACACAAAGTAAACTATTGATGCAATATTATGACTGGTAACATAATCTCTGGCCAAAAAAGAGCGAAAACATAATAATCATGAATAATATACGAAACAGTGAAAAAAAATCCACTGAAGCAATACATTTGTAACCGGTAGGTACGTATATCCGTGATAGTTAAAACAGATTTATAACATCTTCAATCTATCCTGTGACAAGACGTTGTATATATATATTTTTAAATCAAAAATTGATTTGCTCTTCCCCTAACTCGCCTTATGGTAAACGGCAGTGAGATGCAAAGAGTGAATGATGCATGTCAATCAAATCGAGCGACTTTCCTTACTGTAAAACTTGCAACATGGCGTTTAAAAACTGTTCCGGAAATAACTACTTAGGCGTACTGGCAGACCCATTGAAGATACGTTAAGTAAGTGAAGTGTTTTTAACGCTCCTGTGTTATCTAAGTTAATATTTTAAACCTTCGCATTTTATTTAGTCTGTTTTTTTTTATTATTAAAAATAGGCTTGCGTTTGACCGCCAGCTCGCCTGATGTTGAGCGATGATGCGGTCTACGATGGAGCACGCTTGCTTAGAAGGAACCGATTCACTCGTGATTTGAAGACACCCAGATTGTAACTACTGTATTTATTGTTTTATTATTCATATAAAAATAAAAAAAGCTAATATTACAAACGAAAAAGCTAATATTACAAAAAAAAATAACGAAATATTAATTTAAGTTATCTACATGCTCATTACGTCTCATTCGACACTCCCAAATTGGATGAGCATGATTTCAGTACTAAACTTTACACGGTAAAGCAGCTTATGAAAATGTAATACAGGTTAATTGTAATGGTCTAGTAATAAACGTTAAGCTCCGGTCAAATGTAACCACTTTAATTCAGTAGCTTAAGCACCGTAACGAGATTTTAAGGAGTTCTAATCCCAATAGTGCGTACCAATATTGTTACCGCAAAAAGCTAGTGGACTGTAAAATCGTGAAGAAGCCTATGCACACGCAAGATCAATAAAATTAGTTGAAAACAATATTGTACTCACCGAGATTAACCGCCGATCGCTGCCACCAAATAGTACCGAACCGAACTCGTGCAACCTAACTGAAGCACTTGCAGGATGATGATGATCTGACAGCTGACTTTGACAGATCAGCTGTGTCTCTGATTGGTCGTCGGCTCTCGACGTGTGGTTGGTCGAGGGTATGGAGGACACAGACGCGCGAAATTTGAGAACAATAATGATTACAGCAAACTTCATCAATCCAGCGTGAACATACCTTCCCCCCAAAAGAATGAATTTTATAATGGTAGTTTGCACAGTTTAGACACAGGCCGGAGCAATGTGTTGTTACGCGTTCGTACTTCTACAACACGGACAGTCGAGTTTGCACCGGGCAACAGTTTAGTGATTCTACCCCGTCTCCATTGCAAGGGAGGATAATTATCCTCTTTTATGAGAACTAGATCGTCTACTTTAGGTGGTTCCGTATGGGAAGTCCATTTTGAACGTTGCTGCAAAGTGTGGAGGTACTCATGGCGCCATCTATGCCAAAAATGTTGCGTAAGCTTTTGTATTTGTTGGAAACGCGTTAAACTGTTCAGGTTAACGTCATCATATGGGTATTCCGGTAAAGCTACCAGAGGTTGGCCGATTATAAAATGACCCGGAGTCAAAACTTCGAGATCAGAAGGGTCCGAGCTCATAGGACAAATCGGTCGGGAGTTCATAACTGCTTCAACTTTAGTAAAGAAGGTGGTCAGTTCCTCAAACGTGAGACGCCGTTCACCTAATGCACGGTACATTAGACTCTTTGCTATTTTAACTGCTGCCTCGAAAAGTCCACCCATGTTTGGACTACTCGGAGGGTTAAAGAGCCAGTTTATATTACGTTTAACTAGCTCGCGCTCTAGTTCCGAGTGATGATCTCGTAAATACAAGTAAATATCCTTCAGATAGTTATTCGTTCCAACATAATTAGTTCCGCAGTCTGATCGGACTAGAGATGGAAGACCTCGTCTAGACACGAACCTAGTAAATGCTGCTACAAAGGCTTGCACTGATAATTCGGAAACTACTTCCAAATGTACAGATTTAGAGCTTAAGCAGCAAAATATACAAAGATAACTCTTAAATATGCGTGCGTTCTTCATTGTACTACTTTTAATTGAAAAGGGCCCTGCAAAATCCGTGCACACCCCCTCAAACGCTCTTGAGCATCTCACGCGGTCTGGAGGTAAGTCCGCCATAAATGGTTGATCATGTCGAGGCTTTGCCCTAAAGCATTGCACACATTTGAATGTTACTGATCGAGTTAATCTACGCATTGACAGAATCCAGAAGTTACGCGATAATATAGCTGCCAAGGAATTTGCACCGACGTGACAATGTGTCTCATGATAATGTTGTACCAAGAGAAGTGTGAATTTATCTCTTCCGGGTAGAAGAATTGGATGGCGTGCCGAGTAAGGCAAATCTGAACGTTGAATACGACCACCAACGCGTATTAACGAGTCTTTATCCAAAAACAAATTAAGTTTTCTAGCCGAATCCCGAATTGGTTTTCCCAATCGTATGGCTGAAATGTATTCGCTGAAGTTTGATTGTTGCACCAGTTTTATTATGTTAGTTAGCGTTTGCCGACGTTCCGAGACCGAAACATTTTTTCTATTGAAGCACCGAGATACCGAAGCCGAATCATCTGTATTGTCAGATGCCGAAACCGAAGCCGAACCGTCTTTATTACCAAACGCCGAAACCGAATGTTTCAAAGTATGGCCCTTGCGCCGACACTTGTGAATAAACCGAAACACAAAAGCCGCGACCTTCACTAGCTTTTCAAAAGAGCTATACCGATCAATTAAATCCAAAATACTATCTAAGGTTGGACCTGTGTCTAATGTAGCTGTATTAGAAACAAATTGAGATCGTAACCCAGGTAAATTGTGTGGTACTTCTAAGTTGAGAGCAGGCCACTGATCCCTTGGCTGACGAAGCCACTCTGGGCCCCACCACAAATGATGTACTAATAGCTGCGCTGCAGAAGTTCCCCTAGTCCCGACATCCGCACAGTTCATTGACCCCGGCACTTTTCTCCACTGTATAGGTAGATTGGTATTGTTAATTTGTGAGACTCTATTGCCCTGAAAAACTTCTAGTTTATGCGGAGGAGTGTGTAGCCACGCCAACACGATTGTGCTATCGGTCCATCCCACAATCTCAGACACTATAAACGACTGTTCCGCCAAGCTTGATGAAACATGTTGCAGTAAGTTTGCCAGAAGGGCCACTCCACTCAACTCCAGCTGAGGAATAGTCATTTTTGTTTTAAGAGGTGCGACTCGAGACTTCGCCATAACTAACTGCACCGAAGCTCCATTCTGAACATTTTCCGATCGCAGATAAACCGTTGCCGAATACCCTAATGATGAGCCGTCGGAAAAGCCATGCAAAGAGTGAGATAAGTCTCCGACTGATTTTATACAACGAGGAATTGAAATTTTCTCAAGGTTAGGTAAATCCGCAACAAAGTCCCGCCATTTAACTATCAAGTGTTGAGGAGCTGGAGCATCCCACTCAACACTTTTAGCTCCATCACTCAGCATCTCCTGAAGTAATAACTTTGCACGAAAAACCACTGGAGAAATCCAGCCTAGAGGGTCATATAATCTCGCCAGTGAAGATAAAATACTCCGCCGTGTCACCAAGCTTTCCGAAGGTAAATTCCGAATCCGATAAGAAAATGAGTCAGACTTCGGGTTCCATTGTATGCCTAAAATCTTAACAAAGCCTAAACTTTCATCCTCATCCTCGAAACAACGTGGTAATTCGCAAAATTCCTGGGGAAGATCCGATAGAAGTCGTTTATCATTAGAGGACCACTTACGTAATTCGTACCCTGCCGTCGACATAAGCTGGACGAGCTCGTTCCTAATTTCTCGTGCTTCTTCGACAGAGTCCCCTCCTCCATTTAGATCATCCACATATGAATTAGTCAAGAGTAGTTTTGAGGCTCTGGGATACCGACTCCCACCCTCCGCGGCAAGTTGATAAAGACAACGAATAGCAACAAAGGGGCTCGACTTAAGCCCGTAGGTATTTGTAGTAAGTTCGTAACTTTTAATCGGTTCCGATGGACTGTCTCTCCATAAAATAAGTTGATACCTACGATCCTCGGGGCGGATCCATGTCATTCGAAACATCATTTTTACGTCACACACAAATACTACCAACGGCAGCCGAAAATTAGTGATAACTTTTGTGATGTCATTTTGTAATTTTTCACCCGCGAATAGACAGTCGTTTAAGCTTACATTACTTCCTGACTTTTGACTTCCATTAAATACGACACGAATTTTTTCTACGTCTCCTGATCGTTTAAACACACCATGATGGGGAAGATAGTAATATTCCTGTCCCGACGCCACATCAAAATCACTGAGTCGCATGTGGCCAAGTTGTAAATATTCTTTAATGAAGGCGGTGTATTTTTCTTTAAATTCCGGTTGAGCAGACATACGTTTTTCTAATCGTAAAAACTGGCGCATTGCAATTTGTTTGGTGTCACCGAGTCGAACTGACCGATCAGGAATTAGAGGTAGTTTAACTATAAACTTCCCATCCGAACATCGATTGACGGTGTCTACGAATAACTTTTCACACTGAATATCAATTGGATTTTGGATTTTTACCTTAGGGGGTTCTTCAGATTTCCAAAACTGCTCAACCATTTCCACCAAGGATATTCCCGAAAACCAACTCGGGTGACGGGGCACAGACGCGACACCATCACTCACGGGTCCGAACACTGCGTAATCGAATATCGTTTCAAGAGCGTAAGGTCCGCCGGGCCGCAGGGCAATTTTATTACCTCCTACAATCTCGCCAAGGATATCACATCCAAAAATTATATCTATCCGCGACAAGTTTTCGAAATTTTTGTCCGCAAAACGCACATCTCCCGACAACTGAAGTCTGGACGCTACATACGTTGTAGGAGTCTTCAACACTACACAATTCACAGTAAAAACGACATCGTTATTCCGTTCCGAACTAAAATTTATTGTTACTACGTAATTGCTGTGCTGCGCCACTGTTCCGCCGATACCCATTAACGGAGTAACTGTAAAATGTCTCTTCAATCTCAGTAATTCCACTAAGTCACTGCGAACTACCGAAATTTGCGAGCCGAAGTCTAGCAATGCCCTAGCCTTGAACACTTCACCGTTTGCCGATCTTAAGTTGACAATAACCGTAGGCAAAATAACATCTTTAAAATGATTAGTGGGTAACGAAGAAACATTATTACAGTTATGTGTTAGTTGTCACGCGGAATGGTCATAATTTCCGTAAGAGGGCGCTGAATTAACAGTATCTAATGCCGCAGAATGCTGTTCAGCGCCTACAATCGAATGAAACTCATTCATACCCCCATTATTATTTTCACTATCAAACACCTCATTCGTACCCACACCTGTTGTATGAACCATACGTTCGTTTTGTGTGCGCCGATTTTGATCGCTATAGCCGTTGGTCGCTTGTGGTGCAGAAAATGCATTAGTCTTTGATTCTCGAACCATGGTACAAATTAAACTGTTATGACCCGTATTACCGCATTTCTCACACGGAATAAATGTTTTACATTGAAATGCCGAATGTTTACCGAAACATTTGAAACACATTTTGTTGTTTCTTATCCAAATCCTACGATCTTCAGCTGAGCCGTTTTTAAACCGATAACAATTGACAACGTTATGAGTCGGAGACGAACAGAAGGCGCACCCTTCCATCGCGCACGGGTTATCGTGTGAAGTCGCATGCGCACTCATTACCTTGTTCATGGGTCGGCGCGACATATCTGAAGTTAGCCGAGTTGGTAATGTTTGCGAAGTATTTGCCGTATCAATCAACCTACACTCATTTTGTAAAAAATTTAGAAAATTTTCAAACGTAGGTATTTCACGCTCAGTACCTCCGTGGATTTGCTCGAACCGATTCTTTAACTCCAATGGCAGCTTAGATAGGCTGATGTGAAGCAATATGTAGCTCCATTCTTTAACAGGGAAACCGAGCGTTTCTAGACTGCGACTAGACTCGAGTAATGGGTTCAAAATAGATGTTCGTAATAAGTAATTTCTTTTCAATGGTTCAATGTTCAATATCCGAGATATGTGGCTATCAGCGAGTAACCGTTTGTTATCATATCGAGCATTTAAAATCTCTAACGCAATGGCGAGCGAAGTGTCAGTCATTGGTAAGTGTTGTATCAGCATACGAGGCTCATTTTGCAAATGTGAAATGAGGTAGTGCAGCTTTTCTGTGTTTGATATATCAGTGCGTGAAAGGACTAATGAATCATAGAGGCTTATAAAGCTACACCAGGTGAACACATCTCCCGTGAATTCTATAAGTGATATCTTTGGAAGCCGAGACAACTGAACTTCACCAGAAATTGGCTTAGTTACCTTATCTTTGTCCTGTGGGCTCAAAAGCTCAAAATTCTTGGCATCTAGCTCATCGTACAGTGACGTCGCACTTTTATACGGATTATCGTATTTGTTCGACTCTAAACTCTCGCCACCCTCCAATAACTTTTCATAAGCAACCGTTAAATTTTCATAATGCGCCTTAAGCTTACGCAACCTAGCACATAGAACGCTTTTAGGATAATTTGGTGTATGTAGCAGTTCAACAGAATTGTTAAACCAATCACATTCTAGTTTAAATTTAATTTCATAAGTTTTCGCCATTTTGTAACGTTTCGACGACGACAACGACTATGCTTGAATCAGATCCGGCCGATGGACCAAAATATGTTACCGCAAAAAGCTAGTGGACTGTAAAATCGTGAAGAAGCCTATGCACACGCAAGATCAATAAAATTAGTTGAAAACAATATTGTACTCACCGAGATTAACCGCCGATCGCTGCCACCAAATAGTACCGAACCGAACTCGTGCAACCTAACTGAAGCACTTGCAGGATGATGATGATCTGACAGCTGACTTTGACAGATCAGCTGTGTCTCTGATTGGTCGTCGGCTCTCGACGTGTGGTTGGTCGAGGGTATGGAGGACACAGACGCGCGAAATTTGAGAACAATAATGATTACAGCAAACTTCATCAATCCAGCGTGAACAAATATATTAAAAAAACATATTATCTGGGGCCGTCCCGTCAACTGTTTAAAGCGATTCAGCTTAGGTATTTCGGAAAAGTGAACCTTAACGCACCGAGGTACGGTTTGCGATCGTGTAACCACCTAAACAGAATCGCTTAAAACGGGTGACGGTACGGTCCCAAACCGGTTTTGTGACAGGATCAATTTCATGTTTAAATTTTCGTAGCAAAACAGATCCATCATACTTTTGCCGTGTCCGTCTGTTCATCTTTATGTCACGGTCAGTTCAGAGACTATAAAAATCTAAATTGTGTTGAAATGTAGACGTTTAGATATCTTTTTATCAAAGGACAAAGAAATCTTAATGTACGTGTCTCTTACCTATACCTACTTGAGCTCCGTAACCATGTCGTATATTTATGCCAACTTTGACGTTTGTACGTATTACCGTTTTCACACTACAGAGCAAATACAAAAATACGTAAAGAAAACTATTTGTTATAAATGGGTAACCCTCTTTTATTTTTTAACTATTTGAAGTTTTTTTTTATGTAATCCGCTGTAACATTACATATTGTGTGAACTGGCTATCTATTACGCTTCAAAAGATACAGCCGTTAAAAGGTAAGACAGACAGACAGCGTAGGGTTAGTAATAGGGTCCCATTTACACCCTTTGGAACGCTAAAAAAGTTGAAGTATTTATTTTTTGAAGTACATTCAAAGCTGATATTTTAAATTCACCAACATGCAACGAGCCGGTCGAATGAATTTTGATTTCATAGTGTTACACAGCTTTATAACTTGTAACAAAATCATTTTACCTGGAAAATGCTTTGTAAATAAATTCAATTGCGTTGTTTCATACAATTATTTTAACATTATCTCTGGATCTGTGGAAATTGTAGTGTAAATATTACACAAATTGCTATAACAATAATCACTTATACGTATTGTTTTGTTCATTTTTAATTAGTGAAAAGAAACAGGACCTATTTCACCGTCATTTTCAGCCTGTAATACTAAGCATAGACCTCTCTTCTTTTACGCAAGTAGATCCTAAGCCAATATTATGCATAACACTAATACAATAATTTAAAACTCCTCAGCCATTCAATGGAGGCCTTACAATATTTCCTCCCATTTTTTAATGCATGTTGGCCCACATTTTTCACGCCGAATAATATTCATTTCTTTACGATAAAAACATAATTATTTTAACCTACTTTCTGTTGACTCATCCTAATAAACTTACAAGAATGAGTCCTTCATTTCTTCACGGCAGAAATAATTTAAAACTCCTCAGCCATTCAATGGAGGCCTTCCAATATTTCCTCCCATATTTTTTTTATTTAAAGGCGAAATTAATCGAGGGCCTTGCAGACATCAAAACAACCCGGGGCCATTGTTGGAGATGATTACAAGGGTAGCTACATACTTTACAAAGTGGAAATGTTAATTTTTATTATACAAATACTAAGCAGTTTTATGGTTGTGAAGTTTACGGTTTGTCGATCTATTGTTGTTTTATGGAGGGTTGTTTAAATTAATTTCAAAATCTTTGTGTTAAAACCGATGTAGGTTGGAGAAGCCTTTTCAAGTCATAAAGCTACTACAGTATTTAAACGATGAAATTCATAAAACAATATACGTTTTTTTTCATTTAACAAATTACTTGTTAAAATAACATACTGTAACTAAATATTTCAATGTAAAGCCACGCGATAAAATCCGTAAAAATGTTTAAACACGTAACACTTAATTAACATTTTAATAGATATTATTACCACATGTATTATCAATATTTTAATTCTTGACATTTTGAATTTGAACATATTACAGTGTCTGTGGTCACAAGTCATGTTGTGGTCTCAATCGTTCGAAACGACAGGAATTAAAATAATGTAAAACATACGTGATAAAATCCATAATTGTTTTTAAGTGTTTTCGTGAAAGTATAATAAATTCGTGAACTACAGTATTTTAACAAGTATTATTTAAAGATGAAAAACAAACACCCCTACCGCAAAATGTAGTCTATAACATTGCGGATTTGAAAATAAATATAATGACACTTCGAACTTTAAATTTGGTCGAACCGTTTATATTCTTTTTTTCTTCATAGGTGGCAAACAAGCTTACGGACGCTTGATGGTAATCGATCACCGTAACCTATGGATACCTGTAACACCAGGGGCATCCCATACGTTGCCAACCTTTGAAGACTATTAACAGCCCTTTTGAAGAACCCCATGTTATAGATACTCAGAAATGTTGCAGGAGGGAAACTCATTCCACATATTGTTTTATACAAAGGAAGGTAATATGAAAACAAGTTTACTTACACCCGAAATAATTTTCTTTTAGGCAGTCAGGTATAAATTTGCTCCCCTCGGTAATATCACTAATAGGTACATTTCAGATTTTAGGCATTTTTAGTTCAAAGACTTAAGCACTTCTAAATTCCTTGTCGAATTTACTCAAAATCAGCTTAACTGTTTAATCATGAAAAAGTTTCAAAAAGACTGAGTATCTTTAATGCTGTTGTGATTTTGATACCACAGCATTCAATAATTTGTAGGGTGTTGTACTTCAGACTGACTGCCAAGATATATTTTTTTGTACAAATTTGATGGTTTTTGTGGAATTACGCAATAATTGTTACAATCGTGTTCAAATTAACTATACTTGTATTAATTAGCTACCCGTTTAATTTTTATTTGATTTTCTATTCCAAATTAATTTTTACATAACCACGAAGCTTTATTTACGTTTTAACCCATTACAGTCCGACCGCAATCTAACAAACGAAATGAATTCATTAATTTTCTTACAATACAATGAAACACGACTGAATGAACTCAATTAAAACCGAATGCAATTAATAGCTTCGAATAATGGTTTGCCCGTGATTTATCAGTAATAGCTGGTTGATTGACGTTTTTAATTTGCCACTAGAGGGCGTTAGAAGCAAAGTCTCGAAGGCGCCTTCAAGTGTCACGAATGACAGGAATGACAGTCTTTGCCTGCAAGACTTTAAACGGGTACGAAAGCTACGATAGTTCGTAGCTCTACGATAGCTCGTAGCTGCATCATAGTTTATAGCTCTACCTACGGTAGTGGTTTAGCGGTAGTTGTTGGTTCGATGATAGTTAGTGGATTTTCTTCAAATGGCTAATGGTTTGGAATCATGTTCGTGATCGTACGACAATGATGGGCAGGTTATTACCTTCCGTTTGATTTCTATTGCTGAAGATAAGTATAGATGGTACCGACCTCTACTAGAAGAAAATAGGACAAATAGTACTTATGTATAAATAATAACAGCTAGTTTTAAGTACAATCATGTGAAATTTAAAGAAAAATTTACAAGGATATTGTTGCCTGCAACTGCGTACGCGTGGACTTTCACATTCAATCCCTTTTTTGCCCTCCTTAATGTGACCGTTTCGCAAAATCATTTCTTAATGAACCTGCACAAACTCAATATCTTAGGTCAAGTACGTTTCCGCAGAGAAACGCTGGATGTAAAGCGTTTTCAACCGGCCCTTTTGGAGGTCGATGAAGGAGGATGAAGGAGGATCGATAGCACGCCCAGCAATGGACGTGCTATGGTTGAAATGGTGATAATGATGAGGTCAAGTAGTTTACGATATATCGTGATAAGTCAGTGAGTGAGTCAATGAATGAAATATTCCTTGAACATACGCCTAACGAGATACGCGAAATAAATGTACATATATAAGAAGGTACAAGATTTGCTCGTTTAACGTTATTAGATAGATTAGCAGACAACTTCCCGAATACATCTTTTCTAAATTATAATGACTTTTAAATATCATCTTAATGACTTTTATTCCATGACATAAAAAAAAAGTAGGTATGTTTAAGTTTTTTTTTATTAGCTCCTAAATTTCTCCTTGGTCTCATGATCCTTCTTATTAGAAACGACGTAAGTTATTGCCATTAGAGATATATATATTTTATGTATAAGAAAAAAAAAAACGACGAAGTTATTAATAGTAACTGAACTGAAGTTGTAGGGAAGGCGTGAAGTTATTGTCTAAAATTAACGATGTGTCTGATTGTGATAAAAATTTCATATGGATATTACCAGGACTTCTTAATTTAGTACACCAAGAATCATAAACATAAAAGTATGAGTAATTTTAATTATGTTAGAGGAATGTGTACGTGCGATATTTTTTACTTAATTTGGGCAGTTTAATATAATTATTATTAGTTTTTAACGTACGGTTACAAAGTGTTTTAATTACATAATATCATCCAGATTGTAACCACAACTCACTGCCATACTATAAAATAAAGCTGTTCGTATTTAAATTATATTGTTGTACCAAAAAGTTGCTGTTTTACGTATTCGTCAGCGAGTTTCATCATTAAATAAAAACAAATAGCAAAAGCGAAAACTGTTAAATTAACGCTCGCTCGACGACAACGTTGTTATAGCACCGACGCAAACCCACCGACAACGGGATGAATTAACAAAAACCATTATCGACAACACGAGAGTGACTTCGCATCCTCCCGCCAATTAATCCATTTACTATCCGCCTGTTATGTTTAACAACGTTAATAAAGTATGCAAATGCGGCAACATCTAAATGATCGGTCACGAGCCTCACAAATTACTTTCGCGAAGCACCCACTAAGTGAGTGTTGGACTCGCCGCGACATGAGCTCAGGTAAGGTCAAGTGAAAATCACTCTCAGAGCATCAATAACGTGGTGCGATTTTCACTACTAATCTTTAGGGTTTAGAGTGCACATTTGATTGATTAGCAACGGTCGAGTTGATTGTTGTTCGCCTAACGCCACTCAATTATAACCTTCTATTCGATTTGATGCCAGTTTGGTCCCTTGGGCTGTTCGCCGCTCGCTTTGGCAGGAAAGTTTAAATTAATTCTCGATTGACACAGTACAATCCCGCCAATATTGTGATTTAAAACCTCTACAGGGCCCTGAGCACAACAAACAAACTCTTTTAATTATAATCATGTTGGTAAATTACTCTGAACTGAACTCAGGACGAGACACGAGTTTGACGTCAGCTCTCAGATCATATTTTGATAAAATAATCATGCAATATCGAGTAGTCTTGGATTTTCGGATAAAAAAAATATACAAAATACAACTATATATGACAAAAAAATTATTGTCATTTATAGTTTTTTTTTTTTTTTTTTTAATTTATTTAAGGATCAACAAACAGTATGCAACAAAATTTAAAACTAAAGAGGTATACAGAGAAATAACTAGTTGAAATACCAGCATCGTTGACCACGGATTAAGTGGGATAGTCAAAATAAAAAAGTTTGTAAAAATTATCATTTTCTTACAAGCTTTTATGTAACATGAAATGATTGTATGTTAGTTTGTTTGTTTAGGTCAAATCTTGCAAGCTGAATTAGAACTAGTTCTTATCCTAATCGATTTAGCTGAAATTTTGCATGTATACACCTTTAGTTCTGTTGACAATACAATATACAATACCTAATATTTTCAAAATAGCCGCTGCCACAAGATGGCGGAAGGTGTATATTATTTGTCAACCCTGTTAATATGGATATCAAATAAAAGGGCTTGATGAGTAGAAAATTATAAAATTAGTGTCATCATACTAAATTCAAAATGGCCGCCGCTCCAAGATGGCGTTTTTTTTTTTGCTAAAGCTAAAAGCTTGTTTAGTAAAAATGTTTTTTTACTAACAATTTATTTAATTTTAAATGTGCCTGGTAGTGATGCAAAGGTTTAATTAGTACTTCAGTGGTACATTTGCTCTGTTTCAAGTGAAAGCAGCAATATTTTTGCCTGGGTGTGTGGACGTGTAACGTGAAGCAAGAAAAACGTATAAATCTGGACACTACGAGTTCGTAGCTATAGTTACTGTGGTAGGTATGTAAGTTGCGTGCGCTAGGTGCTGTTCCGACTTGGATTTATGGCGCTTGCCACTCTCGCCACTCTTGTATCTTCCTAAATACTATTTTATGTGCAAATACGATGACCCTAGCCTAATATTTTTATTTGTTTTATTTCTTGTTACTTCGAAAAAATAATGTATAATACGTAATTACAAAACAACAAAAACGAAAAGCTTCAAATTCCATTGTAAAACTGGGTACACACTCCATGATTCGGCGTCAAAGTTTTTATGTAAATTTCCATTTGGCCGCCTGATGCTCCCGACCAACTCCCGACTCAGTGAGTAAATTCACAACGAATCGCGTGTGACATTTAATTGACAAGTGAACAAAATGTGATGTAGCGATGTTGACGGAAGCGCGCTGCATGTTGTGAGAATGGTTCCAAACCAACCATCCGGCCACGAGCGTCTGTCAATAAAATAATACTTGAAAACATTTTAAACGCCACGTAAGTTCGGTCCGCCCGTCACCGCACTCGACATAAACTGTTCATTAAAATTGTTTTAATAATTTGTTTAAAATTGTGAGATTAATATCATGCGGTTGCGGAATAAATACTTGCATCCCCTATACAAATAATATTTGTTCAACATCCAACACAAATAAAAGTAGATTGAATGTTAAGTATTCGGCAATTACAGTCGGGGTTGTTTCATTTTATCTATTGTAGTTTTATGCAGATTACGCGTAATAAAATGATCTATCGCGTAAACGATTTATTTGTTTATCGGAGTGGAATGGAGTTTGAAAATCAATTGCAATATAAGTTTATGTGCGTAGTAAATCGGATAGTAAAGTGTGTAAGTATTACGCCTATATAAACACGGAGCTAAAGTAAGAGTCATGATAATTACGGGTCTCCAACGGGCTCATCCCGCGCACCTGTTGCCAACGACTTTAACTAAAATTTAGTAGCATACGTGTACCCAGCCTTATACGCGACACTTGTTTATAATTTTCTAGTGGTTAAGTGATATTACTCATTTGGGCGTACAATGTTAGCTAGAGAGACATTATTATTGTATACGTTTAACGTTCAGTTATAGTAAAGTTTTTACTACAATAGTTCAGATAACCTGGATAAATTGAAGCTGTTGTATAATAGCAGTAGTAGCTGGTCATTTGTTTATCAGTTCTCATGTAGACTTATTCAGAGAGTAATATAATTGTATGATTGTTTGAAGTTTTAATAACATCATTTTAATATTAGAAATGTGAATTATAAATGTGTGTTTTTCCACAGTCAATTCGGTAACAGCTGATCGAATTTGAATTAAATTTGATATTGAGGTAGCTTTTAGTCTACTTTACGTTTTATTAAGCAAATTTTACTGTGTAGATTTGCGGGTGAAATCGCGTAGCTTAAAAATATTGCACCAATTTTGACCAATTATTTGGGCGTAGGTAAAAGCATTGGCAAGTAGTTATAACATGATGAAACTTCAAAAGTTCAAAACGTATGACATTCAACAACATGCACTGCACCAGCATGATGGATTAGGGCCCATCCTCTCTCTCTGAGAGAAGGCCTATGTCCCAGCAGTGGGAACATGATAGGCTGATAATGAAGTACTTATAACAGTAAACTGTAGAAGAGACGACTCAGCGGGATAGTTACGTGACTGGTAACGTCCCGCCGCCATCGCCGTACCTATATCACAGCTTGCACCGATCTGTGTCTTGGCCAAACTCAGTGGCCAAGTCTATCACTATTTATTTATTTATTGACCGAGTGAAGTTAAGGTTTCAGAATTTACGGAAACATGATATCATGAAACTTCGTAGCAAAGTATTCATTCCACCGCAATTTTTAGTTCAAATATAAACCAAATCAATTAAGGTGTTGCGAAGTTATAGGGATCGCAAGGGCAGAGTTCGGGGCAAATACTATTTTGATGTTTCTGTAACATTATTTTTGTTATTAAATAATCGGCTTGCATTTGACCACCACCTCGCTTGATGATAAACGACGATCCGGTCTACGATGGAGCACGCTTCCAGTTTTTTGATTTCTATGCTGCTTCGCTCTTTTCTACAGTGTAACAAGTCGGGGAAGAACAAGTCTCGACAAGTCTTTCTGTGTAGATGAATTCATCTTGATCCCGTTGCGTTGGTACTCTGATATACTTCGCACTGGTTCTCATATGAAATGGCAAGTCTCGAACAGGCGACAGTAAAACTTTCAGTGAATTGTAACATCGGAGCCAACTAAATAAAGGTTTTGCGCCGGGGCCTTTTCATGGGTGTCGCCTTTACGCCGATTTTATGTAGCATGAGCAAAATACAGCTGTAATTCCAACACGGGAAAATGTATATTACTCTGAATCCTTAGTAGAATCTGACAATGCGAGGATTTTTCGAGAGAGCCTCAGGCTAGGTGAGGGTAGGCGCGACTCCAGTTTGTTACATAAAAATCCCGTTATCGCGACGTAGGTCGACAGATTACTTTCTTGTTAAAAGGATGAAAACAAGAGTTAGTTCGTTTTCTACAAGGAAATAAATATGAACTTTTTTAGGGTTCTTTTCTTTTTTTTTATAACGGTACTGTACATTTTAGGCGCCTTTTATTACACTATTTCAGAACAAATGGCCGAAAAGAGGGACCCACATTTTTTACCATTTTGCCGGAGAAGTTTTACTGTGCGTTGCTGGGTAAGTATTTTTGTAGGGTCAGAGCAAAACAAACTGTTATATTATTACCATTTCGGAGTATAAAAAGTAAATACATAGTTGCACGAACTCCGGTGGGGGTATGAATGTCACATTGTGAATTATCGAAAGTAATCAGTGAATTTATTCATCTCGTGTTCTGGAATGATCTCTCGGCCGCGGCAGCAAACATGCAATTTGTCGTCGGCGTTAAATCGACCGCAAACAAAACGCGCGGCTGGGCCGTCGCGCCATCATTCACCTGCGGTCGTCCATGGTAATGAGATAGACCTACTGTGCAACATATTAGTGAGCTATGGAACAGTGCACAATGTTATACGAACAATTAGATTATAATGTGTACACAATTTTACATGACATCAACAACTCTCTATGATCGCAGCTGCATTGCGAAGGTCTCGGGCCTCACAATGTAAGGCCGGCAGGCCGGCTTTTAAAATGTCAATGCTTTTCGACTCATGATAGGTTCAGTTTTTATTCATTTACTAGTTTAGAACAGTTAAAGTGCGATGATACGGATAATCGCAGCGAGACAATTTTAAATCTAATATAACCGATAAGAGTCGACTTTTATACGTACTAGTATGCATGTACGCCGTGACACTACCTCAACTCTAGAAAGTTAATTGCACCCTGAATTATTACGAGCAAGGGTTTAAAAGTTTTACATATACTTTACACACAATTTCTGGTTATGCTTCAAGCCGTACTGTATACGATTATAAAAAAAATACGACAAAAGAGCTAATGATCTACAAATGGCTGAACAGTATTTCTTGGATCATCAACGCTGTTAAGAACACTCTTGATCAAGCCAAGTCACCTTTCAAACCAAAAAACACTAAATCAAAATCAGTTCATCCTTTGAGAAATGATGCCATAGACAGTTACCTTCACACGTTAAACATATAACATGTCATTGCATCGGGGCTTAAATTAGTGTGCTGTGGTATCTCTAAGTCTTGGAGAAACGTTTTCCAACCGGCCGTTTAACGTTATTTTGGAAACGATTCGACAAATTTTTAAGAAAGTAGTAGGATTAGAAACAATTAATAAATAATAAATAAATAAATATCTGGGACATTTTTGCACACACGGTCATCTGACCCCAAACTAAGCAAAGCTTGTAATATGGCTGCCAGAGACTGATATACGTACATATATATTTTTAAATACATACTTAAATAGATATTAACACCCAGACATAGAACAAACACAAATGTTCATCACACAAATGTTTGTCCTAGATGGGAATCGAACCCACGCCCTCAAGCACAGAAGTTAGGTTCACTACCAACTGAGCCACCGGGGCAGTCAATTCGGCGATGTTAGAATTATATAGTACCCATCTAAGTTAAACGCTATTGCATTATGTGTTATTATGAGCACTTTATCTCTACCTGACCTAATATAAAATGCAGTATGTTTTAATTGCAACATTAAAATGCTCCACTGCCCTCTCAGTCAAAACGTGCGACCTCCCCCTTAAAATGTGATACTTTGATCTCGCAACGTGCGTAATCCCTCTAAACCTTGCAGGCTTAACCCGTACTGGTTAATGTACTGGACCGAAAGTCCACGGTAATGAGACGTGCCTATTCAACATATTAGGCTGATTGCAATTGTGCGCCAGGTGAAATGTCCGCGACCGCATCTGCTCGTATCCGCCTCACTGCCGATCGAAACGGACGGAATGTGACTGGGTTTCAATTATTTCGGAAAAATAATTTAATTCGTTCGACTGGTGAAATAGCTATACCTTTAAGTAAACAAGATATATTATACGAAAAAGAAGTAATACTTAGGGGGTGTTGATCTGCATATCAAAGTGAACAACATGTACAATACAAGTTTGCTAAATTCAGGAAAAAAAATGTCCTCCATACAATATGGATCACGTGATCGGTCATTTTGTATGAGGACATAATGTTTATAGAGCAAAAATATATTTATTCTTACAAAAGAAATATTTTTTTACTTAGACGGGTAGGTACTATCTTAGATCAGACAAACTAGAGAGATTGGTAAGGTGGCGTGGTGAGTGCGAACACATTTGCCCTAAATTAGATCCCTTTAGTCTAAAACACCTATCAGGCGAACTTGTCGCTCTATTTTCGCATGTGCACTATGTTAATAGTTACATTGGAGTCGCTGTAAGTTTCTTAGTGTGCGTCAAAAACGAGTAAGTGAGACGTGCTTACATTTTTTTTTAGTAGCAGTAAAGTGATTGTTTTTAATGAAAAATTGAAACGTCTGGTCACGAACTATAATTGTACTAAGGCATATCCTGTTTGTATTAAGATCCCTTGTTTGTCTGATCTGAGAGTAATATGAAGTATTAAAGTATTACTACACTTCTCTGATACACGTAGATTGAAATACTACAGCCCGAATACATCTGACTCGAATATTTATTTGGGGCTTTTTCCAGATATGCAATACGATATATTTATCCCTTTTTTTTTCAGTTTTAAAGTTAGGTCATAAATTCTTCAATATTGTATTTAGCGTAGGGTGACAATACACCTTATAACACGCGGAGTGTTTTATCCATCGCTCATAAACTACGAAGGAAAACATCGTGTGGAAACTGGTATGTCTAAGAACGAAAACCTAAGTTCAAAGACGTATGACATTCAACAAGCATTGGGTCAGTATGGTGGTTTACGGCCCATGCTTTCCTGAGAGAAGGCCTAAGTCCCAGAAGTGGGAACAAAAGCTAATAATAAAAGCGGAATAAAAGCTAATAATTATATTAGTTGTATGGACACAAATGTGTTTGTTTTCGACGCGGTGGACACAGAGAGTCCTCTCATTACCTCTTCGACCACAACTGAGTAATGACGAGCGAAATAGGCACGCAACCTCCACTCTCTGCGGCTTTAGGACAAACAAAATGCGGTGCTGCGTGTTTAATAGCTATTTATTATAAACTGTAGCCCGCGATCCTCTAACTAAAAATAAAACTGTAATGTTGTTCGTTGGTAAGCACATCACTTGAGGAAGTCAGGACCGAATTGGCTAATTCTTATTTTTATGTCTTTCATAGTCCGAAAAAACTTGGCGAAATAGGGGTAGAACAGTTTAGGCAGTGACCCAAAGCCGTGCTCCGTTATCTGAAGGAGCTCGGCTGGTTTGTGTAGGCTGTCAGGGGCAAATGCACAACACACCCCAAGCGGGATGTCAGTGCAGGTCTTATCACCCCCACTTTAAATTAGAATTAGTTCGAAAAAAGTTACATAGGAAAGAAAAACAGGAAAAGTTGCCTAAAACATTGGGAAATTCGGGAAATGTGAAAGTGCTTATTTCTATAGGATTTCTGTATGAACCAAAACTCTTTTGGACCCATTTGGACAGAACAACGTCTGTCGGGTCAGCTAGTTATCAATACGAAAACCAGACTTCAAAATTAGTAAGTGCACGAAATGATTGATATTGTCAAATCAACAGGCACTTGAACGAAATTATTAAACTTAAAAATTATAAAAATTAATAAAAATTTAACCAAGTCGAAGCTGATTTAAAACCATTTAGCCAAAGTCTATGAAACTTTTGAGGGACCACCGGGATCGAGAACTTGAGAAAGCTATCGATCTCTGTTGTATTATCGAGATATATAAAAAAACTCGTAAATCGATTCATAAATAGCAAAGTAATTGGCGTACATACCTGTATAGGTACATTAAAAAAAAGGACTGAATTGCTAACCTCCCTGCTGAAGCTGGATAAAAACTGTGAGTAAATCATCAAAATAATTGAAATGTTAAGTAAAAAGAAACATTAAGAGCAGCTAAGAAGAATGATCTTGTTAAAATAAATAATAGAGAATTTCTGAGCAACATTTTATTTCTCCTCATTCATCTAATGCCTTATCAAACGAAAACCTTCAGCATCCACGGAATAAAGGTGCCTTTGTCCTATATCGGGAGCATTGCTTTAATTTCGGTGACAGTAAATTTATTGAGGCCATAAATAAAAGTAATTGTTAAAAACAGCTCTAGATTTTTTCTTCGTAATTTTATTACAGAAAAGTTGAGGATATTAAGATACCCATTTGATGGCATCCGAAGCAACTTCGGTGATATAGCAAGAGGGGGAATGACTGACTTCCGTGGGGTTCAAAATTCACTAACTAAAATTTATTGGGTAAGTACCAAAAACAAATTCAGTTCCTACATATGAAATTATAATATGTTTGCTTATATAACTGCTTGCTTGTTTGTTGTTTATTTTCAACTGACCCCAAATTAGGTGGTTTTCAATTAGTTTTTTTTTGTGTGTTGTTATGTTTACCGATATTTTTTGGGTTCCTAACCCAATTGGTCATTGGAACCTATTACTAAGCCTACCATATCTGTCTGTTCTACCTTTTACCGGCTGTATCTTTTGAACCGTAATAGATGGCCAGTAAAAAAACACAAAACATGTACCTAATATTGCTGCAGATTACGTAACTAAGAGTTACGTAATCTGCAGCAATATCAGGTACATGTTTTGTGTTTTTTTAGTAATAAAAAAAAATGTTTAACGTCGCTCATAAAAGTTAACATGTATTTATTTACGTATTTTTAATCAACAAAAGAGGAGGACGGTTCTACGTTCCTCTGTTTTTTTAGGTTCACCGATTACTCAGTCACCTACAGACCAACTAAAAAAAAAAAAAATATGTTCGGGTATACTTCCAATTTGGCCCCAATGTCTCCACGTTAGGATCTGATGATGGGATCCTAGGGAAATCGAGGGTAACGCTCAAATTTTATAGGCACTTATTACGTTTGTCATATATTTTTGAAGCCTGTTTGTAATGTTATCTACTTGTTATATATATTCTAATGTTAAAAGTTATAAAAATATATAAAGTTATTTACAAGCGTCAAAATTTGCATGATTATAGTAAACACTCTAAATTAGAACAATGCATAAGGTCAAGCGACAGCTGAATGCGAGCTGAATGAAAGAAAACACATATAACACATATAAACACATATTTTGGGTGCGGAATCCTTAATACGCGAGGCCAACTCGCACTTGGCCGGTGTTTATTTATTGATTGAATGGGATATATATCTCGAGGGTGGACCCATTTAAATATGAAGAAAATATTCCACCTCTAAGGCTGAAAAATTAGGAGATAAAAATTACGTTTATTGAAATCCGAGCACTTCCCGTTAATATATTTTTTATAATAATTTACTTTATCCGCTGTGAAGTGACGCGATGTCGAGTTTAATTGGCATCACTCTAATAAAACACAGCGTGTAGTCGCTCTATCGACCTTTAAATGTAAAAACAAAATACCACTCTCTCACTGACTGACACAATAAAAAAAATCCCAAAGCCTTACTTAACACTAAATCACTTAAATAAAATGTAGCCAACAATAATCTAGTCAATTATTTTCCCAGTAAAATTAAAGCAATATCTATGAGTCACACAAAGCTGATAATTTTCAAGCCCAGAAGTGTTTCAGTACTAAATTAACGGGATAAAGCTCTTTAGACGCTAAGTTTTACTTAATTAACTTGGCCTTAGTAATTAAGATGCTTAATAAACGGGTGCGTCTTTGCCATAGTAATTCGAGGAATCCTTTAATATAAACCAAAACACTAGTTAATGTGACAGAGGGCCCAAGATATGCTTTGCTGTGGAGTTTGTCAAAGTAGTCGGTGAAACTTCCTCCCGTGAGTAGTTAGTTTAGTGTGAATACTTACATATTTAAAGTGAAGGTCGGTATTCACCGGGAGCATTCATTTTGCTAATTTAGTTTAGTTTGGTTGATCCTTTGTACCGCAAGCACATTTATCCCGAACAGTTTGGAGAGTATGTAAATCCAAACAGTAGATGTTCGCTTTGCGTTTTTTTCACAACCCAAAAATAATTATTAATAAAAAAAAATACAAGCTTTTTCGTATTCTCCTCAGCAAACCCTTCATATTTTGATAACCATTATCATGATAGTAGATAAGAAAAATTTGTCTGCCATCTTGGGGCGTCCGCTATATTTAATTTTAAATATAGTGTTACCTTATTTTATTTTTCGTATCCTTCTCCGCATAAGCTTTCATTAGGTATCCATATCACGAGGGTGCATAAAAATAACTGGTCCGTAATCTTTGGGAGTCCTCTATAGTAGATTTAAAATGACGTTATTATTAGCTAACCATAAATTGACATCCAAACTGAATGTGTATACAACATTTCAGCACAACCAGTTGGAGATAACAGTTTTACAATTCAATTGCAAAATTTGACCCATACTAACAAGGCAGCTAGGCGTTGTAGGTTGTAGCATCAAATGTAGAATTCAAAGAAAGAACTAAAAAAAAAAAAAAAAAACAAAATCAAAAAAAAAAAACAATTAATGAAAACTCACTGAAAAATCGAATTTGAGTATCTATGCTCGCGCGAATATTTCTTAGTTCGCATAAATGAATGTGCTTGCGTAACAAACGCTCACTCAACGAATGCTCGCAAACTAAAATCGCAAATCGCGTACTCCCGGTGAGTACCGTCCTTGGGTTGATATCAGGTGACACAGGTTTGTGACATGTGCGGTTTTAACACTTTAGTTATTCACACGCGGCCACAAAGTATTTCACACTTGCGTTATATTGCCAAGCAGACGAAGTTTAAATTGAAGTTTAGTTTTACAAGCTCTGTGTAATATGAAAGTTGTTGGGATGTTACAAATCGTAAAAGCTGATAATTACCTACCACTTAACCACAACGGTTTACTTACGCATTAGAATTTATACAGAGAACTGTAAATGGCAATATTTAATCATTGACGGCCTTAGAAATATGCTTATATTTAAAATTGCTAAATTTGTTTCGTTTTCTCGCGTTAGTTCAATTTTTACCAGCGAGAATTTTACCGAGCAATTTGAAGCCAATGTTAAATATTTTTTTAAGTGAAGCAACTGGTTAAAAGTAAGCATTTTATCGACAGCCCCGTTAGCTCAGTTGGTAATGTCCTGCTACCTGCCTTCTGCACTTGGGGGCGTGGGTTCGATTCCCACCTAGGACAAACATTTGTGTTTTTTCTATGTCGGGGTGTTAATATCTATTTAAGTATGTATTTAAAAATACATATGTATAGTTTATCAGTCTCTGGCAGCCATATTACAAGCTTTGCTTATTTTGGGGTCAGATGACCATGTCTGCAATAATGTCTCAGATATTTATTTATTTGAAGTCAGAGCTACTCGTTAAGGTCATAAGAAAATACTACGAAATATTAAATTTAAGGCAACGTTATGTAGGTTTTCATTTTATTGTATCATTTAAAACACTTCCACCGCTACCTTTAGAGCTCGAATATTACTGTGACTTTGCAGGCGATTTATAAACACAAACTGCTCGTATCATATAAGTATTAACAATGAAAATCACCGATAACAATAATATTGTATCCATTAGTGCTATAATTACAACACCATCAAAGTTATTTACCCGGCCGGTACAGTTGAAAGCCTCGTACAAAATAAATAGTGCAGTCAATTTGTTCAAGGAATGACTATTCAATCGGTGTCACTCTATTTACCCTGTCGGGCAAGGAAGTCGATGAGTTTCCACCGTGTCATTTCCCCGCACTCACTATTTTTTTAACCGTCCTTTTCAGGGCTTGGTCCCTCAGGAAGTGATTTGCTAAAACACACTCTTAATGTATTATTGTGAAAGCGTCAGCTCCTTAATGCTCTATTGAGGATCAATGATGGTGGTTTCGATTTATTGCTATCCGTTCTTGAGAGGGCATTGTTGTTGGGTCCAATGGAATTATTGGGCGTATTGAGTCCGAGCATAATGTGATTTTGTTTGGTTGGATTACAAATGTACGGGACAGTTGTCATTGTGAATGACATAATGCTTTATACTGAGAAATATTGGTATCATATTTCGATGAATATCGATATTTATTCCGATTGATAACTTCACTTCATTAATTAACATCGTTTGTGTAATTTACACCAAAAACTTAGAGTTACACATATATACATGATGATACTATAAAATGGGGTTCTTCTGTGATGCCCCTGGTGTTGCAGGTATCTTTTTCCGGGGTTTTTGGGGTAATGTAGTATGTCTTTTCTCATCATCATCCTCATCTCTCATTCCACTTTATTTTAATTTATATTGTTTTTTTTTTAACTTTTACAGACCTGGGGCCCGATTCTACTAAATCAATTGTTTTTCAATTGTTAATGAATTGCTTCAATTTTTTTACTTTTGACACTTTATCTGTACAAAAAGTGTTAAAAAAAATATCATTTTGAGGCAATTCATTAACAATTTAAAAACAATTTTGTTTTTCACTTTTGGCACTTTATCTATACCAAAACTGTCAAAAGGGCAATTTTTGAGAAAATTCATTAACAATTCAAAAACAATTGATTTAGTAGAATCGGGCCCCAGTACTACTACTTGATTTTATTTCCATAATTTTAAAATTTGAAAGAAAAAAACAAAATAACACCTTAGAGGAGGATTATATTGGAGGCTCTCGGACGGAGCGGTCGTGGTGGAACTTGATAAAAAACCTTGAAAGGTTCTTCTTAAATCTTTACTTGAAGTAAACAACGGTGATCGGTTACCATCAGGCGGGCCGTCAGCTTGTTTGCCACTTATGGAATCAAAAGATCTCTTTAGTTAGTATGTACTGTATGTACTTACTACACTAGATAAATTATATAAATACTAAGAGAGTAGCATTATACCTTTTTAAACTTGCGTTTTTTTTTTTGATAATAAAAAATACGAATAAAAATTTATAACTCGACTGCATTTTACAAATATCAAGGAACTCAAAAGTAACAGCGGCGTGCTGCGTATCTATCTATAATTAGATGTAGTAGATACAGAGCTCTTTCATACCGCTTTATTTAGTAAACTTCTGAATATTTCATAGTAGTATTTTTGAAATCTGCTGAGTGAGCTCTACATACATACATACATACATACATACATACATACATACACACAGTCGGGTAAAAACAAATTTAATGCCGCTCTATCAACACCAAGTGTCAAAAGCGCTCACATTGTTTCTAAATTAACTTCACTACTAAAAGAAAAACTCATCTAAATTCACTCGCATCACGAGCAAACGAAACACAATGATGCTTTAATATTGTAGTTATCTTCGCTCACCACTTCTCGCCACATACTCCTCTGAGATTTGAATCTCCCACTAAAGCGTAAATGGACTTATTGTAACGCGATGCTAACCCATGCCCAGTATCCAGTTAATATTTTAGTAGCGGTTGTGAGAACGAATAATGGCCAGTTTTTTGATGTTATTACTCTTGCTAAATTAAATTAGTAATGAGAAAGGGTACGAGCATCTACATTATAATATTTTGCAAACCAACTTTAGGGTTAACATTATGGCTGTTACAACTTTTGCAGCGTTGATGTTCACTGCATTAAATATTAATCTTTTTAACAATAATATTATGATTTTATTCTATAAAATAATGTTTTATTTGGTTAGTTTGAAACCTCGCAATGGCATAATGATTTTTATTCAAAAACATGTCAAACTACACTTTTACTACTATTTTCAACTACCAAATAATTTCACAGTGGTTTTCATCTAGTAATGACAAATTGCTACAAAAATCGATAAATAAAAATTATATATCGTTACCAAAGTCTTAGATTGCTTTTAAATTGTGAACATAATTGAAGTTTGCCTTAAATGTTTAGAATTGTTTTGTCTTCCTTGAAAAATTTAAATCGCGGTAGCTGTCTAGCAAGCAGGCGATTATGGCTTATTCCCTCGAGTTTAGCATCTCACTTTCTCATATCCATGCATCACGATGCATTCCATCCACGTAGCCCTAGGGACCCAGAGAAACCGGAAACCGGGTAAACCGGGAATCGGGACGGCTCCGACGTATCGAGTATCGACATTTCGATTTTCTGTTTGCGCGTCTCTAAATTGAACTGTAATCACGTCTAGGAGTGAAATGTGGTGATTTGGAGACTTAATATGTATCGTGTTGAAACTAGAGACTGCAAAATTGCGTGTTAGAAATCTCTAAGAAAAATCTGTTGAGCTTTTAAGTTTTCTTGAGATAACGGTTTTTTTATTCCCATTAAAAACACCAATTAAATGAGGTATTTAAAAATAAAACTATCATGATAAAGAACAGAAACCATCCTATTTTTGACTCACACAAAAAAAAAAGACCGAAAAGAACACGTATATACACGTGTGCTATGATTAAATTAATTGTTAAACACGTGATATTAACAGGGGCTTTTGGTTTCCCACAAGATGCATCTAAACCCCGTGTATTCTCGTCGTTCCCAAAGGAGGAACCACGTGCAGCCACTTAGCACTCTCAAAACAATTCTACAAAGACACAAATAACACCTATTTCAAAGACTGAAAGCCTAAATTCCTTTGTGCCAACAGACCGAGCTTAAATTGCAGCCTTACACAGTCTGAGAGCTCTACTTCAGAAGCTTTGCCGGTATTAGAATTGCCTCGACATGTACAAAAATAGCGAAATTGAAGTGTTTCGTGAAGTGAATTGAATACAAATAAGAGCAAATAAAAATCAATGAAATATTTTCGGGAATCTTTCGTACATAGATTATGCCTTCGAAATGGAACGCTTTTGAATATTAAATATGTAGGTAGGCAAACCTTTACAACGTTCGTGATCCAATTTATGACAATAATAATTTATCAAAGAGAACCGTAAACATGTCGGTTTGTTGCTTAGAAAATAAAAAGAAAGAGCGTGAAAACGTCGGTACGTGTCGGGAGTAAAAGTTTTGAAATACGTTAGCCGATGTTCGCCCTTTTTGACTAGGAGAGGATTTTATGACACTCGACGAAAACGATCGTCATTTATGATTCACGCGATAGGCGTCTTTAGGCATCACGAACGGTGTCGAATGAAATATAGATAGCACTACTCTTATGCAGAGTGAAGGTGAAATTTTCACGGTAGCGGGGCACGCACGCGGCAGAAATGCGTCCCAAAGGCGCGAGGTACCTCGTGCGGCCAAATGGAATTCACCCCGTTGAGATTGGTTGAACTAGTTTTTTTTCTTTAATATTTATGAATTTCATCTCAAACATGTCGCGTTTTACCTGTATACATTCATTTCAAGCCCCATAACCTTGAATGCCAAACGAACGAAAACACATTCTTGGTAACACCTTGTTTGTTATCCAATGCTAAAATATTACCCAAATTTCCTGTTGCTTTTGATATTTCCGATGATATTTATTATATTTCTGGCGTATAATATAAACGGTGTAAATGTATTTTAAGAGACAATAGAAAAATTCGCGAGCGGACATCGTTAATTATTTTTTCAACCAGAGATCGTAAATAAAAGCAAAGGGTGCTATTAAACGCATTATTCTCGCATATTTAATGTACTGAAAAGGCTAAAAGGTATATTTTTTTTGTTTTTCAACAGATTCAACAGCTTTACGTATGAAAATTGCCATTTGAATAACTCTCCATTCAACACGTGAGTCATAAAACCTAGACAGAAATCCGGCTCTATGAATAAAAAAAATATATTTTACAATTTTATTATTTCGCTGCCTAAAACATTTTTTGTTGACTGATTCAAGCCAATGTAAAACGTAATTCATCCTTGAGTAAACAGTAAATGGATCGCACATATAAAATGTTTCGACTAGCAATGATAATTTAACGTAGTAACAAGAAAATGGGCTTGCTGGGCGTTACTCAGTCCTCGCCATAACGCAAAATAGATAATAAAATGTATTGAAATGGCTGCGGGCCGGCTTATCCGGTTCAAAGTCAATGAATATTTGATTTCAATTTTTTTTCCCGACGTCGCCGTGAAGTATTCACGCCATACCTAATTTGATTTTCGCCATTTCGCCGTTCGCCGGGCAGTTTGCATTCATATTCAGTTTGAATACGCGTTTGGGTTGCCTCTTGCCCGAGTTTGATACAAATAAACAGCGGATATTTTTACATTTCTTGCCAGGATAACCCGACCCGACTGATTACGTTGCCGGATAATAACCCTCTACTCGTATTAGGGGTGGCCTAAAGAATATTTATATTAGATTATCGTGCAAGCCATTCTCGTTCACATTACAATGAATAATTCCCTAGATTTACAATAGAAACATACATTACGGCGTAATTAAAAAGGTTTAAGAGTCAAAGAGGGGAGGCTTGTAGGCGCCTCATTAATTCATCTAATACGTTGTTTCATTACTTTGTTTATCTAATTACAGTCTGGGGGATAGCAAAATATCATCCAAATGACACGCAAAAGGGCACAAAAGTTGGAAGTTGAAAAACATGGATAAATCATTCTACGTCTTGAGTCAACAAGAAAGAGTCCTTTTTCCTTCGTACATAAATGGGGCAGGATTCGTTTTTGCAAACTTGCATAAATGACGGCGCAACGATATTTCACCGAGCCTGAACATTTGGGTCAACCTGTTTTTGTGTAATGGGGATTACAAAAGCAAATTTAACGTTGTATTTGCTGTAACTGCTGCAGAACCTTCGTTGGCAGCAAAAGATGGCCCGCCTTCAACGTACATTTTAATTAAAATCTTACGCGACAATTGTGGCCATAATGAAACTGCTCACGACCGATTCAAAGCTTGGCTCTTCATATATTGTGACGTACTTAGCAAATATGTATTTACGTTTCTTTTTATTATTAGATTGAATTAATTTGCACCATACAGGCTGACCCCTTTGATTCCCGTTGACTCGCACCCGGGCGTCGGACACAAACATTGCCCCAAAAAGATGAAACAACGGACAACCGGAATTGAAAAAGGTAGATTTCAAGCGAAACTTTGCATTCACTCGCACAATAATACAAAATCTCGACCGAGGAAACCGTATATTTTATCCGGGCGTCGATTTGTTATTTATTAGCCGGGAATAGTCGTAACATGGGGAGGGAAGTACAATACCGAAAATGGTGTGCCTGCTTAGTGACGATGCCACCGCGAACCTACGTTTCGTTTCGCTTGAAATCAGTACCTTAAACCACTGTTACTTGAGCTCCCCTATCTCTGATGTCATTTATAGTGGTCTATAGTGCGGGGAGTTCTACAGAAGTTGGAGTGTCAGCCTATGGCGGTTGACTTTCATCAAGGGTCGAATCATGTATTTATACGTTCCTAGCTAACCAGCGCCGACTTTGTGGTGAAGACGAACAGGAAAATTAAGAAAGACCCAAAAAATATCTACTATCAAAAAAGTTTTAAGCTGTGTTGTGTGTTGAAAAAAAGATTCTACTTTAATTACATCTATTAATTATGTATACTTGTATAATATATGATGTATGTGTGTATTTGTATAATATAATTAAATATATGTTAGTCTAATTATAATAGTTTAAGGTGAAAATCGCCGAGAATTATATAAAAAAAAAGAGTAAACTGCTATGCAATATGTTTTGTCTAACAATGTCTCCGGCATGTGTCGGAGAAAATATAGACGGAACAACAAAAAAAAAAGCTGTGTTGTTTTTGGGCAGAGCCAAAAACAGGTGACACGCTAGCAACCGTGCGTGCTTTCCCCTTCTAAGTTACCGTCTACAGTGTAATGTATGGTATTACCCTCCAAATTTATTTTACTTTTTCATTCTATTTCAAGATCGTAATATTGTTTCTGAAGAAAAATATTTCAAGGTTTTTATTTGTTGTTTTGGTAACCTTAGCATTTAACCTTTGAATCCTTATAAAGTCAAAAGTTTACTTACACGAAATTCTTTTTGATTTCTTTTTCTTGAATATCGTTGTTAGTAAACATGGAAATCATAAAAACACAATTTTGCATTGAGAAACTCCTAACGGTTACTGCGTTTTATGATAATTTAAATAGGTTTTTATCGTTCAATGGGTAGGAGTTAGTTGATTATAAGAAAACACTTACCTCTGTGCCTATTGGTCTGTTTGTCGAACATTAACATGGCATCCTCGATCTGCAACAAACAAGAGAAAAAATACATAAACCTCAAACCCAGAAACATCGTGAGAAAGAATAGCGAAAAACAAGGGCGTCGCGCGCGATTTGTGCCCCACCCCGGCAATAAAACACTCCACTGTAGTAATAACGAGTAAGCACCGGTACAGAGTAAACCACACGCTGCAAATAAACTTTGATAAGCGCGGCCGAGCAGGTAATAACGTATTCATAGAGAAATAAATGGAAAGTCGGCGGCTAGGACACGAACAATACGCGCTCGTACAGAAGCGCTGTCACCTCCTAACGCGATTCGCCCCGTACGAGCACCTAAATTCGGCCACCAAGGAGCATTTCCAAAAATTTCCCGTTTACAAAACAGTGATAAATCTGAAATGGAACGAAATTGCATCGTAAATATTCATGTTGATGCCGACGCGTGACGCGCGTGTACGTATGACTTAATTATAAATTCCTTATAAAGTTTTCACACACGTGTCAGATGCGGATGAAATGAGTCGTGTTAAAATGCGCGTGTGTAGCGGACAAGTTGGGTTTGACAGAGGAGGCCCGGGGGCTTTGTCTCGGCGTCTGAGTCGCCGGCGACGGCCTATCCCCGGGGCGACATTACGCGGGAAGGTCGAAGCAACGGACTCCCGATGATCGATGTCGAATACCCGTAACACTGTGACGGTGACCTTTCCCTGAATTATTTCTACCTGTAGAAACGTTTGTTTAGTGGTGATTTGTTTGAGCGGGAATTGCTTCGCGTTTGTCGGGACGCGTGAAGCCCTCTTTGTGGTGAATAAAAAATAAGCCCTAATTCACTGAAAACGTTGATTTATCTTTGGCATCTGTTTTGTCCCTACTGCGTAGGTATTTGGCATGTGAACGCGGATTGATTTACGCTTTGAGTGGGCGGTGATTAGGGGTGATGGTGATGATGCTTGAATCATTACAAATCAGCGGGTTTTAAGTAGGTACCTACGAACAGAACCAGTAACAGAGCGGCAGTATAATGGGCGGCCTTATCGCCTAGAGCGATCTCTTCCGGACAACCTTTGATAGCATCTGACAGGCATCGACGAGTGTGAATATAACTTTTCTTTAAAACAGTAATTATTATGGTGATTTCAGGGCTGGTCGCATAGTAAAAATCGTTTATAATGATGAGCGTAACCTCCTTCCAGTATAATTTCATCGTTATGTGTAACCATGTACAGTAACATAATTATTATTTTCATCAGATGTTTAAAAGATCACCATAACTTTTTTTCGGTAATAGGCTTGCGTTTGACCGCCAACTCGCCTGATGTTAAGCGCGATGCGGTCTACGATGGAGCACGCTTGCCCAGAAGAAACCGATTCGCTCGAGATTTGAAGACACCCAGATTGTAACCATCGGGGAACACCCATTCCGGCACAGACTAGCAGTTCGCACAATAAAAGTGGAATCGAAGCGCTTCGTACGAGTTTTCGGAATATCAACCATGAAGCGTTGTCGATTTAAGCGTTATTTCAAGTTAGCAATAAACTTTTAATTTAATCAGGAAATAACACTACTCTCTGTTAATGAGGACAAAGTAACAGATTTCCTTAATTCAATTATATTACGATAAACTTGCCTGTAATACGAAATACCAAGAAATAAATATCTATTAGCTTCGATAATGACCGAATTTATTGCTCAGTCACAAAGACAGAAAATATAGACAGATCGCAATATATTTCATCATAATAATACCCGCCCGTCGACGAATGACCGAATCAATAAAGATTTTACCGAAAAAATAGATTGCCGTATTCTTGTGACATAGATTGTGACCTAATGCGGTATTGTTACGGACAATTTGTGGGGCCTATATCGTGTTGTTACCTTCTTTCATATTAGTGTTAGAGCGCGTGCGACAAAGACAGGAGATTACTGTTCGGGTAACTCCCTTGGGTGACGTTACCGTGAAACCGAACTTTGGCTCGGTGATCAATGTAGAGCCTCTCTGAGGTGCCTTTTAAGTTAATGTTTGTGTGTGATTATCTATCGATTCACCTTTATAATTTATGCGATTATTTTTTTGAGTTATCCCTATTTTATTTTAAGGTTTTAATAGGCATGTGAATAAACAAAAAATCATTGAAATTATGATTTCAAACCAAGAAATAGGCTGTAAAAATTCTAAAAACTATATTATAATTTAAAAAAGTGAGATGACAGCCTCGTTAGCTCAGTAAAGTTGGTAGTGTACCTGCCTTCTGCGCTTGGGGGCGTGGGTTCGATTCTTACCTAGGACAAACATTTGTGTGATGAACATTTGTGTTTGTTCTGTCTGGGTGTTAATATTTATTTAAGTATGTATTTAAAAATATACATGTATGTATATCAGTCTCTGGCAGCCATATTACAAGCTTTGCTTAGTTTTGGGTCAGATGGCCACACATTGTCATATATATATTATGATATACCATAGTTATAGTTTGATAAAATATTAAATACAGAAGTCCGTCATGATGAGTAATAAAGCGCCAGTCAGAGCGAATGACGTCACAATAAAAAAATAAAAAAATGGTTTCAGAGTTCGCAGAGAGTTCAGTACCGTTAACACAGTGTATAAGAACGTGCAATCATAAATCACGCGCCAAAAACACGCAATGATGTCTTAAGTGCCTGTATTTAGTGCGAATTCAAAATTAGTGAAAAAAATTGTTGTTGTTTTTTTTTAATGTATATTTGCGTGGTGTACATAGGAAAACATACTTTGAAAATTATTTACCATACCTATTAATACAAATTAATGTGGGTTTTTTATAGAGAAGAAGTAAGAAAAACAAATATCGTGACTACGCCTAAGCCACTCACATCTCTAACTTATAGTCACAGAGTTGTTATGCCCCTGGCGTCAGGGCTGTCAACTAATATTACAACAGTAAAAAAGCAACTTTACAGCCTGCAAAGGTCACGTAATCTCAAGTGTTCGTAGCAAGTTGCCCTTGCGGCTAATAAGAGCATTTATGGACAGATCGACGCGTGACCAGTCCAGTCTAATTCGCCTTTTAATATTCGGACAATGTGTGGCGTCCCTGCGTGATGTTCTCTGGAACTTTCCTAATTTCAGTTTTGCTGAAATATTTTTCACAACGGGTGAGAGTGAAATTGGAGACGCTGTTCTGTAGACGCTCGGAATTTTTATACTACTTGCTCGTACGTGGCCAGGGAGAATAAAACAAGGATAGACCATTGTTTACTTGAGAAACGGTTAGTATTTTGGAGAGTTAAGTTACAGACATATTAGACTTGTGGTATTCAGGAATGTCCAATAAACCTACTTGAACTAAATATTACTCATCTCGTCTTTTTGCATGACACATCTCGTCAGCGAGAATTTGCCAGTACTTTATGCCTAGCATTAACTTATCGATCAAACGTTTTTGAATAAGAGGGGCAAAACAATTATTTTTGTATTGGTTATTCTTTTGAATAAGTGACGCGGCCTACAATAGAGCACGCTTGCTTAGAAGAAACCGATTCATTCGTAATTTGAAGACACGAGATCGCAACTACCGGGGAACCCATTCAGCTCAGAAAATTCTTGTATGGATTTTTCTTTCGAATAAGAATAATTTTTGACTTTACGGTGAAACATAATAATCGCAAAGCTGTGGAACGACTAAGCTTACAGTCTGTTGAAATATTTCAAGTATTCAATTTTTATTTAAAAAAATATCCGTCACGGTACGCCTACAGATGTGAAACAATACGGCATAAGAGTCATGTCGTTTGCCGTCACGGCATTCGTGTCAGTTTTAATACGAAGGCACGCATATAAATGTTTCACATCAAAGAAAGAAAGAAAGAAAGGAATATTTATTTTGTAAGAACAACTTAACATAAACAACATGGTAGAACAAAAAAAAACACATCAAAATCTAAAAACAATAGGGAATATTAAATCCACACAGAACGTCAATCAAAATAAAACACTCCCATGACACAGAATATTGTTAACAGATACGACACTCCAAACACACGTCCGTATAACCTAAATTTAATTTCCGCACTCGAATAAATCTGTGACGAGCAAACAACCAGTGTGTTTAGAAATCACAGCGTTAGTGTGACGTCACTGCAGACTAGCACGCAAACAAGCACGCTGCACTCGCGCAAATAGCGAGCCGATTGTTCAGATATTAGTTCCAATGGTAAATGTTGGTTGTAGCCAGTCCCGATCGCGATATAGCATGCCCGGTTTGATGGATTGCGTCGGCGAATGTAATGGCTGTTTCCAAGCGATTTCTTGTTGTAATGATTCCATTTTGTGTTATAACTTGCATGATGTCTGCTGTTTAAATTCTTGGTTTAGTATTTATAGAGTTATTCATAAAAAAAGTACTACAAAATCGTATTGTAACTAAGTTCATGTTTTGTCTCTACTTATTTTGCGTAATTAGCCAGCACCATGTTTTTTACGTTTTTCTTTATTTACTAAACAAAAGACAAGCTAACACTTACAGTTATACTGCCCATAGACTGTTTAAGTTCTAATAAAGACAATCCAAATGCTCAAGCCCGTTGTTGGCAGTGTACCCAGTATGCTGTCGGCATAACCACGCTTAATAGCAATGCTTATGCGTTGAGTCAGAAACACGCCAGCAATAAAGTAAATACACTAATGGTCTTTCAGATAAAGTTTTTATTTAATTATTATGTTTTTTGTTTTTTACTAAAGTTTTCGTTAACTTTAAATTTTTTATATTGCATATAACAAATGATATAAACAAGTTAATACAAAACAAGTTCCCGTCACGTCTTTTGCTATAAAAAAAAAATTAGTAAAGACAGCGAGAATTGCAAAAAAGAATATGACCAAAAAGACATACCCCTGGCCAGTTAAAAATACAACACATGAGTTAATTAACAACTTCATCTAGTGAAACTCCGTCCTGACTGCTTATTGCTTCGAACAAAAGGTGTTGTATTGTACGAAAACATAGACACACATTCAAAATAAATTACATGCATTTTAAAATAAAAATAAACCACACGATTGGTGTATGATTTATGTATTGGCATACAAAAAGCAGACAGTAAAAGTTGTATAGTTCAAGTAACAAACAATGCATATGCTATGGAAAACAATAACAAAAAAAAACTATTGCTATTGAGTGCAGAGTTAAATAATTCTCGCAGTTTAAAACTAAAGAACACGCTTTAAAATCGCTAATCCTGAAGATTCTGGTAACGATAACGGGACAAACTATTTAAATTATTGCATTGTCATCGGTCCTTGATATATGTGCAAAATTTTACATCAATCCGTCGTTTGGAAAGGGGTGAAAATCACGTTCAAAGATTCCGTTACATAGATACATACCAAGCTAATAAAAGCATGTTAAAAATGAATTAATTACGTATTTTTTCTGACAGGCTGAACTCATAACTCACTTGACGTGAAGTGACGATGTGGCCAAAAAAGTAAAACACACCTATAATTTTAACACAAAACTCTTTTTCATTCCAGCAGCAGAACTACGGAAGAGCGCTAAAACTCCGACGTAATTTAATAATGTAGTGTTTACCTCAAATCCTGTATAATGTCCCCACTAAATCTTAAATAACAAAGGGAGAAAAAAAATTAAGTGGATGCTCTTGAGCGAAACGTACACGTAGCAAATTACTGCGACAGGTATCCCTGGGGACGGGGTGTCCCCCCTTAAATGAAATACTTAATAATAGAGCTGGTAGCTTAGCACAAACGTAGAGACATTAGAGAAAATTGTACCTTTTGTTACAAGTGAGAGTTTATTGATATTTTCGCAGGGAATAGCAGCTTACGTGTGATCCTTTAGGATATTTTTTATCTATAAAGGTATTACTCGTATTTACAATGGTGCGATCTTTTTGATTTTTTAAGACTCACATCCGATAAAAAGTTTATTTTTATTTTTATTATAAACTTGCCTTCTTAAAGTTATTCGTTAACAGTATATTCCTCGAATTAACATAAGTTTGTATATTACAGTTATAATATGATTATTAACGGAACATTATAACATTGCATCTTTAAGGCTAGAGTGAATATATTTCTTCTGGATCAACTTGTTCCATCTTCGGTCACACTGTCGTCTCTTACCCTAAACAACATACTCGTACCTGTGGCGGAACTCTTTTTCACCAGTGCGACCTTCGCGGTCGCCTTTATTATTTTATTTCAATAGAGTTGTGTTTTGTTTTATAAGAGATCTGTCAAGAGGTGAAAAAAAATAGATGTTTTCGATTCCGCAAAATAAATTGTTTTAATAATAGGAGTAATAATATCCTAAATTGGTGTGGCGGAACTCTTTTTCACCAGTGCGACCTTCGCGGTCGCCTTTATTATTTTATTTCAATAGAGTTGTGTTTTGTTTTATAAGAGATCTGTCAAGAGGTGAAAAAAAATAGATGTTTTCGATTCCGCAAAATAAATTGTTTTAATAATAGGAGTAATAATATCCTAAATTGGTGACCCCGATACGAACACAACATAAATTAAGACGATTCGAACACAAGAAGAGCAAAGGTACGCAAATATGTACGAGTACTTTCTTTGGTGGTACGAGTGAAGCGACCACGGTCGTCTGATTGTTCGTCGACGAGAATACGAAAACGTAGAAAAAGAAGTGGTGAATTCGACTACGAGAGCTGTGCTGCTGACTGCTGGCAACAATCGCATGGAGCGCGTCAAGACTAAAGTCGAAGTATCTTTTGGAAGAACCAGTGTGGACTAAAAAGACTAAGTGTGATTTATATTGTTGTGTGTTTTTGTGTGTGTATTTAATTTTATTTTATTTTGGTGAATTTTTGTACATATTTTTAAGTTATTTTTATACCAAAGTTTTTTGTAGGGCATTCGCGCACACCACACTCCCACGTTTCTTTTGTTTTCAGTTTTTGTTTTTGAATTTTGTTTTTCTCTTAGCATGGTTTTTCATGACAGCACACGTCATGAGTGACAGTGAGCAGGAAGACTTCAAACCAGCTTCCGCGGGTACGGGTGGACGTGAAATGTCAAGCAGTGACAGCAGATCTGGCACAGGCGGTACGGAGAAGGTAATGATTAACAGAGTATCTATACGTACCCCTCCATTTTGTAGAGATCGCCCGGCCCTATGGTTTGCGAGTTTAGAGGCGCAATTTTCCATCAATAATATTAGCCAAGAAATCACAAAGTTTAATTACGCAGTTGCGCACCTCGATACCAATTGTACTCGCGAAGTAGAGGATTTCATAATCCAACCTCCGAGGGAGCAACCCTACACGAAATTGCGCAACGCAATAATATCTAGGTTCTCAGATTCTCGGGAGCAGAAAATACGCCGTCTTCTAGAGAAGGAGCAGATCGGCGATCAAAAGCCGTCGTTTTTTCTGCGTCATCTGAGATCGTTAGCCGGTGCAGCATTTCCGGAGGATATTCTGAAGACAATTTGGATGAGCAGGTTGCCACGATATCTTCAAACTGTCTTGGCTGCTCAACGATTAGAATCGTTGGCTGAGCTAAGCGAACTAGCGGACAATTTGGCTGAAATTAACGCTCAATCAACTTCATTGGAGGTATGTACGGTTTCGCCTAACTCGAATACTGATCTTGTACAGGAGCTGACTAAAAAAGTTGATGAATTGACCCGTTTAGTAGCGTCACTTTCCTCTGCTGGTTGCAGCTCGCATGTTGGTACGCGTAGTCGTGACTTCAATCGTAACCGTAATCGTAGTCGCAGCCGATCACGTTCACGTAACTATGATTTGTGCTTTTATCATGACCGTTTTGCGACAAAAGCACGTAAATGTGTGCCTCCATGTAAGTGGTCCGGTTCCCCGCCTAGTGATCAGGGAAACCAAAACAGCAACTGTTAAAGGCGACATCCAGTTGCTCGCCAGCTAGTCGCCGCCTTTTCGTGACCGACCGGAGATCCAACCGGAAATTTTTGGTGGACACTGGTTCGGATATTTGTTGCGTTCCTCGTAGCTTTATAAAAGGACGTACGCTTCAGCCATTATCATATAGTTTAGTTGCAGCTAATGGCAGTAAGATTATCACATATGGACTGGTACAGTTGAACTTAAATTTAGGGCTACGACGGGATTTCACCTGGAACTTTGTCGTGGCGGATGTGGAAAGTGGTATTATTGGCGTAGATTTTTTGTCGCATTACCAGCTTTTACCCGATTGCTCAAAAGGTAAGCTGTGCGATAGTAAAACTGGGCTTATTTCGTCCGCGGACCTTTATACCGCGGAACAGCAAAGTGTGAAGGTAGTATCTCTTCCTGACTCGCCATTCACAGCGATCTTGGAGAAATACCCAAGTATAACGCGACCACCTGGTGCACCTAGAATTATTAAACACAGCACCGTACATTATATAAACACTACCGACGGTCCCCCTGTGACATCTAGACCGCGTCGGTTGGCACCATTAAAACTGGGCATTGCAAAGAAAGAGTTCGAAGATATGGTCCGAGCTGGTACTTGCCGACCATCTGATAGCTCTTGGTCATCGCCTCTGCATCTCGCACCTAAAAAGGACTCAACGTGGCGTCCTTGCGGTGATTATCGTGCATTAAACGCCCGAACGATTCCTGATCGCTACCCTGTCCGATACATAGGTGATTATGCGCACAACTTGTCTGGCTGTACCGTTTTTAGTACTATAGACTTGGTCAAGGCCTATCAACAGATACCGGTGAATCCAGGCGACGTGTGCAAGACAGCGATAACTACTCCATTTGGATTATATGAATTTCTGTATATGACTTTTGGTTTGCGTAATGCTGGGCAGACTTTTCAGAGATTTATCGATGAAGTAGTCCGTGGCTTAGATTTTTGCTATGTCTATGTTGATGACATTTTGGTTTACTCAAAAGACCAAATAGCGCATGCGCAGCATCTGGAAATCTTGTTCCAGCGATTGCACGACTATGGCGTTGTGATTAATACAGCCAAGTCCGTATTTGGTGCCGCAGAAGTATCTTTCCTTGGGCATCGAGTCAATGCTGCGGGCACGCGTCCTCCTGAGGACAGAATTCGTTCTCTGGTGGATTACCCGCCCCCAAAGACAGTTCAGGGTATGCGCAGATTCATAGGCATGGTCAATTACTACCGCCGGTTTTTGCCAAGTACGGCTAAGTACCAAGCGCCGTTAATTGAAGCAATCACTGCTATTCAAGGCAAAGGCAATAAACCTTTTGTGTGGACTCCTGAGCTAGAAAAGTGCTTTGGAGAATGCAAGAAAAGCTTGACGTCCGCTACAATTTTAGCACACCCAAATAACAGTGCTGAGGTTGGGTTGTTTACTGACGCTTCAGGAACGCACGTTGGTTCTTGCCTACAACAGCGCGTCGATAATGATGATTGGCAGCCACTAGCCTATTTTAGTAAAAAGCTGACTGCTAAACAGGCTCAGTGGCCGGCGTACTATCGGGAACTCCTTGCGGTGTACGAGAGTGTTCAACACTTCAGGCACCTGTTGGAGGTACAACACGTCACTATCTACACTGACCATAAGCCGCTAATATACGCTTTTGTACAACGACGTGAGAAATTGCCGCCTATCCAATTAAACCAGCTGTCTTTCATCAGCCAGTTTACTACTGATGTAGTGTATATTAAAGGGGTTGATAACATCGTAGCTGATGCCATGTCGCGCGTTGAGTCTATTTCTCTTGAAGAGGATTTTGCTGCACTCGCGTTATCGCAAGAATCGGATGAGGAGCTAGCTAGTATGCGTGGGAATTCGTCTTTGAAGCTCGAACCCATCCTCATCCCTGGCACAAATATCACAGTAATTTGTGATACTTCAACTGAGCGACCACGTCCATACCTGACACCAGCATTCCGTCGAGCTGCATTCGACAGGTGTCACAACCTCAGTCACCCTGGCGCGCGGGCAACCACTCGCTTGGTAACTGAGCGTTATGTATGGCCTCAAGTAAACGCAAATTGCCGTGAATGGGCTCGAACTTGTTTACGCTGTCAACTCAGTAAAGTAACTCGACATATTAATTCGCCACTTGGAGAGTTTAAATTACCGTCAAACAGATTTAGGTCGGTGCATTTAGACATTATTGGACCACTTCCTCACTCGAAAGGGTACAATTATTGCCTGACTGCGATTGATAGATACACACGGTGGCCTGAAGTATGGCCTATGTCATCAATCACAGCAGAAGAGGTAGCAGATACATTCGTAACTGGTTGGGTTTCCCGTTTTGGGGTACCAAACATTTTGACAACCGACCAGGGCCGGCAGTTTGAATCTGTGTTGTTTCGCCGTCTAATGGATGTATGTGGTACCAAACGGGTGCGCACGACTAGTTACCATCCTTGCGCAAATGGTATGGTGGAACGCATGCATCGGCAGCTTAAAGCATCTTTGATGTGTCATAATGACACATGGGTAAGAGCTTTGCCGTTAGTTTTATTAGGGATGCGAACGGCGCTCAAAGAAGATTTGAAGGCATCTTCTGCAGAGCTCGTTTATGGAGAGACTCTTCGCTTGCCTGGAGAACTCGTCATACCTCCAATAACATCGCAGAGCCCAAGTGACGTTGTAGATTTCGTCCGTGAGCTGCGCAAATATATGGAAGCTCTCCGTCCTGTCCTTGCTACACGCCACACCCAGCCATCGACTTTCATATTTAAAGATTTAGTTAAGGCGTCGCATGCCATGCTACGCGATGATTCAGTGCGAAGGCCGTTGCAGCCGCCTTATTCCGGTCCTCATCGTATCATCGGGCGAAGAGACAAAACGATCACTCTCGATATTAATGGAAGGGAACGTACAGTTAGCATAGATCGCGTTAAGCCTGCCCATTTGGATTCGGCGTTTGGCAATTGTGAACCAATTGTGCCGCCTGCGCCAACTCCAGCTAGCAGTTTCACGCCTGCGTTGGTCCCTGCACCTACACCAGCTCCTGTCATCACCCGGTCCGGGAGGAGGGTGAAGTTTAGAAATATTTTAGATATGTGATTATCTTATTTATTTATAAATTTTTCAGCTTATTCTTCCTTTCTCCGTGGGGGGGTGGTGTGGCGGAACTCTTTTTCACCAGTGCGACCTTCGCGGTCGCCTTTATTATTTTATTTCAATAGAGTTGTGTTTTGTTTTATAAGAGATCTGTCAAGAGGTGAAAAAAAATAGATGTTTTCGATTCCGCAAAATAAATTGTTTTAATAATAGGAGTAATAATATCCTAAATACCTATTACGAGTAGTATAAATAAATTTAACTATGAACTATGTATCACTATAAACGCATAAACCTTGTCCGTTTCGTCGTAGGTAAAAAGCAATCATTGTTATTTCACAACTGATACCAAAACCTACTTCTGAATAATAAAGCCCAACTAGAATATCAGTGGAAAAGCAAACAAACTCCTAATCTAAGCAGCGGTCATCAGTCATCCCGAAACTAATATTCCCAATTGTAACTTCCAAGGAATTCGTGAACTATGCCACTCTTGTTTGCTTAGAACCCAACGGTCACTTAACAGTCGGTGTAGTGTAAGACAGTGATAAGGATACTAATGTTTTTTTTTTTTTTTAATTTACATAAACTAATAGGTTTGATGTTTTATTTTATTTTATTGCGAAATAAATTTGCGCTTGGCCGCCACCTCGCCTGATGTTAAGCGATGATGCGGCCTACGGTAGATCACACTTGCCTAGAAGAACCCGATTCACTCTTGAATTGAAGACACCCAGATTGTAACTATCGGGGAACACCCATTCAGGCAGTGCATGCCACAAACTAGCAGTTCGCACAATAAAGTGGAATCAAAGCTCTTCGTACGGGTTCGGAATTAGGTCCAAATAACAGAGATAGAAACAATATACATGACAACAGAGCCAATTATAAGTTTCCACTAATAGAAACTACTTGTATGATAGGAAAGTTTAAAACAAAAATATTAATAAGAAATAGAAAAAGATCTAGTAATAAGACTCAAAAGCTAAGATCTGCACTTCACAAATACTAAAAATAATAATAATATAATCAAAAAGCGTATACTGATGTATTCATGTTTACAAAAAACAAACTTCCTGGAACAATTAATGAATAACAAAAGAAAATCACGTAGATATGTAAATTATAAATGCAAAAGTGTGTTTGTTTGTTTGTTCATCTTTTTTGGGGGGAGCTGGAGAGTGATATAAGACAATTTTTATCTGAAAAAAAAATTACGGTTCCAAAGGAAATGTCCACGCAGGTGAAGCAGCGAGGTGCAGCTAGTGATTTATTTTATGTATAATTTTTTATGTGGTCACCTAGAAGCATCCGAATTTTTATTTGCTCTCATCCGTTAAAATCTCTGCGACTCCGCCTCTAGGGTGAGATATCACAGATACTCACTTTTCACGCACCATTTTACTCGCTTTTTTGCGCCTTTGCTATGTGAGCACTTTTTGTAAAAATTACATGTATTTTTAATGCTAATGATAAAATTGTGTAACGTTTTCACAATATTGTAACCTACCAATTAAAGAGATCAGTCTAGTTTTTATTTTTGTATCCAGAAATGAGAAATTGATCAGTCGTTATTACCACAATAGTTTTGGTTCTGTCAGACTCAATCTCTGTATTTTCTGTAAGTAATCCGACCTTACCCTAGCACGAATCTGATTAATGGACTTCCTTGATCCGAATTGGTTTGTGCAGTTTTATGTCTATGGATGTTTTCTATGGACTCGAGGCACATATTAGATAATAGTACTGAGATGTTCACTCTTTGTCAAAAACTACAATTTTAGAAGGATTAGTTACAAAACACGCGCGGAAAATCGGTAATAAACGGATCGATTTTCGTATATTTAACTAAGAAAAAATATATATAAATAGTTAATAAAAAAAAAAAAAATAAGAATATTTGTTGATATTCTTATTTATACTTTTAAACGAATGTTAATTTTATCAATCAATAGTTAAATTAGTAGACACATTTTTGTCTATGGTTAATGTCAAAGAACAATCGAAGTATCAAAATTGTATTACTGGCTACATTAGGTGTTTTTTTTTTTTCTTTGCATATACACAAGCTGGTTTCACTGTACTTATGTTATAGTTGTCAAACTTTTATTTGGTATCTTTTTCACAACTTTCGCTGCACAAATCCAGGGTAGGTTTTAATGGGCGATTTTCTGACAAAAAAAAAAAGAAAAAAAAAGAGTCATTCATAGAACTGCACGTCAAAAGTGAAAACTTAAGTAGTAATTCACTTATTCTACAAGAGATGGTGCTGTTTTAAAATACATGGTACAGCGTTTGGTGACGATGCGCGAATTCCATTATTTTTGTTCACCCAGTGCTTAACGCGCCTAAAGAAGTTTCCACTTCAAAAATATTACTTAAAGATTGTAATGGATCGCGTTGACACATAATGAAGCAAGTGTGACCCTAGTGACAGTGATTGACCTAACTCGATGGCAGTTGGCTACTCGCTTTTTATCACTCATTGTCATTTTGTAAACTTTTCTTTTATATCAGCTATCAGAAAATCTTCTATTGAAATGGGGTGTTTATACATCAAAGTTCAAAAGACTACTTATTTTCTACAATCTCTTATTTAAAAAAGTTTACTTATAAGTAAACTTTTTAAAATAAGAGATTGTAAATTGCTAAAATCCGCAGTTTCTACTACTGGCCAATAATTGTTCAGCGTCTAAGCAGTTGTACAACAATGGTCAGCGGGCGGTCGACCACACGTCAATCAAGACACCAACAGTGTTTGCCCGACACTTGGTCTGTCAAGACTTTAAGATGGGTTCAAGCTCGTTGAGTAATAAACAGTTAACTATTTGTTAATTTAGGTGGACTTGCTGATAATTGTTTGTTTGTATTTACAAGTTGTCTGGGTGTCAACAAATCGTAAGTGAATTGGTTTCTTCTAGGCAAGCTTGCTCCATTGTAGACCGAATCTTCGATTAACATCAGGCGATGTGGCAGTCAAACGCAAGCCTGTTATAAAATTATAAAAAAAAGTTATATTTAAAACCTTCAACGGCAAAAATAATATAGACCTTCAACGACATATGGCCAGTCTGTGTTTGTAGTATTTTGTAATATTTAGCGGGACTTATCGCGCAATATTAAATATTGGTAAAAATAGATACCTTAAAGTTAAATGATTATTTACGGGAAATTTACCGTGGTAAGGTTGTGGAAGGATAATAAGAATAATAATATAATAATTAAGAATAATCATTTAACTTTAGTGAACAACCGTCATAGTTTAAAACAGTGTTTAATAGATACCTTGTTTTAACATGTGTTCAAATGGCGAATGTTAAATTACTTTGTTGTGTTTGTTAGCTTATCTTTACTTGAGATTCAGGTGGGGGGACGGCGGCTCAAAAGGTTCTGGTTTTATTTTGTTTAGTTCGGGTTTTAGTTGGTGGCCAAATGTACATATCTACGTGTATATACATATATAAATCTCGTGTCACGGTGTATGTCGTCGCACTCTTCCGAAACGGCTCAACCGATTTTTATATGTATATTTACTAGGTACAAAAATAGGTCGTAAAGTAATTTTCATCATCATCATAATCACAATTTTCATTACCACGCAGGTGTAACCGCGGGTGCAGCTAGTATTCTATACGAAAATAAAAGTTAATAAAGGCACTATTATTAGAAAAAAAGTGTTTAGTCTTTGATATACCTTATTGAGATGTTAATAAACGTATTTTCTAAATATTTGTGCATAGCTATTATAATAGCAATTTCTCATGAAAGACAGCAAAATATAATCCTTTCCAAACATAAAAAGTAATGTAGGTCAAAAAGTATGTCAAGAGATACTCATGTGACCCCACGTTTGATATGTATTATATTATGTACGAGATTTATTTTGGTGACTTATAGCCAAAAACTGTTCTGGGGCCTTACCCCTAGCTTTACTTTTGCGAGCCAACTTTTAGTAGGTACCTGATAGGTACCTACAATTATTGCGACAACCAACTCATTTAAGCTGCATCGTTTAAAAGCGTCTAACTTAACTCTGACTGGATGAACGGCGGTTTAAAATCTTTACTTTATCTGTGGTATCTTGGTGTGTTGTGTATATCACGCCCGGGGTACCGAGTCCTACAGATTGAATGAAAGAAAATCCGTTTTACTATGCGTGTGTGCGTGAAAATCGCAAAGCTTGGCGGCTATCAAACAACTACCGCTTATCGTAGTTGATGGTACCGTTTAGACAAATAACACCTATGCGGGTCAACTTTTTGAGCTAGGGGTAAGGCCCCAGATCATGTTCTTACGTATCTATTTTCAAAATTTAGTTGTTCACAATTTTTTTAATTGCAAAACACGGTTTTTTAATTTTGGTTTTGTGCGATGACGTCTGTTTAGGACGTTACGATCTTATCAACAGTACTGATCTTTGTGTGAATTTTAAACAAAATGGTGTTTGTTTTCATAATCGTGACGTCATTTGCTCTAACTGGCATTTAACTTATCATGGTGGATTGTAATTTTTTTAATAATTGAAATAATATCAGATCGCAAAATACTAAAAAGTTTTTAGATCTTTCTAACCTCTTTTAACATTTAAAATCATGACTTCATTAATTTATTTAACACGCTTTTATTTGTTTGCTAAGTATGAATGTTAAGGAATCTTTGAATTTGGTTTTCAATTACTTCATGACGTCGAATTAAATTGAAATTTTGCACACAAATTAAGGACCGATGACAATGTAATAATTTAAATAGTTTGTTCCATTAAAACGTGTTGTAAGTTTTTTTAAATTAATTTATTATTATTACTGCCATTGTCATCATGCCTATTTTAATGTCATTATCATTACAATACTTATCATCAAATTCTATAAAATAAACGACAACAAGGTTATACTTACTCAAGGAAATGTTACAAAAGAAAAAGTTTTAATTTGTTTAAATATTTCCCTCGGCGGTTCAACAGTTTCGTGTCGGAACATTAGCTCGGTCCCAAGACGGGGTAATGAGACAAACCACCTGCTCTTTAAGGCAACATAACAATTAGATGAAGAAAATATTAGTGAAGTTAATAGAACCCTCGGTTACACTCAGGCCTTTGCGCCCATAAATAAACCCTTTCCGACATGCGCAATTTTCGTCGTCTTTATGTTATTATCTGGACGTTTAAGCCCTTTTGTAAGACATGTTAGTATCATTTTAGTATAATTACACCAAGTTCTTTTTTCTTCTTGTTTTGGTTAACATACTGGCACAGATAAAGAAGGTTAAAGTCTCGTCTCTTGATTGGACCGGCATTATCTGGCGGGGTTGGATCGGCATTATGCGGTCTCAGACACTGAATTTTATGAAAAACATCTGGAGTGTTGTTGTGTCGAAACATGCGTCAGCGGTAAGGATTAAAACTTCACGCTGAGTTGAATCTGCTTACCATGGCGTTATGCGTTCCGATCAAGACTCCACCTTTAGCTGACTAGTATATAACCGGTCTTCTTGAACAGAAAACATTGCGTTGCAAGAGCACAGAATGAAGCGATCTTGTTTGCCGAAGCAGATCCTTCTTGGAAAAGTTGGTCGGCTTCTATGGAAGCTTAAAGACAGTGTTAAGTGCTATAATTTTGTCATACTTCAGTGTTGTAGTAGACGGCTGGGAGCAAGTCGCAGAAAACCGCAATTGCTGGAAGAAGATAGCATAGTGGCATATATGTTCACGACAGTGCCTGGTTCGATGTGTTATCTCACAAATGCTTGAAATTACACCTTCTTGCTAATAACCATCTGCCCCGCTACAACACCGCATCTGGCTCTTATATCGGTTTATTTATCTATGAGCGCAGATGTATTTCAAATGCCAATATAGTTATGATGATGATGACCATGATTTGAGGTTATAATATTAACGGAATATTTACCATGAAAAGAGTGTAGATGGAGCTCCTGATATACATAACTGTAGTGAACAACTGTGATAGTTAAAAACAAATGCCAATATGTCAATACGCTAGACACTAATTAGAAAGAAAACGATGATTGACAGAAAATAAGCTTACAAAAATATCTACACAACCTATATATTTAATATCTGCCCTCGGTTTCAACCGCTATCTTACACGAACTATAGGTAATTTTTCGGGTATGGGATGGGTTGATCTAGAGTCTATGCTACCTCCTTACCAAATTTCATTCCATTTCGTTTAGGCGCTAATTGCATACAAGCATACACATTTAGAAGCACATTCGCATTTATAGTAATTAGTTAGATTGCGATCCGGACTTTTTAGACAATATTTATAAGGATTCGATAAATTATAGATCGATAGAAACTTTTTATTGTGTACATCAGAAATAAAAAAATTACAGACAGATAAAAAAACACTCACGAGCTAGTGCCACAAGTGGCGGCCCTATCGCTAAAAGCGATCTCTTCCAGGCAAACATTGTATGGTAAGAATTTACGAATTATCAACGATTAGTCAAATTCAGTAATGTATTTTATTTTTCCAGGGAGGAAAAAATACAATGAACGGCAATCTATGAAGTCAAGTCACACCAAAGCCAAAGTCACGTAACGCGTAAAGTATTTTGTCTCTATTTATTTCTGCTTTACCACCGTGTTTTTATAGGCGAATTGATTGGGGCCCCTGGAAATTATCTCGGGATTGGATTAGTTTTCTTACTGAAGTTTTCTTGTCCGGGAACTTGGCCATTTCCTTATTAACATACCCCTCAAGAATACTTTATAGGGCGAGTGTAATTAAATATCCAGAGTTATCGGTGATTTTGTTACGAAGCATTTTCCTTGTGATGATACTGACCTGCTTTACTGTAAATAAGGATTTATAGAGAAGTTATTTGGAGATTTTTGTAAGGCAAATATGACTTATACAATCCGCAAATGCTAAACAAGTGTGTGGAGGAGGATTTGAGGCGATTGGAAAAGTTAACATCAAGGGATCTAGGAAAAAGTCAGGCAGCCAAACGAAAAACTGTTTAATTTATTTATTTATTGATAGGCTTGCGTTTTACCGCCAACTTGTCTGGTATTAAACGATGGTAGTTAAACGATATTATCTTAAAAAATAAGTGGATTAGTATATAATTTTTTTACAACCTTTTTGTACAGTAAAATCCCAGATCAATAAAGAATTGTAGCTCCACAGGTAAAAAATTGGTTAAGCGCAAGACAATAAAAAAATATATATGTCTTCAGGTCAGATTTTATTTAACAAAAAGACTTGGTTATTCACCAGCGTAGTCGCAAGCTTAAGGAAAATGTCACAAAATAGCTCCAGAAACTATTTTCTGTGTACTACGATTCCAACATAAAAATATATTAAAATGAGCCGCCCCACAAAAACATAAAAGTCCTAAAAAGAACTAGGCTAGTGAAAAAATAAAATGTCAGCAAGATCTGGGAACCCTGGCTTAGTATTTTTTTATTATGTGCCAAGAAAAGCTTCTTGTAATGTTTACTTACTATATTATTCCATACTTGGTCCATCCAATATAAATAATGTTATTATGATAGTCTTAGCTCAGAATATGAACACGCTGTTTCTTTGACGTATAAGAAACGAAATGGTATTTTCAAATACGTCTCGAAGTCAAACATAAGCCTTCTATTGCGTAAAAGTATCATTATCGTCATCTTTTATATTCCCACTGTTGGGACATAGACATTCTCACAGGGAGAAGAGGATCGGCCCTAATCCACCATGCTGGCCCAGTGCATGTTAGTGAATGTCTTAATAGATCTTTAACATTTTAGAGGCTCTTGGGCATAATGGTTTCTTTGCAATGTTTCCCTATACTGTTTTAGAGTGGTGTCATTGAAACATCACATAATTTATGCAAATAATAAATGAGTAATTGGTGTAGGGCTGCGGATCGAACCAGGTGTCAGATTGTAAAGCTCACATGCTACGGATCTACCATCTAGCATCTATATATCATCTCGTGATTTAATGACACAACTAAATTGAACAAGCCTATTACATGAAGGTGCTATTTGCAAGTGGCTATGCAAGTCCACCGCACTTCAAAGTATTATAACAACCTGGCAACATGTATTCTATGGAACGCGGGTAAGTTGAACTTCTTTTAGAAACCTGTTACACACATTTGTAACAAAATAATGTCCCAAAGGAAAGAAACTTGCAAACAATTACGGGCTTCTTGAACCGTGAAAAAATCAGTGAATAAAATATGAGAGAAGTTCAGGCAAATCCGAAACGTTTTCCGTATTTGAATAATCACTTTAACAAACAAAACTCGGACGAATTCAGTTCATTACTTTATTAACCTGAACCTTAAGATAAAGGACAAATTGAAAACTCTATAAGATTATAATGGGGAAAAAACACACAGTTTTTAGTAGACGTGTGTCCGTCTGGGTTTTTCGATCAGTTAAATATGGAATGAAGTATGAATGAATGAAGCTCATAATAGTCTTCCATGCAATATTTAACTCCTTTGGGATATGAATTTCCAAAAACGCTTATACAGCTGACGTTTATTTTTGTAAACAGAAGTCTACTCGTAAATACCAACTTCATACAAAATCTATCTAACCTAATCCATACAACATTTCAAAACCTATTCAACTCTTTTTGGGAATGAGTGTTTAAAAATCAATCCTTAGTGCTCATTTTCGTAAGGATCCAAATCGAGTTTCTTACAGTTGGCATCACTGACATTTGACAGGTGTTAATAATGGCGTGTGGTTGATTCAAATGTCAATTATTATTGTTAGTATAAATAACAAATTTACAATAGCCCCATTACCACCCATACATTGTGGACTTTCCTTGGATACGTACCAAACGTTTCGATTCTACGTAACTAATCCGTACGGCCAAAGATTGGAACAACCTGCCGGCTTCTTTGTTTCCTGAGAGATATAATTTGGGCCTTTCCAAGGCGAGAGTGAATAGGTATCTTCTAAGTCTGCGTGCTTCATCTTCGACCACATCGTCGCTTGCCAACAGGCGAGTTAGTGGTCAAACGCGGACTTATTCGCGTTAAAAAATACCGCTCAGTGCGTTAAAATTGTTAAAATTTTCTGCAGAAATAACAATTCTGTAAGAACTGTGATAAGTTAGTTCTGAGATCGCATTATTTCTCGCCACCGTGACATCAACTAGCCTCCAAGATAATTTGATTTAACGCCGTAGGATTTTTGTGGGATTTTCTTAAGAGGTGCATTTTTTATGTAATATTTTTATCTTTGACGTTAATATGAAAGAATTTTATTTTAATACATTTAATATATTTCCACACATTTTGTCAAGTGTGAATGACCATTTACTATAGAACATCTAATATATTTTTCGCGATTTCTGAGTTGCTCTCTCAGTAAAAGTTGTTCATAATCCCCCATTATGAACAACTTTTCGGACTCCTTGCGGCTTAGTACACCCTTTTTGCGTATATATAGCCAGTATACACAGTAAAAATAAATCTTTAGTGTTCTGCCGGTCTATTCTGCAAGTTAAGTGATAAGCTAAGTGAATGTGATTTTTCTTGCCTATTTCTGCAGATAAATGTCAAAACATCGAATTATAAGGGTAAGGGACTAACAGTCAAAGGTGATCACTCGACATTTTGACATTTCTCTATAGTAAGCGCCAAGAAAAATACACGTTCACTTAGCTTGCAGAATAGACATGCTGTACCCAAAGGATGTAAACGGAACCTTATTACTAGGCATACGATGTCTGTCTGTCTGTCTGTTTTTCTGTCTGTCTGTCCGTCCGTCCTACCTTTTAATAGTTGAATCTTTTGAACCGTAATAGATAGCCAGTCGAAGTTTTCACAGAAACCGTAATGTTACGGCGGATTAACTAAGAAATTAAAATAAAGTCAAAAAGTAAAAACTAAAACCCCATAAAACAAAACTTTTTTATACGTCATTTTGTGTTTGTTACTGTGAAAACGTTAATTATAATTATAGTACACACTCTAAAGTGAAACAATAAATACCAGTCGGTACTTGGACGGCCGTAAAGTTGTCTTTTTGCACTTCCTATTGTATTTTGGTGTGGTGCTATAGAACCCACAGTGTGCGAGCCCGACTCGCACTTGGCTGGTTTAATGTAGTTTTTTGTGATTTTTTTGCAATTGCAAGTTTTGATGAATGGTATAATTGGCGTTGTGCGCCGTTTTAGTTAATAAATAATAATAATACATATAATTTTGATCGAGCACTTATTAATTTTGAAATCGTTTTCATAAATTTGTTATTATTAGTAACATAAACATAATTCGAATAAACGCATAAGCTTGCTGAGTGCCTTTATTAACTAAACAAAATACTAGCTAAAACTAATACTCTATTTTGCTAAGTAAATTCAATATGTCAATTACTAATACCATAAACAAATCGTACAAAGCAAAGCTTCTTTAGTTTTCTCTTGTTACTTCTTTAGTCGTAATTATATATCTACTAAGTCGATTGGAAATCTGCTTGAATAAGTCTAAAAACACTTCAAAAGATTGTACTATTGTTATCTATAGACATGAATAGATGTCTCCGAGATCAAAGGAGCACTGAGCTTTGTGGAAAAAGTCTTTACCTCATAATAAAATCGGGGTTTATTTATTATTGAAAGTCAATTAGAAGAAATAAGATTTTGCTGGCTTTATTGTCCGCATTAAATAATTCTTTGCAAGTAAGTGAAACATGGTCGAAAATCTAATAATTTCTTACTCATAAGGATTCCCACTAGATTGACCGACGGCATTGTGAGAGTCGTGGGCATCCAGTGGGTGCAGATGGCAGGATGTCGTTCAGTGTGGAGGTTAAAGGGGGAGGCCTAATTTCAGCAGAGGACGTGTTTTGGCTGATGATGATGGTGAAAGATTCTTGGTTGAAGGAAAACATCGTGAGGAAACCTGTATACGTACGGAGAAGAAATTCAATGGCATTTGTTAATCCGCGCCAACCCGCAACTGGGCTAACGTGGTGGATATGGCCCATTAGCCTTTTTGGAGGTAGGCCTAAGTCTAGTAGTGGACTATTAAAAGTTTGATATGTAGTACCTTAACAAGTTAGTTTCTTTAAATATGAAAGAAAGAAACGCGATAACGTTATCTTCGGGCAATTTTAGTTTGCAAACGGTATGCTTGAATATAAAACTTAAATTAAAAAAAACCTGTCAAAAGAGCTGATGATATTCAGAAGGCCTAAAAGATTTTCTTGAATCATAGCTAAAACACCCTCGAAAGCTCTTTTTTAAGCTATAATGTCTTTTTGCGTCGGGGCTTAAGAATGATGTACCAAACTTCACTTTAATTTTAAAAGACCTCAATGAAACGTCACATGAGTGTAGTCAAATTATTTTTTGATCGTCACTTGTCATCGTCATCATCGACATCACCATGTTGCCATCTTGTATTTATGATGACGTCAACTTCTCAGAGACCAAACCTGAATTTAAAGGAATCTATCGACACCTCAGTCGTTAAGGATATTGTTGGGAATATATATTTATGCACATGAAACACTATACTCTCTTTTTTGCTTGGCGTCGTCGGATAATTAATACATTAGCAATTCTGCCCTAAGTGTTAAAATAATTTTAGTAGTATTTTAGATTAGTCCAGCAAAAAAGACCTTACCCCCAACTACTATGGACTGCTTTTGACCACATAGAGAATTTAAAACACCCTCCTACTTAATCCAAGCTCAAAACCGCTGAAATCCCTTTCTTTTTTTAATTACGTGACTTGTCCAATCATGCACAGTAGACAAAAAAGTTTAAAAAAAAAACTGGAGGGGCTTTTAATTATTGGGGCATTTTTCAAACTTTATGAACACTTCAGAAGTTGGGACCAGACCTGGACCGCGAACCCTGTGTTAATTACCAACTTTTTTAAAAGTGCAACTCATAATAGACAGCCCGGGTAAGAGATGAATGATGTGTTGCTTTTGGACTTCTTTTTGTTTCGTTAATTACGTGCCGTTCGGTAAGCATCATACTCGTATAATATGAATATTGGCAGACAACGTAATAAAATGTATCAAAAACTAGCACAAACTCAGAAATAAAAAGCAACATTTGTTTACACACCATTTTTTTATTGTAGAATAGACTTGCGCTTTGCCGCCAACTCGCCTGATGTTAAGCGATGATGCGGCCCACGATGGATCACGCTTGCCTAGAAGAAACCGATTCACTTTTGACTTGAAAACACCCAGATTGTAACTATCAGGGAACACCCATTCAGGCAGCGCATTCCACATACTAGCAGTTCGCACAATAAAAGTGGAATCAAAGCGCTTCGTACGAGTTTTCGGAATGTCAACCATAAAGCGGTGTCGGTTTTATCGTGCCCGCTCTGGCAGTCCGATAGAAAAAAAGGGCAGGAGGGAATTAAATCATGCAGATCTGATGCGCACTCTCCAAATTGTATCCGATAAAAAACCGATAGACTAGCAACTTTGCGCCGATGCTCGAGATTAAGAAGCTTAATCTGACTTCGGGCTTCGACCAGGGCTTCGTTGCTGATGAGCCTCTTGGCACTCTTCTCAATTCTCAAATGCCCCGAGCTGGTACTTAGCTGATCCATCCCAAAGGTGAGAGCAGTACTCCATGCACGACCGAACTTGTGCTTGGTACAGTGTAAGCAACTGTTCCGACGTGAAGTACCGTCGCACCTTCGATAGCCGAATTGTGCCAAAAAAAACCTACTGGCATCAAAAAGTTACCTTGTTGCAATCTACATAATAATCAGGAATCCGTATAGACAAAATGATGGACGCCTCTCATTCGCAGAACACGTCAACCGCCGTTTAGCCTACGGACCAATTTTGGGTTATTTCAACAGTATTCAAATATTAAGGTTTAATGTGGAGTTTAATTATTCAGGTGTACATTATCGGTGCCTCTGGCTATGAGCTAATACCTAATATAAACAGCTTAATTGCAACAGAAACTTGCAGGTCCGCTTAATTGATTTGCTATGTAGGAACGTTGATACCGGGAAGCGTAAGTGGAATTGATGAATGAGGTGATGAAGGTAGTTTAATAAATCCGACCGAAATTTTCCTCACAATTATAGGTTTTTTATTTAAAATAACCAACGTCAAAAAGAGTAAACCGAAAGCAAAAAATACGCTGAAAAAATTAAGAATTTGGTTGCGCAACATCCGCGAATGGTCCAGCATTGTCAGGTTGGAACAGATATTTCAGTTTAAGATAGGGAAAGGTTCGCTACGATGACAGCCAAGTTACAGAAACGGTGAGAGAGGCAGTGGAAGAAAATAACTGGGGCCTTACAGCTACCTGTTTTAAGCGATTCTGTTTAGGTAATTGTGAAAAGTTGCGTGACCGCAAACTGTATCTCGGCGTGTTAAGGTTCATGGTCACGAGTTTTCTGTGCTGTTTCAACGCTGTTTCGAACCCGCGTTAAGAGGTAGCTATAAGGCTTTTATAGTAAAACTATGAGAGCGTATGGTCAGATAGAAGGACATGTGTATCATGTATCAAGTTCCGTTCCAATTATTTTTACGTTGTTTGTATCGCTCAAGGTTATCGATTAGCTAGTGGATAACCGGTTGGTAAATTATTAAAAGGAACTGCTTCGAGCTAGATGCTGGAATCCGCTCAATGCATCCCAGCCCAGATTATACGACGATGTGAAAAATGGCGATGGAACGAGCGTTCGACGTTGCAAGCGATCGGGGAAATAATGAAGCTTCTAAAGTTTCACTCATCAGTTCCATGCAGATTGGTACCCGTCATTACCTGTGGCAAAACCTGCAATCTCATACGTTCGCTACTTTTTAAAATTGCTTATTGTTAACGAGATGGCATTTACAAAATAGTTACTGGCAACATTTTTCGTAAAATGTTGAAATTACAAAATGGGTCGACTAGACTTCTCGAAATAGAGACACTTTATTTAGAAACAAAGTGTGCTACAAAAACAACTGTCGAACAGTTCACAATCCAATCATACACAGGTGGCTATTTATACGTCTAAGTACTCATAAGGCTCTCGCTTTGAGAGTATAATGTAATAATAAAATTTCTCCTTAATAACCATCCTCGTACTGAATAAAGAAAATAACAACATTGTTTGCGAATCCTAGACACGCCCTTCCCAAAGAAAATAATTCTATCATCGTATCTGATTTGTTGAATTATGCCACTGACGCTATCCGTCTCGGATACTCATCCTGAATAGAGTTGACATCCATTGTGATATTTTATTATTACTCTGTGAAATGCAACGAGGCGGGAGAAATTGTTAAATCCTTACAATGGAGGTTCTGTCTTGGTCGGGTCGAGTGCGCAAAAGTTGAACAAGGATCTCAGTTCCGACGGGAATGTAAAGGAAGGGATTAATTGTATAATCTTCAAATAAGACAAAGTTGGAGACGGCGGTCGGCGAGTATGATTATTTATGCGGCCGGTGGGTACGGCGTGCGGCACAGACAGGGTGGCGCAAGTATCGGCAACCGGCGTCGTGCCGCGTGACGTCACACGCCGCGCCCACGCCTCCACTTCTCTCCCAATCTGCATATAAATCGGATATCGATAATGACGTCGCCATCGCAAGCAACCCGAAATTCGTTCAAAATCCGATAAGCCTTGCCCGTGAAAGCTCTAATCCACAGAAGTTGGGATGACCCCGATAGTGGATGAACCTACCAGTCTTCTATTATGTAAATTATCTGCCACATGAAAATTTCGGCCGACCACTGCGGTCACCAAGTTTGCGGGCAAATGTTACGGTATTGACTTAGGGCCGGTATCTGTCGAGAGATCGAAGTCGTTAAGTAAGAATGGAGCGGAAAATCCTTGATAAATATAACATACATACCAATACCTCGTAATATCTTGTTATGGGTGTGTGCGGTGATTGTTGTGTAAAAATGGGATAGCTTTTACATAGTGAGAGTGTGAAATATTGTATGAGTAAGGGATCGTTGTGTAGCACCGCCTGCTGGCAACGATGGGCTTAAACGACCCGAGTACAAAACATGACCGCGCGCCGTCCGCCTATGCCGTTGCTTTACTGACTACCACACGCTATCTACCTATCTCTACTAATAAATATAAATGCAAAAAAAAATAAGTTTGTTAGTTTTGTCCATCGTTCACACAGCAACAGATCAACGAATCGACGTGTTTTTTTGTATAGACATAGATGGATGGCCGAAAACTGATATAATTAAGATACTTTTTGTCCCGCTACAATAAACGGATCCTATGGGGTTGTTAAACATACCTTACACATAGATAAGACAAATTTAAAACTAATTCACTTGTTTTTGCTTTACGTTATGTAATCAGGATATTTTCTAAAATATGTTCCGACAAAGTAGCAAAAACTGGTCCCCCTGCATTTCTTAACGAAAGAAGAAACCTGTAACTCACCATGCTGATAAGTTATAATAAAAACCTTCATATAAAATTATTTCAAACATGTTCTGATTATACATTTTTGAGTTATTGCGATAAAACTGTAATAAATTCAAGACGTAGCTCAAACGTCATTAACTTTTTCGTAAAATTGTCTTAACAAAGAATGTTTCTCAAGTAGTTTTATTTTTACTAAACAAAAAAAGTATAAATGTTATGTTGGTATGATGCACCTCTGAAATTCGGAAAGTTTAGAGAACTTTGTTCTTTCGAACATTTCTGTGACCACCAATTTCTGAACTATGATTGTGACCACAATTTATGTCATATAAATTGTGGTCACAATCAATGGCTACAATTAACGGAGCCCTACCATATTCGTTTCTCGCGTCTCGACACGCTCTTGGTCAGTTATTTAACTACAAGTTTGTACACACAAACGTTAAACAAAAGCATTATTTCAAACTTTGTAATGAGACTCAAAATAAGAGTACTCAATATTGACTATTCATGTTGTTGAAGCTGTATTGCGAAATAAATAAAAACCATTGACATTTTCAATTGCAAACTTTGTAAGTGGCTTCCTATTGAGTGCATGTAACTTCCCTTTATAGCTCGAAGAGATGAAAACTTAGCGTGATTGGCTCAGCACAGTTTTGGACGATAACATTGTACTTGAGTGGAGAAGAAGACAGAAGAAATAGTTTTAGTACTATACAAGTTTCAAACCTTGTACAGTACTCTATACTGTATACAATAACTCTTTATTAAAAACCACAAAAACAAGGATAACATTATATATTAAAGTAATTATCTAGGCTTTTAACAGGAGGCCTTATCGCTTAAAGCGATCTCTTAGAGGCAACCGTGCAGGCTCAGTTTTTAAGAATAATATAGAATACAAGTTACAAACCGCGGATTCACTCGCAATATTTATAAAACTATTGAATTCTCCGAAAAAAAAAATTATAATGATAATTTCAAGGTATAAAGTGTTTCATTCCGATATTTAATTCAAATCTGTTCAACCAGTACTAATATGAGTAGAAAAAAATAATACAAAAACTGGTTTATGAAATCCATTAAGCCGTTTAGGTTGTAGAGCGTGCTAAAGAAACCATCATACATACATACACTCGAGAACCATAATGCGTAATCGGGTAAAAAGGTAATCTTGCAATATTTCAAATTAATCCTTAGAAGGCGTAAACAAAATAATCTCAATCACTTTTAGTTCCGCGTTCCCGTGACAAAATCAATTTTAATCAAATCGTAAAGGTAAACTCACTACGTCATTTTTACGATACAATTGGGCATATTAGAGTCGTAACTCGCGTACGAGCGCCCCGTTTTGCGTTTACGTATTGTTTACGTTACGTTCCGATATAGGAAAAGGATAGATAACGCAATGGGTACTTCCTCCGTTTTAGTATACGGGAGTAGCTAGCGGAATCGCGTTATTTTCATAAGCTACGGGCCTTGCCCTGACCCAATTCCTTTTAATCCATCGTTTACCTATAAGGTTTTATTGGCAATGGCCCATTACGACCTACATTATCAACATCATCATCCGATTTTACTAGTTCCAGTCACGTAAACTTGAACGACGAATATAAACCATACGGCTATAGGACAAGTTTGAGTAAGGTTTTCTTTTAGGGAGGATCTGAGGTTCATCGACCGATGGTAGCACGCTAGCATCTGACAGGTTACTTCTTATTGGTCGATGATCACGTGATGTCCCTGATATTTGGTTGGTCACGCATACATATATATCATCTATCAAAATTTAGTACAAAGTAAATTTAATCGATCGAAATTTCACCGTAGTTTTTTCATGATTATCTCATAATCATGAAAAACTAATTACAACTATACATTGCAAAAGGTTAAGAGATGCAAACGGTGGTTGATAGTATATTTATGATAGTCTACGGGTAGGAAGTCACATGCAACTAGTATTAGTATATAACAGACTAGCCGTCCGCCCCGGCTTCGCACGAGTGTAAGCTCGGCCTTCGGCCTCGCTACAAAATATAATATAGCCTATGTCACCCGGGGATAGTGTAGCTTCCCAACAGTGAAATAATGTTTCAAATCGGTTCAGTAGTTTCGGAGCCTATTCATTACAAACATACAAACATACAAAAATAGGTACAAATCTTTCCTCTTTATAATATTAGTGTAGATAAAAACCAACTCCATGTTTCAGTCCAGGAAAATAATGTGAGTGATTTTTCCCACCTTACGTTAAGACGAATGTATTGAACACGTTCTAATCATAGAAAACATTTCCAGGTAAGGAAAATCAACCCCATTTTTCCAAAACCTTTCCCGATGATGAATTCTCTCGTCCCAATTCTCCAACTACTGACAAATTCATCTCACATCTTTAACCTTACGATATTTTTGGTATTCATACATGGCGTCGGTACTCAAGTCAACTCCTAAGACAAATATGAATAAGGTAATGAATTATATGGAAAGCTCCTTCCGTGTGACGTGTGAGAGATTGCGCCGCTTTGCGCCGACCTCCGAATTTAACCAGTCGTTTGTGCGCCGCGCAAAACTTGCCTCGAGGTTACATTAAGCCGATTGCCGGCGTCAATCAAAACCCGCCTTTTTCCGAGATACCATAATGTACGCGGTGCGCACACCGCCACCACTTTGGCTAATGTCTTTATTTTTTCCCGCGGATTTGTTACGTGCTAAGTAGGCATCTAAATGCTTATTGCTATCGTAACAAGATATTTGGCCGTAAAGGCGGTGTTGGAAACTAATACTTTCCGGAAGATCCTTAAAATAACGACATCGGCTATTTTCCGGGCGGGTGGCCATTCGGCGGGCCGCGGCCGATCGAGACGTGGGGTCTTCGCTGATAAATTACAAGTCTTAAAACCAGTGGCAGGTAATTCGGCACAAATTCCAGGCTTCTGGCCCTCCGGCCTGCTTCAGGAAAGTTTCAACGATTACTTTTACTTGTAATTTATGTCCCGGGGTACCGATAAAACGATGGCAATGGAGGCTCACAGGTGACTCGCTGTGGAATTTCTCAAAATTTCTCGACTAACTTCACTGATGCCACTGAAGTCCTAACCACTGAAGTCGTTATTTTTAAACGCTGAATGCATTTAACTTTAACCTAAATGAGCTATTATCGCGTCCATGATACGTCGTAGAAATTTCAGTAAAAACTGCGACACAAAACGTTACTCATTTAAAACGGGCGCAAACCGAATTCCGCGAATTCATTATGCCCATTAAGCGTTGTGGGTTATATGAATATTTCGTTTCGTTTGTAATGAACTGAAAATTAAATCAGATAAGGGGGAAAAATGCGATGTCGTCGATTTTGTGATGGTGTTTTCAGGGAAAAATTAAGAGGTTTGTGTAGAAGAAAGCTAATTAATACATTCAAGATAATGCGCATGATTTATACCTATTCGTACTCATAATAGTAAAGAAGTGTAGTTTATTGGAATTTAAATCTATGGCAGAACGAATTTGGATGAAATTTGCCATATAGGTAGGTTATACACTGGATGAATACTTTTTGTTCTGATATAATTAACCATCATTTTACAATAGCGGGTCAAAAATCGCGAGGACGGCTGATATCCCACAATGTAAAAAAATTGGTTCAAATCTGCAGTTATGACCTCTGATCAAACAAAAAAAAGAGATATGGTAAGGTGGCGTGATGCGTGGACGCATCAGGCTTGATGCCTTTACTCTAAATTCAAAGTACAACTACACACACGAACTACATAACTACGGTACTACATGAAAATTGGTAAGTGACCCGTTCTTACAGTTTTTGGGTTAAGCGGTTTTTTGGTATTGTTAATTAAAAACAAGCTTTAATGCGTAACACCATATTGAATTTAGTGTGATATAATTTTATTTTCGTATTCCTTTCAGAAAACCTTTTAATTTGATACCCATATCATGGACGTGCATAAAAAATAACTAGTCCGCCATCTTAGATAGTCCGCCATATTGAATTTAGAATGCTTCACTAATCTAACCATGCATTGTCATCCAAACTGAACGTGTATGCAAAAATTCAGCTCAATCGATTGGTGATAACTGTTTTAAAATTTACTTGCAAGATTTGACCCATATTATCAAGGCAAGTTAAATAAAAGCTTGTAATAATTTATCAATATAAAAAAACCAACTTCATCAGAACTGGACCAAATAGGATGCACCAGCTTCCATTTAAAAAAAAGTCATCAGAATCGGTTCACCCAGTCAAAAGAACTGAGGTAACAAACAAAAACAAACACTGTAAAAAAAACAGTCGAATTGATAACCTGCTCCTTTTTGGAAGTCAGTTAAAAATGGAGACGTTTGAACACGAACCGTAATTTTACTAAAGCATATCTCTCTTATATCTGATATGAGGTTGTGACTAAAATGAGTAACTATTGTGTGCACTGTGTATGTTTCGTCAGATATAGGGCATTAATCCATCACAGGCCGGTGCAAGCGTACGCACGCTCATACGTACAGGCCGCGGTTTGAGGGATTGGTCCGGAATCTTTGCCTTCAGCCATATTAACGTTGGCCGGACCGCTTTATTGATGACCCGCATTACCCATCGGCGATTCACTGATTCCATTTTAGAATTTGGGGCGCATTTACATTCCGCAGCCGTTCGGGTATTGAATTTGGTCAATATTCTGAGGGTTTGAATTTATGCAGTTTCTTTACATGCCTACCTAATGATAAGGTATTATACGTAATTGTGTATATTTATATATATATATATATATATATTTGTTGATTATTAGTTCATTGGTGTCACTACAAGTTTCTTAGTGTACGTGAAAAATGAGTAAGTGAGCTATACTTACAGTTTTGAGTGAAAAATATAAATAAAAATTAAATATCTGGGCATTTTTTTATTGTAAAATAGCCTTGGCCGCCAACTCGCCTGACATTATTGCACACACGGTCCATATATATGACAAATGGAGACATTTGAACATGTCTCCACGAACGAACGATAATAATTGTGCTCAGGATATGCTCTCCTTGTTTATCTAATCTGAGGTCACTGGTTAGGTGATGGTAATCATGAATATAATACGGCGACTGAAAAAAAAACTGCACCCCCTTAATCTCGTGTGACAAATCAACATACGAGTCTTTTAAAATACAAGTGAGGTTGTTGATATAGGCAAGAACGTTATAAAACATTAGGTTTTATAACGTTCTTGGTTTCAGGTGTTCAGTTTTGAAATATCCGCCAAAAATGTTATCGACGGGTTTTTTTTAAAGAAATATAGCTTGTTATTTTTCGTCGTATGTTTAACATAAGAATTTCAAACTAAATTGTGGCAATAACCCTCCAGATAGCATATTAACACTACTACACTAGTACGTACGATTACCAGTTTTAAGCGATTGAGTTTAGGTGATTGCGAAAAATCACGTGAACGTTAATTTTATTGCGCTAAAATACGGTTTGCGGTCGCACAATTTTTCGCAATTACCTTAACAGAATCGCTTAAAACTGGTGACGGTACGGCCCCAGGCCTAGTGTAGTAGTGTTAATATGCTATCTGGAGGGTTTTTACCACAATTTAGTTTGAAATTCTAATGTTAAGGTGAAACGTTAAACTTTGGAGGCAAAATCAAATTTCAAACAGAATTGCTTAAAACAGGTGACAGTACGCCCCCCCCCCCCCCCCCTTCAGCAAATGCGAGTATGAATTCACTTGTACCTGAAATTAAAATATAGTAAGCATAAGCATGCAATAAGATATCGTGAAAGATCCGTATTTCCTCACTTACGTTCCCATTCCTACTTATTTGTAAACAACTCGCATATCCTGAAAATCGTCGAAACAATATCGTAAATAAAAACGACGACATAAGAAGGTTTGTGAACACGTAATCCATTTATGGCGAATGAAATAAAGATGGCAAGATTGGCCAGATCACAACGCACTTACACAAATTTCGTTCCCGCGTCTTCGCAAATAAATAATAGATGGAGTGACTCGAGCACAATGCCAGCAGTATGGATACTTTGCAAAATTGGATCCGTTCCCATTTTTTTATTTACCAGCGGCTAACTGGCTTTTTGTCCACCTGAAGGTAAAAAATACTCCATAAAAACTATAATCATGTTGTGTATACATATTTAGGAATAATGTAAAAGTTAAAAAAAAATAAAAAAATAAAAAAAAAATAAAAAAAAAATACTACGTGGAGTAGTCTTAGAATAGTTTCGCCAGTTTTGTCATTATCTCTTTCAAATATTGAACTTGATCGAAAGAGATAAAAGACGGAGTAACTATTCCAAAGCTACTCTACATTTATTAATGGGGGTATACTTGTTTGAAATTTTGACCTAATTTTGTTTTGTGCGCCAATAAACTAAATAAAAAGAAGTGAAGTGTATTGATTCACAAAAACAACTTGTCAAATTTCATTCCACAAAATGATCTACTCTTTTTTTATTCACCGTGTGAAGAGAGGTGTCAGACTCTGTTGGGACCAGTCAGCATTTCTATGTATGTTTGTATATTTGTTCGACGGTTACTTGCGTATCGTTGATCTGATTTTCATGAAATTTTGTAGGCTAATAGTTCATATAATTTTCAGTTTGAATATTTATAAGTAAAATCGATTAAGAGTATGTCAAGATACGGGTCATGACGTCACTGTTTGAAGCAAACGACTAGTTTTTGCCGTAGCTATAACTATAGTTTCTTCATCATCCTTACTGTTTATATATTCTGGCTTTAGTTATACCACTTTGCTGCCTAAACACTTTTAGACGAACCATGACAAAACCTTGTAGGTATATTGCGTGTATTCAACTCATCTACGTAAAACTTAATATATTATAATGGAAAGGGTGATTTTTTTACATAAAGAAAATAAAATGATACTTCTACGCATGACTTGTTCTTTTGGGTGTATGGGTATTCGTTATGAACCGAAAGGATCCAAGTGGGACCCTATTGATTTGGTAATACAGTCTGTCCTTCAAAGGTCCAACATTATGATTCTTTCTTTTGATAGAAGATATAATATACAATTTATTTAACCAATTAAGGATGAATATTATGTTAGTCTAATCTACGCTGCGTCTTCCGGTTCGTGGTTTCCACTCAAGAAACTTTCTTTCTGATCGGTTCTTCGAGCGATGTGGCTTGCCCATTGCCTCAATTAACTTGCAAAATTTAATAGCTACGTCGGTGATTCTGGTTCTTTGGCGAATATCTACGAATATTCATTGTGAGAGTCGTGAGCATCCAGTGGATGTAGATGGCAGGCTGTCGTTCAGTGTGGAGCTCAAAGGTGTGCATATCATATGTTCAGCTGTGGACGTCTTCTGGCTGATGATGATGACACGTTAGGGTAATTAATTCACATTTTTAACCAACTTAAGGTTTGAATTAGGTCCGTTTTTTTTTCATTTATGTGCACCGGTTACTTTGCCATTAGGGTACAGTTTGAAGTGTTTTTTTAAAGCTTCGATGCAAAAAGTGACTTTATCGTGCGTATATGTTTTTTGTGTGTCTGTCTGAAGCATCTTAGCTCCCAAATGGCTTAACCGATTTTGATTTAGTTTTGTTTTGTTTGTTTTTTTGTTTTTGTTTTGTTTGTGACTTGATTGAGAGTCTTCTTAGCTTGGTTCAAGAAAATCTGTTAAACCGTTTAAAGATAACAGATACACATAATTTATTGGTGAACTATATACAATGTCAAACGTCACATTTGAAAATTATACTTAACTTTGAAGAACACTATAATATAGGGTACAGTACAATGCTTAATGTTACAAAAATTATCAAAAAAACAATATATTTAGCTATTGTATACTAAAATACTCTTTGAGAGAATAGTAGGTTTTTTCGATCAAAAACCGTCTTAACCGAGATATAAATATACCGTCGGGAGCCGAACTCTTCAGTTTACGTGAAAGGTCCCGATATGTACAACCAACTGGTTGTACATATCGGGACCTTTCACGTAAACTGACTTGCCTGCCTGAGTAAGCTTATGTTCTACTGCTTTAAAAATGTTTTTATGTCTATCAGGTCTTTTATGGAGAAGTCTCTAAGAATTTTCAATTTATTCTTAGGTATGTTTTGTAGAGAAATCTCTCGATGTGGTCTCACAAAATTTTATATGCCTAAGTGGTTTTAATCAACTCCAATAATACAAATAGTTTTGTTTGAGTGCCTCTTGATTTACCAAAAAAATAAAAATGATGTCTAATTTTAAAGTAAATTTTTATATTGATAATCATTAATAGAACAACGTTTATCAAAACTGTCATCACAAAATTTCAGTTTTGAAATTCATTCGGGTGCACGTGCGGTGGAATTATTGAACATTTATGCGTCGGTAATGTTGCTGGACCACTGGATTCACTCTATAGAGGTCCGCGAGATTTATGTGAGTACCATTCAATATACCTATTATCTTGTTTGTGTCTACAGCAGCCTGCAATGCCTCTAGCTATTTCAATTATTCAAACTAATAGGTAACCATGAATCATGTGACTCTGCAATTGCACTGCAGAAAGCAATCGTCGTGTAAAATCTCAACATATTTGCGCACTGATAGATACAAAGTGCTATAAAATAAAAAAAGAACGCTACGTTTCGTAGAGTTACTTTATAAGCGCGGCACATCGGGCCGGGTGCGGCAACTGCAAATGGCGCGAAACGACAATTTTAAAGCACAACATTGAAAAATACCATATTATGTAGGTATCTGGCGTTCGCACGTGCGCAGCGATTACTCGCTTCCCGCTAGCGAGTTGTGTGCCGGCGCTTTTAACGCATTACCATGAATAATATATGCTCAAATTGAAATGTCGCACTCGCGTCGCTCCGGCTGCCTATCTGCTCTCGGCTCCGCAGGCTGCCTCCTTCTGTATTCTGCCCCTCGATTTCATTCTACCAATAGGCTTTACCTTTTATCGAAATCACCGAGCTCTTTTTAGAAAGACTTTCTTGAATGAAGGCTCTATTGATTTCCATATCATATTCTACACACAAAAGGCGGGTTTAAAGCACCGTTTGTTAATTTTAGCGTATCACAATTTGGTCAATTATTTACGCAGATTTTATGCCAGTTCCAAAATTGATACAAATATAGAACATAATTTGACGAGTAACGTTTGGCTTTGCAATTAAAGCTTAACTTCCTACTCAAATTAAACGCTTGTTAAATCGGAATTGAGATAATTATTGCAAGATCTAAAGGCGTAGTAACAATATAATTTTGAAAATTGCTTTCTCCAAATAGTCCTCTGGCTCTTTGTATAGCGGCGAAAACGGAAGCGCCACAAAACGCCCCCTTAAATGTTTAATTTGAAGAAAACGGATTAACAAGTAATAGATCCCGCAGACTAAGTATTCATGGCTCAACATAATCACCGAGCAAAAACATAAACGGGACAGCATTAATACATTAGGTAAAGTTTAGAACCTACATAATTTATAGTGGTCGCGATTAGTATTAGAGATTACGTGATCATTATGCGAATTAAGTAAGATTTCCTTGGAAACTATTAAAAGGGATCTCACGAACTCCGACCCCAAAGAACGTGGAGGGTCACCTTCAGAAATCAAAGCCCGGCCCTTATTTATGACCTGGACTGGGCTGTCCTATTCGGCTGAGATAAGTCTCGGTATTGTACATAACAAAGTTTATACTGTTCAGGACGGCCACCTTACTCCATCTTGGAAGCAAGATAAAATCTCCATTAGTCGCAGATCTCATTCATCGTGTGCGTAAAGCTCGCCTAACTTGTACGGGCCACACAAACAGAGCTGGTGAAATGTGATATTTGCGAGGATGGAAGATAATGACCACGGTATACAATATTCTTGTGTTTATTCGGAAACATCTTTTGAAGTTCTTGTTACGTACTAGTACTTATTCTAAAAGTTAGTTAAAATTTCAGCCAAATAAATCACAAATGAAGTGTTATTTTAAATGTTATTGTTAAAACAAGTAAGCATAAGTTAAACTTAGAGTACAATTGATTATATTTAAACAGTTAATTAATAGAGCAAATTTCTTTAAAACTAGTTCACATTTAGAAAAAGCACTTAAAAGTTTAGAAGCTTTCTCTTCAAATAACCGTCAGAGAGCAGGCCTAATCAGATTTTTGGGAGATAAGACTCTAATTTGGACGGAGAGTGATGGTCCGTGTTATTTATTCGGGAGTTCGGTCGGCACGCGGTAATCTACCAGAGAGAGGACTCGCCTGACTAATCCCAGGGCCACTACATGGGACAAATAAGTTTGTTTAATGTTTAGAAGTAAGCATTAGTGCCGAGTGTTGTGTTGGCGTGTGGATTTCTCCGTAATCAGATTAATTAGACGATTCTGCCGGAGTTATTAAAAGTTGAGCCGGCTAAAGCGCAGCTCAGTTACCTCGCCAAGATAGCCAGCTTATGCACCGCGTATACTCACTACTTAGCTGATATTATACACACGCCCGGAATGCTCTTTAATGTTTTAGTATTTTCGACTGAGGTTGCGAACTCTGTGCCGTTTTGTTTGTACACCACACTGGGCGGCTAGAATAATTCACTTAAGCTTAACTAGGAAAGATAATTAGGATTCTACGTCAGTTGATGCAAAATTAACGCGGAAAACAAGGTAGAAGATTTTTGTGCTCATTCAGAAATTGAATTTTATATTTGCAGGAGTAAGTTTTAACGAGATGAACATTTTTTACTGCATTTAGACGGTACATATTGAATACCCTACACTTCTTTTTTGTAATTAGACGCAAGTGAGATTTCTGCTTTCGAATTTCGCCCGACGCTTTTGCAAGGATGACTTTTGTGAACGGTTCGATGGTTCGGAGCTGGATGTAACAAATGTATTCAGAGCTTTGTATTATGCAACGTGTGACAATGTGGGCATCGGACAGGCCGCGGACTACCGGGCGGATAGGTCACTCTTAGCAGCGGATCACGGCCCGCTGGTCACAGAACGCGCGACCGAACACAGCTCGTGTGCTGTCAATCATAAAACAGAAAAAGTCCGGGGGACATTCCAGCAGCTTACCCGATGTTTAGATAGAACTGGACGCGCGAACATTTTACCACAAAGCCCACTGCGACTTCAAGTACACAAAGCGGTCAAATTGCAAACACGAAATTGTTTGACAGAAAAGCATATATTAAATCGATCCCAGAAGCAGTATTTCGTATTTATTTTTAATACAATCTAGGTTGAATAGGATAGGGATTTTTCTTTGTCGTGGCCATCGCTCGTTTTAAAAGGCGATCAGCGGCGAGCTCACGTGTTCGTCTGGCCCGATAATGCGCTGTACAGCGATTCGTCGACTCCATTCTTTTGTTGTTTCCCTTTTGTTCCCGTGAAAGGTGGTCGCATTGTTTTCCCGTCGGAATGGCTAGAGATTGCGCTAAGAGTCGAGATTAGTGACAACGTGACGCGTGTGTGTAAGCACCCTAATTTAGTTTCGATAATGCCTACACCGCACCCAGTTGATACTCGTTTCCTTTTCGGTTAATGTATTGAATACGTAAGTAATTAATAAATAATTAGGATTGCTGCGGAGTTACGTTAATGTGCGGGGTAAGATAGGTTAAGTGTTATTAGTAACTACAACATCCCGTAATACAAAAAAATATCATTATTACATTTCCTACCGAAATCTACGTAACATAAAATATTCACCCAACATTCTGTAGTATTTTCATGTTCGTGCATGTAGGTATTTGCTGTCAGTGAATTCTACAGGTAAGTTTATTCTAAGTTGTGCAAGATTCATGCAATTCACATATGAAGTAACCTCAACTCTCCGAGGAACTCCGCTAACGCTAAGCTAATGTGGGATGCATTGATGCAAATTATGCAAAGCATTTAATTGTATTCTAGCATATCCGGCCTCTATGGACATCTTATATTCATGTTGACGTAGATGACAGGGCTAGACACATTTGAATTTAAAAAGTCATTTATATTTACAACCGAATCAGTATGCGAGATTTGATGCAAAACTAAATTTGATCCGAGCATGCTGATTTGAAATGAAAATTGCTCATACACTCCCACAAAATTCGGGAACAATTCAAATTAGTTTTGAAAATAAAACGTTTCATAAAAAGCAGATGTTTTAACTTTAGTGACGTAAAGATAATTCGTTTACAAAACGAACAAATAAAAAAGGTGAACGGATAAACGGCTTATTTAACGTGGGTGTGTGCCTTGCGGAATTATCGTCCGTTGAAATGGACAGTCCGGCCCCTTGAGGAACCCAAAGGGTTCGGTTTTCGTAGGCACTCAATAATTTGAAGTCGTTGAAATTCCGGGCGGATTGTTGTGGCCGCACCTGGAGCGAGACGAAAGGGGGACATTTAACTGGAAACAATAACGTTAATGTTTATAATAACGCCCGATTTACTGGCGATTTTCATTTACGGGTCGGAGTTAAACTCGCACAGGCTTATTAGTGTGGAGCATCGCATGCGACGCGCTGCGTTTTACTGCGCGGTCCAGCTTAACGATGTAGCTTAATTAAAACTAAAACGTCCGTGTAAATACATCGATCCGCCTAATGAATACAAACATTCATTCGCGTTAATCAGGCTTACTGGTTTTTGCGGTGGAAACGATCGCGAATAGAGATGGGTATCGTAGAACGAACTCCAGACAGGCACAGGTCCCGCAATGAATAATAATTAAACGGACATTAAAATGATTGAGGTGGGCCGTTTCTGAGGTTATAGCACGCGTGGCCCGCTAAGCTTGCAATTATCGAAGTTCATTAGTATCGGCCTCATATTTTTCAAAGTTTTAGTTGAAGTAAAGCCGGCGGGAGAAGTGAGGGGACCGAATATTAATCCTGTTTAAAATTAACGTTCTATTTATTATCATTTCAGATAGAAAACTAGGTATGTGAAAAGTTATCGAAATAGGTACAAGTATTTTTGGTAGGGGAGTTATATAAAATGAAATTATTCAATTATTGCGAAACGACAGTCAGATAAAGTGACAGTCAAGTGTGTGTTTTTAAAAATAAGGTAAAAAAGGTCGTATTGATTTTAAAATGAAAATCAATACATTTGTATTTTAGGACAAGTTAAGTGTTTACCTATTCAGTTTCATGTACAAATATATATGAAATGAAGCAAAAAAAAACCCTTAAATAATACACTTAGACTAAATATCAAAAACAAGATGTTGTCCGTGTGGTAAAGGACCAAGCACGCTGGCTGCATTCCCTCGTTGAATTGCCAAATGAATTCCCTGCGCTAAGATTGCGCCAGCTCTCTTATCACTTAAAATTATATTTAGATTATGCGAGTTTAGACTCCCTGTAGTCATTTGTGACGTGTGTCCTGAGAGGGTAAAACAGCGGGGCTATTATGGATCTTTGATCGGGATCAGTCAGTGTCAGAATTGACAGCATTTTGACACTTGAAAGGGGTTATGACGCAAAAAAAAAAACAGCGTTGTCTATTTCCAATTTCATACTAGGAAATTGGAAATAGACAACGCTTTTTTTTTTACATAATTTTGACAAGTCGCGATCCCGATCAAAGTTTCATAATAGCCTAGCAGATTCAACAGATCAGAGGCGTCCTATTGTGTGAGGTTCAATTTTATGTATCTACGATGATTATTTGATTATTTTCCTTTGCACGTATACCATACACGTAAAATACCTACATTTATTCGATACTACTTCAAATACTTATCCTATCTAAAGGTCACAGTCAGTGTCGAATGGGTTCGTCTCAGTATTAATTCTGATAGTCAAGACATCCTGCGTCCTGCTCTCGCACGTCCAAGTTTCTATGCTGCGCAAGTTACTTGCACCGTGTACTTGAAGCATAATCACACTCATCATCGTCATCATACAGCTTTACTTAACTCTCTGCTATGTCTCTGTCTCACTAAGCCATTAATACGCTCAAACTATCATAATTAGATAACGTACGTTGTAAACACTATATATTTAAAAACTGAGGTACACTTATATACAAAATATAAAGAAATTGGGCGCTTATTTGAAAAAATAAAATATGCCCGAATGTATAATTATCCAAAACTTGTGTATTTTCCAGTGTTCATGTGTAATATTTTTTAAAAGTTCGTGAACATTCGTGTTAGAGGTGATATAACGAAACTTGTGTTTTCGTGTTGTTTCAAAAACTCAATAGAAGTCTTTATTAATAAGACTTCACCACTTTACATGCCTATCTCTTGCTCGTGATTTACTGCTGACTTCGTATATGATAATGACCTTTTTGGCGATATAATAAATCTTTATAACAATTAAATTCATGAAACTGGCATATACACAAAAGGTGCGATGCCAAAATCGCCACGAGGAAAAAAGAACAATAAATAAGCAGAAATTATTGTAAACTGACAAGGATAACAACATAAACTTAGGACAATACAAGGTATGCGCAAAGGCAACGCTTGGTAGTTTACTGTAGATTACAAAATAGTCTCACAGTGATTATGTGCCTTCGCCGCAACTCGACTATTCTAAATGAGGTAATCTTTTGCTTAAAAATTTACCTGGCGTAAACTGAAATGAGTTAAATTTTTCATGGCCTCTTGTAGCCATGACATTGCTTCGACTTAGTAAGCGTTTGACCTTAGTATATTATCATGACATTAAAAGTTAACCAAAACACATCATTTGTCTATCCATATCTTCCATAATGTTTGATATTGTTGGCATATTATAATGCGCATGAAAGACATTACTTATCCATTATTGCTTGAACAACTAGAACATAGTAGTTAGGGTTAATCTTTTGTTATAATATTTTGAGAAAAATTACAATCCTTTTAAGGCCACTTTTAAGCAACGCTTAATACTATAGATGACCATAATCCTTGGTTTATTGTATTAAAAACATACGGCGGCATACATTTTAGCGGAGCAAAATTATGGCTCTTACACACAGTCGTGCGTTTCGCTACTTCTATTTTTGGGGTTTATCTCATATTTTTCGAAAAGTATAGCTGTAATGTAAAATGTACCTCACCGGTTACCTTAATAATCTATATCAAGATATCACAGACGTAATTTAATTAATAGGTAATTGAATCAGTGCTACTATGATAATTTTTTTCTATCGAGCGAAATGTGCTTAATCGTGTTTCGGTCCCATGGGTTTCCTAGATAAAACATTCAATTTTTATATGACACCATTTTTATAATTTGAAGCTAACCATAGAGGTATGCACACCTAATCTAGAATGACCATAATTGCTAAAAGTCGGAAAAGAGCGTCTTAACTGTCTTACGATGCGAACAAAGCATGCGCAAGTTGGTTTTCACGTTTGTATGGGGCTTAATATAATAAACTGTCAATCATAAGATTCATTAGGCAATGTTTGTACTCGGCTACCTGTAAAATATCGATGATAGAATTAAGTTCTCGGTGCTGTTAGAAAACGTGCCCAGAATTAATCAGGGCAGTGATTGACGCGTTGTTTGTCTATAACGTCAATATTTCATTCTAAAATATAACTTGTCACTATGGACTTGTTGCTAGGGATTCATTTTCCTTTCATGGGTGTTTTGGCAAAGACTATAAGAAGCAAAAAGACGTATAGGAGAAGACTGACGCAGAAAATAACTAAAAAAGAAAGTGAAAGTACGCATCTTTGCTTAACGTCGACCCTGATGTGGAAAAACGCAATAATATTGAGAAAAATAAAACGTACTGAAAAGTTAAAACACTGGACATGAAGAGGTATAAGCTGCTCTACCAACAATATTATGTTCTTATATTGTTATTATAGCTTTACATTCTGAAGACATCGGTTTGATCCTCTGCCCTGCACCCACTGAAGTGAGATTTTTTTCGTTTTCTGTGCCTGCACCAATGACTTATTTAGTAGGTAGGCTTAGTCAAATTATGTGCAGTTTCGATGTCATTGCTCAAAAACTATGAAAAACAACCTCGTAAGGAAACTCCATGAACCTCAAAAGTTCAAAGACATAATGTGACAGTCACTGACATGCACAGGGTCAGCATGATGAATCCTCTTTCTGAAAATGCCTGTGTTCCAGAAATCGGAACATATACTGCTGATAATGATAATGATGATCTTGATATTATGTAGTACTTAGATTGATCAACATACATAACATGACTTATGCTACGACGACTACTGAGCGATAACTTCACAACAGACTTCATGGGTTTAAGTGTTTGCCAAAATAAGCAAGTTTTCAGTGAAAATTTTGCCTACGTACACCCTTATTAAACCTATGTAAAGGTTACAAATCAAGCAACTGTAGCAAAAACGGCTAGTCAATCACTTCGAGCACTTTAGTTCTCATAAAACTGGCTTGGGACACCCGACCTATTTCGGATATTTTTGGAGATGTTTCACAAAATCCTTGCTCGAATATTTTATGGAAACCCATAGACCTAACGATTCTACTGCTTCCCTTCGGTAAGACGGACAAGATATCATTTTAATAAATTGAATATCCCACCCTCAGTAGGTATATAGTTTTGCTTTGCAAAGCTTTGGTTCAAGTGTTTTTCGAAATATATGCAAACTTGGTGCCTAGTCGCTTTCACTGAATCCATAAATTGACTTGAAGAGTGCCTGGTTTTAAAGGTCAAACAACTTATGCAAATAAGGTAGAGCACTTTTAGAGATTGCTTACAGGAAAGTTCTTTAAAACAGTTATAGGTTTTTCCTATAGTTAGTGAGTTATAAAGGTATATTTCTTGGCTCACTACAGTTTGAAGTATCTGGTGCAGTTGCCAAATTCTGGTTGCAATGAAACGTGATTTATCATGAGCTTGTTCTTTATCTTGCCATTAATATTTGTATTAACAATTATGATAATATTTAAAATGTAATAGTACATTACGTACACAGTGATTTATATGAACAAATTATAACGGATGTCGGCAATTCTTCATACCCAAACAATATTTTATTTCGAATGAAACTCATTATTTTGCGCTGTGTAAGTATATGAATAACATATTAAAAAAAAAAAAAACAGAACAATATGATTTGGTGGTATTAATTTTTAAATTCTTTCAATGTTTTTTTTTAGATAAAAATAAAATATTCAGCGGAAAATAAAGTGATAACTACCCTCAATAAAAAGCGCATTACGATAAAAAACAAGAGGGGTTTATATGGCGGCGCGTTCGCTTCAAAGGATAATCGTTCACACGTCTAAGGCTTCCTCCGGGGTGTGGGTAAGCGAATTTATGTGCAAATACGCCCCGGGACTGGCCAATGTGCTAATGAAAGGTAATACATTATTCAACCCTTGAATTATACAGTGGCATGTAAATCGATATTTGCACCGCATAACCACAATTACTGTTGCGAAATCGTTTGTGGGGATAACCAAAATTTTGGAACTACTCAAATCGTGTTTTGAAACAATGTTGCTCTGATTTTGGAATCACAGCTACATAGTTTTAGACTAATTTGTTTATCTATTAACACTAGTGAACATTTGCTGTATAGAAACTGCAGCGCCAGCGTCGAAGGTCGTATCAAAAAACTTTTGCAACTTAAAAAACTACGTTTATTTATTTCCTGGAACTTTGGTTGTTGTTTCGATTCAAAACTATTGAGATCAATTGTAAAATAAACTAAATGGAAATTTTTATATAGAAACACAAATGGAACAAACTATTCTGCAGGCCATGTACGGGCGTTGATTAGTCCGGTTGAAACAAAAACTATTCCCGAACTGGGTGCAACAAACGAAGTGGAAAAAGTCGATATGAGAGTGGTAGGACTATAGGACTATCTGATTGTAGAACGTAAACGGCAATCGCCGAGATGCGTTTCACAGTGAATGCGCACCATTTTTAAATGATTACTGTCCCCCCATCTGATAGCGGTGTGCATCTGTTCCGCTCGACTCATAACCATTGATTGCTTTTCATTTGCACAATTGAACCGCAGTTCACCACACGCACAACCCTATTACGAAGAAATGTGAGCCAATTACAAAAAGAGATACGACATCGAAGATTTTCATTATCTGCTGAGAGTGGATGGGATCTTTTTTGTTCAATGGCGCTTCATAACGTGTCTAGATTGGAACTCGACCAATAGAAACTAACTAGAACGGAGCGAATTATATATATACGATATTTACTCAGTTGTCGTGTTTACAGTTTTTTTTTTTTACATTTATTACAGTTTTACAGATTTCTTAGGTCTATTCCATTTTGATCACCTGGATGAACATAGGTGACTCACGTTTTTTTAAGAAATCCATAAATAAATAAATCACCTATGAATATTATTTGGTATAAAGTTAAATGATTATTTACGGGATATTTACCGTGGTAAGGTTGTGGAAGGAGCTCCCGATATTTCGGCGCAGTTACATGCACCATGTTCACGGGAAGACACCGACGTCTTCCCGTGAACATGGTGCATGTAACTGCGCCGAAATATCGGGAGCTCCTTCCACAACCTTACCACGGTAAATATCCCGTAAATAATCATTTAACTTTAGTGAACAACCGTGATAGTTTAAAACAGTGATTATTTGGTATCTTTTGAACACCCGCACCGAGGTGACCATATGTGACTCCAATCTAATCTTACGTGACTAATTCCCGTGTAATAAAAATAAAATATGTGACTCCATTGAAATTATTGTTTCGTGTAGAATTCTGCAATGTATTTTTTTTGCGAATGGACTGTTTTTTTTTATGTTACTTGGTGACGATACGAGCGAAGTTGCTCGCCTGATGGCTCTTCACGCTTGCCCATAACAGCTCAACGCCACTCAGAATTTTGAACTTCAACAGTTCAAAACCCTGGATGGCAATGCACTGCGCTCGTCACCCCGAGATATAAGATGTCAAATCTCTGTGTGCCCTGTAATTTCGCTGGAAACATTGCCCTTCAATCCGGAACACTGTAGTGTCTGCACACTACTGCTTAGCTGTTGCAAAGGAATAAAGGAAGAGGAGGATATGTGAATGTTACAAAAAATAACAATGCCCGAGAGTATTCCTCACAAAGAAAACATAACAGAATGCACCTAAAACGTATCATCCCAGAGTAACTGAATAAAATGAAAAAGTGTCAGTAACAGCACTGAATTCATTCGTCGGATATGTGAAATGTTAAAGCATTCATCTATCCGCGGGTCTGTACCGGAATTCATGGGTGAGTGTGGAGTAGCAACAAACCTCGCCACATCAAAACAACAGTACATTTGATTAAAATAAATAAAAGGAGTCGTACGACGTGAGTGTTATGTGAACTCTACTATGCTCTCGTTTGCTCGTCCGCTTTGTTTCCGCTACATCAATATTTAAAATGTATGTAAATTCACTATCGGTATAAAAATAAATATTGTTTGAAATTAATTTCATCCATATCACGATGATTTCAATTTGATATATAAATATTCTCAAACAATAACTCTAGCATGTAATCGGTCCACAGTTATAGATCACGTAAAAGCTTGAAGTGCATACCGTCGTAAATATTTCAGATAGATACGCATGTCGAATACGAGAGAGACGCAATACCAAAATGGCACATCTATTCTAAACGAAAACTAGGATAGTATCAAGTTACAAATCGTACAGAAAATCTAGACATTGTTGGCCGTGCTCCAATCGCAGTGATCATAACTGTCAATATTCTTCGAGCACAACATGCGTTTGCATCCCTTCTCATACACTGGATAAAAAGGAAATGAGAAAAATCTAATATTGTATTTTAATATATTGTGGCGGAACTCTTTTTCACCAGTGCGACCTTCGCGGTCGCCTTTATTATTTTATTTCAATAGAGTTGTGTTTGGTTTTACAAGAGATCTGTCAAGAGGTGAAAAATAGATGTTTTCGATTCCGCAAAATAAATTGTTTTAATAATAGGAGTAATAATATCCTAAATTGGTGACCCCGATACGAACACAACATAAATTAAGACGATTCGAACACAAGAAGAGCAAAGGTACGCAAATAGGTACGAATACTTTCTTTGGTGGTACGAGTGAAGCGACCACGGTCGTCTGATTGTTCGTCGACGAGAATACGAAAACGTAGAAAAAGAAGTGGTGAATTCGACTACGAGAGCTGTGCTGCTGACTGCTGGCAACAATCGCATGGAGCGCGTCAAGACTAAAGTCGAAGTATCTTTTGGAAGAACCAGTGTGGACTAAAAAGACTAAGTGTGATTTATATTGTTGTGTGTTTTTGTGTGTGTATTTAATTTTATTTTATTTTGGTGAATTTTTGTACATATTTTTTAAGATATTTTTGTACCAATGTTTTTTGTAGGGCATTCGCGCACACCACACTCCCACGTTTCTTTTGTTTTCAGTTTTTGTTTTTGAATTTTGTTTTTCTCTTAGCATGGTTTTTCATGACAGCACACGTCATGAGTGACAGTGAGCAGGAAGACTTCAAACCAGCTTCCGCGGGTACGGGTGGACGTGAAATGTCAAGCAGTGACAGCAGATCTGGCACAGGCGGTACGGAGAAGGTAATGATTAACAGAGTATCTATACGTACCCCTCCATTTTGTAGAGATCGCCCGGCCCTATGGTTTGCGAGTTTAGAGGCGCAATTTTCCATCAATAATATTAGCCAAGAAATCACAAAGTTTAATTACGCAGTTGCGCACCTCGATACCAATTGTACTCGCGAAGTAGAGGATTTCATAATCCAACCTCCGAGGGAGCAACCCTACACGAAATTGCGCAACGCAATAATATCTAGGTTCTCAGATTCTCGGGAGCAGAAAATACGCCGTCTTCTAGAGAAGGAGCAGATCGGCGATCAAAAGCCGTCGTTTTTTCTGCGTCATCTGAGATCGTTAGCCGGCGCAGCATTTCCGGAGGATATTCTGAAGACAATTTGGATGAGCAGGTTGCCACGATATCTTCAAACTGTCTTGGCTGCTCAACGATTAGAATCGTTGGCTGAGCTAAGCGAACTAGCGGACAATTTGGCTGAAATTAACGCTCAATCAACTTCATTGGAGGTATGTACGGTTGCGCCTAACTCGAATACTGATCTTGTACAGGAGCTGACTAAAAAAGTTGATGAATTGACCCGTTTAGTAGCGTCACTTTCCTCTGCTGGTTGCAGCTCGCATGTTGGTACGCGTAGTCGTGACTTCAATCGTAACCGTAATCGTAGTCGCAGCCGATCACGTTCACGTAACTATGATTTGTGCTTTTATCATGACCGTTTTGCGACAAAAGCACGTAAATGTGTGCCTCCATGTAAGTGGTCCGGTTCCCCGCCTAGTGATCAGGGAAACCAAAACAGCAACTGTTAAAGGCGATATCCAGTTGCTCGCCAGCTAGTCGCCGCCTTTTCGTGACCGACCGGAGATCCAACCGGAAATTTTTGGTGGACACTGGTTCGGATATTTGTTGCGTTCCTCGTAGCTTTATAAAAGGACGTACGCTTCAGCCATTATCATATAGTTTAGTTGCAGCTAATGGCAGTAAGATTATCACATATGGACTGGTACAGTTGAACTTAAATTTAGGGCTACGACGGGATTTCACCTGGAACTTTGTCGTGGCGGATGTGGAAAGTGGTATTATTGGCGTAGATTTTTTGTCGCATTACCAGCTTTCACCCGATTGCTCAAAAGGTAAGCTGTGCGATAGTAAAACTGGGCTTATTTCGTCCGCGGACCTTTATACCGCGGAACAGCAAAGTGTGAAGGTAGTATCTCTTCCTGACTCGCCATTCACAGCGATCTTGGAGAAATACCCAAGTATAACGCGACCACCTGGTGCACCTAGAATTATTAAACACAGCACCGTACATTATATAAACATTACCGACGGTCCCCCTGTGACATCTAGACCGCGTCGGTTGGCACCATTAAAACTGGGCATTGCAAAGAAAGAGTTCGAAGATATGGTCCGAGCTGGTACTTGCCGACCATCTGATAGCTCTTGGTCATCGCCTCTGCATCTCGCACCTAAAAAGGACTCAACGTGGCGTCCTTGCGGTGATTATCGTGCATTAAACGCCCGAACGATTCCTGATCGCTACCCTGTCCGATACATAGGTGATTATGCGCACAACTTGTCTGGCTGTACCGTTTTTAGTACTATAGACTTGGTCAAGGCCTATCAACAGATACCGGTGAATCCAGGCGACGTGTGCAAGACAGCGATAACTACTCCATTTGGATTATATGAATTTCTGTATATGAATGTAGAATAAATAGGTCTACGTTTGGCCACCAACTCACCTGATGGAAAGCAATGCTGTGGCCGAAAATGTAGCAGGTAGATCTAGAAGGTAGTTATTCACTCTGGCCTTGATGATACACAGGCTATGTTTGTTTTAGGAAGTGACAATTTATACCCGAATTTGGAACCCTGATGGACCCGGGACACTCCTAATCTAATTATAACACTGAGCTACCACTTCGTGGAGTCTCAGCAATTTCTTTTAATAACTTGGCATTTCGAAAGCCGGAAACAACTTTTAAATTAAAGATAATCAGACTAAAACGTCAACAATATCGCGCTGTCACGGAGACAGCGGCAACTTCATAATTCTGATGCGGCTGACAGCGTGGTCTAAGCTGACGTGCCATCAACGTGAACACGTTTTATTGATAATTATGGCAAGTGGTAATTTCACTTGGCGGCAGAGCGCCCTGGCTCGAGAAATACGCATTTGCGGAGTTCCAAGTCGGATTCTAGTTTGAAACAGGGTGCTCCTGCTGAGCGTAGTTAGGTGATATTGCTCTCGTTAGACTGTTCCGGCGCGAGAGATCCACATTATATGAACCGTCTACCTGCACGAGGTTCCGAAGTCAAGTCTAGCATCAAGGCACCATTGCTTAGACAACCCAAATGTAGACGACAACCTAAACAATTTATTCAAACAGTGACAGTCGTAAACTATGAACTCGCATGTTTCGGTATACCTAGTCAGTGCAACGTTACCCGTATATTTACAGCGCTGTCGAGTTGTCAAGTTGCGCGGCAACATTTGGCCGACATTTACATACAATTTCATATTCATATCAGAATTAGGTAGCGCGGTCGACGGTGCTCGATGTCGCGCGACACTGCGGAACTAACCGCGGCCGCCGCTTGACTCCCAGACATTGAATCAACACTTTTCACTACGTTTTTTTTTTCTCTAGACAATGTCCGCGCCAGACGGTAAAGTAAAGAGAGAAGTTACAATAAAAATAAACTTCACAAAGATAGAACAATATCTCGAATACTAAGCGGATAAAAATATCATCCTACATTTACTACATTAAGAAACTTTTGAGACTTTTATTGTTATTTGTTTAGTCTAAATGTTTTATGAATAATAAACTACTCGTTATGTGTCTGTGAATAGCAATTTAAGTTTATTATAATACCTAGGCACTACCAAAATATATTCAAACATAATTGAAATATCATTGCAAGGCGATGAAATTTATCAAAAACACAATAGAACATTGTTCATATTAGTTTTATTTACTTGGATTTATCTTAACAATAACTCGTGCATTGCTGATGCGAAAAAGACAAACGAAAGATAAAACAGTGCAAGTTATATTGAATAAAAACTTTACTCTTGCATACTAATGCTTAAATTTGTATTCGACTGAGTTTGCTTGACTTTTCATTAAGTTTCTCATCTCGTCGAGCTGAGATGAAAATCAAAGTAATCATTAACTCTGATTATGCATCGTACAATTCGTAGTTGCATGTCTTGTTTGTTTCTAATTAAGACCCATTAAGTAAAATTTCACCATCCGTGAAATATTTTAAGGCAATGCAGGAGAATCTCGAGCTAGTCGTTTCAATTCCAGCTAACAACGAAACTTTCAGACGTGTCTCAAGAAAAATGGGATGCATTCAAGATGGAGCTGAAATAAACTGCTCACAATGCAACAGTCAATGTGACAGAAAGCTCAGTGTGCCGTCGTCGCTGCAAAGCCTTACAAGAGTGCACTTTAGTTAGGAAAAGACAGGTACTCAGTGTGCATTAGGCGAATTAAAAACTTCCTCGTACGGTTCTTCATTTGTTTCTGAATGTAAAAGCGGAAAGCTAGTGTGACGGTGCTGCTGATTGGAGGAGTTGAAATCAAACATTTCTAAACGTAGCGCCTTCAAAGGGCATAAAATGAACAGACTGAAACTGAGTTATACCTATGCATTTATAGCTGTTACAACGTTACGGCTATCAGCGTGTAATCGCGGCGATCGGGCAGAATATGTTTTCATGTGATGGGCATCGAACTGTGGGTTCCCCTTGCATGTAGCAGGGGTTGTATAAATGCCGATGCAACGATGTTTGCTCACTGTGTTTGAATGCTTTTCGTTTTGGCAGTCCTGATTGATAAAGTTAAATAAGGTTATATTTTCAAATTGAAGGTGGACCACACTTCACCATTTAAAAGCGTAGATCTTATTTGCAGAGTAATTGCCACGCTTTGCAGCGTGCTGTGTTTTAATTTACCTGTATGTTTGCTTTCTCTACTCAAAGTACTCCTCATAAATACAACCTTATCTATTTTCAGGAAGACGGCTGAATATATGAATTTTAAAATAAAATAACGATATGAAATAAGGCAGATGACATTGATTCGTAGCACCAAGTAAGAAAGTTTCACATAACTATTTTGTAACTCATAAAATATTTAGTTGCGTATAAAACCGCAACGGGCGTACGCGAGCTATACCTTTGAAAGCCTTAACTGGATATTACACATTTAGGATGGAAAACCTTCGACAAGAATTACAAAGGTCAAATGTAATAAATTTAGTTTTAGGCCGCAAACTATGCGGTCAGAGATTTTTGGACGGTCGGGCCTTTTGTTTTGTCGATGGCTACTATATTCCATGTAATCCATTAAGACACATAACGAATAGTCGCCGAAGGGATTTCATCGACAGCCCTCTTAACTGCGAGTCGCGAGCCAGAGATTTGTTATGTGTTGGGGATCCCTTTTTGTAGGACACTTTGGATGGGATGTGGTTTTCTAAAGGCTATTTGTTATGATTTCAAACAAGGTCCTGTCAGATAAAATGGCTTTTGTTATTTATTTTCTCGACCGGATATTTTTAAGGCCTATAACACTTTTTGTAATAATGCTTTAGATGCTAGAGTAATAGAGTGTATAAAGCTCTTTTTATGTTTCTAGTGGTATAATAATATACATATTCAGTTAGACTACAGATTTACTATGGGAAGTAATTACACGGTATCTATTTTTACCTATATTTAATATTGCGCGATAAGTCCCGATAAATATAAAAACAAGTATTTACCTACACAATTGTAAACCCAATAATTAATGTTATAAAAACCACAATACTAGACAGAGCTGATAAGTGTGCGGATTTGCTGGCAGAACATAACAAACATAACAAAATTTTGGCGAACATAACAACACCACATACAGAACTTTGATAAAGATTTAATCAATCATACTTCATAATTATTTATTTAATCAATCATATACTTGTGTAACCATTATTAAGAAAAAATCAATATTTTGTATTTTTGTATTTTTTGTATTAATCATTTTTGTACCATCTAAGTCTAAATTATCATAATTCAAATAATTATATCCAAACAATCTGTATCTCAATGTGATACTATTCCACGGTTGCAAAAGAAAAAAACGCGGCTCCCGGGTGGCGTAGCTTAGGAGTTGACATCTGTATAGTAAAAAGACTGGACAAGTGTGAGTAAGACTCGTATCCTGAGGGTTCCGTACAAACTTAATAAATATGTATCATCCTCATGTACGGTGTATACGGTGTGTTCATCCATACCGCGAATCCAGAGTCGACACAAAAGTTTAAAAAAGTAGAATTATATTTAAGGACAAACTTAACTTTGTATTTGTCATACAGGGGTCAATAATAATTATCAATACATACCAACTACAAAACGTATGTTTGTAATAGCAAAAACTTTCTTTAATGTGATGATACTTCAAATTAACAACTTTTGAATTTTCCTTATAAATATGCTGTAAGACCTTGCTTCTTGCCAAATTTCATGATTCTAGGTCAGCGGGAAGTATCCTATAGGGTTTGATTCCTTTGAGAGTGTCAAAATATGAGGCATAAACGGCCATATATTTTGGATTGCGTTGACTTAGAGGTGTGATTTTTCACAGCTCCAAGGGATTCTAGATCTGAAGGGTATCTAGGTCTAACGCATGGAGGTATGAACCTTTACGCGTTCCTGAGAAATAGGGTCTTGACAGACACACAGAAACACAACGAATTGATCCTATAAGGGTTCTCTTTTTCCTTTTGATGTACGGTACCCTAAAAATTATTCTAGCATTTTGTTTTTGTTCATCGTTTTAGGTTATGTGACATACGTTTTTATCGCTTATTTTATTTTATGGTAGAATATCATAAACTTGTTTCAGTTACAACTTATCATAATGTAAAAGAGTAAGCAATAAATTTAACTTTATGCAAAAAAAGTTTTGAGTGTTTTTATCAAACGAAAACGTAATAAATAATAAATCAGCAAGTAAGTACGCAAAACTCCCTTCAACGATGTTTTTAAGTTTCGGGAAAGATGCTCCCAAGTATAAAAATAAATCACTCCCGGAGAACTTGCACAATTGTTTTATGTTTTTCTCGAGAGCAGAAACAGAAAAGTAATAACTTTTCCACCAATTACGACACTCTAGTTACATCAATGCTGTAAATCTGGCATTTTTGCGCAAGAGAAAAGTTTCAAAACAAGTCACCCTCTAAAAGAATCCAGAAAAAAGCATAAATATCAATGGTGGAGACGTCTCAAAGCAATTTAAGCGAAATGGGCCCAAACACGCACCCGAATGCGTTTTACGACATATGATATCAGGATTCGGAAGTGATCAATATATTTACGGTCATGACGAAAAGTTTCCACGTCAAAACATAACTCTAAAAGTAACGATACGGTTATTTCACGGAATACAAATTAGAACGTAGAAAAACGACTCTAACCACCGACATTACGGAATCATTAAATTTTTTCCCTTGTGTACTGTTACATGATTTCATTATTAACGTTTATTCACACGCACACAGCCTGCTAAATAAAGCCTACACTTTGATATGATAATAAATTAAATAAGCGTCATAAATACCACCGACGAAATTAAATTAACGGATTATTTGCGTACGCAAATGTAAAGTAAGTGATTAAGCGTTTCCAACACGTGTTCGCTCCCAAAAGACTAATACGTTATGTGGCATAATTACTTTAGGTAAAACGGAGCGCCAGTTTAGGGTAAGATGAAGAAGAATCGCAGGTGTAAACGGCCGCCCATTGCGCTTTCCATCAAGGCGGTCTCGGTTTCGCTTCAAAAGATCCACGTTGCTGCGAAAACACAACTAAACAACAGGCGGTTTCGGTCGAATTTGGCTCGCATTGTTTGCACGTTGTGTCGTACCACGTTTGTGGAATAACCAGATCCGGACAGCGTAACGTTTAGAGCCAATCCCCTTGTGGCTTGTTGTATGAACAATTAAGTGAGCCAACCTGGCTTGCCACGGGAAGAAATCTAATGAACATTCGCTGCTAAGAGGTATATCCAATGCTCGTAACGTTTATATGTACTGCGTCAGTTCTATTTTATTTTGGACACTAGTTGCTTTAAACTCTACATCATTATTATTTACTTCCATTTGAAAAGTTCCCCGATAAAAGGCCTGACAAATTACAAAGAATGCTGCTCGAACAATGTAAACGATTTCAAAAGAAAATTCTCACCGAACCGCAACCGTTAACGAGCCACAAGCACTTCAGGAACTTACCTGTAATGATAAAAATAAACATATAAAGAACATTCAGCTCCATCGGGTGTAACAATATGTTGGCTAAGTCTGAACAAAGCTCCGTTCGCCATAATGAGCGTTGCGTGCGGCGCGTCAAACATGTAAGCAAACAGTTTAGGAACGCCTGAGTAAATACGACTCCGAAATATCTTTCCTTGGGCCCCGTCTGAGTGCGGCTTTTCTCCAGTTTACTCGTGGGCGGCTGTACCTCGAATTTGTGCTGAGCGTCATCTTTTCAACAAAGCTTTTGTTGATAATGAAATACAAATACTATTCTTCAGTCAAATCCTCAGGATGCAACGAGTTGAAGGAGAATCTGACAAATCTGTTTATAGAGGCTGTTTATTCAACTCTCTTGCTTGGGTAGATGTTTGATGTTTCAGCAGTATCTCATGTAAGAAAGTTAATAAAAGATCAACTCAATTAAATTTCGGATGCTACTTGAATCATCTCTTTTTGATGGAATCAGACCAGTCTTTGATTATGTTATACATGCATCGAGATACAATACCTATAGAGTCACAATCGTAGCAAAAAAAAACTCGGTGCACGCTACAAAATGCACAGACTTTTTGGTTAGTTGTAAGGAAACCGCGATCCGACTACAACCGCACGATGCTAGTGCTACGATGCCATAGCGGACAAGCGACGTTGAACACTATGCAAGCGACATAACGTCTAAATTGGAGTAAATGTGGCACCGTGAACTATATAATTGATGTTTAGGTATGTACACGACACTCGGACGTTTTTTTAACTATTTTCACGTAGAGATTGTGATTCTATAAGTATTGTATTTCGATGTATACATGCCACTTTTTCTCACTTTTTAACATGCTTATTGACATGTAAACTTGTTAACATATATTTGAAGTTGATTTTTACGTACTTTTAACCGTCGTATCGATTTGTTACTTTGCAAAGGTATGTTATCTGGATGACATTACATTAATTTGGTACCATCGAACTGATCTGATGACGGAGACAGCATAGTGGAACTCTTCTATGGCTACTAATAAACCCTTCGAGTATGGGATCAAATTGGTTTGTATTCAAGGGTCCCGTAATTTAAAACTGATCATAGAATTGGGGGGAGGTAAATAGTGGATCTCATCAATTGACCCCATCCATATTAATCCCCAGTTTGGGACCTTTGGTTTATTTTAACGAGTGATTAATGCGTATTTTTTAAGTTTTTTAAACTATGATCATTTTTTGTTTAAAGCAGTGATAACTGTGAATTATTTTTAGCATAAAAAATTTAAAATGCTCATTTGTAAGCATAATATTATTTTATAGTGTTCAAAATATGAGGGGTACATGCAAGTTGACGACAATAACCTATTTATATTTGTCAAATTAGCACAAGCTCATTACGTAATTGATTAATGATGTGTACGAGACACGTAGTAGCAACGTGGCGTAGGTGAACTAAGTAAAGTTTACGCCTAAAACGCTACAATTAAGTTTACTCCGTATCAGGGTGAGAATAAATTAATTTAAATTAACTAAGCAAAGGGGCCTAAGAAATGGCCCCCGTAGCTAGAGCCGGAACCTCGCTTCTATTTAAATAGGAACGAGACAAAAGTGTCGACACAATGGGACTACCTGGGAGTAGATAGAACAAATGACGTTTCAAGTAAAACAAAGACTTACGAAAAAGGTTTAAAGGATATTTATGAAGTATCTGAAAGGAAGGTTTTCGGAGAGGCAATAAAAAAAAACAAGTTGCGATATATGAATGCGATGTCTCGTCAGCGCCATCTATCGATGGTTCTAGAACTGCGTTTCTTCTGCTGTCAGAAAACTATCCATTCTTACTACATTCAATAAAAAGATTTTGCATGCATGAATTTGTTCCATAAAAAAAGAACAGGGATATATTATTTAAGAATCATTTTTAAAAACAAGATGAATAGTAAAACACTGTTTTAAACTATCACGGTTGTTCACTAAAGTTATATGATTATTTACGGGATATTTACCGTGGTAAGGTTACCGTTTTTTTGCCATATTTAAAAGGAGTCACAGATAAAATAGGTCGTATTCTTGACAAATATGCTATCAAGACCATATTTACTCCTTATAAGAGAATTGCGCAATGTCTGCGTTCCCCCAAGGACAAGATTCCATTTCAGCATCCCGGGGTGTACAAAATCAACTGCAGCTGCGGAAGTTCGCACATAGGACAAACAAAGCGAACTGTCTCATGCCGCATCAAGGAACACATTAAGGCAGTCAAAAATAATGAGAGACATAAATCTGCCATAGCTGAGCATCTGCTGGACGCGGGTCCTAACCACTGGATTGAATTTCATAATCCCGAAATCCTGTCCACCGAGCGTCACTACATACCAAGGCATGTAAAGGAGACTATTGAAATCTCGAAATGCCAGAATTTCAATCGAGGTGATGGTTTTCAACTCGCTAGTGCGTGGAATCCAGTATTAGGTTGCCTTAAAAATAAAAGTCCGCGTTCAAAATGTGTTCAAAATACTATACGCAGTGATACAGTGAGTGTGTTTTGTCGAGACTTAGGTTCGAGTTCGAGTTCCAGTGATAACCGTAGCAAAAGACTAAGAAAGAGGGTAGATCGTTTTGTCTGTACCTAACTTTGAACTTTTTCACCAACCACCCGCATTCTTCAGTCTTCCCGTGAACATGGTGCATGTAACTGCGCCGAAATATCGAGAGCTCCTTCCACAACCTTACCACGGTAAATATCCCGTAAATAATCATATAACTTTAAGATGAATAGTGCTAATTTAGCATAAACGAATTAAACATGTTACATTCTTTACTCATAATTATATGCCAAAATTATTGTTGCCAGAACGAAACAGATATATTTTTAACAGGGCAGCAAATTGCAGGGTTGTACACTATTTTAATGCACTAGGGACCTGTAAAAGGCTCCAAAGGCTACATACTCTTTGACAGACGGCCTTGTAGGCTTTGTAAATCACGTGACGGGTTCTAAGCTTTGATATTATTCTTCGGTTTTTTCATTTGCCATTTACATGTCGCCATTTTGTTTTTATAATGACACCTCATTTTACTAAATTCGTTGAGACGGTTAAGTGGTAACAAACATACATACACGTCCATATATTTTCTTTATGTTGTCGGTAAAGAAGTAAATAATAGTCGGCTTAAAAGAAGAAATTGCAAAACTGTTTTGAACTAACGCAAAAAACAGGACCACAATACAATAACACTTTCTTGAAACTATAATGCAAGTATGAAGATAATAGAGGTATGAAGTTTGAAGATACGAGTATAGATAAATTTATTAAATTGGTAGTTAAATAGAATCCACAAGCCTCGATGTATGTGTTGTAAACTATTTATGTTAGCAATAGATTATGATATGTTAATGCTTGAAAAGTAAATTGTCGTTGGTTAAAAAGTGAAGATTTAAATGTTTGCTCGCAAGAATACTCTCATGCAACAAATAATGGAATGAATATAAAGTGTGAAACAAGTTTCCTAGCTGCTCAACGCAAATTGAAACAGCAGACATAGTCTGTGCATTAGGCAACAATACGTAGGATTTCGCATATATTAACATCTTGTCCTTTGGCCAGATATTTCAGAAAGTTGTACGTGTCCTGCGACGATTTACACTGCTTCTGAAACTTCGAGACCAAGTTCGAACACCGAACCGTGAATGCAACTTTGAACTTGGGTAACGTATACGCAAACTATTTTGTAATGCGGAAAGAATGTGCGGGAAAGGACTGCCGCAAGGTATCGTTTTGGGTTCTTTGCGGTTTTCGACAAGAAGCGTAAATGTTTTTCGAGGCAGGTGTTTTACGGTAGTGTAAATAAAAGGGATGAGCGATAATACCCTTTCTCTTAGGCAGATTTTTGTCTCGCGTATAAATGTTTACGTTCTCTCTAAAATGTGTTTGTACCGTTTTATATCGCGCTAGGAAATGTTTTTAGTATTTTCAGCAACTTATCTTGCATGGACAATTATTTTTGGAAGGTAGCTTTTTAAGTTTTTGATTTAATTAAATATATGTATTAAAATATACCAACTATACAATATTTTCATATTTACAGTTATATGATTATTAACGGGATATTTACCGTAATGAGGTTGTGGATGGAGCTCCCGACATTTCAGCACAGTTACATGCATCATGTTTACTGGAAGGCTGAAGAATGCGGCTGGGTGGTTGGTCGAACAGTTCAAAGTTAGGTACTGACAAAACGGTCTACACTCTTAGGAGTCCCCGTCGTTATCCCTTTAATAATCATATAAGTGTAGTGAAACCCATGATAGTTTAAAACAGTGATTTTCATATTTAGTTTTGTACAAAACGTTCTTAGATGTGAGCCAGTCATATCTATTGCAGAATCAATAACTGTTGGAGTATACGTGTTCTATGGTTTAATGGAGATCACGAATTGGAAAAAGTAGCGTAGGAAGCCCTGAGACTCGATGTATTGCCGATATACGTAAGGCAGCTGGTAGTAGCTGGAAGTAAAAAGCCGTATATCAGGATAAGTGACGTGCCTAGCATATGAACATAGATACGTCACTTCCCAATTTGCTGCAGATACTGCATAGTCTGATAATGCAGATACAATAAGTTCACAAAAAATTGCAATATTTTTTTACGCCATAGTTGCCAAACAAGCTAATGGGCCGCCTGATGGTAAGCGATCACCGTCGCCTATGGATAACTGTAACACTAGGGGCATCACAGATATACGTTGCCGACCCTTGAAGACTCTGTTAACAGGCCTTTTGAAGAACCCCATGTTATAGTTATTCGGAAGGAGAGAGCTCGTTCCACAAGTTGCATGTATGAGTTAAAAAATAAAGCGTAAAACGCACAGTGTGCAATTTCCACAGATTTATGATATGAGAATGAACTTTCAGGCGGTGGCGGTGGCTTTCAGAATAATATTATTATTCTGAAAATCACCCGGACTGAAACCAAAGGTTATAATAAAACGCCCATACTCATTAACCTAACAAGGCAAGCACTGTCTAATAGTAGCTCAGTTGCCAAATTACGCGGTGCCGTTTGAATGTTGACTTACTTTAAACCCGAGTCATGTAGACAGAATTTAGACTCATGAACAAGAACTTGCCAGACATGACATTTACTAACTGAGGAAATTGAGAAAATAAGGTATCATAATACGCCATATCGGGCCTATAACTCTAATATAATTTTCTACTTTAAAAAGTAACACCGGCCAAGTGCAAGTCAAATTTGTGCACAGCGGTCGTAAATTAATCGCATGAGTTGTTAGTAGCTAAGAAACTTCTAAGTCTGGAACACCGTCGTAAAGTAACGAGTCTGTCTATTTTCTACAGGATTCATTTCGGAGAATGTACATATTGTACATCGGAGCTACATGACCTTATCCTACCATCCTCTTTCTATTACAGGACAAGTAGGAAATCGGCCAACTACCAACCCATACATCGTGAATTTTCCTTGGATACGTACCAAACGTTTTGATTCTACGTTTCTAATCAGTACGGTCAAAGATGGGAACAATCTGCCGGCTTCCTTGGTTCCTTAGAGATATAATTGGGGCCTTTTTAAAGCCAGAGTGAATAAGTCTTCTAATTCTGTGTGCTTCATCTTGGACCACATCGTCGCTTAAAAACAAGCATGTTGAGGGTCAAACGATTTGCAATAAAAAATTCCTTGATTATCTAAATCACATATAACAAGCCAGTATAGCATTACAATCTACGACTATACCAAAGAGACCGCATTAATTCAGAGCCAGAAACGCCTCTTAAGATGGTACTAACGATTAGTTTCCAAACGTATGTAGATACGAAAGCGTACCTACTTACCCAGCGAAGTTACCTACGTTTATCGTTTCGCATTAACCAGAACGATATGTCAGACTGCATTTGCTTTGAACTACGTGAGGCATAAAGCAACTTGCTTAAGAGACCACAACTCGAGCCAACTGCCAAGAAACACTTCTTTATTTCAACGACTTTAAAACCAGAGTCGCTTGTGCACGCCACATTCATCCACTTTAAACTCCGCGCTCGCACTGTACTCGTACCTAGCTTATTGTTTTAATTTACAACACGTCTCGCTAAACGCTCCCATGAATGTTATCTTTATAGTCGAATAGCTTTTCTAGAATTTTCCATTGTTATCGCGTTTGTTTCATACCTACTCTGGCACTGATTGATGATTTCCTAGAGAAGGGAAATAGTTACAGGAAACTCGCTCATTTCGCCTCGGCTGGTGACGTTTCGCGATTCGAAGCGCGCGAGGGTGACACCGGCTAACTTATTACTTAGCCACGACCAAATTAATCTGGTAAGATTAGCGTCTTAATACTATGACCTGTCTCGATTACTCAAGAGCAGTGTCGGTTGTTCTATCGCTAGAGGCTCGATATTGGCCTAATTTATTCCTGAAAGAGCCAAATTAAATATAAAACGTCGTTGCGGTGTATCACTGTTAGTGACTCTGATAAATGAAGCCATTAGTAACGGGAGCTGTACTTTTTTCGGTTGATCCGGCGGCGTCGACGGGCCGGGGGCTGTGGCGAGCGGGAGTTTGTGGACAATTTCATTAGAAAACGTTACAAGTGTGTTGTCGGGTGTAGGGTTGATGCAGGGAGACGCGGAGCGGCGGGTGGAATTACTAGCGGCGCGATAAATTTCGTCGCCTCGCGACATTAGGCTCGCGGCAAAATACGGGCAGGCGCTAGCTAGACACCGGCGCTCGACGCTGCCGCCGGCTACCAGGAAAAGCGTTGATCCTTGCGCGAAATTAAAACAAGGAACGTCCGTGGCGAACTATAAAAACGTCGTATAAATCTCGGGTTCTACTCTCGATGTGAAGAGTGCGGGTCTGCGGGTCTTTATCGGGCTCCTTGCGTTATTTGTGTTACACGCCTTACAGGTGTGCTCCCCGGCCGATATTGATCGCGATAGGTCGCACTGATTTTGATACCAGTGAAAATAGTTTCCCCTAAATCGTTTTCTCAAGGTTTTTGGATACGGTTTTTATCTATTATACACAACTTCTGACAATGAATTCAATGATTTTTATGATTATTAACGGAATATCACGGTAAATATCCCGTTCATAATCATAGCAAATGTAGTGAACAACCGTGGTAGTTTAAAATAACGTCTGACATTAGGGCTGGCCACACGATGAATTTGAATTTACTTTTTTGATGGGATAACGATCTAAACTTGAACGAAATGTAACAGCACGTACCTTATAAATTTAATTATTCATTCATACATTTAGCTCAAATTGAAAAATCATGTTTCGCTCAGTTTTTTCATTTCTTTTTTTATTTAACCATTTTTCCGCAACGGTGTAATTATAAAATCATAAATTGGATGCTTTGGAAAATCCGACTACATTTAGATTAGGGTATATATAGGTGTCAATCTTTAAAAACGTCACGGTTGCTCGCAACCGGAACCAAATTGACACGGTGATGTAGGTAGGTACAACGGAAACCGTGAACCCTTTTTACGTCACAATTGTTTGGATTTACGCTTACATCCAACATGCCAAAGAAACATCTCTAATTTCTTGTATCTATTGTCACTGAAACCCAAATCACACGTCTGAATGAATACACTATACCCCAAATTATTTTGCTACACAATTTATCCAATGCCACATAGTGCTTAGAAATTATATACCTAATATATTAGACAGACCGCAGTGAAGGTACCATGGGTCTATCGAATAAAATTGGCATTTGAATGTTAGTTTATATTTTTTGTTCAACGCTAACTTGCATACAGATCTACATCAAATGTATAGTACCTTTTTTTGTTGACGGGGGGAAATCTTCAAAAGATACCCAGCTGCATTGGGGTGTAGCCAGGCTATGTGATATTGCACCCACTAAAACCCGGAACGCACCGGTACCCTCCTAGCACTCTGCTGAAGGATATGAAACATTTCCAGAGAGTGCCCTGGAAATGTTTCATTTCCATTTCATTCCTTTACAATGGCGTGGGCCACACCACGCCGTTGTCTTGGGCGCCCTGGGCTTACTGAATGGGAGGTTCCCAAATCTGACCACCCACATGCCCAAAGGCCCCCTTTTAGTCAGCTCTTACGACGGGCAGGGGATACCGAAGCTGTATTCTAGGACTCCGGCTCCAGGGATAAATTTATAGTACCTAGTTCATGCAAATGCAATAGCGATATGGTATTTGACCGTTTTAAAAATAAGATCCGTGCTGGTATAATCCTAAAACATTCTTTTAAATTATTTAATTACTAAAAACTAGAAAATAATGTCCCAATTTTTATAAAAATACAAAACAAATAAGTTTTCATTGATCAGTGATCACGTTACTTTACTGCAAACGCACTATTTAGGTTGAATGGTCTTATGGCGTCACAGGCAAGTAATAGAGGCAACAATTGTATAGCGAGTAGGAACATGTTTGCTTGCTTGTACGCCACTGAATTCACGTGGCCCCGTAAATGTCAAAAGGAACGTCAAAGGGAAAGCAAAAAAATTCAGGTATGTGCTTCGGACTAGCGTCTTTCGATCAATTAGTATTCGATACTATGAGTTTTTGCATTGATGATCAATTCAAAAAGTTTGCTACTAAAATAAATTATGTGCAATACAAAGACAATTCAAGTCAATGTATTTAATGACAATACAAAATATCTGTGTACCGACGATATTGAGAAAAACAAATACAATTTTGATGACATACACTCTCAAGTCACTTGAATGACTGTCCAAAATAAACAATACTTATAACAACTCTCCTTCTTCAACTTGACTGACTTCGGAATTCGTCAAAGCATTTTCTAGAAAACAACAAACCTTAGACCCTCTCAAAGAGATTGCCGAACATTATTTGTGTATAACATTTTCTTATTTGCGACACACAAATCGTGGACAAACTATCTGCTGAAGTATTCCAAGTTGTGTTTTAAACTCAACTTGGCTGAGTGAATTTTATAAGGCAATAAGATAGTTTCGAAACAACTAGTACAAACGGTTGGCAGCCGGACGTTTTTAAAGAAATCAACTTGCGACTTCTTACTCTTATAAACTTGTGGCCGTTATTACAAAGACCATAAGAATGGACTTAAAAAACAAAGTCGAGCTAAATAAACATTAAACACGCGCACTTAAGAGCGTTTTCATTAAGGAGGCTACAACGTTGCATGTACTAGGCTACTATCTAAGGACTCTATGGCGGAGAACTAATTATGGGTGACGGGGGACCAGTTGCAGAGAAGAGATGGTAATATATACTAGCGCTTCTAGTATATACAATGTACCTACTCATAATTTAGCAAATCACTTAATAATCAATGAGCGCTATTCAGGGCCCTTTTTCGGTTAGCATTTTTTATAGAATAAGTGGCAAACAAGCTATGTTCCACCTGATGGTAAGTAGTCACCGCCACCTATAGTCACTTTCAATACCCGGGGCATTGTCAGTGTATTGCCTACCTTTGAGGAGTCTATTCACCCTTAGCTTTACTAGATGTTCCTTTTTTTATATATCTATCAAGTTAGCTGTATCTATGTAATATTTAAACACAATCAATCAATTTAAATAACTTTCATTTGATAGCTGTTAGCTCAGCAATTAGATGAAAAACATGACACGATAATAATCTTCTATATATAAAAGGGAAATACCACTGACTGACTGACCGATATACTGACCGACCGACTGACTGATGGACTGACAGGCCGACCGACTGGCCAACATATTGACTGACTAACTGACTGACTGACTGACTGACCGACTAACTGACCAACAGTCTGACCGACTGACTGGCCGACCGAATGGCCGACAGATTGACTGACAGACTGATCGACAGAATGACTGATTGACTGACTGACTTTTCAACATAATGACTGACCGACAAACTAACCGACAGACTGACTGACTGGGTGACTGAGTGACTAACTGACTGACTGCCCTCATCACAAAATCTCGGAATTACTTGACATAAGAAACTGAAATTTGGTAGGTAGATTCCTTATGGGGTGTAGAGGTCCGCTAAGAAAGGATTTTGCAAATAATCGCTAAACCGGATTGAAAGTTTATATGACAGTCTACGTAGTCACAAGCAACAGCTAGTATACAATAAAGGAAATCTGTATTATTTCCTTTATTGTACTGCTTTCACTGAAAGTTTACACTAATAGAATTTTAACAAAAACACAGTTAGCGTATAAAAAAACTAGATGAAATTCTCGAACAGAAAGTTATTGACTGAGGGTAAACATGGGTAGCCATAACATTGTTACTGTTACAGAGCCATTGTGGTTCGTTCCGCTACTGTTTGCTTTTATTAGTACGCCTTTGATAGCTCCAAGTGTCGCAGTTTTTATGACAGCACCCGCAGCGCGAGCAGTTCAGTACCTAATCATTTTATATTAAACTAGCTTTAGTCTCAACTACGCTTCGACGTAATATGCCAGTATGCCACCCTCCAACAATGCACCGAAGAAACAGAAAAGTCACTTCGTCTTTCTTCTTAAAACAAGGCTGCAATGTTAAGCTTGCGTTTCATATTCATGAGATTCAACATTGTTTGAGATCTTGTTAACTTAAAAAAATCAGTGTTAACTGTTAGATTATAATTCAGAGCAATAAACACCTTAATAGGTATGTGTTTTATTAAAGACTGACAGTGGCGGAATACTCAAACTCATTACTAATATTATGTTTATATTCATATAAATAGAGGTGAAATATTTTCTTTTTATTTAAATATGACCACCCGTGACATTTATTCTATACCCATCATAGAAAATACTCACTTAAACTTCGCAATCAGCGAAAATATCTCACTACATACCGATAAAATTCATTCGAATTTCATCCCCATTTCACATGTGCCAGAACCATCCCTAAAATTCAATATTATATTATTATTTCTACTTTTAAAATTGTGATCTATACTACAACTGTAATTGTGCAAAGTTTCATAAGCTCATCTTAATCATTATAGATGTTGGAAGGTTACACAAAATTAGGACGGACGGAAAGACGGGCAGACAGAAAGACGGACGGACAGAACGAAATTATAACTAAATTGACTACGAAACGTTAAAAAGAAAAAAAAAAGACTTAGCCATTTATATATAAAAGGATAGCCCATAGACCATTAACGGTCAACAATCCAAATAAAATGCTCAAGCCCACTAACTAGTTGGCAGCGTACCCAGCATGCTGGCAGCATCACCACACTGAATAGCAATACTTATATTAATAGACATAGGTATTTGGCAATACTCAGCTTGTTTTCTTTATTGCGGCAAACCAACCAAAATTCAATTTCTAATTCATAATATGAGATCTTGGTTCTGTTTTGCATTAATTTCGTATGCGCGATAGCAATCCTAAATCCTCGAGATATGACAAGTATTAGGTTACGGACGATCCTGTGTAAATTGTAACTGTCCTTATTGACATGCATTAAGGAACCCTGGCCCCATCAGCATTCAAAGCGACACGGACGATTCGCTTGCAAATATTTATTGCCTGCCTACACCAATTAGATTTTTACAGCTTTAAAATGAACTTTTTTACAAAGATACATTATCTAATTCCATTGCGGCGGATAACACTAAAGCGGTTTTTATTACTACGACGTTGATGAAAGTAGGCTTTTTATTGATTTTAAGAGCATTTGAGAGTATTTAAAGCTTCGTGTCGGGCCATAAAAAAGTTTAAGGTCCGGTAGTTAATAGATATAATTTTTTTTAACTGCTGAAAAGGGAGAATTTTTTAGCAGCGTATTCTGCATCCGATTTGGTGTAACGGTTCTCATAACTATATTTGGGATACATTTTATATTTTAACCCCCTTATATGATTTTTAACCGACTTCAAAAAAGGAGGACGGTTCTATGTTCCACTGTTTTTTTATGTTCACCGATTTCTCCGCCAACTGTTGACCGTTTTTTTTCTTTTGTTAGGTAGTGTATACTTCCAATTTTGTCCCATTGTCACCTAGTTAGGATCTGATGATGGAATCTCAGGCAACCCTCAAATTTTATAAGCACTTAATACGTTTTTCATATATTTTTGAAGTCTGTATTTAAAGTGATCCACTTGTTATTGATATTATATCTTATAACACATTGTTCGATACGAAATAAACTTTTGATATACTAATAAAAAAAATACGATAAAGTGTTTATTAGTTGCTCTTTCACGCATGCAGCAACAAAAAAACGGATTGAAGTGATTTGTTGCGTTGTGATAGGTAGAGGACTGGAAAGTGACATAGGATACTTTTTATTCTGGAAAAGGTACGATTCCTGAAGGAATTCCCACACGGGCGAAACCGCAGGGCGCTGTTAGTCTGATCAAGAAAAAAATCATTCTTGCGTGACTCTTCTGATCAGTAAGAAGTTGTCAGATATATATTTATACCGATGAAAAAAATTAAGAGGTTCTCCAGTCGACGGGTCTATTCTTTAGCTTATCGAGCATGAAAGGCGTTATATTTCATATCAAAAATGTGTTTAAAAAGAAAGTACCAAAATCCAAATTACAAAGCGAAATGTAGATTTGTGGAATTGAAGTTAGCGTCTATGGAAGACGAACACACGGTGTGTCCAACTTTGTGTGGTTTCGTTTGAATAAAATTTTATTCGAAGAGCTTTCAAAGACCATAAAAACCTACATACGCGTCGCATTCGATTCGAAATCATATTATGACTTTTCAGCATGTATGAATGCAGTCGGGCTTCGTATTCCTCGTTCCTATATTGAACCTCTGTAGTTCCTCCATTTTCAATCTGGTGTAGTCTACGTAGGTACATAACGGACTGATGTAAGGAAATATGGCTAAGATGAGATGACATAAAACACATGTTGCGCGCGGTATATGAAAATCTCCCGGGCATACAATAACTCAAAAGTGAGTTAAGGGAGCACGTTTTGCTTGTTTATTAAGTTATTTACTGTAGTTAAGTTGTTATTAGCTACATGATTATACAAATATAAATACTACTTCTAAATGTATTTAGAAGTATTTTTTTACTAAACTTGGTCCAAGCATTTATTTGGTCTGACAGCTGCAATAAGTTTTCAAAAAGCTGAATAATACTGTATGTTTCTTATAATTTTACAACAACATATATAGAAAAACCTAATAAAAATTTAAAAAAGTTGGATCATGAAGATATATGAATACTTCGTTTTCTAGAAAATATAGAAAGATCGGAAGATCGAGACTAATTGTAAAATCTAGCTACTAGTTATTCTAACAATGTTTTTGATGAGATTTACCTCTGTTTAATAAAAATCAAGTACGTCAAATAATTGTCTTATACAGTGATTTATGTATTTCTTGTGATTCAGATGCGAGAGAGATACCAAACAACAATACTTAGTTATTACGTAAAGATCAACCTTTTTTTTCATAAAGAGATGTCATGCAAACGCTTCGCTGCTAAAAAACGTAGTGTGGGCATTTACTCCTATCCTCAACAAATGTACTCGAAGCAGTTTTACATAAAACGAAGATTACTTTATTCCAGGATTCAAGATAAGTTGTTACTTTTTTCACCAACAAAGTAAAACATCTATCCAAACAACACCTAAAAGATGACAACCCCGCATAGAACAATTTGGAAGTATACCGTCGACCGCGGTGGCGTACATAATTCCATTAATCTCTAACATTAGCATTGAGAGGACAGGTCGCCATTTGATCTTGGAGACGAACCCCAGCTTACCTACTTGTGATGTTACATATTAATGTGCGTAATGAAATATTTCGTCTGCGTGGCTGGTGTCACTAAATGGATTAATTGAAATCTTGCAGAGGACACGAATAGTTGTGGCTTTATTACCTAATGTTGCTGTAATTATTCTCTTTCATTCTACTCAAAATTACTTTGATAATTATTTACCTACCATATAAGCTCTAAGCGTATTTACAAATACCTACTGTACTGTATTGATGGCCTAAAAAGTTAGTTAATCAAAGCTTAAAATTGCTCTGTCAACATCATGCTGATGGAAATTAGTTACGCGCAAACGAGAAAACGAATTTTAGAATTTAGTTAACATCTCTAGGCTGTTCTTATGACGTTCCAATACTTTATTAAATATTTAAAAAAAACATAGGAGATATAATAATCCCATCAAAAACATAAATGTGAAATGAGAGCCAAGTGAATATTATGGTATATGCCTAGGTTGTTGCCTTCAACGACAAAGGAAGTGAGATCTAAATGTGAGATCTAACTTAGGATAATATATTAAAGCCTAAGGTCTGACTGGTACACACGGTACCGTTCGAGCATGGCTCTAACGCGTTCCCGCGCGTCTAGATATTAATAAACACATTTGAAAAGAAAAATACGATCGACTTTACAGAAAGTGGGAAAGTTTTCCCACTTAAAGTGGAAAAGGGGAGTTAAATGGGACCACCCTGAAATTATAAGCCTATTCAATAAATAAAATACCATTAAATTCGGTTCACCATAAAAAAATACCGCGCAACATACACAAAAAATACAGTAGAATTAAAAACCTCTTTTTCGAAGTAGGTTGAAAGTATTACAAAGTTTTTATCACTAGATGATGGCAGTACAGCCTTTTTCTTGAAAATATGACGATAAAGTGAATATATTGAAATTATTGTAAGCCCTCTGAATTGAAATATGATTAGATGCGTTACTGCGAGTTCGATTTATGCTACATATTCATGGATTGAGAAAGGTGCACTCTCTCAGTCAATTTAGCTTACAATTTCGATAACTTTATCCAAAGGTCTGCTGCATACAAAGAGCGATTGATTGTTGCACCACTCTTAACTCAGAAATCCCTTACGATACCTCCATTTATATCCAAATTCAGGCAAACCCAGCGAATAATCCACAGAGGGCCATTCGACTCTCTCGTTTGTTGAAACGCCAAATCGTTGCGCATTATTCTAATTCGCCTTCGCAATAGCTTCTGAAGGAGCTATTTATTTGCCCTGTAAGCTAAATCTTGGGATGAAACAGCTCAGTTTGCTTGCTTCGCTCGATTTCTAAGCATGTGTTAACCTATAAATAATTGTTCATGGCAAAATTACCAGCAGCTTATTATACTCATAGAGTTAAATATCAAGATTGGAGAAGCGCTAATATTGCGTCTTAATAATAAGTGCAGTACTAAAATTTGCGCCGACATTAAAATCAACTTTCTACGTCGTATCGTAGCATGCTTTTTTATGCTTATAATATAAATTGTTTGGGCTTTTTTTCCCTTTTGGGTTGCCTCAAAAATGTGACAGGCTGTGTGTGGGTGTGTTTGTTAGCTCACTCACTCCGTAACAAAATATCAGCTTTAAATGTAATTTTGTTTGAAGGGAGCTTACACACTGGATTAACAAATAGGCTACTGTTTTCCTGGAAAGATAAACGGTTCGTATAGGCTAGGTAAGAATATAAGGCACTCACTCTTCCATCAATAGTGATTATGATTGCCTGGAAGAGATCGCTTATAGCGATAAGGCCGCCAATTGTTTCACTAGTTTTTAAGTTGTTTTTATGTTACCTACTATGTACCTACGTATGTAATTTTTGGTGTGAACAATAAAGAGTTTTCTATCTTTCTATCTATCTATGCTAGTTGCCATATATATGCGAATTCAAGCACAGGCTCCCATAAAATGGTTACTCACTAAGTCCACGAAGTTGACTCATGTCATGGGCACTATCATCTACAATAGGCTTCTTGAGGATGTAGTTGAGATGTCGTCCTAAAATATTAACTTATTTTATTCAGAAAACGTACAGTGATATATAACTAATGTACTTAAAACAATTTGTATAACGTAGCACTATTTACACTTTTAAAAGCATTATAAAATCTAATTTGAAGCTTGTATACATTAAAAGGTTACCTTAGGTCTAGGTTAATGTAAAAAACGAGTTAACAAACGAGTCACTTCAAAATTCACTCTAAATTTGTGTGTTTTAAATAAATTGAATTCGGGAAAAAACATCCAGATTGTTGACACAGTTTGCTGACCTTATGAAAAAAGAGTTTTGTCTGTAGTTTGTAGAACTATGAGGGATATGGAATGGAGACTAATAGAATATCTTGCAGACCTTGTAGAGACTTTCAGAATTATTATAGAAAAGAGATGAGGAGAAAATTGATCTATTGTGCTATTTTCATTAATAAAACTAATAGAAATTGTGCTATTTTTTAAAACAATGTTTACTATTTTTCGCTCATGGACAGGAAGTGTATTTTTTGTACTATTGCACACCTAAAACATTAATAAATATTTTATTTTTGTTTGTAATTTAAATTTTTGTTAGAATATTGTCAAAATAATTAGGTTTAGTTATAGAAGTAAATCAATTACATTTATTTATCGTTAAACATTAATAAGTCTAATAATATATTTTTCATATTGTGGATTCCAAATCTGTGAACAATACTCGAAGATGCTACCACGTATGAGCAATAGAGCATTTTAGTTTTAGTTAAAATAGAACGTATGTTTGATGTATAAATATAGATTTAATCGTGACATCTTAAATCCATATATTATTAAATTTTACTTACTATGAAGTACTCTATTTTTATTGAAATGTTATTTTATATCTGACATTATACTGATTGTGTGAATAAATGAGTATGAATATGGGTAATGCCGCGGCGCGCCGCTAGTACGTTATATTTATAGGTATTCTTAAAATGGTGGAATGCAATATCAAGTTTGCTGGCAAAGTTGCTCCAGTTTGTTATATTTCCAACGAGTCGTGGATAAAACCTACAATGTCCACGTTTTTAAGTGCTTCTCTCGATAAAATGTATTTTACAAATTGTGCACAAGCTAAGAGTATAAATCATAGATATCCCAAGAGAGAACTGCGCTTCACGAAGCATAGTGCTATTCCATTTGACACTTGTCATACAAGTGACAAGATAACGTTTCTTCTGAGCTTAGAGCAGGTTATCAGGCGACTTTATAGCTAGCAGAAAATCGCATAGTGTTATGCTCCTTCAGCGTCCCCTCTGCGGTAGAGTTCAAGATCACAACCATGTATAAGTAAACAATATTTCTATGATTTCAGTGTATATTTTTTACGGGTAAGCCTTATTAAACTAAACAAAGTAGAAAGCTTACAAAATATTAAACGATTAACCTGCTTAATTGCCTATAGACCGTTGAAGGTCTAGAGATAATCAGGAAGGGCAAGCCACTACCAGTTACCTTTTGTCAGCGTGATAATGCCGCATTGATCTAGAAAAACTTCATCATTTTAGTCACGCGTCGCATTAACCATTAACAAATAAAAGTTGTGTTTGTAATTTTTCCAGACTAAGTAAACACACAGACAGCCTCCAGCGTTTCATTTAGCAACGCTCTTATGTTTTTTGAATCTGTGATTATAATTTGATGATCAGGATACATTAATACTTGTCTACAATTATGTCGTAAATTAGACAAAATTAAGTTGATAAGTTGGACCCGGGTATATCCTAAAACTGCGACCAGAACCACCGGAGGATGGGCAGCAGCGTCCTAATAGTACACGGTGAACGTACTGCGATCTCCAAGCCGCCTGCCAAGCGTGGGGATTATGGCAACATCCCTCTTTATGAGGGAGGCCTTGTCCAACAGTGGACGTTAATTGGCTGATGATATGATGTGATGTGAAGTTGATAAGCTAGTTGTATAACCAATGTATATATTATAATTTTATGCTGGATTTGAAACTTTCAAGTGAAAGAAACACATGGTGCTAGATTTTTTGAAGAACTAGAAGACCACAAGAAAGTTATCAACCAATTATTAAATAAATTAAATCTACAAAATTGTACAACAGTAGTCAAGGTGGAAATAGACTATGTGAAAGCAGTTAGCTGTACTTTGTAGACAACATCAACTTGCCCATTATATTGCAAAATTGTATAATTTATGAAATAACTAGGCACACCTACTCGCAATAAAGCGCATGTTGGAAGGCGATAAAAGTTTTTATTGGTACCTTTCAATATTTGATAAACGAAGTAAGTTTTAAGAAATGAAATCGTCATTAACTCCTACGTTCCGAAAGCTGAATGCTTGAGTAATTTACGCGAATGAATAGAAATAAGTTTCCTTATTTATATTACTACATAATGCTAGCACATATGGGGCAATCTTTATTCTGCAGAAGTGAAAGATATTCCAGATATAAAAACACGTGCCCAATGCTAATAAAGTAAAGCAATATCGAAAAGGTATTTTGTATGAACGGTTTCCCTGGGAGGCCAGAAAAAAGGGACGTAAAACGGGAAGAAACGAAAGTGGAAATATGGCCAAGTCATATTTTATTTACTGCATACAATCGAGCCTTTATCACGGTTTGTATCGAGTTATAGTGTTTGGTAGTAGGTCTCAGACGTTTATAGGGATGGTCGGCTCGGGCACTGTTCCTCTATCTTTAGGTATATTCGTTCATACTCAACAGATATCAATGCCACACATTGTTTACAGCCCAGTGTCGAGAACAAATTTTACTGAAGGTTCACTAGTTAAATGTATGATGTACTTACTTACTTTTAAAGTATTCTTATGAAAATAATGTTTTGTGATTAACATTTCTGTTTTTTCTGTCTGGGTGTTAATATCTATTTAATTATAGTATTTAATAATATACATGTACGTATAAGTCACTGGCAGCCATATTACAAGTTTTGCTTAGTTTGGGGTCAGATGGCCTTGTGAGCAAAAATGTCCCAAATATTTATTTTAATACAAATAAAGTTTTCTTAGTAATTGATGACAAAATAATATTTCGATAGTGACATTAAACTATTTACAACCAAAACTTAATTAAATTAAATTCCTTTCTTAATTAAGTTAACGTTCCTTATTAAAAACCACTTTATGCCAAGTGTGGTTTCTTATATGTTATCTAAAGAATCACATTTGAAATCAAAGGAACGCCGTGCCAAAATAATCATTTAGCTGCTAACAAACAAGATTTTTATAAATAAAAAAAATTTTCAAACCAAGCTTTTATGGAATTAGTGATCAAAACGGTGTGCTGATCAAAATGAGCCCAAACACTGCCAGTCTACTATTACCCATCAAAGAGTGCTGTTGTCCACCGTCACCATCATCAAATCAGCTCGCTGTTACCATAATATTATTATGTCATCGTAATTTAACTAGTATGCCAAATTTCAGCTCAATCAAACATCGGGTAAAAGTTTTACTTGCAAGATTGGATTATAGACAGACACCGAGACAGGTGAAACTAAATAAAAGCTTTCAAAAAGTTAAGTGTTCTTGTTTCAAAATCTCTTACATTATACTGAATGTCTACTTACACTCACTCGCTTTTGTTTGATGTTTGCATAACAGTCCAATTTAGACAGCATCAGCTGAACGAAATTGCACATCCTATTGTACCAAATGGAGAGCAGAATAAAATTAGAGCGCACCGAAAACATGTTTGCATCGGTAATATTACGCCAGCCATCGCGACCACGCTCGCTTCGGAAACAATTCCATCGGCCTCTCAGCAACGTCTACTTCATATTAACAACTGTGAAACAAACTCAAACTGCACCGGTTTTATACGACTGAATGAAGTCCCGATAAGATTTAAAAATAAAACCAGAGAGTCATGAGAAAGCAGAAAATAAAGCGTTTGAAAACTAAACTATAGACGCTCGAGCGTTCTATCAGTAAGACTCAATAATTGGATTCGAAGGAAAGGAATTTTAGCGAAAAAAATCTTCGACAATTTGTCAGCTAGGTGCGGGGGATTCGAGGGACATGATCGTGCTTCATCATCGTTTTTTTTTCAAAGTGCCCGTGCCGTACCGACCGGCGTGGTCACGAAATTCGTATTACTCATCGAATACATTTAGTGTATACTAAAATGAACTTTTCCGTAAGAGAACTTTAATTCTCTCAGTGAATGACGGAAATCGAGGCGTCTTATTGCTTGGAGCACGCTCGCTTTTGATTTCTTTTACGATACCTAAAACACGACGTTACGACTTTACGCCCTGAGTGAGGAATGTTGTGACGCCTCGAGTCGACGATAAGCGAAGGGTCAGGTTACTAAAATGATGTTTTACTTCCATCAAATCGCCGTGACTGTTTTCAAAGGGACTGTTTGTGAAAATTTATTCACCGGGTACAATTTAATTAAAAGTTTATTGCGACAAAACATTTTTCATTTGGAAAAAGCGTCAACGCAAATCGATAGTGAAAAACACAGAAGTTAGTCGGGTGTTCGGCACATCGACGCTGCGCAGCCCGGGTGTGAAAAATACCCTTTCATCTTGGGAATTCGTGCGGAGGTGCCGAACTCTTATATTTATAAGGAGAAGAGAAAAATAAACAAACCGTTCCGGTAAAAAAGTGTACGGTTTCAATGCAGGAGAGGCTGTAGATCTCGTTGATTGTGAAAAACGTCTCCGCACCGCACCCTAAATTTATTGACGCTGATATGTCACGATGCCAGTATTCCCCTCATTCTTACCAGGTTTTGGGATGGTGATAACAATATTGTGAAAGGAAAATAATTAATTACTAAAAAAACGTACTCTCATAGTATCTGTTGCAATCAATACATACAAATTTTATTTATATCAGTACACGGGAATTATTTACGTGAGTAATTCATTAAGGTTGCTGCGCCCACTTCTGACAGCTTTTACGCGATTTTTGTTTATTAATTTCACAATCGTTTTTACCTACAAGTACGTACATTTTAGATTGTAGATCAGAATATCAAATTAATCAAGGCACTCAAAATTCAATTTCTTGAAGTGAAAATAAATGATTCAAGATTCTAACCGTATTTCACCACAAAATACAAAATGCTGCATTATGTATAAAACCGACGTCACCCACCAACCTCCTGTACCTAATTTGTCAAAGCATCAAAACTTCACAGCACCTGTGCTCGAGATGCGTAGCAGAGGTTCGCAAACGTTGAGATATTACCTTTCACATGCAATTTCTTACGGCTCAGCGCGGGGTCGAGACGTCTACGTCTGGTCCAATCAACATGGCCGTCCTCCTAATTATGTTTACCATGTCTCCTTCCAGGAACCGGTGCGGATCCGCTCAATCTACGCTTTAAATGTTTGTCGGCCCTGATTTATGTTGAGTAAAAAGTGGGAAGTTTTCCGGGTTGGTCGCCACAGATTTGACTCTTCGTTGTACGGACTATTTAAAAAACGTTTAAATGAAGTCACTACAAAACTATTCAAGTCAAAATGCTACATGTTTTGACTCGATTCCAATAGTTTTCTTAATATTTTTATTTCAAACTCTTTAGTATGTAAAATGTCTTCTGAGAAACGTTTAAATCTCGTAGTCGTTTTCGTCTCCTTTATTTTTCGCAAAACCATCATAAAGTGAATGAATTAGCATACCTAATTGTCCCTCTAAACGAGAATAAAAAACTGAAGACCCTCCCAGAATCTGGGGAGATTTCTCCGAGGTAATCAAAATTTAAGAATATTTTAACAGCCACATGCAAAGCTGGGCTTTTCAAAAGGAGAAAAATATCAACGTGAGAACAAAGATTTATAAAGGTACGGGCGTGATAAGATGAGGGATTTCGAAATTAAAATACTTTAATTAACGTCAAAAAAGATAATATAAAAGAAATAATTGAGACAGCCTCAAATCAGCTTTGCGGAGATTATAAAGTTGAGTCCACGGAGAGAATTTCCATATACGCGTGAAATGAGCCTTTTTCAATTCCGAAAGAGATTTGAGGGCGAGTTCTATTGTGAGCTCATCCTAATTCTCCTTTGATTTTCTTATTGTAAAGATGACATTTTTGTTACCATTTCGTTTTGACATCAAGGAAAAGTAATATTACAGTACACGTAGGTATATTTTATTTTTTTCAAAATTCAAATTTCTTTATATGTCTGATTTTTCTTAATTTACAAGTGTTTGGCCTCTCCTGTTAAGTTTTGACAACCTGTGTTAGGAGAGACCGCTCTTTCGTTTGTTATATGAAATTTATAGTATATATAAATATTTAATAGTTAGTAGTAGTAAATTTTAAGTTAGTAGTTAATGTGCGTTTTTGTTATGTGACCAGTTTATAAGTAGTTAGTATGTAGTTCTTAATTTAAAGTGGGTAGTTTATAAGCGTGTTTATGTTTACGTCATGACTGAGTAAGTGCTCCGTTTGTTCATAATCAAGTTTCTTTAGCCATGTTATTATACATTTTTTACATTTATAAAGTGACACTTTGTAAATATTTTTAATTCTATTAATTCTGTTATAAATTGTGATTGAGTGTAGTTATATTAAAATGACCCATGACTGTTTTAATTACTGAAGTATTTTCCGTATTACTTATGTTGTTCTTACTCGACGGCGTAAAAGAGCCGAAAGCCTCCTTTCGGCTGTTGTTGAAATTGTGCATTTACTCGTATGTATACCTACGGCCTAAACGCCTTGATGAATTTTGATAAAAGAGGTGTCGATTAATTTATGTAGGGGATGGTCACTGAAGTTGGTGTCATAATCATATAAATACTAGATGCAACATGTAAAGTGAACCTCCGTGGAAACTAAAGTTGGACCTCCTCATGTGACGTATCGTATTGAAATCAAATTGAAAGGAAACCAGGTTTTGTATTAATTTTAAGTATTTTTTTTATTATTATGGTGTATAATAAAGTGATATTGTATCGTATATGTCCAATAACTTAAAAAGGGTTAAAGACATATTAAGGTGCGTACTGACCGACGTTACGGGGCGTAAAGTTACGGGATGTACCATTTGCAGCGAGTATGTTACGTTACGCCATATCCATGTTTATCCATGTAACATGCTCGTTGCTCTCCCGTGCTCCAAAATCTTTGCCACTCGTAGTAACGTACTGACTGAGGTGCGTAACACTCAAAGGATTCGCCAAAATACCGACAGCAGGGTGGAGCAACGAGCCGCTCGTTGCTCGTTGCGAGCGCCTTGTTTCCCCGTACTGACTGCACGAACGCCCGCTGTGTAACATTACGACCCGTAACGTCAGTCAGTACGCACATTAATATTTTGTAATTTTTACCAATATTCACTGAATCAGCTTGGTGGATCCTGACCCAGCATGGCCCATCCTCTCTTTCTGAGAGAAGGCTTATGTCCCAGCAGTGGGAACATAATAGGCTGAAAATGATGTGAAAATGATGCGTATCATTGAATAGGTATATTAAAATGAAAGTGAGGTTTGGTATAACATCTTTTATTCATAAATGCTATTTGCTTTCGGGTTTATAGCTTTTCCCGGTTGAATCAGTTTTTTTTCTACCTAGGCAAGCGTGCTCTATCGTAGACCATATCATCGCTTAACATCAAGCAAGATGGCGATCAAGCATAAGCCTATTTATTAATTTACAACCAAAATAACTCATTGGTAAGTTTAGTGTAGTTTACGCGCAAACTTTAAATCGTTGATCATGACATTTTATCCCAAACAAATAAAACTCATGCAAAATGGTTTCGTTTCATCTGAAACTACACTCATGCTATTGGCTAAACCACTTGGTTCTAGTATCCTTCAATAATCGTAGCAACATAAATAAAACAAAAGTAAAAAAAAAAACCGCTGGCAATAACTCTATACCTTTATTTTATATTTTATTTCGCAAATGATCGGCTTATGCCGCCCCATCAATTCGAACGTTGTAACAGGATCAGCCAGTTGACGCGTGAATCGTATTTATAGAATTTCCATTAAAAATATAACAGAAGAACACGAACAACAACGTTTTCGTTTGTATTGAGAGAAGAAAGGGGAAAAGGCCCTGGATTGACGTCACATTTGTTGATAAGGTGTTGTACCGGGAGTTCAAATATGGACAAAAAGGGCTGAAGAAAATGAAATATATTATTTAACAGGTTTTGTAAATGTTATTTAAATTCAAAGTAAAGACCTTTTTTTGGAGCGCGCTTGCACTGACAACCTTATTTTTATAAATTACTGTTGCCCGCGGTTTCGCTCGCGTAGTATAGTCCAATAAAATATGTTTTTTTTTTTAAATTTTCTTTTATACAAACCTTGTCCTGACAATATCAAACACAAAAAGAATTGTCCAATTTGGTACAGTCATTCGGAAGTTATGCGCGTACATATATTTCTACGATTCATTTTAATTTGTATAGAATAGATGTCATTTTTGCAAGTTCTATAATAGTCTCAAATTTTGTCTGCCTTCAATGGGAACCCCAGTGAATAGGGTTATATTTTTTCTGAGTAAAGTTCGACATTAATCAACCTCCACAGTTTGTTTGACTTCCTCTCTGTACGTCAGTACAAATATTTCCGCATCTCCCCCCATGTAGGTAGGTGTAAGAAGGAGATTTATTTTTCTTATTTGCCCCTCTTACGCGCTAGAGAGTGCCATTTCGCCCCGGGCACCGACAATTACGGCGCAGTACTAGACGGCTAATACAAATCGTGGGCTCCGGGGTGCGTTTATCCGAATTCACTCACACAGAAGAAAACAAACTATGTAATATAACATTTGATTTATTTGTATATGCGTTTGGGGTAGGAAGTTGTCAGTAAGTATGACTGTATGTTAGTAACTATTTTTCTCCAAAACGTCAGAACCGATATGATTACGGTTTTTTATAGCAAGTTCATGTTTGATCAAAATCTTTTTTATTTTTATGCCATAGGTGGAAAACAAGCAGACGGGTTGCCTGATGGTAAGCAGTCACCGTCCCTTATGGATACTTGTAACACCAGAGGCGTCACAAATACGTTGCCAACCCTTTAAGACTCTATTACCTGTCCAGCGTTTTAAAATATAATTATGTTATTTGCCGAACAAGTCGTAAATTTTTAAAAGTTTAAATACTTGTATATACTTTGACTGCCCCGGTGGTTCAGTTGGTAGTGAACCTAACTTCTGTGCTTGGGGGCGTGGGTTCGATTCCCATCTAGGACAAACATTTGTGTTTGTTCTATGTCTGGGTGTTAATATCTATTTAAGTATGTATTTAAAAATATATATGTACGTATATCAGTTACTGGCAGCCATATTACAAGCTTTGCTTAGTTTGGGGTCAGATGACCGTGTGTGCATAAAATTCCCTGATATTTATTTATTTATTATTTATTTATCGTTAGTGTTGGGTATTCGATCTTGATATTTAGTCTCACTCAAGCGCTATCCTGATGTATAACTATCTAGGTCTCTTCAGATCAGAGCAAAAAGAGTTCCAAGTCTGAGTGCTTTATTTTTGAATACATTGGCGTCGTCGGAGAATTCCATCAGGTGAGTGTAGTCAAACGCGGATATTTCCAAAATGAAATGTAAAAAACGTTTCTGTTGAATAAAATTGTTAGATTAAAATTTTAAATTTAAATACATATTTATTTATATTACACGGGAATTACTCACGTAAGATTAGGCCGGTTACTCCGACTATAGTTTCAATCGCATTCGGCGATGAATACAATTTCTCATACAAATGAAATTTTACTAACAATCAAACCTATAACAATTTTACAAACAATCAAATATTTGTTTTTTACTTAAAACGTATATGCAATAAGGTAACGAGAATTTTGCAAGCAATATGTCGTTATTAGGGACAGCTTAGCACTCTAGGCAAATTGGAATACTTACTTTTAGTAAAAATCACGTTGCCTGGAGAATGGCAAGAAGGCATAATTAGTTCTCCATTTGCCTAATATATTGGCGCTCTTTCGTTTCGTTCGAAAACAAGCAAAAACGCTGAACTCTCAATTGGCAAAATTGGTGAACGTAATTTTACTATAAACTTGTTATTTGCTTTGCCTCTCCTGTTTCGGTAGTGCATTCAACTTTTCACGCTTTTAATTTATTTTTTGTAAAGTGCTCAAAGGCACCAATTTGTTCGTCGGGAGTGAAATTTAATTGCTATTGAACTGTTCTATTGTTGAGTTTGCAAAGTATTTTACTTTATAATGTCTGTAGCAATGTCATAATATGACATTGATAACTGTGAATTATTGTAAGCTACGTGAAGCTACGTAAAGTTTGTAGCAGCTACGAGTACTCGTAGTGCTGCTACGCGATGCCTTCTACCCTCTGCTTGGCTGTTAATATCATGATTTCACTAAACCATGGTAAAACAGATGATTTCAAGACTTCGAGCTCATTTTTAAATTACTATAGAGTCAGGTATATCAAGTGTAGGAACAAGCTGTTAAACAAAATAACAAGCTACAACTCATCGCAGTCATGTCAGAGCGTTAGCAGGCTTCGATCACCCGTCAGCGTATAACCAAATTAGAGCAATTTAAGTCAGGAAATTGGTAGCGCTATCGGGCGCTCCAACGCCGACGGTGCAACGGAACGCTGCCGCACTGGCATTTCAGAAATCCACCGTTTCGGCAACCCTAATGTCCGAACAATGCACGAATCTGGACGGCCAGATCCAAGTTCCCCCGAAGATAAACGACAACCGTGGAGCGTTGTAACAACTGATTGATATACGGCCGATGATATCGTACCTACTATTAGTCTATTGCTATCGTATCGCCGAATTCCAGACCCGCCTCAACTACAGTTCGAGTACTGTTGACATAACATGATGTTTAGATAGAGGCGAACCGAGGCTTTTCTACTATTTGATTTGGTCAAGAGGTTTCAGTAAAACGATGAGTTTCAGACGTTGCCATGAACCAATACTGAAGGATTATGTATCTAAGAAACTTTTTACATTTTGTAAGCTCAATAATTGAATAATGGTTTAGGTTTTGCTCTTCGCATGGATAGTTTGCTAATAATATGGTAAATAAAGCAGCTTACACCGAAACAAAAGAGTCACTAAACCTTTAAAAAAGCAGGATATTCAGTCAAACTGAAGATATTCTGACCTCCTAGGAAGTCAGACAAAGCATTTAAAATTAATTACCAATTAATAGAAGCAAGTCAAATCAAAACGTTTGAAAGCGTTTGCACAAAGTCAGATCGAGGCATATGCAGCCATTTGCAACTATATTCAAAATTCCCGACAACAGTCGCAGTCAAGACTTCGGCAACATGTCATGTCCACACTCGATACAAAGTTAAGAGCATGTGTTGAGATAATAATAAGTAATCGTGCAAGTTGCATCGGAAGACGCACCACTTGCCTCCTCCAAGCGACGGTCAGAGTTTGGTCTGGTTCGACGGCTGAAACAATAGCAAATCAAGCATGCAACGGAACTTCCTCAAAGACACCCTCTTGTGCGTGCGACGCTTAGTGAACGTCGAACTTATATTGGTCGGGAAACTTCAACGTTCGTGAGCCTCGACCAGGAACTTAAGGTCTCTGCAACACTTCTCTTAATCAAAAATCAACCTGCATCCTTACTAATACATCATCATGCATTAACTAGAAGAATGTTATAAAAACCCATTTATTATTCTCACGCTACCAAATCTCAAAATAATACACGACGAAAGAAAATATTTTTACTTAAACATCCAACCGAAATTCTTGTGAATAAAGTTGTCCGCTTAACATTAAATATAAGATCGCTTTAGCGAGGCAGATAGACAGATAAAGACGGCATACATTTTCATGAGAACAGAAAAAAATAAAATATAAGCAGGCGAAATTCTGAGGGCCAAGTGTGCGTTTTCCGTTGACTGGGGACGGAGATTGGCAGGCGGAGGTCGCACAGCAACAAGGGAATAGGGCTTAAGGGACACCGACGCGGGAACAAAACGGTACCTTGTTACCATACACTGCGGTCAATATTGCTTTATACGAGTGACTTAGATAAATAAGTGTAATCGGCGCCGGGTTCACGATTACACCGGTCGTTCGCCTAATTAATTTTAAAGTCAGCATCTTGGCCGCCGCAGCGCCGAGTTTCAAGTGGATTCGGCTGCCATTTAGTTACATTTATGGAGGTTTGTTCTCACAATTCCGAATTTTGATTTCAATTTTGTTGTTGTTTAATAAAAGTTTATTTGAAATTAATTTTCGGGGAGAATATTTTTTCTGACAATCGGTAGCGTTCTAAAAGTTAAAGTTTTTTATTTTGACACTTGTATTGTTTTATATAAAGTTTTTGTAGCTAACAAACTGTGCTTGAAAACAGCTTATTTGATGTTTTGTCGGTTTTATCAAATATTGTAGCACATAGAGTTTGGATTTTGACCTGAATCACATATGTAGCTACCCGATAATATTGCTGGGTGACTGAAAGCGACAGATTTTAGACTTGAGAGTGGTAACTAGCCATCACTACAAAATGCCATGCTATAATTTCTTTTCTACCTTCTTTCACCAAAAAGTCAAGTTTGTTATTAAATTTCGAACCCACACATTGTGGCGTAGCCTTTGTACGATGATAGCTCAGTGGTAGTGACCACTGAGCTATCATCACTATAAAATTAAAAGAAATACAATTTTTTTACCATATTCGATGGTCAATGGTCGATGGTTTGGTGGTCTATATTAATATGCTATGAAAGTTCACATATAATATGTTTTTTTTTTACTTGTGACTGTATAGCAAATATTCACACTATTATTATGAATTTGTAAGTGTGTGTTTCTCCGCATTCAACTCCGTAACGGCTAAATGAATTTGGATAAACATTTGTATAAATTCCTCTTTTTATGCTACCTTGTATTCTAAATAATTGATTAAAAACAAAGCAAGACGGAGTCGCACGCGCACTCACCTTGAAAAAGACCGCCAAATGCGGTTGAAACTATTACCGCAGTAACCGGCTTAATCATGCGTGAATAATTTTTGTGTAACCTAACATTTTGTTTACCTATAGGTAAACAAAATGTGTGAAAACCACATTAGTTTCCATAATAAAATTGAGTACGTGTTGAGTAACGGGTGAAATCAGGGGGAACAGCTAGTTAGAACAATAATCTCTTTATTGAGAGAGAGCGAGACTGTGCAGAAAAGTTAGACAGCCTTCCTAGATTACATTTTATATTTTCTTCTCATAGCGCGAACGTGTAAGAGATACTTAATAACTTGAGCACCACTTTGTAGCAAACAGGATTTGGCAAATTACCTTAACCTTAAAACTGTTTCTGAAAATGTATGCCCGGAAGTCATTTCGTGTACGTGTTTGTTTTAGCTTAACCGGTTTAAGCTCCATAAAATTAACTCTATGCCATCTGTTCTTTTTAAACTGTATCCGTCTACAGGCACGTTATCTCCATTACTCTCTGTTCTTCAGCCGTACTTTAAATAATCCCGATGAAGGAATGCTCACAGAGAAATCTCACGATTGCCATTATGCATGCGATAGGCAAGGCTGCGTCGTGACGAACAAAATTTGCGACGACCGTTCGGCCCATAAATCCGACGGGTTCCTAAATCCTTGAAAGGGCACCGTCGAGCAGCTTTCATCAGAAAATTCTCCATTATCTGGAGGAAATCGTTACCGGGGTCGAACCTCGCCCACCCTCGACCCGACAGGCTTTCATTTACGGCGTTGCGTGCACGCGTCCCCGCGGCCTTTGCTTCAGGTGGACGCAGTCATTGTGTTCGGTATTTAAGTGGCTCATTTGATATTCTGAGACAGTTTGCATTCGAAAAGCTCGAATGTGCGGTCGAGGGTATCGATATATCGAAAGCGAAGGCACATGTCTCGACGTGGCAGAGAGCGGGGCGAGGCTGCGTAAGTACACACGCAACGCGGCAGTCACAACACCGCGTCATGAATTTCATGGCACGTGACTCGCCGGCGTGATGCCGAGCCGTGGAACTTCTCGCTCTACACGCACACGCACGCATATCGAATCGCGCCGAGTTTGCGCAATGTTTATCCACAAATACACTAATGAAGGCACCTACAAAAGCGACTAGATTGTTAATTAAACTTGCTCAAAATGTGACACCCTTACGAAATGACGCCGGGCCGGGAGCACAATGCACGGCTTCAATGTTATTGAATTAATTTGTAATCAGAATTCTCGGTGTGCGTTCTCCAAGGTAATAATGGTTTTACGCACATACATTATTTATTATCTGCTTCTTTAGGTTTCGTGTGCGTACATTTAGTAAATTAGCGCCCTTAAACATAATGTGGCTCTCCAAGGGTTCATTTCGCGTAAGTAAATGTGATTTTTCTTCTGAATGTCTATTTATATAGCACGGATAATCTATTCAGAACAATTTATTTAGCAACAGAACAAATTAAAACCTTGTGCAAAATTTTGTCTATGAAACTATATGGACAACAGTAATTTAATAACATTAATTTTGCACTCCATTATCTACCAAGGCTTCAGTGGAAATCTAATCAATCAATTTCTTATCGTATCCCATTTTTAATTAGAGCAATTCCAGCTATATAATATTTCATAGACAAAACACAAACGTAATTCAAAGGACCCCCATCATTAGGCTGCCGACCAAAAGGAATAACCATTCCCTTAATCATTATTCTTAAAGACTCTTCATTAAATTCCTTTTATCTTTCTCGAGATATTTCCTTCGTTTGGCATCAATCACATTCACTCCGAAAAACTCATTGGCTTTATTCTAAACTCTCATAATAGGTAATGAAGGTCTCGATCGTCGCGGGCGGCTGAAGGCGGCTGCCGGGGCCGATTACTTTGAGAGCTGGCACAATGTCTCCCGCCTGTAGCCAATGTTGAATCCTGCAAAGTTCCTTAGTCCGCATCCACGCTAGATACGGGGCTAATTACGACGAAACTTTTGTAGATAGACACCTGCGCTGACTCGCGACCGCCAGACAAAGACCAAGTTATCTCAGACTTACAGGCACGTCAGCCGCGCACTCGAATATTAACCCTATCCCCGTCGACAAAGACACCTTTTCGCAGAAAGCCAGTCATGAAACGAAACGATAGATTGGTGCTAAGACGACAGTCTTATTCAATATCGACCTGAGACAATAACGGCACAAAGAAATTGTTTCCTTGATTTCAATCTCAGCTTTGTAATTCGACGTCGATTAAAACAACATTAATTTGGTTCAAAGCTTTCATTTAATGGCTTTCATATACAAAACATCATTTGTATCCACATTCTAACCGCTCGGCAGTAAGTGTATTTGTATTATGAATCTATCAGAACCCAGTAAAGTGAGCGTATAATCGGTATAACAGAGTTTGCGAGTTTGACCGACACGCCGCAGTTCGGGGTAACAATATTTAATAATTATGTGCACGAAATGATTTCGCTGTGGGTGAAATTAACGTTGTCTAATAATATAAAATGAGACATGACGGAGCAAATTCAATACACTTTCGGAAAAAGTTTTGTGTAAATTTAATTTTGCGAACGAAGTTGGCATAACTTTGTCTTCTCATTGCTAACACGCTGCGTAGAGCGTTTGAAATTCGTTCGTTAACAAATGCTGTGGGAATATAAATGGTATGCCTCCCACGAGGTTTTAAAACCCGTATTCTCAATTTAATAAACTAGATTAAAGAAGAGGCATGTCATGTTTACATGGAGTTTTTGTTTTACTTGGTTTTAGGCGCTGACTTAGATTTAACTGTCTTTAGTATTTTAGGGTCTAATTTGAAATGATAAAAGTACTTACCGGTCCAAACTGTTCGAAGTAATTCTTTACGTCTTCAAGCGTTGTGGGTGCCGATAGCCCTCCTACGAAAATTTTCTTTGTCCTGGTCACCATCTGTAAAAACGAAGAAGAAAACAAATTTATAGTTTATCAAATAAATGTTGCTTTATCATTAGCTCTACAAAATGTTACTAAAATATTGTGTGGTATATTACAGTAAAGTAACTAAAACCATCCTAAATAAATTAGTGAAGGAGCGTTGTAGTAACTAAGGTAAAAACAATTTTGAACGCAATCCTCTCTCGACGCACGAAATGTTAAAATAATTACCGTTAATATATTATGCAATCCACCCCGCAAAGGTTACCGAGGGATATTTCTGAGGAACGTATAATACATTATAAAGGTTTATTAGAATACCTCTGCCCGAAACTCCCGCACTTACCCCACTACATAAGTCCACTATGCTTGTTAACTAAATACTATTTGTTCAGTCAACTCAGGGGAATTATTCCTTAGTTAAATCTTCTCTGATTTACTTATAAAACCCCGCAAGACTTATTATACGCAAATCCAGTGAAACTCTTTGAATGATCGTTGAAATTCAAGCTAATTTATTTATTCAATGCATATTTTAGCAATCAAAGCGTAGACGTTTAAGGGGGGATTCCATTATAATGTCAATATCTCAAAGGCTGTGTCTTTGTTATTGAATATTTATGCGCCATAAAATGAAGGTGAAAAAATCACTAACTACACTCATCGGTTAACTATACCGGTGGATTTTTCTTTTCCAACATCCGGATCTTCTCCACCATAAAAGTGGAAAAGGATACTTCGATACTATAATTACAATGTCAGAGAGTGGGCGAAGGCCGTGTACAGGTAAGGACAAAAGGGATTCAACCCTGCATTTACGTATCATCTAACCGGTAAAGTTAACGACAAAAGTCAAACAATTAACCCCTTGTGAGCTGATGTGCTGGCGTTTTTCAAACAGCGGTTGCCCGTTCAAAAGCTTGCCGCTTCAGGGATAAATAAATTTCTTATGTGAAACTCTACTTTTATGCTGATTATTCAAATTTTGAATGTTAGCAAACATGGATTTTGCCGTCGAAATAATTTTGTACGTGTCTATACTACAATTTACTTCATTTAGCAACGTCAAACAGGTTTATAATAAGTACAATAATATGTTTAGTTGGCGGTATATTACATTTTAACTAAGTATTAAATAATAATAACGGCCTTCGTTTGAAATGTGACTATAGTACAAATAGCTGTTTCAATTTCTCGCTAACGGAAATTGTGCGAATATGAGACATAGCCATAAGCTATCGGACAGTCGTTTGATTGGTAAAAATATTAGTCTTAGTGAAAAATATAATTATATGTAACTTGTGGACCCGGCAGATGTCTGACCTGCCTGGTAAAGCAGCGCCACCTACCGGGTCCAATTGTGTTTTCAAACCATCCAGGAAGCCATTGAAATATACACACAAAATGTCATCCAAATTGGCCCAGCTGCTTAGGAGGAGTTAGGTGACAAACACACGTACAGAAGAATTGTATAGATAAAGAAGATATGAATACTAAAGAAATGGTTTTAATCGCCAAATATTTTTTTTAAATATAAGCGTTTAATATTTGTGGTCGGATTAGGAAGAGATGTTCTGTCCCTTTCCAGCAATGTCAGCAAGGAGTTTATGTGGCGCACTCACAAGGTCTAGGCTTAATTATTAATTTATAACTAGCATAAAATAATTAAGCCGTTCTGAAACAGACTGTATCAATTGTTTCCAGATTACGTATCATTTTAACGTTACTAATAACGTGGTAGTGAAGACATTTCAATTCTGGCACGGATTGGAATCACGATCAAATATACGTAAATGATGAGTAAGTGCCTCGCCGAGTGGGGTAGTACGTGTCCAAGTGGCGCGCCCCACCCATCCCTCGTGACGCTACTGCCTTTTCCGTGTAAATCTCGAGTGTCGACTGGCGCTTCATTGTGTTTGGACGACTGTCTTCGACACGTATTTTGGTTTATGTGGGTCATGATTACGACCTATTATATATTTTTAGGTTTTGAAAATAAAAATTAATCGGACTTAACCTTTTTACTAGTGCTTTTCTGATGATTATCTATATTATTCCGCTTCTAGAAGCGCTTTCGTAGACGCAGAATTACACTAGAGATTCATCAGAAAAACAGTTTTGAAGATGGACTTTCGCAAATTAACACCTGATTCAATCAACTTTTTACATGTATATATATAAAAAAATTAAACGCTTAATGAAACCGCTGCTTGGTAATCTTCAAACGTTGACCAGAAATTCTTGAATCATGGCTAAGGGCATTCTCGGTAAGGGCAAGTCACCTTGATCAAGAGTGTTTTGAGTATCAAACAAAAAAAAACGGATACACCGCACGGTACGGTTCCGATAGCAGCCGTTTTGGCGTTACGATGCCATAGCAAGATATACATATATATACAGGTACACATTATACAAATACACGTTAAGCTTATAACATCCTTCTTTTTGCGTTGGGGCTTAAAATGACTCTCACTTTTTTTTGTAGCGGGGAGGAAATCTACTAAATATATCTAGCTGTATGGGTACAGCCAAGTTATGTTGAATTGCACCTACTAAAACCCCCTCAGTGGCTAACCTAACATAATTTTACCTTATTAAAATGAATGGTAGTGGTATGACTCTTTTGCAGGGGTCCGCCTGGGGAAGTACCACACCTTTGCCAGTTATTTAACCGCCAAGCAGTAGTGTGCAAACACTACTGTGTTCCAGATTGAAGGGCAATGTTTCCAGCGAAATTACAGGGCACACAGAGATTTGACACCTTATATCTCTGGGTGACGAGCGCAGTGCATTGCCATCCAGGGTTTTGAACTGTTGAAGTTCAAAATTCTGAGTGGCGTTGAGCTGTTATGGGCAAGCGTGAAGAGCCATCAGGCAAGCGACTTCGCTCGTCTCGTCACCAAGTATCATAAAAAAAAAACACAAGAATAAAAACAAAAAAAACCTTAAGATTGAATGAGGCGTTACTTTGCGGAAGTTTATCTTCAAAACTGTTTCTTAGACGAAATTCTGGTCATTTTTTTTTCTTAACACATATTTAGAATATAATATTGCACCAAAAAACTACGGTTGGTTTGACATGACGCTCACATTGACCACGCGCTTACAAAATAAAGGAATATAACCATCAATATAAAAAACCGACTTCATAAAAATATCAGAAGTGGACCACATGGGAAGCACCACCTTTGCAATAAAAAAAAATAATCATCAAAATCGGTTCACCCAGTCGAAAGTTCTGAGGTGACAAACATAAAAAAATAGTCGAATTGAGAACCTCCTCCTTTTTAGAAGTTGGTTAAAAAGATGAAAGATTTATATTTTTGGATGTTTGTAATGAATTAACTCAAAAACAACAGGACCGATTTAAAAAATTCTTTCACCATTAGAATGTCATATTATCCCTGATTAACATAGGCTATATTTATTATTAGAATGTAAAAAAAAATATCTTCACCCGTGCGAAGCCGGGACGGGTGGCTAGTTAATTATATTTATACGTACCAGTTGATACAATGTGTGGAAAAAAATATGTATTACTAAAGGCAAATATTATCCACACAGAGTACGTCTAGAACAAACTTTGTTCAACTTCAATACAATTGCTGAAGCCCATGGAAAATTTGGATTAATACTGGAAAATTCCTTAACCACCAGATTCCCTTCAAATGGTATAAAAATATGGGACCAGTTAATAATCCGATCACATATCATATCTTATTAAAATTTCACGAAGCGATCTGAAACGCTCTCCGAATATCAGCCAAAACAAACAGAGATTCTTCATTCGAGTCCGGTTCATCGGCCCGCGCATAACACGCGAAATAAACTTACGAAATTGCACTTACTAGTGCCGGTTTATGATTATATCCGAACAGAATAAATAACCACACAACACTAATACAATTTCTAAGCAATTACCAACATTGTTGCATCCACTTAAGGACGATTATCGCATAACGAATTCTTTTTATGACGTTCTGAGGAAATGAAAATTATAGTAAAACCGTGGCGGGCCTAATCGATGGATTTCATACGTTTTTAGTTTAGTACCTTGTGGTCGATATACTATGATATACTGTAAATTGGTTGTAAAAAGGTGTGGATGAATAAAGGCGTTTTATAAGCCTATTTATAGTAAAAGCCCTAAAGAATTTTCTATCTTCCCACAACGATATAAGATCCCTCAAAAATATTTACGGTATATAATATTTTTGTATCTAACCACAGACATTTATCACAATAGATACCGTAAGCGCTTCAAGTCATATGAAAACCCTGTGCCGCATTTTTGTACACACCATGGTGACATGGGATCAATTTAGTGGTATTTTAACTCCGTTCGTACAGACAACTGCTTTCGAATAGTTTTCGCAGTTTTTGTATTGACATCTATTTTTTTTTTTTTTATTTATTTAAAACACATAGTACGTTACATTTTGAATTAGTAAGTTGTCTTAAAACCTATGTTAGAAATGATCTGATGTGCTACGATGGAGATTAAATTGAATTATGCGGCGTACTAGTTAGAGCATTTGTCCAACTTAATATAAACCACAAACATGCAAAGTAAATAAACTGGTGGGCTCTATTCTGATAGATGTCTGTTGGGACCTCAAACCATGACAATATAAATAATACCCTTACCTGCGTCATGTCACAATATGTGTAACAAAAAACAATGTCAATCACTACCTACCATTATCGGTTCTGTCACAGTTAATTCAAGAGGGAGAGATAAATAAAAATTCGATTAACAAGCATTTATAAATAGGATTGTAAAGGGTGGTCCTTAGGGATCAACTGTCAGGTTTACCGCCGGCCACGTCAGCCGAAACACTGGCAATTACCTTAAATATGGACAACGCGATGAAATCCCACGAGAAAATTAATATTCACAACATATCCAATTTTTTAATGATTTAAAATATGATCAATTGCTTGGGAACTTTGAAATTTAAATCCGAACACATTCAGTTTAAGAATTTATCTCAATATGCTACTGCTAAAAATGGAATGAAAAATATAATGAAAACGCAAAACATCAAAATTCTGTTACAAAAATTGCAATCGTGACTGAGCCTAAACTGGTAGGTTCCACTATCCCAGTTTATGAAGTTTCAAAATGTTTCGCGCGTGCAACAAACTGCATTAGCCGTTCGCAGCTCGCAGTTATTTTGTTGTGAAAAATACAACAATTTAATTTAGTCCAACTTGACCGCAGACAAACGACAAACGGCCTGAGAACAAAAAGTTACACACACCAATTACTGCGACGAGCTGGCTGCAGCGTCCCTTTACGTGAGAGCTTACGAGATGCACTAACTCAATTCATAATGTACCAGCGGCGTGCAGTGAAATTTTTACGTTTTATCCACAACATGTTATTAAGATAGATGCGGCAGGCAAGTCAAATTGTTTCAAAATCCAGCGTGCCCCATTTTGTGTACCTAATATTATGACGACACGAGAGTTATTAATTATTAATAAATCATGACAAATAATGTTTCACACTCATAGTTCCTTACTTTTACCCGTGTTTTATATTGTTTCTTCTTAAGAGGATTTTGCCGTCGCACGTCTTGTGCGTTTTTCAGTGTCAAGTATTGAAATATTTTCAAGTACACTCATATTTCATACTCATCATTTAAACCTCTGCCAGGCCGGGAATTGAACCCGGGACCTTCGGCTATTGAGGCAGACATGCCAATACTAAGCCAAACCAGTCGTCATATTTCTTGGTAGTGTAATTACATTTTTATGACTAATTGCTTTCGAAGAGTTTTTAACTATGGCGAAATTTAACATTTTTGTATTGAAGTCTGACTTGACGCCAAGACGACGGAAATCGAACAGAATTAAGTTGGAGCATTGATCTAACTTAAGACAAGCCGCGGACTCGCAAATATGGTCAGAACATCGAACACTAAGAACTTGTGTGTATATCTTGATAAAAGTCTGTGGTTTTATCCAACAACGTGGGAGAGAAACGTCATAGGAACGATATTGCACAAAGCGCTTTCAGTATTGAAGCTTCAATACAAGTAGTAAATGATTTACGTGGACGTCACGTACACGTGTAGAACGCCAAGCACACATTATCAAACAGCAACGACCAAATTAACCAGGCATTGGCCAGAACAATACACTCCAGCGTGTGTTATAGGCTGATATTTGGCAGGTACAGACCATTCTCAGCTACGCTAGATAATTTGTTCAGTAAATTAAGCTCATAACAATTTAAGCACTAATAAAATACGAAAGTACCGTCCTTACAGTTTATTTTTACTATCCCTGAAGCTCAACGTGACAACACTCTAATACTAAACACATAAATGCATCCAGCGTCAGCGCTCGTACAATTCCTTCGAATGGTTATTTTTTATTGCTTTAAATCCACTCAACGCTGCACACCTTTTTCGTTCTTTTGAAAAAGAAATTACAGAAAGCGAAAACCAGTTGAAAACATTTTCTTTTCGAGTTATCTGCGTCATGAAAGAGTGAGCATACCACTTATTGTGGCAAAAGCGGTGGGACAATATTAATCAATTTTTACAGAGAGGGAATTTTGGGGGAGGTCGCGCGGGCGAAGGCACAAAGGTCGGCGGACCACCCGCTGACGTTGCATTTCATTTTTGTTTGCCCACAACCTCTGGCTCGCTCGTCTGTTCTTTGTCTTCCTGAATAAATGCGTATTTTGAAGCACCTATTTTTCATTATTACTACACCCACGGGATAGAATGTGACCTCCCTATCATTCATTCCATTTTCATTCTGCTCACTTTTTGCATTTTTGGGGGAGTGGTAGAACGTAAATTGATTTTAGTGTGTGCTTCGTACCTGTGCAGACTTGCTTGTACGATTTGGGCTATCATGACCGAGTTGGCGTGCATTCAGAGTTTATCTTATTGAAGGTGATATCTGTATCTAAATGTGTATCGGTAGCACTTGCTCATGGCTGTGCATTCAGCATAGATAGGGGATGATCCCGTCTTCTCGTGTCGCACACGTTATCTCGTTCACAGCTCATTAGGTTCTCGCACGGCGCGCCTTTGAGCAGATCTGTGTCATTTGTAACAATACGGACCACAAGGATGGCAAATGGTGATTCGGGCTTAGGGTGCTAGTTTCGTTAGTACAGTAGGGAGACGAGACGTAGAGTAATAACCTAGGAGTTGAAACATTGAGATATATCTCTAACGGAAACCTCAAGTAGATACTTTGCATATATTTTTTTATATTTGTCAACTATCAACTTAACAGGGTATCAATATTATAGTTCCTGTCATCTTTCACTTTTGTCAAGATAAATAATCAATTGAACATGAGAGTGTCGGGGACAGAAACAACAAATCAAAAAGGTAATCTTACTAACCAAATCTCGAGTAACATAACTAGTACTGTTTAACTTTTAACTTTAACGTTTGACTGCCTCGGTGACTCAGTTGGTAGCGAACCAGACGACTGCCCTTGGGGGCATGGGTTCGATTCCCACCTAGGACAAACATTCAAGTGATGAACATTTGTGTTTGTTTTATGTCTGGGTGTTAATATCTATTTAAGTATGTATTTAAAAATATATATGTACTGATATATCTAGCCACTGGCAGCCATATAACAAGCTTTGCTTAGTTTGGGGTCAGATGACCATCTGCGCAAAAATGTCCCAAATATTTATTTATTTATTTAATTATCATACAAATACGAGAAAATACTCGTACTAGAACATACGGTACACATGTCGTTGAAGATAAAGTTCACAATTGAAGCGATAACTTACAAAACGACTAGTGTAACGACGGCACCCGCTCTACGTCCACAAGTATCTACCTACGTAAAGTACTAGGTACATTACAGTATCCGCCTTTGCAGTTAGTACTTCGGGAAGCAGAGTGAAATGTAACGGCTAAAATCGGCAAGAGTTGGATTTGTAGAACATTCTCACTGTCGCACAATGCTTCGTCAGCTCGATTTCTTTACTTTTCTTCTTATTCGGCTTCTTGTTTTTTCTTACGTTGCAGTTAAAACAATTTGTTACATCACATGGTCAGCAAACAATTATTATTAATAAATTTACTTAAAGATGGTGTTTTCTTTTTAACACGGTTTTATTAGCTTGGTATGTATCTATGTAACGGAATCTTTGAACGTGATTTTCACCCCTTTCAAAACGACGGATTGATTTGAAACTTTGCACACTTATTAAGGACCGACGACAATGTAATAATTTGTACAGTTTGTCCCATTATCATTAGCAGGATCTTCAGGATTAGCGATTTCAAAGCGTGTTTTTAGTTTTTTATCTGCAAGAAATATTTAGTTTATATTTTACGTTAAAGCGGGTGATCTCCAATAATAAAATGCGAATAATTAAGTATCATCCATTAGAATAAAAAACTATGCAAAACCGAAGTCAGTCTTGTCTCTAAAGTGCCAATTAAAAGGCCGGATCATAAAGTGATTTGTGATATTACTTCTTATTAAGAGTTTATGGTAGTCCTTGGCTTTCAATGTTTTAGAATAATTATTAAATTTAGAATGTGACAAAAGGCTGGGTACAGTAATATAAGTCCTAGCTAGTACAAGTATAAATACTAGGTATAAGTATTACTCAGTTGTGGCGCACGACATCAGACGATGTAAGACACTAACCGCGTACGTACCAAATGGGGGACATTAACGAAACGTTATTGCTTCTTGGCTTGAACCAACACTAGCACAGTATTAATTTCTGTCTAGTAGTGATGCTGTCTGTTGCTGTCTTTGTTGGTTTCTGTGGAGGTTAACAGTTTCTTTGACTTTTGTGACGTTATAAAGTTTTACTGTAAGCTGTTTTGCCGTTTGGTCTGTTTTAAAAGCTACTTGACTTGTACTTTATGTAAACAGTTTAGTAACATTTTAATGATTGCTATATTATATGCCCCGAAAATCCGGTGGGTTATATCGGTAACTTTTGTTCGTCTTCAGATCTCCTCATATCTTGAGGACGTCAACCCACAAGATGGACAGACGACCTAAAAGAGACCGCAGGAAAACGCTGGATGCAGACCGCTTCCAACCAGCCTATCTCGAGTGAATCGGTTTCTTCTGGGCAAGCGTGCTCCATCGTAGACCGCATAGCGCTTAACATCAGGCGAGTTGGCGGTCAAACGCAAGCCTGTTACAGAATAATAAAAAAAAACGATGGGGAAAGCCTATGTCCAGCAGTGGACAGCAGTGGAGTAAAATAATGATGATGATGATGCACCAAAGTTTTAACCATAAAATATCCGTATTTTCGGGAAATAATGTTTCCCGAATCTTTCTAAATTTTATTAACTTTTTGTTGTTTCTAATTTAATCTACATTGAATCCGTAGAGTTATTGGAACAATGGTGTTTAATAAATGTTTATAAAATAATAGAGCCCTAAAATGCAAAAAAAATGTGTTCCAAAAATTCAAGTTCAAATCCCAAAACTTCTAATTCCATTTACAGAAAACACGCACAAACAGGGCAAATACAAGAAAAACGACTCCATGTAAATGAACAAAGTTCGCAGAGTTCCCGTGATCTGAATAACTAACGCGTGATCGATGCGTTGATAAGGCCATGAAAAATTTAAAAAGATTTCTCGTACAATGGTACGAAGAACGGCCGGGATAGGTACGGAGAGCCTCGGATATTGCTTTCTTATAAGTCAGTTTAGAAGCTACCAGGTCAGTTTTATTACGAATCCGTTTTTATTTTGAATTTTATGCTCTAATTTGTTTTCTTTAGTAATTACCTGTTTTAGGATGAGTTTTATTCTTCAGTTTTTCACTGTCCCTGTATATTTGGAGTGAAGTCCTTAAATCAGCCTATCTTTATGCTTGATTGTAAATTCTAATAGGGCCTTCATAGTTTTGACTATGTTTTCCACTAGTTTTCAGTGGCACCCTCTTTCTCGTTTTCTCTTCAGAGACTTGCGAACTATATGGCTATTGTCTAGTTGCATCCCGTGTTCTTTCTCTTTTAACCAACTTAGGGTGAGATGTTCCCAATTCAGTCTCTGTTTTTTATATATTATTCTAGTGCTTACAAATTTAGAAGTCGTTTTGAATTCTGTTTTTATATTTATAATTATCTTATAACTCAATTAATGGCAAGTGATTTTATTAACTAAACAAAATATAAGCTAACACTACAAAAACAGTTAGATGACCCATAGACCGTTACAGGTCTAAAGACAATCCAAATGCTCAAGCGCACTACCAGTTAGCAGCGTACCTAGCATGCTCATGCGTACTCATTTAATTGAATTTAAGGTTTAATTTGATGACTGGGATTTTCAATACTACGATAAAATAAGTATTCTTTTAATGAGGCCCAAATATAAATTCAGGATGATATTGTCCTTATCACGTGTACATAAGTTGCATTTAAAAAGAGTTATTTTTCAATCATTCGTGATCTTACTGAACAATAGCTAACGGAATATAACGTTCCATTACTCGCACGCAGTCGTCGAAAGGCGAACAAAGAGCCACTCCTTTCAATACAGATAAAATCTACACAAAGGATATACGAGTATAATCCTGTAATGCCTTTCATTGCTTTATTATATTCCGATTGTAATTTCTATCGATTTTATTATCAGCCACGAGATTAGAGGTAGGTATTGAATGATATTTGCGAAAATGGAAGTCTATCGTGAACTAAGAAAGTTTTTCGTGAAAATTAAATGTTTTGCCTTCAATCTTTCTAAAATATAGGCAGAAAATTTTCAATTATTAAAAAAGCTGCAGCTTTTTTATTTTTATTGATAACTAAAATGTATGCAATTGAAATTATTCCAATTAAGTCCACTTGTTTAGTTTATTACCATTTATCTTGAACATTTTCTGCCCATATTTTAGAAAGATTGAATGTTTTGCACATTTAATTTTCACGAAAAACTTTCTTAGTACACGAACTAAAAGAGACCGCAGGAAAACGCTGGATGCAGGCTGCTTCCAATCAGTCCCTTTGGAAATTGATGGGGTAGGCCTATGTTCAGCAGTGTACGTCCTATGGCTGAAATGATGATGACGATGAAAAATAATAATACTGTTTTAAACTATAACGGTTGTTCACTAAAGATATATGATTATTAACAAGATATTTACCGTGTTTCTGTGCATGGAGCTCCCGATAAATAGGCGCAGTTTAATGCTCTATATTCACGGAAAGACTGAATATTCCCGTTAATAATCATATAACAGTGATACAAAAATCAACTTCGAAATTAGTAAGCGCACAAACAAAATTATTTGCATCGCAAAATCAACAGGCGCTCGAAGAAAATTATTCTTATTTTTGGACCTTCATAGTTATAAGTCTCAAGAGTAATAAAAAAAACGTAAATCGGTTTGTAAATGACGGAGTAATTGGTGTACATGCATTTAAAAATAAACCGGCCCAGTATGAGTTAGGCTCACGCACTAAGGGTTCCGTGGATATTCGACAAAGAACCAGAGTCATCGACATAGCTATTAAAATCTGCAAGTTAAAGTGGCAATGGGCAGGCCACATCGCTCGAAGAACCGATAAACGATGGGGAAGAAAGGTTCTTGAGTGGAGACCACGAACCGGAAGACGCAGCGTAGGTAGGCATCCCACTAGATGGACCGACGACATCGTGAGAGTCGCGGGCATCCAGTGGATGCAGATGGGGATTTAAGGGGGAGGCCTATCTTCAGCAGTGGAAGTCTTATGGCTGATGATGACTAAGGGTTCCGTACTACTACAATATACAGAACCCATCCAAGGACTGTCCGCGCCCGACATTGCTTAACTTGGTGGTGAACAGAAATTTGTCACTGACTCACACTTAGATTTTACTCTTACGATATTGTTATAGTGTATTTTTTTTTTTAATAAAAAAATAGGCTTGAGTTTGATAGCCAACTCGCCTGATGTTAAGCGCGATGCGGTTTACGATGGAGCACGCTTGCCCAGAAGAAACCGATTCACTTGAGATTTGAAGACACCCAGATTGTAACCATCGGGGAACATCCATTCCAGCAGCGCATTCCACAGACTAGCAGTTCGCATAATAAAAGTGGAATCAAAGCGCTTCGTACGGGTTTTCAGAATATCAACCATGAAGCGGTGTCGATTTTACGACATGTTGAAATGCAGTATTATTTTTCTTACAGAACTTCCTTAACAATTTTTACACAACGGCATACTTCAACAGTTTACCACAGCCTACGCGAGTCGAAACAATAGCAGCATTTAGCCACCTAAAATGTGAAACGGCTGTGCACTCTGTCATCGAAAACCATTCCGAACAGAATGCATGCACGATTCCATACGCAAGAGTTTAGTCATTTTTAGAGCACTGTACGTATTCACTTTGTTTTATGCAAGGCATTGAGTGGATGAAAGCGAGACGTCGGGACGCCTTGTCGCTTACTCCCCCTTCTTGCTAAATGCAGAAACTATGGCTATAGTAACCCTAGGCTATTGTAAGATTGACTGGGGCTTTGTTTGAGCTATAGGGACGGATGTGTGGGTGTGCTCGTATGATGAGTGCGCATACGTAGAGAGCTTTTTTGTTTACACTTTTAGGGCTAAATTCGAGGGGAGAAAACCGCCTAACGGCTAGGACTTTCAAGGTGAAATTAGGGTTGACTAAAGGGTAGACTTTTATAATCAAATTATATAATTAGACGTTACCCAAGAAAATAAAGAGTTACAAAATGGGTTTCTATGGACAAGCGTTACATAATAGGCCGCATCATCGCTTAACTTCTCAAATTGGCGATCAAACACAAGCCTATTATTAAATAAATAAAAAATGCACTTTAAATACCTATTCTATTTTTATGGATTGGCATAAATTTAAAGTATACATAGGCGTTATCCCCAGTGAAGGATTTATCATTGCTTTAAAGCATTTTTACAATAAATACCGAAATCCGATATTATAAAAGCAAAGCTCAATGCGAGAGTTTTATAAAAATCCATTGGAAAATGTATCAGTAAATCAAAAATAATTCTAAGCGGTAGATAATGATGTACGGGGGCGCGGCTGAAGAAATCGAAATGAACTTTTACCCAAGTAAATTTTAATGTAAAGATTCGTTTGCCTATTAAAAGTGAAGGATACAAGATACTCCAAATTTTTCTTTTGCTTGGCATAATCAAATAAAACTTGATTTTATGTTTCGAGTCAAATTATAAGCCGAGGGGAGGGCGAAATAAAAAGTGAATAATGAATGCGGAGGCCGAATCCGGGTTCTCGCGACCGTAGCAATTATTTTGTTTCGAGTACCATCAACATGGTTCGTTCTTTCAAATTTTCATACATTAAGCAAATGTCGAGAATACGTAATAAGGGCCTAAATGTTGTAAGCCGACGCGGGGTTGCCATTGTAACACAAGGGGAGTGGACAATCACTGGTGCTTTTAACGTGAACTTGAACTTCCTGGTTTATTCTTTTTTTTTCTACGCACATTTCTGTTGAAAAGTATAAATGTTAAGTCAAAATAGGCGCATGTTTAAAAAAAATACGATGTTTAACGTTTATCTAGAGATCCTAACTACATTATCTAAATATAGTGTAACAGCGCATTTTTTCAATACCTCAAACATAAACACATATAGTAGGTCCTGTAACAAAATCTAGTGTCAGTATGTGTGTAGTGTTTTCGCGTGTATTTACACACGCTAAATTTAAACATAACACCTGGTAATAAGGTGAATATCACGCGGAGCTAAAGCAGGCAAGCTAGCGCCCTATATTAATATCCAACATAACAGTAGTTAACAATTTCTAGCATACTCAACTGGAGACACCCCATGCGGCCGCGGTCGAATAAAACAACAATCAAATAAGGATTACTATCACTAAACAACTCTTCGACGTCACAACAACCCGCTGACTTACAAAAAATGTACGCCATACCATTTAGTTGGGAGTAAATAAATAAAAACTGCAGACCCAAGTGTAGTGTAAAGCTGAGACGCATACTGAGACTGCTTACAAAACATGCAATATCTATGAATGATTTCTGACTGAATTCTATACCTATCCTGTACACGTATTTTTTCGGCTCTAAAACCAAAACATTCAAAGGGACATGAGCTGTATTACAAACTACAGACAGTGTAATTTAGCTCGATAGTTTTAACCAGGATTGAGCGTTTTCGTCTACACATCGCTCGATAGTGTTGACGAACAAAATAAGCTCCCCTCCGGCGGGAGTGCGGTGTCAAGAGGCTATAGGATTAAACTTAAACTGGGTTTGCCCGCAGTTTAATTATACAAAAGGTATACGTACAACTCACGTAATTGTGCCTCCACTGACAATGTCAGAAATTAGTTTAATTATATGTTTAGATCGTAAATAGAATATAAGAGTGGATGTGATGTGACATCAAAGGACACACTGAAAAATTCTTATCCTCAGAAAAGGGACTGAAGAGTTCTTACCGCATGGAATTTACACAAGCAAATAGTAAATAAATGTTAGAAGAACCTTCATGTGTTTGGTTTTATGTTGGTTTCATCAAATCAACGTAGCATCAACTTAATTTACTCCTAAATGTGACAACTGCGCGTACATAATTATACCTTTTGGATGATTAATCATATTTATAAAGCTTATTTATCTATCAATCTTAAAAAAGTTTAAGAATGAAAACTAACAAAGAAAACTTTTGCACTTTTACGGCGAGACTAGACCAAAGTCAATAAATTTTAAGCGTTTTCAAACGAGCTTGCTGAAAATAGAAAACGTTAATATATTTCGAGATAATGCGATCATAATATCTCTTTTGAAATTTAATATAATGGATATGAGAGAAAACTTATATTTTATTAGAGTTTTATAAATATATTAGTAAAGTCAAAGTGGGCAATACATTTTCTACAAACAATATTTAAACCACCCTAACAATATATATTATACCACCAATATGTACTAAAACCGCTATTTTGACCTAAAACGGTTAATTAATCTTATAACAAAGGTGTAAAATAAAAATGATATGAATTAATGGAACATTTCTTCGGCAAAATGTTTATAATGTATTTAATTACCAAAAGTCATAATAAAAAAGAATCTTCATCGCTAATTGCCTAGCCTATGAGTCTGATGTGATGAATCTCTAACGGATGAATAGACGGATCGCAGGCACCCCAGCCAGCCCCCTATGCGACAGATTTCACCCTCTCTCCCCTTCGATGGGTGCGTTTGACGCATGATTTATTTGCCGTGCCAGTGGAGTCCACAACTCCGAGTGCAACAACAAAACCATTCCGCCAGTTGATTAAGGAGCAACCATATTTTAAGACAACAATAGACATAAAAGAATGAGACTGTTGCGCACAGTTTCTGATATCTACCAAAACAGTTCGCCACTCTATGTTTGATTAAGAGCGCACTGAAATAAGACGAACGTACGAAGTTTTATGATTTGTAAGACATAAAACTAGTTAAATGCTCGTCTAGCGGTCGTGTCGCAGCATTTCCGATACCGGCCAGCTGACTTCCCAGAACATGGTGCGCTTCCGTATAGTAAGAATCATCATCATCATCATCATCAGCCTGCATCCGTCCACTGCTGGACATAGGCCTCTCCTAATGCACGCCACTGAACTCGGTCGGCAGTTTTTTGCATCCAGTTTTTACCCGCCGTTTTACGCAGGTCGTCACTCCACCTGGCCGCAGGGTGTCCTACACTACGTTTACCTAAACGTGGTCTCCACTCCAGAACTCGTCTACCCCATCGGTTATCGGTTCTTCGGGCAATGTGACCGGCCCACTGCCACTTCAGCTTACTAATCCTTTGAGCTATGTCGGTAACTTTGGTTCTATGTCGAATCACTTCGTTCCGAATTTTATCCCGTATAGAAACTCCGAGCATAGCTCTCTCCATAGCTCGCTGAGCGACTTTAAACTTGTGGACCAACTTAACCGTGAGTGTCCACGTCTCGGCACCGTAGGTCATAACGGGTAGGACACACTGGTTAAAGACCTTTGTCTTGAGACACTGTGGTATGGACGACGTGAAGACCTGACGAAGCTTACCAAATGCTGCCCACCCAAGCTGAATCCTTCTATTGGCTTCTTTCTCGAAGTTGTTCTTACCTAACTGCAGAGTTTGTCCTAGGTATGCGTACTCTTGAACAACTTCGAGGTGAACGCCATTAACTACTATCGGCCCCGGGTCTATTTGACTATTGAGCAAAGCTATAGTAAGAATGGCGACGAGCATCTTGAGTGTAGGATTTTTAAAGACTTCAAGTTCGTCTTAATGACTTAAGTTACTGGTGCCAAATTGAAGCTTAAGTTCGCAAGTTAATTGTAATAGGGTTCAAGGGGATGTCGGAGAGACGAGCGTTGCGCAGGCGCATCGGGAGCGCCTCTCGAGCACGCGCCGCCACTTGAGCGCGCTGAAGCGTCCACTCGGCGCCCGCCGCGTCGTATTGAAAAGAGGCCTAGTACCGAGCCGACACCGCACTGAATATTCGCTCGACGTATCAAAACCATAAAATGCAAATCTATGCACTGCGGTCGTCCAAAGTACTCAGCGAACGTCGCGCGCGTAGCGTTTCATCAAATGCAACATGAGCTTAGTTATCATAATGCTTCTTTTTTTAAGCTATAATTCGACTAATCACCATGGTTCTATATCGACAATCAAAAGTAAAGTAATATAACCAACATTACAAGCGTATTCATAGAAGCTTAATTATAAAATGGAGAAGACACTCATACATTCGCTTTTGTCTACCCTAGAGGTTTACGTCTGAATTGGCGAAACACACAAAATTAAATTACAACATCCATCTAGCTGGCCTAATAGAACCCCGGACACGTTAATAGAAAACGCAAACGAGTGCGGTGCGACATGAGATGGAAACGCGAGGTCGCAGGACGCGTCCCGACTCCCATCGTTCGCTCTACGTGCGCCACACAAACTTGCGCACACCACGACACGAATGCTCCAATTTATAATGCGGACAAGCCACACTGAAATGGATTTACAGCTGCAAACTTGCTTGTCTTTGATGAGGGTCTATTTCGAGATGCTCGCCGAGCGCACCGACATTCCAATATTTCGAGTCGATATATTATTATTACGTTCGAATCCGGATCGATGCCGTGTTATAAAATTTATTACGCACTCGTCTCTTCGACGTTTCTTATTTGTAAACAGGCGCTTGAGCAACTCCTCGTGGGGCCCTCGATAATGTTTGATGTCTCGTTAAAAATAAGACTACCCGTCCATCGACAAGCATAAATCCGTGACTAATTTGTCGAGAGACAGGTCGAAAATCTCAAAATAATTTCAGCTGACGTCCGATGTTAACTTATGATTAAAATTTTAATGAGATTAACTAAGAGAGAAAACGTCGAGGCGTATCTCAAAAGTTAATGCACCTGCGTTTTATTTTTTAGCGGCGTTCGGAGTGACGTTCAATTTAGATACGAAAGGATAAAATGGGGCACGGGGCTCTTTAGAATTCTACTCTAATTTCACGTTGTTTAGGTACGGGTCGTAAAGTCAGTAAGCTAAATGGTTCGGTTCTAACGGTTTGTTGCAGATTTAGGTGGCATGTTTAAGTTTCGTGTAATCCGCTGTTGGTAAAGTAAAGTCCGCAGTGTCTTTTAGGCACGACTACTCAGTATGCAAGCGTTTTCCTGCACATCCGTTGTACGCGACCGCGGAAGGACTTCCGTACACAAAATACTATGTTTCAGTTCTTTTAGAATTCCTCGTTGCAGTTGACTCTTCGTGCGGACATGTTGCGACAACAACCAGAAAATATATACTAACATACATACTTAGGATTTTTCACTGAATTATCTAACAGAAAGTTTTACTTTTAAATAGTTCTTTAGTGGGGAAAGACAATGTTTATTTGTCAGTTTGTGGTTACAGTTTTGCCATAAACTTGATTGTATAACAAAATACTAAGAACTGAGTATTTTCTTTTAAGCAAAAAGCTTTAATAGTGGCTTTATGAAAGGATAGCGTAGTTCGAGATATTTACCGCACTAATCTCCATTTTAAGAACGGTCGTACGATCCTTGAGCCTTGGATTAGGGAACTTGCGTGACACTAATTAAGTCGGAATCATGAGAGCCTATATCAAGCGGCGCAGTGGAAGTTATAAATGAAAGGGTAATACTCTCTTGCTAATATAAAGACCGCTTAAAAACTAATCTGGAAGTAATATGTGCACATTGACTACGTCAAGAACTCATTGCATTAAATTTGGATCAAAATAGACTGAGGCATGAACATAAAACACATCCAACAAATCTAGATTTATGTTCACCAAATAAATTGATTCGCTTCTAATAAACTTAGTTCGAGGAAACGTAAGTTTAACAGAAATCCTACTTAGCAATAACTTTCGGCAAAGTAGACAGTCGCTCTGATGGCCTTTTACATTGATGAGCAAAGATGAGTTTATTGAAACTTTTCTACTTATTAACTTGCGTATTATGGGATTATTTGGTCCATTAGCGATGACAAATTAGTGGTGGAAAATGGAAGCAAAGATTGTGGATAGTTGCGAGTACTCGAGCGTGGTATCAGCCGGGATCCGATGTAAGCTGTTGTGGCGTCTAATCCCCGCTCGGTCTAACAGTCGGCCGGGCTAGGCCCACGACGTAAATTTGTGTAATTTCGTATCTAGGCCAAGTGCCAAGGGATCTGCTCTACGGCAATACTGATTGATATGACGTTATACAGAGAATCGTCTTGCCCCTCGCGTCGCCCCTGTCATTTCATCAGACAGCGCGATGCATTTGTAATGGGATCGGCTTACGTATACTTACTTAGCGCTTTAAAAACATGTGCTAGTTGTATAAAAAACCCACTATATTTGTACTTCTATAGAAGTCAGAGAAGTCAAGTTCTAATCTACTCATATCGGTAAATAAGTTATTGCTCTTTAAATCATTTTACTTGTCTATTTTTGCAATAAAGGGATGATTAAAACGTTTTCACAACAAAATACAACTAACTTCATGGAAAGTTCAACGGTTTAATCGGGATTAATCTATATTTTAAATATTTTGAGGTATTTTTTTTTAATAAACCACTCTTGAATTACAGCATAAATTTATAAATAAAAAAAAAACATCAAAAACGGTTTACAAAGGGCGGAAATATCGTTAAGCATACACACTAAAAATACAGTTGAACAGGAAACATATTTTTTTAAGTCTGTTGAAATTACTTCGAATAAAATTGCTGTTACGGATTAGATAGATAGATAGATAAACTATTTGTTGTGATTCATTTTAATATTTAGCATTAATTGCAATTCTTTTCGAATAGAGAAGAGAAACTCTGTTTCGGAGCACCAAAAAACCTCAAACGTTTCAAATGAAAAGTGGCTGTAAAGCTCATTTAAACACGTCACTTTGGTATGGGTATAAAAAAAATTGGTCCTGTATACCTGCGGTAATTTTGATGCGTCTGGATGCAAATTTGAAATTTTCTCATCGCGTTATAAAGTGGTCCATCTCTTTCCTCTTTCGTTATAATTCACATGTTTTATAAAGTACGATAGTTTCTGGATCCTTTTCTGCTAGCACTGTGCACCACCACTACTGAAAGTAACTGAATTTGAAATACGCAAAATCCTGCGGTTGCCTCCAGCGCTCGCTCTTCAATTTATGCCATTAGTAGCCTTCCGCCCTCCGTGAAATATATTATACGTTTATTATGTACGTACACGAAAATAAATTCGAATTCTAAAGTTGGAAGTGAATTTGTCGGAGCCCTAATTGGTACTTAAAATATTACTGTTTCCATCACCCTGAAAAGCCGTTGTAAACTTCGTATTTTGTAGCGCAAATATTTAACCATTAAGTGAAAATAGAACTCTTTGCAACTTAGACTTGGATTTTCATATAAAATACTAGTAATCTGGCACTGCGAAAGTCTCTTGTCCGGGCGCGGCAACAAAACAAACGTTCAGCGGAATGATGGCAAGACCTCCGTCAGTTTTGTAAATTACAATAAACCTTAGAGTGGATCGTGGGCAGAATGCGAGATGGCTTCTCGCACCGACGACAATAGGCTTAAAGCTCGACCACGCCGCACTGAAACTGCACGATGGGAGCTCCTCGCCTATTAACGCAACCATTCCCCTGATATACAGATATTATCGGTTTCCCTCTACGACTCCATCATACACTAACGACCGATCGATCTCTATGAAACTCATTGTATAATGTTTATGTAACATGAGCGAATAAAGAAACGATTGACTAAATAACAATAGCATGTATTATCGTAAAGCACAAAACATCGCCACGATTGTTACCGAATAGATCCACAATATTGGTCGGAGTGCCGTTGGAGAGGGACGACCTCGTTATTATTTGATAGGTCCCATGATGAAAATCCTCGCAACACGCAAGTTTCTCGGCGTTCACTCGTCAGAATAAAAACGACATTGTATGGCATTCTGTTTGCTAAGGCGAGCTCTAAACATGAATATGAATAGAAAACCTGGAACCCGGCGAAATGAGACAATCTCCCGACAAGCGATGAAGGATTGTCCTTCATCACGCACAAATTTCACCGAAAAAGCTCAGAGGGCACCACCGCTGCCGAGAGGCGGGCGCGGCCTGCACACGAAGTTTCTCGAGCTCTCGGGAGTGATCGTAATCGAGTACGTCGATAAAAATTGAATTTCTACCTTTTACCCGTAAACGACGCGAGGACACGCCGAAGATTTACCTATAACGCTATCCTATTTACAGACTGCGAAATTCTATTTGCTTAAAGGTCGAACGGAGGCAATATCGTGGACGTCGTGACGCTGCGGGCGGGATGCAATAAGCGGAGCGGCTAGCAGCGGAGCCGTCGCCAATTTAAAGAAAGCCCACTGAACCGAAAGACAAGCGCATTGGCGGCTCACGAACACAGCACCCGCACCCAGCCGCTCTCTAAGGCTCCTCATATAATTTTCAATCCAGCGAGCTTTAAAATCGATTGCTCTTTGTAAGTGCAAAACGAAACAAGGGCCCGCCGTCTACCGTACCCGATCGCTAAACTACCTAACCCGTCGTTTCAATTCAATAATTTTCACGTGAAAGTTAAATTGAAAGCTGCATTAGTTAAAAAAAAAATTGACAGTAAAACTCACCGACTTTCGCGTTATTGGCCATTCAGATGGTCGGTTTTTAATTCCAGCGCCAGGCTAACGAGTAAGTTGTAAACGCACAAAAACCAGCGTATTTTTTCTGGTCATCGGACCAACTTTTGTAATTGCAAAGCTGGCAAACAAGTGATGCCGTTTTGGAAAATTAAAAGAGGATTTATAACACGGTACCGCGATGATTGTGAATTCCGTATGTACTCACGATGATTTACTTTTAATTTCGAAAGCAAACCATTTTCATAGTTTAAATCACATCCTCCGTTTTGAACTTTACTCGTAAAATAACGTACAAATTAACTGGATAGTTTTGCAATTTATTTTGATTACCAGGCCACTTAGTTTCGTCCGGACTCAGCTTTCATACGCACCCATTGAAAGTAAGCTACGTCCCCATAAATTAAACCGCAACGTTTATCTATTAGGGTTGATAGTCGTATTCAGGCAGTCGGGTCGGGCAGTTCCATTTGTCCCTATAAAGCTTTCGTGCAAACTCCCAAATTGTATGAACAAGTGCGTAACGTAAGCTTATCTGTCTCGTTAATACCTGTTTAATGAAAGGGTTTGATCGTAAATCTACATGGTTAAACTTAATACAGAGGTACTATTGGGCTCCACTCTCGCCTACGGTCTGTAATTAATGTGCTAGCATCATAGAGAAAGTTTTACAACTACGTACCAGTATTGAAACTACATAAGTATGAAACTTTGAATCGCGGTAAGAGGTGTTTGCGTTCCACTTTAATTTGAGTTAAAATAAGTTATGCTATTACAGGCAGGTATGTAATTATAGAAATACTTCAATAATTTGTGTATTGTATAACTACGGAATTTTATGTGGGTTCAAACTAGAAATTTTGGTAGTACTTAGGTTCTTGTACAAAAATTTCTAGGTTGAAATTCTGAATAAGGAATTTAAACGAAGCATTGTTAGTTACATAAATTGTTGAAAGTTATAATATGTATGTATTGATTTACAACTTTATTTATAATAATCAAAATACATTTTGAAATTACCGAAAAACTATTTATACTTACATCATTTTAAAACAATTTCTAATTAAGTTTGTAACAAATTTAGACAAAATAAATGTACAGAGTTTTGTAGGATTTTGTCTACTTTTGGGTAGAATATTTTGAGCGCTACCAAGTATCCATTGTTTTAAATATCTTTGTATTTAGTATCTATACATATTGTATGAACATAATAATACACAATATTGTTTTAAACCCCATAAATATAGTATGAATAGAGCCGCCTCAATAAATGGTTATTGATTTCCCGCACCTACCGCGTAACCTTTCCCTAAATCCAGTTATAATCTTAATAAATTTTCGGATTTCAGTTGAAAAGGTGATGGTATTGAGGCTTATAGCTACTACAGCGGGGGAAAGTTATGAATTAATAACTACTTTCAACCCTTGCCTCCCAAGGGAAGTAGTGGCCAAGCCGTAATAATAAGCTTCAGAACAAACTACAAGTAATTATAACAAGAACAAGCTATTACTCTGTCAAACAGCTTAGGGCTCCGTAGAATGTTGTTCTACATCGAGTTGCGGTCAATTAGAAAGCAAATATGAACTCAGGTGTGCTATTAAGGCCGTTAGTATTAAACGTCTGTTTACAATCGCTAATATATATAAATTTAAAATTCCGCGACCGGCATGATTCGAACCTGCGCAATGATTTGAGTAAATGCCCTCATTGCTCTTAGCCACTGAGTACGATCATACGGATACGGTCTGTCTTTGAATTCTCGAATTGTTTTCTTTCAATCAATTAAGAGTTGGTGGGGCCATCTATTCTTGCCATAAATCATCTTGAAATATTGATATTCAATGTTAGTACAAACAGGCAAGTAATTAACATACTCTATTTGGATAAGGAAGGGGGGATCTGCCCTTCCATTCCCGTGCCTGGCGATGCAGTTGGCCTTCGTTGGTTTTCTTTCTTCCAATCTATTTTGGCCTATGGTGGACGAGTTCTTTGTCTGGGAATCCAGTTTGGGGTCTTTATATTTCACCACATGCCATTCGGTTGTGTTTCTTCCTAGCTTATCTGATATTAGACAGACGAAACTGGCCCAGTTCCACTTCAGTTTGCCAGCTTTAAGTAATTTGTGTCTTGGAACATAATTATTTATTGTTTACTGTTATTAGGGTTATATTAAATATAATTTAAAAATAATACCCTAAGCTTAAAGACAACTAGTACTTACATAGAAAGATACTTCAGTCAGTCTGATTAGTCTTAAATATACTACCATTATGTACTGTAATAAAAGTTGCCCGACCAGCAGAATGTGACTTTATTTCATTGTAATAATAATTGCATTACTTTAAAACTCATGAATTCCATAACCGCTCAAAAGCATCACACAGAATTGGTCGCATACAAGAGCTCCCAAAACTACTAACTCCCGGGTATGTCCTAAAACTACGACCAGAACCACCGGAGGATGGGCAGCAGCGTCCTAATAGTACACGGTGAACGTACTGCGATCCCCAAGGCACCTGCCAACCGTGGGGATTATGGTAACACTCCTCTCTATGAAGGAGGCCTTGTCCAACAGTGGACGTTAATTGGCTGATGATGTGAAGAGCTCCCAAAGAAAGAAAAACAACGGCGTTTGTGACGTCACTGACAAAAAACCTTAAACATTGAAATTTTCTTTTCCTCGAAGCAGCGGCCATCGATGTTATTTCTCTTTTGATCTCTTATTTGTAAACATCGGTATAAAATAAACATAAATCATAACTTTCTTCCGCATGTTCGTTCTGAGCAAAAACATGGAAGTCGAATCTTATAAATTGTACGACTGAAAACCGCCACACCACCAACTGTAGATACGAGGAGACATTGTGGCTCGACTTTCTAGTCTTCTTCTTCCATGTTCATCAGCTCATCAGTGACCGTCAATACGGTTTGCATCGCGGCTGTTCAGCTGGTGATCTTTAGGTATATCTCACTCACCGGTGGGCAGAAGCCGTTGAGAGTAGAAGGGAGGCACTTGCAGTTAGTCTGGATATATCCAAGGCCTTTGATCAGGTCTGGCACGAGGCACTTATATCCAAACTACCATTTTACGGTCTTCCGGGGGGACTTTGCACCTGGATCGCCAGCTTCCTATCTGATCGGAGAATCAAGGTCGTTGTCGACGGTTCTTGCTCCGACAGTATTCTTATCAATGCTGGCGTTCCGCAAGGTTCTGTTTTAACGCCGACGCTGTTTATCAATAATTTTGTTCGAGCGCATACTAATTATGGAGTCGTTTTTTTTAAACAAATATTTTCAAAATTGTTGGTATATCATTTCCTACACATAAGAACAGTCAAACCGTGGTGGAGGTGCGAAGTGGAGCTGAAGTTCAGCAGGAATTTTGAACCTACGGGAAACGACAATGAGTTCACTTTAGCCGGCTTGTACGATGCTGTCTTGTCACTTTTGCGTCACGCCGAAGTTTTTTACGAAAATATTTTTTTTAATGGCTTTGGTTTTAACAAGTTTGTAAGTTTGATTGAATTCGTGCACGTCAGTGAAAACACGGCAGATATTTAGTAAACTTTTAGTTTTAATAATAAACCATGACTTAAAATTTAAAAACTTAAAAATATACCCCTTTATTTTTACATGCTTGCACTGTTTGTACGTAGGTGAATATAAGTATGTCGTCTTTCCATTTTTAAGCTTCTGTTTGATTTAACAAGTACATCCAAATTTCCGATAGAGCTCAAGTTTTACAAGTCCATTGTGGTTCCGATGACAAATAGATGTTTTTAAAATTATTATTTTTTGAAGCTGTTATTAAGTGGTAAATCAGCAACCTGTTGGTAAGTGGTGGATAATAATGTACTATGTCGTTTTTTAAAATTGACAATTAAGCTCAAATATACCTGCCAGATGGTAACAGGCGGCCTACAACTATATTAAAAAAACAAAAATCCAAATTATGTGACCTGTGAGAGAGGATACCTATTGCAAAGTAAGTGGAATAAGCTGCAAAAAATAAATAAATATAATCAGTTTTTTGTTTTTAATTTAATCAATCCATACATGTCACAAACTAATTTAAATTAAATAAATTAATGAGTATGTATATATTGTGTATCTTTCTGCATGAGAAAGCATGGGCTGATGATGATGAGAATATATAAATATATAAATTATATATAAAAGTGTATGTGCATTTTGTATATTATTATGTAATGAACATTTTAACTGCTATATTTAGTAAATTTTAGTATAAGAGAATGCCCGTATTAATTGTAAACTTCTTGTCTTGTCTAGCAATTGGTTCAGCATGACAACATCCTGTATAAGTGTTGTTTTCGCCAGTCTAATAGAACTGGAACCGGTTATGTTAACCGATAGGTGAAGTTGCGTCCGAGCTTGACTCGTGCGCAACTTCACTTCAACTCACTAGTTCTGGTACATTTAGTTACATTGAGCTTAAATTACGATGCTGTAGGTATGTATTTTTTATGAGTGTAGTTCATATTTATTATTTATCTGTTATTTGTAAGCGCCGCGGAGGATGTGAGCACCATCTCAAACCAACTGTGGTTTTTTGGTGCAACATTAATATAAAATTGTATTGTTACGTATAAAGAAAACAAAAAAATAAACTATAAAAAATTATTAAACTTTTGCTTTATATTTTATTGACCGGTACCGTGAGTGACACGATAAATGATAAGCCTCGGTTGTTTCTCCTATAACCAATAACCATCTATGGTAGAAACCTTCGAATAGCTTAAGAACTTGACATCAGGGCTGCTCACTGTGCCTATACGCACTTGCAGGGTTTATCTAACAAAGACACACGAATACACCTAAATTGACAGTGAAGGAGCTGATAACCTATAGCCAATCTTGAGGGTTATATAGGTGTGCGTAAGCATTTAGCGCCATCTATCATCTCCGATAGTCGATCATTAGCCATGTTTACTCACGGCTGGTGACAAGGGACACCATATTGCTGTTAAGCTCGACTAAAGTTTCTAAGTAGGTACGTATAGATGAGGAACTTGGAGTTTGATTATCTGTAGACGGGTATCGGGTTAGGGTCGTTCTACCACTGTCGAATCTACTTGTTTCATCTGTTAAATTAGCTTTGGAAGGCGCACTGATGCTGGGTTTTGGGTCATTAAAGTTCTCACTGGTCAGAGCTCTCTTTCCCACATTTCTAACAGAATAATAAGAAAAAAAATCGCTAAGTAATAAAGAAAATATATACGAGTGAGCATTATCGAAACATTGCAAATATTTTTTAAGTAATTTTTGTTTTGGTAGCTGGCCCAACAGACGTATTTCCTTGAGTTCATACAAAAATTCCATAGAAAATAGCCCAAGTTTAGTTTTTCCCAAATTTTAATATTATCCGGGCAACTTTTCTATTGTTTCCCCCTACAACCTTACTCGGAATATATATCATATATTTTTTTATCTTCACTGCCCCACTGCTGGACAAAGGTCTGCCCCATTTCCTTCCATAAATCCCGTTCCGCCGCCACCTCTTGCCAATCTCTCCGGAATGAGTCAAGATCGTCACGCCAGCGTTTAGGCCTTCCTTGTCTGCGTCATCCATCAGGCACCCTGTGTGACTATCCTGGCCCATCGGTCGGGAAGCATACACGCCACATGTCCCACCCAATCCCATATGAATCTGGTGGCTTTTGGCCAATGCCAACCATACCAGTTATGGAGCGTCTGTTCATTATTTTGATATCAATCACGCTGCGTTCCATTGCTTTTTAGCAAACCCCAAGTTTGACATTTTCAGAATCGGTCAGTGACCAGGTCTGAGCACCGTAGGTTAGGATGGGCAAAATACACATAACGATTAGTCTACGCTTCAGTGATATTGGCAGGTCATCCTTCATCAGCTCTTTCATATACCAGTAATTACGAACATTAAAAAAACGTTTTCTATATTGCTCCAGCCGTTCTCAAGTGATGCGTTTACCAAGGAACATCATTTTTTTTTATTTATGTAAATTTTGGTCGAGGAGATAACACAGATGTTTTTCGAGTTATTTTCAATTTCTTATAAAATATAAACACGAAAATTGCTTAATACAATTTGCAATGTTATTCTGAAAAGCCTAATTTTTTTTTTAAATTTTTCTTAGTGATACAATTTTTTTTATGTGTGAAAGAAGCACCGCCTCCTTAACTGATAGAAATAAAAAATAGTACATATTTAATTCAGACTGAAAATCACACTGTTTCAATACTAATCGTGTGGTCTAATGTACTTTAATAGTATTGCTCAATTAATAACAGGGTTACACATATAGACTAAAAAAGGTTCATATTGAGTACCTATGACTTCATTTCGGCTTAGTAAAGTCTATAAGCGTAGCCCTGTATATTCAGTTACAATATGGGTGACACCACCGCTAACTGCTTACGTATTGGAGTCCACAAAATGTTGACAACGTGACCAGCCCCGGATCTACGATTTTCTCAAACTAGGTCAGAAACTTGACTTGGCGTCGTGGTCGGATACCACCAAGTATTGAGAATTGGTTAATCTAAGGAACCTTGTTAATTTAGTTTAATTCGACTAGATATAGAGAATTAATTTGGCGTCCCCTTATATTAGCACTCCAGTTTGCACCCTCTCAGATCCGAGGCTGTAGTAGTAGACCTACATGACCTTGCGTACGAATGGCTTGAAAGACAGCATATCTAAGTATGTAAAAATAGGTGATCATGCTAAATATATAAAGTAAAAATATTGTCAGTGAGCGATGACTCCAATTAAACAAAACACGCCGTTATTTACACAAAATCAACTTCAGTAATTTTAGAAATAAATTTCGAAGGACCGACAAATTAATTCCATCATATAATTCAGACAAATACCAAGTTGGTATGAAAATAAATGTGAACTTGTTTCGCAACTCCGGGAATTTCATTATAAAACTAATCAACCGTCAGTTATTTATCTTCGGAAATACCAAATTTTTTACTTAGGACCGTCGTTATGCCTTTCCCACGAAAACATTAGCGTGGGTTTACAGTAAAATAACTAAATTAATGCTTCTAAATTAATATTAATTTGACATCTTTTTGTTACGTCATTACGATTATAGCAATAGTAACTAATAACAAATTGAAATAAAACGGTTGTAACGGATTTTATCGCGTGTATAAATGCGAAATCCTAAGAAATATTTACGACAATTTTTTTAAAGAAATATACAGGTAAACTATCTGTGTCTACAGTTTTTGCCGCTATCCTTAAGATATAGATTTTTTCGGAATAAAAATAGCCTATAATTATGTCAATCCATGTTATAAAATACTTCCTTACCAAATTTTATCTAATATAAATTTAGATTTAAAAAAAACCTGTTCAAAAGTCACGGAGATAAGTAGGGACAAACATACAAACAAACTTTCGTATTAGTGTTTTTATTAGCACATCAAAAATACAAAACGTGCACCATCAATCAGGTATAAATATTATAAGTGTATACAATAAGTTAAAAGGCAGAGTCTTCTGGTTAAGTTTTTTAGGTTAAACTAAAATAATTTTGCCATACATATATCTTGAGTGCGCATATTTTGGTTTGCAGTTATTTATTAACTGAGAGCCATTAAAATGCTTTTGATATTGTACTGTAGCCCAATAGTTATACCAACCACATAGATAAACTACATCTTGGCAGAAAAAAAATTTAGAAAATAATAAACGCGCCATTATCTACACTAATATTACAAAGAGGAAAGATTTGTACCAATTTTTGTATGTTTGTATGTTTGTAATGAATAGGCTCCGAAACTACTGAACCGATTTGAAAAATTCTTTCACTGTTGGGAAGCTACACTATCCCCGGGTGACATAGGCTATATTATATTTTGTAGCGAGGCCGAAGGCCGAGCTTACACTCGTGCGAAGCCGGGGCGGACGGCTAGTAGCATATAATTAGCACACGGAAACAGCCTAGAATGTATATTGAACACTTCAGTTTTTGAAGTCAAAACTACAAAATGCTGAATAACAAATGTTTCTGAATTTTTCTCTGACATTTACAGGTAAAAGTGTAAATTTCGTTTCTAGTATTTTGTGAAGTTTTAAACCCTAGAGGAATGTCGAAATATTGCATTCCATTTGACATGATTTGATTTCATGTGCTGATTTTCAATACAGGTAAACAGTAAAATAACATCTTTATGTGCAATGGCCTATTCTGCGTTACAATGAATTTTGAAATTTACTTGGTAATATATAATGACATTTTATTTAATAGTCACAAACAAGCCTGGTGGTCCACTTGGCAAATGGTCACCACCACCTATGGAACTAACTATCTTCAATACCAGAAGCGCTGCCGGCACGTTGCCTTTTCTTCAGAGTAAAGATTGTTGTATTGAAATGTTCTTGGTCTTAATTTTTTCCAAATACCGTAAGGTCGATTATGGCTCTCTTTTTACTGTATTATTTCCATCTTAATACAGGGTACGTATATTATGCGTTATAATCGAAGTTTAATATGGAAAATGGTCATATTATTAGATAAATAGTTTAACCGCTCATAAGAGTGTCCATAATATCGAACAAATTTTGTAATCGGAAATAATGTGTAGCTTTGGAAATAGCTCCAGTGATTGTTATTGGCACAGAGTATTTTTATATTTTGAAAAAAGTTTTATGATAGCGCTAAGAAGCTGACTGGTAGCTTTTGTGGTGCTTCTACTATTATATTTTGTCTATTGGTGGTGTCACTATAATTTCTTGCATTCTACTGAACATCAATCTAAACACTATAATAAGTACGCGTTTCAAAACTGTCTAGTTTGCTAGTATCTATAATTCACCTACGAACTACATCACTTCTACGTCGCTATCTATGTACCTTGTTAGCAATATTATTGTAGCGCATGAAGATAATTCCATTTTGCACAAGTTTTAACGCTGAATCAAATTTTTAACACTGGTATAAAATATCACATTTTCCCTTGCAAATATGTTTTCGCGAACTTGAAAAAGTTTATTTCTGTGCATAGCAGATTGTAAAATTTCCTTTGAGAGTTAAATTATGCACGTACGCATCGTCGTCGAACAAAAAATACTTTATTTGAACCGCAATACAAAGTTTAGGATTTTGTATTTCCTTGCCAAAAAAGTTTATAAAATACCACAATAAACATGCTTTTATCAACAAAATTTCAAAGTAAACCTCCGCAGTTCTGTTATACTGTGTTTTCTGCGATGGAAAATACGAATACTGGCAAAAGTAGAATAAAGCTATAAAAATACCTGAATTTTAGTTTGTTACAAATTGCCCTCCCGCCGGCTAATTTGAGAAAAAAAGTACGTAAACTTGAACTGTTCACTGTTAATATCACCGTTACATGCGATTCCACAATTTTATTTCAAGCTATTAGTGTAGTACTCTTATCTTATCGCAATATTTAGGCATAAAACAAATTAACGTGCTTGTTGTTAGACAATTTGAATCCATTCAAAAATCAGATTGAAACGTTTGTATTTATGATGTCTGTATGGATGTAGCCGATTGATCTGTTTGTTGTTTTTAATGTTTGGCAAGATCAGGCGGCACGATGGCGCCGCCCAGCGATAGGAACCACTTGCGGCCGGGCAATGTGCATCGGACGCGACGCGCACTCTTCAACTTTACAAAACTTTACGCTCCCGAAATAAAACTTTTGTGGCGTGCGTCATCACTCACTGACGGCACCCTCATTGGAGTGCATGTCACCGCAGACAAGTGTCGGTACTAACCCTGAGCGATGTGCAGGTCTGGTCCGGTTGGGAAATCGGCTGCGGGAGCACTTTCGCGGTCGCGATAGGAAGCACTGACTTTAGCACTTTGGACATGTAAAGTCGGAGCGGAGTCGCGAGTGTTGTGTCGCGCGGCGCTTGCCGGCGTCGGCGCGGAGAGGCAGCGGCTGCGCGGCGCGGACTGTGCGGACGGCGACGGACGAGCGACGAGCGACGGGGCCGCTGGGAGTGTGGCCGCCGCCGCCCGCCGGCCGCCGCCGGCCGCCGAGCGCGCACGCGCCGCCCGCCCAGCGCCCGCCCCCCGCATCGACCGCCGCCACCCACCCCCCGCCCACCACCCGACCCGACTGTTTTTCTCTCGGCACCCGACCGGGGGACGCACCTGATTTTTTCCGTGATATTTTTTCCTCCCTTCTCTTCGCGACGCGATCCGTTCGCTTTCATTACGGTTTCGAGTTTGATTTATCACCGCGGCGGCTCTCAAATATTCTTGCAACGGAACTTGGTGTCGAACGCTCACCTTCTAATTAGCATCGATTGAGCGTAATCATCGAACAGCTGACGGATATGCACCCTTCAAAAATAGTATTTTCCCCGTTCTCCCTTGTCATTCCATAACAGGAAAAGGAAACCTTAGTAAATATTCACGCTTTGAAAGAAAATTTAGTAAGTAGATTTCTCCATTTAAATTAAAATTTTCTGATATAAGGTAAATGCAATCTTAAAGACGTAATATCTGGGAATATATTGCGTGCGTAGACCAAAAAGTTTATCGCGTAGCTCAAGTGTAACAAACATATTTTTTACATTATTGATACTACACTCAAACACGGTTATTGATAAAGATAAATGTAATTTAAACAATTACATTTTTAATATGAAATAATGCTCCTAAAACATTGAAACGATGTTGGTCATCACCGCTACGCTACGCTGCAAATCTACGTCAATATGATTTGAGACGCGTAGCAAAGCGTAGACCCTCAAGCCTGTCACGTAGCACCTGTCTACACCATAGCTGCAACCTATCTTTTTTCCTGTTGTGCGCCCAACGATTAGTTTTGTACAACCACTCCACCCTGCATTCTTTCAAGAACTTAACATATTTGGCCACGATTCAATTTTAATGTTTCCACATTTTGTGTCATAACTTTCGGCAAAGGGGAAACAAAAATTACCTCGACGCGACCGAGGGAACGAGTTATTTGTAAACGGTTGACGTCTCAGTATTTTTATGCAAAACACGAGGCGCCCTTGTTGTGAAATTGTTTAGGCAGCTATGCGATTTAACTCCACACTATGATACGAGATTGCGGAACTGTGGATCCGTCATATTCGTTGCAATAAAACTTGTAAGACACTGACAAATGTTATATGGAGTTCGGTGCGGTGAAATGTTATAAAAGTTTGTATTTGAAATATTTTATTGTTTCGCAATAAGTTTAAGCTTTCTGGTTATTCAAAACAAGTTATAAATTTAAGTTAAACGCGACATGCGAAATATGTGAATGAATCTGTTTACTAAATAATGTCATTTTGTATAAAAACTGTCATGGAAAAATCAATCTTATTAGATCATTGCATTGCTGTTTGATAATCTAGTATAATCACTTAGGCCATAGGTGGCAAACAAGCAGATGGGCCGCACAAATCCGTTGCCAACCCTTTAAGACTATTAACTCGCTATTTGAGAAACTCTGTTGACATAATTTATAATTATTACAAATTATAATTATTAATGAAAATAATGTTTCAAAATAGTGCTTATTCTTCAAATTGTAGATATCGCCATCAGATAAGTTTGATAGTACCAAATAATTGTAGTGTCATCCAAATTACATAATATACTTGCAAAGTTGCAAATGGATACGACACCCAAAAATTAAAATCGAATTCCATTATTTGTTTAGATGCCTAAATCGTAATATAATAGTAGTAACATCATAGTATCAATTCAAACTAATATAAGCGTAATAGCTAATACAAACCTTTAGCTCTTTAACTATCGTGTCAACACAAGCGTCAAAAGCAATGGCGTTCATTAAAATTCACACAACACCTATATGTATTTTTAAACGGTCGGAATTAAAAGTAATCGCCGTTGCACGGAAACGCAGATATGGGAAATAATAGCTGGTACCTGCCTGTAGGGATATGCGGGCCCGATTACAGCCGAAGCTTAAATCTTAATAAGACCTCTTTGCTTTTATACGTATCTGAATATTGCTTCTGTAATATTGTGGGAAATTTTTGATAATGTCATTATAAAAATCCGCCAAAAGGAGAGCTATTTTAACCGGTTTTTGGCATATTTTATTAGCTTAACTTCTAATTAACTATTCAAAAAACTTCGAATTTGATTTTGATTGTCGTGTCGATTTTAAACTTTGCTTGTTTATGTCCTCCGCATCATATCACAATAAATTGGTCCCATTGAACTGAGCTGATGATGGAACCAAGAGGATAGTGGAACTTTTAACTGGCTTCTGGTAAAGCCCTCGAGTTTGCTCTCGTTAGGTTTATTTTACGGGACCATGCCAAGAGTAACACTGTTCACCTCCCCCCGGTTCCATCTTTAGACCTTCGTCATAAAAAGGTGGAATATTTTTTTCAAATTTAAATGAGAGAATCACAAACCTATCCTATTCAACAAAAATAACATGCTTTTATTTCAAAATACTTTTAAAGACAAGCTTTTATTTATATTCTGTTTTAAATTTATTTTTAAACGTTTTTGTTTTGACAGCCATTTTTTTGTTGTTATAAATAATTCAATATTCGGTATTGCATATTGTTTTGTCATTAGAACTCAAAGCGCACGCAAAATTTCAGCAAAATCAGTTCGGAGGAACTGGTTCTAATTCAGCTTGCAAGATTTGACCTAAACAAACATTGTAAGTTAAAGAAAAGCTTGTATACAAACGTTAAATTGGTTGCCAATCGACGAATACATCACGTAACAAAAATAAATAAATGAAGAAACTCTTTTTTATGTAATTTGAAAAATACAGTTATAATTTTTAAGCCCGTTGCTGCCAAAAAAACGAGATGTGTGACTTGACAAATTATCAGGCTTACGACATACCATGCTTACAACATGAATCGCAAAAAAACACGTTGTTAAACGTCGCCTAGATCGACATCGGACCTTAGTTTAGAGATACAAACTGAAGTGCGTAAATTAATTCTTACCAAACTCACGATCAATTCTTGGTATCCAAACAGTGTAAGTCCCACCGGATGTCTGACCTTTGCCCGTGTACTGGTAAAACGACCAAGTCCCGTTCAGTTTAATACGTAAACGGATGCGCATCCATCCCTAATTGGATCACAATCGGTACAGCGACGTAAGTAAGCTACGGTACGGTGGAAGTCTATGACATCGGATAGCAAATAGTATAGTCAGTAGAAAAACTTGGTTATGTGTGATTTTACCCTTTTCAGTAGATTTCAAACAACGAGGTACTCCATTTCTTGTTCTGAACTTCTTTCTGAATTCGACTGTATTTTTTTTCTATTTATGATAAGCGAAAATATCGCTTATTAAATTATTATCATTCTAAAATTATTTTCAAAGTTTTTGCTGACTAATAAAAAAATATGTTGCTGAATAGGCTATATTTTGAGGGTGGTCCCATAAAAATTTGAAAGAAAGAAAGAAAAATACTTATTAATGACAGAAACAAAAGATACATAATATATAAAGTGTTAAAACAGGAAAATAATAGTTTCTGTCACAAATCGGTCCCAACTCAGCGTAGTGCTGGTCGTATAAAACCAGTTCTGGTCTTCCGTTGGAACCGACAGGTGACGTCACGCACGTCATGAAATAGCAGGTGTGCTGTACAACAACAATTTAAAGAAAATATTTAACTTTAAAGGGTAGGAAATAGGGGCATTCCCGTTTATTGAATTTCACGCTCATGTCATGAAGTAATATTATTTTGTGAACATTTAGAAGGAACCTGTTAAGTTTTGATTTGAAGACCCATATTGTGCTTTTCGGGGAAAACAGACTTCAGCAGAAAGTTATAGAGACACCCAGCGTATAAATTTGGAATTGAAACGCTTTGTAGATACGTGGGGATATCCACCATGTACGCATGGTACTTTGGTCGTGTTTGTCTTGGCATCCGCAAAAAATTAATTAAATAAAGCTCTAAAGTACGGTCGCTGAAAGAATATCTCTGACAGTTGCCATAACATTGTAAAAAGCCGAACGAAAACAGTAAATTCTGATCACTTTTACTAGATTTTTGAAGTTAAATTTGAAGCTGGTAGCCAATATTACTATATATAAAAAAATTGATATCAGCTGTCAGACGCATTCTCTCAGCAGCTAGACTGTAGGTCAGTATCTATTAATACAAATTTTTCACTGCTAAGACTTTTCAGTCGTTGACAATGATCGCTTGAAAACTATGAAACGTGTGTTTGTGGGAATGTGTGGGTAAATCAATCACACGTTTCTTAAAAATGTCTCATACTGTTCATAGACTATTTTGGGAGTCTATTGGGAAGGGTGGAATCGGCGTGTCCTTAGAGCGATACGGTCTAATAGTTTTGAGGTCTCAGAATCAGGGCGGGAAAAGTTTGGGATAGATTTTGTGGTTGGATACGCTTTGATATCGTCGAGGAAGTAAGGTTGCCGTAATCAAGTTTGAACATTCTTTATCGAATCCATATATCAATATAGAGCATTAGTTTAACCTTAAAGCCACCTGTATTGAATACTCGAATTGAATGTTAAATATATCCACCCCGTCTTGGCAGGTGTTTGTGTAATTAAAACGAGGAAAACTTTCAACCTTTATTGATTCTGAACACAACACAAAACAATCGCTCCAAACGTTTAATTTTCTTGAGCTATTCGAACTGTTTAAAGTCGCCAATAAAACGAGCGATTAAACAAATCTGTAACAAAGTTGAATCGGCGATTACGAAGACGATTCCGATTGTACGAAACAGATAAAACTCTCATCAAATACAATCAGCGGTTGTCTGGACAGGGCTTAAAGTACTAGGCCTCTACATCCCGCCATTTCCTCGGGACGAATTTCATTACCACTAGCTTGTCCGGTAATCCGGAGCAGGCAAGTGCCTTAATCTGCTCGCTCTCGGTTCGATTCCAACTCTTAAACGCGCCACTTGCTTCATTTTTACGTATAATCCACTTTTAATTGCCTCGGACGTTGTGCTGTTATTAAATTTTAAAACTGAAATTAATTATAAAGATAAGTTTCGGAGACCGCCGATCGCGACAATAGATCGTATCAGTGTTAATTTTGTGAAGAAATCTTGGCTTATAAGAATTTTGTAGCGATTATACAAAATTAATGTTTTATTTATTGTTTTCTTCCGTTGAAACTCGAAATCGTTTGTTTTGTTGCACTTAGCCGTGATAATAACTTATTTTATTATTCTTGGTTACATTTAAATACTTATTTAATCCTAGTTCGTTAGTGGTTGATGTTTTGTCAGCTTTATTTAGAACGTATTTTAGTATGTATATAATTTCTTATTGAACATGTTAGAATCAGCTGCGACACTTACCATAACGTTTATGATATGAATTTACTCACATGTACGTTGACATTAAAAACATTAGTCTTTACATTACGTTATATTTTTTAATGAAGTGCCTTTATGAATTCAATAAAATTCAAGCACACTCACACTAATAACTTTAACTACTTGGCCTATTATACAAAAACAATTGCACTGTCCATGTCCACAGACTGCTGAAGGTCTTAAGACAATTAATTACGCAATAGTACTTACATAATAACTATAATGAAGTATATTAACTACCGCGATACAGATATAAAAAAATACTTATTATGTGGTCATGTTTTGGGATTCCAGGATAATTTAATTTGATTTCATTCTGTGTTTCCATTGAATCGCAATCTTTGAGTATTCTAGGGTTAATAGATAAACGTGTTTCAACTACCTTTTCAGCAAACTGCAGTGAGATTGCTGTTGAATATAAGCGTAGTCTAAAAAAAAACATGATCATGGCATCGAAAATGCTGGACCGAAACAAAATGTTTTCATATTTATCGGGAGATATTTCGACCACATTGGTCTTCACTTCAGGGTATCCCAGAGCTGGTGCATATATACATTAAAATTGATCCTTACGAACCAGCAGAGTAATACTGCCAGCATTTTGATGACTTTGCCGCATGGTGGCGATTTGAACGGCGTGTTTCATTTGTAAAGATTTATTTTGTAAGATTATAAATTAGTTTTTCATTTAGTAATTTTATTTAGTTCGGTTTTTTATGTAATATTTTTTTATAATAACCAAAAATAATAATAACATATCAAAAACTCTAGGCGTGAAACATATGAAACGATTGACACGCGATGTTTCTGCGAGCGGCGCGAATTAATCGAAGACTGCAGTTACGATTAGTCGATGATTAATGCTCGCGCTGCGACGCCATCTGCCGAATTAATTGCTTCATTTCCTCTCGACGGCACCAAATGGAATTTTGTATTTCCAATCGTAAAATCGACGTTTTTGCCCATCACACAGTTCAGGTGTGTTATGGACTGTATGATTTATTGACACTTTGCTAATTTTTTTTCGACACTGACCAATTAATATATGAAGTTTGGAAGGCCATTAGCTAATAAACAGGGAGACCACACAGGCGGAAAATACGGCTCAAGAACGAGTTGAATTCCTTTGTAAGCTTCGAAAGTTTCCACAAAAGAAGGCCCGCATGATTTGTGAATACGTGTAATTTTTCAAACGTCATATTTTGGTAACATTTTTTTCCGACCTCCCGAACAAAGTTTGCCATTGTGCCGGTGCGACTTTCTGGAATGTGTTCTGTGGCGTTTTTCTTGGTGCTTTGTTATGGAAAGTTCGATGGTTGAGTGAGGATGACATCCACTTTCGTTATTTTCGAAACTTCAGTAACAATCTGGATGAACGAACTCTACAAGATTGTAATACGATGCGGTAAAGTAAAACTAATAATCATAATTCGCACTAATATTGAAAAGGTTCACATTCAACTCCGTAACAGCTGAACGGAATTAAACCATATTTGGTATGGAGAAAAATTTCGTATACCTTGAATTAACACAGTCTACTTTTTTATCCCGGAAAAAACCATGGTTTCAGCAGGTTAGCGGGCAAAATCGTGAGGCCCTATTAGTAATAAATAACGCTTCCCACTAGGATTTCCAATGTCAAAGATGCTATAGAAAATATACAACGACACCGAAAATTATACGTGCGGATATTTTAATTTCTTATTCAGATATCTGCCCAACTGGATATCGAACCCGGGACTTCTATACCGGTTGTCGTGGTATGTAGGTAATGGTAAAAAGAGGCCAATCGTAGTTTCATATGTTTGTTATCCCTTCAAAATGCCCATATACTGACCAAACTTTGATTAACTTTGCAGATCTCAAACGGCTAGTTGAGTCACGCCAAAAGCTCGACTGGGATGTCGACTAAAATCAATAGAGGTATGGCAACTCAGATATGAGAGTCGCTTGGGAGAGGAGAGAACTGGTAAGCGGATGAGTTATGTACAGGTAAAATTGCCAGCTGCCTTTCTGTTAGATAATCCTTTGTCGTATTGGCGTGCACGGTCTACCGTTGACGCTGTCAAACGAGCTCTGGGCTATCAGTTCAAAGCTGTCATTCGTGTTCAATAGATTAACTGACTTTTCAAACCGCATTTCTATACAACACCAGTATTTCAAACCGGTTTTTTTTTAATGAAATTTAGCAACTATTTAAATAATAAGGTATCTTGAATTACTTCAGGTTACATGCAGGTCACAGAAGTTACATTAATAGAAATCGAACAATTGGAACTGTTATTGCAGCAACACAAGCTGTCGGACGCGAATAATGAAACTGCAGACCAAAGTTGCGACCAAAATACGGTAAATTAACATATTTCTATCATTGTGCAAAATATTCTTGCTTTCAGCTGGACCATGAGTGTAACATAAAGTTAATGTTTATTTGTAGAGAATAGTATTTTAAGGAATCGTACTTTACCTAATTCTAAGCCTCTAGCGTAGACGCTTAGATTTATGGTCTGACTGGCTGTCTGTCCTTTTTTATCAAACTTGAACTTGACTTGCTTGCGTTTATCCGCCACCTTGCTTGCTGTCCTATCTTTCAACTGACTATCAATCAATCATTTATTTTATCAATTTGGTACAGTTATGTACACTTTTGAACGTCAAAACCTATACAAAGCAATAATTAGTTATAAAAATGTATGAATAATAAATATCTTATATGTCAAATAAATTATACCTAATTCAATTTTATACAATGTCAATATTATCTATAGTCAACGATTTCCAAGCCCGTTTGTCCTCTAAAAAGTCATTAATTGTATAGTATGCTTTTTGAATTAGATTTTTTTTTATTGTTGTTTTAAAATATTTGTCATTTAAACTTGTCAAACATTCGGGTAATAAATTATAAAAACGCACACAGTTGTTTCTAAATGACTTATCAATCTTAATTAGTCTTGTCCTAGGAATTATAAATTTAGACTTATATCTGGAGTTGAAACTATATTGATCACCTTTTTTTACATATTTACTACAATGTATCTGAACTATCTGTCACAACTATCTGTTATGATTCAAAAGACAGCATATTTTAAATCATAATAGATAGCCTGTGGAAATTTTAACATAATAAGAAATGTTACGGCAAATTTACAAAAAAAATATTATATTAATTTAAAAAGGGGTAAAATGGTCCCCTATGGTAAAAATGATAATACGTACAAGCGGCAAACTTGCTATGATTATAATTCGCGCTCTAAGATAAAACAACAATAAATAACACTGGCCAAGTGCGAGTCGGTTGACAAATTTCTGTTCGTAACATAACACAAAAACTATGCATACGTTTATTGCCAATAGATGGCGTTGTAATCACATTAAAACGCGCACGCGTTTTTCGTACGGTTGTTACCCGTTGTTTTTGCGGTGGCACGATACCCTCAGTGCGCGAGCCTAACTCGCGCTTGGCCAGCTTTTATTGCTAATGAGCTATCGCCATAATTTTGAGTGAAATTGGTTCTTCGAGCCTAAAAATGTTAGTGCGCTTTTGTAATAATGCGTTTGTACAAAGACGCGACCGAGAAATGGCGCGACGTTTTTTATGTAAAGATCTAAACACGCACTTATTTGTGCTTAGCGGTGTTAACTAGTGGAGATCAACCCTTAAACAAATGAACTACCAAGCTCCGAGGAAACTCATCAATTCCCAGACAAAGACACTACGTTAGACATTATTAATATCCAAGGAACCCGAATGGGCGTGCATGAAAGGAGCGCTTCTACGGCTGGCAGAGATGCACTCATATTTCCGGATTTCATTCCCCCCAGCGTACTATATGACATATAGCAAATCCAAATGTCATCGTAACGTTACCCCGGTGGTGTTCTTCGGAGATTGTATTAAACAAAGGGGAATTAAATAGCAGACAGCGTGGCGTACCGACCCGCGACCAACCTCTACGAAACGCTTTATCACAGCATGTTGGGCTAATCAGTACTTGGGCTAGCAAGTAGCGTGGATATACTCGTAGATGATTTATTGGTAGCTCAATATTTATTAACAGTTGGAAAAGATGTAGGTAACCGTAGTTGACAGATTTCATTAAGATGAAATACTTATTGCATATTTTTTTATGATACTGAGTGACGAGACGAGCGAAGTCGCTCGCCTGATGGCTCTTCACGCTTGCCCATAACAGCTCAACGCCACTCAGAATTTTGAACTTCAACAGTTCAAAACCCTGGATGGCAATGGACTGCGCTCGTCACCCCGAGATATAAGATGTCAAATCTCTGTGTGTCCTGTAATTTCGCTGGAATCATTGCCCTGCAATCCAGAACACAGAAGTGTTTGCACACTACTGCTTGGCGGTTGAATAACTGGCAAAGGTGTGGTACTTCCTCAGGCAGACCCCTGCAAAAGAGTCTTACCACTACAATAATATACTATAATCTGGTTTTATTTACCTGCCACCAATAAATTTTATTCAAGAAATTAACAGTAAACTAATTATAATTTTGATAAATGCTCTCTCCGCACCAATATTGTACTTACGAAAAAAATTTTTAGCCTTCTTTCTCCACCTTTGTACTCTTGACATAATTAGGGACCCTGTTTATCATTTTAATCATCGTTTAATTATAAAAAGTAGTCAAATTTGCAGCGTGCTGCCTATTTTATACATTGGCAATATTTTATACTGTATTATATGTGTCTAAAAAACCTGACAAATCCTTGAACGTTGCCTAGAGTATCGCGATTCAATCTTTTCTCTGCTCCGAGTTCAAGCTCTAACCTGGGATGCAATGCACCCTTGTCTAGAATGGTGCGTCAGTATAACACTCTGTCGAAGACAACCGATATTGACATATTTGGCGACAACGTTCTTGGTTTTAAGAAGTCTCTAAGGTCTCTGACTATCTGAACAGTTTTTAATTATTTGAATATTATTACTTGACTTTTTTAATTTTAACAATACTTCAAATTTTAATTTGTTTGTTTTATGTCTTAGTTGTATTTATGTTTAACAATACTTAATTATTTTGTTTTTCGCTCAATATTAATGCATGCTGTCTTCACCTGTAATTATTGTGACATTTAGTTATATTTTTGTTTGTGTTTAACTGTTTGATCGAATTGATGTACACAGTGTAGGTGGACTTAAATAAATAAATAAAAATACTAGTAGATCTTTAGTGAAATTTCGTAATTTATCTTTAAGTTTAATTGTTATCTATAGCTAAGTGCCCTATGGAATTTCCCATCACAAACTTCTTTAGATTTTTTTTTTATTTATTCGTGATATTTGAAACTCTCATCCAAATTTCTAAACTTCAACCCTCTTAGGCGATGATTTTTCAAAAAACGATGATACGACTAACTTTTACTCATAAACATAAGTCTAAGTACAAACGTTTCTAACTACAGAAATTACAGTTTTCCATTTTAAAAAAATCATCCCCTATTTAACCCCTTAAGGGAATGAATTTTCCTTATTGCGTACTTTCGTTATTTTATACTTTTTTTACAACGTCTATTCAGGTCAATAGTATAGGGCAGACTGCCCACCAAACATATAATTTGTTTATATTATTTACAACTAATAGTAACTACTAAGGATTCTGTGATTATATACTAACTATGGGTTATTCTACGGTGTAGGGCGCCGTCAAAACTAACTACGACTTATTCTATGGCGCAGGGCACTTATAAGGAACATTTAGTCTAAAATTTCATGCTTTTAGACACAGTGGTTGTGTGTTGGTGAATGAATGAATTTAAGATTTTATTTCGTGAAGGAAAAGAAAATATATGCCAGTTTTAGTTGAAGCATAAAGTTATACTATTACTGAGTATAATATAAAATTATGTGTTGGTTTTATAAACAGTATCATATATGACTCACAATACTGACTTCCATGGTAACTTTTATACTACCTCTGGTACTAAAATATGCACGTACCTAGTACTACAGCTCTGCCCTCATAAGCCCAGGAGCGTCATCTCAGCCTAGGTGTATTTCGAGATAATCGAGTTTTTGTGAAAGTTGATTTTTCGTTACCCTAATGATATATCATTTAATTTATTTTCACTTATGTGCCTATGTTAGAACCAATATATGTTTAAAAACCCAACATTATTGTTTTTGTATTTTTTATGAGATACCGTCATTTCGTTAAGAATTAATAGTTTTTAAAGAAAAAAATCTTTTTTAGTGTTTTATTTCAATGTTTCAATGTAGATACGGTTATTTTGCTTACTCCATCTAGTGCGAAATTTTGTAAGCTATCAGATGCGCGAAAAAACAGAAATCTCTTTTTTTGAGTTACCGCTCTTGGGCTTAGTAGGGCAGTGCTTACGTCATGGGTTTCATTTTTTTATGGGATAACGGAGTCGCTTGTAATAATATTTTATTTTGTTGCTACTGTTATGGTTTAAAAATGTAATAGTGAAAAGAAAAAAATATTAAGTCTTAGTCCACTATAGATGCTACGGGTTTATAGGGTTGCATTTGGTCTACCCTGAAGTTTAACTATGGTTCTAAACCTATCATCAAACTAGAAATAATCTGATTATTAAGGGCCTAATTATCTCACAACTTTGACCCGCTAAAATTTAAAATAATACCTTTTTAGATTTTTTGTACCTTAAAATGAAAATACGGAATTATAGGATATATTATACCGGAATTATACCTCATAGAATCATTTTGTTGTCCGTCTGTCCGACTGGCCATTGTAGTGTGTCCTTTTTTCCGAGGAAAACGTACAAGTGTCAAATTGATATCAAATACTAGATTCATATAGTCCCTTGGAGATGTAAAAAGTTCAAGTTTCAACGCATTAAAAAGATACGGTCCTATAATTACGAGTATATCACATATTATTATCGCAAACTCAAAAATCAAAAACTCTCACTGCACATCCAAAGAGAAAAATTCGAAAATCACTAATGTGTAGTTAAATCATATTTTTTTTTGTTGCAGTTACCAACTTACATTTTGGTGATGGAAAACAGACTGTGATGTAGACTGATGTATGCGAGAATATCTATTTCAATGCAAAGTTAAGTTTGTCCTCAATATCTAAATTAAGATTTTCATTTTGTTGCCATTAATCAGCTATATTTATGGACTACATTTTAATAGAACAGTAAAAAAAACAGTCATCTAACTTAGTAATGATACAGTCGATTTTCAAACACCTTAAACTTTATTAAATCAATTAACAACAAACCGTGCACACTTTCCACAAAAATATTTCAACTCGAACTGCCTTCATTTACACACAATAATTGTGTACGGTCGCGGGCGACTCATTATCATATAAATGAGGGAGAAAAAGCAACGGTCGCCCATTAATCAGGAGAATGGAGCAACAACACCGGCTAATACACTTATCAACTTTAATTCAATAATCCAAAGGCGACGCTAGTCCGGTAGCCGGTAAACTGGGCTAGTGAATTGCGAAACCAACTTCCCAAATAGTAAAATCACAAAAAAGTGACGTACCAGAGCATAATAGAGCATATAGGTAGGCCTTTGCATATAGGTTTTTGAAGTGAAAAATTCTTGTTTATAATGTTCATGTTAAACATTTGTTAATATTGTAGAGTGCTAAATAGCACCAAACAAAGAACTATACGGCGTAACCCCAATTCAACCAATAATAACTGGCCAAGAGCGTGTCGAGACACGCATATGGTAAGGTTTCGTAACCAAAGCCATATAATTGTAGTATTCGTTCTGGATGTAGATGTAGTAGATGGACTTTGGCGGGCTATATTTCGCAAAGGATAGATTTTATTTAAAAAAGTGATATATCAAATCTTACCTTCATAAAGACCTTTTCAACGACAGACAGACAGACGGACAAAACAAATTTATAAGGGTTCCGACAAGGAACCCTTATAAATATTGTAAATGTGGAACGGAACCCAAATAACGGAATAACCTAAAAAGTGTTATTCATACTCTACACGACAAACATTAAAACAAAATCAGACAAAAAAAATTTAGAGTTAAATCGTAACGCGATAGCTATTGCTAGACTTTTATTATTAGAACGAATAAATTAAACGAACAGTAAAATGTACTATGAAGAAATTAGTGCCGCTTTCGGAATTCAACAACAAAAACTATGCTAAATTATTACAAGACATAAATAAGATACGTCTACGAAGCGTAACGTCGTAGCAGCCGCTACGCCGGCGCCGGTCTGCATAGTAGGTAGCGTAGCACATTCAACCTACAAGAATAATTTAGTCACCTGATGCCTTACGACATCTAATACTAGTGCCAATATTCTGTCTTCTATATATCTGTATATAATAATATGAAAGACAATGTATGTATGTTCTCTATAGATTCTAAAACGCCTGAGCCGATTTTGATAAAATTTTCAGGTAATATTCAAATTAGCCAAGTGAGTGATCCTGTGAAATTTCGTAATGAACAGTATTTTTTTTTGGTGTTTTATTAATTTAGCCGCCACCGCCTGATAGTTCATCCACATAGCATAGATCGGCGGAAATCGCAAACTGTGCATTTTATGCCATCTTTATTGCCTCACACCTGCAATTTGTGGAATGACCTCAGCATTTCCAAGTAACTATAACATGGGGTTCTTCAAAAGGGCATTTAATATGGTCTTTAAGGGTCGGCAACGTATCTATGATGCCCTGGTGTTGCAAGTATCCATTGGCGACGGTGATCACTTACCATCAGGAGGTCAGCTTGTTTGCCAACTATGGAATTAAAAAACATACAAAAAACAAGAACAAGAATTACTAAGTATAATAAATACATCTATATGTTACATCATAGAAAAAAAAACAAAGGAGGTTGCTGTCGCTACCAAGGAGGTTGTTTCAAGGAGGTATATAACGCGGGTAATGCAGCTAGTTACCTATCAAAAAAAATTCTCCTTTACTGTAATTTGTGTTAGTATATTTAAGTCCAACGCATACTTGTATTATTTTACATTTAACAGAAAGTAAATTAACTAGATAAACTCTCAAAAAGAGTACCTAATCTCCAATATTTACTGTGAGTCGTTGCTTTCTAAACTTCTTTAAACTATTATCATAATTCTGTGATGCACTTTGTCATAGCACAAGTTGACCCTAGTTCGCAGCAATTCGCAGCATCCTCTCCGTATAATTAATTTCTGTTACGAGATAGCACTTTATCAAACTTTTAATAGTTTAAGGACTAATTTCCAACCTGTAAGTGTACAATCGGAGAATTTTAAACTACTCATTTTGATCTTTAAAATATTGCACTTGGTGCGAGTTCGTTATAAACGACCTTAGAAGTCGATCTATGCTTAAAACTGTTCTGTCAACTTTTTGTCGAATGGAAATTGTCATAGGCAAAAATCGAGACCAATTTTTGGTACATCAATAACAATATCGGCAAATCGTGTTTTAACTGTGGGACACAGGCATTCTCTAAGATAGAAAGAGAGAGAGAGAGCAAGGGGATAGGCCATAATCTTCTATGCCAGCGTATGTTCGTGAATTTCATTGAACTTTTGAGATTATTAGACATAACGCAGTTTCCTCAAAAATTTTCCTTTACCGTTTTTGAGCGATGGCATCGAAAATGCACATAAATTATTTAGGTACTAGGTAAGTCATTAGTGCAGGATTGAGGCCGGGTGCTGTCAGATTCTAAAACGCACATGCTACCGCTCAGCCACCATCGCTCTTGTAATTTTAGCTAGCACACGTTTAATTAATGTTTCTAAGTACAACCGAAAATGTCACTTCAAGCTCACATTTAAATGTGATAGTTCGTGTGTATGTGCCAGCATAAGCATAATGTGTATCTTTTTCTACACTCAACTCCGCAATAGCTTATTGAATGTATACATAAAATTTGGTATAGAGGTAGCTTATAGCCTCAATTGAAACATAATATGCAATATTTTTCTTTATCCCAGAATCACGGTTGCTGCAGAATAGAGGGTTAAACCGTTGGGCACTGCTAGCGAGTGTGGTGTAAAGTTTTACACATTTATTACAAGTTTTTATTTAATTTAATGTTTGTATGTTAGTTTGTTTGTTTATGTCAAATCTTGCTAACTAAAATAGAACCACTTCCTCTTATCCTACGGAGTTGAACATGTTGATTCAGTTCCGATGAAAATGGATTTTTATGACAAGCATAATCTGAATCGATATTTAGGATTAGCTCCGGATAAAGGAACTCTACAACGGTTAGCAGCACACATACGAATTTTTTTCTACGCATTTTATTATGATTGCCGGATTTAAGTTTTACCCACAGACCTAAATTTTTTTTTTGCTACGCAAAAATCTATGGTTTTACAACGACATGGTTGCCGCACTCAGGGTTGGGTCCTGACTAGGGAACTCCTCAACAGTTAACAGCACAGACACGAAATGTATACGCATTATAAAAGTTATGATCAGACACCTTTTTTAGGATGTTTTGTAGTAAAGAAAATGTCATGTATTTTTTATAATTTTAGTTCAGTTGATTTGCAAATAATTCTCAGTATAAAACCGAATTCCAAATTGGGTGGCGTTCTAGCATAATTATTGATGTGGCTAAATCAACAAGTACACAAACAAAATAAATAAATATATTGTGGGATCACCTTGAGAGTCCTGAAGTCGGTTGAAAGTTTATGGTACTTATATCAATGGAATTCGTTTCTATACTTATTAATATCTAGACTTCTTGTTTTAAACAAAACATTCCGGGTTACGTTTCAAATTATACGCGAATAGTCCAATTAGACGAAATTTCAAATGTAAATTATCAGCGCTTTATCAGAATTTCAAAATCAGCTCTGCCCCAGTTGCTAGTTCGTAGAACATTAAGGTTTCGCTATCCAATTTCATGCCCACATGATCTCATGCACCAGTGGCCGACAGTCTACCTCCCAGAGAAATTTCACTAACACAAACTTATGATTAATTGCGCCAATACCATCACATCTATGACCACATTGTCAGCGTTGAAATCCCCCGAGACAAAGAGCCTATAGCAAACTTAGACGAACCACTTATTTCTAACGATGGGGAACTTACCTGCAAAGTTACGCCTCATCTATTGAGAACGAGTGATTTATGACTATGTAAAAGACTTTATGACGTCACAAGAGATGCCCGCTAGAGTTTTATATCGTAGATTAAAATGCTTTTCTAGTTTTAATAAAGGCAAAAGGTTCAGCGAGTCCGTAATCTATGTTCTCGTCGCTTTCAAAACACATATTTGATGTCAGGAGACCGTGATTCATAACGTTTTATGTGTAACCCTACCTTTGTTCGTTCTAACTGAGATTACGTACTATAAAATCACTAAACTACAACGCTAAAGCCGTTTACGAGAAAAGCTATTTTAGTTTATTGGTTAACAGTTATGTCGTAACGAGTTTTTAATTAAAGTCGAGTAGATTTCATTACTTAAGGCGCAGACCACGTGTTGCTCGGTACACTCGCGGAATAAAAGTCTGGGTTTAGATTTTTGAGAAACAATACTCAGGCACTCCGGGCTGGATATTCCTTACAACAAGTCTGACTTTCATAGCGTAGACAAAAGGACTTCCTCCCAACAAAAAGTCATCCACGCTAGATGATATGTCTATGGCGAGAAATTACAAAAAAAAAGTTACTCTGTCGCACGCGTGGAGTTTTTAAAATGGGCCGTATTTTCTTGGAGAAAACTGTAGCGGATGTGCGAGGATAGACAAAAGCTATCTATACATACATCGTTATGTATCTGGTGTGAGTAAAGTGCAAATCGACACCTGGAAGGAAAATATCGTATGTCATTTTTGGCAACATTTCAGGAGAGCGCTTCAACGTCCTAAAATTTTCCTGTTAAGTCTGGATTTCAAGCAACCTTGTTAGTTTGAATCAATAAGCGTAGACCTACATTAAATTTGAGTATGGAATTGTAGATATGTCTTTTTATGTAATTTTGTTGGTTTTTGGGAGTAAGAATGTACTTTTAAATATATTACATTGTGTATCTGTGATAATATCTCACAATATTGGCTTTCATTTTTAATTTAAAACAAACTTACTATGAAATATCTACCGATATGTAAAAATATGATAACATGTGTAACTTACCCATTTATTGACAGATATAAATTTTCATATTAAATTTTATTATATTTCACTTCACACTTTAGAATGAGAGAAAATAAAATACAGGAGCAAGCTTTTTTTTTATACTCATTAATTAATTGCATATTATGACATTCATCACAGATCTAAGTCAGCATCTTTGAGGTAGGTATCACATAATGACCCTTATTGAGTATGGCAATAAAGTGCGGAGCGAATCGATTTATTCCATAACTTATTTGTCGTCAAAATACTCATTTAGGCTATAGTAACATTTTGCTAGCAATATATCTTTTAGGGTTTTAGCAAATTTATTTTTGTTTTCAATGTCTTTTATCCGTACTGGTAGTTTATTATATGTTTTGATGGACATTGAATTTGGGCCAGAGCTAATTAGCAGTGCATTGGTAATTTAGAGGTTGGCAAGATTAATATTTATGTTTATAGTTAGAACTTATTTGATAGTTTCGGTTACCAGCTAATTTCCTGAAAAATTGTGGGTACTTTCTAAGAACTTAACAATTTTCAAATATGTATATAGAGGCGACAATTAAAATTTTATATTGAATATAATAAAGTCTATGAAAATTTGGTATACTCATATTTAAAAGTTTAATATTGGCGAGGAAACGAATGCGTTTCTTCTGGACAACAGTGAGATCTGTGGCATCTACAGTATTGCCCCAGATTGTAATGCCATAGCTGAACTACGAAAATGCGTAAGCGCAGTAGGCTGTTAAAACTGTGTCTAAGTTAGCAGCTTGGCGTAGTTCCCTAAGTGCGTATGTAAAACTTGGACATATTGGCTTATATTTTTTTATGTAACTTTTCCAATTTACATGCGTTTCGATATTTATTTCAGTATATTAGCTGCGTTGACACATTCTAATTTATAATTATATGAAAAGTTTATGTTAAGAAGGGCTTATTGATAAGGTCATAGCATGATTGCTGTTTTTGAGAAGAGTATGTTTTGAATTTATTTATAATTCTTACTCAAATTAGCTAAAAAGTGAGTTACGATGCTTTCCCTTGCTGGCATCGAAATGTAGATGAGCCGTCGCCCCTCCTCGCTTAACTACTCGCACAAACACAAAAGTCCTTACATAAATCTTGCGCTCGAGATGGAGGCGCCATCTCACCTTTGCGTAACTCTAACTACGACCCTCTGGTGTTTTCGATAACACAACAAATTTGAATTTCTTTTTGCAAGAATGTTACATGACTAAAGTGGTGTACAAGTTCAGAAAATAAAGTTTGTACTAACAAAATTTGTTCACGCTAGATTGATGAAGTTGGCTGTGATCATTATTTTTCACACATTTTGCGCGTCTATGTCCTCCATAACCTGGACAAATCAGTCGAGTGCCAACAACCAATCAGACGCAGCTGATCTGTCAAATTTAGCTATCAGAAGACCATCATCCTCTGCAGACTTCTGTTAGGTTGGACGAGTTCTGTTCTAATTGGTGGCAGTGGCCGGTGGTTAATCTCGGTGATTTCGTTGGCTACAATATTGTTTTCGACAAATTTTATCGATCTTGTGGCTTCTCCATGATTTACAGTACGCTAGCTTTCGCAGTAACAGAATTCTTTTTTTCATTATAATCATGACTCACGGGCCATACTAATTTTTTTATATGATATTTTAATTGTAGGTACCTATTGCAAATCGAGTGGGTGCAGCAAAAAAAACCGGCCAATTCTACATGCCACTCATAATCCGCATTTTTTTAATAATAATAAACCTACCATAACTGTAATTATGCAAAGTTTCATAAACTTATATACTTCTATACTTAATAACTATAGATGTTAGAAGGTTCTGAAAAAATACGATGGACAGATAGACAGACAGACGAACTGACATAATGAACTTATAAGGGCGCGTCTTCTACGCGACCTTCAAAAAAGTTTAAATCATACAAAAATATTTACGAAAGCGGGTTTGTCTGTTTGTTTATCCTTCTTTTAAGCAGAAACAGAGCGGTGAATTAAACTATCACGGTTGTTATCATATGATTATTATGGCGGGACCTTCATGAATAACGTTTTTTTATTTATTTATTTAGGTCTTTTTATCCCGGAAATATTGAAAGTTCATATTATGTCCACGCGAGTAAAACCGCGAGACGCAACTACTAACACATAAATTGACTAATATTTAGTGATAATTATTAAAGTATTCCACGTCCATTTTCAAGGTTGAATCGTGCTTACAACTCAATAGTCAAATAATTTTATGAGAGAGTGCGCACGAGATAACATGATATATCTAATCAAAGCAAATAATCACAATACGGCCTTTATTTAGCTCTCCATAATACATATTGACTTAACTGCAAGCTATTTTAACCTTAATCCTAAAACCGGAAAGTGGAATATCGCTTAGATCGTTACATATACAAGTACGAATGTCATCTTACATATCGAGGGTATTCTGGCAGAACCGAATAAGTACAAAAATTTTAAAAATTTAGTTATAAACATAGGATACTTAGTTTTCGTCGAATTTTTTATCTGGCAAAACCATATAACTACAGACGCTTTCTCAACGGTTTTTTTCTCTGGGTAAAGAAAATATCTAGCATTTTTTTCTATAAATTTAAAAGCAAAAAGTGATATGGACTCTTAAAAAACAAAATAAAAAGTTTATTGTTAGTACAACGGGATAAAACAATTTACTTTCTTTACCTATAAAACACTTACAAATAATTGTATTTTATATTAACAGGTAAAACAAAATATTGGATCTTATTTGTTTCTAATTGGTAAAAAAAAACTGAGTTCTTTGTTTTACTGACAGGCAGAACAGAATAAGCGAGTTTGTTTTGTTTTACAGGCTACAAAAAATGCAATTTGATCCTCTTATACAGAGATAAGGCTTACTTAGTCTGTTTTGCTTGCTAACGTTTTTGTTTATTAGTCTCAGTTAAAAGTCGTCACGTGCGCACGTGTTTATTTCATCGAGATCTTTATTCGAATAATTACTGTGTTATACTATGTGAATCTGTGTAAAATGGTTTCCAGAGGCAAGATGATTGTATCGTTGATAATCAATGACAGTGCAACACAAGGTAATTTGAATTTACATACTTGATTTAATTTTGAGGTTATAATTTTGTTTCATTCAAAATAAAGTATTGTAATGTTGTTTAGAATCTATGTTAATGCTTAGTTTATGTTTCTAGGGCAACACTCTTCTTCTGAAAGTGATAACGAACCAGTTGAACATCATACTGTTGTAGCAGCTGATGTTCATGAAACGAACAACGGTGGACTTTCCAGACGTCAATCAGGTATGTATTTCTGCACAAGTATATACCTTTATTATGATAATATATAGACAAACATATCAGCCAAAAGCATATCAGCCATTCACTGCCGGGAATATGTCTACTCAATAGTAATCCATACCTAAAGTCATGTATCGGTATAAAAGGCGAGTCGAGAGATTACACTTAACTTACCCGCTGTGAGCGTATTTTTTATGACAATCTCCCTGTTGATAAAAATGTCTAGTTATTTACAATGCCTGGTATTTTTCCAGGTCGTCAACCAGTATCAAAACTTCCACGGGATGAATATATCAGTGATGAAATCGAAATAGAAATGGAAAGCTTATTTGGCGATGTATCTGATAACGAAGATCCTACCTATTTACCCCCCCTCCCCAACCGACACATGAATCAAGATGGTGACTTAATTACTCTTCAAGATTTACTAGGAGAAGATTCGCAGCCAAATAATGATGGAGTCGATGGTTTGTTACAAAAAAATATTCAATTACTACAGGAAGAAAATAAAAAACAAAAAGAGTCGTCAGAAATTGCTAATTCAATATTACAGGAAATTTTAAATAATATGTGGAAAAAAGTTAAACCTATGAAAAGGTGGAGAAAATCTAATCCTGAATATTGGGCAGTAAACGTAGCAAAAATAAGAAGAGCTGATGGTTTGCCTTACCAATCTCGCTCTAAACAGCGGCCAGCCAAGATTCCAAAGGACATAAACTGTTCTGAATGTAAGTACAAATGTTCTGCTAACTTTGATGAGAGCGCTAGAAACGAAATATGTCGACATTACTGGCAGCTTGATTTCGTCGGTAGAAAAAATTTCATTCTTTCCCATGTTGAAGTAAACCTTCCTAAACGAGTACTGGCTGTGAGAAATAAACGCGAAAAAAGAGCTTACACAAAAAAATGCTTCTTTACAAACAATGACGCAAAAATACAAGTTTGTCAAAAGTTTTTTACTAAAACTCTTAACATTGGGCCGTCTGTAGTCTTTGACGCTGTAAATAAACGCAATAGTATTGGTGCGTTTGATGCAATTGACTGTAGAGGAAAACACGAGCCGGCTAACAAAACTAAACCAGAGATCTTGGAAGGAATCCGTCGCCACATAGAATCATTCCCATGTATGGAATCTCACTATACAAGAAAAGATACTAACAGAAAGTATTTGAGCGCAGATCTTAATATAAGAAAAATGTATACGTTGTACAAAGAGTTATGCCAAGAAAAAAATCAAGAAGCAGCAAATGAGCTCACTTATCGAAGAGTATTTGCTACGGAATACAATTTAAGTTTTTTTGTACCGAAAAAAGATCAATGTACAATTTGTACAAATTATGAAAAGGCCGACGAAGAGAAAAAAGGATTATTAGAAGAAAATTATAAAGAGCATATCCAGAGGAAAAATGTTTGCAATGCAGAAAAGGAAAAAGACAAGGAGAGAGCAAACAAAGATCCTAACTTTCTTTCGGTTTCATTCGATCTGCAGGCTGTACTTCAAATCCCTCACTGCAAAGTGAGCCTGTTGTATTATTCTCGTAAGCTGTGCGTGTTTAATCTCACTGTTTATGAAGCAGGTCTGCCCAATAATGCATACTGTTTTCTATGGTCCGAACTGAACGGTAAAAAAGGTAGCTGCGAAATTGGAACGATTTTATTGCATTATTTAACTAAATGTATTCCAACAAATGTAACTGAAATTAGCCTTTTTTCTGATACTTGCTCAGGACAAAATAGAAATCAATATGTGGCAGCAATCCTTTTGTGGGCTGTTCAGAATATTGAACATTTACAAATTATAGAGCAAAAATTTTTAGAATCCGGACATACATACATGGAGGCCGATTCTATGCACAGTGCTATTGAATCTCAAAAGAAAGAAACATCAGTATATTCAATGCAAGACTGGATTTCAATATGCGAACGTGCAAGGCGTAGGAAAATACTTACAGTTAAACAGAAGAAGATAGTCAAGGAGCCATACAAAACAAAAGAGTTTAAATACCATGAGTTTTATGATTTAAAAGATCTGGCTTCTAAGATTATTCATAACAAAGAAAAGGACAAGGAAGGAAATAAAGTACAGTGGCTTAAAATCAAACGACTAAGGTTTGTAAAAGGGGAGAAAAGAATTTACTTCAATTCTGACATGAGTGAGAGTTTTAATTACATTGACGTTACCGGAAAAGAAGGAAAAACTAGAACTACACGAACAAAAAGAAAGCCACAAGATGAATTTCCAACTGAGCTAAAAAAAATGTATGAAGAATCGTTACCTATATCCGAAGCAAAAAAAAAGGATTTATTAAATTTGGTTAAAAAAAATATAATACCAGAAGAATTGGAGCCTTGGTATAAAAATCTGAAGACGGTTAGTGTTCCTGAAAAGGCTGAAGAGGAGGATGAGATGTCTTGCGAGGAAACTATTGCGTAATTTCTTTTACTCGTAATTTTTCTTAATATGTAATATTTTTAAGTGCTATTTTATCTACAGGATTAAACTGTTTAAACTTAGGAAAGCTTACAATAAATAAAATAAATATTGTCTATTTGTTTTTTTAATGCAGTAATTACCAAAAAATTTACAGGTAGAAACAGATAACTGAGATAAAAATTATTTTATCGCCTTAATTAGAATATTATTTCAATTTATTTTAACATCACTTATATAATACGGGACAGTGAACCATTCCTAATATAGTAAGTAAAGATTAATGTGTTTTTAAGAGATTTACAGCTTATTTACGTATTTCAGGTAAAACAAAATAACTGCAATACCTTCACGCCAACTTCCCCCTTTTTTTTTTACTTTTATGACAATTATTGCATAAATTAATGTATCAAAACAATCTTAGATAATGTATCTAAGTACAAGTAGTGAAAATTTGCTGTAATTATGCTTCGTCGTTGACCTATGATCACCCAAAACTTTAAATGCCTTTTTCTTATTATAACAGTGTTGCTATTTATCCGGTTCTCCCAGAATACCCTCGATATAGGTACTTCTGCAAATTCGCAGGGGAACTTTTATGATGACAAAACCACCTTTGCTTAAGGTTTTGGATTTAATTAACGATTTCCTGGAATACCTTGTCAGGTGCTTACGAGTTGAACTCGTAGGTAAAGCTAATTGGTTTTGTTTAAGTTTGCGATATAATAAGAATAACCCACGTAACATGTTGATTAATCGTACTGTTTAAGAACGACTTTGTCTAGCAAGTCGAGTCTTCTGATGAAAACTTGGCTATAAACGATAATTAAAATAGGTACATATTATTTTCTGATCAAGACACTAAAAAGATATATTTAATTGATAGATATCTTCAATAGACACTAGACACAATATACTATTTAAATAATAGACACAATAAAAAAAGACAATATATTAATACTAATGTAGATTAATGATATATACCAAATCATATTTTTTTAAACAAGCAAGTGTCTTTATTCAGTGAACAAAATACAACCTAGCACTAACACAAAAAAAAAAAACAATTTAGACTGCCCATAGACCGCTAATCGAAGGTTTAAAGACAATCCAAATGAAGACAAAAATGCACATAGGTAGTAGGTCTGTGCAAAAATGTTATTTTTGTAATTACTCGTAATTTTTCATCTGACAGTATTTATTTTAGTTTTTTGTAGACTTGAGCTTGACCACCATCTAAACTGACGCTTAGCGATGATGCGATCTACGATGGAGCGCGCTTGCTCAAAAGTAACCCATTCACGTCACTATCTCAAATACGATTACTCCATGACAAATGTTCTTAACTTTCTGCGGACTTTCAAATAAAATAAATTCAATAATCATTTAACTTTACTAGTTAAATGATTATTTACGGGATATTTACCGTGGTAAGGTTGTGGAAGGAGCTCCCGATATTTCGGCGCAGTTACATGCACCATGTTCACGGGAAGACATTTAACTTTTTTTTTCATTTAACTTTAGTGAACAACCGTGATAGTTTAAAACAGTGTTTAATAAATTTAGTATTAGTTAGATTATAATTATTTTGTTTAGTTAATTAAGAAAAATAGTGTTCGAATGACGTGTTGTGTGAAAACATTCATAATTGATAGAGGTGATTCGCTTTGACTGCGCTTGGCGTTGCACTTATCATTGCTATATTAAAAAAAATATACAAAAATATAATTTAATATCTATTTTAAAATTAAAATAAACACAGGTAATTAACAAATTTTGCGGTGACGATTTTTCATATCATAACTGTAGCAAATCTACCAAATTTTGCAATTTATAGATGTTAATTAGTTGTTAAAACTGTTCTAGAATCTTACTAACCTATTTAATTATTTAAAGCGCTATGATGTTAAAATGCTATGTAAAGTCATAACTTTAGTTATTCTATGTAAAGGGCATCATGCCTATGGTGTATAATAGAAACAAAAAAGAAAGACATTGTCACGAGCAGCCGTGCTGATTATCCCGTAGGATTCCGGAGATTGGCCCTTTTCACAGCTATGCATCAAATATTCTACAAATTCTTACCTACTAAACGCTTTCAATGAAAATGAGACTATAAAGTTTCCGAGAGACGCGGAATGATTCCATTACGAATATGAAATGTTATTACCTCGGACGGATTATAAGCAGAAGCAGGTTCTCACAAATGAAATTGCTTCCCTTCTTTGGAATCCATTTTAAGGATGAACGTTATAATTCTTACGAGTAAAGACTTTGTCAAGCGGCGAATGCGTTTATGTGAATTTAAAAGGCTACGTGGAGAGAAGGTGAGTTTTATTCTTGGCGTTTGGGTTTATGGCTTTTAAGACGTTTGAGTCTTTTAGTGCAACACTGTGGGTATAAAGATTTTAAATGTGGTGAAAGTGAAGTAATCCAGTTTTTAAGTTCCTGAAATCAATAATATATATATATAATATTATAAAGAGGAAAGATTTGATTGTTTGTTTGCATTGAATAGGCTCCGAAACTACTGAACCGATTTGAAAAATTCTTTCAGTGTTGGAAAGCTACACTATCTCCGGGTGACATAGGCTATATTTTATTTTGTAGCAAGGCCGAAGGCCGCGCTTACACCCGTGCGAAGCCGGGACGGTCGACTAGTGTAAAATATAACATTTGTGTCATTTTAAAACCAGACCCTTCTTTGTTGCCTTGGTGACACCGTACTATATTTACAACACAAATTCAACCCATAATTTTATACGCTTATTAATATTTTATCGTACCAAACCCATTTTTGGGTGCAAGCAATAAAATATTTTTAACCAACGTAATAATGGTCACAATGAGATTTTAAGCTTTATAATTTTATGATATAAAATTGCCAGGACTCCGAAAACTCGATGGGGTTACATTGTATTTTAGCGGGTAATAATGCGCCTACGTATATTTTGAATTAAATTGGTTATTACACTAACTCCCGGGCTTATCTCGCTTCGGCCATCGTAAACTAGTGTAGAGGTAATTTAACCATTCAATAGTTTTGTTGAAGTCGGTAAGTTGTTTAACAATGTTAGGCTTCAGCTATTGTTCTATTCACCACGATATTGTTCAGTTACACTATCGAATTTGGTTATTAATGTATAAGTTTGGTGCTCTACTTTATTTTGAAACCATTGTGTTGTGAAATGTTTGTAATTATTAGTGAACAAATATGTCGGAGGCACTCGCTCTCATTTAGTAGTAATTTTTTAACTGATTAAAAACAGATATTCTTTTTGCTGTATTTTTTTGGTTACGAGATATCTTGAGCTATTGTGGACCGATTTTATAAAGTTTCAGATTCGATTTCAGTCGGCTCGTGACCACGGCCATTGTAACATGGTCGAAACGTCGAGCGAAAGGTATCTATTTTTACCTATATTTAATAGTGCGCGATAAGTCCCGATAAATATGAAAACAAACGATTTTATAAAGGTTTTGTTGATATGATTTTTAAAAGGTATGATTTTTATAATCTTAAGGTAGGTTTCATATAAATTTGAAGAAAATAATCCACGTCTACGGGTGAAAAAATTGTGGCCAGTAAGTCCGGTTTATTGAAGTTCCCGTGAAGCCGGTTTTATATATATATTTTATAATGTATTTTTGTTTTACTACGTCATAGATAGATTATGTACACTAAAGAAAGTCGACGTGCCAAGAACAGCAGAGTAAATGCAGTACTAACAAATAATAGCAAGCCTTTACTTACAATTATATATAATACGTAATAGTATAGCAATACGGCTGGATTTCTATGAATCTTACCTGAAACAAAAAGACAAAATTATTAGGATACAATTTAGAGAACTAAAATTAATAAATCATTTTAGAGTATGTTGAGTCGGCACCAATAATTAATTAGAAAATTACATCGTTTTTTTATTTCTATAAAATGACATGTAAATTTTATTTCCAAAAATGTTATAAAAAATACTAATTCGACTTATCTCCAAAGTTTTAGAATAAAGAAACAGAATAAAGTGAGCAAAATAGGTACGCAAAGTTAAATTGTAGGTCCCAGTTGTTTGTGTTAAAATAGCTGTTAACTATGACATTAGGGATAGCTACTCTGCCTGTCAAAGCGTACTTACATAGGCAAAGTTCAGAGGAAAAAAAAACTGGGATAAAAAATAAAATTTTAACACAAAAGAGAACGGCACGCTTGTATTTTCCTAATCTTACGTTAATTTGACACGAGCTATTTATACTCTTATTAAAGGAACTATTTATAATTATTTCATCATTAACGTTCGGTCGGACCATCTAATATTTCAAAGGAGGTAGACTACTCCAGCCTTTCAGCCCATTACCTCTTGCTTAGGGCATGTCTTAAGTGCTTAAATAGGTGTTGCTAATTATTATAACTGCCCAGCGTTTCACTTCGTAGTGGTAATATTTCTTTGCCGTGATAATTTTTGTGTTAACCGCTGGTTAGCACAGTCATGTTGTCGGGTTGTTTGTTAAAGCATCGCATGCAGTTTTGTTGTTTGCTGTAACACTGTTGTGATACATATTTAATCTAATTACATATTAGGCGATAAGGCCGTCTATTATACCGCCGTATAATTATTGATGTTAATTTAATTTGTTTTCGCTATGTTATTATTATACACGTAGTGATGTTGTATTGTATTAATATAAAAGTTAATGTTATATATTAAAAATTTAAAAACCCGTCAACGATATATCATTTATTACTATTTTAATTTTGTTGAATAATTCATAATGTCGATCAGTTCATAAAACTAGAACAGACAGACACATTGTCAAATTTTGATGGATGGATTTCGGAAACGGTACACGTGAATAAAAAGTGATGTACCCTCACTTTCATTCAAAAATACCTTTTTGACTGACTTCAAAGAGGAGGGGGTTCTCGATTCGATAGTATTTTTTAAATGTTTGTTACCTCTGAACTCCGTCATTTATATACCGATTTGTTTTTAATTTATTTATTGAAATGATAAACTTACAGAAAAGTGTCATAGATCCCATGGTTCCAATTTCAACAAAATCGGTTTAGTATTTTGGTTTTATAATCAAAATATCTAGAAAATAAGTTTATTGGATGACATAATTTTTTCATCCAAGTAAACGGAATTGCGTATTTTTGAAGTCACTAATTTTGAAGTCAGTTTTTTAAATTGATAATTATCATTGATACGTCACATAAATAGGTCATAGGTTATACGTCGTCTACTCAGTGAATTAACATTCCTAAACCTATAGAAAACTATGAACATCTCATTTATACACTTGGCTTTTGGCAGGTAAAATAGTTATAATTTTACATCTACGTACCTAGAACATTTTTTCATTTAATCAAGCAATAATTATCTCATGAATGTAGACGAATTATTTATGCATTAAAATACCCTATAACTACGTGATGACTATTCAAAATATCAAGCATTTACGTCCGTCTTTACATTTACATCAACACACACAGGGGTTGGGTCAACCTGCCAATCCCTTTAAAAACCCTTTACCACAAAAATCCTTACTAAGCTCTATAAATTACATTCCCGGAGGTCCGCTAATCGCTCCCGCTGCCTTTCGAGAATGCCCTAAGGTCCGGTGCAGCGGTGCGTGAGGGCCCAAGACGGGCCTCGACCTGCGTGCTACTGACAGCCCATGAAAACAAATCGTTAATAATACCTATGGCTACAAATATACCTATTTATGGATAAAGGCTTGGACGATAATAGGAATTGAACGGGTCAGTGTATTTTTAAACTCAGTATAAATTGAAAATGTTGGCTTAGTAATTTAGTAGGTAGCAGGTTTTCGTTCAGTGCGGAGTATTAAGGGGGACGCCTATGTTCATCAGTGGATGTCTTCTGGCTAGTAATGATGAATTAAGAGCGTAGTCAGTATCATTTTCAGGCTTTACCGTCTTCTACAAGCTATTTTATTTACCTTTGGTCCTCTCTTTTCTTCCACCTTTCTGTCTCTTCCTTTCTGTAATATGTACCATATGTAACATATTTTGTATAATTAGGTATGCTGCCCAAGTAGTATTTTTGCCCCTGTCCAGGCGCTTGTTAGCTCGCGAGCTATTCCTTAAAACGATCAGAGGTATATTACATCTTAATTTTGGGTACAAATTTAACATTAGGTAGGGTAGTTTCTCTGATTCTACTTTTACTGTGCGAACTGCTAGCCTGTGCAATGCGCTGCCTGAATGGGGTTCCCCGATAGTTACAATCTCGGTGTCAAATTTCAAATCAATTCAAATCCTATGATTATTATTTATAACTATGTTGTTAACCATTTATAAATTAGATCTATGTAGATGCACGTATATTTCAATACTATTATATGTGTTTAACAATGTTTGTTTATCTATTACTTATTACTACTTTACTTGCTTTAAAAGTATTTTATAAATCGATTGCCCAAGTGTATTACATAACCTAATTTTAAGTTATCGAGTAATTTTTTATTCGCTCGATTAATAATAGCTCTTTACGATTTAATGTATGTTTATGGAAACACAATCATGAAAAAAAATATCAATTTCATGTAAATATTACTTTATTTGAACGGAGGTAGGCGTGTGTTATCGTTTGGTTTGAATTTAATGACGCTGCATTCACAAAGTTAGGAATAACTTTAGGATTGAGGCTGGTCTGCTTTTGACAGTTAATGGATAGTTTCAGTCTTAGAGCAATGCGGTCACCGAGCCACAAGCGACCTGGAGGGGAGATGCTATTGCGCCTCTTACCGTATATATTGCTGTTGTTTTTTTGATAGAGGATCAACGCATACTCGAAAGATGATAAACGTGAGGAGGCTCTATTATAAGTGTCGTATTCAACTGGATTCAAACGAACTACTTACTTATCTGTATTGATTTAACAGCTATATAAGTACTTAGTATGAATTTCGCGCGGATAAGATTAGTGTACAATCACTTTAATTCTTTGTTCTATTGCTGTATACGAACCCATTTATAAATATAACAACACATTAATTAATTAAGTTTATTAATATGATGCTTTATTTATCACTAGCTGCGCCCGCGGTTTCACCCGCGTGGGAGTGCTTTATATCATCAGCTATCAACCAGTGAAAGTCCCGTCAATCTTGATCCAGCCGTTTTGGAGTCCATACGGAACATACATCGCCTTTTACTTATAAGAAGAAGAAAATTATCATTATATAATTTTTTATATTCACTATTGTTGGCCATTGAATTTGAATAATAACTGATATTAGGTATATTAATTTTCTTGATTAAGATAATTTATGCTATTGCATTGCCTTATTGTATAAATATTTAGTTCTGTGAATGCCTTTAAAATTTTAATCTCAGCATACCTTTAAGATGTAGCTACTCGTAAGTTTCCTGTCCTAGTTTATAGTTGGTAATTGGATTAATATTAATCGTGAATAAGTAAATAAAATATTACGCCATAGATTTTATTTCTGTAATGCAATATTTTATATGTTAATAAACTTTATTTTTTTATATAATAGATCTACGTTTAACACTGTTATAAACTATCACGGTTGTTCCCGTGAACATGGTGCATGTAACTGCGCCGAAATATCGGGAGCTCCATCCACAACCTTACCACGGTAAATATCCCGTAAATAATCATATAACTTTAGATCTACGTTTGGCCACCAACTCGCCTGATGGTAAGCGACAGTGTGGCCGAGGATGGAAGACGTTCATCTAGAAGAAATCTATTCACTGAATTTGAATTAACATTCTATACACACATATTATACTGTATAGTGTATAGCCACGTAGACTTATAATACTTATACAGGCGGGAATGAAAGCTTGGCGACTCTTGTCCGTGTTGCTCTAAGATTTTATAGTAATACATATTGTTTACTGAAATACGCGAATTATTTTATGAAAGACAGTAAGTCAGTTATTTTAATAACCTAAAGGCTCTAAGTTGTTCAACTTTTGGCAGTTTGGGGACATTATTCATTCAAGTACTGCACTTTATTTTGTATCGTTAAAATTTAATTAAATAACAACCTCCATAAATGTCCGCAAAACTCATTTACGCTCACGACGACATTACCGAAAAATGTTTCATTTTAACTTTGTAATATTTTTAACGATCATCACCGTCATTTATGACGCTTGGTCAGAGGCTATGGCTGAATATTCTGGACCGATTCTGAATACTCTTTTTAAAGGCGGGCCACAGCGCTCGAAAACCGATGGAGAAGAAAGGTTCTTGAGACCATAAACCAAAAGACGCAGCGTAGGTAGTGCTCCCACTAGATAGACCGACAACATCATGAGAGTCACGGGCATCCAGTGAATGCAGATGGCAGGCTGTCGTTCAGTGTGGCGTACCTACGCACTAGTATGTAGGTATATTTAGCAGTGGACGTCTTCTGGCTGATGATGATAATGATGATGGTGACACTTTTTACCGACAATGGAACGGAGATGGTATGTGCTTGGGTAAGGGATTATGTGTAAATTTGTGCGTCTGTTACCACTTTTTGCTCTTTACACTAACAGAGGGGATTTATAAGTTTTACGTGTGTATAATGTATTGTAATGTAATGTTTTTTCTTCTTCTTTGTTTGAAGGGTGACTTGATCTAGAGTGTTCTTGATGATTCAAGAAAATGTGTGCAGTTGGGCAACTTCCACACGTATCATCATCAGCAGCCAGAAGACGTCCACTGCTGAACATAGGCCTCCCCCTTTAACCTCCACACTGAACGACATCCTGCCATCTGCATCCACTGGATGCCCGCGACTCTCACAATGTCGTCGGTCCATCTAGTGGGAGGCCTACCTACGCTGCGTCTTCCGGTTCGCGGTCTCCACTCAAGAACCTTTCTTCCCCACTGGTTATCAGTTCTTCGAGCGATGTGGCCTGCCCATTGCCACCTCAACTTGCAGATTTGAATAGCTATGTCGGTGACTCTGGTTCTTTAGTGAATATCCACGTTCCGAATTCTATCGCGTAAAGAAACTCCGAGCATAGTTCTCTCCATTGCCCGTTGTGTGCTGAATGTCCACATGTATGTTTGATTCTTATTTAGATAGCCTGTTACTTCAATGGTATTGCAAGAACATGGTAACGTCAAGGTCAACCTGATACTATCATCTGGATTCTGCTGGATACCCAACTCCTCACCACCTCACAGCAGAGGTATTGTGTTCGGGGGTTTGGTCAGTTGGACCGAATACAGCTTTATTTATCTAAGAACAAGTTTTGTTGAGGTGGTTATTAGCTTTGTTTGATCAAATTCTTCTCAGTAGTTAAAACGTTATGAGATACTCTGAAATTGTTCGTAAGTATAAAAAAAATGTTTAAAAAAAATTGTAGGTACTTATTATACGAGTAAGTCTTTCCATAATAATGTTGCCATATTATAAATTTATGTTTTAGGCGTCAAGTCCGTGGCCGTAAAAGTCTTAGCCTACTCAGCCAGTATACCAGTAGCAGTAGCAGTTCAGTAGCCACAGTATACCAGTTGACAAATTAGATTTTAGTGAGTATTGCTGACTAAGACAAAATTATGGTCGACTTTAAGCCGAGTGCAAGCTTTTAAACGAGAATTAGAAGCGTTACTTTTGAAGCGTTAATGGCATATTATGATGGAGTGAACAAAAATTATATTGCCTTTACATCAAGGACTTTTAGTTTTATTTGATGGTCGGGAAATTAAAACTGACAAGTTGATTTGATATGAAATTCTTGGCGAGGAAAATGGAGGCTATTTTGTGATTTTCTCGGAGTCATCGCTTCTCAGATTGGATTTGTAGCTTTGATAGGACTATTATCTTTTGTAGAGGCCTTTTTGCTTGAAAGTGGATTAAATTTAGATCTATGTTATATCATCTTGTTATGTTATGTCTTTTTTTAATGTTGGTAGAGATTTTGGAGTTCTTTTAACGTTATTGTTATTAGACCTTGTAATCTTAGGTAGGTATTAGTTTGGTCTAACTCTTATCTTTTCAATGAATTTGTGCCTTTAAGAATGTGTCATTTTGCAGTCAACTCCTACAGTTACTGCCGGTTTTGTATTAATTTTAAGTTACTTTGCTTTTATGTTTTTTGATATGGTGTATAATAAAGTGATATTGTATAGTAGTTCGGTTAGGACCCGGGTATGTCCTAAAACTGCGACCAGAACCACCGAAGGATGGGCAGCAGCGTCCTAATAGTACACGGTGAACGTACTGCGATCCCCAAGCCGCCTGCCAAGCGTGGGGATTATGGCAACACCCCTCTCTATGAGGGAGGCCTTGTCCAACAGTGGACGTTAATTGGCTGATGATGTGTATAGTAGTTAGCTGAAAATAATAATAATTACACACTTTAATTCTAAACAAAAATTATATACACATATGATGTTTTGGTTTCCTTCAGCAAAAGTGATGATGAGGACTTTCTATCTATGTTTTAACTGTAATTTTTCTTCTTATTAGTTTTAGTTTCTACATGTAGTAATATATTGGAACAAAGTAGTCAGCTTTTGTTAGGCAATAAAATCCGATGATTTTAAATTTCGAACATCTAAATGTACCGTAATGGGATCGAAGTAGCCACAATTACACCATCATGTACCCAACATAATCGTCCGCGCCGCCATCTGCCGGATGCTTTGCGATGTTTATGAGAGCCATCGGGAAGTGGCCGTAAATTCAGACGTTCGGACGTGTACGTGATAACGCATCCCCGGTTTAAACTGGCTTTAAACTACGCTAAACGGAGTAATTATTTAGAAAAGGAGTGTTTTTAGTTTAATTTGGTTGCGTATTTATTTTTGGTTTTAAAAATTACAAAGTTAATACAGATTAAAAAATTTGGTTTGAGCATTAATGATGGCCAAGAAGCATTAGGTACAAATTAAATTAAGCTGTCGGACGGTTATAAAAATATTTTCAGGAACATGTGGCACAGATTTGATCAGTAACAAACTTGTAAAATATACCGTATTATTTATTTTGTTATACTTACTAATTTTAAACAACCATAATATGCTATGCAAGCTTTTTTTATTCTTCACTCATTTCGCATTTTTTCGCAAGAGGCGGCCCATCCGATTTATGAAAGGTAATGGGAGATCTATGCCCAGCAGAGGGACCGTAAAAAAAAAATGTCATTTAAAATCATTGGCGGTACTTTTAACTTCTTTCATAACATTTATATAGACATCCGTTGCTAGTCTACCTGCGACCACGGACACTGCAAAATATTCTAAACTTCAGGAATTAAAATAATGTAAAATATACGCGATAATATCCACTAAAACTATTTAATTTCAAAGAACTTTTAAGGTTGGTGAAATATCCTTAATCTTATATTATCGGTTCTTCGAACGATGTAGCCTGCCCATTGCCACTTCAACTTGCGAATTGTAATAACATTGTCGGTGACTCTGGTTCTTTGGCGAATATCCGCGTTCCGGATTATATCACGCAAAGAAACTCTGAGCATAGCTCTCTCCATTGCCCGTTGTGTGACTTTAGAGTTTTTTCAAAAGGCCTCATCTTTAGGCACTGTGGTATCTTGGACGAGAAGATGTATCGTAATTTCTCAAACGATTCAAATGACTCCACACGTGTCGAAATCCATTATGCCGTTTAGGCCGTAAGGCGTGCCAAAGAAACCATCATACACTCGAAAAACATAACCCTTCTTGCGCAGTCAGGTATAAAAGTAGGACTAGAATTAAAATCGATGTCAAAAGTTAAAATAGTTATGTTGCAACGTGTTTCTTATTTCTACCCGGAGATTAATTGCTATGATATCTTATTACTTATCTCCCAATTTACGCAAAGAATATAAAAGTTTCAAAGGCAAACTGTAACAAACCAGATAATAAAGCCTCCGAATAAAAGAGCAACAAAAAACTTGTTAAACTTGGCGGCGAGTTAAAGTTACCCATTGATATACAACGTTAACAAACTCCGTGGACACCTACAAAACAGGAAAAAGTCCCGAAATCATTTTAAATTCAGTATTAATCCCCTCCCAGGGTCTCGAGCATCGTTTCTTCCATACTTTGTGGGATTTCTGTGAGAAAGCTGCTCCTACAAACTTCTATCCAAACTCCCGTGTAATCTTACTTATAAAAATAAACTTTTGCATTAACTGATTTCGAATCAGAGGAGTTATACATGAGTACATGACTACTCGCAGTACATGAGTTATATGGACACTACAGATAACTAGACAAGAATCCACTTTTATACACTCACACTAACAAATCATTGATATTAAATCTAGCTTACCTAGCCATACTTACTTCAAACTTCCAGTTTTTTATTCGATATAGGTTCGGTGACACCTTGCCAGCCTAAGCAATGATACGATCTTTGTTTTATGACATTCAGAAAAAAAAGTAAACACATTTCGCTTTCAATAAATTCCAAGTTAAAAATAAATTAGATGCATCTAACTCAGACGATAACAAAAAAAGTGTAGTTAAGACTTCATATCACAGGTTTAATAACATTCCATACTGTCAGTTTAGCATCCGTCGAAGTTTCGCGAGGTAGGCTAACCCCACGCCGTCTCTTCCTTACAAGTTGTAGACCCAATCAGCCAGAAAATAGAAACAAATAAATACACGCTTAGGTAGTTTTGACTTGATAAGCGTAAGTAGAGTTCGGAACTTGAATTTATGGAAGAGTTCGGGAGATAATGTAAAAGTTGGTAGATAAGACAGGCTTTGCTAGGCTTCTTCGTTCGCGGAGCAAAGCCGAATATTACCTACTGAGCTCGAAATACTTCGACCAGGTTCTGTTATAGTGGTATTATGTCGAATATAAATGAAATTGACAGTTTTCTCTTTTTCTAGAACAGATTGGAGAATATTGCATTATAGCGATACGATATATAACAAGTAGATACCTACTGGATGATTGTAAGGAAATGTGAAATCTATTCTTTTCATCGAAGCTATGATGTAGCCACTATAATGAATTGTAAAGGTGAATGTAGAGGTTTTTAGGTATATTTAATTTTTTTGTTATATCAATGGTAGCAATATCCTGATATTGGAAATGGACGGGAATATTAAGCGATCACAGTCGTCTTAAGATACGTGGTACATCATAAGCATCAAAAATACATCGCCGACATTCTAAGACTCCTAACAGCATTGTTGAACGAATTTTCTCAGAACACGGAAGCTTATTCCACATTTTACAAGACGTGATTTAGATAGATTATTCTCAAGGTCAGTACCTTATAAATTTTAGTTAATCCAATGATTCTAGAAGCAGTTTATCAACTTAATATTAAGGGGCATTATCTTGATAGCAAATTTCGTTTTTAACCACAACTCTTGGCTAATGAGAATTTCCTCCATAATTATTCAATTACAAAGTTAATAATAATGACTTGCCCTCTCCCTCTCTCTCGCGGGATTTGAAGCGCAATTTTTCTTGAATGAACTCATTCATATTATACGGCGAAATATCACGGCTGGCTAATTTTGGACCTACGATAAACTGGTAAGAGTTGAGTTTTCCACGACCGCTAATATACCGAAACGCTACCTCGACTCACAATCGGCGTTATGCTTTACGAATAGTGATTAATAAAATAGACACATGACGTACATACATAACACAATACACATAGATATGTGTATGTAGATATGTAGAGATAAGGATCCTTTTATTGCTTTTTTTATTGTTCGCTTTTTAGGGTTCCGTAATGCTAAGGGACCCTAATAAAATGGTTTTGTCCGTCTGCCTGTCCGCCCGTCTGCCCGTCGGCTCTCCGCCCGTCCGACTGCCCATCCACCGTTATTATAAAGAACCTTCTGACTTCTATAAATTTAAAATTATGTGCATGAAACTTAGCACAATTACGCTTGTAGTAAATATCTAAATTTTAAACGTATAAAAATGTAGGTGATGTTTTGTACATCACTTTGTTATCAAGTGTATACTTTGCGAAATATGGCCGAAATAGCAAAAAGTTAGTCCGACACTGCAATTATAAACTATTAGATATATAAACTTAGATCAAAATTATCTGCTGATAAGTGATATAAATGGTCATATTAAAAACCTTTATTCAAAATTATCTAAAACATATTCTAATTTTAACATTTTGAGTTTCTTATAGCGATAAAACTGTAATAAATTAAGGACTTTGTAAAATGATCTTGATGAAAAATGTTTATCAAGTAGTTTTCTTCTTGACATACATAAAAAATTATATGTTATGTCGTGATTATATATCAAGTTCACAGAGCTTCGTTAGTTCGAATTTTCTATAAACCCCCAATTTTTCTAAACTATGAATATGAGAACATATATATATATGGCTTTGACTACTGAACCCTTCCATACGCGTATCTTTATACGCTCTTGGCCAGTTATTTTAAGAAATCTGTGTCGGGCAAAAATGGAGTACCATTCAACGTGAGAAAATCACGTACCGTAAAATGATCAGAATATCTAAAAATATCACATCAAAGTTATCAATCTCGACTCGAGCGCGGTGTTTTAATGTTAGAAAATGTTAAAAAATCCTTTGTCGGAGACTCTCGCCTCAGCTGAAAGATTTCCGAATTTCCCTCTCTTTTCTTTCCTATAGGGAAACGTGTCTACTTACGCCGAAGCTTGATTTAGAGTAGGCCTAAAGTATCGATAAAAAAATAACTTCGTAAGATAGGTATTATACTAGTGAGAATATTAAGTAGCATCGTTTTACAATAATCAGTTATTTTGATTGTGAATAATATAATTTTTAGTTAGGTATCAATTAAGGTCAAAAACAAAGTTAATACGTAAAAAAGAAGTGATTACACAAATAAAACAGGACAAAAAATTGTTTTAGTTCTTTCTGCAAATAAATAGTTACACAAATACTGATAATTTTATGTAATAAAATCTGTTGATATCAAGAAAGTCACAATAAAAATTATTAAATTAAGTACCTACCGGTATAAATACTTACAACTTATATACAAAACAAAAAAAGTTAAAAAAACCCAAGAGTGGAAATCTGTTAGTGCGTATCAATAACATAATAACGATATCGATAACAAAGTATCAATATCGATGATAAATTATCGACATCGATAACAAAGTATCATTATCGATAACAACGTTTCGATGTCAATAACAAAGTATCGATATCGATAAGTTGGTATCGATAGGAACATTCATACTTTACCCGGGTGTAATTAAGGTGCAAAGATACCCGAAGTCTGGGAGAGGTTCAAGTGCCCTCCAGTGGTCGGCCGTGTACTCATAGCCGATGAGTGCTGCGTAGACCCGATTATACGAGTATCTATAGTGCGTTCAAAAGATTCAAAGCGAACATAATTGGGTTTGAGTTGGTTTTTATGTTGCCTGTAGGGGTTTTTGTAAGTGATTCGTTTTGATCGCTAAAGTCGCAGCAGCTGAGACGATCGTAGAGGATTTTCTAGTTTTTTTACATATTTATTATTTTAAGTAACTTGTACCTAATAAGATCATTGAATACATTCACTGACAGACAATGCACGTTCTTAATCACTGAATTTAGTTTTTTTTTTATTTATTGTATTAATCGTTTTTTTAAGAAAGTCAGCCTTTAAGATTAAATAAGGGATAACTGAATATATAGGGATATTAGGTATATGAACATATATGGAAGTTAGGTATATCATTTTAAAAGTTAGAAATGTAGATATTAGCGTTTCAAAATTAAACGTAGCGCTTACAGACAGGAAAAACGTTTTTACAAGGTTTTATATAAAAACCAGTTCTAATCTTAGTAATGACCGCGAAAATCTTATAAAGTTGGCTCCTGAGAAGTTGCTGAAGGAAAATCACATAGGGTACACAGCCAGCAGATAGATAAACCATTTTTAAACCGGACAATTACGGACAATAGAAAAAATAAGTACCTAGTACTATTGAGTTTTTTGTTTTATCACCTCGAAGCTAAAAGCGGGGTGTTTAAGTTTAATGTGTGTATCTACGTATCTATGTGTCCGTCAGTGGCATCGTAGCTCCCAAAAGGCTGAATCGATTTTGATTATTTTGTTGTTTTAAAGATGACTTGATCGAGAGTATCTCAAGAAAATCTGTTCAGCGGCCTGCTCTTCTAACAGGGGTTTAAAAAAACTACAATTTATACTTATGTCCACAATGTTTGTAATATACGTATTATATGAATATTAACCATCCACATTCTGTCTCTAAAAATGCTGGGTTAAAGCTTCTTTATAATTATTCCTTGCTGCACTAGCTATGCGCCGTCGTTTTATCCGCTTTTACATTCCCGCAAGACCTGTACATTGGTCGAAGATAAAATGTATAATATGTGTGTAGGTGCTTAGAGGATCAGTCGATTCTCTAACTTGCACGATTTCTTATGTGTTTTGTTCGTGCCAGACTATCTCGGGGTTCCGTCAAATAGACGTGGACGGCTGCATGACTTGTTCCATGTGGATCAGGATCGAAGTAGCGCGATCCATGTCACCGTTAACTCAAGCCCGCCATCACTTCAATCCACTGCTGTCAACCCTAATTGTGACTTCATGTTTGTCAATTGGAAATCATGACAGTTTTTGACATATTGTGATAATTTAAACATGGACGTAATAAAACCTGTTAGGGTTGTTACATCCATGACTTTACTAGATCAATGGAACAGGTGCAATAAAGCAGTCACCTCGACAGAATTTTGTGATGTCTTTGTAGATTTATGACGTAAATTTACGACATTTAACAACTTGACTGTTTGAAGTTTATTTTATTAGTAATTTGACATTTATTCTTTTGAAGAGATGGATTTAATTTAAATTACATTTTTGTAATATGTGAGATAAATGTATCTGCATTTTGTCTCATTTTTTTGTCACTGTCTGGCCTTCTAATATATATATATATATATATATAATTATATACCTATGAAAATAATCACGTCAAACCGTTGCTCTGTTGTTGCATTAAGGAAGTACAATTAAACCAACAAAAACAGTTTTAACCGACGAAACAAGTAGGAGGTTCGCTAGTCAACGCGTTTTTTGCGTTTATGATGTTAGTATGATTTTTCAGTTCTGTGCTAATCTATTTTAAAAATCGCGGATCAAACTCGGATAGTGTTCCTATCATGCTACAGCATTATTATTATTCCTATGGTAAAAGCATTTTTAGGTTGGCAAAAAAATATTAAAGAAAAAAAGAATGAATGTTTTTGTTAATTTACAACGACCAATGTAAATCCACCCTAAGGCATAGTTTATGTCTTGTAATCAATCAAGTAAGTCTTGTAGTCGTAAAAATGTACTAGTAGTATTGAGCCATAAAACTAGAAACAATCAACTAATTAGTGCCGATTGGTTGTTGCCCATAACACCAGTCACGCAAATAAAACAGAAACATCGAAGCCAATCTTATTACGATACCCTAACTTATATTCCGCATTACATTAATTTCTCGGGAGACGTCTCGAACTAAGCAAATGGCAGCTGCCCACTGATCGTATGTTTATCCAGAAATTGCCTAATCTCGAAGAGCTACAAAACAAAACCACATCGGAAATGTTGAACTAAAGTATTTCTTCTCTCCAAGGATGGTAGTGGTGGTACCCTTGTCTGCGCTAACCGATCACACCCTTAAGGCTCCCGAATTACTGTCCGGGCTGATTACCAACTCCCCCTTTCGTCCTGCGCCCGCGCCCCCTTCGCCCGTATCCTCACCGCCCCGAGCCCTACGTCAACTATTATTTGTGTTCTCTACTTATAATTTGCGCGCTGGAAAAGTTCGACAAACACAAGTCATTCTATAAAATATAAGAAAACTTTCTCCAAACTTTCGTAGTGCGCTCCGGGATTGCTTGTTATTCTATTAGTTTTGTGCGACTTAGATGACTGTAATCATCTGATTATGTCATATGATTGTAGTAGTTGTATTTATTAAACGTTTCTCAACGTTAAATACAGTTGTAAATCTTGTATGAATAAGTAGAAAACCTGTTTAATGAATTGCCTCTAATAAGTAATAAATATTTATATGGGTGTGTGTGTAAGTACGCGTTCAAGGGAGAAAATAAATTTCAATTTATCGCCTCCACTGCTCGTTCTCATTAGAGTAAAAGATGAGAAAAACATTTTATCAGAAAACATCAACGAAATATTCTTATCGTGCCTAAACGTCTTCGATATAAAAGGCACAAGCAAAATGGCAAAAGATTTTTAATGCTCTTATTCTTGATTTCCTTCAAAATGAGAAAAATGTGTTCATTGGTGCGAAACGAAATCATCGTCCCAGATACGTCTTTCAACAACAAAAGCCGCCTCGCGCGTGTTTAACATATTCCTTTAAACAGAACGCAATATTTACTGGCTTTCATGTATCGTCTTAAGGGGATAAATAATGGTGCTGCAGATGTGTGCTTGGCATACGAGGGAGGCACCGCTACGGTACGTACGGACGGAGCCCAGATGATAATTTGACGTTAACAATGTTAGTAGGTACTTTATTATTGAAGTGAAAACTTCTTAAGCCGCAATTTTTGGTAAGGGCAAAACTTATGGGTTCGCGTCACCGAAATTCTAATGTAACGTATCAGTTTGCACTTCTATCGGCAATCCTATAACTGCATTTTTTTATTTGTGTCTTGGGACATTGGGACGTAATAAGTCATTGAATAGTTTATGCTAATTACATGTTTCAAAAACAGTGAAGGTAATTTTTTTTGAGGAAACCGGTAAGTATAAAAATCTAAAAAAATAGTAATGACATATTATGGATGAGATGATTATGACTCATTCTCTCTCTCTATCTGAGAGAAAACCTGTGTTCCAGCAGTGAGAACATGATAGGCTGATACTGACTGAACATATTGTCAAAACCATTCGAAATTCATCAAAATTGCGATGATATTGAAAAAAAAAAAATGCAACGTATATAGAATAGTCCAACCGGTAAGCGCAGCGTAGGACGTTCACCCACAAGATGGTCAAACGACCTAAAAGAGACTGCAGGAAAACACTGGACGCACGCCGTTTCCAACCGGCCCATTTGGAAATCGATGGGGGAATCCTATGTCCAGCAGTGGACGCCTTATAGCTGAAATGATAATGGGGATAGAATAATCGATCAAAGTTCATTATCTATAGATTATCAACTGTCAAATTCCGAAATACTTAACCTGAATTTATTAAATCCTACTTCAGTAAAAAAAATTTTTTTTTTTGTTCACAAAGACTTCTATTAAAAAAATTAGATGTTTTTATTTTTATACTAGCTTTTTTGCCCGCGACTTCGTACGCGTAGATTTTCATATAAACCTTCAATCCTTTTTTCTTCCCTTAATCTGGCCTTGCGCAAAATAACATAGCCTATACTTCAATCTGGTCATAGCTAAGCATATTCGTGAAAACCGCATTTAAATCCGTCCGCATTTTCTTCCAGGGGTGTAGGAGATGTGCGTGAACAAACAAACAAAAATTCTAAAAACTGCCAAAACATGTTAAACATGTTAATGTTCAGCTGCTTATTTTAAGTAGCCCTGTGTGAAGTATTGATAGAAGCATAAAAGTAATAAATAACACCGTCAACAGTTTTCAAATCAAAAAGATAATGTGACCACGGTGCAGAGCATGTTTTGAAATTTTCTTTTTGTCTAAACCATTAAAAGTATATCATGTCATGTCGGTATGATATACATCTCTGAAATTTGGCTATCCAGTTTCGCTGGCCACGGAACCCTGACATAATGCTTGTCATAACACGCTCTTGGCTAGTTATTTCTTATTTCGCGTGCATTTGTATGTATACCTTGATTAAAAAGCCATGAAATGAAACTACTCTATTTATCTGTTAAAATATCACAGTAAAATAAAATTATTTCTATATTCTTATTCTTATTGCAAATATACACTGTATTCTTCTAAAAGCTAAGTTTATATACCCTGCATAAAGGGTGCAGCAATGACTTATGTAGTGGCTGTTCACAAAACCAGACCACCATAAACACCATACATAAACATATAAATTTAAGTATAGTTAAATCTATTACATAAATATTATATATACTATTCAAACTTAACCTAGGGTGAAGTAATTTTACGAAACAAAAAAAAAATACTTAGTGTGATAGGTTACTTAATTATATATGAGATGATACAAAACTTATAACGCTACTTTCTTAACTATTTATATATCGATATTTATTTTCTAATTATAATTTTCTAAAATTTATCATCGAATAAATCTTTTATCTCGTAATAACATTTTTGGGTTAGAAACTTACGAAGTTGGTTCTGTTTTTTTTTTATTATTTCTTTCTTTCGTTATTGCGTCCGGAATTTTGTTGTATAGGTTTATTTTCATGTACAAAGGGCCTTTTTTGAATATTTCTATTCGCGGGACTGAATTAAAATAGAATGCGGTATATTTTGTGTTTTAAATGCTAACATAGAATAAAACCAAGAGAATGTAATACTCCTACTCCATGCACTGGAATGAATCACCAAAGAGGTTGTAAGGCCTATAACATGCTTGATCTACACGTTCATTCATCTAAGAAGGTTAAGGAACCTTCTTTAAATTTTAACTGATTAACCGAACACAGTGACAGTTGACAGTTTCAAAATTTTAATGGCTATGTCAATAACATTCTCTTTACTTTGGATCTCCTTGCTTGAGGCTATGTGACGATCCTCATATTACGTTTCGGGTAACGAAGAAATAAATTATTGATTTTTATTTTCGTTTATGTAAAAATAAAGAATTAAAATAAATGATATAAGATAGCCTATGTTTTAATCTGGTAATTTCTAAGCATATTCGTGAAAACCGCATTTAAATCCGTCCAGTGGTTTAGGAGATGTGCGCGGACAAACAAACAAACAAACAAACAAACAAACAAACAAACAAACAAACAAACAGACAAAAATTCTAAAAACTGTCCTATCGTGTTCAGCTGCTTATTTTAAGACGACCTGTGTGGTTTTTTTTTTGTTATCTCGCAATTACAGATTTTTTTATCCCTACGTTTTTATTATATGTATAGATAGATATAGATAGATATAGATATAGATAGATAGATTATACAGAAATTACTTAGTACCTACGTAAAATTAAGCTACTTTTAATTTGTGAAAACCACGTCAGTTTGTAAAGTAAAATTTCATGAGTAGGTTGAAATATTTTGCCTTTCAAATTCTCAATAGGATAAATATATAGATATTTCTGAGATAGGGTAAGACTTTTCATATTGAGGATGAAATCTTCGAATTTCGGGTCCAGCGAAGTAAAGTCTGATTTGTACTTTATAAAATCATAATACGTAAAGATTGATATCAAATGGCTTCGCGAAATTTCAATGCAGAACTATTTGCTCGTCAAATGAGTCAACGTTTCGGTATTTACAGCGTAAACAGGGTACATTAGATATTAAGTAGGCGAGTAGTGGCAGGCGAGGCGATACATCAACACTGTCGCTAATGAACGAACGAAGCGTAGTTCAAATTATAGCTACTAGAGTTATTACGGAACACCTATATCGGAGCAAAGTAACCATCGTGGTCGTTATCACTTACGTCGTACCTATTGAGAGCGTTTAATGGACTCCAGTGAATGGATCAAGACTAAGGATCCACTTACTCTATAAAATGATTAAAGATTTCGAGAGTTGTAAACTTTTTAAGCAAACTGACGTTATTTTAACACGTTTTGTTTTTTGCTGTACAGAAATTACTCACTTAAGTTTATAGTTGGCCTTAATCTTACGTAAGTAATTTCCGTGTAATAAAAACTAAAGTTATAAGCTGCTGCCTTTAAAAACTGAAAAAAAAATGTTAATAATTTATTAACACGCCAACTGCTGGACTTAGGCTCCCCCATCAAATTCAAATTCAAATTTCTTTATTTGTCTGATTTATCTTAATCGATCTCCAAAAGGGCCGGTTGGAAGTGTCCTGCATCCAGCGTTTTCCTGCAGTCTCGTTTAGGTCGTCTGTCCATCTTGTGGGTGGCGAACGTCCTACGCTGCACTTACTGGTTCACGGTCTCCATTCGAAAACCTTTCGGCCCCATCGGTCATCTGTTCTGCGTGCTATGTGCCCTGCCCACTGCCTTTTCAACTTGCTAATTTGGTAGATGATATATATCACTAGCATTATATATAAAAAAAAAACTTTATTCTTAAATCTTTTATCTTATGTTTATCAATTTAAATATAAATTTGAGAGAGAATTTCTCATAAGAGTTGTAATTTTATTTGGAAGTTATTTCTGTAAAATTCTATTTATACACAAAAAAAAAGACATCTTTAATTTTTCGCAGAATCAGAAAATTACATTTACTACAAACGTCATTCAAACGTCAGTCAATTAATATTTACAATTGTTTGTCTAGTTTTTGCTCGTGACAATTTCTACCAGCGAGAAGTTTTAAGAGTTAATTGAAAAAATGGTATGCATCCATGAGGACATTCTCATATGAATTGTACATTTTATTGGTATGAAAAGTATCCTTTGTCTTCTTTGTCAATCTCTGCCCCACAATTATCTGAATGCAAAAATCATGCCTATCTGTGGCTCTGTTGTTACGTGAAAGAGGAACAATAAACCAACAAACACACTTTCGCATTAATCATTTTAGTTAAAAAAATATATATATATAATTTGTATGTATACGTATACTCACTTACTGAATCACTAATTATTATTTCATCAAAGTAACAAAATACTGTAATTATTTAGTTTAGTAAACCACTTTAATAGTTTAGTACTTACTAGCGCTAGCAAAATCCAAACACAGCATGGAAGACGTCTAGTGGAGCGCCGCGGACGCATCAGAAGATGGATCGTGACGGTAATCAGTTAATGCATTATGCAGTTCAACTAGAAGGAGGATGTAAGATGGTATGCACTACAAATATGGGGACAAATTAAGCGGGGACATTAGAAATGAATGTGCAATTTGACAACCTCTTTGCACATCTGCCTCATATGCAAGAAGTCCTGATTTCCGACGGTAGGATGATGAATTTGTATAAAATTATGAGTTAAAGGTTCTTGAGTGGAGACCACGAACCGGAAGACGCAGCGTAGGGAGGCCTTAATTCCACTAGATGGACCGACGACATTGTGAGGGTCTCGGGCATCCAGAGGATGCAGATGGCAGGATGTCATTCAGTGTGGAGGTTAAAGGGGGCGTCTTATATTCAGCAGTGGACGTCTTTTAACGCCCTATGGCATTCTTGGTTTCTTGATAGTTTGGTCCAGAAAAAAATCAGATTTACTCTTTGTTACTCCAGTTTTTGCGTATGGAAATAGTACAAAAAATCATAGATTGCCATAATGTCTTAGGGACCGGATATTTAGGTATTTGGATATTTAGGCGTGAATTTTGATACTAACGTTGCTGGCTGTAATCGCTAAATAAGTACGTAAAAATACAATTCATATTATAGGTAAACGCTTTTCTGAATAGCAAGCGAATGTCAAAGCATATTTGATAATCTAAAATTTATTTTATTTTCGCAAGGAATAATCTTATTTTGGATTGATCTACTGAAGTACCTTTTTATAACTATAACTAGTTTTTTTGCCCGCAACTTCGTACGCGTAGATTTTCATATAGACCTTCAATACTTTTTTAGGGTTCCGTACCTAAAGGGTAAAACGGGACCCTATTACTAAGGCTCCGCTGTCCGTCCGTCCGTCTGTCCCAGGCTGTATCTCATGAACTGTGACAGTTAGACAGTTGAAATTTTCACAGATGATGTATTTCCGTTGCCGCTATAACAACAAATACTAAAAAATAGAATAAAATAAATATTTAAGGGGGCTACCATACAACAAACGTGTTTTTTTTCTCTTTTATGCTCGATATTGATAACGGCAACAGGTAGAGGCTTGAAATATTCACAGAATATTTAGTTATATATTGAATTTAAAAATAAATTATTAAATTAAATTAAAATTAATATTTTAGGGGGGCTCCCATACAAAAAACGTGATTTTTTTGCCGTTTTTATAGAAAATGGTACGGAACCCTTCGTGCGCGAGTCCGACTCGCACTTGGCCAGTTTTTCTTCCCTTAATCCGGCCCTTGCGCAAAATAACATAGCCTATACTTCAATCTGGTCATAGCTAAGCATATTCATGAAAACCGCAATTTAAATCCGTCTACATTTTCTTCCAGGGGTTTATGAAATGTACGTGAACAAACAAACAAAAATTCTAAAAACTGCCTAAACATGTTCAGCTGCTTATTTTAAGTCGCCCTGTGTGAAATATTGATAGAAGCATAACAGTAAAAACACCTTCAACAGTTTTCAAATCAAAAAGATAATGTGACCACAGTGCAGAGCATGTTTTGAAGTTTTCTTTTTGTCTCAACCATAAAAAGTATATCATGTCATGTCGGGATGATATATCTCTGAAATTTGACTGTCCAGCTTCGCTCGTTCGAATTTTTCTATGACCATGCAATTTATGAACTATATGAATACGACCACAAGTATGGCTTTGGCCACGGAACCCTGACATATGCTTGTCTTGCAAAATGCATTGGATTGAATCACCACAGAGGTTGTAAGGCCTATGTTTTTATAACATCCTTGATCTATACGTTCATTCATCTAAGAAGGTTAAGGAACCTTCTTTAAATTTAAACTGATTATCTGAATGACAGTTGACAGTTTCAAATTTTTAATGGCTATGTCAATAACATTCTCTTTACTTTGGACCTTCTTGCTTGAGGCTATGTGACGATCCTCATATTACGTTTCGGGTAACGAAGAAAATAATCATTGATTTTTTATTTTCTTTTATGTAATAATAAAGAATTAAAATAAATGATATAACATAGCCTATGTTTTAATCTGGTAATTTCTAAGCATATTCGTGAAAACCGCATTTAAATCCGTCCAGTGGTTTAGGAGATGTGCGCGGACAAACAAACAAACAAACAGACAAAAATTCTAAAAACTGTCCTATCGTGTTCAGCTGCTTATTTTAAGACGCCCTGTGTGTTTTTTTTTTGTTATCTCGCAATTACAGATTTTTTTATCTCTACGTTTTTATTATATGTATAGATGTATAGATTACAATAATCCATCAATCAGATCTATCATCAATCGCAAACAATGGCAACCTATCTGTCAATATGCATAATCTTGAAATCAGGTGCGAAAGATGTCGGAATAGTAATTAGATATCTCCTCAATATGGATGGGATTAAGGCGAATAATACCTAAACTAAACATAATTAACATAACTAACGGTAAGCGGTTGATTCAACGGAGTTATCTACCGAAACTGAGTGGAAGTTATTGACTGAGATCTTGGAGGAAATACTTGTCTAAGTTATCATTTGGTTTTGGTCGAAGCAAATGACCAAAACACAATAATGATTTATCTGATTTCAAAATCTTTAGAATTAGAGTTCAAAACCGATTACAATATACATTTGCAGACCAATTTTAGAGAGCGTTTAAATTCTATTAGTCGTTTTTTTACTCTGACAGTATATACCTAGGAAAAAGGCGATTTTGATAAGATAACTCTTTATTAAAATATAAATAAATGTACATTACAATGAAAAAATTATCTAGATTTTTAATAGGCGCCCTTATCGCTTTAAACGATCTCTTCCAGGCAACCATGTACGGAAATGAATTACGAGTACAACAGTAAAAAAGTGACCTTTAAGAAATATTCAAAAGTAAATATTTAAGCAAATAACAAATGATCAAACACAAATAACTATAACTTTGATCACTGGTGCTTGGTCTTTGAACGTGAGATTGTAGCTGGTAGCTGATATTATACTACAGTGAAATACTAAACATACATACATTGGTAGGACTCTTTTGCAGGGGTCCGCCTGGGGAAGTACCACACCTTTGCCAGTTATTCAACCGCCAAGCAGTAATGTGCAGACACTACTGTGTTCCAGATTGAAGGGCAATGTTTCCAGCGAAATTACGGGGCACACAGAGATTTGACATCTTATATCTCGGGGTGACGAGCGCAGTGCATTGCCATCCAGGGTTTTGAACTGTTGAAATTCAAAATTCTGAGCGGCGTTGAACTGTTATGAGCGAGCGTGAAGAGCCACCAGGCGAGCGACTTGGCTCGTCTCGTCACCCAATATCATAAAAAATAAATAAAAAAATACTATGTTATTATGAAGCAGCTGTTAAAACTAGCAGAAAATTTGATCAAGTAGACCAAGTATAACTATTTTTAAATCGGTCAAGTAATAATATTTTACAAGATTTTAACTTAACAGGTTGCCTTGTTAGTATATTTTTCAAATCTTGTAACTGAATTTTACAGCAGTTGCAGAGTTGAAATTTTGCATATACACGTTTAGTTTGGATGATAATGCTTGGCTAGCTAAATGACGTTATTCTAAATCCATTATGACGAACTAGTAAATATTTAGAAATTCCTACTAACTAGTTTTTTTTTAAATATATATTATGTTGTGGGTATCTAATAAAAGGGTTAGCTGAATATGAAAAAAGTTTCAAAAAAGCTTGTTATTAATGAGTTTAAAAAAAAAACAGTTGAGTATAACTGGGGCCTTATGTCCAACGAATGCGAATCTTAACGCGCCGAGATACGGTTAGCCGTCACGTGATTTTGCTAACTGCACCTATTTGGGCCCGCGCTTAGAGTTGGGCGTAAGGCCCTTGTCTGAAATTCAGTTGCAAGATTCCCACACTTACGAACGAACAAACAGTATGTGATTGTTATAAAAGCTTTTAAAACTCGTTAAGCAACGAAACAAATGAAAGAGCCATATGGCGGAAAATACCAAGCATCACTGCTAGATGGTTCCGTCAGTATCATTCCCGCCACTGAAGTTCTATTTTCCACCTCGTGATCCATTGGATCAGTTGGAATGTGCCAAAAATTATTGTACAGCCGAATTACATATCAGCGCCAGCGCAGCTTATAATATTTTTACACAACCAGCGATTTGCTGACTTGGAACCGGTTTGTGGGGAAAAACAATGTGTATACATGTATGATCTACTTTTTGCCGGCCTCTACTTTGCTCAAAGTGTTGCATCGGTTTAATAGATTAGTTTATCAGTTAGGATTAATTTGTCGTTTTTTTTTTTTATATATTATGTAGATGGAATGTTATTTAAGTTACTAAAACAAATAAATCTTTAAAACTTTTTGTTCTGTCTAGTTCGAATGTTTTTCCCACAAATAAATAATTGTCTATTATATACTAACAAAGCTTCAGATCGATACAAGTATTACAGATGACGAGGTTAATATAGAATTCTAAGATTTGATTACATTTTTAGTTATCTACTTAACTAATTAGTTAAATTGAAGCTTAATAAAGCGTGTAAAATTGAAAGTGTTTAAGGGTAGCTATAGTCAGTATTGGCTTTAGCTATTTCTGAGGAAAATTTTACTACTAGTTAAAACAAAAAAATAATGGTACACAAAAGCACAGAGCCACAATATAAGATGCACATTTACAAGACAGATGGCGTCATTCGGATAATTCTGTTATCAGCAACGAGAGGTCGCCCCTGCGCTCGTATACTTAGACGGCAGTTTCCTGCGACGTTAAGTCCTTATAAAGGCAACTGTTACGCTGAAAAACTCCTATTTCTGTGACAAACTGTGCTGTTAGCCGTAGATGTGACGATTCAGAGATTTTGTGTTGCGATTTTAATAAGCTGACGCAGTAGGTATTTTCTGTGAGAGAATCCGCCATTTTTGTTGGTAAATAGTAAAAAGATAAGTTCGTCCTACCTTGCACATAAAATATCATTGAAAAACATCTTCGGTTAACTAAAGTTTTCATTTTAGAAAAAGTTTTAAGTTATTCATTTTAGAGATAGCTCTGGTACATGTGAAATGGGGATGATAATTTGTTTCGCTTCACCCCCTCGCGTGGATTACCTATCGTTTCATAGGTATTTTGAAATGAATGAAAGGTTTCATACATCACTTTTTTATGAAGTAGGTATATGTATCCTTTGCAAAATATGGCCCACCAAAGTGGCAAAAAGCTAGTAACTTGCTATGTTGATAGGTTATATTAAAAACATTAAAAAAATTGGCAATTATTAGCTGATTTTATTTTTCCAGCTAGAGTTATGAAACTGCAATTATACCAAGAAAACGCATGAGAAACAGGTATTTCCCCGTATTAACAAAATCATCCCTTAAAGAGCTTCGGGTGTTTTTGCATTCCTTCAGGTCCACGCTAACGTCTCATCTTAAGAATTTTTTTTGCAACTTTGTTTAAACCATGTAAATGTAGAGATTTACATGCATACATAAAGTTTATTTTGTAACGTAATGTCCATGCGTGCTAAGCCGTGGGTATAAGCTAGTTTCGTATAATCTTGACATAAAATACCGAATAGATACTTATAGTAAATTAGTTTTTTTTTTGTATATAAAATTTTACGTGTTTCGGTGTATTTTTTTTCTGTTATTGTAAATATATTTTTAATAGTCACACCTTATCAAAACATTATTAAAGTTATATGATTATTTACGGGATATTTACCGTGGCGGGCTTTTTACAACCGTGATAGTTTAAAACAGTGATTATTAATATTTTTTTCTGTCGAGTTTTTTTTTGGCGTTGATGGTTCTTTTTTTATGGACACATTAAAACCCATGTATGAGAAAATGTACTCATTAATATTGCTCAGACTTTCTTTAAAACGTTAATAATAAAAAATACAATAAAATAAAATGTATTCTAAATTATATATGTACAATCATATTATATTATATTCATCGTGAAATCAGGACAGAGTTAAATCTCTCCTAGATAATATTCCACAAAATACAAACATATAAAAGCCCATTTTACGCCTGTCCATTATTTCCCCATCACGTCAAAGAATAAAATAAAGCTTCGAAATAAAGTACGATTACGTCGAGTCGCACATTCAGCAGATTACGAATAGTTATCTCTTGAGACAGAGGACTTAACAGAATAGAAAGCTGTGCAGTATGGCGTCTCAAAATTATTACAAACTTTGGTATACTTTAGCTATAGCAAAAGCAGTATACAGTATAAATTCTATATAGCAAACTTCTTTTTAACAAAAACTTCATGAAATGTAGAAATTTCAAACGTTTACATTGTTACCAATAAATACATTGAAACACTTTATAATAGCATAACATTCATATCTAAATAGCAAAACAATACGCTATTTTTTCAAATTAAACCGTCGTTACGAAAAGTTGAAAGTGTGTACAAACAGGATTCGTATTTATTTACCAAATTAAAAAAAAAGTGTTCAATCGGAGGTTTTTTTACAGCTGGAGGAAAATTGTTCTGCAACCATTGATAGATGGCGCTAACGAGACATGATAAAAACGCACATTTATTTAATGTAACCTACAATACAAGAAAGAGGAGACATTTTGTGGCTGGGCAGGAAGCACTAATTTGTTTTGTATTGTGGAAAAACAAGTACATTTTTAGCATACAATAACCACAAAATACTACGAAATAAAATAACACAAAAACAAGCATGACAGACAGACATTTGTCTGTCTATGCAAATATGCATTTTTTTTTATTTACCTTTTTACGTCTGTGGTTTTGCAAAGTCTTTAGATCAATGTCTCGTCAACGCCATCTATCGCATTTTTATTAACAATTTTTATTTGCCTTTTGCAGAAGCTCCCATTTTCGTTGTAATTGCCTAGCACATGTATACTAACCTAATCTTCTTATTGCTATTTGCGTTGTCTTTACAATATATTCTTTATTCTTAGTTAATTTTAAATTTTTAGAAGGCATTATTTGTAATAAAATCTGCTCCTTAGATCAGACAAACAAGGGATATATGGTAAGGAAGCGTGGCAGGTGCGAACCTAAATAAGACTTGACGCCTTTAGATGAGCTTACGGTTTTTTTTTGCATTGCATTAAGCAGTTTAGCGTTATGGTGAAAAAGGTGGGTGAAAAATGAAGACATTTGAACAGGAACGAAAAAAATATTGTACTAAGGCATATCTCCCTCGTTTATCTGGTCTGAGATTAGCCTACAGCCTTTTCAGGTTTTTGATTTGCTGAGCTATGTCGGTGACTTTAGTTCAAGTTAGGCTACTGCCAGCCTTTTGTAAGGGCAATCGCATAAGCATAGAAACAGAATTACTTTCTTTCAAACTTTAGATTTATCGCCTATTGCGTAAGTTTGTTCGGCAGCTTTACTTGTTCTTCACAGTAAATCATATCTACGATTACGGATTGCTGACGTTCAGAAAATATATCGAAGGTGAATCGTTAAAGTTACATTTTGAGATTGTTTAGAAGGTAAAACTGCTACTTTTGGACGTATATTTAAAACAATGTAATTCTTGTGAAATTTCAGCTTATTATGTTGAAAATAAGCTTTTTCATAATGTGCTTAGTCACAGTTCTTCTCTAACCTAACGTTTTTGTCAATGGTAAACCTGGCTAGCAATGATTACGGCTAGCGAAGCCAAATTATATTTCTATATTATTCTATATCTAATTCTATATTATTATTCTATATATTATTTATTCTATATTATTATATTTATAATATGTATTTAATGCTTTTTTTACAGCCAACGAAAACCGAGGGATGCTATAAGTTTAACTTGTGCATCTGTGTGTCTGTGTGTAGCATCGTAGCTCCCAAACATCTGAACCAATTTTGAATTAGTTGTTTTTGTTTGAAAGATAACTTGGTCAAGAGCGTTTTTATAGCTATGATTCAAGAAAATCTGTTTAGCCATAATAATATGAAGATTCACAATAACTATAGTATTGGGTTTATTTTATTAATACTTGTTTGAATAACCAGTTTAAATATTTGTTTAGAAATTTTCACGGAGACGATTGAAAAAAAAAACTATTTCCGACGGACCTGATGGCATTTTTGTCCAAAATTTGGTCGTCAATTACTTTAAGAACAAACCTGCAAGTCCTATTTTTATCGAAGTGAGTTTTACAAATTATGAACACATTCATCAGCATGGTTGAGAAAAGTAATAACTAAATGTAGCTTTTGTAAAAAGTCATTAAAACTGAAAAGAGTTACGTCATTACAATATGACGAATAGGCACAATACAAATTAAGATCCGTGCTCACATTTCAGCTGGAAATGACACATTCGTTACCAGCAGCGGGGACGATTTTGCCGGTTCAATTCCTCCATTCATGCTTCCATGCAAAAAGTAATTTGAAGTACTGTGACGCATGAGCGCGTACTTATCTATTTTTGAAGGAACGCAATCCACGATCCGTTAAATAGACTTAAAACAGACTTAAAGTAGAGATGCTTTTTAGCTAAGAATAAACCGATAATTTGAGGTATGTTAGATGTGCATTTTAGGCGTATATCCACTAAAAATCCTTGCAATGGAAACTTATAAAATGGAAATGTCAAAAATGACATAATAGTAAGGGATTATAAACAAACAAAATATGTTAAGATTATATGTTAATTATAGCTTAAAATATCTGTCTCTAAACTGTCTAAAAATATTTTTATGCTGACGTAATTGAAAAGATAAGTTCATCTCTATCTTGTCTGTAAACAAACAGGCTGATCATCAAAGCATCATTGGATAAGCCGCCTTTAGACACTTGCAACACAGCTACTGCTGCAGATGCCCATAGGCAGTGGTTACCTCAAGTGGATTGCATGTCTTTTTAGGGTTCCGACAAAGAACCCTTATAAATTCTTTCTGTCCGTCCTTTTGTCTCTCTGTCTGTCCGTCCGTACGTCCGTCCGAATTTTTAAGAACCTTCTAACTTCTATAATTATTACGATAAGTACACAAAACTTTGCACAATTACAGTTGTAATATAGGTAATTTAAAACCTTCATTCAAAATTATTTCAAATATTATCTGATTATGACTTTTTGAGTAACAGCGATAAAACTGTAAAAACTTTTGACCTCTTGTAAAATGATCTTAACAATGGTTAAACCATAAAAGTATATGCTGTCAGGATGATACATCTCTGAAATTTGCCCAAATCTACAGAGCTTCATTCGTTCGAATTGTTCTATAACCATCAATTTCTGTACTATGACTACAATTCTATGGCTTTGGTTACGGAACCCTACCAGTTATTTATCGCAAAAAAAACACTATATTTTAAGATGTGCAAGCTTCAATTCTGTAAGGATTCCTACTCTCTGATTAAAGTGAGTGAAGCACACTTCCGCGCATGTGTGCGAACGGCACGCACCGTCTCACTCGTCTTGTCGTATTTGTGCTCAAGAAAACAGCCAACAATTTATTCTGTACAGAGAAACTTGAACGACTTTCGTAGGTACGCAAGACAGAATATTTCGGAACGGAATATTTTAATTCCACGTCTAAATTAATTTTCTATTACCGACCCAAAATATTTATGAAGAAGATTAAAATAAAATGTTTCTTTAGTAGAATAGAATTAAGCAAACTGCTAACTGTAGCGTTTCAAGAATCTGTTCATTGTACTTTCTAAGTAGGAACACGAGGGTAGTGAAAACAGCAAGCTTAGCATACTAGGTACGTTCACCTATGCTAGGTTTACTAAAGGGGCTAAAGGCGAAGGTGCTCCAGCATTGGCTAGTAACAATGATGACGCAGATAAAGGGGGTCGATAACGTGAAATAGCTACGTGAAAACGTGGCGAGAAAATAGCATTATTAACCTCCCGGGCATAATACGCGCGCCATTGCGCCAGATATGGAAATGATTATGTAAATCCCCAACTTACAGGTACATCTCGGGAACGTTAGATACTTATTAAAACCAAGATTGTCCGACCAGAGGATTGTCTCACGCAAAAACTTTACTAGCATTGGAACTCCAACTGTTAGTCGTTCAATTTTTACGACGTTAGTTATTCGAAATCTCAGGTTCCCTGAAATCGGACCATCGACGTTGCAGTCTTGCTTGGCGATTCTCTTTTCAATTTTCTCAGTTTCCCGCTTGAAGCAGGCAAGCATTGTATGGGTAGATTCTTATCTCTCTCAAAAGCTATTTAGCTAAATGGAATTTACTGAGCCCGCACTGCAGTTCGACGAAGTACATCGTAATATTTAAAATCTCGGAATTTGAGTTTAAATCTGGGCATTGTATTAGGTGTCTAAGTATTTTAATGCTCTTGTTATACTGCCCCGGATTTTGTAAATTATGCACTTTGCTAAATTGAAATTGTAGGATGTTGTTTAAAAATATGGCAAAATTGCTCGTAAACTCGCTGATAACGCGACAAAAATATTAAATTTACATTTTTGTCAAGATTCCTATTACATGCATTGCTTTATTTCTTTCTTCGCTGTTTCCGAATAAAAATAACACTTTCCTTGCTAGTTTGTGGAACTTAATCCTAGTACAAACACAAAATCGCGATGTTATTTCTCTCAAGATACGAATTGCCTTGTAATTTAACAATGAACGTCTAACATAAAACAAAAGCACTGTTGAAAATGTTTACCTAAAGTACATAATTGAGCCCTGTTAATCAAGAGCACGAAGTTTTCACAAGTGCTTAAATTATTTACCTCAAACATAAAACATCGACATTCAAAGCGTTTCTTGAATATTTTCGCTTACACAGACGTCTGGTACAACACAAAGTGAATAAAGCTGCGTTCACGAGCATTCGTTAACGAGCATTAATAATGTGAGCATTCATTTTTGATTATTGAGCATTTTGAGTTCGAAGATTAAACGATGAAAATGCGGAAGATAATGGCACTTTTAATGCTTATCTCATCATTTGTATGGTGTCAATTTGTATTATTCGTCATGAAAACGTAACGAAATCGAATGTAGAAATAGTTTTTTATTAATCATCATTATCAGTCCACAATGATCCCATTGATGGGGCACAGGCCTTCTTTCAGAGAGAGAGAGAGGATGGGCCCTATTCTACCATGTTGGTCCAGTACATGTTGGTGAATGTCATAATTTTTAGAAATTTGGATGTATTTGGACATGCTGGTTTCCTATATAAAAAAGGTGAGCATCAAAACTGCTGGTATAATAACAACCATCAACAAAAACATCATCATCATTAACAATCATAATAAGTGAAGAAACAAGAATTTTTGTTAACAATTTGAGTTGCATTATGACTGCAGAGTGAAAGAAACATCATTTGTTATATAATCGTTTAACTTAAAGCAGACCAATGCTGGATCATACTTATACTATGCGAGTAAATGCGAAGGTGCGTGTTTCTTTGTTTGTTCCTATTTCACGCAGTAACAGAGAAACGGATAGTCGTGAGTTTTTACATCATCATAAGCCAGAAGACGTCCACTGCTGAACATAGGCCTCCCCTTTTAACCTCCAAATGGAACGACATCTCCTGCCATCTGCATCCACTGGATACCCGCGTCTCTTACAATGTCGTCAGTCTATCTAGTGGGAGTCCTACCTATGCTGCGTCTTCCGGTTCGTGGTCTCCACTCAAGAACCTTTCTTCCCAATCAGTTATCAGTTCTTCGAGCGATGTCGCCTGCCCATTGCCACTTCGACTTGCAAATGTTAATGTAGATGACTCTGGCGTGTTCTTTGGCGAATATCCACGTTTCGGATTCTATCGCGCAAAGAAACTCCAAGCATAGTTTTCTCCATTGCCCGCTATGTGACTCTGAGTTTGTCTGATTTATTGTAAAGAATCAAACTACTTGAATTTAAACCGAACAATGTAAGATATTTAAATCTGTCAAAAAACAATAACAACAACAACATAAAAACATTTAAAAAACATTAAACAGAAAAATAAACAACTTAAAAAATCATAGCACAACAAATTTAATCTGTTCTGTTGTTTTATGTTTTTTATACAAACAAACATTTCCATGTTTTTTCTATAATTAAACATTTTCGGCCATACTTAAAAACGTTAGTTACGTTAATTAATGTTTAAAAATTATTTCGTCCGCTTAGCATTGATTAAATTAACTAACGTTTCTAAAGTCAGGCTGTTGCTGAAAATGGCTACAAAATTCTCCAAAATAGCCATAATCTCATTCATGCTTCACTCATCCCACGCAAAAACATCAAACTCTTGTTCTTATACACACACCGATACTACAGTTATGCAAATGTGTATGGCTCGTTTTTGCCAGGATTAAGGTTTCGGGTCTATAGTAATGGGGAGATCTGTGTAAAACGTGGTAAATCCATGACCCAGCCGGGGTACACGGGTAATTCGAAATTTTATAATGCGAAAACTAAACTGAAGTGGTCCACTAAACCTTGTTTAATTAAATTTATAATTAGATCTTTCAAAGGTTAGAGAATGGAACAATTTTGTTTGATATTTATATTGAAAGAGGTCAGCGATAACATTGTCGTTATTTAAAGTTTAAGTTGTTGGTAAAGGTTAATTAGATTATGAAGCTGTCAGGTTCAAGTTATGTACCAAAGCAGTTAAGTGAGTTTCCATAATAATGAATAACCCTATTCGCTCACTAAAGGGTTTCATAGATGTACAGCGTGTCTTTTACTTCTTGTAAGCTGAATTGTCGTTTATAGCAATAACACACAAGAAAATAAATGTTTACGCTAGTCAAAAAGACAGATAAATTGACATTGGAAATAATAAAAAGATTGGCAAATAATTTCCACAAAAAGTACGTCTCCAAAAACTCGCATCAGACACTCAGTAAAATGAAATACGTAGTCGGCCTTCGGCAAATGGTTTAATATCGAAATGTGATCACTTAGCGCAATCTCTTACAAAAGAAAAAAACACAGGAAAAGCCCAAAATGTACCTAGCTTTTACCAGAAGCCGAAATATGTTTCAATTTTTACTGAAAATTACGAGTTGGATTTATGGCTTTTCAATAGGTCCCTTCCGGATAGATGGAAAGACTGGTCGTGTTTTGTTTTTATTTAAGCTCCCACACGTTTAATGTTTAAATTTCCTATCAAATTAAAATATATTAATTTTTATTTGTAGGGATTTTAGCAAAATATTGACGCATAAAGATGTGGTCTTCATGAATCCGAAATGAACTTATTTTGTAAAAATAATGTCAGTTGTATGACTGAATATCAAGGACTAAAAATATTTATAACGACCTTGCTGAGATTGTCTCGACCAATAAACATAACGTGAGTGCAAGTCGTTTTGTATTAGCTTATAAAAATATTGTAATTTTGTCTCTATAGTTTTTCGCTGTCAAGTGCGTGTTTATAATAAGTATAATTTGCATTTATTACTTACACGCTGGCCAGAGAGACGGCCAGTCCAAAGGTGAAAAAATAATTGTGATCGTTCTGAGAACTCTGTTGTAAAATTTTTCTCTCCATATAAACTTAATTTGGTCTAGTACCTACGAATAATCTAAAATAAAAAATAGCCAAATCGATACAATCTTCCACAAGTGATGCGATTAATAACAAACAGTCGGTCTATTCTGCAAGCTAAGTGAACGCGCAAGTGAGGTGATAATCTAAATGAACGTGTATTTTTGCTGTCGATTGCTATAGAGAAATGTCAAAATGTCGAATGATCACCCGTGACTGTAGTCCCTAACCCTTATAATTCGATGTTTTGACATTTATCTGCAGAAATAGGCAACAAAAAATCACATTCACTTAGCTTATCACTTCACTTGCGCGTTCACTTAGCTTGCAGAATAGACCGGCAGTATTTCATTTTTATATCTATAGATTTTATACTTTTAAAGATTTTGTTAAACGACAGTTTATTCCAACAACAAACTATAAACATTATCCCAAAATTATTGTATTACCCACATAACTCACTACATGCTTAAACTATAATTTAATTACGTAAGTAATTTCATTACTATAAAAACAAAATACGTCAAAACCAAATCATTTTCTTTATTAAAATCACACCAAACTTTTCAATTACAGGAAAGAAAGAAACAAAGACAAAAGTACTATCAAAAATATTCGCACGCATTCAAAACGCGAGTGTTACATTGAAATTTAATAATTCGAATTGTTCGAGCAGCCATTGAATTCTTCATCGTTGCAAAGGCACCCAAGAGGAAAATATTTACGCTTTTTCGAAATGCAGAAATCAAGTAACAAGGAATCGGTTTTAGCGCGGAGAAGCGTTAGGGACCGAAACTGTTGAATAAAACGAATCTATTCACAGCTAGAGCAGTCATAATACTCGCCTTCACGAGGTAGAGTATAAGTTGGAATTGAAATTCTCACCGACCACGGTTGATTTTAATTAAGTAGGTATTAAAAGTGTTTTGATTGTATTGCAATAAGGTCAAATTTAGCAATTAAAAAGGAATATTTATTCACTAAATTCCAATAAAAAACATTCAGCTGCAATTATCAATTCTTCTATCTATATAATATTCATTTCATAAAATTCTCGGGTCTAGCCCGGACATTTGGTGGGCATTGGTGGTGCCGAAGCCAACACCAAGAGGCCCTGTTGAATATAAAATACATGCAACTATGAAATATGTATAAAAAGGAATATGAAACTATTGTACAGTATAGGATAAAAATAAATTGGGCTATTGAGGTGAACAACTTGTGGATGGGCCCATTCAGTGGGTGGCAAGTCATCACCTGCCTAAATATATTTTGAGATGAGACAGGATAAGGCAGGTGCCGTTTCTCATTCTATGGATCTGTTATTCCATCCACAAGTTGTTTACCTCAATAGCACAGTTTGTTTTTAATCCCATACTGTACTATAGTTTCATATTCCTTTTTATACACATTCCATAATTGTATTTTTTATATTCAACAGGGCCTCTTGGTGTTGGCTTCGGCTCCACCAATGCCTTCTAAATGTCCCGGCTAGACCCGAGAATGTTATTTCATAATGTGGAATAATAATAAAATAATATTACTATTGTATTGCGAATAATTATGTATTTAAAAACCCGACATCTTAAAATTAGGGCAAATTCGGTTACTTGTATGATGATAATTCATGTCATCCAAATATTTTTTTTTCCTACAAACTACTAAACCGATTTTTGTGAAATATCTATGGGATCAATCTGAATATACATACTAAAAACAACCGAATTGAGAAACCATCGATTTTCGAAATCAGTTAAAAAAGCACACTTTGAATCACCGGAAGTTATAGCTTACATGCGCTTGATTATAATAAGGTTATTTTTGCAACCGCACATATCAGATTCCGTGCGGCTCTCGTTAGTGCCTAACTTTTTTAACCACCTCCTAACAAAACTGATCATAAATTGAGAGAGCCTATCAACGAAAACAAAATTAAGTGTTCAATAGTAAATAAGTTATAAGTATTTTAATTTCATGCTGGACAGAGAACGCACTATATAACGTTATGACGTCTTGCCGTGCGCGCGTCATACAAATGCTATACACGCACTTTGCGGGAGAGGGCCAGTGCTTCTGTTCTCTATTTTCATTCATTTTTAAGAGCTCTTGACGGTGGAGTAATTCCAGGCTTCACGGTCTTCTGCCAGTGTTTTCACCTCCCTGTACGACATGACATTTATCTTCTCTTTTATTTGGTCTACTAATAATCTTCTTGGTCTTCCCGGTCCTCTCTTTCCTTCTACCTTTCCCTCTATGATGGTTTTCATTAATTTGTCATGTCGTACAAGGTGGCCAAACATCTTCCGTTCTCTATAGCCAGCAAAAACTTTAAACACTCTCAGAAATCTATCAGCCAATTTAAATATTTTTTTCAATAATTCAATGTTTTTAATTATATCCTTCGCTAATCCTGTTATTTGTAATAAATAAAACATTAGGAAACAAGCATGTTGGGGGCAAAACGCAATGTGAAACTACATCATAATAATATTTCTGCTTTCAAAAGACTCAAGCTCGTGCGTCGATCCTGGTCCCAGACGTAATCATGTCAGGTCCCGCGACTGCTTGCCTGACCGCCCCTTTGATCGCCCACTATGAAGTCTCAATCCAACCCTGTGATCAGATTAGCTGAGACAATGCGATGTTATTTTTTAGTGCTGCGACTGATTGTGCCAGAGATTTTCATTCTATGTACCTACTGTTTTCGATTATTTTGTCATTTAACATCGGAAAGGCTGAGGTTGATGAAACGCTTAACCTGTTAGGCATGACCATAAAAATAATTATCAGCTATATTTTTTTTTAATGTTCTTTTAATGTTTCTCCTAAAGAACGCTACATGGCACGACCTTCTGCTTTACTTACCTTTTTCACTTACCACCAGACGAGGCTGTTGGCAATGGGCAGTTTAATTACTATTAGCAGGACTGGCTGAAGTTACGTAATAAAAAAATTGTTTCTGCAGAAAAAAAATTGAAAACGTTTTCAATATAAATCCTCGTATAATATTTATATATGTTATCATATATATTAATACTGTCCCGACCACTGAAGTGAGATTTTTTCGTTTAGATCTCTTTTCTGTGGTCCCGACAGATGTGTAGTCCTGTCCAAATTTAAATGGTCTTCAGTTCATACAGATATCAGATAAGTTTATTTTGTGACAATGAAATAAAAACAATAAAACAAGAAACAAAATACACAAACAAATACAAATACTACAAATATTCCATTGATAAAATGACGTTCAGTTTTTCCTGAATTTGATTTTTTTCCGGGAAACATTCCATTTTTCTTTTCATAATATCCTACCAACAAAAGCATTTAATTTTCATTTATATATATTACTAGCTGCGCCCCGCGGTTTCAACCGCGTGGTGATGAAAATCGGTGAAGGGGTATGGAAAATAGATAGTAGCCGATTCTCAGACCTACTGAATACGCATATAAAATTTGGTAAAAATCGGTCGAGCCGTTTCGGAGGAGTGCAACCACAAACACCGTGTCACGAGATTTTTATATATAAGAGATAGCCTCAGTCTTCCATGCACGTGATATATACCAGTTACCAGTTATTTCGTAGAAGTAAAGTCGTATTGTCAAGGGTTATCGATTTAAGAAAATCATGCCATATATTATTAAGCAAGCCAAAGGCAAGGTCTCAGAGTCCATGGGAACAAGTTGGCGTTTGTATCTAGTCTGTAGATATATTCGTTCAACGATAACATGCGTGTCACTTATCGCATTTTCATGAAATGCTGTAGGTTAGTTGTTCTTACAAAACATTACTTATTCTGCTATTCTGAGTGGGAGAAATCCATGAAATCATAAAAATAGGTCCAGCCGTTCTTGAGTTATAAATAGTGTAACTAACCCGACTTTGTTTTATAATTATAAAGATATTGTGATTATAAGGGGGTTGCAATTTTGGAGCTTAAGGACAAACGACTAGTTATTCGAAATCTATGTTCAAATTATTTCGTTGGAAATTTCATTGTTTTTTTTTATTCGATGTGCAATAAAATTATGAATTGATTAAAGCATGTAAGTAAAACCTTTTCGAAAATACCTCTTTTCCTATATAAATTTTCATTTGAAATCGAGAGTTTCGAACAAAATCACACTTTCCGTCAAAATCGTCGGTTAGCTATTTTCATTTTTCTGTATTCTCCAAATTTTGAAAAACTGGAAAAGAGGCTTTTTCGTCACCTCCTCAATTAAAATATTTATGTCTGTATTTATACGTGGTAAGTATATAATTATTAATTACATACTATTTACGTTTTTTAGGTGCAAATTATAAACTAATTAAATATTGTATTGTCATATAGTTTTGAACTGCATTTAAAGTTTTAAGTCTAGCTAATAATTTTTAAAATCGATAAAATACTAACGGAAAATTGATTTTAAAAATTATACCTAACAGACAAACAGACAAGCAAACAAACAATATAATAAGAGTAAAAAATAAAAAAGCGGTTTAAATAATATAAGCACTAATATTAGCTTACAATACTGACGGAGTAATTGCGTAGCATTTAAAAGATACACCCTCTTCTTTTCTCTTTTTGTTCGTTTCTTCTTTTTATACATTTTTTTCTCTTCTCTATCTTCTTTTTTTAATATCCCTTTTAATGCTGTTTAATTTATAAGGAACCTGGCTTCTTACTAGTCAGTAAACTTAGGTTTCATTTTAATCACAGAATAATAAAGTCTTAGCAAAACCCCGCTATTAATACAGAGAGGGAACCGTGCATAAATATCACGGGTAAGTACAATAAAAAGCGAGATCGCGGAAAATCACCAGCCAGAGAATCGCAATTAGTGGACGAACGCCCGGTGGAAATAAATAAGGATATTAGGTTCCCCGCAGTGAGCTGGACTCCGATTTTTATTTGATTGCCTTCTGGTTATTGCTGCATTTATTAAACTATTTTATAACAATAATTGGTCTTACTGATATTATGTCTAAGTGAGGCGTGACTGACTAAAATTGTTTTTATAATGGTAACGATATTTTAAAATATCGAAAAACTGCAATTTTGATAGATTAGAGTTTAGAAAGTCACTTTAGCCACGATATCCTTTATACAAATTTTCCAAACTCAATAATCCAAGCTTACACCGGTGTTTATTATGTTTAATGTTAAAGGGTAAGAAAAATTATGGAAGTAGAAATGGGTATAGAAAATGAAAATAAATAGATGTGCCAATCCAACTGTTACAATTTTGTCACAAAACTTATTCAAAAATATCCAGAAAATAGCGTTAACTCCTGCATGAGGCGTTTGACAGCAACAAAATAACTCCCGTTCGTATCGCAAGAAACAATACAACTTACATCACTGACATAAATCAAATTTTGTATAGATATTTTCCTTTGATACATCTAAAACAAAGATACGTTACAATCTACAATTATATCCAATTACAACGTGCTCTACGCAGACTCTACAATGAATAGGCATGCCTATTACTTAAAAAGTGTATTCAATACATTGTCAGGTTCATAATTTGGAGCATTGAATTATCAGCATTTACAGTTATGTAAAATAAGTATTAAATTGAAAAATAATTTTCAGGATTTAAAAAAAAATGGCACAGCAACTTGAACTCTAACAGAAAGAAAGAAATATTTATTTGTTAACAACAATTAACATAAACAACATAGTAGGTATATATAATTATGGTCCTTAGATAGTGAAGTTGTGTCACAAAAATGGCCTCAACTCAGCATAATGCTGTTACAATATTATGTCTACACAAATAATAATTCGTACACCCTCATCAAACGCTAGATAAGATAAATTACGCTTTAAAGAGATTTGTTTTTTTTTGTTGACTAGAAATATCAGGCACACGAGACTTATTAAATGTTTCTGTTTATGACCGGACCTATATAAATGATTTAGTCAGAATTATCCTTACCTTATCCTTAAGTTCAAGTTCGTTTAAGTTTATGCATTGAAAACCGCAAGAGCACCAGTAATTTCGTTCTGTAAAAATGTGTGTTGGATACATAACACACATCTTTACTTTTGATTCATCAAATATTTTTCTTATATTAACACGCGGGTCGCGCGTCTTGCGATCGCCGGCTGTGTTGACAGGAAATATTAAAAACAGCCTTTCGATAACAGAGGTAGACAAGTGAACCTTTATTTTATACAAACGTCAGCCGTGTGACAATATTAGGAAGTCTTTTTAAGGATATGTTATGTAGGTCGTGCATGCCATTTACGTAACAAAAATTCGTTTGATCAATAGTACATTGTTATCCTAGGGGTGAAAGTAACTTATTTAGTCCGGAGATGGGGTTTGGCGTCCGAGCGTAGCGAGGGCGCTAAAGTTCGAGGGACTAAATAAGTCTTTAACGCCCTAGGTAAACACTGTGCTTTTCATTACGAATACAAAGAAACTAAATATAAAAACATAATCTGACACTGACAAATTCACGAGAAGTGCGGGACCATAATCCTCTGAGGAAAAATAAGTTGGAACATGGTTTAATACAAATGTGAAAATAGAACAATTTTTTTTTTCAATTAGAGTGTCTGTTTTTGTCAACTGTCTCTTTCAGTTGAAAGTGATTCTCCCTTGGGCTGAAATGTGTTACTTTCAACCACTTCTCAGGGAACTCCAGACCAACTTTCCGAGTATGAGTAATGTAAAGAAACTTACTACGAAATACACCTTCTCGACCATTTCTAGTCGTTCCGTGCCTATGGCATAATTGTATATTTCTCAATGGAGCATTAACTTTTTTTCAATTAATAAATAGGCCTGCGCTTGACCAACACCTTGCCCGATGTTATGCGATGATGCATTCTACGATAGAATAAGCTTGCCAAAAAATAAACCATTCTCTTAATATGTTTTAAAGACAACCAGATTGTAACTATCGGGGATCATTCAGGCAGCGCATTTTACATTCTGTCTGTTCACACAATAAAAGTGGTAACTAATAAAAACACAGGTCACGTTGATTACTCAAAATGGCGTCTTTATCTTGGAATGTTTTTGACAGCTAATATGCCAATAAGGGCGTCTTCTATTTTTTTTACTCTCTCATAAAAAAGCTGATCATAAATAGAGTCCATCATCAAATTAAAATTTATTCAAAAATAAATAAGTTATACGTATTTTAATATCATGATTGACAGAAAGAGAAAAAACAAATTTAATACTGGTTATGTTTAAGAATTGTTAAATTTACGCCATTTTATTGGCATGAGTTTCGTTGACTTAAATCATTGTAAGAAGATAACCCAGGCTTCGCTTCAGTTTTCTACAAAATCACTCTTGGAAATTCTTCTAGGTATTTCTCAGTTCCAAGTAAAATGTTTCAAGTGAAAGCCCTACAGTATTCATAAGCACTGGAATAAATTTAATAAACTATAGCACTGAAATATTTTTTTATTAAGATTATGATTATTACACGACTCCACGGCGTAGTGGAGTCTACGCAATATTAAAATAAAAACTTGAACTCACTTGACACTTAACTCACAATTCACACTAATATTAATGCTAAAGTTTGTGAGTATGTGTGTTAGCTAGATAGACAACTCATTTCTGTTCACACCAGAAATGATAAAAGTAGTAGAATATATACTTAAAACTAGTATATAAAGAGGCGGTCCTATCGCTTTAAGCGATCTCTTCGAGGCAACCTTACTATGTTTGTTTCTATTCAACTGTGTAACGACTGATTGGATTTTGATGTTTTGAGGGTAGGCTGGTGGCGCATATGCTAGGTCTGCACCTAGCATGCGTGCAGCATCAAAATCTTGTACTTTTTTTGTCAACGTGACAAAGTTATCGTTATGTATACGCCTAATTGGCTTTTGCACGATAAAAAAATATCGTTTTGTCACGGCGCGCATTAAAAATCAGATTACTTTTTATCCTGAAACAAAGTACAGTTTCTGCATCTGAAACCGCAGAGCGCTACTAGAAGGCTAATAGAAAAAAATTCAAGCATCATTTTCCAGCTGTCATATTTCACAATCTGGCCATGCCGATGGTGTATAAACACGTTCTCCGTTCAATCATCTGACGATAGGCGGCGCTAGTGCGCATAAATCAAGTCGCGCACTTTTTCACCTGCCACACACAAAAGCTTTCGCACTGAAACTTGATTCGGGTTATTCCTGACGAAATATCAGCCTATTTGTTATACTATTGATACGGACGCACGTGCTCCGCGTAAGTTTGTACTTGTTGAGAGGAGGGTATTGAGTGAAAATTGCTTTCCGACAATGTGCATAGAATTTGATGGTAACAGCTACGGGTTCCGCTTATGTTAGTGTGAGCTCTTTCAGAAAAAGGGTCGCTTGATTGTTCGAGATGGAGCTGGTGCCATCATTTCGTATGTTTAGAAGGAAATAACTGGAAATGGTTTTATTTTATAGTCTTATTCTCAAGTAAACCTCCCCTCAAAAGAATAAAAATAATCGTGCTAGCAGTTTTTTATTATCGTTACCTACCCGACGTTTATATCATAATATGATATAAACGTCGGGTAGGTAATAATCGATCTAATTACGCGTGATGTTTTCATATTATGAAAACATCACGCGTAATTAGATATTGAACTTTTATTTATAATTGTGACTATATGTCCCGCAGTTTCACATTACTGAAACAAACATTAATTAGATTACCTATGACGTCTTTTCTGATTTCAAGAATTAGCCAAAATCACGTCTATAATAAATGCAGTGGCCTGATAACCAAAGCTGCATCTCTGTAAGTGCCTATTCCAGAGTACAGAGCCACTTACCAGAGGCCGATAACATGATCCTCGCCAACGTGTATTGTGCGTTGTGATACCGCTTAGAGGTGCGGAGATGTCTATTCTGTGAGCTTCAGATTGAAGGAGCAACTTGCAGAAGATGCAAACTATACCGGGTGTATCTCTTGACGACGGAAATATTCAAGGATATCATTGTATTGTCATAAACTACCTTTACTTTGGGACCAACCCTGATAATGCAGAAAAAAACTACTGTTCCACACACTTCGTTAGTTTAGTTTTTTTATCGCGATACCAGGATTGGCCTCAAAGTAAAATATGTTTATAATGATGAGTACAATCCTTGAATATGCCCGTCGTATAAAAATATACTTTTCCTAACGTAAAGTAATCGGTTTTTTTCTTTTTCTTCTACTAGAGTTCGCAGCGATCATCCGATGGCGAACGGACTATAACGTAAGATTGAGAGAAATTACAAAGAAATGAGAGAGATAATGTTTTTGACAATGATAAATAAACTAGGTTTTGGGTAAACACTTTCATACAACATATTGGTGCAATAACACTTATAAAAATTCCGCGTCCACCAATGTCACGCCAGTAATGATCCCGTGACCTTTAATTAGTGGACCATTCAGCGTTTATTAGTATCAAACTCCTACGCACCTCGGCTTGTGGTTAGCACTTTTATATATTTTAAAGTACCTACTCTGTGGTTTACACTATCAGATTGCGAGTAAATGAAATGGGATGAAAAGAAAAAGTAGGTTTATAATCTAAATGATCATTATAGTAAAAAGTCAATGGGTGTCGTCACACGGAAGAATGAAAATATAATTACTTTTATAACAGGCATGTGGCCTAATGTTTATTTTTTATAAATAAATTAAACATTAGCGATGAATATAACTAAATACATTACACATACTGCAAAAATAAATTTAATCGGCTGATTAATCTCTGAGATATGAGCGTTTAAAGTTTTATGTTAGATTATAGGTTAGGGGATAGAGAGAGGATGCTCCATCCCTTTCTCGCAAAGCGTGTATTAGTATATCATTTGTATGCCGCGCCTGAGGCTTGACGTCATAGCTCAGTATAGTGCGCTCTCTGTCTAGCAGAAATTAAAATGCTTATAACTTATTTATTTTTGAACTAATTTAATTTTTTTTACATTGATAGGCTCTATTGACGATCAGCTTTTTTATGACGTAATAAAAAATATTAGTCATCATGCCTATTATATTAATTTATTTTTTTGTGTCTTTTTCCCTCTTTATTTCCCCTTATTTATCAAAACATAATTGAATTTATTCATAAAGCCATTTTCTTATTAAATGTCATAAAATTTTACACGTTCTCGCATAATAGTTCAAGATATAGAATACCACCTCGGCGCCAAGCCGACTATTCTGAGAGCCTATAATCTTCACCGTAAATGGATTTAATGCAAATTCTCTCCAGTCGTTCCATCGGGTGCCTGATAAAAATACCCACTTAACTCCTATTGTGTTCTTGAAATTGTTTTTAAATGTGTTTTTATATGAAGACGCTGAGCAGCTAAATCTGGTGATAAAATTGGGTGATTTCAAAACCGATTCTATACTGCTAGGTAAATTATTTAGAAATTGTTTACGTAATTAAAATGCTTTTTTGCAAAACACGTCTGTGGACAAAAATATTAGGTACATTTTACTTACGCAGATAATTATAAGCAGTTTCTAGCAAATAATTTAGATATAATTTAGGGTTTGTGTGAGTCTCTACACGCTATTTCTCTATCGCTTCTTTCTATTTCGCTTTAGCTTATTTACTAAAACTTTTTTTAAGGTATTCTAAACAGCACTAGCAGATTTGCCCCTACAAGGAAAAAACTATTTAAACAAAACCCTATATTATGTCTAAAGAAGGTTTAATCTACCTCTTTAACAAATTTAATCCAAATCTGTTTAGTCGTTATGGAGATCGGAGGGGGCAAAGATAGCAGCATACCAACTCATTGTTACAAACTTATGCACTTTATTATTATTCACATATTATTGAAACATATTCACAGGTCTCCCAGACCTTTGAGAGACCGGGGGGAGGGTGAGGCCAACACCAAGAGGCCCTGTGGAGTACAAAATACTTTTTAGTATAGGGTGTGTATAAAGTGGAAATTAAAACTATTGTACAGTATAGGATTAAAAACTGGGCTATTGAGGTAAAAAACTAATGGTTAGGAGAACAGAACTATAGGACGAGAAACGGCACCTGCCTTATCCTGTCTCATCTCGAAATATATTATAATATACATACTCTTATTATTTATAATTATATTAGTATGAAGTGTAATAATTGTTGTTCTGAAGCACTGCGTTGATTGGTAAATCTACCTGTTACAAAACACTACACCGTTGTAGCAGAAATGAAACAGTGATCAAAACAAAGCTTTCATTCGTTCCCGAGTCTCGAGTCGAGCTAATCGCCTGAGAAGGGTCTAATAACGGAGTAAAATTTACATAAACAGTGCTCTGTCTTGCGGCTGTTATCATTCAATTAAATAAGATTTTAGTGATACAGAAAATTGAGATGCTGCGGCTAGTGGTTTGGTCGGAGACAGGGAAAAGTGTCCGGACAAAATTATTATTTGGTTGATTTTGTTTGAATACTGACTTTAAGATCAAAGTTGGCGTGGAAAAATGCAAATCATAATAAAGTGGTAATTTTTACTAAACAATTATTTTTATGGTACTCTTAGTTTATTGAAAAATAGGCTTGTTCTTGAACATCTCTTCATTTGAGGTCTATTGTGCAAGCATCTATATGAAACCGATACACTAACGACTTGAAGACACACATTGTAATTTTTACGCATCACCACATTTATGTCATAGCATTTTTGTGTATTTTTTTTTTTAATTATGTGGTAAACGCTCATTGTTTACCTAGAAACTGTTTTTTAATGTGATATTGTGTTTATACTTTACTGTGATTAATGTCGACACAAAATGTATGCCGTTTAGTCAGAATCAGGATATTTTGGAGACTCAGTTTCACTTTCATACTTATCATGCTTTTATTAACTTGCCAATTGATTTGAATTGTAGGCCATATCGTGCATATCAAGCAAGTTTGATCATCAAAATGTGGACCTATATTTAAAGTTTTTTTTTTTGTGATACTGGGTGACGCGACGAGCGAAGTCGCTCGCCTGATGGCTTTTCACGCTTGCCTGTAACAGCTCAAGGCCACTCAGAATTTTGAACTTCAAAACCCTGGATGGCAATGCACTGCGCTCGTCCCCCCGAGATATAAGATGTCAAATCTCTGTGTGCCCTGTAATTTCGCTGGAAACATTGCTCTTCAATCCGGAACACACTACTGCTACAAAATAATAACAATACTCTGTACTTCCAACGGATTTGAAACTCTTAACTTTTTTAATCAGCCGAAATTTTAAGCATGTGAATTTACCGCATCGTCGTCCCATCACTATCGGAAACTACACCTGTTCACGCAGAGTATATTTCTACTCGTTAACTTGATTGCTGTTTTAATTACTGACTTTACCGGACTGTGGTTTGCTGTTTTCAATTTGGGATCTGGAGAAGATAATTGCCTTCCAATAGAATTATTATAAAATAAACTTTTACTGGTTGTTAGTTTAGACGGATGATTTATTAAACAAAATCCACAGCCCTTAAGAAAACAAAACAATAAACTACGAATTTTACATACGGCCAATTAAGAATTTACATTTTATTACTAATCTTATAACTAGAGTAGTATATAATTAATGAATATATATGTGTGTGCCTGTGTGTATGTGCGTGCGTCGAGTGCGTTTGTGAGCGTAGCTTTTTATTAACTTGCAATGTTTGTATGTTATCTTGTTTCAAGTTTCTTCTTTGAAAAAGTTGTAAATTCGGCAACGATGTTTTTAACGGGCATTATTTTTACAAAAATTTACCTGAACTAAAAATGAAATACCAAATCTTACTTTTATTTTCAAAGATTTTTAATGCAACGTCTATTATAAGGGGCTTAATTATTTTTGTTCATCCCAACAATACATGTCACCATCTTTAATTATGTCAATTTCCAAACTTGTACAAATCTATCGACACCTTATGTATCAAAATCAGTTAAAACGTATAGGTTGTAAGAAGAAACATACATACATCACTCCATCTGGCTTTACGATGTCGGGTAAAAGTTTAATATCAACTTACAACAAAATTATGAATCTTAACACTCCCCCACTTGATTATCACACTTTCAGCGCCTCAAAAGCGTTTAAACCAAACCGCGTTTCAAAGTTGCCTCGCTCGGCTGAGTCTTCAGATTATGCTGATTTGTGTAATACATTCTTGTATTCAGCAGTACGTTACAAATAAGTTTGACTACGGATGAGATCTGGCGCTGCCGTCGCTTTGTCACTGTATATTATCCTCGTAAGCTCCACTAGAGCATCTTATAACCTAGACAGTAAGGGCACTTCCTTTATCTATCTGTTATTGCGTTTACCTGAATTTGGTAGCGTGACGAACATAAATAAGATTTTATTAATACGTACCTAAATTATTAAAATTATATAACTGATTTTATAAAAAGTTCAGTAAACGGAATTTATTCCCTAATTTTATCCTTACATGTATTTGTTTTAAATATAAATGGGACAACCTAAAATCGTTAAAATAGGTTGACAATTGGGAATATATCGCAGTCAATACAATGAGGCTTCGACCAAAATAAAATGAATTGACGGGCCCAGTAGAAGTGCATTTTTGAAGATTACAAAATGAGCGCCAGCTCTCATTTCGTTTCAGTCGGTCTCTAGCCGTAGGAAGTGAAACACGAGTCTATTGATACGCGATAACGAAACATCTGACAAAATTATGAATTCGTATGCTTTACCGAAGTGTAAATACACAAATAAAACCGATATCTATTTTTTGTAACAAATATACTGTACATTTTTATAATTAGGTGTTGAAGTATATGTCCGACGATTTTGACTCGTTTTTACTGATCAAGTTCAATGGTTAGGGCCCGTCCATTCATTTTATTTTGGTCGAAGCAATGAGGTACCTTTTTGTTTTCGCAAAACACTTTCACTTGATTGTTCTAGAGTAAAAACGGTGAATTAGTAATCGTAACTTAGGACTCGATAGTACCAAAGTCCTAAACTTTTTTTTTTTAGAATGAGTGAAATATTAGCGAAGAGGTACATAATCATAATTTTAGTTCAATGCTTGTCATAGGATTCTCCCAAAGCACACCACTCAGCCCGGTTTTGGGTTTTTCAATTTCAGTCACTGCTAATTTGTGGTATCCACTAAATTCAAAAGTTATCCGTTCTGCGACAGAAAATGTGGAGCAATATACGGAAGAGAATTAACAATTGACATGGAATAAAGAAAACAAGCTTTTATTTCAAAAACTTTTGTTCAAATGATGCTTTTGATTTAATTTAAGATTAAACTACACAAAGCAAAAAACATTGCAAGTTTAATAAAAACTTGTAAAAAAAGACGAAAGTCGGGCTAAGTAGCGCGCCCTGTAGTGTAGTGTAACCATACGTACCTATATTTGACAGATAATTAATTTGGGCTGGATGATATTGATAGGAATAATAATATTTTTTAGGAAATAACATATCAACAGTGAGACAACTATGAATTAGTACAACCTGCCGGCTTCGATATTTCCTGAGATATATATGCTGGGCCTTTTCAAGGTAAGAGTGACTAGGTATTTTCTAAGTCTGCGTGCTACATTTTCGACCACATCGTCGCTTACCAACAGGCAAGTTGATAGTTTGCGGACTTATTCGCGATAAAAAGGAGACGGTGCTTTAGCTTTAATAAATAAATATGCTTTTATCAAATTCACTTGAAACTATCTATGTAAACAAATCTCGGAAGTCAATTCTAACAGACAACTAAACTAAAAAACGAAAATAAGATTTACTATATTCACTAATCTAATAGACTGTTGCCCGTATAGGCATCGTTCCCAATAAACTGGCCGCATCGCCGCGTCAGAATGCAATCCTGAGGTAGATAGTAGGTTTTAATTTTAGTTCATATTTTATGTTGTAATAACTTGTGTAAATAAGATTTTAATAATTTGAGAAAAATATACCTAGTTCTAATTGCCATATAGATTTGAAACATTACAAGTATCAGTAAACCAGATAACAATACAATAATTTAGTGCCATGGAACAGATCTGATGATTGAGCTAAGAGATGGTTAGCGGAACTCTGCAATATCTACTAGTAAACCCCTCGAGTTTAAGCTCGATGGAAGTCCAAAAGCGAGTCACGTTTGTAAAACTATTATAAGATATTTGTAAATAATAGTCCATACTACAAATAAAACTATATTGTGAACGCACAAGCGTTGCGTCTCTTAACATCCAGTTGCAGCTTTGTGAGTATATCAGATCGAGATTTACAAAGAAATGTACATAAATAAAGAATTTTAATACCAATTCTTTCAAACTAAAATATTGATACGTACCTACTATGTCTTTTTCTCGCGAGATAAAAACGGTGGAATAGTACATTGTTACCCTAGGAGTGAAAGTAACGGGAGTAAAATTTTGTCCCGAGACGGGGTTTGGCTAATAGGTCGAGGGACTAAATAAGTCTTTAACCCCGAGGTAAGCACTGTGCTTCTCATTACGAATACAAGGAAACTGAAAATAAAAACATGAACTGACACTGGCAAATGCACGATAAGTGCGGGACAATAATCCACTGAGGTGAAAAAAAAGTTGGAACATGGTTCAATACAAATGTGAAAATAGAACTAGTTTTTTTAAATAATTGTAGTGTCTGTCAGTTGTCAACTGTCACTGTCAGTTGAAAGTGATTCTCCCTAGGGCTGAAATGTATTACTTTCAACCCGCTCTTCTTGCAACTTCAGACCTACTTTCCGAGTATGAGTAATGAAAATACAATTTGTCCACGGTCCATGCTAGGACTGCAGAAGTCGGTTAATAAAAAGACAAAGTTACATAATCGAAATCATTCTTAATTTGATCAATTCAGCTTTGTACCTCCTATCTGCCATAACTTACAATCCGAACACAGCATAGGGATTGCGTACCAGCCAGTACGCTGAGTACGTCGGAGTACGCCCACTTATGCAGCACGTAGTACGTGTTTATAATGCGTAAACATACTGAGTCCAAGTTACGATCGGACTGTTTGTGTGTGTGTAAATGGAATGCAACGAATACTAAATAGTAAGTTTAGATACATAAAGTACCTATATTATACTAGGTTGCTAGTACGTATTGCGTTAGTATATATGCAGATGTCAGACCAGGAAGAAAAGGTAGATTTGCCTCAGGACCTTAGGCCTTTATACTTTTTTTTTCTCGTCTGATACTAACGAGAGTAACTCAGACAGTTTTGACTACGAATTCAACAACATTGTTTTTTTATACATGGGGAGCGAGAGCCATTTGCGCTTGCGTCTCCATTAGCACAGAATCTATCAAAATAACTTCTATAATATTTGTTTAATTTAACGTAGAAGTACAGTATTTAAAACAATAAATATAATCCCTAAAACATATCTCAAACGCTAGTACCAACAACTGACGCTTATCCGATATTCCTCGACAGTTAATAGATTTCCAAGTCTTGCGGGAATCCTAAATCTCGCTAACGAAGTTTACACAAACTACATTCATAAACAAGGGGTTTCAATACGCCGCCTGTCAGTTGACAGCATTGATGCAACATAACAAGCGCGATCGAAGCCAGGCATAATCTCGATATATTTACAACGTTGCGTGATCCCCGAAAATATCGAAAACGTTCGCGATATCACGCATGTAAGTAAATGGTAGGTATAATGTCGACAGTCGATATTGACTTTGATAAACGAGCAGCAGAGTGTCGCTCTACAAGAAGCCACGTCACCTACTTTGGTGCATTGCGGTTACATCTCAGCCCAGCCCTTGTTTACACTCAATCCGCGTAGTTTTTACGACTACTAACAGGATATTACAACCAACAAGAGTGCTTAAAGGTAGTCCTTTATTTGTTTGATAGAGTTTATTGTGCGTTAGTGGAATATTGTATGGTTTGTAAGCGCAATCCTCGGTTTTGACACATTTCGTTCTCAAATAAGTCTCATGGGATTAATTTTGTAGATTTATACTTCCTTGGTCTAATTGTAATTGTTTTATGCCGTTAATCGGATAATCGCTCTAGAGTCTAGAGGTTCTATTCCAGTTTTATAGCTTCCATGTTTGTTATGTTTATGAAACTTTTGTATTATTATGATCTGTACAATTTATTCAAAAGTAATAGCACTCGTGCGTAGCGCGTAGATGTTCTTAAAAGATCGCCGAAGTTAAGCACAAAAAATAATAATACAATACTTAAAATTACTGAGTGGAGACCACAAAACGGAAGTCGCAGCGGAGGTATGGGCCTCCTACTACATGGACCGAGGACATTGTGAGAGTCACAGACATCACATCCAATGGACGCTAATGGTAGTCTGTCATTCAGTGTGGCGTTGTATGAGAAGTATTTTTGTATTTGCTCTAGTGTAAAACGGTAATTGGTACAAGCGTCAAACTTGACATGTTTATTCCTCCCTTAATCCGGCCATTGCGCAAAATAATATAGTCTATACTTCAATTTGGTCATAGCTAAGCATATTCGTGAAAACCGAATTTAAATCCGTCCATCAGTGGTTTAGGAGATGTGCGACAAACAAACAGACAAAAAATACAAAAAACTGTTTTAACATGTTCAATTGCTTATTTTCAGACGCCCAGTGTTTTTTTTTATCACGCTATTACAGTTTTTTTTAGCTCGACGTTTTTATTATGTGTGTAGATATAGATAGTTTCTTTTCCCTCCACCGTTAGGATCCTCCATCGGTAGATAGAGCTAAGTTCATCTCTACTACTTTTCATTCCTTGTTAACTGTAACGTAGCGTATGCCCCGGCAGACGTTACGTTACAGACTTCAAAAATAACATCATAGAATATTTTCAAAAGTAGCTTACCTACTGGCGCTATCCAGTTACCTATCACTCCAGTACATTCTAGTCAAGGTTCGGTTACCACTAAGCGGCACTCAGACCGGCCGATAGTATTTGCATAATATCCAAACGGCGATACACTAGAGCTCATTAACCGATCGGATACACGATCCAGAGTATCAATTTATGCATTCAGTAGGTAGTAATTTACTTTTAAAGCTTCTATATCTCGATAAGAGTTAGCTTCGAATTATAAACTATGATCAAAGACTATCCTAAGGATTTTTGCCTCTGTAGTAAAAAAACACAGCCCATGCTACGCAGAGACAGTGCAGTTTTAAAAGTTCCGTAATAATACAAGGAACCCGGAAGACGGACAGATAGTACAAACTTACGAAAGTTTGTACTATCTGTCCGTCTGTCTCTCCACCCCAATTTTTTCTTCTATTATTACTAACTATATGAAACTTTGCACAATTTTACAGTTTAAATATAGATCTTATTTTTTTTTAATTGTGGTATCTCTGGTACATGTGAAAATGTAATAAAAATAGGTAATATGCTAATGACATGGTAAGAGGTTACATTAAAAGCCTTTATTCAAAATTATTACCTTTTGTGATTACAACTTTTTGAGTTATAGCTATAAAATTGTAATAAATTCAAGACTTTTTACAAACGCAAGTAGCTTTCTTTTTGGTCAGTACCGACACTATAAAAGGTAGTTATGTCAAGATGATATATACCTCTGAAATTCGGCTAAGTCCACCGAGCTTCGACCGTTCGAATATTTCTGCAACCACCATTTTTTAACTATGAATGTGACTGCAAATATATTATGTTATGGCCTTGTCTACGAAACTTATGCATGTCCTGATACGCTCTTTTGCCATTTTTTTTTTGTTTTGCTACCCTAAGTTACACATAATTGAAAACCGAACAAACTATATTACTGTATTTTCGAATGTCTTATTCGTTTTTTAAATATAATGTTCAGTTACTGATATATCCATAATTATGTAAAACTAGTAGGTTGAGCTACGTGAAAATTGGGCTCTGAGTTGCCACCTTAATGAGATTTATGTTAAATACATGTGCGTCAGTTGATATTCTCGTCGTTTAAAGTTAAATCTAAATATTTAGCTAGATCAACATAACGTACATATTACAAATTTTAAGGCATATTCCAGAGAATATAGGTATTAACCAATCCTAGATCGAGTTTGTTTTTTAAGTTTGGCTAAATTTATATATTGTGTTTCTGCTGTTTGTTACAAACATCAACCGTAAAAACAGTTTGTACGGTTGGACAAATTTTGTGTATGACATTGACAGTTGTGCATTGAAATGCAGATTTGGAGATTGGCGTTTGACGATACATTCATCCATTCGTTCAAAAATATTTCGTTTATAAATAAGTAATATTTTATTGGGATATACCTTGCTTGTTCACAACAATCCCATAATATATTATATCATTAAACTTTGTTTGATTTAAATTCGTATTTTCTGTGTGTGATACTGTCGTATTGTATTAACTGCGTTCCACGGTTTCACCTGCATATACATTCTCTCGGGATCCAAATTTTCTGGGATAAAATATCCTAAGGCACTAACCAGCTCTTCAACTATTTATAGCAAAACTTACATCAATCCGTTCCTTTATTGCTGTGAGAAAGAAGATATATTTTTTTATGATTGTATTTTAGGATAATCTCCGTGCGATTTCCAACATTCCCGCCTACAATCCACCTAGATCAGTAAACCAAAGTGCAGTCCATCAAAATAATGATTCCGACAGACGGCTGCGACATGTGAGTCAGTAATTAATGCAAATCAATGGTCGAACGTGCGATTGATTCTGCCATGGTGGAAAGCTAAAGCGGATCAATTACGTTAATGAGCTATGCGAATCCATATCGCTGACGTATACTCGTACGTATTATACAAACGACTACCGCTATTTGCTGAGTAAATCCAGGGGCAATCGGCGCAACTTAAACTAGCCCGTGGGGATGCTTTATTTACGGATTTTTAGAAAAATTGGTTCCCTTTTCACCGTGTTAAAAAAATGAGGAACAGAAGAAAACGGGAGGTTCTTAATTTGCTCCGTATTTTTTATATATTATGTACGCTGGTACGCCGAAATACATTTTTTTTGTCGATGATGTAAAAGAAGCTTACAAGGTGGTTCCACAAAAAAATCTCTTTACAAAAGCTTAGCTATTTTTAACTAGCTCCAATATTTATAATTTTGTTCAATCACCTTACTCATTTTGAAGTCAGTTTAACAAATTAATTGATGGTAGTAGTTTGTCTTCAGCAATTAGTTGCTATGCATAGTTTTGAGATAACGTATCTTCTGTGGACAAGAAGTTGTCGGCCAAAATGTTAGTAAATGTGTAGTGTATACACACCTACGAATCTTTGAATGGCTGATGTGACTTGCGAAAATACAGAATGTATCTCTATCAAGAAACAAACATCGCCAACCACAACGAGGCCTTGTTTCAAAACGTACAACTTTGACATCTGCCAAACCAGAACAAACACAATCCAGCGGAAGGCGGCGGTACACACCCGACTTAAATCAAATAACTGTATTGCTTTTAGCTTTGTAAAGCTTCAAGTGCAATAGCGTCAGTGGCGGATGTTCCACCCCCGCCTCAGTCTGTAGTCTATGATATTGCTCCACGCCCTTTACATGTTCGCGGCATCTTAAGGCGGCACGGCGTGGCTTGGTGGCACGCACTCGCGACGCTCGCGCCTCCTCTCTCGTCTTGCCTCGCCTTGGGACCCGAGACTCTCCAGAGATATCACAAGCGTGATGCTCGACTTAACTGCTCTAGTTTATTCCTTTAATTGCCTTTTTTCTGGAGACTGGCTTTAAGCGCTCACGCCGTATCTCCTCACGTCGCAATTACGGAGACGTCTTATGATAAATCTGCCGTAATTTGCATGAGATAGCATACGCTCTCAACTTTCACGCGAAGCTTCCTACTCTTGTCGTTTATTACGTTAGGGAACGTTTCCAAGAATGAGAATGAGCTATTTAACTACTAAATAGGGCATTAACTTTAGTTTGTTTAAATTTTTCGGCATGCAATCTTTATCGCTCTTCGTTTCGTATTCCCCGGACAAGGTTTAAGTGTTTTTAAAGAGAAAATGTTTGGGATGCAACTTGCGAAATAACAATTTGGAATGGTATGTGTCCTCACACAATTTCTCGAGTGGAAATAAGACGGTAAGAGGCAAACAAAACAGCCGGTACAATCTCCGTGTTGCAACGTGGCGAATCGTCGGGAGACACCCCAAGGCTGCGCTTCTCTACGCCAATCTCGACGTATTTTTTTCCCTCCGAGTACCGGCAGGTGAGCAAAGCGAGTGGCAGAAATTGTGGCGTCAGCAACCGCCCTGCGGACTGCGACGGCGGCTATTTGTCGAACGATGCGCCAAAACATGCCATCGCAATCGCTAGGAAAAATTATTTCCTTCAGATCGCTACTCTTCGCTTTTTGGAGCGTTTACTTTCAGGTTGAGAGTTTTATATTGTACTAGAGATGAGCCGGAGATTGTATTATCTTGTTGGCAAGCTTTTCGAAGTCGTTTTAATTTCGATTAGAAAGCTAAAGTTTCTATTTGCGAGAATGTTGTAAGAACTTTAAGCTAATTTGAGATTATTTTGAACTAGAAGGTTGTTTTATACTAATGCGGTGTCTGGTACTAATGGTACGTATACTTGAGAAAACGGTTCAAAGGTTTTCTAGTAAAATACATAATAGATAAGCTTGACAAAATGCGTCAGACGAGCTTCGTGTCCTCAATGATGAATGAAGCTAGTAAAAGCTGCGACCTCAGCTCGTAAAGCTAGAACTCTACTAAGTAGTATATCTGCTGATATTTTAAGGAGTTTACAGTTCATTTTAGACATGTTGCTTGAAATGAGAGTTCGTTTGAACCTTAGATCAGACAAATAAGGGAAGTCATTGATGCATAACCGTGGATCGTACCAGTGACGTCAGATTGTAAAGCACACATGCTTCCGCTCGGTCACCAACACACAGATACATTAAAGCAACAGGTTTTTTTAAAATTTTTGGATATTAAAACTTGCACTATGTAGTAAAATTAATAATAATTGAAATTTGAATTGAAATTTGAATTATTATTATTATTGGAACAACCTGCCGGCTTCCTTGTTTCCTGACAGATATAATTTGGGTCTTTTCAAGGCGAGAGTAAATAGGTATCTTCTAAGTCTGCATGCATCTTCGACCACATCGTCGCTTACCAACAGGCGAGTTGGTGGCCAAACGCGGACTTATTCGCGTAACAAAAATATTGAAATGGATACAGCCATAGCAAATACCGTGCCTGATTTATATCCACTTAAAAACGTTACTCAAGTTAAAAAAATAAAATAAAAGTTTGTTAAATAAATAAGATAAAATAAAAGTTGATTTTTTATTATTTGGAAGGATATAACTTTCAGATAAGTCCAATAGAAATTACATCAATATTGGTTAAGTAAAAGTAGTTTATAAATCAAAATACCTAACAAAAATATATGTCATCCAAGTAAAGAAATTGCGTATTTACTAATTTTGAAGTCGGTTTTTTAATGCATTGCAATAGCAATAGCATGCCAAAAAGCGTCGACAAGTTTTATCACGGCGCGTATTCTAGGCCAAAGTCAAAGTCATTTATTGATAAACATATGTTTACAGGTCAGGCCTTAGAATCAATTACATAGAAAATGTATATGAAAAATATACAACATAATATGCCTACAGGTATATACCGTTTGCGAAATATGATACCGCTAATACCATTGTCGAGTAATCCTTTGAAAGACTGAAACTTGTTAGCTAAGCTTAATGAACACTACGATATTAATTTTGTTGTTGTGAAAAATAACATGTTATTAATTATTTTAAAATTTTCAAATAATTTAAAAGTTTAATAAATATTCGGGACACAAGCTTGTAATATGGCTGCCAGAGACTGATATACGTACATATATATTTTTAAATACATACATAAATAGACCACTCAGTGGGTGTAAACTGCATTTTTGGTTGGTTGTAAACTGTTCTATGTCTGGTTTAACACCCAGACATAGAACAAACACAAATGTTCATCACATGAATGTTTGTCCTAGGTGGGAATCGAACCCACGCCCCCAAGCGCAGAAGGCAGGTTCACTACCATCTGGACCAACGGGGCATTCATAATGGTTTAATGTTTTAATAAGAAAGTTTTTTTTCTCTCAATTGTACTTACATGGTTATAATTTTGTTAAACTACGTATAATAAATAATAATTACACCTATTTTTGCAGATCGTATACACTATTTAGGTAACGAAGGTCGATAGATAATTAAAACCTCAGATCAGATAAACAAGGTAAATATGTTTTACCACAACTATCTTTCGTCTTCAATGTATCCGTATACCATTGACTTTTTTTACCATACCGCTAAACCACTTAACATAAAAACTTTTAGTATGGCACATTTATTACGCATTCTATAAATAACTTGCAGCGACACCAATAAAGTAAGTAATATTCCACGTGCAAAAAAGGCGACAGGATCGGTTTTTGTTCGACTACAGGCGTCTAGCCTGATTTAGACTTGATGCGTTAACACCTTCTTAATTGCTTAAGAAATATCGAATTAAATATAACAAACAAAACATTTCAACTAGTATTACACAACTCGCATACTATGTAAGGTGTATCACATCATCAGCCAATTAACGTCCACTGTTGGACAAGGCCTCCCTCATAGAGAGGGGTGTTGCGATAATCCCCACGCTTGGCAGGCGGCTTGGGGATCGCAGTACGTTCACCGTGTACTATTAGGACGCTGCTGCCCATCCTCAGGTGGTTCAAACAAAACACTGCAACTAGTACTATATATCTAGCATACTATATATTACGGTGTAGCTACACTTTCTTAATTGATTACGAAATGCTGAATTAAATAGAACAAACAAAACACTGCAAATAGTACTATACATCTAGCATACTATATATTAAGGTGTAGCTACACTTTCTTAATTGATTAAAAAATGCTGAATTAAATAGAACAAACAAAATACTGCAAATAGTACTATACATATAGCAAACTATATATTAAGGTGTAGATACACTTTCTTAATTGATCAAGAAATGCTGAATTAAATAGAATAAACAAAACACTGCAAATAGTACTATACATCTAGCATACTATATATTAAGGTGTAGCTACACTTTCTTAATTGATTAAGAAATGCTGAATTAAATAGAACAAACAAAACACTGCAACTAGTACTATACATCTAGCAAACTATATATTAAGGTGTAGCTACACTTTATTAATTGATTAAGAAATGCTGAATTAAATAGAACAAACAAAACACTGCAAATAGTACTATACATCTAGTAAACTATATATTAAGGTGTAGCTACACTTTCTTAACTGATTAAGAAATGCTAAATATAATAAAAAATAAAAATACTGCAAGTAGTAGTATACAACTAGCACCTAACAATATAGAGGAGAAAATCTCAATTCCCGTGATAGTCGATAAACTTATTACTGGAGAAGTGTCCAATGATCGTCGAAGCGAGCGGGCGGGTTCGACAAATGACAAGACTTTGGCCTACTCTTATATACGGAGATATAGTTAAAAAGCTGCAATGTTGTGTTAGTTTTTTTTAAACAACTAATTACTTAACTCAGCAGTACTTATACTTTCTACAACAATATCATACTTTTAACTGTAAAAACACAGTGACTTATCAGTGACTATTTGTTTTTAAAAAAACACATCAGTCATAGTACTGCACGTCAGAAGTGAATACTTAAGTAGTAATCCACCTATTCTACGAGAGATGGCGCTGTTTTAAAATACACGGAGCTGTGTATTATTTATTATGTGACAGCGTGACGTTGACGCGAGTTCCATGATTTTTATTCACCCAAAAAGTGATCAACGCGCCTAAAGAAGTTTTGACTTCAAAAATGTCTAAAGGTATCTCGACCAACACACAACTTAAACAATATAATGGTGTATGAGCAAAGCATTGACATTACTTCGTAAGGACCAGGCCAGCGAATTCAGTGGTACAAACTCTGATCACAAGTATAATTAGCTGTGCTCAGTTGCATGGTGACTACGTTGTGAGATGTCCTCATAGTTGAGATTAATACCATAATATAGTTATTAGATATTTCATCATCATCGCAAAATTTTCAAGTACACGTGACTAAGGATATTAATTTTCTAATGGGCATATCTTTACTTACGTTTTTTTAAAGATAGGCGACATTTAGTTCTTTAACGAACACATATGTGCAGTTTCGATATCATTGCTCAAAAACAATGAAAGAAAACATTGTTATGTCCAAGAAACAACTTCAAATACATCATTATGACATTCTCTAACGTGCTCTGGGTCAGCATGGTGAATTAGGGCTCATCCTCTCTCTCTCTCTCTCTCTGACATAAGGCCTGTGTCCTAGCAGTGGAAACATGATAGAATGATAGTAATATGATGAAGACATAACGAACAAACTTACAAATTCAAACTATCACGTTTTTTATAAAATTCGACCTCTAACCTTCGACCAAAATATAAAATGAATGGACGGGCCCTAACCATTGAACTTGATCAGTAAAAACGAGTCAAAACCGTCGGACATATACTTCAACACCTAATTATAAAAATGTACAGTATATTTGTTACAAATAAAAGATATCGGTTTTATTTGTGTATTCACACTTCGGTAAAGAATACGAATTCATAATTTTGACAGATGTTTCGTTATCGCGTAACAATAGACTCGTGTTTCACTTCCTACGGCTAGAGACCGACTGAAGCGAAGTAAGCGCTGGCGCTCATTTTGTATTCTTCAAAAATGCGCTTCTACTGGGCCCGTCCATTCATTTTATTTTGGTCGAAGCCTCTAACTATATAAGTTTTTATAACGCTGTTGATAAGTAGTAAATCAACCTTAATGTACGCTAGCTCTTCATTCAGATATTCTCGATACCAGTCGATACCAGCTATGATGTGCTTATCACAAAAATACTTAAATTTTTATCACATTCAATTTTCAGGGTACAGGTACTTCAGAAACGCCGTTAGGATCGCATTAACCCAAAAATTGGTAATATAAATTATTGATAACCTTCATTATATCTACAAACTAGAATATTACACTTTTGTGTTTAAATAACACTGAAGGTTTATGATATAAATAATAAATATCCTTTAGTACCTAATGTTAATATTATTTCGCACGCATGCCCTTGTGCTTCGTTGAGCAGGTTACTCGCACCGTGTGCAAGAATCGCAAGGTAGGTACATGCAACAGGATTAAATCAGACATGTAAAAAAAAAAAGAACTTTTTTATAGTATAAAAATCACTCGATCTCCGGTCTCGCCTTAAATTATGGGCAAAATTAAAAATATTTTATCAATTATAATAGGCTGTTTGTGTTATAGAAACAAGTTACAAAAACAAAAAAACAAAAAACAACAATAGTTCATATCAGAAGCCTTCAGGCAGACTAAAAACCACGTGTTGTGCATTTTTCAGGGTCAAGATGTATTGAAATATTTGAAGTTTTAAAATCCTTAACAAGTCATAGTCAGAGTTAAGCAAAATAAGTCACGGTCAACTATAACTTTGAGACTAGGGCTGATCACTCATACAAACCTTTTTGCTTTATTAACTAAGCGTCAATACTTTAGTTGATGCTCGCGCTGAGACGCGCCAGCTCACCCCCGTGTGTTCCATCACTAAATACGACTACCCATCATGTACTATGACACCCCATTAACCCAAGGCGGACTGCGCTTGCTAACTTACTTCACTAATATGTTTCGAGACATACCCACACATACATAGTTACACGTAGTTTACCGGACATGATGCTTGGGACTTGTAAATGAAGGGTTGAGTTATTAGAATATTAAACCGGGACAAAATAGTAACACTATTTTGGGATATTGGTTTTAAATTGACTTTTAGTGAAGATTCTTGTTTGTTAGGTCGGTGAGACAGTTAAATTATTGTAGTATGTTTTTTTAGGGGTTAAGATTGTTTAAGTACTTTAAATTTAATTCAAGGACGAAAATAAACTCTGATGAGCGTTTTTCTGAAGTTTGCAGAAAAATTTTTGACGAAAATTTTATTATATATATATATATATGTATTTTTTTGTAATAGGCTTGCGTTTGTCCCCAAACATGCCTGATGTTAAACAATGATGCGGTCTAAGATGGACCACGCTTGCCTAGAAGAAACCGATTCACTCGTGATTTGAAGACACCCAGAAATCTTCATGTACTCTTGGAAGGGTAGCACAAACTAACCGCAACAAAATATCAGTGTTGTATTATGCTTTGTCCTCGTCACATTTCGACCACGTCACGGGCAACCAATTTAAGTATTAATAAAATGACAAAACGTGACCCCGACCACCGGCCGTCATCCATCATGACCACCCGTCAAGTGCTGGTTGGCCGATTAAAAAACTGTACCTTACCAATGTACGCCTACCCCACACATGTAGAGCGATATTTCGGGACACACTCGGCCGGTAAATGTTCTAGACAAGGGTTAGATTAAATATTAAATTCGCGGTTAGGAATTTCGGGTTGAAAAGTAACGGTGGCGGGCATGCGCAAAGCCGCACTGATCCCTGGCCGTTCCGAAATCCAGTTTACAACGTTAAATTTGGACTAAAACAAAGGTGTGTAATTTTTTATCAACTTCAAAATAACTGCGGAGGCGAGCCGGACGCGGTGAAAATTTTCGCAACAGTGAGAGGGAAAATTAATGAAATCTGGAGTTTCCGAAATTTTCCACTGAATAATCCAAATGGGAGATGACGAAGTTTGTCGAAAGCACGTCGTGTGCGGGGACGATAAGGCAACTAATGATTGATATACTTGCTCGCACGTCTCTGTTCAAACTAATGACAGGGCGAAGGGTGTTGACTTACAAGTTATTAATTAATATTGTTATTATTTAATGGCATTTATATCAAGCCTGACTACCGGAGAGCTAACTAACCTACTTTGCCGTTGTATAAAAGATACTGTAAGAAAAATAAACAATGACACTCGGAAATTTTTCAAACTTTTATCTGCAGGTTATGAATGCCTGGGGTTCGTTTTGAAACATGAGACTTAGGTACTATTAACTTACATAAAAAACTAATTAACAAATTGAAACTGGTATTCAGGGTTATTTTATATGTACCAAAAACCTACCGCTAATATTTTTTTTTTTTTTGCATAATAATAATTATGAACAAAATAAATTCGAACCCATATCGCTGGTCCATGACATTTGTTAAAAAACTCAGTGCATTTAAAATAAACATATTGCAATATTATGTATCAGTTCTTCAGCCATGTATTTTAAAGGTTCAAATTACATTATTGGTACTTTAAGTAAAACAAAAAACTGTTTAGAAAGTTATCTTTCTTATAAACACAAGCCACCAACTGATTAAAAAAATAAGTTTTCTTTAGAAACTCCTGATGAAAATTTCTCGCAACGTGTGTATAGAATACACGTTCACCCACTCCGCAGAATTCTACAACGAGCGCTCTTTAAGCCAAGACAACTTTAACTTTCCACAAGTATTTGTCATAAAGGAAACTCTTAAAATAATGATGAAAGTATTAAAGTAATTGTTGACATGAAGAATGTATGAAATTCGTAAAATATGCCGTGTAGAAGTCGAAGTATGAGGTCTCAACATGATTAAATGCAATTTCTTTACAAAGTATGCTCGTTGTACGTGGAACTTTTGCTTTTGGAGGGTTTTGTTATGAAGTCCTCAACATACGAGTAGTGAAATTTTTAATCATAAGTCACCAAATTGTATTAAAACAACTTACCTTTTATTTCGCAGACTTATTCGCGATTAAAAAAAACCTTTTCACAAGTAACCTTGTTAATTGAATAGAAAAATCAGCTATTCTGTTGACAATATATATGGAGCAGCTAACATTATTCCGCAACTTTTCGTCTCATAGTAAAAGTTTTCATATTGTCCGCTTACCATTTCAGAATTATTATTATTTATTTATTTATCTCACTGAATAACGTACATGCTATTTATACACAACTCTGCCAAACTGTGTAGCAGTTTGTAGGCAGATATCTACTCTCATTACAAAATTTTATTATTGAGTTTCTACTCACACATTTTAGATATAATATATATGTATAATTATAATTTCTTTTTGAGGCAAGTGCCTCTATTAAGTAAACAGAATAACCCTGTATGCGCCAACTTCCTACAAAACGCGTAGAATTACACGTTTCAAATTATTCCATCGTGGTATTAACTTTAAGGGCTTAAACTGAGCACTTAACTATCACAGAACTTTAACTCACCATAGCTAAATCTTAACAGTATACCTTTTTTAGGGTTCCATACCACCAAAACGTATAAATGTTTTAGCTGTTGTTGTGCGTTTATAATGAAATGTTATGTTTTAGCGGGTGAAATTTGTGGAAAAATAAGGCATTGAGTTGCCACCTTAAAGCTAAGAGGGGTGTATTATACGTCAAGTAGAAAAAGGAAGAGTTACAGTAGCGTCAGACCGCAAGTCAGCGCGTCACGCCATCGCCAAACTTGCTTGAGGCCTAGCGTGATGTTGTTTTCTTTGCGAAATCCGCCGGATCGGTAATAGCTGGTATACTAGATAGATACTTCACCTATATGATTATTTACGGGATATTTACCGTAGCAAGGTTGTGAAAGGAGCTCCGGATATTTCGGCGCAATTAGATGCACCATGTTCACGTAAAAACTAAGATGGTGCATGTATAACTGCGCCAAAATATCGGGAGCTATTCAAGGCGAGAGTGAATAGGTATCTTCTAAGTCTGCGTGCTTTCATCTTCGACCACATCATCGCTTACCAACAGGCGAGTTGGTGGTCAAACATGGACTTATTAGCGTTATTAAAAAACTGTACTGTCTAAATGTGCACGCACGTCCGCCTCACCACGCATACAAAATACTACAAAAATACGGTGGAGGGACATGCACATTTAGAATGAAAGATCTCTTCCACGGTAAATATCCCGTAAATAATCATATAATCATAGTGAACAACCATGATAGTTTAAAACAGTGTTTTAGATAGATGCGTATGTCGCGATAAAAGTAAAGCGAACAAAATGTTTTAGGAGAACCAACCATGATCATAATGACCTATTATAATAATTTATAGAACTTGTGTCTGAAAATAAAAGCATTTTGATTTGGTTAAGGACATTGACTTTATGGTGTATTTAAAGGCAAAATTGCTTAATCAAATGTCTTAATCATACGTGAGTAATTTTCGTATTATGTAAACACATTTTTTCCTATAAGTGATTATATTATTGTAAGTAGGTACATTTAACGTGGTAATGCCGCCAGCATGCTGGGTACGCTGCCAACTGATAGTGGGTTTGAGCATTTGGATTGTCTTTAGATCTTCAACGGTCTATGGACAGTCTAACTGTTTATTTAGTGTTAGTTTTAGCTAGTATTTTGTTTATTTAATAAAGGCACTTGCCATTAAAAAAAAAAAGGTACATTTTAAAATTACATACTTCCGTTACTTTTAGTCTAGATTCTACCTTAATAAACTTTAATCTGCTCAGCAAATAATGAGATAAAAATAAGTACTTAAATACATATTTAAAAGGCCACGCCTAACGCAAAATGGTTCATATCTTTGACTTTGAAACCTTAAAACAGATTTTGATCATACATTACAAAAACAAACGAATACATTTTTTCACCATAGGTGGCAAACAAGCTGATGGGCCACCTAATGGTAAGCGATCACCATCGCCTATGGATACTGGCAACACCAGGGGCATTACAAATATGTTGCCGACCCTTAAAGATAATTACCAGCCATAAAACAAAAAAAAATGTTAAAAATGTTTTGTATATTGTTTTGTGTCCTATTATCGCATGGGAAACATGCTGATTATAGCAAAATTTTGATATATCTTTATCACCCAACTTTTAATAATTGTCAAGTTGGTCTTGGCATTAAATATTACGATCAACGGTATTAAAATATAAATTTATTTAACCCTTTAAAATATTACAGGCAACAACGTGATTAAGGCGAGTGGACCGGTGATGGAACAGATGTACCGGGTGACTTATACCCATGACGGTGGTCATAACTACCGGCCGGTGGGGCATAAGTCCCGCGACCGCAGTGTTGCCAGGTGTCCCAATTTATAAGGGACTTCCCGATTTTCTCCCGTTTTACGACCCTGCTCGACCGAATTCATTGCGATAGTCGTGTGCAAATCGAAAGTTACTCGGTGAGATATTGTTGTTTTATTTTTGTGAAACATACATGTAATTTAAGTTTTAGAATCAGAGACTTGCGTAAACATAACTTATACTAATCTTACTAATCTCATTAATATCATATATGTGAAAGTTTGGATGGATGGATGTTTGTTACTCAATAACGCAGAAACGGCTGGATGGATTTGGATAAAACTTGGAATATACATTGCTTATGTCCTGGATTAACACATAGACTACTTTTCATCATCATCATCAGCACCAATTTTCATCACCACACGGGTGAAACCACGGGGCGCAGCTAGTAACCTTATTATTAACTTATTTTTTTTTAAATGTATATGTTAAAAAAATAAGATTGTCAGTTATGTTGTAAAAATATCACTGTATTAAAATATCACGGTATTTTACTTCAGTTATATAATTATATTTACCGTTATAAGGTTGTGGATGGAGCTCCTGATATTTTGGTGCAGTTATATGCACCATGTTCACGAAAAGACTGAAAAATGCGCGTAGATGGCACAATAGTGCAAAGTTAATTTTTTAAGGCTTGACAACAGAATCATGTTTCGCAAACCGTACACATATGTACCACGGTTTATACTCTTGCTTACTATGGGAAACAAACAAGATGAACATATCTATACATAATTATAATTAAAACGTAGAGATAAAAAAAAAATATAATTGCGACATATAAAAAAAAACACACAGGGCGTCTTAAAATAAACAGCTGAATACGTTAAGACAGTTTTTAGAATTTTTATCTGTTTGTTAGTTTGTCCACGCACATCTCCTAAACCACTAGACGAATTTAAATGCGGTTTTCACGAATATGCTTAGCTATGAGCAGATTGAAGTAGATTGAAGTAGTTTGGCTATGTTATTTTGCGCAAGAGCCGGATTAAGGGAGGAAAAAGGGTTGAAAGTTTTTATGAAAGTCTACGCGTACGAAGTGGCGGGCAAAAGCACTAGTTTTAAATAAACATTTAAAACATGTGTTCAAATCACGAAAGTTTACAAATTGGGAAGTACTTAATTATTTCCTAACCTTCATGTATTCTTTCATAGAAACGCATATTTCTTAATATTAAAAACACTTCGCTACTCTCACTTTTCTCTTGATTGTTTTACCACGGATTTCCCCTTAGTACCTGGCAACACTAGACCACACCGCTGCACCCGGCCCCGCTTACATCATTCACGCTGTTGTATTTAACGTGGATATTCCGCCTTGAATTAGTAATAACTCGACATCTGTTGGATGAGCGGTACATTTTAGACGTTGAATTACTGGCCGTGGCCGGGCTTGTTTTAAATGCCCTGGCATAACTTCGTTTGGTTTACGTTATTCGGACATCAGGAATAATGTAGCGCTCAAAACTAAGCCAACGAATACCTAACTGATTACATAATAAATCTAAGATATTTTTACCTGTAGATAGGTTGTGCCCGCCACCATATTGACTAGACGAATGTAAGGCACAGTATCATACTCGTTTCAGCCGTCTCTCAGTCACGCACTACGATTGTCTGGCAGCATATCGCAGCTAATTAAGTGTTTTAGTAATAATAATTGCAATAAAATGCCTTCCTGAGTCTTTATAAACTGCACAAACTAAACACGCTCTGTGAGAGACAAGAAAAATGTTTCATTTCACGCGTAAGTACCTACTGTATTTATTAATAAAAAAATAAATTTAATGTAAATTGTTTTATCTTATGTGGCAGTTGTCACTACGAAGTGTATGAGCGCAATGTTTAGATCTTCTTGAGAGTGATTGAGATCGCAGCATAATCGACGATCAAAGCCGAATTCAGCCGATCATCACGGCAGCGGCCAGCCGATTGCTACTTTTAGTTAGTATTTAAAGCAGTTTTGTTCGCCTATAATGTCTCTATTATATTACATCTCACTGTAATAAATAGGTTAGTTATATTGAAATGTTATAGAAAATTCAAATATTTGAAGACCGGATTCAATCCTGCGTCATATAAAGCGCTCGACGCATATACCCGATACGCGTCGAGCTCTTTATCTACTAAGCTACGGCCGGCCTCCAAATTCATTAGCTGTCTTTGGAACTAAACTAAGCATTGGTGACAACATCTATAATTCTAATCAAAAATTAATTCAAAGTAAAAAATAAGAACCGGCCAAGTGCAAGTCGGACTCGCACACGAAGGGTCCCGTAAAATTATCTATAGAAACGGCAAAAAAATCATGTCTGTTGTATGGGAGCCCTCCCTTAAATGTTTGTTTTAATGTAATTATTTATTTTTAAAGTGAATATATAACTAAATATTCTGTGAATATTTCAAGCATCTACCTGTTGCCGTTATCAAAATCGAGCAACAAAAAACACGTTTGTTGTACTCCCATATTTTTTTTTATTTTATTCTGTTTTTTACTACTTATTTCTTGTTATAGCGGCCATAGAAATAGGTACATCATCTGTGATTTTTTTACTGTCTTACTATCACGATTCATGAGATTACAGCCTGGTGACAGACAGACGGACGGACAGCGGAATCTTAGCAATAGGGTCCCGTTTTACCTTTGGGCAGGATTCCTAAAAACAATGTTATTATGCATACTAAAGAAGTTATTTAAATCGCCTAATAAAGTTCTGACATTAGTGAAGTATTTAAAGTTTTTAATCGCATTAGGAAGAGATGCTCTGTCCTTTTCCCACAAAGTGTTTGTTAGTATGAAGATTGTATGGCGTACCTTTAAGTGACGTCATTATTAAGTGTAGTGCACTCTGTCTAGCAAAATATTTAAATTGTCATGTCTTTCTTTATTTTGAACACTAAAATAATTATTTTGCTCCTAGTGATCGACTCTAATTATTATTAGCTTTATGATCTTACATATAAAACGCGATGTGTGTATGTAAAATATATATGAAATATAATATATATATAAAATATATATATATGTAAAATGTCGATGTTGTAGTGTATTATGCACAAAATAAAATATGTTTTCTTTCTTTATTTCTTTATGTATGTATGTATGGACTCCAAAACGGCTGGACCGATTTTAACGGGACTTTCACTGGCAGATAGATAATAGTATAAGAAGTAGTCCACGAGAGTGAAACCGCGCGCAGCTAGTAAGATGGTAAAAGAAAATCAGTTCGTTTGTCTATTGTTTTTAATAAAGCAGTTACATGGAAGCATTCACATTTCAAGAAAACTACCAATTCAGTGAAGTGTTATCGTATCAAAATAGAATGCGTTTTCATTAAACCACCCCAAATAGTTGTAAGAAACTTTGTTATTCGGCTGTCAGTCAGCTTTAAAAGCCCGACAACAAAGTTAAAACGAAGTAATTAAAAAAGAAAACACAAAATACTTACAAAGTCGGAAGCTCGGCTCTCTTCACTTAAATTACTTGCGATTACACCGACAAAACGTTTTAATGAAACACGTTAAATCGCGCCAAGTGGGCCCGCCATGCCACGCCACGCCACGGCGCGCGAGCCGCGCTTCCTTGCCTAGTCTGCCATAGTTCGGTAACTTCTCCACTTACTGCGGGTAGGTGGTACGTAGTTTTTCTTCAAATATCTTAGCCGTAAGGAGAGTTGAAAGTACTTCTGCAAAGTCCATTAAAGTGTATAAACTCACGGAGCGGTGATTACGAATGCCGCCGATTTAGGTGCTCGTTATAGCGTCGATTAAGGTTATTTTAATTGAAATTACTTATCTGGGTTAAGTTTGAGGCGCCATTTGGTCACAAAAAACGTTGTTGTACGACTACTTCCAGGCAATGATGCTAAGAAACCAAAGGTTTCCATTTAAAATCACTTTTCTTTTAATTATTAGGCAAGATAGTAATTAGCATTAAAATAACAATGATTATTCAATTGCTCAATTCTGTGTAATCACTGTCTTTATTTCCTACTTTTCATCCACAATATAAGTATATAATTTAAACTAAATTATATCAAACACAACAACAAATGTGCAATCAAAATATCAAAAACCATGCCAAGCTAAGCTCAAAACCGCGACTCGCAAACGCAAAAATAATAGCATCCACAAGACCCGCCACAGGAAAATGCAATATCCAATTACGGATAAAATTCACCGTCATACATTTGCTAGGTATTATTAAATGGCGGGAGAGAGTCAGTGCAGCTAGTCGCTCCATATAAATATGTAAGCGGAGGAAACTCTGACGTCTGCGTTCCGACCGCGTCGCTGCGGAAACCGCGTCAATTAACTTGGCCACGATGACATATTAGCCTTTGTCCCGAGCTCCGGTATTTACTTGCAAGAAACTCAATGCGTGTGTGGAGATACGTCTTCGCTATGCACTTCCGGTTGCGTTTGCGAATGACACGCAAGATTAATCATGTTTTTGGGGTTGAATCTGGGTTGGTTATGGAATGTGTGTGTTAAGTAAATTGGGTATAAGTATACGTATCACGTTTACTTTTATTTATCGTTTTTATAATATTAAAAATTTCTGTTTCTTAGTCTGTACTAATACTTCCGTGGTTTGGAAATACATTTATTTATTAACACTACCTTTGATTAACAATTAGTTCACTTTTATCTCGAAAAAATACTGTTTCTGGAGGTTTGACTATCTTTCAAAAATGTCTTAATTTGTGAAGTTAATATCTGCCAGAGTCATCTGTCCAGCCAGATGCTGAACGTTAAGTTAACCCCCAAATCAATTTGAAATTAAATAGATTCACTGAAAATAAAAACTTTTGTGACTGTCAATGTCAAACAAAGAAGATGAAAAAAGTTTTTTCTTTCGATCCCATTTTCTTTCACCATTCCTCTTTTGCAGTCTAAAAGTTTTCAAAATAAGAGGTTTTCGAGAGAATCTCAATTATCGATAAAGGCGATATTAAAAATTCGTTTGTTTTGTTCTTAGCCCACGCCTGGAATCGCGGTGCCCCCTTTTTCTATTGTTTGGGTAAGAAGGGACGCCAACGATAATCACAAATTTGAATTTCGCCCCCACAAACGGGCACTGACAAAATCATCCGATTTCGTGCGCCGTTTATCATCGCAATTAATAAAGCGAACAAAACATTATCTGGACCCTTCAGAAATTGTTTGTCAGCAAACAGGTTCGTGCAACTTGTATAAACTTTTCTAATTTTATTGTCACTTTCCTTTTGGTTTTATTTTTGTCGCAAACGGGACGTTATCGCTCAGCGATCGTGCCTGTCGCTATATCAGAGAATCTATGCCAGTACGTCAAATTTTACATATATACATAGTTGCTGTTCTATGGCAATGTGATGAAGGTAGATGTTCTAAATTTATTCCTGAGCATTACATTGTAACGTGTAGGTACGAGGCAGTGCTCCCTTAATGTATTCATGTAATTCGCATAGCCGGCATCCCCTTTGACCGGCCACGCAACGCCGCCGCCTGCCCGGATAGAGTAATATAACGTGATGTTTTAAAACCATCCATCACGTTTAATGTCCATATAAAAAGAAGGAGGTAGCATGCCGACTCCATCCGCGGATTTTTGTGATTTTTCGGACGCTCCATTTTGAAAATTCATTTCATTCTGCTGCCGGTATAGGTAACTCGAGCGGCACAACCAACATCATACCACAAAATAAATAGGTACAAAAAGCCGGCTACTGCTAACCTTGATTTTAGTAACCTACGCACAACCCCTGTACCGCTGGCAAAGCAACTATAATGTTCTGTGAAAAGCCTACATTTGGGAGTTTCAATTATAGCAATTTATTATGAATAGATTACTTTACAACCCATTAATTTCTCTTAGAAAAGGGTCATCATCGTCATAATCATCATCATCACTTCAGCTATAGGATGTCTATTCCTAGACTAAGCCTCGAACCCAAAATCCTAAATCCCGGCCATCGATCATAAAAATCCAAAAGGGCAGGTTGGATGCAGCCTGCATGCAGCGAAAAAAAGAGAAGGATTACCTAACCAAACCAGTTAAAACCAAAACCATAACCAAAAATTCAATAAATTCGTTACCAAAAAGTACTTATATATATCAATTACGGCACGTACAAAAGCCATGAATATTATATTTTACAGTAAAATAAAGCCTTTTTCTTAAATTAAGTGTTTTGCTATATGAATGGAAAAATCATTGTAAATTATGACAAGTGCCACACGAAACGATAATTACGTGTATTGCCAAAGCGTGGGCACTCACAACAGGCGTTCGACCGGCTTGATCCGAGGCACGCGTTGATGTAGGCACGCGTCCTTGTGTGCATGCGCCTGTTTAAGCTCGTTGTATAGAGCCGGCCTTCTGGATCTATTTATTTTGTGATTATACCTGCCTGGTATCGTTGACTCCAAAGTTTCTATATTTAATCCTGTTATAGGAACAAAGGAGATCCACTTGTTGCAAAGCACTCTATTCTCAAGTTTATAGGATGTTAGTATCCAGCTAAATAGCGAGCTCATCGACTTTCTCATTTTCACCTCACGAAATTCTCTGGCGTCCGTTTAGCTCGGGTTGAAATTATCAATTGTGTACACTCTAGTATTCAGCAGTGTAAATACAAAAGCAAGAGGTTCGAAAGTTGTCTGAGCGGGGTTAAATAAAACCTCAAGTATCAGCTACTTGAAAATAAAAACGTCGAATGCGGCCGGGGATAGGCGCTGGGCGTGGGGAGGCTGACGTCAATTTGCATTAAATGCGGCTAGCACCCAATGATATCTTACACTCCGAGCCACAATGCCAGTATATAGAGAGCTTTATATTTTCAGTTTAGCAAGAACTGAATTGTAGATTGCACTAAAACTGTGGTACATTTACAAAGGCGATGCAAGAAACGGACGCATATTTTTACCACTGCAAGTTTTATCGTTATAATTTTCTGTTTATTAGGCTTTATTGACACATTTATAATTTAACGATACCTATAGTATTATAATTATAATAATCGTAGCGATCCGAATATTACATTCAAACCTACTTTTTTTATAAATATTTTAGATGCCTGTTTTAACTTTTATCCACCAGAAGTTAGGATAGAATATTTGCATTAATCATGTAAAATTTTAAAATAAATTATTAAATATTAAACAAAATCAAGCCAATTTACACCTAATATCTAAGTTAATTGGCCTATTATATAAAAACAGTTGGACAGATCATAGGCCGTTAAAGGTACGAGTTAAAGGTCTAGTGACAAATACTTATATATTTTAGGTCATCGTTATTTCACCAAACGTGTTTCACATCTTGACCCGACGCTGCTAAGCCAAAATGAGGGTATTGTATTTTAAGTACATATAATAATAGCCACCCGTCCCGGATTTGCACGGGTGGAAATTTATTTTTTAAACATTTTGGGATAAACGTAGAGTAAATATATAGCCTATATTATATAATATAAATTTAATATTTATATAATATAGCCTATGTTACTCAGGGATAATGTAGCATTCTAATGGTGAAAGAATTTTTAAAATTGGTCCTGAAGTTTTTGAGTTAGCTAGTTACAAACATACAAATCTTTCCTCCTTATAATATTAGTGTAGATGTAGATAATATATAATGTGTGTGTTTGTATGTACCTACAGCGAACCTTTTTGTTTTGTTTTATTTTGTTGATAGATTTGTGTAAGAAAACGTTTGTAAAAGATGATCCGTCAATAAAAAAAAATTAAGGAAGCTATTTGTTGTAACCTAATGTCACCCTTAAATCTCAGTCCTGCATTAAATAAAAGCAACGAGGAAGCAAAAAGGGAAATGAACTAAATAACCCGTTATGGGATTCAATCACAGTGCTATCTAGTAAGGATGAGACCGAAATCACGTCGCGCATACTAAATTATCATGGCCCTTAGTTATTTATGCGTCATGAGCCAATATCTCCATTGCAGACGAGGCTTATGTCCAGCCTAAAATAATATTTTGAGTAAATGTTTGAAAATAAACAACCCAGGGGCGTCGGATCGATATGTTTTACAGTGGCTACGTACTGTAACTTGCAGCCATTTGTGGTACAGAAACGTACGAATTAGTTTATTGTAGAGCTTTAGTTCTCGATGTACGCGTACTGTGGGTCATAAAGAACTTACCTTTGGGTGTGTTCTTCTAGGGAAGGCCACTTTAGGGTCAATCTGAAACAAAATATTTAGAGATTAGAGATGTATATTAAAAAACTGTAGGTCTTATAACTTTACAGACCCTTGGGTGTTGGATCTAAAACTAAATAGACGAAAATTTGTCTTACGTGATTCCCTATACAAAAACAAGACATTTTGGAACCATTTAAAAATTTGTTTTATACATATATAAAAAAAAAAAAAAAAAAAAAATGTTTTTTAACATGATTTATATCTAAATACAAGAGATGTCGTATATTGGTTCCACTTTAAAAATAAATACCGTTTGCACAATTCAGATTTTATTGTGCAAACGGTATTGCACTTTAGTAAATTTAGGTACTGCAAAGTCATTACTTTAGTAAATTTGAGTACTACTTTAGGATTTTTTTTAAATGCCTTCTAAATAGATACCATTGAATACTTATTATATTTTAAAAATAATCATTCGTTAGTTTTAAGCAAATTTACTTATTTTCCGTCTTATGCATGCGTTTTAGTAAGCCATGGTACTATGGTAAATTTATAGAACTACTCTGGATCTACGTGATGCAATAAACCCAAAAACAACTGAACGGATTTAGGTTTTCGAGAATATGCTTTAAAAAAACCTAATGATATAACAAGCTTTATGATGCAAAAAATATATATAATGTCTGTTTTTTTTTTTAAATAAATATTGAAAATATCAGACAACATACATTTTTTTTATAACGCCATCTAGCTTTTTTTTTTGACATGAAGACAATGAAATGGAATGGACGCATGGCTGTTGACACCGATCAAACGAGACATGGCAATTCTAATCTTTTTAGACTTGATAGACAGACAATTTTTCATTTTTGATATTTATTTTGCCCGCAAGCTTAACGATAGGCAAACATTGATTTTATCTGTAGCAGCCAAAGAAAAGAAAAAAACAGGAAAGTGGAGAGTTCGATAATGCGTTCATTTACAGCTGTCAAGAAAAGTAAATTTCGAGCAACTTTACTACAAAAAATGCCACATAGAGCAGCTGAACGGATTATCATACGATTTTGTGTATAGGGGGTGTATTGATATACATACAAAGACGCGTGGACTAACACCCATTGAGATACCCAAAGCAGACATTTTAATGAGTTTATACCTAGTTTGAATATCTGCCTGGTCAAGAATATAACCTATAGAACCTCCTATCACTGCTGCGGACTAGGCAATCGCGCTACCACTGATGATAGATGTCACAGCGTCTACAAATATTGCTCTTTGCTTACAAGAGTAATATTATTTTTCCTAACAAATACGCGGGCGAAGACGCAGATAGAAGCTAGTAGTTACAATGGCTTTAGTCTAATTTTGGCTCCGTAATTTTTGAGCTCTGATACAACGTCTATTGGCCGTATAGTTTTAAATATCTTTATTGCATTTTATTACTTATAATTTGTAACACAGAGGTTACATGAGCAAAAGAAAAAAACAAAGTATCACGCTCACATACAGACTGATAGACATAACAAACAAAAAATCAAAGCAAGGGCAGGTTATTCAATATCACTTTTGCATATTTTATCGGCTGGTAGTTCACCAGCGCTGAAGTAGACATGCTACCAACTAAGCCATTTTGGTCATCGCCATGTTCTAGAAAACTTGGCTAAGAGATAGTTCATGAGTTTCAATGCAAAAAATCACTCCGACGCCTCTACCCCGACTAATCATGGACCGCATGTCCACCAGGGAAGCGACCACGATAAATTCGCATCGTCCGTGCTGCAGTGTCCAGCCCTAAAATCCTGCCTGCAAAAAACCATCCGACTGAAAATCCTGCGCCGTGGTCCTGTCACTCGATTTTGCCTCTCGTCTTTTTCATGTAACCGAGCTCTACTATTTCATACGTGGCACTGTTTAAGCCCTCAGATTTTCTCTCGGCAGCGAGCGGTCGCTCTCGTTCTTTTTGCTCCTATCTGCAACGCGCCGTTGACCGCTATAAACGCAAAATATAAACCCAAAGAAGCTACCTTTGACATTTTAGAGGGAAAACGTTCCATTTCGACTCGTGGTGACCGTTTTGTTGAACGGTTCTCGCATTCGGCGTTAGCGCTTCTGGATTTTTAGCGCGAAACTCATATAAAATTGAAACTTAAAGGAATATAATATTGGCGTGGAAAATAATAGGTCGGGGAAAAAGTCTTTTCGTATTTTGTATGTATAAAGTTGTAGTAAAAATCTCATCGGTTGTATTGTTTGTATCTGGCTGGTTTTGATAAAAATATGACATTTTAAAAAAGGAATACAAAAAGTTAAAAGCAATTTCCCGCCATTTTTCAATTGTTTTTTTGTTCGATAAAATGAGTGAATCTAACGAAGAAATTCGATATATTGTGAAATTTTATTACAAAAAAACTGAAAAATGCGACACAAGCCGCAAATAAAATTTGTGACGTTTATGGACCTAATGCAGTGTCATCAAGAGTAGCACAATGTTGGTTCAAGCGTTTTCAGTCCGGGAATTTTGATGTCAAAGATGCAGCTCGCTCTGGTCGCCCTGTTACGGATAAAGTCGATGCCATTTCTGAAAAAGTGGACCAAGATCGGCATATTAGTAGTTACGACGTAGCTGAAGACCTGGGGATTGACCACAAAACAGTTTTGACCCATTTGAAAATAACTGGGTATACAAAAAAACTCGATATTTGGGTGCCACACCAGCTCACTGAAAGAAACCAAATGAATCGTGTACTCATTTGCGATTCTCTATTGAAACGTAAAGAAACCGAACCGTTTTTGAAAAGATTGATCACTGGTGATGCAAAATGGATCACCTACGACAAGAATGTGCGCAAACGATCATGGTCAAAGGGCAGTGAAGCACCACAGACTGTAGCGAAACCCAGATTAACACGTAATAAGGTGATGCTGTGTGTATGATGGGATTGGAAGGGCATCGTTCATTATGAGCATTTACCGCCGGGCAAAACCATCGATTCGGATCTCTACTGCCAACAGCAGATGAGACTCAAACAAGAAATTGAGAAAAAACGGCCGGAATTGATCAACATAAAGAGTGTGGTCTTTCATCATGATAACGCCAGACCGCACACATCTTTGGCCACTCAGCAAAAATTTAGAGAGCTTGGTTAGGAAGTGTTAATGCATCCACCACATAGCCCTGACCTTGCACCCTCAGATTTCCACCTGTTTCGATCTCTTCAGAATTCTTTGGGTAGTGTTAGATTAACATCAAGAGAGGACTGTCAAAACTACTTGTTGCATTTTATTGATCAGAATTCCCAAAATTTCTACAGCAACGGGGTCATGTCACTACCTAAAAGATGGCAACAAGTTATCGAACAAAATGGTACATATATATTATAATTAAATGTAATTAAACTTGAAAAAAATATGTCTTGAATTTGTTTATAAAATACGAAGAAACTTTTTCCCCGACCTTATATGTCTATAATATCAATTATATGGCTACAAAAATATGAGAATTGTTGTAGCTCGCATCGTATTATATCTTTACCTATTATTGATGCTGAGTGGAGGTAAAATTGGTTATCGTAAAGATAAATTTCTCTATTCATCAAAAATATGTTTTACGGTTTATTACTATAGCTGTCGTCAGTTATATAGAAAACTGTAGAAAAGTTAAGGTAATTTTTATTTATTTATAACTTAACATCTCTTGTAATTTGAAAAATGTGTCGATTGGAAACGCTGTTGTACATGCATTATATCAACAGCCACGTAATTACGTAGTAAAAGCGCCAGAGAATAATTTAGAGGATTTTGCCCAAGAGGACTGCATTATTACGATATCAGGGAAAACGGCTTTACAGCGTCATTCATACATTCTTAATTATTTAATTATCTTCAGAGTGCGCCACGGAACACTGGTGGCTGCAGAAAATCTGGCATAATTTGATTAAATTGGATTTCCAACGGGAGAAAATTCATATTAAAAATAATGAAATTATAATTACGATAATGAACTCTTGTGCACGACCAGAAGTTCTACACAAAACGAGGAGACGTAAAACGTAGAGAGCTTTTATCCGACTCAAGCAAGCAATTTTCTAAATGATGTAAAATGACCACGAATGTATACAGAGCAGCAGAAAAATCATAAAATCGCAGATGGTGGCGCTAAAGCGATTAAGCGGGTCGATGATAAATTTTAACGAGTTATTTTAATGGAGGCGATCGCAGTCAGTGGCTACCCAGCAGCTTGCGTCGATAGAAAAATAAAACCAAACTTTTAAAGACTGTTTAATACGCGACTTTGATTTTTATTGTAAAGCTTCGCAGTTACGACTTACGGAATAAAAAATGAAACATTTTAATTTAACGGCTCAGTTGTTAGTCTGTTTTAATGCTTTAATAGCAAAACTATGTCCAATTGACTTTCCAACTACTATGTAGGCACTTTGTTTCTAATCCACTAGGTGTTTCCATTCTGTATTGATGAAAAAGTAAAGTTTAGATTTTCCAGAGTGACAGCAAAAATGTCGATACGAATGTGACATTTTTGATAGGGAGCCATTTGCGTGATTACAATCGACGCATTGGCGCACCCTAGTCTCCCCTAACTTCCCTTGCGATAAAGATTGACATCATAGCCACAGTTTATATCAGAATATTAAGTTCAAAGCATAAAGAACTGTCATCATGCCTAAAAGCAATGTTTTTTTTTTTTACAAGCTTTCAATTAACTTGCCCTGTTAGTATGTATGTATGGGGCAAATCTTGCATTTGAGTTTTAGACCAGTTATCCTCAACCGATTGAGCTGAAATTTGGCATACACGTTTAGTTTGGATAACAATGCGACGTCATTCTAAATCCAATATGTCTAACTCCCTATGATGGCGGACCAGTTATTTAAGTCTAATCTTAAGAATCTTTGTAAATTTGACTTGCCTGTAACACATCACACATAATCAGCCAATTAACGTCCACTGTTGGACAAAGGCCTCCCTCATAGAGAGGGGTGTTGTCATAATTCCCACGCTTGGCAGGCGGCTTGGGGATCGCAGTACGTTCACCGTGTACTATTAGGATGCTGCTGCCCATCCTTCGGTGGTTCTGGTCGCAGTTTTAGGACATACCCGGGTCCTGTAACATTTAATGTTATTTCTAAGTAATAACTTAACCGACTTCAAAAAAAGAGGAACGTTCTCAATTTGGCCCGTGTTTTTTAAATTCATGATGACGTCACCAGTACCCATCCTTGAACTTTGAAAAATCTATCGACACTTCACCAAAATTGGTTGAGGCGTTCACCACAAAACAAGCATTGCTACAGCAGGTTTCATTAGTGTGCATGTTTTTTTATTAACTCTTGTGAATGATGAAAATGAGAACATCGGTGAACATTCATGTTTGTTGAAGCAACAAACAATTTTTGGGCATTATTTAGCTTCGTTTATTATATACAGGTTTCGCGGAAAGTAGTAAACTAAATAGAAAGGGTCCGTTATACTAATCATTATGGAAAAAAAATATGTATGGAACCTGCCAGAATATTTCACAAAGATATTCACTGTTCCATATATTTTGTCGTGTGTAAATATTTATTTTTTATGGAACAGCTGATATTTTTTTCGCGATTTTAGGATTGATCCCATAGTAAAAGTTAAAAGTTCAGAATGGTAAGATTGTAGGGGATGAGATGGGATGGACCCGTTTCAACTTTGCACACCCTTTCTAGGTAGGCCTGTAGTTAATACCTACCTACAAAATGTCTTCCAAACTAAGCCAAAATTCAAAATATTCTAAATAATGATACTGTGATTCATAATTTAAAAAAGATTCCTTCTGTATCTAAATGAACTGTGGTAAAGCTCTAACATACGAATTATTCTAACATAAAACCCAGAAACAAACTAAAGTGCTCCTTAACTTGATAGAATTAAGACTTAGTTTCGCATAAATATGGGACAGATTTTAACAAGTCATGGCAAGAAAAGATTGTAGATGGAGCGCATTAGTAGGATATCACTACTGGTAGGAGGTTTATGTACTTTCGGATATCAACGTATACGCGTATAGTCTAAGAAGTATACCTATAAATTTAGTATGCTACATGAAATAGCGTCTTAAATGTACTGTGGACTGTGGTATTATAACATTTGCGTTTGCAGTGCAACTGGTATGGCATACTTGCGCAAACATCATACTTACGCAAGTGCACAAACTTGCCCCTACACTGCACAGACCACAACCACCTTAGCGACTAATGATAGGGTAGCGAGCCGTGTCGTAGCATGTGCTACGGTGCGTAGAATTACGCGCTACGCACGAGTCTACGCAAGATAAAGGCTGTAAATTTAATGAAAAATATTGGAATAACTAGCAGAGCTCCGTGATTTTACTTATCCTACAGAATCCGTGAAATTTTCCCGGATTAAAAACTGCCTATTGAATGTGTCCAGGGTATAATCTTTTTTCATAATGATTTACATTAAAAACCGTTAGTTTATTACGGAGTGATTGTGGACAAACATATATACCTACACACAAACTTTAGCATTTATGATAATAAGTGTGATCAGTACTAAATAAAAAACATTTTTTTTAGGGACAGTTTCATCAAAATGGCAACGTATAAAATTTTATTTGACTTTACAAAATTTACCTAAACTCGAATTGCCAAAATTTTCTAGCTACCTTAACGAGTATAAGTATAAAATGTATTTTTTTTAATGTTTTAGGTGGCAAACATGCAAGTAATCAAATGGTTTGATTTACGACTTTACAATTTTAATACAATTATTATTATTAGTGTGACCTTGCTGCCAGCTCTACTTGTCTCTCGAATATCCGAATAATAAGCAAGCTCACGTACAAAAATATAAGTACATAACATTGTATCCAATTTGTGATATCATGAACGTAATAAAACTCCAATAATTAACAGCTGACACACGTCTACTTCGAGTTAAGGACAAGAAAGTTTAATGACGTGCACTCAGTGCAAGCGGTAACTGAATTTATTTACGTGCAGACACGTAAGTGTCGCCGGGCGGCGTTAAGTGGGGACCGCATCATTTGCTGTTCAGTCAACGCGCACTCTAACTCCTCCTAATTGGAACGAATTTGGCTGCAGGTGCAACACTCGACTTGGCTCAAGATTAGGGGCGAGCTATTGCGACAGTATTGTGCCCCGTTTGCTCTGAAATATTCCTAGTGCAACGCGCGACTTGCGGCTTCGAACCCGCACCCGCCCCGTCATCCACGTGCGGCGTAACTTGAATTAAATTAAGAACAATATTTACCCTCACAGCCGGGATTAATGATATTGCACACTTAAGCCAGACTTAATGTTTAGTGACGACTTATGTACCCACATTCTTAGCGTAAGCCGAGCAAATGTGAAAGCTAGAATAGAAAGAGATAACCGAACAACGACGGGGAAAGTCTTAACGAGCTCTCCACCGTAGACGAATAACTCGACAACATTGTTAGGTTATTTTAATTGATACAGCTTACTCATTGTGCAGCGAAAAATGCAAACGAGTCACAACGCGATTGGAAAACACTTGACATGGATTGTTTATAAAATAGAGTTGCTTTAACGCTCGGCGAGACGAAGAGTAATAAAACCCGGCTAGGGAGGCTCGACAAACGTCATTACTGGGGCACGCATAAATATGCAAGCCAGGTAACGCACATTTTCATGCGACGTCGCAAGAATTTTATCGCCCGTTTAATTCTGTGAGAGAAAAAATGGGTTTCTTTTCGTTGTAACACGAGATAGGTGGTCGCGTGGGAACTGACACTCTTTTGGGTGGTTCGCACCTAAGTGCAGCTGAAATGTATTTTATCCGACAGATATTACTTTCTGTTAAATACCCGAAGCGACGGTAATGTTATCCATCAGGAGCTTTATTCGTTAAGCGCTAATGTGGGGTGCTTTGTACTGTTAGAGCGCGCCTATTTAACGTGTGTTTTATTCATCGCCCCTTCTTCGTGTAACACGTCTGCTACAATTGCCCGAGACCACCCTAACGACATAGTTCTCTTTTCTTAATGCCTTTGTTAATTTCGTTTACATTTGTTTAAGCGTTACGGTCGTATGTTACTTTCTCTTGAGACGCTGTTTATATCTATATTTATATAACAGCGAAATACTATAGTGAGTGCACTGACTGACTGAAGATAAACTAACTGATTCATTTCGAAATATTGTAAATGAGTTGACGTCAACCCTGAAATTGAGAAAGAAAAATTAGCTGTTCCTTACATTTTGTCGAGTGTGAATGACCGTTTTCTAAGAATGGTCGTACTATAAATTGTCTTAATAGTGAGTGAGTAAAATTACTTCCTTGACTCTGCTTTTTATCATTTGGATTTTTGACTTGGTATCACAATTTCTGAAATTGCATTAACGAAAATAACACCTAAAGTTTTTTTATCATAGTTTCTAGAAAACAATCAACCAAGATACTGAAATAAGCTTTACGTTATCATTTAATTCTCTGGTCCAATCTACAGTCTTGAAAAATCAATTCGTTAACAAAGGCTAAAGAAACTTAACAATAGTTTACAATTGACAGGGTAGAATAAAGGTAGAAAGTTAACGCTTATCTGGCGGTTTGGGTCAACACAAAAGCTGGTGTTCGGAGGCTTATTTATAGCTCAAGAGGTGTTGATAATCCAAATTAAACTGTTTTACTTTAAAACGTCAATACAGCTTGATTTGCTTTGTCTCGTTTTCGCGCGTGACAATTTCCATCGGAGAGAAGTTGATAGCTAGAGGGTTATACCAGGACCTGCGATACAAGTCACCTGTCATTCTCGTATGGATAGATATATATAAGACAAACGCGATAGAGACAGAAAGAATATTGCATGCTTCAAAGTAGCCGATCATTTGACATGGTTATACATATTTACATATTAAATACGTTTACTCCCTAATTCCCACCAAGATTATGGCCAATATAATTTGAAAAAAATCAGCGGATCTTCTAAGATTTGTGTTATCATCATTATCAGCCAGTAAACGTCGACTGCTGAACAAATGCCTTTGCAACAAACCCCACGCTTCGCAGGTGTCTTGTGTCGTCGTTCGTACGTTAAATGTGTACTAATAAGACGCTGCTGCCCATCCTCCCATGGTTCTACTGGCAATTTTAGAACATACCCGGGTCCATGGATTTAAATTTGTGTACTTCATGCCAAAATAATTTTCTGTCCGTTTGTTACTCTTTCACGACTAAATGTATTCCGATCTTGATAAACTTTGGAAGAGATTTAGTATATTATAAGGATATAACTGTGTTTGTGCGACATGACAAATTATTGAAAACTATCCTGTAAGGAATAGAAGGATAGAAGGAAATAGAAGACCGGTAATACTAAAGAGAAAGTTTCATATGGTACAGGGAGATAAAAATGTCGACCGAGGACAGTGAAGCCTTAAAGGTCCACCGACAAGAACTACTCTCTTAAATGTTGAATGAACGAACGACTTTATGATTTTTGCCCCTCCCCACACCCCCAAACTTAAGAGACGTATAAAAGTAAATAAATAAATAAAACGATACATGTGCTTAATAATATTTAAACGGCTGAATAGATTTTCTTGAATCATAGCTAAAAACACTCTTGATCAAGTCGCCTGTCAAAAAAGAACTAAATCAAAATCAGGCCGCCTTTTGGGCTGAGATACACACACACGTGAAACTTATAACACCCCTCTATTTGCGCCGGGGGTTAAAAATGGAAAAATCGCGGTCATACCTTAGGATACAGCTACTAAAAATGTTTAAACCAGATCAACCGCTACCTCCTTGCCTCTAGAAACGTTAGCACAATGCGGGTGGTGGTCTCGTGAGACAAAGATTCGTACACGCAATGACCAACGTCCGCGCTCGCTCGCCTAAAACGTTGATAACACTGACTCACAGGCCACTGGATGCACGATACATTTAACGGTATTTGCAGTACACGAACTTGTAGAATCATCATCATTTCAGACTATCTATTTCTCACTGCTGGGACACAAGTCTTATCTCAGAGAGAGAGAAGATGGGCCCTAACGATTCAGGCCCAGTGCATGTTGGTGAATGTCTATTTTATTTAACTTTTGAGTTGCGCGATAAGTCCCGATAAACATCAAAATACACATCTACATTGTTAGTCTGATCTGAGTGTTTTACATTACTACTACTTGGTACTACTATAACTGCCAAAAATGTGATACTTCCTCTGACAGACTCTGCAAAAGAACCCTACTACATTGTATATATTTAGGTATTTAGAGTGTGTGAGGGATACTAACGGTATTTGTGCACAGTTCGTCTACTGCTTCATACTACGTGTTAGTGGACGTGTTTACTGCTGCACAACAAAAGCCGGCTAAGTTTTACGTCACTAAGAGCTTGTATAGCTTGTTTTCTGAATTTTACCGTTGAATTAAGTTTACAACGTGGTGGATAAATGAAACGATGCTGCAACATAATGCGACATGTTTTGTGGAGCTTTGCATTGTTGAGGGCTACTTCCGACGTGTTTTATAGGATCTACTGTAATTTCGTTTCATTTTGGAAATATTTTTTTACGTGATAATGTCTTATAAATCGATGAACGCCGGCTGCACGCACGAAAAAACATGACTCATTGTCACGTTCCGCCTGAGCCGAGCGCGCAAGCGAGGGGCCGATAGAGAGGCACGATCGGTCTAAAGGTTCAGCTTGTGAAACATAGGTTATCACGTAAAATTATCGACCGTAAACCGACTTTACAGGCAACCAATATTTTTTTTTATTCACAGGTTCCTTGTCCACTTATCAATCAATTGGCTTTAAAGGTTTTGTACCGAAGATTGTTCAACATTGCTGATCCAAGAAAACATTAATCGAAACGCTACATAAAACGATTTCCCCACAGTTTCATTATATTCGCCCTAAATCTGGGCCGTGCTAATAAGAAACGTTTTAAAGATCAAGGAACCCTATAAGTTCGTTCTGTTTGTCTGCATGTTCGTCCGTCTGTCTATCCTTCATTCAGCCCTTATGACTGTCTATCCGTCCTAATTCTTCAAAACTTGCTAAACTGATTGTGATAACTTATTTTTGAGTTATATCGACAAAATAAATTCAAGACGTTCTAGCTCAAAAGTAATTGAACTTTTAGCAACAATTAATGTTTTCTACGTAGTTTTTTCTTTAACAAAACCATTAAACTATGTTATGTCGAAATTATACATTTCTGAAAATTGGCGAAGTCCACCAACTGATTTTCGTTCATTCGAATTTTTATACAGCCAATCTGAACTAGAAGTTTGACCACAATTATATGGCTTTGGCTATGGAACCCGTCCGAACTATTATGAACGTCTCGACACGCTCTTGGCAAGTTAATAGTAAATTGTGATTGTTATATTATAGTTGGTAGCCGATATACTACAATGAAATAACGATAATGTTTCCGTTTGTCACAATGTGTGTGTTCACAGCTACATATAAGGTCTTTTATAACGTTTGCCACTGAGATTACGTTGTTTAATAACGACTAGCAGCGCCCCATGGTGTCACCTACTATCCTACAGGAATTATGATCTTTTCCGAAATGGAAATGAAGTGTAAATAAGGGTATAAACCTACCTCCATACGAAATCCATATCCGTTCAGGTGTTACGGAGTTAGGTGTTCAGTGCGGACAAACATACACACTTACACAAACTTTCGCATTTATAATATCAGTGTGATTCCTGTAGGATAGCGGTTAAAACCGCGGGGCGCTAGTGTGTCACATTACATTGCGATTTAGGCATACATCGAAGTCAAGATACATGTTTTTATATTTATCGGGACTTATCGCGCAATATTAAATATAGGTAAAAATAGATACCTTTCGCTCGACGTTTCGACCATGTTACAATGGCCGTGGCCACGAGCTGACTGAAAACTGCAGGTGAGACCGGCGAGAAGTTCGGGTAATTTGTTCTTCTACCCTCACTTGATCTTGAAAAATTGCAGGGTTGTCACTACGACACACAACACTGACTGTATCGGTAACAAAGAGAACACCGGACATCGGTCTGTGTCGAGATACATGCTCGACAAATTCAAATTCTAATCAATGTATCATCCACACAATCAATGCCTGCACCAGAGCAGACATCCGTTGCAGAACGACGCTTGCATTCTGCGCATGACATCCCACAGTATTATTTATTAACTCCAACGAGTTTCCGATGTTACTTTATTCCATTGTGGATCTGTTCCGTGGTTCCTGGACGTAGGAACTTCCGAACTGACACCGCCGAGAACTTTTCGTGCATGGAATGAGCGCCTGTCAGCCGAATGTATACATGCAAGCAAATACTTGGGTGTATTATTTAGTTTTCGGATTGCGGGAGACGGACCGTTACAGACTGTGAGTTATTTCAAGATTGTAGCAATTGTGAGATAAATAATGTTACTACACATCATGTCAGCGGTTTATTTATTTTCAATCGATTTCAAAAAGGAGGCTTTGAATTCGACTGTATTTTGTGTGTGTGCGTGTGTGTGTGTGTGTGTGTTTGAGTGTTTGTTACACGATATCTTCACGGATTTTAATGATTCTATTTATATTGAACCTCAGCCTTTGCATTTTGGGTACGATTCCCACTGGTAGCGGTTTAATAGATTAGTTTAGTAGTTAGATATTAATGTCGTTTTTTTATTTTTTACTATTGGAATGTTATTTAAGTTATTGTAAATAAAACTCATATATTAGTATATATCATACTAATATTATACCTTACCTGTTTATGTAAGCTGATTCGCAAATTTTTGTTCAATTACATATTTGAATAATTTATTAGCAGGAATAAAATTGTGCATATAGATAAAATTATGCCATATACTCGTAATATAATTACATTTTTGGACGCCTCCAAACTAAAAATAGGTACATATTGACATTTGGCCACAATACGGGCCATGAGCTCATGGGGCCCTAAGTAAATTCAATAACATAAATTTTCTTGTAAGCTAAACTCTTCATTTCATAATAATATGTTTTAGTTTAATAACATTGTAATATAATATAAGATTTCACAGTTTTGTATAAATCTTTATTTTAATTTAAGTTTTAATAACACTTTATTTATACCATAAAAACAACATTACAAGATGCAAAGAAGCAAGACCGAAAAACAAAATAGGTTAAACAACGCATAAAAAAAAAAAAAAAATTCAATCAAAAATCTTTCAGAGCTCGCAACGTGTAGCCAAAATGCTGGCGTGTATCCGGCTCAACGCATAAGCATCACAACTGATAGTGGGCTTGAGCATTTGGATTGTCTTTAGACCTTCAGCGGTCTATGGGCAGTCTAAATGTTTATGTAGTGTTAGTGTAAGCTTGTATTTTGTTTAGTTAATAAAGACACTTGTCCGATAAAAAAATAAGCAACGCTTACAAATTGTTTATTTAGTGTCAAAGGACTCATAGCTGACAAACGACCTAACTAGCTACCTGATTCGAGCATATTGATTCCTGTAGCATCAGACGCATCAAAGATACGTTGCCGATCTTCAAATATCTATTAACTGTCCTTTTGAAGAACCTAGTGTCACAGTGACTCGGGAATGCTGCAGGTGCTCATCCCATATTTTGCAAGTGTAAATTACAATGGAAAAAGCGCTCAGTATGCAATTTCCATAAATCCGTAATATGTGAATCAGCTTTCATTTTGTTGAAATCAGTAAATTTATATTACAAATACATAAAAACAAACTCTTGCTTAAAAAGGTAATAGTTCAATTTAGGAAAGTCATAGTTTGGGACCAAAGCACTAACAGATAAGCAGAAACACAAAAATCTATTCTTAAAATGAAAGTTCAAATATAAATAAATGGTACCAACTGATTAGAAAGAAAAAAAAACCATTCTAAATAAAATGCCCAAACAAAAGCTCCATTTATACAAATCACTTTTCTTTGTAAAGAAAAATAAAACACACGCTGCGCGTCGCGCATTAAGAAAATCAACCACAAAACGATATTGTGCCCTTCAGTACAATCATTCCAGTAGAAATTGCATGAAATATAACCTTTATTTCCATTGCTTACCAAACACGGGAATGACGGCTCGGTAGAGTACGTAGAGTTTAGGCAGCGTCGGCAAACTCGGCAATGTTATTCGGTGACCCCGGGTGCAAGTAAAGGACTCTATATTAAGCATTCCTGTCCCCCCAATCTCTTCAGGTGGGCGGAACATGTACTCTACTTCAACTTATTATTTTGGGGCCGCATGCGATGCGTGTTTTTCTCCTACAGGTACATTTACATACATATTATACTCCTTAATCCGTTTATTAAATTCAGACGAGTTTTTTCTGCTCCACGAGAACAAGAACTTGAATCCAGCTGTTTAATAGCAGAAATGTTATTAATAAAATGTGTTTATTAATATTGATCTCATTATAACTTTCAAGACTTTTATCCATGTTGGGGACGATACTTCGACGCCTTCTGATATTCCTGAGACACACAAGGTAGGGTTGGTGCTTTGGTCAATACGGCGGAGCAGCACAAGCGGCGCAAATAATATAGTCTAATATGTTCCGTAGTATGGTATATGTAACCACGGCCAAGGTGAGCACCTTGGCAGTGTTAGTTATATATTTGAGCTATTTAGGGTCGAGATATTTAGCCCTAGGGACCGGAAGCTTACCTCATTTTCATAAATATTTCAGAGCGCCTGGTTAATGCAACGCGAGGCCAAAATGCTGGCGTATTTCTGGCTCAACGCCATTAAGCATGGTAATGCCGCCAGCATGCTGGGTACGCTGCAAACTCATAGTGGGCTTGAGCATTTGGATTGTCTTTGGACTTTTAACGATCTATGGGCAGTCTAATTGTTTTCATAGTGTTAACTTGTATTTGTTAAGTTAATAAAGGCACTTGCCAGTTTATTTTAATAACGTTAATAGTTTCTACAATCGGGCCTGGGCCAGTGACATCAAATGTACGTACAGTATTTAAAGATACCCATTTCGCGGTTGCATGCAACCGATTTACTAAAGCGACTGGCCTCGTGCCCATTAAAGCAGATTACAAACCAAAAAAAATATCAACGAGCACTTGGCGTTATGAGTTAATTCTGTAAGAATAACGCTCGGTTAGTACTTTCCTTTATTTTGTGTTCCGGCCGCACTGTTTGTTTAAACGGGTAATCCAGCGCAAAAACATGGCCCAGTCTACATAATGTAGTGGTGGAACGCAAATGTGTGTTCCCAATGTTGTCGGAGCATAATCGTCAGACGATAAAAATCACTTAGCGTACTGAGTAGCTCTAGACGGTTCTAACCGCTAACTGCTCGGTGTATAAAATAACGAGACAGTTCACGTGGAACGAGACTTGTAATATTTGAAAATTAACTTTCACCGACGGTATTATGCAACGCTTAGTTGGCAAGTACGCTATTGCGGGCTGGAGAGCTTTGTAGTTATTTTTTTTACGAAAGATGTTTACTTAGTTCCGTCTAGGTCTCATTATGGAGCGTAGTTCGCTTAGAAGTTGAAGTGCTTGGTATAATAAGTTCTAAAGTAAAAAAAAACTAGAAACTTCTAATAATACGAGTACCTAAGTGATATTTTACTAGCTGTAGCCCACTGCTTCACTCGCGTAGTATAGTCCAAAAAATCTGTCATAATTTTTTTTTTATATAAACCTTGTCCTGACAATATTATAACGAACACAAAAAAAAAACAGTTTGGTGCAGTCAAGTTATGGGAGTACATACATTTCGGCGATTTTTATTTATTTATATGTATAAGATAGATTTAAAGGGTGGTTCCACAGTTACAATAGAACTAAAGTTAAAATAATCTATGCATTGATTATGTAAGCTTTTTCCATCGATAACATATTTTTCCCACGGTATATCAGAAAACGCGTACGCTCCATATTTTAAAATGTGTCGATAAGAGAGAAAAAAGGAGCGCATTCGTGTCGCGAGCGCGTCTGGTCTAAACGTCTTTACGAGTTATGCAATAATTCAAATATCGGACTACAACAAATTTATGCTGCACCACGGTAACATACTTCAATGGCTGCATTGGATAGCATTTTATTTCCATAGCTAGCATATCCGTCGTATTTTAGAATTGAGACCGGAGGACGGTGAACCTGTTAGGTGGCAAAATGAATTTATGATCATAGGCAAATTAAAAGCTTTTAAAAGTGAACGTGATTCAGCAGAATACACATCGGAATTTAATTAAGTGATTTTTACACTTGACTGGCCGGCGCGGATTTTGCCGCACCGCGGTTGCTTGCGCATGGCAATGTCGCGGTCGCCATGTTGCTTTTGTGGGTAGGTTTTATTTTCCACAGTTATGCGCATTTCATAACTTACGCATAACAGCGTACCTACAGGTTATAAACGTTTAATTTATTCAACTAAGCACGGAAAGACCCCAACATACTCGCACAAGCACGTTAGGTATAAAAATTACAACCCTGTATTTTACTTGAATAGGCTCAGAGTAATTCCGGTAAGTATTTGTGTCTCGTTAAGGCTCACTAGATGAAATTTAAGAGTCATCTCTCTGAGGCGAAGCTCCACGCAGATCCGGCCACGACAAAAGGAAACCCCGGAGACCCAGTAGGTACAGCGAGAAAGGAATTTTTAATTGGCCTACAAATAAAAGACCATATAACCAAAAAAGCTTTTTTCACAGCGCAATTCGTTACGGACCTTGGCTTTAACTATTCCTCTCAAATGTATTTCAGCAAAAAAGTACCGCTGTTTTCTTTTAATTGACACTCACACAGCTGGGATATCGTATCGTATTTTCTCAAGAACAGATGCCAGATAAGGCGGCAAACAGTTGGCAAAGGAGAAAAAAATATGGATCTCTTCCATAGTCATAACGGCTTGATAGGCCCTAACGGGCAGTTAAAATGAAAAGTGTGTTCCATTTTAAACTTTATTCATTATACAAAGTTGTTAGTGTAACAGACATTTTACTTTCATATTTTGGAAGCTTTAAACAATTAGACCAGTTGGTGTTGAGTTTTAAACATTATGCATAGTACCCGTCCAGTTTATGTGCACTAAGAAGTTTTGACAGGAAAGTAAACGACCAGCTGATTATGCTGTCATGATATTAAATTATAATCTACAAAGTAATTACTTGTATAAATTTTAAAAGCAACCAAAATGAAACCACTTAAACCATCGGCATTTTCTCCGGAAATGAAATATTTAGATTTTGGTAAAGTTCTGCCGTATTTTAAAAGTTGTCATGATTTATTAATGTGAAACCGTAAACGCCATTTATGCCATTTTGTCGAGATGAGATGAGACATTACGTGTCACATTCAGGATACGCCGATGGCAATTTGATAGTCCCTGTTATTATAGTTTACCAACGATGCTAAGGTTTGTTATGGTATTCTACTAATAATTATAAATTGTTTTGATTATCTTTCTTTAACGTAGCAATAACGTAGCAACAGAGCAACGCAAGGGCCCGAGTGTGATATATGGTACTTTTTATCCCGGAAAATTTATGTTTCCTGAAGGACTACGCGGGTGAAACCGCGGGGTGTAGCCAGTGGTATATAAAAATATATCATACAGGTATGACACTTAAATATGAGCTGTTGAGAGATTCTATAAGGAAACCACGTGAAGTTATATCAACAGTTAGAGCTCATATTTTTTAAACATGATAAGAAGAAAAACTGTTATCATTTCTGACTTCTCGAGAAATATGAGATAAACTTTAAAAAAATAAGTTTGAGTCGCCTTGCGCAAATGCCATAATTGTTATTAGCTCCCCTAAATACGACTCAATTTAAAACCGTTTTCGACTGCGACAACAAACGTCGCACAAGCTGGCATCGCACTGTAATGCCTTAAGAGCATTCTTCCATAGACATTATTCAAGAAGTAGCAAATGACCTTTGATTCAACACAAAAGGAACGACAGCACATGTACGCAATGTTTAGTGGTTAAACCATAAACATCACAATAAATATTGATGACGCAGAAAGCTGTTATGTTCAGGCAGAGCTCCCAAAAAATGTGCACAATATTTACGACGGAAAGACATGCGAGATTTTTCCGCTTACAAAAAGTCGAAAAAGTTCGATGCATGTTACGGGTATTAATGTTACGTAATAGGTCTATATTTTACTTTACACTATCAGTATGGCATTTTATTATATATTATATGTAACTATATACAACAGTAAAAACCTTACACTTACACTAAAAATCAAAAGTTGCCCATGTGGTAAACTACCAAAAACGCTGACTGTATTCCCGCGTTGAACAGCGAAAAAAAAATATCTGCGTGAGGAATAATAATATCAGTATCCAATAATTATCAAAAAAATAAAATCGACTGCAATATTAGTAAAAACAGATTTTCCGTTATTTTGATTTTAAAGCCAAGCTACTGAACGATTTTAATGAAATTTATACAGGACCAATCTAAAAATATGTCATTTTAAATAAAAATATCTTTATTTATCTTTGTATTTAAAAACTGTATTTAGATGACCAATAAAAAACTTGAAAGCATTCCTAAAACAGATTCCAGCATATGCGATTTCGTTTTACACAGTGAAAAGAGCAGGGAAGTTTATTCTTCTCTGAGATTTCACATGTTTCTAAGTAACTTTGACTCAATTAAGATTTGAATAATGGCATAGCGATTGGTTTTTGAATCGCTCGTATGATATTTCGCACGCAAATATCATGCGAAATGAATTACTTTCGAACGAAATCCCAACCAAAAGTCGCATATTTGTAATAATAACTATTATCAATCGCTAACGCAACGAGTGGTTTGAACCATTTTAATTTGCTTCTATCAATAGTTTTTTTTTTTCATTTTGCATGATAATTTTGTGCGAAAAATCATGCGAGTGATTCAAAAATTAAACCTGTAGTCATTTTCGTCGTTTTGCTGCTATGCCTGTAGAAGGCTTTGAGATTTCTATTGATTTTTAACCCACTTTAGAAGGAGGTTTTCCAATTCACTGTATGTTTTTGTATGTATATAACGCGATTACTTCGCCAATTATGAATTGATTTTGATGATTTTTTTTTGTTTTAGGTCATACTTCAGAGATGGTCCCACATAAATTTTATCGTAATTAATTCAAAGCTTTTTGAGAAATCAACAAAATCAAAAAATACATAGATGACGTTTTTGTTTGTGGTTCTATTCAGCCTCCTTTAGTTAAAGTTTTGATGAGGACTCCAATCTGTTTTAACTGCATCACAGAAACATTTAGCAATATTCGAAAATTTAAATTTAAAATATTAGGTTGAATGTTACCAATCTTAGCCAAGAACAAAGATTGTATGTATTGTACACAGAAGAGTTTTTTTTTTTTCGTTTCGTCTTTTTTCTGTGTATTTGAGAGGAGCATAAGGAGTAAGTTTGTACATGTAGGTTTACTGGTATAGAAATGAAGCAGGGTTTTTTTTTTTCAAATAAACTCATGTCGATTGTCGAGCGATCAAGGGAGAGGAGGCCTATGCCCAGCAGTGGGTTGATACGGGCTGACGAGGATGATGATAATTGTCGAGCACAGCTTGAACAACGTTTTGTAATACAAGATATTACATGAACCACTGCTGCGGGACCATTTTCTTCTCTGCTGCTGCTGCTTCTGATCGGTATAGAAACCTTTCAGATTATCTTCGATAGTAATCTTCAATAAAAGTTGTGAACAGGACCCTATTACTAAGCTTGACGCTGTCTGACTATCTATCTGTATGTCTGTCTGTCCTACCATTTAACGGCTGTATCTTTGTAACCGTAATACTGACGAGACTGCCCCGGTGGCTCAGTTAGTAGTGAACCTACTTTCTGCGCTTGGGGGCGTGGGTTCGATTCCCACTTAGGACAAACATTTGAGTGATGAACATCTGTGTTTGTTCTATGTCTGGATGTTAATATCTATTTAAGTATGTATTTAAAAGTATATATGTATGTATATCAGTCTCTGGCAGCCATATTACAAGCTTTGCTTAATTTGGGGTCAGATGACCATGTGTGCAATAATGTCCCAGATATTTAAATTATATTTATTTATAGTAGATAGATAGCCAATTGAAATTTTGACTGAATATGTAATGTCAAGGCGGATATCTAGGAAATAATAATATAGTCAAAAAGTTAAAACAAAGTAAATGGGATCCCCATACAACAAACCCTTTTTTAGGACCCGGGTATGTCCTAAAACTACGACCAGAACCACCGGAGGATGGGCAGCAGCGTCCTAATAGTACACGGTGAATGTACTGCGATCCCCAAGCCGCCTGCCAAGCGTGGGGACACCACGTACATATTTACATGTCAAACTTGGCATGCTTATAGTACACACCTAAAGTAAAACAACAAATAATAAGTGCACATCGGTGACAAATTTATTTTAACCGCCTGTTATCGTACGATCACTGGAGTTAAGCGACGTTGAGTGCGGTCGGTACTTGGATGGGTGACCACCTGGGCGTGATGTTGTCTTTTAAGTTAGTAATAACAATTTATATGGTGGAACGGAACCCACAATACGCTAGCCCGACTCGCGCTTTAACGGTTATATTTATTCTAAATTATCCATTTTTATCTTCCACCCCATCTCTGTCATCATGATACCTTAATATTATTTGACTCCGTATTTTTACTTTTCAGTTATAATTTGGCAAACTCCAATTCATATTTCTGCCGGAATTATAATAACAAATTAATCCCCGGTCTCTTTCACCAAAATCCTAGAGGATCTTTTCCTTTTTCAAGTAAGGTATATTAACTGAAGGGTTCAAGAATAACTCGATTATCTGAGGCTTTAAAAATCTTCTTTGACAGTTTAATTTTCTTTAGAACCCAGTTATATTTTCGTTAAGTTTTCATTGAAGATGTCTACATAAATCATTAATATGATCAGCGTTCTTTAAACCAAATAATGTTTAGTTAATAATGCAGTAGAGATGTTTTTGTTTTTTCAGTCTCAGGATTTTTTCCCAGTTTTTGTAACCAAATAATCGATTTGTAATTTAGCTATTTAAATTTGCAAGTTGAAGTGGCCACATCGCTCGAAGAACTGATAACTAATGGGGAAGAAAGGTTCTTGAGTGGAGACCACGAACCGGAAGACGCAGCGTAGGTAGGCCTCCCACTAGATGGACCGACGACGTCGTGAGGGTCGCGGGCATCCAGTGGATGCAGATGGCAGGTTGTCGTTCAGTGTGGAGGTTGAAGGGGGATGCCTATGTTCAGCTGTGGACGTCTTATGGCTGATGATGATGATGAATAGATTTGTGTTTTACATTTCTTACTTTCATTTAACATATTTACAGCTTTTTACTTTTTATTCATACTTAAACATTTTCGTCAATGCTTCCAGCAAAGTGAGATTTCCAAAGATCCTCAAAAAAGAAAGCTATTCAACTGGTATTGATTGAACACTTCTGAACAAAACCACTTCCTCGTCCATTCTATGTAAATTCAGAAAATGCCCTCCTCTCGCTCGATTTGCGAGGCTCGGGCTAATCTACCGCCAGTCAGCTACAATTTAATCAAAGTAAACAACGATGCCCGTAATTTATCTGGATTATTTCGCGGCGAACGATAGTAATCGCTTTTTTCTCCATCTATTCCCTATGCCTGTAGTGTTGGAAAGTTATTCTTAATATCGATAAACACTTCGGGTGTTTTATCGAACTTTTGGGTAAATGCTCAATAAAAAAAGTTTGAGTTTAATAATACTCGGTGGTATTTACTTCTTTATGCAAGTGTCTTTATCGACTAAACAAAACACAATCTAACTACAATCTAAAATCATAAAACAGATAACCCATAGACCGTTGAAGATTTAGAAGTTGTCAACTGCCACTACCAATGGCCGGTTTTCTGATAGCTCTAAGAACATAGTACACAACCATCGACAGATGGCGCTGACGAGACATGATTATCATTCAATGAAACCTACAATACAAGGAAGACGAGACTTTTTATAACACGGCTAGGCAAGACACACTTATATGTACTTACCAATTTGTGTTGTGTTGTGGAAAAACGAGTTCTTTGTTTTTATTGTAAAATAAGCTTGCGCTTAGCCGCCAACTCGCCTGATGTTAAGCGATGATGCGGCCTATCGGACCATGTGGATCACGCTTGCTTAGAAGAAACTGATTCACTTTTGACTTGAAAACACCCAGATTGTAACTATCGGGGAACACCCATTCAGGCAGCGCATTTCACATACTAGTAGTTCGCACATTAAAAGTGGAATCAAAGCGCTTCGTACGGGTTTTCTTTGTTAGCAAACCATAACCACAAAATACTTTATTACAAAATAAAATAACTCAAAAATAAGCATGTCTGATAGATAGGTATTGTCTGTCCATGAGAGTAAGCTAGTTATTATATGAACCTTTATTCGTCTGTGGTTTTGCAAAGTCTCCATGTCTAGTCAACGCCACCTATCGAATTTTACGAACATTTTTTAATGCCTTTTAAAAAACCTCCTCCCGGGTAGAAAGAAAGAAAGAAAAGAAAGAAAGTTTATTTAGGTACCTAGCATGTTGGTGACATTGCTATGTTGAATGGCAATGCTTACAAGTAGATTCTGCTAGATAAAATCCACCATTAACGACACACGTCACAACAACCAGATGTTCAGATTTTAAATGTAAACAAAAAGTAAATTTTCCTTTTTATTTGACAGAAAGTTTAAATGAAAGTTCAAATTTTTTGCTACATTTATGTCACTATAATATAAACTATAAGTGTGTACGTAGAATCGAATCTGTCAATTTATTTCCTCAATCAGAATAAAAACAACAATACTTTTACATTATTCGATAACGTATCCATTTTATTGCTGCATCCCTACCCGCAGAACGAAATGGGAGCTCGTAATGTGTCTCGATTCCCAAGATACAAAGATGATTATTATCTACATAAATGGCAACTTGCAAAATAAATATCTCTTTTATACATTATTATTTATCTAAAGAAAGCGATTATCGTAAAATCCTCCAAGAAACTCCCTCCTAAACTCGGCTAAAATAAAATATAAGATAAATTAACCAATAAGTTGTAATATTATATCAAAATGTACCTATTAAAGCGGATGATCCAATGATGAAAGAAATAAATTGGATTAAATCCAGTAAATTTATACGTAGAATGAGTTAAATCCCTGTAGATTTAATTCTGAAATTATAATAATATTCTTTTGTGAAATATTTACTATACTAGCTACGTTCCGCGGTTGCCCACGTGCATTACTTTATATCAACAGCTATCTGCCAGTAAAAATCCCGTCAAAATCAGTCAATTCGTTTTGGAGTCCATTACTGTGTCTATAATCTAATATATTGTACATACATTATAAACACACAAAACCTTTTATGTATAAGAAAGAATATGATTGGGCTGTATATTATTTACACATAATAAATAGTAAATACAATTTGATGCTGCTTGTTTGATAAGTTTTTTTTATCATTTTCCGTGTAATTATTTCCTTAACATTTAATTTTAAGTTCTTTTTACATGTCTGGTTGTAAAATATAAAAATAAAATTTACTAGAATTTTTCACTGATCAAGAATTTGTCGTTTTTTAGTAAAAATATAATTGTTCGGTATAACCTAATATAGAAAACTTAAAATTAGATCTTGCTAATATATTTGTATACCCAATTTTTTTTTACATCTAAATAAGAAATTCTTAAAATTAAATCTCAAGAAAATAAACGTGCAATGCAAACGGTAAATAAACCGCGCAACTCCTTCAACTTTGTACCGGGCAATTAAATTATCGCTTAAACTGTTATGCTTCAAGTTCAACGCGAAATAATTAAAAATTTACAATTGTAACTTCACCACGGCACAAGTAAATTGTGAAAATTAAAATTGCACGTTATAATTTCGACTGTAGGGAAAATTGTGTTTGTAAATGTTAAAGTCAGCTGTGATTTAACACCTTGCATTGGCCGGGTAGCTATTTTGCCGCAGGTGCTGTTAAATTTCATGTTGTTTTATACCTAGGCGTGAGGTACGAATCGTTGTCATACATTTTTTTAAATCAAATAGGTGTTTGGCTAAACACTTTCCTATTAGGATGTATTTTTTGGTGTAATAAAATTATTAGGGTTCTCTACTCAAATAGTGTCAACGGTACCCTATTACTAAGCCTACGCTGTACGTTCTACCTTGTTAAGCTGTATTTGTTTTACTATAATAGACAGCCAGTTAATATTACACATTAAATATGGTATGTCACGGCGGATTAACTAAGAAATAATAATTAAATCAAAAAGGAAAAATTTATAGGGTTCCCTAAACAACAAACCGTATTTTTAGGTATTTTTGTCTTTCGTGTAAAAATGGCACTCGAAAGTAAAACAACAAATAGATAATTAACACCGGCCAAGTGCGAGTCGCACGCGCACTAAAGATCTCAAACTGTAATAAAAATTAAATAAATGGGTGTTCAACCCTTGGTGCGCGATTCCGAATCGCACTTGGCCAGTGATTGTTATTTATAATGAGGCCAAACTTTTAAAACATATAAATGGACATTGTTCTGCGTCTTTACATCGTTCGTCCGGAACAGCTAAGGAAAATTATTTGTTTGTATGTTAAATACATTACTGAATACCCATACAATCATAAAATACTAATAATTATCGTGAATGTCCGATGCTTTTATCGTACAGGGCGAAAATTGACATTGTTCTTTTCTTATATCATTATTTACGACTTATTCTTCATTGAAAAATAATTTTCAAAGAGACATCTTCTATAACATAAAAGGAAATAACTGAATACACCGCGGCTTAATGAATTATTCCTAGAAAATTATGTAAAACCAATGGAGAGGTTAGATTCTCCTTGATTCCAGTGAAATGTTTCATATTTATTTTTATTTCAGAAGCCAATTAAAGAAAGCTTCAGAGGTCAAAGGAAAGGCCAGTGTTTGGATGGATGACATTTACAAGTGAGCGCTATTGTGGGTCTTGCTACAGATTAAATTGTAGTTTCAGGTTTGTCCTAGAACAACAATAGTTAAGTCGGGGCCTTCAGGTGGCCAAAGGCCTGATTTTCGCTGACGCTGAAGGCAGTCGCGTACATTGAACGTGCGTACGGAAATACAATGCGTCCTATAAAACATCTCACTGCAACAATAATGATCAGCGACGCGAAAGTGTTTAAAGTAATAGTGGTCTTACGCGCCATCTTACTTGGTCAGTATGCTTTCGAGCTCGTTCTTCTATAAGTACTGTAAGGAACACCCCTTCCACTTCACCAAACAATCCATCTGTCACAAGCTAGCAATGCCCTATTCCATTTTTGGTATAAGCACCAGCTACCAAAAGCGAACATACATACACCGACCCCACTGGCGGGATCGCTGACTCCCTGAAGGCCCTGGCACCCCTTCTGAGGTGCCAGGGCAAGCCTGAATCCCTACTCCCGGCAACAACCCGAGCCAAGTTCAGAAGAAAACAAGCAATTGTTTTCTTCTGAACTGCTAGTATTAATCCGCGCTGGGCCAAACGAAATATCACTACTGACTGACTTACTCGTATCACAAAAGCTTGATTGATTGTAAACCACTTGATTTACGAAGCTAAAATTTGGCAAGTAGATTCCTTTGTAGAGATCTGCTAAGAAAGCTAGTACATCCATATAGAGTAGACAGTGTCTTTTCTCTTGCCTATGAGATTGAGCTCTATCATCTTAATCCTCTTTTCTGTTGTGAAGAGCTATAAAATTTGGGATCCTAAGAGCTTACCTAATATTAAAAATCGTGTCTCTTGTGTTATTGCTCTATTCTACTTTATTTTGACCACTGGATATGACTCGGATCCTATAGATAGGTTAAGATATTATCAGGAACGCCAAGCAGACCTTAGTCGAGACATCTTGATCTCCGGTACAACGCATGGAGCTTACTTAATGAAAAATAAAGTTTAAGTGTGAATCTTACCTTTTTGCCGTCTAGTTCGTGTGTTCCTTGAGCTAATACTTTGTCTACACTAGATGGATCGTTGAATGTGATGAAGCCAAAGCCCCTGGAACAAAATAAAAATATATCAATACAAATAGAAACTGAAGCATCATATTAAATTGTGTATTGTCCACTAAATATTGTATGACGGTCTTTGAACTTTTACGACCGATATAGGTCAATAGTAGCACATCTGCCTTATGAGCAGGAGGTCCCGGATTTGATTCCCAGCGGCCAGGCAGATGTTCTTATAATTAAATTAAATGTCTGCTCTGGGTCTGGACGTAACAAATGGTCTATGTCTTTGTGTGTTCCATGGGCATTCCCAACACGGGAAATTCTAGTACGATGCTATGAGTCTGACAAGTATTTATCTAATTCCGAAAAGGTTTTAACTTTTTTTTATTCTATTAATTAATTAAAAAGCTAAACCTATAACCAAAATAACATTATGGCACATTAAGGCGAAACGTTTCACTTTGGCGGGAAAATCAAATTTCAATACAGTTTTTTGTCCTTGTAGCTAGGCCGGGTAATTATTGTGAAATGGCACAGTGTTCGCGAAAATTGTTGGTCGTTCTTTACATTATCATGTACAGCTATTAATCAGTTACTCACCATATTACTTACATTTGGCAATAAACCGTTTGAAACAGCATAAATTTGTTTATTGACAAATGTATGTAATAATGTGCATTGGAGATAAATAACTTTACGCGAGTTTGTAAAAAATAATAATCAATTTTCGCAAACGTCATTATCGTTTACAATAATTACTCGGCCTAGCTACAAAAACAAAAAAAAAACTGTTTGAAATTTGAATTTCCCGCCAAAGTGAAACGTTTCACCTTAAGGATGCTTTTCCACCAGAGATGGCAAGGAAGATGAGCGGTGCGCCAGGAAAAGTCAACCAATAAAATCGCATCATTTATCTTGCCTCGCCTTCTATTGGTTGACTTTTTTCCGTCACAATGCTTAGCTAACTTGCACATCTCGAGGAAACAACTGATGTTTTTCACGATTTCAGGGTTGACCCCATAATAAAAGTAAAAAAAAAAGTACAATAACCTCATTTTGGCTCTGTACGATTGTTCTGTGCAGGCTGTAACATCTGTGACGCCTATATAAAAATATAAAAAAAACACATATAAACTGCATGAACATATTAAGCATAAATAGCAAACGTATTACCTACATTAGCAGTTTCGAATGTCATAAAGTTAATAGAGACAAAAATAATATGAATATACCGCCAGGGGATTATACAAAGATTATTCATATTGAAGTTAATATTTCAAAAAAGTAAATTGAATAATAACACAGCGATTTTCAGTAAGCGGGCGCTGGCCACCACCGGGCAAGCGATAAATAATAAAAAGCCTTCTCCACTTTAGGACTTGCAAAAATCACAATTTATAGAGCATTTTAATTTCACTTAGCCGATCCATATTTTACATGTGGCGGAGCGCCCGAGCATGCTCCCGACTCGAATTAATACTAAAATTGAAATTGTAAAAATGGAAATACAATTTTCTCGTTGGACTGAGGCGGCTTCGCTCCTACAGGTGTTGCCAGAATTGATATAATAAGAATCCATACTTCGAGTTTCTTAAGGGCGCGATGCTGATCTTAGCAACGTGACTATAAGTTTTTTTTATTGTCCTATTTATCGTATCCATCCTGGCTAGCAGCGGTTATGAGCGCGTATAATTATATATAGCTGGCGAAGCCAAATTTTCTCTGAAAGGTTTTGTCTCCTATTGCAATAGTAATATTGGCCATCAGTAATATAAAGGAGATACAGGAAGGCTTTGGACAGGTCTTAATGGTAAGTTATTGCTTAATGCGTCTAAAACTTGTACTCGATTTCTTCGTTTTTTTCAAATTAATAAACAGCAGTACTCTCATCTTTTTTTGCGCGAACTCCTCCTAACCACCGGATTGTACGAAATGTTACATGTATTGTGTTGAAAAGGCGCTTTAGAACATATTTTTAACATAAGTATTGGTCTCCGGGTGTGTACTTTCTCTCCTTTATCAAGTAGAGGAACAAATTTAGGTAACCTGAAGTCACCTATACGCCCAAGATGCCCGCGCCATCTCAATTGACGTACGTGGTTTTCTGCTAGATACAAATGCACGTGTGATACGTCAGATTGTCTGGTTTTATACCACACGGATATACCAATTAAAATATAAATTAATGCTTCTCACTCAGCAGGGAAACGATGGATGCAGGGCGCTTCCAACCGGCCCATTTGGAGATTGATGGGGGAGGCCTATGTCCAGCAGTGGACGTCCTATGGCTGAAATGATGATGATGGTGATGATAATGACTCATAGCTACCAACTAAGATTCTCTTTTAGGAATATTACTAAGGGATGTTTTCCCAATAGGATCCTATTCGTGTTGATTTTATTGGTAGATTATGCGCCTGTTCACTGTATCGATCACGTGTCCCGTTGCATAAATGAACACCAGGCCTAAAAAACGTTACTTAAATTAAAAAGGAACTTCATATATTGATATTTTCACCTACTCGAGTCTACATATTAATTAACATAAAGAAAAGATATATGTGTAAACAAACAAATAATAATAATTAAGTAGAAAATTTAAGGCTCTTTGACACTGAATTCCGGCACTTTTATCTTCAAAGCTTTATGTAAATGTTGGATTAAGTTTATTTCTTTTATGTAACAATTTTGACAAGAACATAATTCAGGTAATTGTCAACCCTTTTTGTATGTTTATGTGAATTTAACGTTCCGTGAACATGCTTTGCAGAGCTTCGAATTTAGATGTGCAAGTTAATCTGTCATTTTACGAAACAAAATTAAAATTTAAAGCTTGGCAATTTTGCTTTCCGTTATAAAAACTAAATTCAGTTGGTACAACGTGTAAGTTTTTTTTTTTAAACAGTAACAAGCATAAAGAATCACGTGTTACTATTTTACTCGGTTAAATGAAAAGACATAAAAATGAACAAAATAAAAAAATATGTTATGATAGACAAATAAAACATGTTTTTTTTCACTACTTGGAAATTCACATTTTGCTGTGATGATCTTCAAGAATATGAAAATGTGCAAGCGAGAGACAGGAAAAACACTTCAAACTTTTTTTTATATGCACTTAGCTCACATCCATGTTCCATCCATGTACAAATAATTGTACCTTAACATTTCTCTCGCTTTTTGTTTTGTCTTATATGTTTAAAATGGTGATTGAATTACAAACTATTCAAAAGTATTATAATAATATACTTTTCATATACAGCTTCAACTTTTATTTCTTGACTTATTTCAAGATAAATACGAGAACATCGGTCGAACAAAACGAAAGCTTGCTAAGCATAATAACCTCAATCAAATCGCCTACAGCGAACAATGTAATAAACCTTACAATATAATAAAATCGAAGGCTAACACAATCCTCGATAAATCTCTCTCCGTCGTATTACAGAGGAAACAATTGTTGCTACAGCGTTCGGTATCGTATTAAATCAGCCCAGGTCTTTATAAGATTCATGGGTTAATACACTCACTCATATTCGTACGCGAAAACGTATAGAGTAGGCGCTCGTGTATGGAAATTGAAAATAACGAGGGCCTCCCTTCACACTGCGCGTCAAGCCGACTATACTCGCTCCAACCAATTTTAATCGACCTCTTCTACACCTTCCAATATCCCCTATCTTGTGTGATCTTCACACCGATACAAGAGACGTGGGGGCTCTTATGATATTGGAGGCACTGCGCCAGCTAGGAATGGAGAGGCCCTTTAGCGAATGGAGTTACGTCATACTTATCTTTAAGAGGACTTCCTTTATATTCTTCTAGCAATAGAGGGACGTCTTAATTCTTTATTTGATGTGCTGATATATTTATATCCAACAATAATGCAATCAATGACTAAATTTTAAGGTCTTGACTCAGCGGTTTTTTTTTTCACACAACTTTGATCTCTCTCGACCTTAGACTCGAAAAGTATAAGGTATACTTTACGAGTTTTAACCCGGGCGTAAAATACCCTGTCGTGTTATAAGTTTAACGAGTGTATTTGTGTATCTGTTTATGGCATCGATAGCTCCCAAACGGCAGAACCGATTTTGATTTGGTTTAAAAGGTGACTTGATCGAGTCTTCTTAGCTATGATTCACGAAAATTGGTTCAGCCATTTGAAGATTATCAGCTCATTTATCAGGGGCTTTAAAAATTTAAATTTATAGGTATTTGAAGATTTTTATTGTTACTACGTATTGCCCGCGCCTTTGTACGCGTGGCCTTTCATATTAACTCTCAACCTGCATTTGTTTCCCTTAATCCAGCCCTTTCGCAAAACTCAACGTCTTAAGTCAAGTAGACTCAAGATTTCGTGATGAGTCGGTAAGTCAGTGAGGGGTATTTCTATTTTGTACATAATTAAGGATACTTTTCCGGTTTTTTCGGGTCAAAAATGTGGGATTTTTTCGCTTAACACGTATAAAGATTAAATTGGTGTTTAGAAATTGAGAATCTGCACAGTAGAATTTTAACTGGTAAAACCAGTTTTGATCTTATCATCGTACGTATACGGGATTCTGATCATTGATGCCATTTCACTTTTCCTCTTCATTCATGCAGTGAAGCTTAAACGGCTCAGCCAGCTGCAAACGGCTGACCACCCTTAATTTATGTATGACGAGATTTTGATACCGGAACTCCAGTACAGTAGTTAACCAGTTGTGAAGTTAACTGCCCACCTGTCAGTTACGGACCGTGTATAACTCGTAGGGAAAAATAATTAAACTGAAAAGTTTTTTTTAGTGTATTTTACATGAAAAACTAAGGATTTGCAACGAGGTTGGATAGCAAAATGTAAATATTACTTAAAATTTTTGATACTTTTGCAATAGGACTCATGAAAAAAAAAAACACCCAACCCACCATTATATAAATTTAACTATTTTTTTACAGGAAGCAGTAGTTTTTAGAGTAAAGACAAATTAACGAAAAAAAAAGTTTTTTGTGTGGCCTATGTCCAGGTGTGGACGGGTAAAGGCTGATGATTATGATGGCGTTTTTTGCATGGGACCCCCTTTTTTAAAATAATTGGTTTATATATTATACACATATTAATCCGCCGTAACATAACATATTCACGTTAATTTCAACTGGCTATTCCAGTTCAAAAGATACAGCCGTTAAAGACTGTCGGATACGGCTTAGTGGTGGAATCCTGTTGACATCCTTGGGGGACGGAACCCTAAAAAAGTGGATAGACATTTCAACCTGGAAAATTTATAAAAATTGGGAGTAAATCCACAAGATGGCATTTTGGAATATGCGCATCATTTTCTGCGTCTTCTCAAACTATAATACGTCTACGTTGTGTGGAGTCGAAGAAAATAAATATACTTAGGAGAAACCCTAAACCGCAACGTCAGGAACAAATAGCGGTAACTCTCGCATTCATGGCTGCAGGCCCAGCCTGAAACCGATAGCAATTACTGGCAAAATTAATAATACACGCCCCAAATGCTGCTCGCGCATTTATACCGACTTAGCTTTTGATCAATCAAAATCGAAGATACACCATATTCCTACCACTTGACTGTGTTTGTATCTGTGGCTATAGGGATATAGCAGTGCTTCATTGTCACCTGTTATCATACAAGTTTCGTTTGACCGCTACCTCAACTGTTGTTAAGCAATGATGCGGTCTACGATGAAGCACGCTTGCCTAGTAGAAAAAGATTCACTCGCGACTTTAAGACATAGATTGTAACTATCAGAAGCTCATATTCAGGTAACGCATTTTACAGTCTAGTGGTGTGCATAATAAAAGTATAATCAAAATGCTTCGTACGGGTTTTCAAAATATCAACCATGAAACAGTGTCGCTTTTTTGTGTCCGCCCTGGGCCGTCCGATAAAAAAATGGACGGAAGGGAATTAGATCATGCAGATCTGATGAACGCTCTCCGAAATGTATCCGTAAAAAAACAATATACCAGCAACTTTGCAATGTTGTCCAAGGCTAAGAAGCTTAGTCTGAACTAATGATTCGTTGCTGATGAGCTTCTTGGCACGTTTTTCAATAGATTGAAACTGGAACTGTTATTATTATTGGAATAAAATATAATCTATGTAATAATCCATAGTATAAAATCAAAAATAAAAACGAATAAAATAAAACTATAATATTTGCACTAGACACAATTATTTAGTATGTAAACTTTTGTGAATGAAAAAGTCAATTTTACTGAAAAGGTGTGACATTATTTTCTTTATTAATGTGTATCATTTTGTACCTTCAAAATATGTTGAAATGCGCGAGCGTGATAGAAGACTCATGAAGCATAGCCTTAAAAAGTTCAATAAAAATGGTTTACGTACAGCAAATCTTGCTCTGTAAAGTGAACGTTCGTGTCCTATCTATCGTTTATTAATCAACGGTTCCCTCCCATTGAGTGCAATATTGTCTCCTTTATTAGTTGGTGGGACAAATGCGGCTGTCGTAATACCGACCCGTTCGATTGGCGTTTCTTATTTAATCTCAGTAATTAATGGGGTGCGTTTCTGGGATTGACGTCTGCTCACACATTCTCGAGCTTGTTACGGGAAAATTCCGTTTCTTTGTCAACAATTCTGTTGTGTTGGGTGCAAATATGACTGTGTATATATAAATATGAATCTTGTACTATTAAAGATTAATGAATTTAATAAATTCCGACAAACCTTCTAGATTAATCAATCAAATTATCATATTACATAGTATGCGATTCGGTGTGATGGAATTTCGTAAATGATTTCGCGAAAGATCTACTTAAAAATGTGTTTTTTATTTATTTTTTGTAAACAAAAAAACAACGAATATGCAATAAGATTGTGAGTTTTTTGGATACAATATGAATGGGTGGATTTTTGGCACCAGCGCAAACAGATAATAAGCATTTTTTTTTCTTGTGAACTTGTTGTTACTTGGGCCTTAAACGGACACCTCGCACGTGGAAGTGTCCCTAAAGGCCCTTTTCACGTTACAGCGGGATATTATCCCGCTGCGTCTATAATGTGTGTAAAGTTATGTTCTGCTTGTCGAGTTCATTTTACTTTTGCTTCTGTTTCAATCGCCTTTAAGATCTTATTTGTTTAATCGTAATCTGTTTGTCTCTCTTGCACGTTGCGAATTTTGACAGTACTGTGCATACTTGCACATACGTGCAATTTACTGTTTCATTTGACGAAAACTTTAGTGTTATTGAGATAAGGCCAATAATAGAACAATCTCAGAGCAATATTTGCGTTGTTCACGTGCGGTGCGCCTGTAAAGAAATCGATGCAAGCAAGTAAGGCATCTCAATAAATTCACAAATTGTTAAATTAACTTCAATAATATTTAACTTTAGATGATAACCATCAGCAAGCGTCTTAATTAAGTTGATCTAACGGTCGCAATTTTGGCAACACGAATTATAATCGAATATAATCGACCATGCAATTTGTAAAGCAAACAATGTCGATTCCAGCTTCTCTATTACGCTCTGCTTTTCTATTACGTTACATAAATTGTCCGCCATCGGAATAGTGTAGATTAAATTACCCATTCGCTGTTTTAGGAACATATATTATCCGGCCCCCGTGACGTCACGGGATAATTAACGCTAATACGCTTTTGGGTATTAAAATCATGTTGAATGTATGATTTTGGCGATTAGATCATTGCTGGGTTTAGTTGAAACAATACTCTGGTTACCCAATGTTGTTTGCCAAATTTGGTAAAGTTCTTTACCTAATATGGTCATAGTAAGTTAGACTAGGGGCGTTTTTCATCTATACCACACTTCTAATTGCAAAATTATTGGAACAAAATAATCTATACTAATGTATAATGTTACACTAATATTATAAAGAGGAGAGATTTGTATTTTTGTATGATTGTAACGAATTAACTCAAAAACTACTGGACCGATTTTAAAAATTATTTCACCATTCGAATGCTATATTATCCCCGAGTAACATAGGCCATGTTTATTATTATAATGTTAAAAAATCTCCATCATTGCAAAGCCGGGACGAGCGGCTAGTATTTTATAATTTCCTATGTTAAGCTAGTATTTTGCTTAGTACGGACGCCCGTACTACCCCTTTATAACACCTTAATCGATTGTGTTTTCATTGAACTTTGCTGTATTTGCATGAACTATGTGTTCACAAAATTTCAGGTAGGTCATAAGGGACGCTAGTTATCGTCGAAGGAAAAACATACAAACAAAGATTTGTTCAAAATTAAAATTAACAATCAAAACAAATTAAAATTAGCAACAAAAATTAACGTAGGTAGATAAATTACCTGCTTATGTTAAACCACAAAATTAGCTCAACTTTTTCAGACTCACCAAGTGAAATTTTCCGCAACATTTTTTTATCTTCCGAGCTCACGTCAAACTCGGTTATCCGTGCAACTAATCACGATACAGAATATTCTCCTGCGGAATTAAGTAATCCGATAATTAATCTAAATGGACCGTACAGTCGAATGGTTCAAAACAATCAGCCCTGCCGCAAAATACGCGCAGTAAATGAAGTGAATGCCCGCCTCCCGGGATCCCTGATAAATTAAATTGATTAGAATCCCAATGTTGCCTGATGTAGGCACAATAATAAAGCCAACTGAAAAATAACACGTCTGTGTTCGCGTATTCTGTGTTGCAATTTTTCTATGTAAATGTCATAGCGTTTCGTTAGTAAAGCTAACTTTTATCGATGAAAGTTAAGTATTCACATTGACTATTACAGCAGATTTTTGTTTCCTGGTAGGTTTGCAATTTGCATATTTGTATGTAGGTATAATATTTTACTTTCTAACGAAATATGTGTTAAATTGTTATAGTGGTTTTAATGCTTGATGGTAGCAAACTGTAGTAAAGACTTTCGACAGTAAAAAAAACAGTACTTACTGCTAAAGAAATCAGCCATTTTTTTTTTTTTAATAGACTGATTCCGCTTTATATATATTATACCTACCTTAATTTGTACTTTTAAAATAATTGTTATATCTATGAAAAGGAATGAATTAAATCATCTGAAAACGTCCTTTGCTGAACATAGGCCTTCCCCATTAACCTCCACAATGAACGACATCCTGCCATCTGCATCCAATGGATGCCCGCGACTCTCACAATGCCGTCGGTCCATCTAGTGCGAGGCTTACCTTAGCTGCGTCTTCTGGTTCGTGGTGTCCACTCAAGAACCTTTCTTCCCCATCGTTTACTGGTTCTTCGAGTGATGTGGCCTGCCCATTGCCACTTCAACTTGCAAATTTTAATAGCTATGTTGGTGACTCTGGTTCTTTGGCCAATATACACGTTTCGGAATCGAAACGATCGATAGATTGGTTTTCGAATGAATTAAATAAAATGTTTTAAAATAAACATTTAGTCAGACGAAGTGTAAGTATAAAAATACAACATTTTATACACATAAGTAAAATCAAATAAAAATTCATGATAAAAAAAACACCACTTCATCGTACTTCTCATCATCATACCTTCATCATTTTTTTTTCATTTTGTATCTACTTTTATTTAATCCATTTTCACCTCCGTAACTAGTTGGTAAATTTCCCCAATATTATGACCTCATAACTACCCAAATTAAAATATTCCACATAAAACGGAAGCGAGATAAAATTCATTTAATACACCAGCATAACTAACGTACCCACCAAAAATTCAAGCCAAAAGTTTTAACATAATTATTCCACCTTGATTAAATGTAATATCGTATGATGGCATACATTCAAGAAAACGTCGCTTAAATTTTCTTTACAGGCGCTTCCCGAGAAAACCGGGAGTTTGGGTGAGCTTTATCTAGCGATTAAAATTTAAGCTCGAATTTAGACGGCCTAATCTCGACATAGCGTCGCTTCAGTGCATTTTGTGACCTGACGCAAGCAAAAAGGAATAAGTTTTACTATATTTTGTATAATGACACCATAAAGCTAAATCTCAAGAGAGGGTGCTCTTCACATTGCGTCCCAGTATGTATGTTTTAGTATCTTCGTCCGTGAAAATTTCAAATGGCGCTTCAACGTACGTAGTATCTTAGCATGCCCTATGTGTTGAAATATATGTAATGTTTTTCTATTTTTCTATTTATCGTCTCAAGAATGAGACAACGCACAACGATTGCGCATCAACAATGTCAGCTAGCAACTGACTGCACACCGGCGTGCAGTATACGTTTTATCATCATTCGTCATTATCAGCCTATCATGTTACAGCGGGATACAGGTCTTCTCCCAAAGAGAAAGAGAATGGGCTCTAATCCATCATATTGTGGGCCAATATGATGGATTAGAGCCCATGTGCATGTTGATAAATTTTATAATATCTTAAAAGTAATTTTTTTAAGGTTCTTGGACATATCAGTTCCCACATGATGTTTTCCTATACCATTTTCGAGCGAAGACATTTAAGCTGGTCATTATTTATGTAAGTATTAAACAAGTCATTAGTGCAGAACCAAGGAAATAACCGGATACCATCAGATTGTAAAACACTCATGCTACCGCTTGGCCTGAGTCACTCTCCACCACCAGTATACTTATCATCAATATTGAATTAGTATCATTGGCACTGAATTGGAAAGTTCAATCGCCCCGTCCTTATTGTATAAGTCAATGGTATCATAGGCACGGGTTTTCGAGCGTCTATCGCTCAGACAGAATGGGAGGGAGTTAGCTGTCGCAACCCATTGGTGTATGTCGCTCCGACTGAGTCTTATCAGCTTCAACACACGCTTGTTTATTTATCACCAACCTACTAGGTTAGCTATAGTCTCGCGAACGTTAGTTACAAGTTCGGCTGCGATGTTTGAACTGTATGATGCCAGCTGTCACACATATCCGCCGGAATATCATAGCCATGTTTGTCTACAGCTAAGTGACAATATGTGTAATTACCTTCGTAACTAATTAGTAAACAGAAATGTTGGAGTACATACAAATTCGATTAGTGTTGAATAGGGGTGGGTATGTTTTAATGACAATCTATGTTGGTTTGGCTCGTCCTTTTGTTTTCACAATGTTTGAACTACTGATTTTGTCCATTATCTTTTTAAATCGTCAACATTCTGGTTTGATGTTCCTAATTAGTATGAACATGTCAGGCTCTACTTGAAAAGTAATAAATATTATATGCTAGCAGCGCACTGCTGTTTTATCCGTTAACCAAGAGGATAAAAGTAACTTATATGTTAGACTAGGGTGTAAGCTATGTTTATACCCTGGTCTAACACAAAATGGTCCAATTTCGTACATTTGTTACGGAGTTGAGTGTAGACAAACATATACACTTGGAGACAAACTTTAGCTTTCTTTATAATATGAGTGTAAAGTGATTTAAGTTCTTTTTCCTTTTTTTATGATACTGAGTGACGAGACGAGCGAAGTCTGTCGGCTGATGGCTCTTCACGCTTGCCCATAACAGCTCAACGCCACTCAGAATTTTAAAATTCAACAGTTCAAAACCCTGGATGGCAATGCACTGCGCTCGTCACCCCGAGATATAAGATGTCAAATCTCTGTGTGCCCTGTAATTTCGCTGGAAACATTCCTGTAATCTGTATTGTTCCACTTCTGTTCAAATGCCTTCTACATCCATTAATTCGTCTCCTGCGCTGTATTCTGCTACTCTTCACAGAATGTATTCAGATCGTCTTGCAATCGATTTCAGGATATGCCTATAAGTCTAAAGTGACTTTTTTGTCCACTTATCTAGATAGGTACAATCTGCAAACATAGCTCACCCACTCCTATTTTAGCTTATCACTCTAGTCAATGACTTAAATTGCTGATATAGTCATTAAAATTATGAAAATATCCCATTTGATTGAGCTTTAAAACTTGCATAGCTCGTAACCTTCAGCATTTTTTCAGAGAACACTAAAACCATGGAAAGAGGTTTTTCCCTATTTTCATCTTTGCGTCGTTAAAAAAGTTTAACTGTCAACAATGGTAGCGAAAGTATATAATCAGTTGAAGGGCTTTCTTTTGTACCTTGGTTTCAAAGGTGACCTTTCGACACTTACCTTGTTTGTTTAGCAATAAGTTAGTAAAATGTTGGGAAAGTTTTGCAAGGTTTCAAAAGGCACGTGGTGCTTGGCTATTTCATTATGATATGGTACTTCAAATTGAGTCATCTTCATCACCATCAGCCAAAACACGTCCACTGCTGAATATAGGGCTCCCCCTTAGTCCTCGACACTGAACGACAGCCTGCTATCTGCATCCACTGGGTCCCCGTGACTCTCACGATGTATATCGTAACATAAGTTTATTCTCTAACACAGCCCCTTTAACTTATGTTAAAACTGTAATTAATAACCTACAACCCGTCTTATCTAATTGACAGCCCAGTTAGATCAGTTGGTAGTAAGTTTGCTTTCTGCGCTTGGGGGCGTAGGTTCGATTACCATCTAGGACAAATATTTGTGTGATAAACATTTGTGTTTGTTCTATGTCTGGGTGTTAGTATCTATTTAAGTATGTATTTAAAAATATATATGTGTGTATATCAGTCTCTGGCAGCCATATTACAAGCTTTGCTTAGTTTGGGGTCAGATGATCATGTGTTCAATAATGTCTCAGATATTTATTTATTATTATTATAATTACAAAAACTTACAAATTTTTAATGATTTTCGACAAACAAAGGTTTTATTAACGCATCGACATTCTGTATCTCGGCAAGAATAATAATTTGACTAAGCCATTGCCTCTCCTCCCAGACAAAATGATGGCGCATGTCGATATGCTTAGTCCTAACGTAGAACACCTTAGTACGAGAACTTGCGAAAAAGTTATAATTACGTAAACGATAGCAAAATGTATGAAAATTTAACAGTGCCTCTATCGGACGTAAAAGGAAACTGAATTTTTCATACATTTGCTATCGTTTACGTAACGATAACTTTTTCGCAAGTTCTCGTACTAATCCCACTGTTTTCAGACATCTTCAAAGTCGAATGGTTGTTATTATACAATACAATATCTACCATGCTAGAGATACTCTCGATTGGTTTCTTTCTCTTGGATCGGATCGACATGGTGGCGTTAAACACTGAAGTATTTGTATGGATGGGAAAGCCACCACTCTATCAGTTGTTCCAAAATATACCTTTTTTTATAACAGTAGCGCAATGAAGACTTTTCACTGAGATGATTTCATGTAAAATGAATCTAGTTCAGACGGCCTCGACAGATGGCGCTATTCGCTAAGTAAGAATCAATTTCGATGTCAAAAAATTATTGCTGCCGATGTCATGATCAAAATCACTTTTATTAATGTTTAGGCTCTACTCGTTTTGTGTGATTCGCCAGTCTCAATCAACTCAAATGTTTGTGTCTAGTGAAGTTTGATCACACTCTGCCCAAAACAGCTCATTATTAAATGATTATTGATGAATGACTATTAAATTGACATGTCACTATCATTGACCATTATTCACATTACATTATTTGTTTGCATTTGGCCATTGTTTGCCATAGGACAATGATGCCTGTGCAAGGCTTTGTTATTATAATATGTGATATAACTACTTAAACGTACATAATAACGGTATATTGGTATTTATTTGATCACAGATCAAACAAAGGTAAAAACCGGCCAAGTGCAAGTCGGGCTCGTGCACTGAGAGTTTCGTACCAGCACAAAATACAATAATTATCAAGTAAAAAAAAACAATTTCTAAAGTAGTAGTAGTTAGTAAAATGTAAGTCATTTGGATTCGGTGAAAGAATTGATAAGGTAGTCCTAGTAATGTCTAGTACCAGTTATAACCTGGTAATGAACAGAAATTTGCCACCGACTCATACTTGGCCATTATTTTTATTTGTTTTTTATACTTTAGATTATGTGCCTGTAAAAATAGTTGTAATGAATGAATAAATAAATAAGTAAATAAATGCCAAGTTTGACGCTTGTATGTATTACCGTTTTTGCATTAGCGTAATTATAAAAAATAGGTAATAAAAAAAAAGTTTGTTGTATGGGCCTGTTGGGTTTGTTGCCCTGTTTTAGTTGACATTACATATTCTGTGAAAATGTCAACTGGCTATCTGCTACGGTTCCAAAGATACAGCCGTTTAAGAGTAGTACTCCTTCACTTAGTCCAGATACAAACAATCCACCCGTAACTCGCGAATTTTTGACGACTATTTAGCCCACGATTTTAAGACAAGAAATTAAATCAAAAAACCAATGTTTATTGTTAGCAATGCTACATGTCAATCAAAATTAGAACAAAGCATTTCAATCAATATATAATTTAACTGAAGTAAATCAGCAAGCTAACTAATCATAAACAACTGTAGGTATATCCTATATTATTAGTGGTATAGCAAACCTGATTCAAAATCTAATTCATATCGCAAAAAGCACAAATTGGCCAGCCTTATTCTAAAGACTATAGTGACCATATTTTAATAAACCAAAATTGAATAGCGACCACAGTACTTCCGTCGGAGTCACTGCACTAAGCACTATCTAAATCGCAACCTCCGGCAAGGACCGGCTACCACCAACATTATTCCATTTCGCCAAAATACATTAGACTATAGTTAGCCATTAGGAACGTACTATTTGACCAGCCAGAGGTGGCGTGCTACGGGACCGTTCCGCTACGGTGAAATTCACAGATACCTCCCTTTCCACCAGACGGTCAGATATTAAAACGTCTGAAGCTTTTGTGGAAACTAACTGGAACCATTCTGGAGATCGAGTAGACGGCGGATATAAAAGTTTATTATACATAAAACGATTTTCAAATCATATTTATGAGTCATCCGAACATCTGCAGGCTGGTTCGCGGGAAATTGAAACCGTCGAGTGCATAGCGTTTTCACGAACAATTTAAGTTGGTATTGTATTCAGAACGCCGCGAACGATGTGCTTTTTGCAGTGGTCAGCGGATACTGCTAAGTTTATTGTTGTTCTCTGTATGTTGTCCTTTCGTGTGTTATTCGGGAACAATTTTGCTGTTTAGTAAAGTTTTGCAGCTTTTTAGGTTTATAGCAAGAGTGTTTAGTCTGATTTTAAACTTTGCAAGTATATTTAATTCGGATGACTACAATAAATTGGTACCTTCAAACTGACCCAATAGTGTGAATCATACTGACAGCGCCATCTAGCGGGAAAGACGCCAACTATCATGCCACATGCCGAATGCGGTGTTACCCCCATCCCTTCTCCCGTTTTGCCTCAGCTCTTCGTCCGCGCACACGTGTCACAATGTATTTTTTAAACTATAATTACTCGTATAAAGTAAATATAATTGTTTTTATATAGAGTTGGTATCAATGTGGAAGAACGAGTCACCATTTCCACTGTGTAGTAGTCACCAAAATTTAAGAGTAATTTCATTTGCATAGAGGTTAATTCAAAAGTGTGGCGAGTAATACTTAGAGCGTACTTTATCGTGTGAATCATAAAAATGATAATTTTTACTTGATTCTGAAACTAAAAATAATAATTTGAAAGTATGACTATTGTTTGCCCCGAATTGTGATTTCGAGATTTTTCTATTTTTTGCATAAAAAAATACATGAACTTCTTCCATAATAAAACTCATGAAGATAGGCTTAACGGTAGGCAAGGTACTGTTAAAGAAACGTACAAAGTCACAAAAAACAACACTTAACTAGTTCCCTCCTGTCCAGAGTGGGCACGAAAAGTCAACAACGCTTTATAGTTGATATTTTGAAAACCCGTACTAAGTGCTTTGATTCAGATTCAGATTCAGATTATTTATTGCTTCCATAATAGTACAAAGGTGGTAAATAAAACATTGAAATTAGTACATGGTTCATATGGACCCTGTCGGGCACAGCACAGTAGGAGTGAGGAGGACGGATACATAAACTTTTTAATTGATATTTTCATTTAAATATTCAGCTATTGAATAGTAAGCTTTCCCGTTTAGAAACTGCTTTAGATTGCGTACAAAGCTAACATTATTTTCTATATTTTTTATGTCACCGGATAGCTTGTTGTAAATATTTACAGCCATAACCAAAGTACCAGACGAGTGCATCTTTAGACGAGACTTTGGTAGTTCTAACTGGTTTGCGTGTTGAAGTGTGTTGTCTAAATCCGTAGGTAAAACCCTTTTTGATATAAATAAATGCTTATTGTTTCGTACAAATTTACAAATTTCTAAAATATAGATGCATGTCAAAGTTAGGATTTTATACTTTATAAAATATGGTTTACAGCTATCCATTTGATCAATATTTGCTATAATTCGAATAAGTTTTTTTTGAACTTTGAAAAGATCCTGCGCAGCGCTGCTATTACCCCATAAGATAATCCCATAACTAAGCCGTGAGTGTGCATTCGCATAATAAGTTATTTTTGTAGTTTTTAAATCAGTTGTCTTCTTTATTTCGCGGAGTGCGTACGTAAGTGTTGAAAGTTTAGAGTGTGTTTTCTTAACGTGTGATTGCCAGTTTACATGTGTGTCTATTACAATACCTAGTAGTGTGAATTCGTTTACAATTTCTAATTTAGTGCCATGGAATGTGAAGTTAAAATTAAGTGGTGGTTTCTGATACGGGTGGAAACAAATAATTTTAGTTTTAGACAAATTAAGTTCAAGATTGTGATGATGCATCCAGTTAGTTGTTTCTTCGAGCAACGCAGTGAGTTTTGAGTTTACATTTAAACTGTTTTTTGTTGAAGTAAGTAGTGAAATGTCATCCGCGAAGCAAACATACCCACACCATATAGTTTATCTAGAAGGATTCCAAACTGAACTTTGTCATATGCCTTAGCCATATCGAGTAAAATACCTACCGCGTAATTTTTTGCATCTATTATATTAAGCACTTCCTGCATGTATTTATAGACTGCCAGGGTTGTTGACCTGTTTTTACGAAATCCATTTTGGCAGTCATTAAAGATATTATACTTTTCGCAAAATGAATAAACGCGATCACTCATAGCTTTTTCAAATATTTTAGACGCTGAAGGCAACAAAGCTATTGGACGATAATTATTGGTGTCGGTTTTTGATTTTTTCTTATGAATAGGTTTAATTATGGCTATTTTAAGTTGATCCGGGAAAATACCTTCATTAAAAGATTGATTTATTAGGAGATAAAATGGTAAAGTTAGTTCGACGGCACATTGTCTGAGCAGGCTAGGCGGTAGTTCGTCAATACCGTGGCTGGTTTTGTTTTTAAGGTTTTTTATGAGCTTGTATGTTTCGTGCGGAGTTACTGGAGACAAGAACATAGTGTTTGTTGTAGGCTGGGAAACTGGGAGACCACGTGGTTTGTTCTGCGAGGCAGAAGGGGAGGATCCCATGCCTAAGCTAACCTCTCCTATCGACGAGAAAAAATTATTGAAAGTATTCGCGATTTGTTTTGGATCCGTAATGACTTTGTTATTCTCTTGCAATTTTATGTTTTGCTTATCTTTTTTAGGGTTTTTATTTGTTCGTTCGTTAATTATTTTCCACATTGTTTTTGATTTATTTGTAGATATTTGTAGCATTTTTATGTATTGTAGTTTTTTGGCCGTATTTACGGCTTTCTTTAATACTTTTTCGTATATTTTATAGTATTTTGTTAAAATAGGTATCTTCGATCTTATTGTAAGTATTCTTAATAGTCTTTTATGTTTGCATGATTTTTTGAGTCCTACGGTTAGCCAATGTTTCTTATTATTTTGTTTTAATTTTATTCGACGTTTAGGTATACACTCGTCCATTATTCTGGACAAAGTTTCTGTAAATATCTGATAGTTTTCATTAACGTTTTTATTACTATTTAATGTTTCGTTCCAGTTAACCTCGCTAAGTTTTGCTTTAAAATTATCGATATTATTGTTACTAAATAGCCTCTTTTGTATATACCAAGTAGTTTGTTTTATTTGTTTAGGTAGTGTAATACTTATGCTTGTTGCTAAATGATCGGAAAACCCCAAATCCTCTACCGTCGCGCATAGGTTCATATCACAAAAATTTGTAAAGATCAAATCTATACACGTCGATGATGTATCTGTTGTACGAGTACATTTCTTTATACGTTGTGTAAATTTCTGGTTTGACATTATTTCTAGTAATTCTTTAGTTTTTGGACAATTTTTTAATATATTTGTATTAAAATCGCCTCCGATGACGATTCTGTATTTTTTATATTTCTTATTTAGATACTTTAGAATTAATTTTAATTGTTTATAGAATACTTCTTCCTCCCTCCTATTCCAGTATATAACAACTATTAATGTATTTACATTTTTTAACTCAACTGCGCAAATTTCTAGGACATATTCAATAGACATAGCAGTGATATCAGTTTTTTCAACATAGTTTAAATGATCTTGTAATGTAATACATACTCCGCCGCCGTTCCGGGTTTTTCTGCAAAAAGATGCAGCCGTCTTGTAGCCCTGGATTTGTACCAGATCTAATTGTTCTTTTTTCATCCAAGTCTCCGATATGCAGATGGCGTTATAGGTTGGACTTTGGGTCGTAAATGCTTCTAATAGGTGTTTCTTATTACTCAGGCTTTGAAAATTTTGAAAAAGTATCTTAAACTCTTCTTGGTCTATATTTTCGAAAGGAACTGTTGTTTCGAAAGGAGTTTCTCTCAATTTCGATGTCATTGCCATGATTTTGTTGGGTACTAGTTTGGGTGACTGGATTACTTTCTAAAATATGTTTGCTTGTATCATCTGTTATGGATTTTTTTCTTCCTTCAATAAATAGTTGGTTATCTCGTATCACTGCGTATAATCCTTGCTTACGAGCGGTTATCATTTTCTCGCGCATACTTCTTCTCTCCTTTCTTGCTTGCTCGTCTAAAAACCCTGTTATGTTTAGTGTGGTTCCTTGAAAGTAGGAGCTATTTTCCAACAAATATTTCGTCATACGCTTACTTATCAGTTCTATAACAAGTGGACGTTTTCCGTTTCTTATGTTTCTGCCAATTCTGAAAATTTCTTCGATATAACCTTCCAGGTCTACATGCAGGATTTCTCTGAATATTTCGACTATCCTACCGTGCAGAGCGTAATCAGGTTCTCTATTATATTCGTCTAGTCCATACAAGACAATTTTCTTACTGTTGCAGTCCAGGTAGTTTTCTTTATTTTCTATGGTTGTCTTGGTTTTATCACGTGTTTCAAGTCCCTGTATTTCAATTTTCAGTTTCTGGGTCTCCATAGTCAATAATTCTATTTTAGCGTTAAGTTTTTGTATATCATTTTTACGTAACTCATTTTGTTGGTAAAGGGCATCTGTGTCCTGTGTTAAATCCGTTTTTACTTTTAATATAGCCTTGTTTATTTCAGTTTCGATTATATTCTGCAGGTCACGTAATATAGATGTATTGTTCTCTTTCAGTCGTAAAATTATTATTTCGTTTAAATTTTGTAATGTCAAATCATTGTAATGTTCAGTGTTTGTTGTGGTATTTTTTAAGCCAACTTGTGTATCACATAAAATGCTTTGGTCTTCAGAGTCTGAAGTGTCACTGTGCAACACTGTGGTTTTGTGGTTTCTTAAAGTAACATTTTGCCTATCATGTAGCTTTTTTTCCTGTTGGGGTACTTCGGGATCCCTTATTAATCGCACAGGTGTATCTACGTTCCCGGTTTTAGGGGTATTACAATAGCAAGCAGGACATTTCCACGCTTTTTTGTGTTCTGTTGTCATCGTGCCATAATAGCGCGTAGCCGATACATTTGCGCATTCAAGATCGTACGAGTTCTTGCATAGATAGCAGGTTAGGTATTGTTTACGGGGGACAGCTTGATTACATCCCGCACATATTGGTGCCATCGTTTAGTTAGGGTTTCGTAACTAATTACACACTATCAAAACACTATCAAAACACTCTCAGTACTCAAAGAAACTTGGTACCATTTTGAGGTTATAATTTAATGTGTTTTGCTTTTGTGGGTTTCTTTGCGTTTTACTTGCACTGACTAACCTTAATTTGGTGTATTTTATGTCTTCTTCGGTGTTTCTAGCGATAATTCTAGCGATAATTTTCTTGATGTCGAACAAAACTTCCACTTTTATTGTGCGATCTCTTAGTCTGTGGAATGCGCTGCACAAATGGGTGATTTTCCCCAATAGTTCCAATCTGGGTGTTTTCAAATCGCGAGTGTATCGGATTCTTTTCAAACGTGCTCCATCGTAGTCCGCATCTTTGCTTAAACTCAGGCGAGGTGACGGTAAATTTTTATATGATGATGAAAATAAAATATTAACAATTGTATTAATTTATCTATGTCTATCACGTTACCTCGGCGTTCCTACCTAGAACCAACTTAAAATGAAGCATTTTGTTTAAAAAAAACCTAGAAACTCACTGCAGTTTGCAAGCAGCAAGTATATTTATTTCAGTTGTTCTCTCTACTAATAAAATTGAAAGTTCCCTACTTGAAAAGTTTAACATTAATTTGATTTTATGCGAATTATAGCTACTTTATACCACGGCCCTTGCAGCATCGCATTGCTCGTCACGCTTGAAGGATCAAAGTTTTCTGTTGCAACTAAAACGCTTCATAAAATGCATTAATCATACTATTCCAACTCCGGTTGATATAAAACTTTCGATCGTATCCCAGCAATTTAAAGTTTATAATGGCTTAAATTTAATCTTGCGTGAACTTGGGCATATCGCGTGTTCTGCCATCGCATGCGATATCTTGGTTTACTTCCGACTCTACCACAAGTTCTGCACTTTCTTTAAAGATCAAACTCCTGTACATAAAATACCAAGAACGAGCTTACGAATTGTTTGTGCAGATTTTGCTTTGTGCATAAATATTTTCAAACAAAGCGTCACCATCTTGAGATATTCACTTAATTAAAATAAACACTGAAGGCAAATAAGTAGATTCCCAAATTCGCAGCAAAAGTAGCACCCGCAATCATACTAACCGTAAGAGGCTATTGGTGAAAATGAAACGCTCCTTTAATTTTCTCGAAGTCACCCGAGCTCGATCTCGGTTTTAATTCGACAAGGAGAAGCTAGCAATCAAAAGAACTAACGGCGCTTCAACGAGGCATTTCCATACGCGAGGAGGGCTCGGGAACGACACGGTATTAGTTCGCAACTGATTACATTCCTTGCCGCCTCCTGCAAACGACTCGCAATGAAGTAGCGACGAATAAACTTCATTACGCCGAGTTAAGCATGGGAAATTATAAGGAGAAATTATCTTCGAACGGTGGCGGTGGCACGTACGCGAACACTTCGGGATTATGGCCTGAGGCAGTCGCAGGACACGTCGCTGGGGCTCATTGTCATGAGGTTTGCATTATACAAGCCAGTGCTAATGCCGACCTGGAATATTCTCTATATTCGATTTGGTGAAGTACGAGTAGTGTAGTGTATGGCGGTACCCACATTAGTACATTAAAAGTACACCTTGTATTGTAACCGAGGATAGGCGCCGGCGGCCAGCTGTCAGGTTTTTAGTCGGAATAAATCTGTGCTAACTATAACAGTGTTTTCGCTTTGCTCGCCCTTGACCTAATATTTCCCAGTGGCGACGAGAATTATCATTGTAAAACGTTGAACAACACCGCGTGTGATATAATCAAGATGCCTATCGGCAAAATAAGCGAGTTTAATATAAAAGACGGGGCGTGGTCGTCGTACGCGGACCGACTTGAATGTTACTTCAAGGTAAATGGCGTAGAAGACAGCTTAAGATTGCCGACGCTTATATCCCTGATGGGAGACGAAGCGTATGAGCTGTTGGCGAACCTGTCCAGTCCCAAAAAGCCAGCGGAATTGACCTATTTGGAGGCGACGGACGTGCTGCGTCGACATCTACAGCCGGCACCATCGGTGCTTGCGGAACGGTATCGGTTCCGACAGCGCAGGCAGCGGACAGAGGAAAACGTGAGCGAGTACATAGCAGAGTTGAAAAAGTTAGCACGGTATTGCAAATTCGGCGACGTATTAAACGAGAATTTGCGGGATCAATTTGTGTGCGGCGTAGAGAGTGACGTCATCCGTCAACGGCTTTTCGCGGAGGCGGACACTTTGACGTTTCCGGAGGCGATGAAGATGGCGAGCTCGCTGGAGGCTGCCGAGCGCGATGCGACAGCTGTGGAGGCACGGGCGGCGCCGGAAGCGGTAGCGGGAGCTAGCGCAGTACATGCGCTGCGCATGAGCAATCGCGGTGACGGAGATCGCGTACACCGAGGGCACGGAAATGGGCGCCGGCCGCCCGGGCCGGCTGGAGCGCCGGAGAAGGGACAGCCACGGTCAGTGCTTTCCAACTGCAGGGCCTGCGGAGCCACGAGTCATACCTACGGGAATTGTAAGTTCCGGGACTACGTGTGCAGCCGGTGCAAGCGCCCCGGTCACCTGCGACGGGTGTGTCTGGCGGGAACTGCCGGCACGGGATCCAAGCTGACGGGCGGACCAGGAAGAGGCGCAGGTGTTAATTTCGGCCGCACTGACTTGAAGGAGTCGGATGAACCGGACCTACCTTGGGACGACTGTGTGGATCTGTATCAGTTAAATCTGGGAGATTATAAGCCGGTGAGTTTGCCGATCTGTATTAACGACCGGGAGATAATAATGGAAATTGATACGGGAACGCCTATTTCTTGCATAAGTGAGGCTACCTACATTAAATATTTCAAAAGTGATCAAATCATACCTAACAATCTTTGTATTAAATTTTATGACGGATCAAATATACTTCCGTTAGGTGTAATTAAACCAGTTGTGAAATATGGAGACATCGAAAAGGAGCTAGAACTGTTTATCATCAGAGGAGGTACGACGTCATTGCTGGGCCGTCAGTGGCTCGGTGAGTTAGGAATACAAGTTCCCATACTGAATTGTAACAACATAGGTCGAATAGATAACGATAAGCACGGAGGCCTGAGTGATGAAATATCAGTTCTGTTACGCAGATATAATCAACTGTTCGACGGCAGTCTAGGGAGGTTCACGGGGGGCAAGGCGACGCTCCGGGTGCGAGAGGGGGCAGTGCCGGTGTACCACCGCGCGCGGCCGATGGCATTCGCCACCCGAGACCGGGTGGATGCTGAGCTGGACGCGATGCTCGCCGCCGGCGTCATTGAGCCGGTCGACAGCTCGGACTGGGCCTCACCGCTGGTTCCCGTCAACAAGCCGGACGGGGCGCTCAGGGTTTGTGTAGATTATAAGGCAACTCTAAATCCCGTTTTGCTGGTCGACCGATATCCATTACCGAAAATCGAGGAGTTACTTTTTGAGTTAAATGGCTCGCAGTATTACAGTAAAATAGACTTATCTCAATCTTATAACCAGATTGAATTAGATGAATCTAGGAAATACACGGTAATAAACACTCATCGCGGTTTATTTTGCTATAACCGGTTAGTATTTGGGTTATCGTCGAGTCCGGGAATTTTTCAACGAATTATGACAAATTTATTGAAGGGTATACCAAACATAGGCATTTTTATCGATGACGTCATAATCGGGGGAAAAACGAAACGGGAGCATTTAGATGCGCTTGAGGCGGTATTCGATCGGCTACAATCGAGCGGTTTGCGTTTGAAAGAAAGTAAATGTGTTTTTTTGGCGCAGCAAGTTACGTACCTAGGTTACATCTTGTCTAAAGACGGCATTAAAGTCGATCCGGCAAAAGTGGAAGCGATCGAGAAAATACCTAGACCGAAAAATGTTCCGGAACTTAGGTCCTTTCTGGGCCTGGCTAATTTCTTTGCAAAGTTCGTAAAGAACTATAGTCTACAGTTAGTACCGATTTTTAATTTACTCAAAAAAGGTGTAGACTGGGTTTGGACGAAGGAATGCGAAAGCGCTTTCCAAAATATAAAAAATCGTTTGGCGAGTTCACAAGTGTTAGCGCATTATGATCCGAACAAAACTTTAATATTAACTTGCGATGCCAGTCCCGCGGGCTGCGGGGGGTTGTTATCTCAGCCAGACGCGCAGGGGGCGGAACGGCCCGTTGCATTCGTGTCGCGGACACTTACGAGCGCAGAGAAAAATTATTCTCAAATACATAGGGAAGCGTTGGCGATAGTAGTTTGTATGAGAAAATTTCACCAATACTTATACGGTAGGCATTTTACCTTGCGTACGGATCACAAGCCATTGGTATCAATATTCGGTCCGCACAACAATATTCCAATAATGACGGCGAGTCGGATGTCAAGATGGGCGGTTATCTTGTCCGCGTATACTTACGATATAGAATATGTTCGTACCGATAAAAATAGTGCCGACGCATTGTCTCGCTTGCCCCTGCCTTGTAAGGAACCGGTTTTACCTAAGGTGCCGGAACAAACGCATTTACACTTCGCGCAAGATGCTTTGCTGTTAGATTGCAATGAAATCAAGAAATGCACCGCGCGTGATCCACTTCTTAGTAGGATATTGAGTTTTGTTCGAGACGGCTGGCCTCCGGAGTGCGAGGTGATCGGAATGCAGCCCTATTTTAATCGACGGGCCGAATTATATGAGGAGTTAGGCTGTCTAATGTGGGGGCACAGGGTGGTCATCCCTGATAAGTGTAGGGAAAAAGTCTTAAAGGTGTTACATGAGCCACACATGGGAATAGTCAAGTCAAAGGCCTTGGCCAGGAGCTACATTTGGTGGGCAGGACTGGACGAAGCGATTGAAGCCCTATGTAAGGGTTGCGAGACGTGCGCGGCGCAGGCGGACGCGCCGCCGCGGCAGGCGCCTCGTCCCTGGCCCTGGCCGGCCCGGCCCTGGTCGAGGCTGCATTTAGATTTTATGGGGCCTATATTTGGTAAAACTTATTTGGTAGTCGTCGATGCGATGTCTAAGTGGTTAGAAGTGTTCCAAGTACCTAGCACGGCGGCTAACTGGACTATCGATAAATTAACGGAGCTATTCGGGCGGTGGGGGCTACCAAAGCAGATAGTTAGCGACAACGGACCTCCATACACGAGCGAAATGTTTGCGGTTTTTAACAAAAGTAGAGGCATTGAACACATTTTTACTGCTCCATTTCATCCCGCCTCAAACGGAGCGGCAGAAAATGCGGTGAAGACGTTAAAAAGGGTAATCAAAAAAGCCGTTCATGAGAAGGAGGACGTCAACAGGGCACTGAACACTTTCCTTATGTATTATAGAAATACAGACCACACATCCACCGGGGAGAGCCCAGCGGTCCTTATGCTAGGTAGAAGGCTGCGCACTCGTCTAGACGCCTTGAGACCGGACCGGGAGGCGCGGGTGGCGCGTGCGCAGCAGCGGCAGGTACAAGACGCGGCCGGCGCGGACAGGGTCATCGACCCCGGGGATGACGTTTGGTACCGCCAATATTTAAAGGGGGAAAAGTGGTTACCGGGCATGGTGGAAAGTAGGTTGGGTCCTTCAAACTTCAGAGTTATAGGTCAGGAGGGGAATCAGATACATCGTCATGTCGATCAGCTAAAACGTAGGAGCAGGAGTTCGCTGGTTTGCCCAAACTCCGACCGTCCTGCTGAAGGTGATAAAGGATTGGTAACAAGTCCAATACCAGAGAACCCAACGGTCGCTGCGGGAAGTAGCCGGTCAGAACGAGCGGTGACGGCTAGTCCTCCCGTTCAGCCAAAGGTTACGCCTGAACCTCGTGAACCTTCTCCAGATCTCCCGTCTCTTATAAGTACCCCCAAGGGTAGGCCACAAAGGCTTTGTAGATTACAAAAACCTAATTATAAGCTGTAATCTTAAGTAGTTAAGTTGTATAAGTATTATGTATAAGAGTTTCCTTAAGTTATAATGTAATATGTAAATAACCCCATTGGCCGCCACCGAGATCAACTTGTTCTAACCAATAGTTCACTCCATAGGTATTCACTAACCCTTACCGATTGTATGTTCCATAATTAGTGTGGAGGAATGTAGTGTATGGCGGTACCCACATTAGTACATTAAAAGTACACCTTGTATTGTAACCGAGGATAGGCGCCGGCGGCCAGCTGTCAGGTTTTTAGTCGGAATAAATCTGTGCTAACTATAACAGTGTTTTCGCTTTGCTCGCCCTTGACCTAATATTTCCGCAGGTTTTCCGCTTTGTAAAATTGGATACGGACGCCACGAGCTGACGAAGTGCGAGATCCCTAGAGAAAAGTAAATAGTGGTCCGGTAGAAGGCTTCACCAGAGGAGATTTAGATCAGTCTTTGTCTCGCACTAAACGCTATTCTTTTGAGAGATTTTCCATCTTTGCGGAAGCTTGGGGTGGATTGTATTGGGTTGTCGAAATTGAAAGATGCAGCGAATTTTGCGAAAAGATGTTTGGTTTATGTAGTTTCCTTTTGCTGCAACGTTGTTTGGCCATTAGTTATGTAAAGTTCTGTAAAATACGGCTTTGAAGGTATTTTGTTTCTACTTAAACTGCCAGAACTTTTACTGAGTCAGCAAAAGTTTTCTAACTTCTAATCAGGGTCCAAAATTAATCGAAGTTCCTTTTAATCAGTGTGACTTAATGAAGCTAATCTATTATCCGAATGTGCTCCATATTCGTAAGTAAATTGAAGTTGGCGAACTAGACGCACGGCGTACATGTTTGTGGACGTTCTATAATCGTGTTTGCAGCAACGAAATAAGTTTTAATTAATGGATTGGCACTTGGAGAGACGCGTAGGGGTTGGGGACACCATTCTATTACGACGCGTCAACTGGACACCAGCGACCTCTGCGGGATGAGACCACGCTTAATTAATATATTTTACAACAACCATTTATCACAACAAAGTTATTTTTTAATGTTCGCAACGGGAAATGTGCGAATAACACGGACGAGATGAACGTTCCGAACAGTCTTACATTTTATTCGCCAGTATAGGCTATGGACGTTTCACGCGCCATTGGCCAAAAGGGTAAATAAAACTATTCGTAACACCAGTTTTATTGCAGGTATAATTCTATGTGTTTTTATGTAAACTCGATAAAATCAAGTGGCAGAAAAGCGTAAGAAAAACAATTTGCCAACATAACTAATAACAGGAAGTCACCTCGTTACTCACAAGTGAATGGTAGGTCGGCAATCTCGCGAACGCGCCCTCCACTTCTCGACTTAATGAATGAGAATAATTTTGGCAAAATACTTCGGAGAGACGGGACACACGCCCCGGGAATTTTTCAATTTGCAACTGACATAATGTAATAAGAGTTACACCGTGAGATGCCGGAGTAACGTAATTAATAACCTGTGAAATATTACCTGTTACAATGAATTTAGAGGATAAAAGTTGAGTGATAAATTTAAATAACAAGGCGGGCGTGTGCGCGGAAACGCTTGAGAGTGCCCGAAATACTTATGAATAGTTTGTCCGGGGTGATAAGTGGGCGTGTCGGCGAGTGTTACGGGAATCGCAAGTTGGCGTTCGGAGCCTAATGAACGCGTGAACGCGGAATAACTTCGCGAAAGCTTGAATAATGTATGTTTTAACGAGATGTTTTTCTTGAGCGAATCTGATTAACCCACTTTCTGATTGTGTCAATGTAAACTTTGGCAAGTTCCTATTATTTAGTGAGTGTAATCTTTTATGAGTTCTGAAAATTAAATCACTTCCGAATTAAGGTCTACGCCGAAATCCGATTCAAAACAAATGTAAATTTGTAATAACCGACTGTGGTTTGGGCTGTGTTCTTATTGTTTGCAAAACAATAAAGGTTCTTATATATAATCCAGTCTTACATAATCGGGTACAGATGACTGGCTAAAATCGAATTCCCTTTATTACTACCATAAAATTTACCGATATTATCTCAAGCGGGCCAACCGGGCTATAAAAGTAATCCTTCTATTTTAATGGCCCTCCAACCTGCGGGATGCAACAATGTGTCCAATTTGCTCCCAAGCAAACCCCTTTTCCCATCATGATCGTAGATATAGCCTACAAGAGTTTTATTTGCATTATCTATGTACAATCTTTATGTAAACAATGTACGTAATTTGAAACATTATCGCGTGTTACTTCTTAAATATAACTTCACGAGAGGGACTAACGATACATTATTGTTACAAGATGCTACATGAAAAATTTACTCTTATTATTGCACAACTAAAACCAATATACTTTTTAAATTATTCACATAAAATCCTTCGCCTGGCATTGTTTAATCGGCGCGTTAGATTCTAGAAAAGTCGAGAACACATCAAATATTTACTCGATTCGAGCGTTGTTTTGACAAATAGGATAATATTTCTCTCGTGCATCTAAATCTAAGCTCGTTTATTTTCACATTTTAGTTCAGTTTTTGATAATGGTGAGTCCAATGCCAGAATGAGATAAACATATTAGTTTTCTATTGTGTAACAATGATACAATAATAAGCATACGGTACAGGAGCTGTTTCTACTATTTACAGGATCCTTAAAAAAAACACGCAAGAACAGTTCGTGAGTCACGCATTTGTTGAACAGGAATGAAACTGGTTCCGCTTAAATTCCAACATTTAGTGCTAGTTAAAATTCTACAAGAAAATGAGGGTAGTTATAAGCTGCCCTTTTTCGACGTTTTTTGTTTATTGCAGTCACTATCATCTAAAGAATTTCCAATTTATTTACACTGTACGGCAATTGAGGGACCCAAAATCGTTTATTTATCTCTGATTCTCTTGACCCACCATTAATCAAGTGATACTTTGAAAATTCACGCCACCGATCTAATCTCGCAAACAAAAAGAAATATGTCTACCTTTATCAATCAAAACTGTTTGAAAATTCTATTCCGTTAGTTCGCAGCTGGGAGTCGTGCAACGCAGACAATTGGAAAAATGTATCACGAATAAAAAGTCGTATCGGAATGTAATATCGAGAGCACACCGCCCGGAATATTCTTGTCAAGTGAAAATAAAGGGTCAGGGAAATACAGTGACAGGTTGTGAGCGGGCAGTGGTCATACGAAACGGGCACAAGTTTCGAATAAATAAACCCGGGAGCAAATAACGACGTCACCTTCCACGTGCGCCGCTGTCACTTCCCTATAACGGATATAACGGCTGTTATTATATGACACATTCGTGACATAGAAGTCGGGTCATTGTTAATTTCGCTGAAACGTCTGCGACTTTTGTTGCGTACGAGACATTGTATAGCCAACATTTGTAGCCTCTTCGGAGTGGACATCACGGGCAGCTTAACGACAAGCTCGGAATTTATGACCGCCCCTTGATTGTGTTGTACCTACCTATTGCTAATTTTATTGCAAGCCGGAAGTTTTGTATGTAAGATTTATAATGCTCTATGTCGATACAGTCAAGTTTATGTCTTTTCAATATTGCTATAAAAAGTAATAGGTGCGCAAGTACCTCTGAGATTGTTTTATTGCGTTTGCTGACAACATCAATTGCGAGGGAGAACGACAAAACTTGGAGAAGCCTATATTACGCGAGCTCACAAGAGCCAAGTTTATTTTAAACGTGACAGGTGGTATTCCAATCTACATTTACGATTGAAGATTCTCGACGAAAGCTCAATGTATTTTTACGATTTTTATTTTCATTGAAAACTTTAATGATTAAATTGGGTAGTTAACCAAGTTCTGAAAAGTCGTTAGTGGGGCCTCCGCGGAATAAATTTGCCTTTTACGTAAAAAACTTCAGAATTACTTACAAAAGCATCTAAGATGATTTTAAAGTGATTTTAATTCGTTAAATCTGTGCCTTGTGATGGGTATTCAGAATTATATCAGTTTTTTTCTCGTCATTTCTCTTCAGTTAAACTAAAGTCGGAAATGATATGCTGAAAATATAATGAACAAATATTTACCCCTAATCTTTACCCCTAGGGAGAAGAGTCGGGAGATGGAACAAGATAAATAAAAAAAAAAAAAAAAAAAATTATTGCAATATTTGCATAGTATTTACATTTATTATTTCAATTTAATTAAAATAGTAACCAATTTGGTAACTTTTTTCCTATACATGTTACGTTGCCGACCCAACACTTTAAAAAACTACTAGGTACATCTAAAACCTCGCTTTAATAGACGCCGATTAACTTACTAAGAAGGTACAAGGAAATAAAAGTATTTTACTTCGGGTACTTCCGTATTTCCATCGCATTTGACTAAACAAACATATCAGCCCCCGAGCCACTATTCGACTTCATTGACTTGTCGCACTGAGAAAAAAAGCAATTTCGTCTCTGTCTTTTGCTTGCGGTTGGCATATTAAGGAAGCAATATTATGCAGATTGGACTTCGAAAATCTAAGCTGTTTGTAAAGATGCAACGATTTATTTTAAAGGTTTAAATGTGAATTTTATTAACCGACTTCAGAAGTTCTTAATTTGGTCTTTATTTTTGTATTTACCTTTTTATTTTGTTTCTTTGACATTTGTGAACTAATCAACGTGATTATATTCTTACTATGTCAGAAAAACCTCTCGAGGTGGTTGGTCTCACTTTTTTTTGGCTCAGTAGGTTTTGAACCAGCTCTAATAACACCAATGTATAATTTTGTACCAGCGGCAATATAAATAATTTTGTTCAAGCACTAATTTTGAAGGCGACTTTATATATTTACAATTATTTCCAAAATTAGAATAGGTTATTGACACATTCATTTGTATATACCGATTGTTTGTTGTATTGCTAGGCTACAAATTTAAAGTATGTAAGACCTAGCCTGGCCTAGTGGCCTGAATTTTACATTTGAACTTACTTATAGTTTAGACTTAGAGCATCAAAATTATATGTTTTAACCAAGCTAGTCTTCTTTGTATTCATATGGCAACATATACGGGTGCCCCTTAAAGAAGGATATCTCAACTGTTATAAGCACTTAGAAATATTAAGAGGTATTATCAGGGCATCAAATTTCAAAAAGATAGATAGGTACTCATCCACATAAAAAATAGCCCCTCGAACTTTAGACGTGTACCGTTTTGTTTCATAGTTCTAGAGCAATGTTAAGGAAGCAATATTATGCAAATCCAAGCGTCGATCCCGCAAATATAAAAACTGTAGTGAAGTGTGAAGTGTGGAATATTTTTTGCCGGATAGTCGGAGTCGGAGGAATGATTTCTTAGGTTCTTGGCGAGAGTTTGAGGATTAACATAACGAACATGTGGTTGGGGTTGTCAAGGGCATGTTCATAAACTGTAGACTTGGTCGAGTCTATTGAATAAATACTGCAAAAGTTTTCGAAACGTCAGGAATTAAAAAACCTAAAATGCACGTGACAAAACCCATTAGAAGTGTTTAATTTAATCATCATCGTTATCATAGCCATAGGACGTCCACTGCTGGACATAGTTCTCCCCCATCGATTTCCAAAAGGGCCGGTTGGAAGCGGGCTGCATCCTGCATCCATTTAATTTCAATGTATAACAGTTCAAATAAAATATATAAAAAATTACCCTTAAATAGCGAAACAGAGTATCCACACGCATGCACACGAGGAGATAAAGAGAGGTGGGAGACACCGCGCCGCTCGGCTCTTGTGACATGATGATTGTGGCATTCCACATTCTGGATCCATCATCAGATCAGTTTGATGGTACCAAATTATTGAATTATCATTCAAGTTATATATACGAGTACTTGCAATGTTTCAAATCGATATTTAGAAGTGGGCTAAAATCAATTTTTCCAAGATTTGACTAGGTAAATTATTAGTTAATAAGTTATTTAGTTCATTTCATGTTAAGTTAATATAAAGCGAATAATGAAAGACTCAATTAGAGTCATGCAAAAAATCCAATTCATTCAGCTATTTCTCAATATAATGTCAACTGTCGGCTTTTTTCCAAAACAAAAACTATTCCGGATAATTTGAAATCGGTTACATCTCTAAAAAGCTGAAGCTCTAACACTTTGCATCTCAAGGCTTGCATCCGACTGATATCGGGATGCCCCTAGAGAAAAAATTTAAACGCGATTTGAAATTCTATGCGTTTCAAAGGCGCACCTGCGTAAATTTTGGTTACATCGACTGGGGACCAACTTTTTGCCACTTTGGTGGGCCATATTTTGCAAAGATATAAATATTATAGTTATAAAAATAAAATAAAACACGGTTTAGTGACTCGTTAAAAAAACAAAAGAATCCAAAACTCGAAGAGTTTACTAGTATCCATTGAAGAGTTCCGCTCAATCTCTTAGCTCCATCAGATCAGTTTCATAGTACCAAATTATTGTCATCCGAATTATGTGGTTGCAAAGTTTCATATCAATTCGACAATTTAAAATTAAAATCGACTTTCAAGATTTGTTTACATTGTTAAGGCTTCGTTTCCGTCATTGGACGGAGGGACAAAACGAAAACATAAGGGTTCCTTGTAGTATAATACGGAGCCCTACAAAAGGAATCCAATCAACACAGGCTAGCATAATCTAGGTGCCTTCGAAAAGCTGTCACATCTTCGACGTGTAGCTTTCATGCGGCGCAGGAGAGTCCGTGCACTGATATAACAGAACTCGATAGGGACCTACTGTTGGCTTTCACTTTTCATTTATCTTAATTCTGTAGAAATGTTACCTAATATTTGATTTTACAACCCATTCAAAAAGTCATTGTGTAATTTTATTTGAACCCTAAAAGAAAATTAGATTTTAGATATCTCTTAAATTTTTAACAAAAACGATTTCAGTTTATGTATTAAATCGATTTAATAAGAAAGGTGAATATTTTTAAGACATTTTTTAATTGATTGTTATAATCAATTAAAAATGCTTAAAATTTTCGAATAACTTAACATCAACAATTTAATTAACATAATTATTTTTTCGTAATATCCGCGGGGAAAGTACTAGAGTGGATTTCGTAAAAAAACTGATATTAAATAAATTTTAAAATTATTAATTTTTATAAAATATTTGAATTTTAATGTTATAGTTTACTTTTTATATGCATCTTGACAATTATGGCTTAATTTTTTCGTTTTATGCCCAAAAATCCAGATAGCTTTATTTTGTAACACAAATTATTGTGACTAATATGATGCCGTTACACCCACTATCCTACAGGAATAACGGGTTACAAAGTAGCGTATTTAGTAATCCAGGTCATAAACTATAACAAACTAAAATCCATCCAAATCCGTTCAGCCGTTACGGGGTTGAATGCGAACAAAAATACATAACACTTTCAAATTTATAATATCACTATCTGCGCCCCGCGGTTTTACTCGCTATCCCACAGAAACTTGTTTTTGGCATAAAAAGTAAAAAAGAATGGTAATGAAGGGCATAAGCTGTCTCCGTTACTTTTTAAATTAAATTATAGACCTGGCTTTGCCACTACCTCGCCTGATGATAAGCGACGACGGGGTCTACGATGGAATACACTTTAGCATTTCAGCGTGAAGAAGTAACAAACATACTCACTTACTACTTAATAATAACTCACAAAAGTATTAATATTTATTATTAGTGTGATTTTTATTTAAGTGCCTATACTGAACAAAATACAAGCTAACACTAAACCTATACTACTTAGTCTACCTACATAAAAACAGTTGGACTCCTGTATACAATTGCAAGTCTAAACACAATCCAAATGCTCAAGCCCACTACCAGTTGGCAGCATACCTAGCCTGCTGCTGGAAATGCTTAGGTACGTGATTGTGATGGAGTGGCATATTCCTCAAAAAGCTTATGTCAGAAAATTTATAGATAGATCATCTACTTATTATTCACACCATAAAACACATTAACACGATAAAACAGCTTAAAACTAGTGCAACAGTGCTAACATTTTGCTAGCTGCGATCTCTTCAGGCAACCTTAGAATGGAAAGGATTGATAGAGGAGGTAAAATACGGGGCGTGCAATAATTAACTAGAATAGAAATGTAGATCTATTATATTTAAAAAAAACGTATATTAACCGTATATTCTAATAATAATACTTAAATTACTTACAATTACGATAACATACTAATATAACACAGAAGTATAAAATAAATAACTATGAATAGTTAAGTAAACAAGAAGTGTATTCACTCATAATCACACGATTATGAGTGAATTTATAATTTTCAGTTCACATTTTTCGCTCGTACACATCAGTGGTAGCAGCCAGAGTGGGTCCAAGAGACGTCTGGTGGATAGACACCGACGTTGGTAGTCAACATCGCTTTGTCTTGTACACAGGCGCTGGCAAGCCGAGCCTCGAGTATTTACATAACAATGCACCGAATTCGATGCGTACAAAGCTATGCCCTCGAATATGTCAGAAGGGTAAGGGAGTTGTGGATGTTTTGATATGGATAGACGTGGCGCGTTTCCACGAAGTCAAACTTTGAAAATTGACTTGTTAACTAAATGGTAATAAACATTTTTTGAACAGCAATAATTTTTGTTGTTTGTTACTAAACAGTAGTCTACTCGACTGGTTATTTTTGATTATCTTATAAATAAACAATCAACCAATTGTTACCTGGAAGAGATCGCTTTTAGCGATAAGGCCGCCACTTGTGGCACTAGCACGTAAGTGTTTTCTATCTGTATGTAATTTTTATTTCTGGTGTACACAATAAAGAGTTTCTATCGATCTATCTATAGGCAGATCATAAATAATGCCAATCACTCAAATTTAAATGTTATTAAATAAACTAAGACTTAGCTTATAATTATATAAAACAAACAAGCTTTTATTTGAATTATTTTGGTATGTTTTTTTTTTTTCAGAGAGAGAGAGAGAGAGAGACAATTGTGAGAGTCGCGGGCGTTCAGTGGATGCAGATGGCAGGATGTCGTTCAGTATGGAGGTTAAAGGGGAAGGCCTATGTTCAGCAGTGGACGTCTTCTGGCTGATGATGATGATATTGTATTTTTACCAGAACAAGGTGTATGCAAAATTTCAGCAAAATCAGTTATAGGAAGAACTGATTCTAAGTGTTTCTATAAGAAGTCCCGACCGTAACCCTATAATTTCTGAAGCCTCGCAGTGCACATGCTTGACATACACGTTTTCCTGTAGCCTTTGCACAGGGTTGCGTCCGTACCTATATAGTTCCTATTTTGTTCCTAAATGAAGGACAGTTTTAAGTGTACTTTCAAATTGCACCAGATAGCAAAGTTTAAAAACAATCTATTCTCCGATTGACAAAGTGCAAGAGCACTCAATCCATACAGATGTCCATCTCTATCAAAATCAATCCCTGGAATACCATTTCAATGCAAGTTCGGTACTCGGATTCATGGCTTGATCGTATTAAGCCAGTTAGCTTTCCACATACGAAGATGCAGCTATCCTGTTCACATAATGGACCTATTGTCCGCCGCCGAAGATGCTATCATAGCAGCAATTCGAGCGCGATCGTAACAGACATTAATTGATTTAAACGCTGCCAGCTCACCGAAGCCCTTATCTGGTATTGTTGGCGGTAAAGCGCTATCTTAGCTTTAAAAACAAGCTAAGCCACAAAAATGAATACCGCTTGGGAGTAACATTTATCTCCGAGATACCGCGAGTAATCTGCTAGACCAGCAGGAAATCTTCAACCTCCACTCTTTCCTTAATTAGCAGAATATTTCAGTTAAAAAAGAAGCAACAGGAAACGTTGTAGAGTAATAAAAGGAAGCGGCCCGTGCCCGTTATGGCCGCCTAATGGAGTCACGTTATCTAGAATACGGGAATAAAGAAGTTTAGAATGATAACAAAGTTAAAACCTAAGGTAGTTATAAATTGAGTTTGGGAATTGAATCCAATTATTTTGTTTCTTTAAAAATTACAAGTTTCTTCACGAAGTTTTTTCCAGGTATGATAATTTTTCACGAGTAACACGGATTTTAAATACGTTTTTTAAGTTCAAGGCGTTTTGGGACAGCAACAACTGTTTTATGGGAGGTATGTAATGCTGATAACTATTTTGGTTTTAATTATTTCTTGATCTAGTCAACTCACCCTCGATTAGCTTGTTTATGTCAACCATAATCTAGTTACACTAAAAATAATAAGCTTTGTCCGCGTTTGACCACCAACTCGCCTGTTGGTAAGCGACGATGTGGTCGAAGATGAAGCACGCAGACTTAGAAGATACCTATTCACTCTCGCCTTGAAAAGGCCCAAATTATATCTCTCAGGAAACGAGGAAGCCGGCAGGTTGTTCCAATCCTTGGCCGTACGGATTAGAAACGTAGAATCGAAACGTTTGGTACGTATCCAAGGAAAGTCCACAATGTATGGGTGGTAATAGGCCGTTTTCCTACTTGTCCTGTAGTAGAAAGAGGATGGTAGGATAAGGTCATGTAGCTCCGATGCACATTCTCCGAAATGAATCCTATAGAAAATTGACAGACTTCCACTAACTTCTCATCGCCTATAAGTCGAGCAGCACGCCGGTCTACGGATCATATCAATATTGGATATTTCATATTTTATTGTCATCGGTGTATAAAAAAATTCAGCAAAATCGGTTGGAAGAACTAGTTTCACTATGTGAGTAACCACCACTAGTAATTTGAGAAATAAACTATACAAGAAACATTGTAGTATGACAAAGACAATATTTAACCTCTATCAAAATTTTGAGTTTTGTTTTGCTAGGATCAACTGCAGTTAAGCCACCAAATGATTTCAGGTTTGGATTTCATCCATACTAATATTATAAAGAGGAAATATTTGATTGTTTGTTTGTTTGCATTGAATAGGCTCCGAAACTACTGAACCGATTTGAAAAATTCTTTCACTGTTGGGAAGCTACACTATCCCCGGGTGACATAGGCTATACTATGTTTTGTAGCAAGGCCGAAGGCCGAGCATACACTCGTGCGAAGCCGGGATGGACGGCTAGTTCGTTTATAATTATGAATAGAATATTGAATGACTGGTCGTGTGTTACGTGTTTAAAAACAGTCTAAATTTAAATCGTCATTATTTACTGCAGACTTTACGTTCAAGTAGCCATTTTTCAGCTTAAATTCGTCGAATACGTCTGTGGCTGAACCTTTCAGCATGCGGTGGATAAGGGTCTATTCTCTCTCCTTGAGAAAATGCGGGCTTCCAAACTATGGGAAAATGATAAGAGGAAGATGATGATGATCTTTTTGGGTGTTCATATACACCAAATCCAGTTATATCAGTATTCTAGAGTTTATTTTATTTTTGTGATATATTATTATGTAAGATTCTGGTCGACCAATGATTATGAGGGTAGTCTAATAATTTTATCACCAGACTTACCACAATAAGTCTGTCGAAAGAGTTTGTATCTATAAAGCTTTCGAGCTACAACATACTGAAAGCATTGTTATGAATCGGGCAAATTTTCAGTCTGAAAAAGTAATCTTAAAATGAAAACGAATCATAACCTAAAACTAAAATTCACGTATCAAATTCGTCTAAACAGACCAAAAGGAACTTGATTTTCAACTTAACTTCCTTGCTTTGGCATTTAAGTCAACCGTAAAAGCATCGAATAAATTGTAGGTCAGAAGGGACAGATAAAGCGAGGAGCGTATATTCGACGGTTTTTTCTTCTATTCCACTTATTTGTTGAAAATTGACTAACTTTACGTCCTTATTCCTTTTTATATTGAGCTAGTGGAATATATTGCGTCATAAAGCGTAGTAACTTGTAAAAGAAATTTCAATTTTTTATGAACACCTGAACGAGTATTTTGTTATTATATAAGTTGTTTTGCTTTGCACGCTACTTACTTCTTGATTTTGTATTAGTTAAAGAACTACCAGAAGAGAGTTATTCCACAAGTTATTGTTAGATGTCACAGCTAAGGTACTGCATTGCCAAGTCTCTTGCGACCAGCAAGTTGCACGCTTCTTTATTGTAGAGGAAAATACGCTAAGTCTGGTAATGTGCTAAGCAGTATGGCTAGTCTCGAGTGTTTTAGAATTTTTTGTTATCTATACTAATATTATAAAGAGGAAAGATTTGTATTTTTGGATGTAACGAAATAACTCAAAAACTACTGAACCGATTTCAAAAACTATTTCACGGTTAGGAAGCTTCACTATCCCCGGGTGACATAGGCTATATTATGTTTTTTAGCGAGGGCGGAGGCCGAACTTACACCCGTGCGAAGCCGGGGCGGGCGGCTAGTATTCTATAAAGTCGCCAGCAACTACGTTGTAATAAATTCTTTAGAGTCTACGTCTAGCGATACACCAAAATTAAAAAGGCTGATGATGATGATGATACGTTAGGTGCTAAGCAAGGCACCAACTAGTACTATTTCTGCCGTATCGTAATTTTCATACAAAATTGAACACTCTGATCAGCAGAAACTTGAAAACAAACCCTTGTTTTATTTTGTTCTCACTAGTGATCTCACTAATCAAGGCACTATGTACAAGGTAATTAAGTTTTTAGATCTTATGTGGTGGTACGGAACCCTCTTTGTGCGAGCCCGACTCGCACTTGGCAGGTTTATTATATTGCGAATTATTAAGCAAGCTTTTATCTATTTATATAATAATATATAAAACAAAGTCGGGTTAGTTACACCATTTATAACTCAAGTATGGCTGGACCGATTTTCATGACCTTTGATTTCTTGGATTGCGTCCGCCCCGAATAGCAGAATAAGTATTAAAATACCGGAAAAAATCACGAATTAAATAAATTATGAATAAAATTAATTTGTACGGAACGGCAAGAATTGAAGTCATTGACACATGATATTATAGAAAAAAACATTGTCATCTTAGTCTAAGCAGGTTGCTACAAGGAGGTTTATAATGCGGGTGAAATTACGGGGCGCAGTTATGTTAGTTCAAGAATAAAGCTTATCTTCAGCGCTTTAGTTAGCATGATCGCAACTAAGACATCACAACTCCGTACTCAAAATGAGTATCGGAAATTTACATCAGCTCGTAATACAGTGCTGGTTCAGCCTTTATTGTAAACGGCGTAATTTGAATTTCGTCTTTGATATTCAAATGAGCCTCTACTTGAGACACTGCCTTAGTTATTTGAGTTTTTGTAAAGCAATCAAGTTTGTTTATAGGAGCCCGTGTAATTGTAAATCTCGGTCTGTGGTCTTAATTAATGCATAAAATCAGTGTAAAGGTCTTTGATGAGCCCCTCCGTAAAACTGAACTAAATAAACAAGGGAAAATTGGTTCTTACTTGGCGAGTTACTTTATGGCTGTCAACGTCGAAAAGTAACAAGTTTCCGCCTGTGAAAAAAATTACTTGGGTGTTTCATATAGCAAGTGAATTGGTTTCTTCTAGGCAAGCGTGCTCCATTACAGACCGCCACAACTTAACATCAGCCGAAGTGGTGTTCAAATGCAAGACTATTATTAAATAAAACTACCAAAAACCCTACAACGATATTATAGCGTATCTATAATATTTTGCTAACAGTACCTACATCTGGTTAAAATGATGTATCATACCATCAAAATACAATACCTATAGAGTCACAATCGTGCCAAAAAAATGACTGAATCAAAACTCGGCGCACGCTACGATTAGCGCTGACTTTTTGGTTATTTGTAAAGAAACCGTGATCCGACTGCAACGCCGCGCGATGCCAGTGCTACCACAGAAAAGAGAAGTAAATAAAACGGAAATGAAAAGAAAACTCTGTCGCCAGGTATTGTGATAGATATGTGATTCAACATTCTTATTTATGTCAACGCGTCGAACTCCGCGTCACAGTTGCTATGGGTTTATATGGGTACAAGTGGCTACAACAAATTTCTTACAAAAATGCCTTGACAGCCGTTCTAATTTAAACAAAATTTTTTTTGGCTTTTCTGTGATGCTACGATGCCATAGCGGACAAGCGACGTTGAACACTATGCAAGCGACATAACGTCTAAATGGAACTAAATATGGCACCTTGAAATACCTATTATAATTGATGTTTAGGTATGTAAACAACACTCGCGTTTTTTTGTCTGTTTTCACTTAGAAATTATGACTGTATAGGTATTGTATCAAACCTCACTTTAATTTTAAAATATATATTCAACGCTACATAACCATGACGAAGTGCTGTAAAAAATATCACTACTTTGCCAATATGGAAACAAGTCACAGTTTACTCGTAGTAGTTGTGATGACGTCTTCTACTGACCAACTCTGAACTAAAAAGTATTTTTTTAAACCCCGTAAAAAGAAGTGATAATCGACAAATGGCTAATCCGATTTTCTTGCATCATAGCTAAGAACACTCTCGATCAAGTCACCTTTTAAACAAACAAAACTAAATCAAAATCAGTTCAGCCATTTCGGTGCTACGATGCCACAGACAACACAGACACGAGGGGTTAAACAATCTATCAACAACTCACGAGTGAAATCCATCAATCCGCGTGAAAACGAGAATCACAGCAATCACTTGATTGCTGAAAATTGTGCTATCAGTTACTACTACCGATAGTACCGGTTTAAAATGAGGCAGTGTCTGTTTAAAACCAGATGTGTTTTAATCAGATCCGGCCTTGTAACATAACCACTGCCTTTTCATTAAGTATAGTTAGACATAGTTGTTGGAAAAATTATGTATAGCAAATGACGTCATTATTTCAGTTTACCTTCGACCGCATGCAATAATACTAAATTCCCCTACAGGTAAAATCAAATTTCACCGAAGCATGTAGGACATAATTTAGACATGGTTGCCGTATTTGGAGAAATATATTGAAATAGTCTAATTTCCATGCAAGCACGGTTCGCGTGCGTTGTATCCCTTTCCGTGTTGTAAAACTTTTCTGTCGAGTCGTGTCTGCATCGAGATCGAATCGATATCGTATCGACGAGTCACGTTAGCTTTCTGCTATTTCATTGCACATCAAAAACCCCATACTAAAAACATGTCAACATGATATTATTATCTGCACGCCAAAATATGCGCGTCTTGTATTGACAGCAAAGCGCCCCTATACTGCAATGGCTAAACTAGACTGTACCATGTACCTGTACTTTCTTAGAAACTGGCTGTCATCGTATCAGCTTTTCATGTTCCCACTGCTGGGACACACTGGGGTTGGAGAGAGAACGGAGAAAGGTTACTCTCTAGTATGGGCTAAAACCCACCATCCTGTCCCAGCACATGTTGGTGAATATCATATTATGATTTGAAATTTTGAGGTTCTTACATACCGGTTCCGTCACAATTTTCATTTTTTTTTCTTCACCGGTTTTGAGCAATGGCATCCAAACTGCACAATACATTATTTATTTAGAAAGTACCAAAATAAGTCATGGGTGCAGGGCCAAGGATCTAACCAGGTGTCTTCAGATTGTAAAGCTACACATGCTACCGCTTGGCCACCATCGCTCATCTAAACCATTATCTGCCTACAACAGCTGTTTAGTGTGCTCACGCGCATCCCTGTTTTAATTCCATTAACAAAGGTAACAAGTGCTGATTGAACGAATGGAGAACGTATTGTCTGGATAAATCTCGCGTAGAGTGCTACTTATCTTTGGATAGGGTGCACTCAAGTATCAACTTGAGCCTTTTGACGCATATCAGCATAGACTTATCAGAATTCTCCACGAACCCAAGCTCACTGAAAACCTGGAGAGCCTAGCATGCGTAAGGAAATTGGATATATATCTTTATTACTGGAGTAAGAGAGGAGGAGGAGAAAGAGGCGAGGAAGAAATGAAGGGAGGCCTTTGCCCTGCAATGAGATGACGACGGCTGAAATAATAAATAATAATAATAATCTTCATTACTGCATCTAGAATGGAAATAACTTCTCTCCTGAAGAGCTGTTCGACCTAAAGCCGGTTTTGTTTACCACACTAGCCACCGCCGTCAGAAAGCTCACCCAACCGAGATGATGTCTGCTTACCATCAGGCAAAGGCAAAGCCAAAAGCCTCCTTACTAATTTTGGTCTGTTAATATAATTACAAATTGATGGAGACATGTTGTTTTATTGTAAGTAATTCTGATGTACTAATAATAATTCCTAATTTTAACGCGGGAATTTGAGGTGTCCGACGGGTGGCGTATCATCGTCGGACGTACAACCTGTGCTACAAAGCTCAAACGTGATTTTGAGAGGCAACTCGATTAAACTGTCGTTGAAACCCAACGATGCTGCCGTCTGGAAACGATGTCACTACCAATGCAAACAATCGACGGTGAAATTGTGTCAAGATGACCAATCGCTATTAGTTAGCATGTTAACTATTCTATCGAGATATTTCATCGGGAATTCTGAGATACAACAATTGCATAGTTTCTGATTAATGTAACATTTTGGCACATAAAGTGTAAGGTAGACTACAAATACAGTGTTTTATGTAAATGACCGAGCACAGAAAAGGCCTCCGAGCCTACAAGAACAGATTGTAGTTCGTATGTTTTTTTTATTTGTTGAACAATAACTTACGTACTGTTAATTGGATCTTCATAAAATTTTGTAGGCAACTAGTTAATTCAATCAATTTTAATGTTCAAATATAAACAAAATCGGTTCAGAGGTTGCGAAGATAATATGGAAGTAACGAGGTCTAAGGTAGATGTTAGCACAAAACTTTATCCAGTTCCAGTTCGCAATCCAGATTAAGAATGTTTGCCATCTTCGACCACACCATCACTTAAAATCAAGTGATCTGTGGTCAAAAACCTAACCTGTCAATCATTAAAAAAAAACATTTATTCGTCAAAAGAATTCATGCTCTTAGATCTCATTAAGCAATCTGCCTGATAATGTGCCGTAAACCTTTTAAAAATTATAAAAGCCGTAAACAACTAAATACCAACCCACAATAATAACAGAGGAAGCAAGGCGAAAATATCGCAAGCACGTGTTGACACGGCGTCGCGTTAACACATTAGCGTGCATTCTTTCCACCTTCATTAACATAACAAGTAGTTTCGTTAATCAAATGTACGAAATTAATAGCACAGTTTAGAGTCGACGTTCCGCCCGGCAATCACACGGCCATTACAAATTGCCAGCAATTACCGCACCCCGTCCCGCTACCCCTTGACTTCTGCGTTCATGACGCCATTTTTTTACGGCGGCACATACGTCGTTTATAATTACAAGTAGGTACGTACGTATAGCCTTAAGTACGAAATGTACGGAAGGTGATTATTTTTGGTAATTAATACTTTTTCACAAAAAAATACAGCCGACTCCACGGTCATCACCTATAATTCCCCATGGAGGCAGAATAAATTAGTATAGCTGTGATTTATAATTTTACTGACAAGTTTTTGCGAAGTGATGTCGAGGACACGCACGTTATCTATAGGTATCATTATAAAAACCCGGCTTCAAAATCGGTAAACGCTCGAACAAAATTATGCGTTCATTAAGCTTAGCTGTTTCAAAAACTACTAAGCTAACTACCTCGAAAGGTTTCTCTACATAATAAAAACTGGCCAAGAGCGTGTCGAGACAAGCATGTGGTAGGGTTCCGTAACCAAAGTCATATAATTGTAGCCATAGTTCAGAAATTGATAGTTATAGAAAAATTCGAACGAACGAAGCTCTGTGGACTGTGGCCGAATTTCAGAGATGTTTCTTCCCGATTTAGCATATACTTTTTATGGTTTAAGCACAGTTTTATATGACCTATCTGTTTTGTAAGTAACAAGTTGCTATATCTTAGAGTTTAGAAATGCAGGGGGGACCAACTTCTTGCCAATTTGGCGGGCCATATTTCGCAAAAAATAGACTTTATAAAAAAGTTATGTATGAAACCTTACCTTCATTTTAAAAGACCTTTTCAACGATACTCCACACGGGTAGGTGGAGTGAATAAAGTGTTTTCGTCCTCATTTCACATGTACCAGAGCCACCCCTAAAATGCAATATTATATTTTTTTATACTCTTAAAATTAAGATCTATATAACAACAAAGTTTCATTCATTTATCTTAATAATTATAGAAGTTAGAAGGTTCTAAAAAAATTGGACGGACGGACAGACAGAGAGACAGACAGCTGGACGGACAGACATAGACAGACGGGCGGACAGAACAAATTTATAAGGGTTCCTTGTCGGGCTACGGAACCCTAAAAAGCGATCTTAGAATTTAAATGTTATTACAACGATAATTTTGACGAAATTTGAGTAGATCGTCTGTGCTGACTATAGCCATACACAAATATAATCGTATAATATATGTATTACTTTATAGTAACATGTAATTTGGCCATACACACTCTTTTTGTCATGTCAGAAGGCCTCTGGGCTGACCAAATGGCCGAGATACAAAGAAAAATAAGATAAATCCTAGAGCTACAGTTTTTTAAATAGTAATATATACAATGTATTGCCAATCCGTCTGATATTTATTTCACCCACTCAAAGTTGTATAGAGCTCGCCGTTGCTCCTTTGAATGATGTTATTACCATTTTCCAAATGTTTCGTTCTTTTTGATCAAAATTCTTTACATTTGGCTATGCATTCCTTTGCTCACATATATCATGATTCTTTTGTGGTGCGACAGGCTTCGATTTTTTTATGTTTAATCATCCGACTGTTAGAAGTCTCGTTTTTAAGATTTATTGATATATTTTACTTTGATTATATTTTTACCCCCTCATTCTTTTAATGCTAGATAAACAAATATGTTGCATAGAAATTATGTCTTTCTTTCGCGCGTGAGAGATTTCTTGCTAGCAAGAAGTTGACAGATATATATTTTTAACTTAATTTATTTTCATGTACTTAACCGACCCCGAAAGGTTCCCATTGAAGAAAAAAAAAAAAAGTCTTGTCCCGCAAAAAACAAGTGAACGCACTTCTTTTTATATACCTTGCGTCACACATTTCATCAAATAGATACCTATAGAAGCAAACGTTTTAACAAAGCAATTTTGTATCATCAATGAGCTTAAGCAAAATTTATTCACGATCTAACTTTTAAAGAAGCCGCTTATCTCAGTAAAAATAACCCAGATAATAGATATTTATTCCATCAAAAAAGTGAGAAAATCCGCACAAAAAAGGGAAACTTTAATTAAACTTCCGAAAATCTTTATAAGATAACATTCATCATTAATTTTAAATAGTCTCAGTAGCAAGGCGATGTCTGATAATTTTTCCCCAGCTCCAAGTGTACAGGAAATGACGTAAAATTTATCTTCGAACCGAAGGAATTACTTTCCACCAACTCGACGAAGAAATGGAAATCTGTAGGTTTATAACTTCGGAGAAAATTGTTTTTTCCGAATTGGAATAATATTAGCCTTTGGTGACGCAGCAACTTTTCACAACAACGTTATTAAATCTGCTTAAGAGGTACGTTGCGGGGTGGTTCATTTGTGTTTTGGATGCTGAAGATTTTCATTAATAAAAGCTTAAGGACCGTCAACACAGAAAGGTATAGAGTATTTAAAGAACAAGCATCACGCACGCTTCTGTTGGCTATAACCAGAAAGGAGTCAAGTATTCAAATATCGAAGAAATTTATCAACCCCCGAGCATAGGTTCAATACGTTTGGGTCGTTTATGGCGTATTACCGTCGAAGGCTCGTCAGCTCTCCCCGGAAAAGTCAATTTGACGCAGATTACGGAACGACTGCGAGTCTTACTCAAACGCGAGTATTTGTAGATGCCACGTTCGGTATGAATAATAAATGGAATAGCGGCAAAATTGAACTTATGCTTACGTTTTATGGTGGCTGAATCATGAAGGGTCGTAAAATTTATCAAGATCGACCCAGTGCGTCTCAGTTAAGTGCCTGTTTACAGAATACGATTTGAAGATGAAGCTGTTATATAGATGCCACCAAATTACTACATAGATACTTAGTCATTTGTTTTCACAAAATATGTTAAAAGTAAAGTTTACAGTCAAAATACAGTTACACGGGTGATTTAAATTGCTTACTCCTGGGAAATATTAATATAACGCCACGTAACATCAAGCAATTTACTGCAATGTCAAAATGTAACGTTTTGTTGCTAAAAACACACCATACTGAGACAATTAATGAAGCAACTTAATAAACTAGGCAATGCATTCAAATAATTCATATTAGAGACATGTAGCAACACTCAATATTTATTGAGTAATTAAAGGCAATCGCAAAGAATTCAACCAAATATTACACTATCCCCGGTAATTCGAACTGTTTCTGAGCAATATTGCTTAAAAATTGCCCGTGTATATAGCACCTATGGAGAACAAATGGTGTAGTGCAAAAACATGTCACAGCGCCTATTGCGTGTCATAATCCCGTTCGACAATCCAATGGAATGTGGGTAGTACACGAGTGCGATAAATAAAGCCACCGATGTACAAATAGGGGGCGCATCTGTGGACGGTGCCTAAATATCAAATATAATTATACGAGCAGTATGGATATTGCGCCGAATACATTTAACGCACATACCTACAATGAACAATAAGCAAGTCAATAATTTTTAACTCACACATACCTAAAATAGTAAAGTATGTATTGGCATAATATGAGATGGAAATAAAATAATAACAGTTGTACGCTTTTTAATCTGGGCACGTTCTAATAAAAATGTTTGCGTTTACCATATCTTAATGGAGCTATTGTTGGGCCTAGAACTATTAAAAGTAAACATCCTCTGGCAAGTAATAGTGTGCATGAAAGTATTTTTATATTGAAGTGATATTCTACTTCACATTTTTTTTTCTTCGGCTTTCTTTTTTTTTGTTTATTCTTGTTAATGTCTATACTATATATGGCATCAAAAATGCGATCTTTGAGCCTGATTCACATTATTCTAGCTAGAGGGTTGAATGCCGTGCAGCTCTCAAAGAAATCTTAAAGTTGGGTTCGCTAATTTTTGGCCTATAAAGATGTTAAAAAAAAAAATACAAAAAATAGATTAAACCAATATTTATTGGTAGAGTTACGATACGACTAATAATAAGGCGACTGCAAACGATCGTTTTGAGTCAACACTCGCATAAAACTGGACGATTTACTTTTTAAAGTACGCATTCATCGTACTATACATAAAAGTAATGTATAGGTCTAATTCTAAATCATTTTCTGCCAGTCGTCTTCGCAGTTGAAGAGATTGTGTAGGACGATAAAATTCTGCACGACACCTAGAGCAAGAGAGAAGAAAAGACATTCCACTGAGTAAAAGTGCATTGCTTATATATTATATGACATTATAAAAAGATAATTTATTGTTGCAAGTTGTAGGCCTAACCCCTGCTGTATGGTTGAGATAGCAATGCGTTGTCTAAGTGGCTTAAGCTCCGCACCTCGACTATTCTTAATTCTAGTATATGATGTATAATTTTGAACCTAGCCTAATTGAAAAAGAGTTGACTTTCTCATGGCCGTGTGTATAGCTACACCGTTAAACTGCTTCGACTCTAGAATTGGCGTTAAGTGTTGGCACAGCTATTATAAATTATATTCGCAAATATATAATATTGTCTAGCTCTTACTGTTTATACATCTCACACCCTAAACGTCTACTGAGTGGGCAGTGTAACTCCATGGGCGCGTTTCGCGACGATGTTCTATTACAAAAGGGGATTGGATCTTGATTCATTGGTTCGGAAAATCGGCAGCGTACCTTGATAATTTCATTTCTGTACAATTTGACCGCGTCCGTGGTCAGGCGATTCTTAGGGGCCTCCGCGGGCCCGAACACAATACACGGACTCCCCTACGGCTCTCGCACACAATACTAAGCTTTTATTGCCTCCTTTTACAATCTCCCATTACCTCCAAGGCTCCGGCGCTACTGGGAATCAGTTTCGTTACAGTTTTTTCTTCTTATTTTTCCTTTTGAACGATGTTCGGGTCCATCAATTTCGGTAGTGACCGATGTTACTTCACTCCCGCTCAGACCGTTACCCCTTTTTCGAGGTATTAGTAAATCGAATACAAATACGATTTTCCGGAAATCTTTCCTACATTGTGACATGCTTTTATCCACGTTGCAATTTAGAATTCACGAGCTTGGTAATCTTAGTTTAGCTGAGAATAGTTATATTTTATTGCTTGCTATTCACTCTATATTTATCTAATAAATATTGCTTCAATATTTGTAATTAAGTATTTATTGAAACAAAGGTAGCTTAAATAACAGAAGATTAACATAAACTTAACTTCAATATTTATCTCTAATATGGGCATATTGTTTTTGCTAGGTGCGAAGCGGATGAAAAATGTATGAAGGGCTGACCCCTGTACCAAAAGCAATACATCATAGACAGAAAAATAAAAGCTAAATTATCAATCTCTAAAAAATCTAAAATCTTTTTTAAAACAAGCTTTTCGTATTCTTCTCAGCAAATCCTTTCATTTACCGATATCTAGAAGTAAGATATGGCCACCCTCCGTCTCCATAATCAGGTACCTGATCATGACACAAACTCGACGGGGTTACGTCGTCGTTTCGCTTAGGAGTTCTTATAGCCTCCCTTAGTCTCCATCATCAGACCAGCTCGATTGTACCATAACATTGCATTGTCACCGAACTGAAATAAGTTTGCCAAATTTCAGCTCAATCGGTTGAGAATAACTGGTCTAAAATTCAGTAGCAAAATTTGTCCCACACATACGTACATACATACATACTAACTAACAGGGTAAGTCAAACAAAAGCTTTCAAAAAGAGGCATATTGTATACTCGTAATGTGCAAAAAAGTAATTCCATTTTAACAATTTTTACACAGATTGTATTGGCGCAAATACGACACGACACTATCGTAAATATACTTGCTGGCAGCACAAATTGATAAAAATTGTGAAACTCGTGAATATGAATAAATGTTCCGAAGCCGTGAATGGGGCATCAATTATGCAAAATGTGGGTACCAGGGTTTTGCATTGATCGTCAAGTGTGAATAGTTACGTCGAGATCAAATACGGGCCCAATCTGACGTCGCATCGATATCTCGTGTTCATCAGCCGTCGGGTTATATCGATACTCGATATTCAGTACTACCTCCTCTCTTATCACAAATAATTTCATTTGCAATGTCGTTTAGGTCACAATGTTCGTCGAGCAATAAACATAACAATGAATGAGTCGAACGGTCACTTTTGTCAATTGGGAAACATATTTTCGTGGGGCTGCCACAAACATTAGAAATTATTGACCATAACATTTACAAAACGGGTTATAGTACCTGCATAATTTTTTTTTTTGCTAATTACATTACGTGTAATATGTTACAACTGCATCCCGTTATTTCAGCCACGTGGAAAAACCACGTACTACAATACAATATTAGTACGATGATTTAAAATTTGCCCACTACTAAGAAAAAGTATATGAATAAGTTAGCTAATTTTGAGTCGATAAAACTCTCTCTCTCTCTAAGTATTCGATTGTGCAGAACAGTTGCAAATACAGGGTTATACGGAAAGATGGCACTAAGCGGAAACAAGGTCATTGTACTCATTATTAAGAAGAACTTTTACTATTGGATCAACTCTGAAATCACAAAAGACACGAATCAGCTGATATTTTTAGTGTAATTTCGTGGTTTATACCATAGAAAACGAAAAATATTACTAGAAAATTTTTTCAACATTCCATGCAACCAACGTACACACAATAATTATCAATTTACAAAAGCGACTTTACAAAATTAGTATAAATTATTGGCCAAATTTGGTTATTTGGATGATTTCACTGTCATCCAGGTAACAAAATTTTTCAGTTATTTTGATTTAAAAGCCAAACTTGAACTGATTTTGTAAAAAAATCTATGGGACCAATCTGAAAGAATATTCTTTCAAAGAATTTTCCAAATCAGTTTATACATGACGGAGTTCTGAGGTAACAAACATAAAAAAAACTAATTGAAAACCCCTCCTTTTTGAAGTCAATAAAAAAATATGACATTTTCATTAATCACAAAGCCAAAATATTTTTTTATCAGCGTTGACAATTTTTGACATTTTTATCGCAAGCACCTACTAACTCAAAATGTTTCTGATTTTTTTTTTCAAGCTGCCAGTGGTTGTTTCATTGAGATACGTCGAGTAGGTACAAAATTAGAGGGACTGTGATTGGAACTCGATGTCTCGGCTTTCATACAAAGCTTTGTGGGCTCAGTGTTTTTGAGCTGCCTGTGCTCTTTATTCATTCCGAAGTACAAATTGGATAACGACTACAGCTGGCCAAGTGTTGAACTCCCTATTTCTTTTTTACGTTTAACCAAGGTAACTTTCATATAGTTACCTGGTAAAGATTGCAGTTTTTTTATTACTTAATCGGTTTGCCAAGTTTTAATTTATTAGTTAAGTACTCAATGAATCAGATTAAACCTTTGATATAGCGTAGAATATCTAATTATAGCGTTGATATGTAAAAAAATTACAAAAATGCATGTAGAGCAACGCGTGCATTACCCTAATGAAAGCCGACTGCATAACACCAAACAAACATTGAAAATAATTTACGTTTAAATATCGCCTACATAACGTAGACGTACTCAGGAGGAGGTAAAACAAATATTATGTTTCCTAATTTCATAACAAAAACAGTATCTATCTACTACAAAATATTTAAATATGTTTAATCGTTTAGCCATGATTTGGATGGAGCTGTGTTAGAAGTAAATTAAATCTTATTAATTTTGAACATGCGTAAAACGTGCAACTAACCAGCTTCAAAGTCTTTATAAAACTTTTTAACGTCAAGCTACCGACTGACCAGCTAATCACAAGATCAGACTTTTTAACACTATCCTACCAACCAACCTACCAATCACGAGGTTATACTTTTATCACTATCCTACCGACTGACCAACCAATTATAAACTCATACTTTTGAACACTATCCGATGTAGCAACCGGAACTTATGTCATATAATATTTTTAACACTCACCCCCAAAAGCTTGCACTTAGCTGCGTGCAACCTACATTTACATAATTAGGTACGTAGCAAGCATAAACTGTGATACGATAAGTTGAATTTATGCAAAGCTAACTCTACCACGTGGATTTTGAGAAAAAATAATTTATGTGTACAAAATTAATATTAACACGCTTGCATGTTCAGATATTACGCTGCGATTGGATTGGACAACATATGATTTAATACAACCTTAGTTTGCATGTTTTCTAATACAGTTAATTAGATAAACGTTTTAGATGAACTTATCCAACGTTTGAAACAAATAATTCATGTTTATATTGTAAGGACGTATATTCATACCTTAAATCTCTACTGGCTTAGGCATAATTTATATAAATTAACTAACAGCAATGGAAAAAGTACACTGGCGTTTTAATTCGAATACTTCTGTACTCTTAATAAAAATTATATAATTATTATGTTGTAATAACATTTAAAGTATATAATAAAGTTTATTATTATGAAATATTCAATAGCGCGTTTCTTTATCCAACAAAATTGTATCTTAGACAAATTAGCAAGGGCTACAGCTGTCGAGCCATGTCCTATTCAAAGTTGTATTGTAATATAATTAGATCGAGTATAGAAATACTCGGTAAAAAAATTTAGTTCAGACACCTGCAGTAATTTGTAATAAGCTGAAAGAAAACCGTACATTCTTATCACTTTTGCTAGGTTTTTGATAAAACTGTTACTGGTAGCCGATACGCTTCAGTGAAATATTAACAGAAAATGTATTTATTTTATAACGTTATTGCAGCTTATAGAGCGAAAAAAGATAGTTTTTTTTTGCTGTTATAAAATACTAGGTATCTACAACACATATTTTGAAACCCTTGTTTCAATTATATTCGAAGATGTAAAATGCACACGACTCGGCGTTGTAAGTTCTCTCTCTTTCACAAAAGCTAATACGTTTATATGTCAGAGCACATTTTCTCGCTGGAATTTTAATTCTCTTAACGCTTTACGTGAATTAAAGTTACGAGGAACAATATAATTTTACGAGCGTTAAAAATAAATTTCCCTAAAAAGAGAGATTTTAACATTATAGCTTCAACAAAATTACCAAATCAAGCAAAATATTTGGACAGCATTAAAAGCAATTGAATCGTAACGGCAAAGGGCTTCTCTCTTATATCCTTCCATCTCGAAAGCGAGTCTATTCGGGCACGTTCCGTCAATAATTTTCTTTGAACATCACAGATCTTACTCGGGAACAAATCGCGGTGCAATAAACATTGAATAAAGCGACTTGTCTATAAAATATCATTTCTAGATCTTTTGTTTTTCCATCGAATCTCGTTCCACAAGTGGGCAATAATTGAAAACGAAACTGTTTTGCGCGGGGGCGCCGAGATCGCGACACAGCATAAAAGCGCTTCGAATAGATTGAACGTATAAAATTTTCAGTCGAAATTCGCACGAACCGTCGCCGCGGGAGGTGCGCTGTATCTTTGTACCTTGTAACCTTACTTTTTATTCCATTAGCGCGTGTGCGGAGGCCCCTCTAGCAAAATATCGTGGAATAATAATAGCTGTTTAGTAATGATAATGCGAAACGCAGCTCTCGCCTACTCACTAGCGTCACTGAATTGAACTTGTGCGCTGAGAATTCCGTGTTTGTAGCTTATTGTTGCGGCAAGTTTGTTTTTAGTCAACCATGTTATAGCGTGATTATTTTATAAGGAACTAAATTAAGGTTCTTATAGAGGGCTTAAGACTACAAAGATGAAGGGTAAAGGCGTCTAAAGAACTAAGTTTTACAACAGTTGGATGGTGTAAAAAAGTTGGTCACGTTTTAAGTCTGGGAACCGGGAGCGTTTGGAATTACGAGCTTCTTTTTGCTTTCTTTTTGCTTTATATGCGCAACGTACGAAGGTAGAGTGCCATTGCTCTAACACAAAACTTTTTATTTCCGTTTATAGCGAGTCAATCGTCCGCGAACATTTTTCAGGCAAACTTTAACAGTGGAGGCAATCGGTCCTGAAATTCGAAAATGAAATCGTTCCGAGCGTCGCCAAGATTTATCGATGGATGTTCGAATTTACTTTGAAACTTTCGGGCATAAAACTTATGACACGTAATCGTATATTCCGATCAAGATTTCTACAGAGCAAATCTTCTAGAAAATTTATCTTGTTTCGTTCATTGTTTACCTTGGCCGTAAATACTGTCATTTCAACTTAGTTGTACATTATTTACCTAGTCAAGACTTATTCTTGCAACATTTGACTCTTAATTTATTTTTTTCATATAAATTTTAATCAACTTGAATCTCCCTATATATACAGGTCCTATTATATACAGGTTTATAAGGAAAGAGTAATCTAAGGCAAAAGGAGCTCGTTATATTCATCATTATATACAACTTTTACTATGGGACTAACCCTGAAATCGCAAAAAAATATCTTTAAGTGTCTCTTTATTTTGTTAAGTGTAAATAACCATTTATATGGTAAAGCTGATCTTTTTTTTCAAGATTTTAGTGTTGTTCCTATAATAAAAGTAGTACATAATAATAAGTATAACGAACTCTTTTTGGGTTAGCATACCCTTTTCTTACAATGTCCATTTGTTTCTTTATCGGTTTGATACTTTTTCGCATCTAAGCAGCTGTATCAATCTTCATAAAAAACGAAAAAGTAGATTGCTATGGACTTAAATAATTTTTCATCCCGGAATAATGAAAGGTTCCTGTATTATAGCGGGTAAAACAACGAGGCACAGATAGTACACAACATTTAATGGTTTACTGTAGTCCACTAGTCAAGCCCTTTCAATTGAAACCCATATTGAGGGGCTTGTGAAAAATATGTAATCCGCCATTTTGTGGCGGCGGCATCTTGGATTTACTCGTATAATAATACTGAATATATTCAATTGTATTGTCAACAGAACTAAAAGTATGTAAGTACCGAATATCAGATCAATCCATGAACAGGAAAGGAGTTAAATTTCAATTACTAAATTTGACCCAAAAACAAACTGCTCAAGCTAAATAAAACCGTTTAAAAATGACAATGTCATGTAGTTACTAACCCAATTTCAAAAATACGAAGAAGACAAATCTAAAGTTATATCACGTCTAGCGGAAACATTTCATACATCTCAACAGACACCAAAAACCTCGACCACCTGCGAGCACTTCAGTGTGCGAAACAGTTTTGTACAAAGTCGATAAAATATATTTTCCATTAATTCATCTCATTCACACTACGTCTAGACTTCTAACGGTGGGATTGCTATCAGTTAGCATTAATAATACATGAGTTAGAAAATATGAGCCCAAGCTTTCATTTTGTGCGCACCACTAGTGAAATTAACTAGTTTTTATTGGCATTCTTCCCTTTCGTAGATTTTTCTCAGCTAATATAACTTGAAAGGATGTCCCTCGAATAAATATATTGAACATAGCTGATAAGAAATTGTATTGAACTATAATTAGAAGATGTCAATTTCGTACGTGGCTGGTGCAAACGCTTGAGTTCGCAGCATATTAACTAGTTTCCCCCCAGAGGTGGAATATTTATTCATATTTATGAGAGACCACTCTCGAAATTCGGTTTACAATCGGCTAAGATATTTTGAGACATACCCAAAAAATACAGTTAACTTGAAAATTTCTTTTTTTGAAGTCGGTTGATAAAATATTATGATTATAGTCACCTAGAAGAATTTGTTTATAGCGACAAAGTCGCTGAATTAGCACTAGTTTGTCGTTTCATCTTATGTATGTCTTATAATTTCTGGTGTGAACAGTAAAGAGTAATTTATCTATCTATAACGTAGCCAAATCATAAAATGGGCCATATCATTATGTGGCAGGCTATTTTATTAAATGGTGGTCATATCGTGTACAACATAATTTTGTAGATTGAGTAGTTTTAGGTCTACATTTTAAAGTTGACAAAAATTAAATAATTCATTTTTTCAAGATTGGCTCACTTACACCGTTAACAGACAAATAATTATACGATTTTATTGCATAAACCTCATATCAATTAGCGGCCTGTATTTCGAAATTCGTACAAACAAAGCGACATCAGTGTCATTAGTGGTACAAATTGTAACTATTCTACAATGGGCCCAAGTGTTGCTTGGTAATTTCGTATAGTGGCCAAGCTATGAGTTGTTAATAATATCATAAATAAGTCGAATATAGTCAAAATTCGAATACATAATAAAGACAAATTTCATGTAATCGTAAAAATTTGCCTGAATAAGTGTGTTTGAATCTCCATAACGTATTTTGCAAATACGGCCCCAAATTAATACCCAATTTCTCAAAGATAATTATTAAAAAGCATCACTTTACTGCGCAAAATTACGTGATTATTTTCTCCGAGATTTAAGAAAAAAAATACGACCTTAAGTAACGTTAATTGTACTCAATTTGACACGATTAGACGAAAATTATAGCGTTTTTCCCTATGAAAAGATCAAAGATTTTTTAGATCGTCAAATACTCTGGCGCTGAGTTTGAAAAGGCATTGCAACTTTCAACTATGAAACTTATTTGGATGAACATGAATACTAGTATAGTTTAAAGAAAAGTAATGAAAACAGTTTTCAATGTAAGTGATTAAACATGATTAAAAATGTTGACTATGCAGACAAGGGGGCGCGTAATATATCTAGGCATTCTTAAATCTTTTTGCAAGTCAAGGAGGTCAAAATAGTGGAAGTGTGGTACGCTCATGCGTGACATAGATTTTGTTACTGACTGAATTTGAAACAAAAATAGGATTTCAGCTAAATATTTCTTTTAAAATTATTTCAATTGTTTAGATTGAAAAAATACTTTTAAATATTAATAAACAACATCGCAGAACGTTGCCACGTTGTCTTTCATAGGTACTTAGTAAATTTATTATCCTCTAAGCTTTGGCGTCAACACATTTCCGATCACGCAAACAGAAAAAAAAAACTAAGGCACTAGAATATTAAATTAAAACGTTCCACAGATTTACAGCAACTTTGAACTTTAATTACATAATTTAAAGTGTAGCAACGTTCATTACTAGTTCGATAATCGTTATGAAACACCAAGGATGCATAATCAAGTAGTCGAGTGTTCGTCCCTGGGAAACTGACGGGATGGGGAGGGGTTAGTCGTAAAACTATTACCTTAGTGTGTTGATTTAGACAGTAACAGAGCTTTGAATATATCACGAATCTCTGTCCAAGTATTTATTTGCTCTGGCAGTTTCAATAACATTGGAAAATTCTGAATGTAAACCACGAATTATAAATATTTTCGCTATGTTTTTGAACGTAAAACTAAGTAAATATTCAGAATATTTTTGCACACACGGCCTTCTGACAGCAAACTAAGCCAAAGCTTGTACTATAACTGCTAGAAACTGATATTTATTTATATTATTATTATTATATAATAGGCTTGCTCTTGGCTGCCAACTCGCCTGATATTAAGCAATGATGTGGCCTACGATGGATCACGCTTACCTAAACATGAAAACTAGAACTTCATACATAAAACATATTATGATTTATACCTAAATAGATACTGACTGTAGCAGGCCCAAAATACTTTAGTGAAATTTAAAAAAAAAAGTTTTTATTTAGCTTTTTACAAAGCTATGGCAGCTGATAGCAAATAAGTTAATAGAAATAGACCTGTGTGTTAGGTAGCCCTAGAGCCGGGGTCTTAGAATACAGCTTCGGTATTCCCTGCTAATCGTAAGAGCAAAAGAGTATTTTAAGATTAAATATAAAAGAGGATTTTTGAACTCATGGGTGGTCAGATTTAAGATCTGACTTCCTAATCAAGTAAGCCCAAGGAAAATAACGACGTGTTGTGGTCCACTGACCATTTTCCAGGAATGTTGCCCGTGGCAACGTGCCCCTTATAACACGTTATCTGAGAAGTTGAGACAGCATTTTTAAGCATAGACAACTTGAGTAACGTTTTTAAGTAAGGCCCCAAAAGGTTAACCTCTGCTTATAGTCAATCGTTCCAATCGCCAATAAGTTCTAAATTGTCTTTCTTTTACGTTACATACTCTGAAAGTTTCTTGCACACTTTGGCAATTTTATCTTAGCCTTTGCATTTTTTTTTTTTTAATTTATATAGAAATAGTCAAGAAGAACTCATCTGTCTTTGAATAGAACGCGTGCAAGTAATACTGTGTAGTGCTGTAATGTGAACAGACCGTAAAGATTTCCTTATGTTATCTGCATGACTTTTAGACAGCCGCCCAGAAGACACAGCTACCACTGCAGACGTCGTATCAACCCATACGCCAGTGTGTGTAAGGAAAGATTAGTTATTTCACTGAGCCTTATGTACTGGGAACAGAGTGTGCTATTACGCCAACGTTCTGCGGCGCACTACGCTGGCTTCATTAATCGGCCATCGTATGAAGCTATCAGCCGGTTATGATATGACGTAGGTCGACATATCGCTACGATGGGTCTACGAGCTACGAACTACGGTTACGATGTCTACGGCGTAGTCAGTGTTTTCGGTTACCTTGTAATTGGATGGTTGGAGAGTTTTTAATGTGTTTAGTGGAAACGTTTACCCCTTAAGTTTTTTTTTTTGATGTCACTAGTTTTAGAACATGGAAAACTTATATACAACTAAGTAGTTATCATAATCAATTTGGATATAGATAATTTTAAATCCATTCTTGACAAAGGTAAAAATCCTCACTAACATCGTGAAATGGTGAACCAAATAAAAAAAGAACACGCATGTCTCACTAGTTACAGATATTGGTGGGTCAAAGTAGAATAAACAACGTAAACAACCTTGTAAGCAGTATTATAAGTCATATTCGTATAGCAAATTTATAATAAAAAAACATACATGAGGGGGGTTACCCCTCATGTATGTTTTTTTTTAATCTATGTTATTGTGTTGCCATTCTAAATGCTTAACAAAATATACATATCTCGCTAGTTATCGATCTTAGTGACCCAAAGTTTAACAAATCATGTAATCAAACTTATAAACAGTATATTTAATTGAATTCCAATGATCGACGTCCGTACAATTTTAATGCAAATTTCATTGATCCAGTTAGAATAACAATGCTCAAGTTTTACAGTTATTGTAACTTTACAGCTGTAATATCGAACGATAGCAGCTGGCAGTGTGTGCATGCCTTTATGGTCGCACCGGGCCAGAGTGGATTGCGTCGCACCAGATTGGTTCAAACCAGATTGGACTGGTTTAAACAAGACTGTGTGGCATTTCTACAACATGCCGTGATACTGCAACCCGCTTCCATTTCATATTTGCTTAGTTAACTGTGAATTCGAAGTGGTTCCATCAATAACTTGTGCCTCTTAAGTTTCTTGCTGATTTAAAATATGCAGGGCAATTCGTAGCGACTGTCAAAATACAGAAAATCGTGCTTGTAGTTTCAGATATTATAGTAGGTACATTCACTATCGGGTGATCGGTTTTTTATCGGATACATTTTGGAGAGTGTGCATCGGCTCTGCATGATCTAATTCCCTCCTGTCTATTTTTCTACCGGACTTCCAGAGTGGGCGCAAAAAATTAACACAGCTATAAAGTGATGTCAACCATAAGGTTGATATTCTGAAAACCCGTACGAAGCGCTTTGATACTGCTTTTATTGTGCGAACTGTTAGTCTGTGGAATACGCTGCCTAAATGGTTGTTACTCGATAGTTACAATCTGGGTGTTTTCAAATCACATGTGAATTCGTAGTCAATGTCAATGGGTAGTAAACAATACATGAAATATTTATAGAAAAATGCTGTAAAACGAGAAAGAAAACTACAATCAAAACCGCGGGATGCAGCTATGGTAATAAACCAAAATCCATATCCGTATAAAACAAAAGCATCCCAAACGAAATTGATATTACAACGGACATGCCGTTCGTGGTGAGCCAAGGATTAGCCATTGCAGTAACCGACATTTATAAATAGAGCCCATTAGACATCAGTAGGTGATCGATTCTCATGTCAAAACGACAATGCGTTCTCAGGCAATATTGTGTGTTGTCGTTAGATCACATGGGACGCAATAAGCTACCGGACAGGTATTTGATTTGTAAAAAATAACAAACTTGGTAAAAAAATATAATCAAATGTTATACATAAACTGAAGAAATTATTTAAATCAGCTTATAAAGTTCAGAGATATAAGTGTTTTAAGTTTTTGGACGGTTTAAGAAGGGATGATCTGTCAATGTCATGTTTCCCGAAAAGCGAGTGTCATTATGGAATTTGTATAGCTTACTAATAAGTGACGTCATTCGTAAGTATATTGCGCTCTCTGTCTAGCAAGACATTAAAGTGCTTATATCATCCTTGATTTTGAATACACTTTTAATTTTTTACAGGCTGCATTTCGGTGAGTGTGCACTTGTGGTACATGACCTCCCTCCTTCCCCCTTCTAAAACAAGACAAGTCGGGAATACATAAATACTATCCCTACATAGTCGATATGCCACCGGCTCGAACTAGCCGATATCTCTCCACCTTCTTAATGCGAACCGCCGGGACTGGAATGATTTGCCACCATCCATGTTTCCTGAAAACTACAACCTTGATGGTACTGGTGGATGTCTTCAAGGTGAATAATTACCTTCTTAGTCTACGTGCTCCATCTTCGGCCACAACATCGCTTTTCATCAGGTGAGTTGGTAGCCAAACGCAAGCCCATTCTTTATAAAACGTCAACGTCAAAGTCACGTTATTGTAGTATCACAGATCACCATCTGGACATTTCTATTATTTTATGTGTCATGTCAAAACGACAATGCGTCCTCCGCCAATATTACGTGTTGTCGTTTAGCATATTGGACGCGATTGGTAGATACATTTTGGTGAGTGGAAACTTCTTAAGTATCAATTACATTATGATAATAAATCACAATTACATATCTCACTGGTAGCAGTTTAATAGATTAGCTTTTTTAGTAGTCAGGTTTTAATATTATACTTTACCTTATAATATGCTTGTTTTATGACTACTAACAAATGTGGGATACTCAAAGATATCTAAAACTCAAATATAGTATTAAATGTAACTTATTTATTTCAGGAATATGTACAAAGGTATATTAAATGAAGCAGACACAAAAAAGCCTTAAATAATAAACTAAAAATCAAAAACAAGATTTTGTCCGTGTGATTAAGATTGTATTAAATTCATTGATTGTTATCAATCTAGTTCTAGGTATAAAAATTGGGTACTGCCACCGTGAAAAAGATTAGCAAAAACGTCAAATAGTTTCTACTGTTTATGAAAATATCATAAATTATTTTCATATTGCTGTATTTATTATTTGTTTATTGTAAAATTCAAATCCTTGACTTTATTGAGAATAGTGCTAACAATGACATGTAACAGTGCATATTGTTAAATGTTTGTAATAAATTATCTTGTAACTATTGAGGGTCGTGGACATATCAGTTTCCTTACAATATTCGCCTTCACCGTTTATGCCTTAGAAACTGCACATAATTTATGTAAGTACTAAATAAGTCATTGGTGCAGGGCCGAGGATCGAACCTGGTGCCGTCAGATTGAAAAGCCCACATGCTAACCATTCGGCTACCATAACATCTCAAATATAAAAGTGGGTACAATAAAAAAATTGTGATGTTAAAAATATAATAATTATCATCAAAAAAAAACTACTTGAGAAGGTTTGTATAAAATGGCAAACTTGGTCACTTGGATGATCATTATTGTCATTTAATAAAAAAAAAAAAACAGTTATTTTGATTTAAAAGCCAAACTACTAAACCGATTTTCATCAAATTTCCATGGAACAAATCTGAAAGTACAATATATCCAAATTCAATTGAAAAAAAAAATCGGTTCATAAATGACGGAGTTCTGAGGTAACAAACATCAAAATAAAAAATAAAATACTACTGATTTTTTTTAAAGTACGTTAAAAAGGTACGTTATAAAGGCTATTTTATAAGTTGCTAGACTTTGTAGATGTAGGGCTCAGCCTTCGGCCTCTCCAAAAGATGTAATTTTCAGAAATCCTTCCTTATTCCTTACCTACAGAATTTAAGGAATACTTGTGCAAAATTTCATACTTGAGCCATCGGTTTAGGCTGTGTGTTGCTATTGACAGTTAGTGAATAAACGAATGAATTAGATTTTTACTGATATATTTGATTAAAAATCAATTATCTTTTTAAATAGAATATAATACAGACAGATTTGCAGAATATTGCATACTTACCCAATAACCGAATATAAGAAACGGAAGGATACGTATTTGAGCATTTACCTAACAACATCATGCTTGTCAGTAGTTAATTTAAAATGAAAATCAAAATTGTGATCAAATTCTTAATGCGTAGCTAGTTTTTAGAACAAATTAATGATATTTCTATATCTCAGCTACATTGCCTAATGATTCGTTTAATATAAAGAAGTATTTCAACCGTTTCAGCTGCTACTAGATACGACGTCTTCCTAAGTAGTGGTGAGGGAAGGGGAAGCGAGGCAAGAGGGGGACGAAGAACTCCCAATCCCTCTCATTTAACACTGCTCATTCCTCTGTAGGTGTTTGCCGAAGCGATTCCAACCAGGATCCGCCTTTTATGGTGCTACTTAAGGCCTCATAGTGATCCGCGATTTTATTTTGGACGGCTCATGTAAAGGCGCGTACATTTTTCATGCTACGAGAGAAGCGAACAGTGTAATCTTTGCATTTATGCCGTGATCCTTTATTGATTTTAGATTTTTAGTGGAAAGCGAAACGAATGAAACGGGCGTGAATGGAGACGCCGGCGCTCAAAGCCGGTGTAAGCCCCCGCTATGATATAAACTGGTATTCAGCTCGCGCATATCAGACCCGTAAAGTTACCCACCCCCACATACGCAAAAATACTCACGCTGAATTTTTCTAAGCGCGTATTCAGAACTGAATTATTTTTAATGATAAATCATTATAATTTCATCTCGCGCGGCCCCGTAACACGAAATGGGCGTCGTGATAACTTCGCTCGTAAAATTATGATAAAAGATTTTATATTTAGGTTAATTTACTTCGAGTGGCTGTGATCACTAAACGCCTACACTGACTTCATTTTAATAAATAAACGCTGGATATCGTTGTTTCCCTTGAGAAAAATCACCTTAATTAATTTCCATTCGAGTATTCAAAATGAAGCCATTTTTTTTCCTTAACACTTCAGCATAAACGCCGACATTTATAACGATACGTACGTAAATTTAATACATTTTTTCTCTACGAAAATGTCGTTTCCCTAAGCCTCAAAGAAAAAACAATGAAAGGAGACCTACCATTAAAATAAATAAAAGGAAATAAAGCAACGACCGCAAATTATTTCAGTTACCTACTTCTTTTTATAAAAATGCGAACGACGCATTAAATTTTGGGGAGAAAGGAAACTCCCTTGTAAGCAATATCGAGAAGGCAAATTTTTCAGATATTGCCTTCAGGTAGCGCACATTTATTATGTACCCGAATATATTACTCTTGATTCATTGACTTTCGATATTGATTTACTTTGCTTGCATAAGCTCTAGTTGGAGCAAGCTAAGAGTCTGATCCAAAGAATTAAGGAAATATGTGTGTTCATGTGTCACTTGGCAACATTGCACGAGTTTGTAGAGTAACGTACAGATGTAAGATTGAAAACCAATGCATGCGCAGAGTACAAAATGTGGATAAAATGACTCTTGATTCATTGACTTCAATATTGATTTTCTTTGCTTGCATAAGTTCTAGTTGAAGCAAAGTAAGAGTCTGATCCCAAAAATTAAGGAAATATGTGTGTTAACGCGTCGTTTTGCAACATTGCATGAGTTGGTGGAGTTACGTGCGGATGTTAAATTTAAAATGCGCATTCTCAGAGTACAAATGCGCCTCATGATAAATTTAAATTTAATCTTACGAATAGAATATGAATAAACTACCTATTGTAAGTTTTTAAAGAATAGGCTGTAAACAGTCGTCGTGTTATATTTTTTTCCTTATTTCCTGTTACGTACAAAACGTTATGACATGTATAAAAATTTATTAAATAACAAATTTTACCGATTCAGACTAAATGTACCAATGAGTATCTACAGCATTCTGGTTTGTCGTTTAGACATAAAATAATTGGCAAAAAAAGCACTCAGCGTATAAGATTGAATCTTAAAATATTATATTTAAAAAGAGTGGACATCAGCACTCTAGTGATAGAAACTATCCTTTTTTTTTATTGACGCGAGTGAAGTCAGCTAGTTTTTAATGAACTTATCTATTCCAAAACCCTCCTCAGTAAACATTGATTTAAAAAAAATTACAAGATATATGGACCAAAATTATTCAAATAACGTTTCACACTGGATTGGTTGCCACGGGATATACACAAAGACAAGGGCAACTAACACCTAGACTCAAAATAAAAATTTATATTAATTGTATATAAATTTTTTTTTTTTTTTTTTTTCTTAAATATTATTTTCGGTGGTGTTGGACTGCTCGGTGTATACACGCAACATAGTAATAAGATTTTTATGACTTGTATAATACTCATGTAAAGTCATTAGTTTTATCAAGAACGATCATATAGAAAAAATCATCCTTGGTTTTATGTTATAATAGCAATAGTTGACAAAATAAATTGTATAAGTTGACAAAGGGCTTGGACCCCGGAATCCGCGCAACCGCAAAACAAACAAAAAAAAACACAATTTAAACATCTGCTTGGCCGGAAATCGAACCCAAACCAATCAAATATAAACCAATACTGAAATCTCTAACATGCACAATCCTATTAGAACAGCCAATTGCCACGATTGGTTTTAATTAATAAAACGCAGCGGAACCGATAGCCGATATTCCCGAAGCAATAAGCATAAACAAAAGACGTTTACGTTACATTTGGCTGAGGCAGGGCACGTAATAGCTGAGGCTGCATTCGGAATCTCAGCTGAGCTCTCCAATATCGGTCCCCGGTATATTATTTCAGGGTGGCGGGACTTGCTACTGTATTGAGTTGTGAAACCAACGATTTACCTAACAGGAGCGTCTGTTAACAGACCAACTTTGCCCTGACACTTTGACAACTTATTTCTTGTCTACAGAGTTGCTAAGCCTGTTTGTATACACAGCCCTGATTGTTCACTACTGTTATTGTGGCGACTATTTAAAAGGTTGGTATGTATGTAAATCTACATTAAGGGCTTAACTAATTCCATACAACTTTGACCGGACAAAACTTGAAGAAAAACTTTTTTGTCTTGCTAGTATTTTGTTTTCCTACTAGTTTCAGGATATGTCGTTTCATTTCAAAGACATTAACTGAACATTAGCAACTTCTATAGAACTTCAACGGTCTATGGACAGTCCAACTGTTTTGTAGTATTAGTCAGCTTCTATTTTGTTTGGTTAATAAAGGCACCGATAAAGGCCAGATTTAAAACACCAACATTATTTGCTATTTTTTTTTTTTTTTTGTAAATTATTCTGTTAACGCCATGCTACTAGTTTCACATAATTGAAGATATTAATGAAATTAAAAGAAAAAGAAAAAACATTTTTTTGGCTAATTTATTTTATGTTTATATCACAATCTTAATAAAAAATAAAACAAAATTTATTTTTCTCTGGTAGGACAATGTTAAGTGAAATTAAATGCTCCGTTCAAGAGTTGTCACCTTAATAGTAAAAGCGGAATTGATCAGAAACTTTACGGTTCGGGATACAAAATAATGTGAGTAAATCCGATATATACCGGAACTTAGTTCAGCAACCTGTAAAGCGAATACCGAAATCCTAATTCAACTCATCTAAACGCTTAATTCAGTTGAAATAATTCGAGTTCTATTGTTAAGTTCGTAAATTTGAAGTCCAACATTTAACTGCTTACAATTCAAAGGTAACCGCAAATTTTGAAACGAGTATGCCTCTCTATAGAATGAAAGTTATTCGCAAACTGATAACTTTTGGGTTGAGTTGGTCAGTTCATAGCACTGACCAGGAGTTGACCGACGCCAACTATGCAACAAAGCATTTCGGCGCTTGATTATCGTAACAATAACTATTTATCTGATATCGTTCGTAATTTGTATAAAACATTATTATGTTTTAAAATTCAGAAAAAACTTAGAACATAAATCTATCTCATCTGTTAGCTTGAAACGAGCAATTCTTGTATATACATTTATTTCACGTATCTCGAAAACGACTCTAATGCAGTGGCGTAGCTATCGAAGGGCTAGGCGGTGCACCGGGGCCCCCATTCTCAGGGGTCCCTTGGGCCCTGATCAGCAATTTTTTTGCCCTTCATACTCATACATGTAGTAAGTAGTAAATTAATTATATTTTTACTTGATAATCTACTTTTGAAAAATGTGCTTCGGTCATTTTGCGATGTTAATATTTCTTAATATTGATAAAAAAATATATACGACCAGAATAAATATTAGAATTAAACTTTAAATGAAACTTTCATCTTTAAATAAAACAAGTATTTATTTTATATCTTTATAAATGCCTGAGATAGCAGCGTGCCATATTCTGTGGACCTTAAATACCTACAAAAAATCTGCTAGTTAGTTTAAAGTACATTTTGACAATAAGTTAATTAGTAAAACTACTACTACAAACTAATTAGTAAAAAAATGGTATACTTTCAAGTTTTCGTTGATAAATATGTTGTATGAAAATTCGATGTCTTAATCCCTGAAGTCAAATACATAGTAAATAAATCAAATAACATACCTTGATCGTCTTGTTGTTGGATCTTTCATAACCATGACTTCTGTGATTTCGCCGAATTTGTTAAAGTAGTCTCGAAGGCTCTCTGTAAAGATGAAAAGAAATGGTTTTAACACGTTTCCAGATGAAAAAAACATTATATAAGCATAAATTGTTGGTGGAAATCAATAACGTTCGGGCAGAAATGGTATTCACCAAATGGTTCGAGAAAATATCGAAAGATTTATTTTTAAAGGCCGAGTAGCCGCTATTTGCGAGTAACCTATTGGTACATCGACAAAGAACGTTCATGACACATTCACTCAACACTCTCACACAATAGAAGGGTCTCGTTATGTAGCGCCGAAGCCTTTCGATTCGCACTCCATAAAAGTAAGACGATAAGAGACGTTCCCTTCAAATGACTAAAGGACTCGTCGTCAGGCAAATGTTTGAGCGCACTTCCAAGAACCGACCGTCTGTTTATCGTATCATGAGAGATTTGCCTCGACAGGAATCTCGAGTATTTAGTGTCGTGTTTCTCTATTTATATTGGCTTGTTAAAACGTCTGACTCGAACATGCAAGAAGCATGGCGAGATTTGTTTGCGGCGGCATCCAGAGCTCACTAATGGATAGGAAGGGTAGGTAGGCCCCTCTAAAATGAATATGCTGATTTCCCACGTCCGTGTTTTTAGATATATTTTACACAGTTTCCGGTCAGTGACCGACACATTAAACTGATTAAATTTCTAAAATTGCTTTGATATGAAAATCTTTCATGAAAAGTTACATGATGACATCTTTTTCTTATGGTATGATGTTGATCACCATCATCATCAACCATAAGAAGTCTACTGCTGAACATAGGCCGCCCCCCTTGAACACACCGAACGACAACCCGCCATCTGCATCCACTGAATGCCCGCGACTCTCACGATGTCGTCGGTCTATCTAGTGGGAGGCCTACCTACGCTGCGTCTTCCGGTTCTTGATCTCCACTCAGCAACCTTTCTTCCCCATGATGTTGATGCATTTCAATAATCTTATGGTAATTTCTAAAAGAAAATTAAATTTTACTAAACTGTCATCTAATTTCATTATATATTTTACTCCGAAAATTACAAAACAACAGATAATTATTCAACTTTACAACTTTACTAATCACCATGATACGATAGGTAGACATTTTTGGATCGGCGGCTATTTCCATTGAATTCGTATGGATTTGACTATGTCAAGGGTGAATATTTTGCTATTTTAACTGACTTCAAAAAAGGAGGAAAGTTCTCAATTTGGTTTATATAATTAGAATTTTTTACTAAATATTTTTATTCTCAGCTATATCGGAGGTTATATGGGCACGCGTCGGTAGAGAGCGGGTGAAAATAAATCTAAGGAAATAACCCTTAAGTAAACTTTACTAAGATATTGAAACTAGTAATAATAATGATTGAATAAACAAAAATAGTTTAATCTTTTACTTGAAAGAATTCAAATTAGAATTTAATGCACTATAAATACGCATCTATTGATCAGATTGTATATCTATACTATAGTATTATAAAGAGGAAAGATTTGTATTTTTGGATGTTTGTAACGAAATATCTCAAAAAACCCTGATCGATTTTAAAAATTCTTTCACTTTTGCGTAGCTAGGCTATCCCCAGGTGACATAGGCTATATTATAGTTTGTAGCGAGGCCGGAAGCCGAGCTTACACCCGTGCGTAGCCGGGGCGGGCGGCTAGTACCCTATAAAGGTTATAGTATTCACAGGAATTATCACTAAATTTACTCAAACTGGTGTATGAAAACCTTTTACACTTATTTAAATATCGATTCAAATCACTACTTGAAGTACCTGTGAAAGTTTCCGATTAATACTAATTAAGAACAAACAGGCCAATCACGAAAGGCTTATTGCGGGATACATTCCAATTTAAACTTGCCTTCAATTCGGCGTCGGTTGCGCTTCTAAAACGAAATGTTGGTCCATGCTTTTAAAGTCGATTTTCGAGTTGTTTCGCTGGGAACTTTTCTAATCTGACCGCTGCCGGCCTTCGGTTCTGCACTTCCAAACAGTAATGAAAAGTAACGATTGCATGCTGACTTCACTATTAATCACAGTCAACGTTTACAACAATGACTGCTTTTTTGTTAGAAGAATACACCGATCATTGACCAAATTGTCTTAAACTAGTCGTACGATTATAATAATTATGTAGTCATCGTCATAATGAGAAAAAAACAAAAATTGGTAACTATCCACCTATGGGTACGTATACTCTTTATCCATCAACTAGCTTACCCGCGCGGCATTGCTCGCAGTGAAGAAATCAAATACTTTACTCACATCCCGCCCTTTCCACTCAAGTCCCGCATCCAGCCATCCCGTAATCCACTCTAATGCCATCCCACCCTTTCCATATAGCCCCGCATCCATTCCGTAATTCACTATATTTATACCCGTCCCATCTTTTCCGTCCCAATTCTGCACCCGTCCCGTTGTCCACTCTATTCCTGTACCACCCTTTCCATTACAGTCCCACAACCGTCTGTTTACTCCTCGTATTTTCTTCTCCCATCCTGTTTCCGTCTCGCCTCGTCCCATGACAATGCCCGCATCGTACCCATTGGACGGATTAGGTTGCGGCGAATTTCACTAACTTCTTACTAATCTGTGGTTGCCACACACTTTAGTCAAGACTGAATGAATTTGGCACGATCTGATTCATCCAATAATTGGCTCAGTGATTTTTCGCTTCAATAATGTTGAAAAAGTGCGAAAGAGACAGCTATGGAATGGACGTAAGTGGGAGGGCACATCTTTATATCGTCCGGGAGAAATGTATGGAACAACCGATATTTTTAACGACTTCATGGTCAGTTCTATTGTAAACTTTTTCTTAATTGATGAGTGCAATGACATTATTTCGGCTAAAGTACCACCTTTTCGTGTAACCCTGTATATGTATTCTGTGCTATTATTCGATTATTGTACTTATCACATTTTACAAACGATGTTAGCGGTGAATTATTTTACATAAAAGTGCCTATCATAGTTTAATCATTCGTAGTTTTTATCGTAGTTGAATCTTGCTTGAATTTGAGCGAGATGTTTGAATTTGAGCGAGATGTTTTTTAAACAATTTTCGAGCACACATTCTTTTGAAAAATTAAAAAAAGCATCCTGGACAAAGGTTTACCTACATCAAGCATACATGATTAATAAGTAATCAACCACGCATTTATTCTCAGAAAATACCTTTATGAAAAAGAGATGAATTAACAACGATGATCGTATAATCCGTTAACCCGGGAACAACCCCTGTTATCTTTCGGCGCGGATGTATATTTTATTTAGATGACGCCGACGAAGCCACGAGGTGAGTGAGTTTTTCAGTACTAGAGCTTGAGTGATTTGAGATGAAAGCTATAATAAGTACATTCATAATAACGTGATAGTCATATAAAGACATACAAGTGAAAAGTGTTATAAGCGCCCTTTCGCTGTATTTCCAAAAGGTTTCATCATGCAATTATTTAAATGACGTTCTAATAGAGTTTTAAAAGGTTGCGTACGTATTTATGCCTCTGGTGTTACAAGTATCCATAGATAACGATGATACCATACCATCCCGCGCCCCTTTAGCTTGTTTGCCATCTATGCCATAAAAATATCGGACGTTTTAATATCTATTATAATGATCTATTTAAAATCTACTTCTAAATGAGTAAGCGCTCGAACAAAATTATTAATATTGCCAAATCAACAGGGGTTCCATCAAATAATTCGTATTATTTGAGCTGGTTAAAATACTACTGAGCCAAAGCTAATTAAACTTTTGTGGGCCACCTCTAGAGCTTCCTTCACAGAATAAAAAAGAAGCACGTAAATCAGTTTTACCACTGCTATAACTGCGCGGCCGTACTCGAGCTGAGCGGTCTCGTACGTAACGATGGTAAAAGACAGTGTGACCTTGATTCCTTGGAAGATAGAGTGGCCCTTGGAAGATTAGTATGGGACGCTACTTGCGTTGATATTTGCACCGTCTCATCTTCCAGGTACGCAAAATCAGGCCGGTACTGTGGCTTAATCTACAGAAGGTCTCAAAAAGCGCAAATATAGTAGCTTAGACAATCGGTACATATTTGGGGTTTTTGATGGGGTCGAAACTTTAGAACCGTGAGGGAAAGGTAAAATGTTTTTAAAGAATTATGTACACGTCTGGTCGTAAGATATCCAACGCGGCAATGCAGCCATCATTTTTGGGAACGACGCCCGCGGGCAGTAGTCTAATTAGTGTATTTTATATGTTCATTTTAATTTAGTTAAGATTATAAAGATTCCTAATAATTATGTATGATTCTATTGTGTCATTAATTAGCTTGCGTTGTAAGGTATAAATATTTATATTTATATACATATAAGTACAAAAGTACAAAAAGTATGTACTGACGCGGCTAACACTTCGTCTTGGAAAAGGTACTATAATTATCTTCGACAATGAAAATTAATAATTTGTATTGAATTCAGTCTTAACTCCTAATTTTTTTTCAAGTGTTCAAATTTGTCTTCACGCAATTTTTTAGAGGGTTTCTTCTTTATATAATCAAAAATCAAATCAAAGCCGTGTACATTTTGTACTCAGTCACTGCATACAATGTGGTCAGTGCAAGGGACAGCCCGGATTCGGCACTCTTGTTCAACAACCATAAAATTAGCATTCGGCCGGCTAGTAACATTTTCATCCGAACACATGTTGTGAAACCACCTGAATTATTCGACCGCAGTTCTTGAGAAACCAGAATACGTCTTTTAATCGAAGGATAAGAAGGTTTACATTATTTAGAGAAGCGAGAAAAAGCTAAGAAAATAGCTGTATTTTGGTTGATCAATACATTTACAGGCGTAAGCGATTTGCTTACTGAATTAAACAAAATACAAGTACAAAATTCATTTATTTTTACATAGGTAAAGGTAGCACGTTTTTTTATGATACTGGGTGACGAGACGGGCGAAGTCGCTCGCCTGATGGCTCTTCACGCTTGCCCATAACAGCTCAACGCCACTCAGAATTTTGAACTTCAACAGTTCAAAACCCTGGATGGCAATGCACTGCGCTTGTCACCCCGAGATATAAGATGTCAAATCTCTGTGTGCCCTGTAATTTCGCTGGAAACATTGCCCTTCAATCCGGAACGCAGTAGTGTTTGCACACTACTGCTTGGCGGTTGAATATTTGGCAAAGGTGTGGTACTTCCCCAGGCGGAAAGAGTCCTACCACTACAAAAATACGTAATACGATTTAAAATCTCTGTCTGCTTAGCGTGCGCTGTGTTGCAGTGTCTTCCCCAAAACTGGGAACAGTAACAAACAATATACAGTAACAGATAATAAACAGGTTTAAAACAAATAACTTAGTAAAAATTACTAATAACTTAGTAGGCTCACATGAATATTACAATACAAATATGAATTTAAAACGTAAAACCCCCGACAAATAAAACTATCCTTTATACGACTCATTACCTACGTGTACATTGTCTGCTCAATCCATTGTAAGAAGAGATACTTTTTTTAACATTTTATTATATCAAAATAAGTAGGTAAATTAAATATTATTAAAGTTTTTGGTAATAAATTTGTATTGCGCAAAAAATCCGGATTAATTATGAAAAAATATTTTAATTAAACATAGTCAAGAACCACGTCAATTAAACATGCTTTCAAGAAACCTCATTAAAATCAATCCAGTTGTTTCGGACAAAGTATAAATAATTCTGAGAAATAGACTGAGGCACAACTTTCAATACCTTATTCTTTCAGTCGTGGGGAACGTATTTGGATAAAAATTCGCTTTTTCTGAAAGGACCCCACACTGTGACTTTTTTCCATAAAGTATATTCAGTATAATAGCCGACAGAAGAATAAAACCGCGAGCGCTACTCATCATATTTTTATCTATTTATTTTATTGCTAAAGGTGATGAAACGAAATCTTTACCTAGAGCAGTAACATAACAGAAACTAAAATATCACTTGCACATCTTGCAATATTTTTGCCGTCGAATGCCGCGTAATTTAAGGACGTACATATTACGTGTAGCTTGCAATAAAATTATTAATATTACGAGGGTAGCAGAGAGTCGACGCAGCAGTTGTGCAACCACCATTAAATTGGAACTTGCCTCACTTCCCGAACTGGCACCTTACTGAATTACACCGTCATTACGCTTGTGGTACAGTGTGAACCAGTACTAGAACTCTCTTACATAATAAACTTGTCAAACGTTCATCCTTACAAAATAACTAAAAACATAGTAGTTACGCGCTCTGTGCTTGAAATTTACTCAATTAAACACTGGCTAAGTAGATAAGGTTAAGTATATATTATGGAGCCGAACCTTTAAAAATAAACTAAACTAAACCTGACTTATAAAAAAGGGGATGTCCAAAGGTCAAGGGATACTGTATCACTTGAGGACAGTAAGAAAATCTTTTCCTAGAATCATTTAAAAAGCGATGGGGTTTGAATACTGAGTCCAAACTTTACTTTGTACCTACGCTAGATTACAGGATCAAAATACGATTAAAATTTTAATGGATATTGATTGTTTAAAGTGGTACATTCACTAATAGGTAAAATTAAAAAAAATATGAGGAATGATTGATCTATTTTAAACGACGCGTGAAATAGATTTCAAGTACGAATTTTTAATCATCATCAATAATTTACAAAAATGGTATGTCGTGTATTTTGTTTTGGAAAACACAAGTCAACTTCTATAAACTTCTCGCTGACGTGAGTATCACACGAGGCATCAACGAGATAACAAAATGTATCTATTTATATTATATAGATAAATAAAAATTAAATTATGTTCGTTGGTAAGCGTAAGCGCATAAGTTGAGAACAGCTAGACCAATTTGTCAATTTTTTATTTCTTTTTCAAATGTTCGTAATAGTACAAATTCGGTTTTTATGGAAAGAAAAATTATATTTTTTTCCCGGAAAACACAAATTTGGGTTTTTTTTTTTTTTCTATGAGATTGTGTATGAACTCAAGCCTATAACTCATACAATTGCAATTTTGACAGGACAACGTCTACTGAATAAATAGTTTAAATCTTAAATATAAAAATCTCGTGTCACGGTGTTTGTGGTCGAAACGGCACGACCGATTTTTATGAAATTTTCTATATACTCGTATATTTGGTAGGTATGAGAATAGGTCGTAAAGTAATTTTAATCATCATAATCATCACAATTTTTCTTCACCACGTGGGTGAAATCGCAGGAAGCTAGTCGGATTATAAAATTCTGAAATATAATCGTTAAAAGTTTGTGGTTGGATAAGGAAAGCATGCTCTCTCCCTTTCCAGTAAATTGAGTGTAAGTATGGAGTTTGTATGGCGTACTTACCAGTGATGTCATTTGAAAGTATATAGCTTTCTCTGTCTAGCAAAACATCACAGTGCTTATATATATAGTTTATATAATTTTGAAGTTATTTTAATTTGGTTTTCGGTGATTAGATTGATTTATGATCAGCTTTTAAGACATTAAAACAATCAGTTCGGTACCTAGCCTATTGTATAAAAGAGTGCGTCGTAAGTCTTTGGCACTGAATGTATTTTTTTATGATACTGAGTGACGAGACGAGCGAAGTCATTCACCTGATGCCTCTTCACGCTTGCCCATAACAGATCAACGCCACTCAGAATTTTGAATTTCAACAGTTCAAAACCCTAGATGGCATTGCACTGCGCTCGTCACCCCGAGATATAAGACGTCAAATCTCTGTGTGCCCAGTAATTCCGCTGGAAAAATTGCCCTTCAATCCGGAACACAGTGGTGTTTGTTCACTACTGCTTTGCGGTTGAATAACAGGCAAAGGTGTGGTACTTTCCCAGGCGGACCCCTGCAAAGAGTCCTACCACTACAAAAATGATGATTTACATTTACATGATATATCGATAATCGATATTGCATTCATAAACAAAGACCATGGCAGTGCACCCCTCAACAGAATAATGTCAAATAAGCAGCCTCAGTCCTCCGTTATTGTTCATCCAACAGTAATTACGCGAATTCTAAAACAACTTGGAATTCAAATGCTCTCTAATTGGCAGTTTTAATCTACTAACTTTTGTACAGAATTCGCCAAAAGTACGAAACTTGTCGTGGTCGGTGGAGAAACGAATCAAAACCTTCTAACTGGAAATTTATAAATTTATTTTGCCAAATTATGATGACTGAAGGGAATAATTTTGTTAATTTATATTCTGGATCGCTTTTATAGTATTTGGAATGTGATAATTCTTGTTTTAGTGAAGTTTTTGGTGACTAATTATTGTGTGTTTTTGATTGATATTTAAAAACATTAGTAAATGGATATTCTGTTCTGCTAAGTACGAAGCAGGTTGCTGCGGATATGATGATATGTTGACGTGATCTCACTTTTCTAATTGCGTACCTAATTTCACTCGTTAACATTAAACCTCTCCTAACCTAAATACAGATTAATTTTATTGTTATTGTATTCTAATTCATAATTTATATTGTATTTTTTTTATTGTATGACTCGTTACACGCCTTGGCGTAGCTATAAGTGTAACGAGTATTTGTCTATAAATAAATAAATAAATTCCCCAAAACACGAGCAAAGCTTGCTTGTTGCGGATTTCTTGTCTATTGAGGATTTTTATTGAGTAAAAATATATTTATTTGATTCGTAACGTAAATTTTGCCTAGTTTAATTTAAGGACTCAATGCCTTAAATGTGTAACTCACTATAACTTGATTATTTTATTAATTTTTTGTTCATGGCAGAGAGAAATTTTCAAGTTTTGACGAATCAAAGTTTTATGAGCAAGGAGTTATCGTCGACGGAACACTAAACACAGAACTACAAACGCTAACTAAAAAGCGTAAAATAAAACGAGCGTTACTCTGTCAATTTATTGCACTCTGTAGAACTACTGCGGCACATTTTATTTGCTGACAGAAGCGAAATTTGCGTCAGGCTAAGTGCCAAATTTAAAACATTGGAAGTATACCACGGAAGGTTTTTCGCTAATTGGTAGCGCACCAAGGATTGTTAAAGATAAAATATGCGATGCGGACTGTTTTTGTTTACATTTTGATTGATTGCTTCATTACTCTCGATAGTGATAGAGTAGAGTTTTGACGTTGTGCGGGCGCTATCAGACTGCGATACAATCTTCAATTTACTAATGACGTATCGTTTTGAATAAATACAGGCTATGATATTTTTGTATATATGTATTTATTCAGTAGTTTGACAACAGGTAGTTAAGAAATCTATACTATCTATACTAATATTATAAAGAGGAAAGATTTGATTGTTTGCATTGAATAGGCTCCAAAACTACTGAACCGATTTGAAAAATTATTTCACTGTTGGGAAGCTACACTATCCCCGGATGACACAGGCTATACTATATTTTGTAGCGAGGCCGAAGGCCGAGCTTACACCCGTGCAAAGCCGGGGCGGACGGCTAGTAATTATATAAAAGGAAGGTTAAACCTGTTAGGCTTATAGACCAAAAACTCTCATTGCGATGCAGATCAAAAATCGCAAATATAGTCCACAATGCGTTGTGATATTTTCAAACAGCCACAATGCGAAATTAGTGTTATGGCACTAACAAAAAATCGTTGTGGAAAGACCACATCGCGAAATTCGTGTTGTGGCTTTTATGATAATTCAACCACAAAGTGTTGTAAAAAATACACCTTTGTGGTAGCATTCACTAGGGCTTAGAACGCGTCATGGCAAATATATTAAAGTTTCGATACAAATTTCGCTATATGGTCAATCTGTCTTTTCCACAGCTCGTCATGGGCGTTTTAGTATCATAACGCGAATTTCACATCGTGTATGTTTATTAGTCGAACATCGTTTTTAGTACCGTAGTTGCCTTATTTAGGACTGAGATTCGCGTTGCCTTGTATCTTTTCGAGTATTAAATAAAAATTAAGTTCAAATTACATAAATATTTTTTTACGAAAATATGAAAGGAAAATTCTCGAATAAACTTAATGATTATTATCGGTAGAGGTTGAAGCCGTACTTAAAAATATGATGGCTTGTTTCTAGGTGAAATTTTCCAGACTCGACTCTACATTTTTAAGAGAAATTGTAATATGTACTAGTTTACATCTCTGTATAAGTAGCAGATCCTGCGTTGGTACGAAACCTGATTTGTTCTGCGGCAGCGACGGCCGACTGGCCAGCCACGCAACGCAACTGCCCAACCACCATAAAATTGGAACTGGGCGCCGGACGCGAAATGAACTGACACATCGCATGGAAACAATACGTTTAACTAGTTCACAATCAGTTAACTTGCGTTTTCAAATTGTGATGAAATAAAACTACAAAATATGTAGAATACTTAAATCTGGTATTTTTATTCATCATTCATCATCATTTCACTCTATCATGTTGCCATTGCTGAGACACAGGCCTTCTCTCAGAGAGAGAGACAGAGAATGCCCAGGGTTATAAGTTTAACGTGTGTATATGTGTGTTTGTGTATCTGTGTCTACATGTGGCATCGTAGGTCCCAAACGGCTGAACTGATTTTGATTTAATTATTTCTTTGAAAGGTGACTTGTTGAAAGTAGAGTGTTCTTGGCTATATGATTTAAGGAAATATAATAGGTCGGGGAAAAAGTCTTTTCGTATTTTGTATGTATAAGGTTGTAGTAAAAATCTCATCCGTTGTACTGTTTGTATCTGGCTGGTTACCATTAAAAATATTACATTTTAAAAAAGGAATACAAAAAGTAAAAAGCAATTTCCCGCCATTTTTCAATTGTTTTTTTGTTTGATAAAATGAGTGAATCTAACGAAGAAATTCGATATATTGTGAAATTTTATTACAAAAAAGGGAAAACTGCGACACAAGCCGCGAAAAAAATTTGTGACGTTTATGGACCTAATGCAGTGTCATCAAGAGTAGCACAATGTTGGTTCAAGCGTTTTCAGTCCGGGAATTTTGATGTCAAAGATGCAGCTCGCTCTGGTCGCCCTGTTACGGATAAAGTAGATGCCATTTCTGAAAAAGTGGACCAAGATCGGCATATTAATAGTTACGACGTAGCTGAAGAACTGGGGATTGACCACAAAACAGTTTTGACCCATTTGAAAAAAACTGGGTATACAAAAAAACTCGATATTTGGGTGCCACACAAGCTCACTGAAAGAAACCAAATGAATCGTGTACTCATTTGCGACTCTCTATTGAAACGTAAAGAAACCGAACCGTTTTTGAAAAGATTGATCACTGGTGATGAAAAATGGATCACCTACGACAAGAATGTGCGCAAACGATCATGGTCAAAGGGCAGTGAAGCACCACAGACTGTAGCGAAACCCGGATTAACACGTAATAAGGTGATGCTGTGTGTATGGTGGGATTGGCAGGGCATCGTTCATTATGAGCTTTTACCGCCGGGCAAAACCATCGATTCGGATCTCTACTGCCAACAGCAGATGAGACTTTTAGGGTATTATTACTCCTATTATTAAAACAATTTATTTTGCGGAATCGAAAACATCTATTTTTCACCTCTTGACAGATCTCTTATAAAACAAAACACAACTCTATTGAAATAAAATAATAAAGGCGACCGCGAAGGTCGCACTGGTGAAAAAGAGTTCCGCCACACCACCCCCCCACGGAGAAAGGAAGAATAAGCTGAAAAATTTATAAATACATAAGATAATCACATATCTAAAATATTTCTAAACTTCACCCTCCTCCCGGACCGGGTGATGACAGGAGCTGGTGTAGGTGCAGGGACCAACGCAGGCGTGAAACTGCTAGCTGGAGTTGGCGCAGGCGGCACAATTGGTTCACAATTGCCAAACGCCGAATCCAAATGGGCAGGCTTAACGCGATCTATGCTAACTGTACGTTCCCTTCCATTAATATCGAGAGTGATCGTTTTGTCTCTTCGCCCGATGATACGATGAGGACCGGAATAAGGCGGCTGCAACGGCCTTCGCACTGAATCATCGCGTAGCATGGCATGCGACGCCTTAACTAAATCTTTAAATATGAAAGTCGATGGCTGGGCGTGGCGTGTAGCAAGGACAGGACGGAGAGCTTCCATATATTTGCGCAGCTCACGGACGAAATCTACAACGTCACTTGGGCTCTGCGATGTTATTGGAGGTATGACGAGTTCTCCAGGCAAGCGAAGAGTCTCTCCATAAACGAGCTCTGCAGAAGATGCCTTCAAATCTTCTTTGAGCGCCGTTCGCATCCCTAATAAAACTAACGGCAAAGCTCTTACCCATGTGTCATTATGACACATCAAAGATGCTTTAAGCTGCCGATGCATGCGTTCCACCATACCATTTGCGCAAGGATGGTAACTAGTCGTGCGCACCCGTTTGGTACCACATACATCCATTAGACGGCGAAACAACACAGATTCAAACTGCCGGCCCTGGTCGGTTGTCAAAATGTTTGGTACCCCAAAACGGGAAACCCAACCAGTTACGAATGTATCTGCTACCTCTTCTGCTGTGATTGATGACATAGGCCATACTTCAGGCCACCGTGTGTATCTATCAATCGCAGTCAGGCAATAATTGTACCCTTTCGAGTGAGGAAGTGGTCCAATAATGTCTAAATGCACCGACCTAAATCTGTTTGACGGTAATTTAAACTCTCCAAGTGGCGAATTAATATGTCGAGTTACTTTACTGAGTTGACAGCGTAAACAAGTTCGAGCCCATTCACGGCAATTTGCGTTTACTTGAGGCCATACATAACGCTCAGTTACCAAGCGAGTGGTTGCCCGCGCGCCAGGGTGACTGAGGTTGTGACACCTGTCGAATGCAGCTCGACGGAATGCTGGTGTCAGGTATGGACGTGGTCGCTCAGTTGAAGTATCACAAATTACTGTGATATTTGTGCCAGGGATGAGGATGGGTTCGAGCTTCAAAGACGAATTCCCACGCATACTAGCTAGCTCCTCATCCGATTCTTGCGATAACGCGAGTGCAGCAAAATCCTCTTCAAGAGAAATAGACTCAACGCGCGACATGGCATCAGCTACGATGTTATCAACCCCTTTAATATACACTACATCAGTAGTAAACTGGCTGATGAAAGACAGCTGGTTTAATTGGATAGGCGGCAATTTCTCACGTCGTTGTACAAAAGCGTATATTAGCGGCTTATGGTCAGTGTAGATAGTGACGTGTTGTACCTCCAACAGGTGCCTGAAGTGTTGAACACTCTCGTACACCGCAAGGAGTTCCCGATAGTACGCCGGCCACTGAGCCTGTTTAGCAGTCAGCTTTTTACTAAAATAGGCTAGTGGCTGCCAATCATCATTATCGACGCGCTGTTGTAGGCAAGAACCAACGTGCGTTCCTGAAGCGTCAGTAAACAACCCAACCTCAGCACTGTTATTTGGGTGTGCTAAAATTGTAGCGGACGTCAAGCTTTTCTTGCATTCTTCAAAGCACTTTTCTAGCTCAGGAGTCCACACAAAAGGTTTATTGCCTTTGCCTTGAATAGCAGTGATTGCTTCAATTAACGGCGCTTGGTACTTAGCCGTACTTGGCAAAAACCGGCGGTAGTAATTGACCATGCCTATGAATCTGCGCATACCCTGAACTGTCTTTGGGGGCGGGTAATCCACCAGAGAACGAATTCTGTCCTCGGGAGGACGCGTGCCCGCAGCATTGACTCGATGCCCAAGGAAAGATACTTCTGCGGCACCAAATACGGACTTGGCTGTATTAATCACAACGCCATAGTCGTGCAATCGCTGGAACAAGATTTCCAGATGCTGCGCATGCGCTATTTGGTCTTTTGAGTAAACCAAAATGTCATCAACATAGACATAGCAAAAATCTAAGCCACGGACTACTTCATCGATAAATCTCTGAAAAGTCTGCCCAGCATTACGCAAACCAAAAGTCATATACAGAAATTCATATAATCCAAATGGAGTAGTTATCGCTGTCTTGCACACGTCGCCTGGATTCACCGGTATCTGTTGATAGGCCTTGACCAAGTCTATAGTACTAAAAACGGTACAGCCAGACAAGTTGTGCGCATAATCACCTATGTATCGGACAGGGTAGCGATCAGGAATCGTTCGGGCGTTTAATGCACGATAATCACCGCAAGGACGCCACGTTGAGTCCTTTTTAGGTGCGAGATGCAGAGGCGATGACCAAGAGCTATCAGATGGTCGGCAAGTACCAGCTCGGACCATATCTTCGAACTCTTTCTTTGCAATGCCCAGTTTTAATGGTGCCAACCGACGCGGTCTAGATGTCACAGGGGGACCGTCGGTAGTGTTTATATAATGTACGGTGCTGTGTTTAATAATTCTAGGTGCACCAGGTGGTCGCGTTATACTTGGGTATTTCTCCAAGATCGCTGTGAATGGCGAGTCAGGAAGAGATACTACCTTCACACTTTGCTGTTCCGCGGTATAAAGGTCCGCGGACGAAATAAGCCCAGTTTTACTATCGCACAGCTTACCTTTTGAGCAATCGGGTAAAAGCTGGTAATGCGACAAAAAATCTACGCCAATAATACCACTTTCCACATCCGCCACGACAAAGTTCCAGGTGAAATCCCGTCGTAGCCCTAAATTTAAGTTCAACTGTACCAGTCCATATGTGATAATCTTACTGCCATTAGCTGCAACTAAACTATATGATAATGGCTGAAGCGTACGTCCTTTTATAAAGCTACGAGGAACGCAACAAATATCCGAACCAGTGTCCACCAAAAATTTCCGGTTGGATCTCCGGTCGGTCACGAAAAGGCGGCGACTAGCTGGCGAGCAACTGGATGTCGCCTTTAACAGTTGCTGTTTTGGTTTCCCTGATCACTAGGCGGGGAACCGGACCACTTACATGGAGGCACACATTTACGTGCTTTTGTCGCAAAACGGTCATGATAAAAGCACAAATCATAGTTACGTGAACGTGATCGGCTGCGACTACGATTACGGTTACGATTGAAGTCACGACTACGCGTACCAACATGCGAGCTGCAACCAGCAGAGGAAAGTGACGCTACTAAACGGGTCAATTCATCAACTTTTTTAGTCAGCTCCTGTACAAGATCAGTATTCGAGTTAGGCGAAACCGTACATACCTCCAATGAAGTTGATTGAGCGTTAATTTCAGCCAAATTGTCCGCTAGTTCGCTTAGCTCAGCCAACGATTCTAATCGTTGAGCAGCCAAGACAGTTTGAAGATATCGTGGCAACCTGCTCATCCAAATTGTCTTCAGAATATCCTCCGGAAATGCTGCACCGGCTAACGATCTCAGATGACGCAGAAAAAACGACGGCTTTTGATCGCCGATCTGCTCCTTCTCTAGAAGACGGCGTATTTTCTGCTCCCGAGAATCTGAGAACCTAGATATTATTGCGTTGCGCAATTTCGTGTAGGGTTGCTCCCTCGGAGGTTGGATTATGAAATCCTCTACTTCGCGAGTACAATTGGTATCGAGGTGCGCAACTGCGTAATTAAACTTCGTGATTTCTTGGCTAATATTATTGATGGAAAATTGCGCCTCTAAACTCGCAAACCATAGGGCCGGGCGATCTCTACAAAATGGAGGGGTACGTATAGATACTCTGTTAATCATTACCTTCTCCGTACCGCCTGTGCCAGATCTGCTGTCACTGCTTGACATTTCACGTCCACCCGTACCCGCGGAAGCTGGTTTGAAGTCTTCCTGCTCACTGTCACTCATGACGTGTGCTGTCATGAAAAACCATGCTAAGAGAAAAACAAAATTCAAAAACAAAAACTGAAAACAAAAGAAACGTGGGAGTGTGGTGTGCGAATGCCCTACAAAAAACTTTGGTATAAAAATAACTTAAAAATATGTACAAAAATTCACCAAAATAAAATAAAATTAAATACACACACAAAAACACACAACAATATAAATCACACTTAGTCTTTTTAGTCCACACTGGTTCTTCCAAAAGATACTTCGACTTTAGTCTTGACGCGCTCCATGCGATTGTTGCCAGCAGTCAGCAGCACAGCTCTCGTAGTCGAATTCACCACTTCTTTTTCTACGTTTTCGTATTCTCGTCGACGAACAATCAGACGACCGTGGTCGCTTCACTCGTACCACCAAAGAAAGTACTCGTACCTATTTGCGTACCTTTGCTCTTCTTGTGTTCGAATCGTCTTAATTTATGTTGTGTTCGTATCGGGGTCACCAATTTAGGGTATTATTACTCCTATTATTAAAACAATTTATTTTGCGGAATCGAAAACATCTATTTTTCACCTCTTGACAGATCTCTTATAAAACAAAACACAACTCTATTGAAATAAAATAATAAAGGCGACCGCGAAGGTCGCACTGGTGAAAAAGAGTTCCGCCACAGACTCAAACAAGAAATTGAGAAAAAACGGCCGGAATTGATCAACAGAAAGAGTGTGGTCTTTCATCATGATAACGCCAGACCGCACACATCTTTGGCCACTCAGCAAAAATTTAGAGAGCTTGGTTGGGAAGTGTTAATGCATCCACCATATAGCCCTGACCTTGCACCCTCAGATTTCCACCTGTTTCGATCTCTTCAGAATTCTTTGGGTAGTGTTAGATTAACATCAAGAGAGGACTGTTAAAACTACTTGTTGCATTTTTTTGATCAGAAGTCCCAAAAATTCTACAGCAACGGGATCATGTCACTACCTACAAGATGGCAACAAGTTATCGAACAAAATGGCACATATATATTATAATTAAATGTAATTAAACTTGAAAAAAATATGTCTTGAATTTGTTTAAAAAATACGAAGAAACTTTTTCCCCGACCTTATATGTTTCGTCGTTTGAAGATTAGCAGCTTTTTAAACAGGGGATAAAAATATTATACTCGTAATTTGAAGGAAATATTGCACCTCTAAGGATTGAAAATTAGGGTATGAGTCCCGTTTATTCAACTTCCTGTAAATTTGGATATTATTGTTTGTAAAACTGTATTAATTATTAGTTATTATATAACATTTGAAACTCTACAAGCAATGATGTAAGTGCTGCCATCTATCATACAGCTACCGTCGACATCATTTTCATGTCTACGGTTGGCACGCAGCCAAGCACGTGCTGATTTTATCCTTGTTTAGTGCAGCTTCCTGTCAGTAGTAAATTGATACAATCGACTTGAAATTACTATTAAATTTAATTAACTAAATATTAATAAGTACTTAGTAAATTTATTTCCAACTCAATTTTATGTATATAGGTTCTTAATTCTGATAATAATCCTTGAACCATTATCTAAACTAATAGCAATATAAAAACACTTCTTAAAGACAACTATGGCTGTAAATGTATAAATTAGTTGTGAAGTTATTTTTTGTCGACATGGTGCACAATAAAGTTTTTTTTTTTCAAGTGTCTTCAAAACTGTACCTAGTCCTACATGTACAAACTTAAAATTAGATTGGCTAATGTTTCTGTAATGACTGTTAAAATAGAGATTGAAAATCCTAACCAAAGCTATTGCTGAAACCACAAACCAAACTGTGTATATGTTGTTTGGTTGATAAAAAAAAAACACTGAATTAATTTCGATAAAACTTAATGGAGGATAACCACCTTTGAAGGGCCTACCAAACAAAAAAAAGATTCATCAAAATCAATTCATAATAGACTTGTGACCTAGTTTTTATTTAATATCTCTGATGATCTGATGATAAATAGAGCCCATCAATAAAAACAAAATAAAAATTTGATCAATATCCCAGAAATTGATCAGCTAATTTAAATATTTTTTTACGTATATGTATTGTATATAATTACATGCTTTGCTAAGTCTCATTTTTGTAATAAATGAAACATTAAAGCACAACCCTGTTGGTGGAGTGGTCGCGTAACAAACATTAAAAAAAACATATAGCCGAATTTATAACCTCCTCCTTTTTAGAAGTCTCCTCAAAATAGTCGAACGGACAATGTGCAATCACTCGGGGCCTGATAACTTTTCACGCTTCAGTGCTTTATTTTTTACCCGTGCTGCCATCTAGCGTACGGCTGCCGTCAACACTCAGCCGCTGGCAGCTCGCCAACCACGTTAGCTACATCCAAAGCTTCTCCCGGCCAGTCGTCGATCGACACGTAAATATTGAATAATCATGTAACAGCTCGACTGAACGGTTACGTGGCATTTTATGCAACTTAGATTTGATTTGAGTGGCTTGTTTTGGTTGTTAGTTTTAGAATCAAACCCTTATTAATGAACACGGAGTAGTCTTGGAATAGTTACACATTGTTTTTTTTTTCTCTTTCAAATTTTGAACCCGATCGAAAAAGCCAAAAGAAAAGACGCAGTAAGTGTTCCCAGGATACTCTACGTTTATTAATGAGGGTAAAAAAGTGTTTTGTGATTAGCGTTAATTTAAGGTTTTATAAAAACAACCATGGATGTCATTCACAGAAGGTTTATTTTGTTAGACAGATAATACAAAATCTTAAGATGAAATGAGTTCCAATCTATCCTATCTTCTTTTTTCTGACTACAATGTAAACTTCTTTAGATTGGTTCTAACCCAACCAGTGTACCTATGCACCAGTTGGTCAACCAGCAGCAAGATAGGTTAAAAAACGTATACTAAAATTAAAACATCTCGCGTAGGTAAGTCTGGTAGCTAGTATCCACATACTCATCAAGGTGATGAAGCTCCTACATTTAACTTTTTTCTACGACAAACCATTAAATAGTACTTACCTCCTGAAATATTATATCATACAAGAATATTTCAACAGATATAGGTTATATTCATTTAAGGCTAATTCATTTTTCGGTAAGGTTAATTTACTTTTTCCAAAAAATATAGGAACTAACTTTATTTTATTTTTCACAAGACACAAAGCTCCAGTGCGTAAATCAAAGTGATTACGAGCAAAAACCGCCACATTGTCAAGTGGGTTCGTTGTAAAAATCACGACGACGTGTGAAGAGGCATCGGCGGTTCGCTATAGAGTGGCGATCGCTTGTTTTTCCCACTTTCCAACGAGCATCGTGTAGAAAGATACAGTGATAAAGCTTTGTAAATTTGGCCGCAGATTTGTAGTGGTAGGACTCTTTTGGAGGGATCTGCCTGGGGAAGTACCACACCATTGCCAGTTATTCAACCGCCAAGCAGTAGTGTGTAAACACTACTGTGTTCCGGATTGAAGGGCAATGTTTCCAGCGTAATTACAGGGCACACAGAGATTTGACATCTTATATCTCAGGGTGACGAGCGCAGTGCATTGCCATCCAGGGTTTTGAACTGCTGAAGTTCAAAATTCTGAGTGGCATTGTGCTGTTATGGGCAAGCGTGAAGAGCCATCAGGCGAGCGATTTCGCTCGTCTCGTCACCCAATATCATGAAAAATATATATAAGATTCTATGAAATTAATCGTATGATGGACGCAGTTACAAAATTCAGTGCTGACAGAATTTGAAATTACAACAATATGGGCGAACACTGTCGTTGCTTTTAATAAACTAAATTCATCTTATGCAAGCCTCTCAAATTTTTCTTCTCTGCAATCGATTAAGCATGGGTTTTAAGTATTATTTCATACAGACTTCCAAATTTGACTAATCAGTCTTCAAAATGTTACATCTCGCTTCTCATCACATCGGATTTTTAATCTAATTTTATATTTTATCTCATCTCACTGATCATCTCATCTCACCTCACCTCACTTTTTTATCCTGGAAAAACATGAATCAGGCCCCGAAATTTTATTTCAGTTGAGATCAAGATTCGACCGAGTTGGAGATTTCAGTTCAGCAAGTCCACAACTAATTTTCCTTATTCTTGTGCTTATATATTATAACCACAAGTGTCCAAATAAACTAGCAAGTTTATCTATAAACATATGAGCCCAGAAAATTTACTGATGACTTGCAGAACATATGCAATGAAGCCCTAAGTTTCGACACTAAAATTCTTAGTTTTCTTTAGCTTTACAAGCCGTTATAGAGCAAGAGCCCGCGACGGCCAGCCGTTCGTTAAATAATAAAATCTAAAAGTTTCTCTGTGTATCTCCACTATACAGGTAAGAACGATCCCAGGCTAATTTGGAGAATAGAGAGTAGAAATCTTAACGTGCATTTGTTTTTTTCAATATACCTACGTGGTGCAGCTAGCACAAAAGCTCACAAAAGGTTAGATACTATGTTGATAACGATACTGCGCTTCGGGCCCGCCTCTTCGAGTACCCTCGCCTCTGATTCCATGCAACGGCCCTGTATTTTATGAGGTCAAGTGAGAGCCTCCACAAAAAACACGTACCGCGATAAATTACGCACTGACACATTCAGATTCGCCCATAATGTACAGGATAGTAATATATTGTTTTTTTTACGATTTTTAGCCGTATTGTTTTGCTGATAAACTTGCTGTGGAGTTTAGATTATTATCATTTTACTTAGACAATGTTTCCAGACAAATTATAAGGAATCAAGTCACAGGATGATGAGCACACTGTATAAATGTTGCCACGCAAGATTTGGAACTGAAAGTCAATATTCCGGATGACACTAAAATGCTATGTTCAAACAATATTCTTACGATCAGGCGAGCAACTTGTTAGCCTCGTAGCTTCAGTTGCATAACAATGAGAACCGACGCATATCTTCTGAAAATTGTAGCATATTTTCAAGGTTTTTTTTTCTTACCTGCGGTGCCGCTTTCATTGGGATGAACAGTCAATGTATTTTCAATTGCTCTAGAACTAAGCCCTTTAGTTTAGTGATAGCAAAAATATAAAGTGTTTTTTTAAAAACCTATCTGACTAACGACTCTGTAGTTTTCTTAAGGGTAACGAAGTCTGTGTATCACGTTTTTATGGTAAAGCTATTAAAAGTTATACCCGCTAATCACAATGATCAGCCTTGAGTTAAAGCTGCATAGACCTTCTTATGATTCTGCAGATCTTCGAAGTCCCTTGGCAATCACAGCCTTTTGTTTTCTGTGTCTTTCTTATGCATATTATCTGCCTATCATATGCTCACTGCTGCGACACAGGTCTTCTCTCAGCGAGAGAGGATGGGCCTTAGTCCACCATGATGTCCAGTACATATTGATGAATGTCATGTCTGATTTTTTTGAGATTCTTGGACATACCGGTTTTAATTTGATGTTTTCCTTTACCATTTTTGACCGATGGCATCAAAACTGCACAAAATTTTCTTAAGTACTTATTAATTAGGTCATTGGTGCAGGGCCAAAGATTGATCGTCAGATTGTAAAGTGCACATGCTTCCGTTTTGACACCATTTCACCTTTCTCATATTATTGGACTACTATTACAAGCACAAGTTTAAATTAGCCATAACATAACTGAATTTTTTATACTAGACTTACAAGATTTGTGTTTGTTTATAGTTTAGTATGAAAGTAACTTATAACCCACTAAGTATGGTTACCCAAATGCAGTCAAGATTAATTCTATTCCTACCTAACCATCATCCGCTGCAGATGTTGTACCACTGTTTCAATTTAAGGGGGCATGGCACAAGTTCCCGAGATGAACTTCGGGCGAACTTTGTTCTTAGTGACATTGTCAACTAATCTCTCAGTCAACAGCAGGAGCTCTACAAAGGCATCATAAATTTGGCTTTCGATGGAGAAAATGACGACAATTTAAATAAATGCATTCATCAAACTCAGTAAATGAAACCGCGATGAATATGTATTGGGATGATTCAAATGACACATACAGTTGAACATACTTTTGAAATATTCTGCCCGTAGTAATCTTAGTTAGTATTAATTACTTATTTATTAATAATCTTAATATTTTTAATCCAATCATTTCCCATGGGGCTGGAAACTCAACTCATTTTCAAAAATCTCTCTGGGCGACTGGTTAATACGACGCATGACCAAAATGCTGGCATGTTTATAGCTCAACGCATAAGCATTGCCATTCGGCGTGATAATGCTGACAGCACGCTGGGTACTCTGCCAACTGGTAGTGGGCTTGAGCATTTGGATTATCTTTAGACCTTCAACGGTCAATGGGCCATCTAACTGCTTTATAGTTATAGTGTCAGCTTGTATTTTGTTAAGGTAATAGAGGCACTTACCCACATAAAAAACTTTGCATGTATAAATAAATTATCTTTGTACCCATGTAAAGATAATATATAGTTTCATCACATCTGACCGAGAATCGATAACTGCTGCGGTAGACATGTTCTATCATGGAGACCACGACATAAATTATTCCAATGAAAAATATGTATTTGGTAATTTAAATATAATAAAACTCCCTGATAACGTTAAGCAATGTGAAATCAAAAGCTGGAAGATCGGGTTATGTGGCGTGTCTTGGAAAAGGCTGATTATGATGATAGAGATGTCACAGCAGCAGAATATTGCATACTTCTGATAAATAAGCATGTTACGACAGTAGATAAAAGATTGGTTATTTGTTATTTTGGTATATACAGTACAACAATTAAAAAAAAAAAACAGAATATCATTTGAGGTGATCGTTTTAACTCGCTAGTGCGTAGAATCCTGTATTAGGTTGCCTTAAAAATAAAATTCCGCGTTCAAAATGTGTTCAAAACACTATAGGCAGTACAGTAAATGTGTTCTGTCGGTACTTGGGTTAGAGTTTTATTTTCAGCGATAACCGTCGCAAAATACTAAGAAAGAGGATAGATCGTTTTGTCTGCACCTAACTTTAAACTGTTCGACCAACCACTGCATTCTTCACTCTTCCTGTGAACACCAGTGCAGTAACTGCGCCAAAATATCGGGAGCTCCTTCCACAATCTTACCACGGTAAATATCCCGTAAATAATCACATAACTGTAGTGAACAACCGTGATAGTTACTAGTTTTTTAACAATTTTTCAAACATGAAATATTGATATCAAGGCAAGTTAAGGTTGCCAGGAAGAGATCGCTTATAGCGATAAGGCCGCCAATTGTTTCACTAGTTTTTAAGTTGTTTTTTATGTTACCTACTATGTAAGTTCGTAATTTTTGGTGTAAATAATAAAGAGTTTTCTATCTATCTTTCTATCAAACTCGCAACACAAAAGTTGGCATGAACTTGGCAACAGACCTAACAGCATTATAGTATCTAGCAATTTTCGGTTGCTATTTAACATAATAAACAGGTAGCTATTTCAATTTCCATAGGCGCATAGCGTGCGAAATGCAAATTGCTGTCCGATACAACATCATATCAGTTGACGGCGCGTCGGCAGCAATGATTGAGTGAACGATAGTCTATAATACTCCCAATATATTAACAAATAGGCACCAAATTGTCAAATCAGAACCGTTTTAAATATACCTATATCAAAAAACGAGGGGATCCTCAATTCGGTTGTAATATTACTAATTAATATTTTTCAGAACTCCGTTATATGTGAACCGATTTGTTTTTTAGGGTTCCGTACCCAAACGGTATTTTTATTTTATTTGTTAGGTAATACTTTAAGATTGATTCCATAGAAATTATATTCGGTTTATTAAAATCGGTCCTGTAGTTTAGGTAAAGTTAGTTTAAAGTTTAGTAAAATTCGGTTACTTGGATGACAATGCTATGTCATTCATGTAACCACTGAAGTGAGAATTCATGTAACCGACATTGTGTATAATGCATCCCTACCATATTATAAATGTGTAGATCAAATACCTTCACACATGACTTCTAACTAAGTAGAAGCAATACCAGATATCGGTTTAACTTGCAAAAAAAATCCCGTTTGCGTGATTCAGGTAAAGTGTCGTATTTACCTATAATATACGCACTTTTCATATTTGTGAAACTACGATCCATTTACACTCATTATTTTAGGAATTATTGAATACCTTATTACGTTTTTAATAATATTATTCGTAAAGTTTAAGCAAATTTACAATTTTTTCGCAAAACATCGTTTTAGTACGCAATCTATTTTTAAACTATGGAACTACAAATCTGACGGCTGTCAGTTTGTTTGTTTGTCCGCGCACATCTTTTAAACTACTAGAAGGATTTCAAAGCAGTTTCCATGAATATGCTTATAAAATACCTGATTGAAACATAGGCTATATTAATTTATGATAATAAATAGTAAAAAAAATTTTTTTTTATAATTATTTATAACGCCATCTAGCTTATTTTATAGTAATGTTGTCGTAATGACAGACTTCTACTCGCAGACATGGTAGGTAGGAAGACTGAAGCGGCTGTTGCCATATAATCTATATGTAAATAAAAATATAGATATTCGCCAAAGAACCAGAGTCACCGACATAGCTATTAAAATCTGCAAGTTGAAGTGGCAATGGGCAGGCCACATCGCTCGAAGAACTGTTAACCGATGGGGAAGTAGGTAAGGTTCTTGAGTGGAGACCGCGAACCGGAAGACGCAGCGTAGGTAGGCCTCCCACTAGATGGACCGACGACATTGTGAGAGTCGCGGGCATCCAGTGGATGCAGATGGCAGGATGTCGTTCAGTGTGGAGGTTAAAGGGGGAGGCCTATGTTCAGCAGTGGACGTCTTCTGGCTGATGATGATGATGATGAAATAAAAACGAATAGCCGAAATGTATGTACCCGCATAACTTCCGATAGACTGCACCAAATAGTTTTTTTTGTGTTTGTTAGTCAGGACGGCCAACTACTTTTGAAGAGGTTTTACAGTTTATTATGGCGTAATTTAAAGTACGTTTATTTTTGTATTGACTTCTGACGTGCTAATATACCAAGTCGACGGAGATTAAAATGAATACATTTTTTTTGCCAGGATCAAACTTAACACCAATAACAGACACGCAAAGTAGGTGAACTCGCGGCATCTAATATGTTACTGATCTATGATTAGCAGCTATTTTGGATGTTATGGTGGTGAACGAAAGCGGTTTAGTTGTTGGAAGGGTCGAGGCGCAGAAGGCGGGCAAAAATTATTTAGACATCATTGATTGGCAGTCTTTACGCGGAGTAATGTTAAATAACAGCGATTAATTATAGATACTGCTCCATGCTTCCTACTTACTATTTACTAATAATTCAATAATAACGTTTGTCATGCATGACATTTCGCTTGACTTATACCAATTTTTTTTCCTTATTGGCTCCATGGCTCCACACTTCCAACGTATTTAACCAGTGAAAGTAATATATTATTTGCTTGAAATATATTTGAAACTATGGACATGTCGGGATACCTGTATCGAGTCAGATTAAAACTAGACTAAAATCATACTATGACGATAGTATGACAATCCGCATTAAAATGGAGAGCAATAAATCTACAATCATGTCATATGTGTAGGTATTATCTATAAAATATTCAGTATAAATAATCCGATGGATTTGTGCCTATTTAAAGTTCCGTTCGTGTTCGTTAGTGTAACATTTATATTTGGATATGTCAGTCTAATCGTCCACCCACTAATTACTTTGCGCTACGCGTACGAAGTCGCGGGCATTAGCTAGTTTCAAATAAAAATAGCATCAGTCTTGCGCCATTTTGTTTCGTCAAAAAAGGCAAATTTCAAATAAAGAAATGTAAAAAAATAAAAAAAAATATCATGATATTTAAAAAAAAAAATATATTTTTTTTGTGGCAAATTGTACTAAGATTAATGAAGATTACTATCTTGACATTACAAAATGGCGCTAGATCGATCCTTTTCTTATTTGAAACGAATTATATCTTGCAAATTTTGAAGTTGGTATAATAAATGGATGTTTATTTTTACAATGGACAAATGCCTAAGAAATTTACTTGGTTTAACTAAGCTAAAAAAACAACTAACACTAAATACCTAAACTATTTGGTCTATTATACAAAACTTATTACGAATTTCTGATAGGCCATTGAAAGTCTAACAGCAATCCGTAAATAAAATTGAAATGCTCAAGCCCATTAATTACCAGGTCTATGCTTGTGGATGGAGTATGTAACTGCGCCGAAATATTGGGAGCTTTATCCACCACCTTATCACTGTATATATCCCGTTAATAATCATATAACTGTAGTGAATGACCGTGATAGTTTAAAACGGTGTTTCAGAGTGACAGTTTAACAAACCTACAGCTGTGTAAATGCGCAGCCTCAAAGTTTTATCTGAAGATACGCACGTCTTTCCCCTTCTTTTACCACACTGTCACCAACTCTCTAACCTTTTAGTTATGAAAAAGTTATTAATCTCTTTCTGCCATGTCAGATCCAATCTTAACATTAACTTAGATTAATATCCCCACCTTAGCTTACTATAGCACGTGACATTATGTAGTGGTCAACTGTCTTCCGCATGAGATATGATCTGGCACACGCTACGTAGCTAATTTCGTGACGTCCATTCATTTGACCAGCACAATGCTGAATGGGCTACACGTGCATTTATTAAATCAAGTTATGAAGGAGGTGGGTGTGAGCTAATTTCATAGTCTTTGTTTGACATTTATCTTGAAAGACAGATGTAATTATTATCATTGATTAAAGATATTTGTTATATGTGTAAGATGTTTGTAGACATTTGAACGGCTAGGCCAATCTTAGCAACATTTCGCAGGACTTCCGGTATCGGTTTTCACTTAGCTATGACCAGATTGAAGTATAGGCTATGTTATTTTGCGAAAGGTAGGAGAAAAGGGTTAAAAGTTTATATGAAAATCTACGCGTACGAAGTCGCGGGCAACAGCCCTAGTTATTTAAATAAATATGGAATCTTAACTATATGCTAATAAATATTTCCCATGGTATATAACCACGACGGTTGTAGGCAATATAATACGTTATATTACGTAAAGTTTAATTTTCCGGCCATATTCTAAAGCCTTCTTAAGATTGTGGTGTTCTGTAAAGCCTATAGGATCACATGGTAGCATTATTAATACCTGTAAGATGTAGGGTATCAAGCTATACAAACCTATTATATTAGAGCAATTTATAATATTTCCTACTACCGATAAATTTTTAGTACAAAGTGTTTTATTAAAATTTGGAGCGGGTTCAGCCTCCTCACTATATTACAGCTCTGGTGCCGCACCAACACAGCATCGCACGATATGACTTGATTCTTGGACTAAAATGGTTACAATCTAGGCATCTATAAGTTGCGAGTGAATCGGTTTCTTCTAGGTAAGTGTATGGAGCAGTGTCGTAAACCGCATCAACGCCTAACATCGGGCGAGATGGTGGACAAAGGCAAGCCTCTTTTCTATTATCTTTCTTCATATTTTATCTTCCAATAGCGGAGAGCCACCATCAACTAATTAAGAGGCTCTCGCTAGAAGATTGTCAAGGGATATGTACAGAAAGCCATCATCAATGTCATCATCAACATGGCACCTGCCCTGACCACCAGCATCTTGAACCCCTGTTCCCGCTGATGGCACCCTAGGTATAAATTTTTGGGATGTATTACATTTATATTATTTTGAACAAATATTGCAAAAATATATGCCTACGAAGCAATTAAATGACTGGAATTAAAGTAAATAGAATATTTTTATCAAAAAAAGTGCGGAAACTGAGAATAGAGACCACGTGTTAAAAAATCTGTTAAAAGCGATGGTGCCCGGGCGGTAGTATGTGCGCTTTATAATCTGACGGCACGTGGTTCGATTCTCAGCCTTTTATCAATTATTTATTTAGTACTTAAATCAAAGATGTGCAGTTTCAATGGCATCGCTCAAAAACTTTTTTTTTATCGTGAATAAGTCCGCTTTCGACCACTAACTCGCCTGTTGGTATGCGATGATGTGGTCGAAGATGAAGCACGCAGAATTAGAAGATACCTATTCACTCTTGGCTTGAAAAGGCCCAGATTATATCTCGTGAAGGAATAATAATTATATAACATTACGGTGAAGGAACACCGTGAGGAAACCGGTATGTCCAAGAACCTTAAAAAGTTGAAAGTCATCATTATATACATTCACCAACATGTACTGGGCGAATGTGGTGGATTAAGGCCCATCCTTTCTCTCTCTTAACGAATGCCTGTGTCCAAGCAATGGGAACATGATATGCTGATAATGTAAAAAACAACATCATTACCATACGTTGCATTAGAAATAATAATACAAGTATCAAAAATGTATACTCACGAGAAGCAAATTCGTAAATCACTCCCCAAAATAATCAATACCAAAATCAACCTGAGCCGAGTCTAGACAACAGATATCTCCAAGTGTTCGAGTCAAATAGTCTGAGTGACTTTAATTCATCGTAGAGGAGTCGCCATCTGGGATTACTTGGAGCCATCACAAGATGGTACCGTGCAGCCGACATAGCTGCATAACTGAGTGAGGGAGCCACTAACCCATTCCTAAGCAAAGCTGATAGCGTTCCGTAGAACAATTTAGTTCCCTCATTTGGCCAACTATACAAATAAGTTGGTCGCGCTATACTGACGTCGAACCTTTGATAGGAACTTGTTGGTTAGTTCGGAAATTGGGATGGCAGAGATGAACTTGCGCACGTGTGCACGTCGCCTTATGTTTGGATATCAGTTAGGTTAATTTGTTATTCTTGGCAAGTAAGTTGGTGGTCGCGTTTTGGAATCTGTGGTAACTGAAATGTCTGATATTTATACCTCCTTACGTAATTTTTTGGTATGGTTTATCTTAGCAAGTTTCAAATTACTAATAATTGTCATTATAATGTAATATGATTACCCTAATTATGCTAAGGTTGCCTCAAAGAGATCGAACTTAGCGATAAGGCCGCCGATTGTTGCACTAGTATTTTTTAAGCTTTTTAGGGTTCCGTACTTCCGTTGAGGTGCTTTTTAGGTCAGCCATAAACAGCAACTTAAGCATACACCAATTTGATTTAATACGACTGGTATAATCTTAAAGCTTCCTAAGCTACGCTAAAATATTACCCGAGACAATAATAAACACTGTCAACACATAATATGGATTTTAAAACATATTTAAAGATTCATAACGCTAAGCTTTTCGCTTCTCCGAGTCGTAAACTTCACTGTTACGCGTGAGATCAGAGATAGATGATTTTTCAAGAAAACCAACAATAAATTCATTCGAAAGATATATACTTTAATATTCGAATGTACGTTTTCCCCATTTAAGCACCGATTCCAAATCCTGCCATACAATATTCATTTAATATTCGAATCTATTTTCCTCCATTTGAGCACCAATTCCAAATCCTAAGAAAACCAATAAATACAATTCAATTCGAATGTTCGTTTGAATGTTACGCATGGTAATTTTTTCAGTATGGTAAATTTGGAAGGATCGCGCTGTTTTAGCTTGCCAGATCTCAACTGAGTAAGGAATTAAAATATATAAGATAAATAGATTGCCATTGAGCTTGGTAATGTTGCCAGCATGCTGGGCATGCTGCCAACTGGCAGTGGGTTTGGGCAGACAAACTGATTTGTATAACAGGCCAAATATTGCTTTTTAGTGTTAGCTTATATTTTGTTATGTTAATTCAGTCACTTGCCAGCGTTTTTTTTTATTAATATAAGTTAATAATTATCTTTTTAATACTCTAGTCAGATTTAGAGTTTTAATGGTATGTACTTGTTAATTTTCTTGTCTGAATATTGATTTTATACTTACCCACCAATCCCATCATCAACATGCGAGTTGTAGATAAGCGCAAGTCTATATTGAATTTAATTAATAAATCTTTTATTGATGTAACCATAACTACACAATTAAATAAATAAATATTCGGGACATTTTTGCACACACGGTCATCTGACCCCAAACTCAGCAAAGCTTGTAATATGGTAGCCAGAGACTGATATACTTACTTATATATTTTTAAGTACATACACCCTTTTTTATTAATTAACTTCATTCAATTAGAGTTTTCTGTAGGAATTAAAAACCTGAGCCAGAAGATATAAAATATTCGAACAATTATTCGAGTGAATCATTTCATATCGCCCTTCACTAGTCTGAATATCGTTTCAGGTATATTATGTTACGAGTTACGAGGTTATCTTTGTGCGTGACGCTTACTCACACCTGGTGACATGGATATACCTTGCTTTGTGGTCTAATATTAAGTTTGAGTTGTTTATGGTTTTGCTTCACGTGTCACATGGGTAGTGTTTGCTTTGTTTGATCTTTGAATGTATGGCTTCACCTGCTTTTCGTTGCATGACTAAAGCTATTTAAATAAACGAACGTGTGTTAACATCCATGTCTTTTATGATTACAGAAGACATCACTTAAATTTAGCAATCGTGTCGCTTATATGCAATCTCTATGCTAAATTTAGAAATGGAAAAAATAGTGTATAGAAAATATAGTAAAACACTGTTTTAAACTATCACGGTTGTTCACTACAATTATATGATTATTTACGGGATATTTACCGTGGTAAGGTTGTGGAAAGAGCTCCCTATATTTCGGCGCAGTTACATGCACCATGATCACGGGAAGACAAGACAAAACTTCTTAGTCTTTTGCTACGCCGTAGCAATACTAGAAGAATGACTAGATTGGGGATTCGTTCATTATCTTTATCATCCTATTATATTCCCACTGCTGTGTCATATGCCTTTTCGATCAGAGAGAAAGAGAGGAGAGGATGGTTCCTAATTCACCATGCTGGCCCAGTGCATGTTGGTAAATGTAATCTTTGAATTTTGAGGTTCTTTGATGTACCGGGATCCTCATAACTGATCAGAGAGAGAGAGAGAGGAGAGGATGGTTCCTAATTCACCATGCTGGCCCAGTGCATGTTGGTAAATGTAGTCTTTGGATTTTGAGGTTCTTTGATGTACCGGGGTCCTCATAACTTTCCTTATGAATACAAGATACGTATAATATTTTTTTCAAATTCCATACAAAGTTCCATGTAGGAATTTCAAAATTTGTGTGGAATTCAAAACATAATTTACGCATATAATATTCATATTTCGCCCACATTATGGTAGTACAGTTTAGCAAATCTCTTAATTGTATATTTTAGTCCATTTCAAAAAACATATTTATTTTAAATTGTTTTGTGTTTTGACTTGTGTATATTGAAGAAATAAAATAAAGTCAAAATATTTAACTTTATTGACAGCACCAGTCCCGTCTGCTTTTTCCAAAAATATCAATAAAAACTCTAATGCTGTTAATAAAACTAAAATTACAAAGCAATATTTCAAACGTCCGAATAGCCAGTTCGATTGTTAATAACGCGAGTGGAGCTATTTCGGTGCCCATTTCAATTTAAGCACAGGGCTTGCAGAAACTTATCCAACTCCCAACTAAAGTTTACAAGAAACTCCATCCTTCCCAGCATTGTCTATTAAATGTACAAGATACACTTCTAGATACCGAGATGTTTTCGGAACGTTATACAATTCATTAATAGTTTGACTTGCTGTTTGCTTTGCGGATGTTGCTTTCGAGTTATTTGCAAAGATTCGACAATGTTGTAATGGAGAAGTGGATCAGTAATCGAGGTTGTTCGAAAACGGTCTGAACTATGGATACCACAGAAAAGAGAAGTAAATAGAACGGAAATGAGAAGGATACTCTGTCGCCAGGTATTGTGACAGATATGTGATTGAACATACTTATTTATGTTCACGCGTCGAACTCCGCGACACAGTTGCTAACACAGTTGCTATGGGTTTATATGGGTGCAAGTGGCTACAACAAATTTCTTACAAAAATGCCTTGACAGCCGTTATAGTTTAAACAAGAAAATATTTTTCTTTTCTGTGATGGATACAGTAAATAATAGTTGACAGTGACGTTATTTGGCCCTATTACCAGAAGAGAATTATGGTATTCTGTGCCTGTAGTAAAAAAATAACTTATACATTAGTAAAATAAATTGTTTTCGTAGATGGGCTCTAATTATGATCAGCTTCTTATGCGGTAATCAAAAATAGTTAGGACACATGTCTATTCTATACAACAAAATTTATCTGCTGTACACATTTTGTTTTTGAAAAGAAAACTAGCATCACATTGTTATAAGTTGTGAGTAAAACTCATCAAATTGTATTATTCCATTTTCAATTTTAAACACAAAGATTTAAAAGAAAACAGAATACACGAAAAATAAAATATCCACTTTTTGCGAATCCTGTGCATCGCGTGATTGTATTCCATGTATCAACCAGACGTGGAAGAGTAGCCACTGTTTGTTAATCTTGCTTTCATTGAGTGAAATATTAAGGAAATATGCTCGAAAACCTTTTATTAATAACTAGCGACTCGCCCCGGCTTCGCATGGGTATATGTTTTATTATATATAAACCATCCGTGAAAAACTATGTAACTGATGGTGAAAACAGCATCAAAATCCGTTGCGTAGTTTTTTTTTATGATACTGAGTGACGGGACGAGCGAAGTCGCTCGCCTGATGGCTCTTCACGCTTGCCCATAACAGCTCAACGCCACTCAGAATTTTGAACTTCAACAGTTCAAAACCCTGGATGGCAATGCACTGCGCTCGTCACCCCGAGACATAATAGTCTAAGAGCTAGCAACGTTTTCGAGAGAGAATTTCAGGTAGGCTAGTTTTTAGATATGCTATCTCTCTCACTCCACCGGACGTCATACGGGCTATCTGGCTGGTGGTAGTGGTTGCGTTCATCAGTGCGCATCCTAAATGTCCAGGTAAAATATCGATTTTTCAAATCATTTTAAGAAGTTTTTTTTTTTTTTAATTATTTTTATTGAATTTTTCGCAACATGAATCTATTATTGCCAGATATTTTTATCGTTGTTTAAATTGTGCCAGACGCTAATTTTGAATTGAAAAAAATTTTTTTTCAAAATATTTCAGTATGGCTGAAATTTTTATATGATGTTATTTAAGTATCTAAAAACCTAAAATTAATTTGCCAAACAATAATTCGATTGTTAAACCTTCAGCCAGACTGATCTAAAAGTGAAAAGTGATGTGGTACCATTTTGCTTGGTCTAGGAATAGTTGTCGAATAAATTACAGAGAAAGAATTAAAAACTATTGAATTAATTGTGGATTAACATAGTATTAAAATAATTATTTATTTTTGTGCAAAATTAAGGTAATAATCAATCTCAAGGATGAAAGTAAACAAAAATTATATTGAATTATCTTGATAATTATCATCATCATCATCTTCATCACTGCTGTCATTTTCATTGTCATCGTCGTCTTTTGGATGATCAACGTCTTGTAAGCTATTATCTGTAAAAGAATGAAAATTTTTATAATCTTTCGGCAAAGAAATTTATTAGTATTTTATTTTCAATTTTTACCTTTAATGATAATGTCGGCAACTAATGATGGTAACTGCTCTCCAACAAACCAGATAAAATCATATTTATCGTCATTTATGGTCCAGCCAGAAGCTTGAGGTGATAGAGATGTTGGGTGTTGTAAATGAGCATTTCTCCAAAACTTTGTTACGTAACGAATTCGTAGTAAATGCTGATACAATTCAGCTTTGCATGGTGGTAGGCTTGATGGAGCAAAATTACGTTTTTTTTTTTTCAAAATTATCATCTGATTTTTTAGACCGATAAGTGTTTGAAAACAGATGAAACCGAACTTCATTGACGTTCCAAGAATCACGAGCTCCGTAAATGTGACAAATAAACTTTTCTAAGATCTTAAATGTCTCATCCAGCAATTCTTCATCATCTGTTATAATATTTTGACAGGCTAATTGATACTCTTCTGATTGCTCTAACAGTTTAAAAGGTCGAAGTTTACCTTTCCGGAAAAAAGCTGGTGTGTAGTCGCATCCTGTTCTCAATAGGTGTTAATCGTTCTAACATTTGCAATCGGGCAGAAATTGGAACAAGTTCAGGAACAATGGCTTCAAAGGTTCGTCTTCTTTTTGCTGGTGGTGGTAACATGTCGGACTGATCACTTCTACAATCGATATCATTTTCATTAGGAGCATCATTATCAATATTTTGACATTTACGGAGCTCGTGATTCTTGGAACGTCAATGAAGTTCGGTTTCATCTGTTTTCAAACACTTATCGGTCTAAAAAATCAGATGATAATTTTGAAAAAAAAAAACGTAATTTTGATCCATCAAGCCTACCACCATGCAAAGCTGAATTGTATCAGCATTTACTACGAATTCGTTACGTAACAAAGTTTTGGAGAAATGCTCATTTACAACACCCAACATCTCTATCACCTCAAGCTTCTGGCTGGACCATAAATGACGATAAATATGATTTTATCTGGTTTGTTGGAGAGCAGTTACCATCATTAGTTGCCGACATTATCATTAAAGGTAAAAATTGAAAATAAAATACTAATAAATTTCTTTGCCGAAAGATTATAAAAATTTTCATTCTTTTACAGATAATAGCTTACAAGACGTTGATCATCCAAAAGACGACGATGACAATGAAAATGACAGCAGTGATGAAGATGATGATGATGATAATTATCAAGATAATTCAATATCATTTTTGTTTACTTTCATCCTTGAGATTGATTATTACCTTAATTTTGCACAAAAATAAATAATTATTTTAATACTATGTTAATCCACAATTAATTCAATAGTTTTTAATTCTTTCTCTGTAATTTATTCGACAACTATTCCTAGACCAAGCAAAATGGTACCACATCACTTTTCACTTTTAGATCGGTCTGGCTGAAGGTTTAACAATCGAATTATTGTTTGGCAAATTAATTTTAGGTTTTTAGATACTTAAATAACATCATATAAAAATTTCAGCCATACAGAAATATTAAAAAAAAAAAAAATTTCAATTCAAAAATAGCGTCTGGCACAATTTAAACAACGATAACAATATCTGGCAATAATAGATTCATGTTGCGAAAAATTCAATAAAAATAATAAAAAAAAAAAAAAACTTCTTAAAATGATTTGAAAAATCGATATTTTACCTGGACATTTAGGATGCGCACTGATGAACGCAACGACTACCGCCAGCCAGATAGCCCGTATGACGTCCGGGGGAGTGAGAGAGATAGCATATCTAAAAACTAGCCTACCTGAAATGCTTGTTTTCCCGACGTTGCTAGCTCTCGTACTATAAGATGTCAAATCTCTGTGTGCCCTGTAATTTCGCTGGAAACATTGCTCTTCAATCCGGAACACAGTAGTGTTTGCACTACTGCTTGGCGGTTGAATAACTGGAAAACGGGTGTGATACTTCCCCAGGCGGACCTCTGCAAAAGAGTCCTACCACTACAAAACACAAAGATCTAAAGATGATAATAATCGATCTAGTTTTAAAGATCTAATCATATATAAGGACAGACAGAGGGAAGCGACTTTGTTTTATGCTAAGTAGTGATAAATACTGACTCATTAAGTAAATTTTATAATCTAACTAACGACCAACGACCTAAAGTGGGTATTGGCCTACGTCACACGAGACTACTTCGGTCTCGATCTCGCGCTACCTCTTGCTAGTTAGCAGCTTAGAGCATCTCTTCTCTCCTTCTACAGCATCGGAACCGGTCCAAGCCGGAGAACACATAAATACCATCGCTACATAGTCGACATGCCACATTAGCTCGTTTGCTTCCACCTTCAGAATACTTTGCCACCATGCTTCTTTCCTGAAAACTTTAACCTGGGTATCTTCAAGGCCAGAGTAAACCTTCTAGGTCTACGTCTCCATCTTTTGGTCCCAACATAGCTTTTCATCAGTGAGTTGGTGACCAAAACAGAGACCTATTTTTAACCGACTTCAAAAAAAGAGGGGTTCTCGTTTTTTTTTTTTTTAAATGTTCTCAGAACGTAACCTAAATTTACCTCAGAACTCTATGAACCGATTTGAAAAAAATCTTTTTATAATTGAAATAATATACTTTCAAATTGATCGCATAGAAATTTCATCAAAATCGGATTAGTAGTTTAGTACGCTTTTAAATCAAAATATCTGGAAAATGTGTAACTTTGATAACAATATTATGTCATCCGAGGAACCGAAATTTCATATTCTAATTTTGTTAATTAATATTTATTATTTTAAATATACATAAAAAATAAATAAAAACTTTCTAGCGAGATCTACAGTCTACACCAACAGATGACGGCAACGGGTCTGGGGGTAAAAAAAAAAATTCCAAAAAATAATCATTCATTAACATCGGTAAAATATACCTGTAAGATTTTATTCCTAAAATACATCAAAAAGTTGTAAATTTTGCTTTTCGTGTAGATCACCTTAATATTTTAGAAATTCGAATCACGCGCCATCTTCAACGGTCCTTGATTGCTGTCTGATCGGAATTATATTTCGCAGCACATTCAAAGCTCTGGACAAGATTGCCTTGCAAGCTCGAGCTCTATGAGCGTAATGTTGTATTTTGGACATGCAGACGGTTTTGAGGGCACAAATCTGGGGAAATTGTTATATTTGATAACATATCCATATTTTTTCTTAACCAATTTTGTAATTTGAAACTTAGTAGGTAAATACTATTGGCGTAACTCATTGAAAAAATGAATGCGCATCATATATTAGCAGTAAATTATTTTAGGCATTAATAAAGATCTTGCAATCCTTAAATTCAGAATATAACAATTGAAATGAGAGTGTCTGTCCGAACTTGCTAAAAACATCCAAGGAACGCTGAAAAAACGATCTCCGGGCTGGCAAAGCACCGTGTACACCGCTAGTATTGCAGGTGTCCATAGGCGGCGGTTTCTGCTTACCATCAGGTGGACGGCAGCTCGTTATCCGCTCTACTTATAAAAATAGTACCCTTTAATGCACCGTATTCATATTACTAAATTTTATTCCTCAGTTACGTAGAATTTAACTCTACCATACAATATGTTTAATTTGATCAAACGTTATTTGATTTGAATAATCTGTTAAAATGTGCTTGACTACGAATTAGCGTTGATTTCATTGGGGTATTAAAATATCTCTTGAAATCCTAAATTCTACGTTTTACTGAACACAGCGCTTATTATTTTATGTCCACTTGATAATGCCAAGACTATGAATGCTTAAGTAGGAGCTTAAGTTTAATGAAATTGTTATTTTCGAAGCAGCTTATTTTAATAGTTACGCCATGATGATAGGCTTCAAAGCTGACAGGATCCGATTATCCACATAAGTACCTGGAACGAAAAAAAAACCATCGTTATTAGAAGGTATAGTTTATATTATAAGTAATCGGAAATATTATTAGACTGACAAAATTTTAATGTATGCAATAATACTCGTATAATCTATATATATATAATAACTGGCTAAGACACATATGGTAGGGTTCCGTCATATAATTAGACTCATGGTTCCGAAATTGATATTTGTAGAAAAAATCGAACGAACGAAGCTCTGTGGACTTAGCCGAAGTTGTATCATCTGGCGACGGACAGACGTACAGACGGACAGACTGACAGACGGAAATACGGACAGACAAAACGAACTTATAGGTTCCTTGTAGGACGACAGAACCCTAAAAAAGAGGGAGTTGTAATTTTTTTAAATGTTTTTTCCTCAGAACGCCGTCATTTATAAACCGAAGTAGAGTCAAACCGTCATTTATAAGTATTAATTTTGTAATCTGGATAACATGCAATAATTTGGTTCCATCAAACTGATGATGATTGCGCCAGGAAGTTATTAGTCATCATCATCATCATTTTTAGCCTATCATGTTCCCACTGCTGGGCTGGGACACAGGCTTTCCCTCAAAGATAGAAGACGGGCCGTAATTCACCATGCTAACCCAGTGAAAGTTGGTGAATGTCATATGTCTTTTATCTTTTGAAAGTTGGACATACCAGTTTCCTCACGATGTTTTCCTTCACCGTTTTTGAAATAGATTTAGGATGAAAAAAATTTTAGGTCTATGGTTTTTGAGCGATGGGATCAAAACTGCAGAAAATTTTATATATTCAGGTACTAAATAAGTCATTGGAGCAGGGCCGAGGACTAAACCGAAAGAATAATAATTTATTAAGATCTTAGAATATAAATGGTAGAACATTTCAATAAAAACATATTACTACAAGTTGCGATCTAAACTGGTAAACATAGTGGGTACATTAATAATGATTGTGCAAAAACTTTATATATAAGAATTAAGTGTAGAGTTTCTCAATAGAAAAGCGCAATAATAGCCAACCCAGTCCTGATTGAATTCTCAGGTCCGGTTTGAGCAAAAAGTTTGCATAAAGAACGATGCAAATTAACAAGAAGAACTCATAGCTAGTGAAAAAGTGGAGAAAAGGATTAAAACTTGACGACGGCATTTGAATGAGTAAGCAAGGTCATTCACTAACTCATGTAAAGTTACGCTTATAAATAATGTATTACACTTAAATGATAATAGCGCTAGATCATTATTTATAGGGAAACAGAAAAGAATAAAAATCCGAAAGAGTAAAATGGTATTAATTGGATTGGGTCATCACACAGTAAGTGTCTGATGGACAACGCAGTCAATTGCAGCCTTGATTCATTCCAGAGAGGTTGGCGGAGGACTGGGATTTATGGAAGGCAATGGGGGAAACCTTTTCCCAGCAGTGGATAATATAGGTTTAAAAAAATCACACCATACAAATGTTGGACTATAGTGCATTAAGGCGTCAACTCATCGATATCTTAATCTGGTTTGACACACTTTCTGGGCACAACTTCCTCAGGAATTATACTATACATAAAAAAAATTATTTGCATAATTCATTTAAATTGTTTTTTTTTTACTCACATCTATCACTCCAGCCCATATTAAATTCGTGAACCAGAAATCAGCGTGCTCACACAATATCTATCAGAATTGGAATTGACCATGCACCAACATTTCATTAACACGCATGTCATGTCTGGAAGTTCCGTTCCGTGTTGTCGGTAGAGTATACGGAATTTAAAATGGATTCGTTTATAAAGGCATTTACCGGGCTTCGAATTTTCGATGAGGGAGCATCGTCAGTCGAGTGACTTGTTTGCCGGTGGGCCACGTTTGCAACAGGAGCAAAAGTCTGGACAGGTTACCCGGGCGCCGCGCTCCAAGCGCCCTCTATAAATCAGCCCGCGATTGACGCCTTCCTACGGGGAGTGATCTATTCAGCCGTTCCATGATACAGCGTACTTGCAAGTATTTTTCTGTTAGGGGCAAGTTTAGACGTTGGAAACTTGAAATTCACAACAATTGGCTTTATTGATGGCAACCGGGCGAATGTTTCGCAGATAAGTTTGTGACTTGTATGTAGGTATTCGTTGCATTTGAAAACTAAGGAGACCTGCCTTTTTGGTGCAAGATTGGAATTGACTTCGACTTTAAATAAATATAGCCAAGTTAGAATAACTTTAAATTATTAAAATTTAGCTTTTTTTATCATTAACTCAAAGAGGTTAAGTAAACTAGTTTATTTACACAAATATAATTAACCCCCGACGCAAACAGAGGGGTGTTATAAGTTTAACGTATGTATCATGTGTCTTTTGCATCGTAGCTACCAAACTGCTAAAACGATTTCGATTAAGTTTTTTCATGTGAAACATCTATTGGCGCGCCTTGGCACTAAAATTGACTCGAATGCCGTGACGGAAAACATTATTACGCTTTCTTATGCCGTCATGATTCACATCAGCCGGGTGTCCTGCGATGGTAAATTTTTTTTTGTTTGGATTGTGACTTGTTCAAGATTGTTCTTAGCTATGATTTAAGAAAATATGTTCAGCTGTTTTGATGTTTGAAGATTGTCAGATCTTTTATTGAGGGTTTTTTTTATTTTCAATTTAAAAGTTCGATTTTTTCAAAATAATTATTAACTTTACGATTTTTTTTTTTTTTTTGTAATAATATTACCTAGCGTTTGTTCGCCAACTCGCCTAATGTTAAGCGATGATGCGGTTTACGATGGAGCACGCTCCCTAGGAAGATACCGATTCAATTGGTAAGTACAAAGGTATATCAAACGAAGCAAATAAAAAAAAATTACACTTCAACTAAAATTAAAATTAAGAAATTGACCGTGTGGTACAGAAGTAGTTATCTTTCATTTTAAATGTGCACGCCCTCCACCACACTGAGCATACAAAATACTACAAAAATATGGTAGAGGGGGATGTACATGAAATATCTCTACCAAGAACGCTGGCTGCATGTTTTCATATTTATCGGGGCTTATCGCGCACTATTAAATATAGGTATAGGTGCTGGCTGCATTCCTGCGTTCAATAATTATTTCAGATATTACATTATACATGTTGCTCAGGCCAAGAGCTTGGTCTCAGAAATTGGCCGCAGAATACGTGACTACAGTGGTGACTCCCGCTCCGGCTCGTTTCTGGTGCAAAGACTGGCCATTGCTATTCAGCATGGGAATGGTGCCAGTAGGTATTATAGACGATGTTGCACTGGGGTCAGTGCATGGCGGAATATTTTATTTGATATGAGTTTTTTTTATGTTACTGAGTGGCGAGACTAGCGAAGTCGCTCGTCTGATGGCTCTTCACGCTTGCCCATCAACAGCTCAACGCCACTCAGAATTTTGAACTTCAACAGTTCAACATCCTGGATGGCATGCACTGCGCTCGTCACCCCGAGATATAAGATGTCAAATCTCTGTGTGCCCTGTAATTCCGCTGGAAACATTGCCCTACAATCCGGAACACAGCAGTGTTTGCACATTACTGCGTGGCGGTTGAATAACTGGCAAAGGTGTGGTACTTCCCCAGGCGGACCCCTGCAAAAGAGTCCTACCACTTCAATAAAGTAATTAGAAGATAATTTAATTTTTCAAATTAAAAAAATTACCTGCCTTATTCACGAACATGCACTGGGCCTGCATGGTGGATTAGAGCCCATCCTCTCTTTCTGAGAGAAGATCTGCGTCTCAGTAGTGAGAATATGATACGATGATTATGATAATGATGAAAGAACCCATTAAAATGTAGCAACATATTTATACATAAAAACACAACTTCATTAACACTAATCCATTTAGATATCCAAGTCATTTTTCTACTATCTGAAATACCGAAAATGACGAGTGTTATCCTAAAATATGGGATATAATTGAAACGTTTTGTGAGCATTGAAGAAGTTTTTAGTTCAATTTAGCGGCAATCAGGACGACCGTTGAAGACGGGGCGTGAGCAGAATACCTAAAATATTAAATGTGCCGAAATGACGGGAGTCCGTGGAACAGAGAGCCCCCAATTTGATATTTTACATTCTAGCCATTGAGAATGTTGTCAGTTCATCTAATGATGTAGTAGATCGGTTGACCCAAATATTTGGTTCAAGTATTTTAATATTAAAATATCTTGTCGCAATATTGCTCTTAATTATTGTTTTACTCGATTGTTTTGAATTAAAGTTCATAGCTAAAAAAATGGTATGAAATTTCATTTATTTAAATATTTACGGAAACAAAGCGTCTCTCAGTTGTTACAGACATCCAAAAGAGTACCAAAAAACGTTCAAACTAAAATGAAATAATGCCAAAACCCCCATTTTAAAGTCAAATAAAGTCTAAATAAGGAAAAACGTAAAGAAGTAATAATTCAAAACTGGATAAAGATAAAATTGTGACAGCTCGAAGGAAACGCGCTCAACCGAGCGTATCTTATGAATGCAATGCTCCTTTTGATTTTAATACAAGAAAATGTTATTTTTAATGTATGCTCTTCTTTGCTTCTTGCTTTAATCTTTTTAGTTCTTGAACTGTTAATGATGCTAGTCAACTAGTCCGACGTGTACGTTTTGTTACGCATCAAATCGTTATTTGGATCTTATTACGGAAATTGACGTGGTTATCCCATCTTATTAAAAATCACACTAATATTATAAATGCGAAAGTAACTCTGTCTGTCTGTTTGCAACCTGCCGGCTTCCTTGTTTCCTGAGAGATATAATTTGGGCCTTTTCAAGGCGAGAGTGAATAGGTATCTTCTAAGTCTGCGTGCTTTATCTTCGACCACATCGTCGCTTACCAACATGCGAGTTTGTGGTCAAACGCGGACTTATTCGCATTAAAATAAAATAAAACAATCACAGCTAAACGGTTTAACCGATCTCGATAAAATTTTGGGAGGTAATGTATCATGAGGATGGACATAGGCTATTTTTTACTGAAGAAATAGGGACGAAGTCGCTGGTACAGCTAGTACTTTTTAATTATAGGAGGTTCTCTACTTTTATATGCCACGTAATTTCATCGCTTTTTCTTCTCTTTATTGAATGCTGTATATCTCGAGAGTGGTCCCCTTAAAATTTGAAGATAAAATACTGTTTGAGACGATCACGCTTGTTCACTACAATTAATTAAATTAATATAATTAAATAAATATTCGGGACATTTCTGCGCACACGGTCATCTGATTACAAACCAAGCAAAGCTTGTACTATGGCTGCAAGAGACTGATATACATACTTATATAAAATATAGTACAAACAAAATTAATGTTCATCACATAAATGTTTGCCCTAGATGGGAATCAAACCCACGCCCGCAAGCGCAGAAGGCAGGTTCATTATCAACCGGGCTACCGAGGAAGTCATTGTTAAACCCCACAATTACGTCCCGCCAACCAATAAGCTATCATGGCTTTACCACCATCATTTGGTACTAAAATAATAAAATAAAAAATAATAATAAATAAACCTACTATCTTTTTTTTCAACCTCATTGAACCACAAAATTACAACAGCAATATGCACTGGGCCAGCATAGTCGATTAGAGTCTATCTCCTCTATCTACCAGGGCCCCGATTCTACTAAACTTTTTCAATTGTTAATGAATTGCTTATTTTTTTTTTACTTTTGACACTTTATACAAAAAGTGTAAAAAATTACATTTTGAGGCAATTCATAAACAATTTAAAAACAATTTTGTTTTTCACTTTTGACACTTTATCTATACCAAAACTGTCAAAAGGGCAATTTTTGAGAAAATTCATTAACAATTCAAAAACAATTGATTTAGTAGAATCGGGCCCCTGATGATGATCATGATCTAAATAAAATAAATAATCACTACAAAACTATAAATATTGCCCCGTTGTGTACAATAATTTCAATTAATATCAAATTAATTAGTCTTATAGATTGAAATCACCACAGAAAAGTTTACTTTTACTTCTCTTTTCTGTGGAAATGACCGATTCGTTATTGTATTGTTTATTATGACTGTATTAACATCATCAAATTGTGAAAATTTCATTCAGCATTGACTGAAGTCGTGAAATATTTAGACTACATACCCGTCACAGACTGAAAAACAAACGTTTTTACAAATTCATAGATAGCTGATACAAATGAATTGATGGAGTGTCAATATTGTTGCAAATCAACAAATGAATTGATAATGGATTATTGCGAAATTGTGAAAATGAACATACCTATAATTAAACATTTTCATATAATACTTTCATATTAATTTTCACCTATTAGTTAATGATAACGATTGCCATTGTTTGAGATCATTTGCGGATTTAATAAAAACATGAAACGTTTCACCTTAAAAAAATACATACAGACGAACGTAGTACCTCGTCCTTTTTGGAAGTCGGTAAAAACTCGCTTGTTATTAGTTAAAACACACGAAAGGTGTCCAAACTAGAGAGTTTTACAATAACAGGCATCCAAGATATTCACTATCCACCTTTTGGTTCATCAAATCAGTTAGATGGTCCTAGATTATTGTATTGCCACTCGGATTCCATAACAAAAAGCAAAAATAAAGCTTGTGATTTTCAACATAGGTTAAAACCAGTTTCCTTTATTGTTTTATACAGAGTGCAAGAATGTCGTAATTATTAGATGATAACCTATTACAGGGGGATGATAACAGGGGGGCAAGATATGTCTGTCCAGAAAATTAAAAAAACAATTTCAATGAATTATTTTCCTTGCATGACCACAAGCTCGAAAAGCATGAGTGCGCAACACTTTTTATTTTATTTTGTTCTAGTCCAGGGGCCTTACGGCTACCTTTTAACGCAGGCTCGAAACAGCGCATTGCGTAAAATACCAGACAAATGTCAACGACCGGCAGGTAAATTATCTACTCACCACGCCACAACAAGTTAAATTATTAAGAGCGTGTAAACGAAACTTATATTTTTTTGTTTATTATGCATCATCATCATAAGGTAACCGCGTTGGTAGCATATGCGCTTTACAATCAGACTGCACCGGTTTGATCCTCGATCCCTGCACCAATGACTTGACAGTGAAAGAAAACATCATGAGGAAACCGGTAAATCCAAGATCCTCCATTCAATAGTTTAACGACGTTTGACATACACCAAAATACACTGGGTGGCCCATTCTCTCTCTCTCTTTCTATATCTCTCTCTTTCTCTCTCTCTCTTTCTCTCTGGAAGAAGGCATGTGTCCCAGCAGTGGGAACATGATAAGCTGATAATGCTTATTATACAAGAATCAACAGTCTGAAATGTACTCGAAAACCTTCCTCAATTAAATTAGAAATTAATCGTAGCAATTTTTTTGCTTCCGATGATTTCTTACCAAAACAGATTGCTACACAATTTTTTCGGCATTAAAAGGCAATATTCCCAGCAAACCGTAGGCCGGCGCAATTGCAACCTCTCTAGGACCGGGCGCTCCGTCCGTCTACCGTCTTGCTTTATTTGCTTCATTTTCAACAAGATTCAGATTGCCAAGAAGTTTTCAATTTTTATAATATTGCCTTCTTCGAGATGCAATGCTTGTTCAGCTAAACGGTCTTTCAGCTCAGTCGATTTGACAGTCAATGGTTATGGAAGATACTAAAAAGATTTTTAATGAGCGAATGAAATTCGAGATGTTTTTATACATTCAGATCTAGTTAAATTATCATTATTATTAAATGCAGTTTATGTGCCTCTTTCGCGATTCATAGCTTACTTGCTAACGAGTTACATGGTTACATTTAACTATTATTTCATTTGTTATATTAAGCTAAACCACTGGCGTAGGTATTAAAAATTCTTTAAAATTTCTGAGTTTTTTTTTTTGGTAAAGGTATAATTTTCTCTGTGAGCCATTAAAGGCTATCAAAAAGGGCTAATTAATATTTTAAAACTTCAAGTACAATAGTAAAATCATGCACACGTTGCTTAAATTATTAGACCATTACTGTGTTTCTGGATTGAAGTGCAATGTTTCTAGTGAAATTACTGGAAAAAAAAAGAGATTTTATATCTAATATCCCAGGGTGACGAGCGCAGTGTTTTGCTGCGCAAGAATTGGAACTGTTGAAGTTCTAAATTCTGCGTGGCACTGCACTGTTATGGGCAAGCACGACGCTTACCACCTGCAAAAAGACTTGCTCGTCTCGTTACTCAGTTGCATTAATAACTGACTAAGACCGTGTTGAGACATGCATATGGTAGAGTTCCGTAGCCAAAGTCATATAATTAAAGCCAATTTTGTATTTAAAACATACTTGCGACCCGCACGGGGTTTTATTAATAAGCCTTCCGTGAAAAATTATCTAACTGATGGTGAAAACCACATCAAAATCCGTTCCGTGGTTTGGGAGCAGTTAGCGGATATACAGACAGACAGACGTGGAAAGCGACTTCATTTTATACTATGTAGAGAAGAGATATTTTTTATGGTTCATTTAAAAACAAAATTGAGAAAAATTTGAGAAAAATTATTTGTTAAGATTATTTTACGAAAAGGTAAAAGACCTACTGGAAGGGAGCTGCAGCATAAACTTTTTTCTCATCTTCATTTCACATCATCAAAACTCGCGTGAGGACTCATTATAAATTTCTCACATAACGTGAGTGTAAGCCGGTATCAGAGATATTCATTTCGCATGTACCAGCTACCCCTAAAAGGATTTTTTTTTTATTCTTTTAAAACAGTAATCTATACTAAACAGTCATTTTGCAAAGTTTCTTGTAAGTAATAGAAGTTAGAAGATTCTAAAAAAGAGAATGGACGGATAAATAGACAGACAGACAGATGGACATAACAAACTTATAAGGGTTCCTTGTAGTGCTACGGATCCCTAAAAACCACCTAAATAACTTCTATTGATGGTGTTTTTGAAACTTGGTTGAATCTGATTTCCACATCAGCAAAATATCGGTCCTCCATATCCCGCATGCAACACATTTAACAAGGAATTTTAAGACAAATCCTTTCAATAGGTAAGTAAATCGCAGATAGTCAGCGAAATCCAATTATCGCCTGCACAATGGGTCACGAAACAATCTAAACTAAGAAAATTAATCTCCCAAGTCCAGAGAGGAGGACTGTCTGTGCAAACTTAGACAATGGATTTATAGTTCATCGATTTGGGGCCATCGTCGGGTCCTGAATATCTGGACACCATACTGTGTTAAGCTTCTACTGGAATCACCAGATCCGATTGCTCAAGGTCTGTATGCAGATTATGTTACTTGAGATGATACCTATGACGCCTGTGCGATATCAGGACTGGAATGTTCACTCGATAGTGCCAAATCCACGGCCCCAAATAGGCATCATAACAGTAACAAAGAATAACTGAAACTGAACTAAAATGAAACGATTTGAAACAATATAATAGGTTAGAAAGATTCTAATAAGTATATTTTTTTACCCGGGACCCTATTACTAAGACTCCGCTGTCCGTCAGTCCGTCTGTCTGTCCGTTTATCTCCAGGCTGTATCTCATGAACCGTGATTGTTATACAGTTGACATTTTCACAGATGATGTATTTCAGTTTTGGCGCGAATTCACAATTATTAAAAAACATTGTTTTCATTCTTTACAAAAAAATATATTTTATAATATTAGTAATAATAGTAGATTTAATTTTAAAAAAGCCCTTAAAGAAAAGCTTTTATGATCTAGCAGTCACGTCATGATGTTTAAAACGGGCTATCACAATTAATGATTAAATGCATGTACAAAAAAAACTGTCCTATTCACTGTTGAGGAGTTCCGTCGCCGGAAGTCAACCCTGGGTGCATCAGCCATATCATGGACTGGGACCTACCCTACCCTGACTAATGGGACCACCTCGGGAGTATACCCAAGATTGTATTACTTGTTAGTTAGTTAGTTTTCCTCGATTTCCTTGAGATTCCATCATCAGGTCCTGACTAATGGGACCACCTCGGGATTATACCCTTTCGAATTAAAAAAATATTTTTTCAAATCGGTTCACAGTTGGCGAAAATCTGGATGAACATACAAAAAAAACATACAGACGAACATGGTACCTACCTCTTTGGAAGTCGGTAAAAATAAAAACAACTAATTTCAAATTTTGATCATTTTTATGTTCATACTTACTTTTTTTGTAGCCAACTTATTCAAAGTCAACATTGTCAATGAAAGTATACGTTTCAACTATACCAGTAATAAAACTGTTTAGTTTAACGACAGTCATAAAACCAGCCTATTAGGAAGTGACGTGTTTTAAAAACGCTTTTTCATTTTATTGACGTGTCAATTAGTCACTAGTCTCAATGAACCAACAAGCACAAAAGTAATTCAATGTTTAATTTGACGCTAACGTTTTTAATACCAAACAAAAAAATATTATTCTTGTAATTTAACAAATATGAATGTATGTTTCTAAAAAGAATGTTTAATCATAAAAGATTCATCAATCATAATTTTCATTTATTATTCCTTTTTTTTAGTTTTCTTAGCGCCTAATTTTCCTCAACTTTCTATCTTTCCGAAACTTGAAAAGATCTTTTAGTTTGATTTTGTTTCACTACTATTTTCACGTAATTAAGAACATCCCATAAACTGAAATTTTATATTAAAAAAAAACTGTTTTTTCGTCGACTTTCAACATTTATTTGATTACTAGCTAATGCCCGCGACTTCGTACGCGTAGCGCAAAGTAATTAGTGGGTGGACGATTAGACTGACATATCCAAATATAAATGTTACACTAACGAACACGAACGGAACTTTAAATAGGCACAAATCCATCGGATTATTTATACTGAATATTTTATAGATAATACCTACACATATGACATGATTGTAGATTTATTGCTCTCCATTTTAATGCGGATTGTCATACTATCGTCATAGTATGATTTTAGTCTAGTTTTAATCTGACTCGATACAGGTATCCCGACATGTCCATAGTTTCAAATATATTTCAAGCAAATAATATATTACTTTCACTGGTTAAATACGTTGGAAGTGTGGAGCCATGGAGCCAATAAGGAAAAAAAAATGGTATAAGTCAAGCGAAATGTCATGCATGACAAACGTTATTATTGAATTATTAGTAAATAGTAAGTAGGAAGCATGGAGCGGTATCTATAATTAATCGCTGTTATTTAACATTACTCCGCGTAAAGACTGCCAATCAATGATGTCTAAATAATTTTTGCCCGCCTTCTGCGCCTCGACCCTTCCAACAACTAAACCGCTTTCGTTCACCACCATAACATCCAAAATAGCTGCTAATCATAGATCAGTAACAGATTAGATGCCGTGAGTTCACCTAATTTGCGTGTCTGTTATTGGTGTTAAGTTTGATCCTGGCAAAAAAATGTATTCATTTTAATCTCCGTCGACTTGGTATATTAGCACGTCAGAAGTCAATACAAAAATAAACGTACTTTAAATTACGCCATAATAAACTGTAAAACCTCTTCAAAAGCAGTTGGCTGTCCTGAAAATAACTAACACAAAAAAAACTATTTGGTGCAGTCTATCGGAAGTTATGCGGGTACATACATTTCGGCGATTCGTTTTTATTTCATCATCATCATCAGCCAGAAGACGTCCACTGCTGAACATAGGCCTCCCCCTTTAACCTCCACACTGAACGACATCCTGCAATCTGCATCCACTGGATGCCCGCGACTCTCACAATGTCGTCGGTCCATCTAGTGGGAGGCCTACCTACGCTGCGTCTTCCGGTTCGCGGTCTCCACTCAAGAACCTTACCTACTTCCCCATCGGTTAACAGTTCTTCGAGCGATGTGGCCTGCCCATTGCCACTTCAACTTGCAGATTTTAATAGCTATGTCGGTGACTCTGGTTCTTTGGCGAATATCTATATTTTTATTTACATATAGATTATATGGCAACAGCCGCTTCAGTCTTCCTACCTACCATGTCTGCGAGTAGAAGTCTGTCATTACGACAACATTACTATAAAATAAGCTAGATGGCGTTATAAATAATTATTTAAAAAATTTTTTTTTACTATTTATTATCATAAATTAATATAGCCTATGTTTCAATCAGGTATTTTATAAGCATATTCATGGAAACTGCTTTGAAATCCTTCTAGTAGTTTAAAAGATGTGCGCGGACAAACAAACAAACTGACAGCCGTCAGATTTGTAGTTCCATAGTTTGAAAATAGATTGCGTACTAAAACGATGTTTTGCGAAAAAATTGTAAATTTGCTTAAACTTTACGAATAATATTATTAAAAACGTAATAAGGTATTCAATAATTCCTAAAATAATGAGTGTAAATGGATCCTAGTTTCACAAATATGAAAAGTGCGTCTATTATAGGTAAATACGACACTTTACCTGAATCACGCAAACGGGATTTTTTTTGCAAGTTAAACCGATATCCGGTATTGCTTCTACTTAGTTAGAAGTCATGTGTGAAGGTATTTGATCTACACATTTATAATATGGTAGGGATAAGAAACTTATAGAATAACAAAATATACCAACAAACATAAATATTTTCTGACTGTCAAAAGACTATCTGAAAATTAGACGTTTCTAATATGACCGAAATGACGAAGTCAAGATGTTTTCGATAGCACTTAACCTCTCAGATAAAAATAATGTTTAAAGAGTAGACTTTCTAGTTAAATAAATAACTTAGAACATAATACAAAAGTACAAACTAAAAAACTAATACTATTACCTACAAAAGAAAATAGCTCGCGTGAAATAAAAAAGTGAGCCATGTAGCCTCGAAGACGTCGAATTATTAAAGCGACAGGTATTGATCTTTTCTAATTGTGATGTGGCTCTAAATGTCGACAAACAGTCGGCCCTTTCATTAAATATTTCTTATAAGATTGTTAACAGAAACGTATGTAAGGACGTAAATCGATCCACTAAAGTATCAGCGAAAAGGGGCATATATAAGTGACGGGGTGAATAGAAGCAAAACTTAGAAAGTTAAGCTGTCGGTTAGTAGCGACAATAGTTAAGTGGTTGGCGCGTTCGAATACCAATCTGCAGGGTGTGGATTCCGATCCCAACGACGAGTTAGAGCTATCATTGAAAGAAACATCATGAGGGAACCATAGCATGGTGGCACGGTACTTTCTAATGCCCCCCCTGGCTACGGCTAGCTTAGCTATTAACCTCAGGTTGAAAATAAGAACTACCCCTCCGACTCCATTTGCCCCTGTCCTAGGTACGCCACCTCAATTCGAGTAACATATTTGATGGAAGGAAATGTGTTGGTCTTTTATCCTTTCCAAGAATTCTTACTTGGTAAATTGGCTTCCTCGTAAGCTATTAAGGCTGTTTAACGTGTTGTTAGCTGATACTTGCTAATGCTACTTAAAGGTATGGCAGGGTAAAAATAATGGGATAATTAGGATTATGAAATTCGAAATCTGTTTTGTCGGTTACTGAGGCACTTTTTTCCAGCATGTGCCTAAATTGACCAAACAAAATACAAACTCTTTCATAATTCTAGTAGTACTTTATAGTATGCAGACAGTATTTATATTTGCATCGGAACCTTGGTAAGTTACTATTATCTAATTAACTCAGTAGATTCGTATGTTTAGCGGTAACAAATTGAAGACTTTTTGAGAAACAGCCTTGTCAAAAGTACCAGTAACAGACGAGCTTGTACTCATGAAAGTAGAAAAAAACGAAAGACGTATTGTGCGTCAGAATCGTAGAAAGAGGAGAGATGTGGTCTCTGCCTACCCAAATGGGAAAGAGGTGTGACTATTATATTATTTATGTATGTAAGAATGTAAGTGTGTAGCCGACTACATATTTTTTTTTATATCATAGGCGGCAGACAAGCTAACGGGCCGCCTGATGGTAAGTGATCACCTTCGCCTATATACCTTGATGCCTTTGATACCAGGGGCATCACAGATACGTTGCCGACTCCTAAAGACTCTATTAACAGCCTTATAGAAAACCTTATGTTATAGTAAAAAACATATTTAAAGAAAACGTTTTTACTCAGCTTTTTATGTAATAGCAGCTGTCAGAGCCTAAAAAACCTTGTACCGATTATAACAGTTAATTTTTCGAGATTTCCACAAGTTTTGCAAACTGTTTCTAACTCTATCGAGTAAGACTCACTTCCTCTTCGGCACTAATGAAAAAACTCGAACAACCCCCACAAAAGAAACTTTTTGCATCCCGTATTCTAAAGGCCTCTTATCTAAGATTGCAAATTGCTGAAGGTACCCCGGTACCCAAAACAGGGTAGGTGGAAAAAGTGGAAAAAGAATGAGTTACCTAAAAAGATGGGGTAAAAATGGTAAAATAGAATAGAAAACTGCGGCTCAACAATGATAAACTGGGACTAAGACGAAGAGTCACAACCATTAAACTTTCAAAAGGCAGGCTCTTTAGAACAATACAGTGAAAATAAAATAATTTATACAGGAAAGCTTAACTTCAAAAGAGTCTTTCACTCAAAAATAAAGCATGTTGTAGTACCTAAACAAGGTGGAACATTGTTTTGCATAACAAAGAGAAAAAAAACACCTAAAGGAAAACATAAAGCCACACTTTATTCGCAGAATACTTATTCAAATGAGGCTGTCCCTTCTAAGTTTGTTTTCAATCAAAAACTCGCGTAGCTTTGTGCCGCTAAACTTTATAAATGAGGCGATTATCCACGACGCTGGAGCTCTTCACGATAGGTGTGAACTGGCCAGCGACTGACGATGCCACCCCGCGACTAGTGTTGCCCAATAACTACATAAAACATAAACTACTTTGCCACAACAAAAAAATAACAAAAACGGGGGTAAATCTGCCTTCAAAAAGATGTATTACAGCAACATTCCCTCTAAAAATTTGAATGGATTTTTGTATAGTTCAATAATAACACAAATAAATGACTATAAAATGAGTAAAACTTTAGTGGACACAGAACAAATCACAGTATAAACTGAGTCATTCATATTCTATATAATAATAACTATTAGTATAAGAAAAATACAGCTGTTGTTAATATCACATTGTAGCGCTTTTTGGTGATTGTAAAATGTGAGCTACAAATTCCATGTCAGAAGACATCTTTTTAATGTGGTAAAAGTATGTTGATTGTATATTACACACTCACTTGACCTACAAAAGCTAATAAAATAGGTGGGGAGTAAATCTCACATCTAGCAACACTCGGCTCCCTTCACCCCGTACCTCCCCTCGAGCCCGCGTCCGCCTGCGATGTGCTGATAAACCTCTGGTCACCTGCGCTGCATGAATTGCACCGCTTTTTAACTTTCATCCAGCTAAGTCCTTTAAACTTCATCCGCTTAAACCGTCCGCGTTTTATTTATGATTTAGACGTTGACAACTACGACAACTTTGTAAAGTTAACTTTAAAAAGGCGGGTCATTAAGTAGAAACCTGCGGTGTGCAAAAGTTTTTCAACTCGCATAAAATGAAAAGTAGGGATTGTCTCTATGTGCTCTACATAGATATCTGTGTAGAGACTGTAATAATGGGAATGTGAAAGAGTACAATAACAGAAACGTAGGCGAGTATACGAAGAGAACATCAAGATTAGCTCGGGGTTGCTGCAGTATGATTACGCTACGTTGAGACTCCGTAAGAAGAGCTCTGTCCTCGACTCGTAGATTTCTCAGATTCTGAGATGCGGATTTGTGTTACTGCTTTTTCTACGTAACTGTTCGAACTCTGATACTAATCCTTTCAAGCCAATGATGCAATTTTAAACTAAGTAGAGTTTGATTAGATTAAAAGACAGAATAGTGTACTAATAAAAAAAATGTTAAGCCACATTTCATAGCAAGGCTTGTTGAAATAAAATGTACAAGCTAAACAGCACTGTTTAAAAAATCTTAACAGAAACATTAAAAGTTTACCTGCTCCAGGAAATAAAAGCAAGTGTTATTATTGACGCTTGTACAAAGAAGTCGACGCAACAAGGTGTTCTCGCGTTTGTTCTATCCCAAGTATTATATTGTGCTCAAGGCACTTCCCACTCGCGCCTTTCCCAACTTTCTTTACAATTTCCTCAGAGAGATTTTCCGTTCAATTAAATTATATGAATCCAATTGTATAGTTTTCCTCGGATTTCTATTATACCAGCCGTGTTCGATATTAAGTTAGTGGGAAAAAATAAACGGTGCAAAAGTGGGCAATCGTTTGTTCAAAATGAATTGCAAACAATATTACATTTTGGGAGCAATCTACGTTAAACCGAAAGGGAATGATGTGGCAGCTCTTTATATTGCAATTTTTGTGTCCAAACAAAACGAATTTGCCGCGCAATCAAAGCGGGAATCCGATTGATGACATGGCGGAATAATTGTTTCGTGAAATTGAAAATATCGCGGCTTGTATTGTCTTTAACACCTTTGGTGGCAGACTGTTTTGTTCTACCAATTTTTTCGGGCCGTGTGAATTAGATTAAAATCAATGATACAAAATGCTCCCCTAACCGACGGTCTGGATGTTGACCACAGATTTGTGACGATCCAAAATGGTTCTTAAAACACGATAAACGAAATGACGAAAGATAGTTTAAAACATTTTGGACGGATTATAGTTACGAAACTATAGTATGGGCCACATAAGCAAGCTCAAAGTCGCACGACGAGCTCTGGAGAGGTTTCTTACAAGATCGAATCAAAAATGAGGAAATCCGTAGATGAATGAAAGTTACTGATATAACCCACTGGATTAGCTAGTTAAAGTGGCAGTAAACAGGGCACATAGAACGCAGAACAAATGGCCGATGGGGCTAAAAGGTTCTTAAATGGAGACCATGGACCGGTAAGCGCAGCGTAGGACGTCTACCCAAGAACAAGATAAATAGATGGCCTAAAAGTGACCGCAGGAAAACGCTAAATGCAGGCTGATTCCAACTGGCCCTTTTGGAAATCGATGGGGAGGCCTATGTCCAGCAGTGGACATCCTATGGCTGAAATAATGATAGGTACGATATAAAAAATATTGTTGGGTAAGGGCTGGCAGCAAAAATCCAAAAAACGGGCTAAATTACTAGCGCTGGTAAAGACCCATGCCCGGCAATGAACTAAGATTGATTAATATGACGGTGATGATCAATAGAAAATAGTAACAAAAATTTACTGGCACTCAAGTAGATGTCTCGTTTCTCTTTTATATATTTTTTTTCTGTTTTACAAACATGATAACAGAAAATACAACATTTTACTCAAAGATTGTTGGCAAAACTATACATATTTTGGAACAAAAACATGAGTAAAACATTTGGCTACCATTGCACCTGTGACAGGTACAATAAAACTTTACCAATAGGCCATATTTCAAAGTCGCGTTCAATCTCAAATGCCAATATATTATGAAGCTATTCTTTGTATAGCAAAGTACATAACTCATATAATTTATCGAAGATTCTCGCATAGTTTTCTTTTAGAGTGTTACTAACTAGTGTGGAAATCACATAATATTAGATCTATCTAATTAATGTTTACCTACCTACATTTAATATTCATATTCATTTATTTTTAAAGCCAATTTACAAGTCTATAAGTATCATAATAAATTACCAGAAAAATAATAACAAATCTCAATTAAAATAAAATAAATGCAAAAAAAACTCAATTAAATTAAAATCATTTTAACCAAATTTAGATAAAATAATTTAAATTAAATTAATAAATATCGCAATAAAAACAATTAATCACTATTACAGATCTAATAAATATAAATATTCGGGACATTTTTGCACACATGGTCATCTGACCCCTTATTTTGGGGTCAGATGACCATGCGTGCTTGTAATATGTCTGCCAGAGACTATTACATAATTATATATTTTTAAATACATACTTTTAAATAGATATTAACACCCAGATATAGAACAAACACAAAAGTGCATCACATGAATGTTTGCCCTATAGGTGAGAATCGCACACACGCCTCAAGCACAGAAGGTAGGTTCACTACCAACTGGGCAAAGGCAGCCGGGGCAGTAAAAAATTACAAAATTAGGCATACTCGTATTTTGTAACCACATATTCTAATGACGTATGTAGTTTAAATTCTATAGCTACAATGGAAACTGTATTGCTCTGGTTTCATTGTGCTTCAAGACGCATGTCTCTTCCAAACTCATCTGTCTTTATGTTTTACATTAGTTCATCACAGCAGCTTTATTATGCGAAGTCACGATCACTGTGTACCTGCGCTTAGTATTCGCGTTTGAAGAGCAAGTTCTACATCCTTCCATATGTAGTGGATTTTTGCCACTTGAACTAATGGAATGGAATACGACAGTATTTTCGAAGTATATAGGGTTTCACAAAAAGGATTTACTTAGTCGAAAGGGGTGCAGTGTACATTGAACTGATCATTATGAACAAGCTTTAGTAAGGGACCAACAAAAAAACAGCTTCGAAGTTTCAGGCTTCGCCCCATAATAAAAGTTTTTCATAATGTGGAGTGCATAAATTGAGTAATTATTAATTAATTAATTAGTTGTTGATTTAATTTGTGTATTGATAATTGATAATTGTGGAGTGATTGTAATGTGCAATTACCTCCTGTCAGCTTAGTACACTATGTCCGCACAACCGTGTATCATTTAAAAAACTTTACTGCACACATAGCTCAGGCATTTTCGGAAATAAAGACATCTAACGATACCTTGTACTCCAAAAGTCTATCAAATGGTTAGACGAGTTCACAGAGGATCAGACTAACTAAAAACTAGACTAAAAACTCGCATACATACATCTAAAAAACTTGCTATTAGGCCAATCGGGTCAAAAGGATCGATTTCAAAACACTTCTTTACCTGCCTTGGTACTCATGAAAGAATGTATATTATGAAACTATACAGTTTTGCACAATTTGAATTAATCTAGTATAAAGAAATTGTTGTTTTTATTTTTAATCAGGCAATAAGAATTGTTATTAATTTCAGATTATAAACTTACTAAAATAATTATAACTAATATAGGTAGTAATAAACATATTTTTTTTATTATTTTAGGTGTAAAATACGACTACACTAAAATATGATTCTGACAATATTCTAACAAGGTTTTTTTTAAATATTTTACTTTAAGAATAACTAACAAATAAAAAATTAAAAACTCACATTTGTACGCCGCACCTGGCAAACAAATACTTTGTTATTGTACTTACCATGTTCAAAAACTAATGAATTTGATTCAAGTTATGTCTATTTTAGTGAGCTTTAATGTTACTAATAACTGCAGGCAGCCTTCCATACGTACGATTTTTTTTAAATCTGATTATCGTTTCTATTTACCTCGTTTTTTGGCATTCATTATCGGTAGAAAAAGTTTCCCACGTTTATAATCAGACCATTTAGTTACATATTCACCTCATCACTATAAATTCGGCGTAATGAAAATGCGAATTTGAATATTGTCCAGCGAAATTGACTGAAATTCATCTATACGAGCTCGGGAATAGATGGAAACGCAAACCGATAATTGAATGGTAAAATATTAACATAAGTAACACATGGAAGAGTAATAAAACTGTCTATGACAGTTTTGTTTGCGTATTTTAAACGGTTGATTTGAATAATGAGGGCGACAATATGCAGTGTTCTCTCGTGTATGATAATTTTGTTTATCATCTCTAAACGCAATAGTTTTGGTATTACTTTAATATTGATTTCTACTCCATGACGTACAACAAAGAATAGGATATTGTGTTTAGCATGTATGTATGTATGTATATTCGCACCTGGCCTAGACGCCTCAAACGATTTTGTTAAATGAGGCATCGATAGATCCCTCTTAGTTCAGAGATGGTCACTGAATACATGTCATCATCATACATGCAAAATGGCGACTTGTAAAGTAGAGATGTTTTTTTATTTTTTTATTAAACAGAACTTTTTTAAACAAGCTTTTTTCTTATTCTTCTCAGCAAACCCTTTTATTTGATACCCATATCAGTAGATAAGAATGTTGTTCACCATCTTGAAAAGTACGCCATATTATTAAATTTCGTGTGACGTCATTATTTTTTTTGTATTTTTCTCAGCAAACTTCCCAAATTACGGGAGTGCATAAAAATAACGGATCCGCCATATTTGGGAGTCCGCCATATTGGATTCAGATGTTATTCCAGAATTGTCATTTCCAGTTATCTTGTGACTGGCTCAAAAAAAACATGGTTTTTTTTTGTGTAATGTACCTACAAGTTGTTTGAAAAGAACCGAAGTAACCGAGCATGTTTAAAAAGAATCATAAACTATAGCATTTAACAGTATTATTAAACAAAAACGTTCGCTTAAAGTTAAAATGAATAATGGATCATCAAATTATTTTATAGGGTTAATAATAAATTTACAGTGACAGAAACTAATTTAACTTCCCGCGTAAATGTGAACTGTATTGTGTAATTAACTACGTAAGTAGTCAGAACATTCTGTTCTTTAAATGATAATAGTATAGTTATTGAATTTTGGTCATGATTTAAGACCTCGATTTACCTTACTGGTCGGACGTGGCAAGAAATCAGCGGACTATACTGGCACAGAACCGAAAAGATAGCGCGCTGAAGAAGTATCAGCAGTCTATGGAAAATGGTTGATGATAATGACGATGAGAAATATTAGTAGAAACTTACGTATATATACAGGGTTGCGCAGAAAGGGTGTACTAAACCGAAAAGGGTTCATTATACGTATCATTATGAACAACTTTTACTATGTATATCTAAAATATCACAAAAAAAATTAGCTGTTCCATACATTTGTCGAGTTTAAATAGTTTTCTATAAAACAGCAATTTTTTTTGCGATTACGAGGTCGGTACAAGTTGTTTTTAATTATGAGTACACTGAAATAAAAATCCTGACTTTCCTGCTGAGTCTTGGTAGAAGGAATCGGTTTTGAATGGCAAGATGACATTTCCTTCCTAACTTTAACTTAACTTAACTTAACTTAGGCAAGAAATCCTAAATTAAGAAAAGAAGAGGTCATCTTGTCTTCCAAAACCGATTGAAGAATTCCAAGTCTCAGCAGGAAAGTCAGGTTCTTTCTTCAGTGTGTTACGGATCCCTTCCGCCTTTCCACGAAAATCTGTATATATAAAAGGCAGTGAGTATATATCATCCTTGAAAGTTACTAGATTCTCTGAAACTCAGTTTTGGCTCATGATATCAAGTTACGGCATTAAAATCTCAGTCCGGAATGAACTAAAATGTCTTATACCAAGTTACATCCCACCTGGGCTGAAATTCGGGCAACGAAATTCACTGCTACGTATGATGGACAGGATAATCTGACAAGGAAATCTAGTTTGCCCGCTAATCGGCCTATCCAGCTATTGTTGAAGCCGTGTCTGGTACTTTAGAACCGCTATATTTTGGTCCAAATTTAGTCAAAGTTTTTTTAATCTAAAATGAAAATATTCGTTATTAACTATACGAAATAATCACAGAAGCTTTTCTCCATCATTATTGTATAACTATTTACCGCGTCCACATAGTATTTGTATTTGTTATAAAACATTACAACTAGACAGAATAAAAAGTACATCATTGAATTGTTTTTCTCCATAAACCGACTCCAAGTCAGTATAATGCTGGCTGTCAGCCACCTGCGTTGGTCTTCTGTTAAAATCGAATGTGAAGTCATCCACGGATAAACAAATGCATACAAGGTATAATTCAAATAAACTGTATACATATCACATATTCTAGCAACACTATCTTAATGCAGGTGAGTATTTACTGAAATTATCGTTAGTGTCAGAATCGAGTTGCCATTGTCGTAAAATTATAAACGTAGTTTTTTTTAATGCAAACAATAATATATAGTAAAAAAAACACGGTAGGTATGGTTTGATGCTCACTTCCACCGTGCACTTACAAAAATAATAATTGTCAGTAAAAAAACGACCTTAAAATGAGTAAATACGCAATGTCGTTTACTTGGATGACATATTTTTTCAGTTATTTTGATTTTAAAACCAAATTACTGAACCTGTTTTGATGAAATTTCTGTAGCACCAATCTGAAAGTAAAAAGACACAATTTTTTTACCGTATTGAGAACTCCCTCCTATTTGCAATAGGTAAAAAAAAGTTCACGCTAGAAAAAAATCTGCATTGTAGAGTTGCCCAGTCTAGTATAATACATAAAACGCGTAACTACCAGACCCACCCCTAAAATGAAATATTATATTTTTGTATACTTTTAGATTGGAGATCTTTATACTCCTGTAATTATACAAAGTTCCATGTTCCACCTACTTATCTTAATAATTATATAAGTTAGAAGGTTTTAAGGTTAAAGTTTAAGGTTTCAAAAAATTAGGCCGGACGGACAGAGAGACAGACAGACAGACGGACAGAAGGTACTAATAAGGGTGTAGGACGACGGAACCTTAAAAAATTTACATCATCCCCAACATACACGATCACCCAACAACACTCGATTATTTTGCGGTGAATTTTAATCGAGTACCAGCAGTAGCGGGTCCGACGGAGCATCGTCAATAATTCATGCGGTACGCGCCGTGGCCGCCAGCCGTACCTAATTGATTCCTGATGCGGACGAGGCTCATCGCATCACTGGCTCCTTGTACTGCCCTCAGAGATCCGCGCGCTTCATTACGTACTTACAGCGGGAGTCATACCACGCTATTGGATTCATAGCGCGTTAAATCTCGTTACAAAATATCTAGCCCGTTTTAAGTTGCGAGAATAAAATGCCTTGGCCTTGATTGCTCCAGTTCTACATTTTATTTCTCAATTACGCTCGGTCCACGCATTTATTTACTCTGACAGCTGCTATAACTGGAACCTTTTAACCGGAATGCCCGATGAACTGTCAAAGGCTTGCTCTGATAATTTTTTCTTAGTAGAGCTCATTAGATACTGGGCACAAGGTCGTCCAAAAGTGGACTAATTGATAGACTGACGTTGACAAACACTTTCAGCACTGAACTCAATGATCTTAATTACCTAAGGGTGGGTTACACCATGTTACTTTAGCAATAACAAATATCGAAATTTCAGTTAAAGTACCGGTTAGGCAAAGAAGTTGTTGCACCATCAGACAATTGTTAAATGACGTCCGTAACTGGCCACGCTTCGCTGGTTAGTATTATTGTTTATGTTTAATATCTGTCAGATGCATAAAATATAATTCCAGCTATGCATCTGGGGTAAATAAGGGTTCATTTGACTTACCTTATTTGGTCATCATCTCATTGATTGACAGATTCACTATGACTGATATGTCAAATTAGCGACTAAATCGCGAGGTGCAAGTTACATAATTAGGGGGTGGATGACTTTTACCAAAACAGAAAAAAATTATGTGATAGGTATAAGGAACAGAATATCTATTCTTTGTAACACTGCTTACTTTTAAGAGTTTTAAATAGCGTGTATTTTGAATTAGTGATTTTTACAAACAACAAAGTATATAATGATAAATCTATACTAATATTATAAAGAGGAGAGATTTGATTGTTTGTTTGTTTGTTTGCATTGAATAGGCTCCGAAACTACTGATCCGATTTGAAAAAATCTTTCACTGTTGGGAAGCTACACTATCCCCGGGTGACATAGGCTATATTATATTTTGTAGCGAGGGGAAGGCCGAGCTTACACCCGTGCGAAGCTGGGGCAGACGGCTGGTGTAAAATAAATTTGTCACAGACCATACACTGATATTTAAAATAAATATTACATCCGATATTTTTTTCGTTTGGGTAATAGAAGTCAGTAGTAGGTAACCCTTACAATATCTTCTAATATACAAAGTAAGTAACCCTTACATCTTCTAATATACTAGTATACTTTACTTTGTTAGTATATTAGGGATTTGTCAGTCGATGGATTTTGAACTAGTAGTAGTCATTAGAGAGCTATGCTCGGAGTTTCTTTGCGCGATAAAATCCGAAACGTAGATATTCGCCAAAGAACCAGAGTCGCTGACATTGCTATTAAAATTTGCAAGTTGAAGTGGCAATGGGCAGGCCACATCGCTCGAAGAACTGATAACCGATGGGGAAGAAAGGTTCTTGAGTGGAGACCACGAATTGGAAGACGCATCGTAGGTAGGCCTCCCACTAGATGGACCGACGACATTGTGAGAATCGCGGGCATGCAGTGGATGCAGATGGCAGGATGTCGTTCAGTGTGGAGGTTAAAGGGGGAGGCCTATGTTCAGCAGTGGACGTCTTCTGGCTGATGATGATGATGAGTAGCCATTAAAAAAAACAACCAATCAACCGACTACTCGAATCCATTACTTACAGGCTATCTTTTAGATCCAAATTATCATTTATTGCCTTGAAAATAAAGTTCCAATTCGAATCAAAGCTTGCAAATACTAGTATGTCTCAACATAAATCCACTTCGTTAATGAAAAACTATCTCGTTAAGAGGCGCTTTGTAATCTCTCAAAGAACGCAGTTTCAATAACAAAGCTGAAATCGTCGTATCTCCGCTTGGCGAGTAAACAAGAGCTAATTTCCATTTTAAATTCAGTTAAAACGTTCCATTTTGTTCGATGTAACTTATGCAGCTCTGCTGTTTGTCATTCGAGGCACATACATAATCCCGACTGAGGCCGTGATCTTGAACGCGGAGTGACAGCGACCGCACCCCTATTCTAGAGAAGCGTCGACAGACTTCATAGTAGATAGTCTTGAGCGTTATCAAAGCAGGTATTGCTCGATTACGCAGAGTATTTCATGCAATTTACAGGACTGGATCCTAAATAATTGATATTAGGGCATATGAAAAGCTGCCTTTTGGAGCTATGCACCTCTGTATTGCTGTACGTTCTAAGATCCTACCACGGCGAGCATTCGTGTTGTAGTGAAATACTAGTGGATGAGTAATGCTGTTTCCGCGACTGCAACTGTAATAATTATTAGTTTTAGTAAGTTTGAATACTTCCTTAAATTTCTTTTGAAATGCTATTTACTAACTAATGAATAGTTAAAATGATAAATTTTTCATTCGAAATTGCTATAAGGTAATACATTTTAATGTTAAACTCATCAGTATCAAACATTTTGTGAAAATATTTAGCCATTATTTTAACTTCATAATTATAAATATATACTAGCTGCACTCTTAAGGTTTTTTTAAATTAAAAATAGCGGCAAACATCCTGTCCGTTTGATGGTAGGTGGAAACCGCCGCCTATGGACACCTGCAATACTAACGGTTTTCCTGATATCCTACAGGAATCGTCCAACAATTCTGTATTAAAGAACCCCTTAATGGGTATTAAAAAGTTCATTGCGTACTTATACATACACAAATTAGCAATAAGCATGTATACATTAATGAAATTAGTGAGATTCTTGTCTACCTTCAACATATCTCATTTACCTGAGCAACCAAACTACGCAATGTTTTTTTTTATTATATTGGTAAACTAAACGAGCAAAATTTTTATCAAAATATAAAATTTCATTCAAAACGTTAGAGACGTTCCCGAGGTACGCGAAATAAATGTATACACTTACAAGAATCTTGTTTAAAGTAATTAGATTAGATAAAAAAATGTATAGAACAGAATTAATTTAGGAATTATAATATTAGACATTGAAGTTCTACGACAAGACGTATGTTAATAGCAGAATTTGACAGTAACAACCAAGACTGGCAGCCATTACGTTCAGTTATTCCAGCTCTAATTGACCAACTCCCCTCGTCACTGTGTGAACGACGCATGAAATAATAGACTTAGGAAACTAAAATGTCACATCTTTAATAGTCCCTGCAATTACCTAATAACAGTATTTGAAACACGACCTTATTGTGATTCGTGTTATTTAGAAACAATGGCTATGGACATTGACTATATTACTCGACAGTTTTATGGCATAAAAGTCTACGTGAAAAGCCCTCAAAAATTGCACATTATATTTAAAATTAATCTTTATTCTTTTAACGATGATATTTATAATATACGATGTATATGTTACATACAATATATTTTGGTTGAACAAGACTTTCTATTGAAAAATTCCAAGATCAGTTGAAACAAAAATACTTCATCTGGGTAAATTCATTCGCATCTTATTGGAATGCCTTAAATGCACTTCTAGAAGAAAAAATAAAAGAATTTTATTACTTCCATAAACACGTAGCATACAAAAAGCGAAGAACAGAAGCCATTGTAATCGAAAACATTACATTGTTATTTGATACCTGGGTGAAAATTTACTCCTAGCGACTAAACGCGACAATGCATTCGCGTCAAGCGCGCTTTCGCTTTCGTGTCAAGAAAGTATCGCGCGCATTCGCGTCAAGATGACGAGCTGCATGACACTAATAAGATGCACGAAAGATAATTTGTTTATGCGCTCGCTTGCACACAGAATAAGGATGCGCCGTGAAGCTAACAAAGAACGCAGTAAAAGGATAGGTAAGTACAACTTTCGAAGTTTTTACGAGATTTAATTTTTGACGCGAGATTATATTACTGTTATACTGTCTTATGTTTTGTAAAATCTTTTCATGTTACAATATCAGCCTATCATGTTTCCATTGCTAAGAGACTGGTCTTTTTGGGGCCCATATGTAAATTTGGCTTAGATTAAATAAGTTAAATTAATTTGTTATAATATTTCGATGTTAATACTGGAAAAAATATATTTACATTTCAGGTTCTTAGAAATACCGTTTTACGTGATTGTTCGCCTTCGCCGTTTTTGAGCAATGTTATTATTAATAAGTAATTATTTCAGGGCCGAGGATTGAACCGAGTACTGTTAAATTGTAAAGCGATGCAAGATTGTGATGCAAGGCCGCCATCACTCCCAAATTCATGTGCTTAGTTAAAATTCAATTTTTAGGTAAAATTTAATCAAGAAATTATTCTATTCGTACCAACGACATAATGACATAAGACATAATGTCGATCTATCCTACAATTAGTTAAACTAATAAATTATCAAGCATGATAATTGTAACTATCATCATCATCATTTCAGCCATAGGGCGTCCACTGCTGGACATAGTTCTCCCGCATCGGTCTCCAAAATGGTCAGTTGGAAGCTGCCTGGATCCAACGTTTCTCTACGTGCTCTTTTTGGCTGTTTATCTATCTTGTGGGGTGGACGTCCTACGTTGCGCTTACCGGTCCGTGGTCTCTTTTCGAAAATCTTTCGACCCCATTGACCATCTGTTATTAACATCTATGCCATGCTACGGCCATTCGTTAGTTAGGTATATCTTTGCGATATCACAAAATATATATCAACCTTAAACTAATTATAGTTCTTAGAGTAGTTTAGAATACATTTTCTGCTCCAGTAATTACTGGATTCTACCTTTTGCACTTAGCAACTATGTTCATTTAATATCCTATTAAACGCGTTCCTTACACGCTTTATTGTGTCTTAAAAGCTATCGTAAAATAACAGCAAGTGATTTAAACTGTTGTAAAATAACGCTGCTGTTAAGTAGTCACTATAACGTGTAAGAGATAGGGTTGTTAAAGTTATAATTATTGTATCAAAATACATTTTGGACAAAACAAATTGAGGCCGAATTTTAAGTGGTTTAAAAAAAGATACTTTTCACTTTATATGGGTTTTTTGAGCGATGCTGCCAAAGAGCGATGGAACGCAGCGTCCTAAGAATCAAAAGGACTGACCGAGTCCGAAACACGACGCTGCGTTCAATTACAGGAATCACTGATGTTGGCATCAAAGCTGCCAAATTAAAGTGGAGTTGGGCGGGACACGTAGCCAGGATGCACCCTGACAGATGGGCCCAGAGGATTACACAGTGGGTGCCTGAAAACGGACGAAGGAGCCAAGGCAGGCCGAGAAAACGATGGCGCGATGATCTCGACGCGTTCCAAACACAGTGGCCAAATTTTACGGGTGATCGCACTGTCTGGAAAGAGATGGGGGAGACCTTTGCCCAGGAGTGGGACAGCATAGGTTAAAAAAAAAGGGTTTTTGGACCAGCCGAAGAGATGCTATTTAGCAGTTTAGTTTTCTCTTCTAAACTGTAAATAAATCCGCATTTTATGTATAGTATGATTATTAACCGTCTTGTTTTACTTTTCTAGGTACTAATTACTGCGACATTTGTAAAGCAATTTACAATTTCTATTATATTACTAGTGAAAACAAACAGTGTTACAGAGCGACAAAAATTCTAAAAACTGTCTTACCTTGTTTAGCTGCTTATTTTAAGACGCGCTGTGTATTTTTTTATTTTGATATCTTGCAATTACAGTTTATTTTTATTTTATCTCTACGTTTTTACTATGTGTATATAGATGTATAGATAGATGTAGGTAGAGAAATATTTAGAGATTATATTAGAATCCTATTTAACACAATCAAGTAAAAGTCACCAGCTAACATTTATTAGAGATGTAAAATTCTTTACTTATTTAATTTTTTGCAGTTACGGCATACTGTCCTTCATTATAGTGAAACTAGTTAAGTAGGGTAACGAAATAAAATAGATATACTTATTACCTTTTGGTGGGTCAAAGTTAATAAAATGATTAAAATTAGTAGCTGAGTTAACATAGGACTCGATTAGCATATCAGGAGCAAAGCAAACGGCCATAAAAATACAAAGGCCCGTACCCACTAATAGGGGCAATAAAGGCTGTAGATGATGATGTTTTTGAGTATAATCCTTTTTATTTATTTTTTATAAAAAAGAGTGACAAACAGGCAAGGTAGTTTCTGGAAGAGAAAAGCCGAAGATCGGGTTGAGTGGCGTGCTTTGGGAGAGGCCTATGTCCAGCAGTGCAATAGTGTAGGCTGATTATGATAATGATGAAACAGGAACGCTGTCCGTTTGATGGTAAGTGGCAATCGCCGCCTACGGACACCTGCAATACTAGCGACGTGTCGATGCTTTTCCAGCCCGGAGAGGTGTTAGTACCGAGATACCCACTATAGTAAAATTGAAACTTGTCTATAGGTAAACGTTTTATTTAAAATGAAATAGAAAACTGACTGACCAAGCAAACTTCACTGATTGTCAAACACGACAGACTACAAAACAAAGGCTCCTTTTTGCAATTGTCTATTGCATAAAAGTCGCGATGTCTTGTCGTGTATCGTCTGTCGCACACAATAAATGCCCGCCTCAAATCCAGTTACGTGAAGCGAGCCTCGACAATTGATAGAGAAACTGTGTGCAACGATGAAATTTAAAAAGTCATTTATTTCGAAATGCTTTTTCTCGGAACGCTCGCGGCGGAGCGATATCAATTTTATTTTCTGTTGTGGCTTCCACCACACGGGTACCTAGCCGGGTGGAGCGACAACACTGGAATCACTGCAAAAAATGAATAACCTCCCGTGCACAGATAGCTAGTTGAAAGGACAGGACATCACCACAGAAATATTCTCACCTTTGAAAGAGAATCACACTTTCATATTATATGTTATACTAATATTAAATGCGAAAGTATTGATTTGTCCTTCTTTTACAAACTTTCGTATCGACATGACTTTTTGTATAAACATAGTTGGAGGCACGGAGAGTGAGATAATATATTTTTTATTCCTGAAGGAATGTTGATTGGTTAATCCGTGCGGTGCAGTATTCAATAAAAAACTGCTATAGAATTTGATATACCTATAGAATATATTATTACCTATATAAATATTGTCAATGTCAGTAATTTAAATAATGACCAATATAAAAAACCGATACCATAAAAATTACAGAACTGGACCAAATGGGACCACAAGGGAAGTACCAGCTTTCAAATAAAAAATGAATCATCAAAATCGGTTCACCCAGTCGAAAATTATGAGGTAACAATAATAATAAAAAACATGGGGCTAAATGAGACCCCTGACCCCTGGCTTGCCTTAACCGGCCGTCCAGGGGTGGAAACTGCAAGAGCTAAGAACCTAAGCTCCAGGGTGGAAGTGTTAAAGGGCATAACGCCGCGAGTAGCTCTTAGTGAAAGTGCAGCACACCTCTCTACACCCTAAGCCACCCACGCCGATGTTGCCCCTCCGGTGCCAAGATACGGCAGCCTTTATGGGGGGCCCATTCAGTGGGTGGCAAGTCATCACCTGCCTAAATATATTTTGAGATGAGACAGGATAAGGCAGGTGCCGTTTCTCATTCTATAGATCTGTTATTCCATCCACAAGTTGTTCACCTCAATAGCCCAGACTTTTTAAATCCTATACTGTACAATAGTTTCATATTCCTTTTTATACATATTCCATAATTGTATTTTTTTATATTCAACAGGGCCTCTTGGTGTTGGCTTCGGCTCCACCAATGCCTACCAAATGTCAAGGCTAGACCCGAGAATTTCATTAAATAAATAAAAAACTATTATCAATAAGAAAGTGTTAAAACTACATTTGCCTGCAATGGGCTACTGGACTTTTTTATTGCCCTTAAAGCTAACCATAATGTACATAAAACCGATCACCGAATCACAAATCACAAAATCAAAATGGTGTTCATAATTAAGGAAGAGACTCGAAATATGAATTTTAATAAATAAATAAATATCTGGGACATTAATGCACATATCTGACCCCAAACTAAGCAAAGCTTGTAATATGGCAGCCAGAGACTGATATACATACATATATATTTTTAAATACATACTTAAATAGATATTAACACCCAGACATAGAACAAACACAAATGTTCATCACACAAATGTTTGTCCTAGATGAGAATCGAACCCACGCCCCCAAGCGCAGAAAGTAGGTTCACTACCAACTGAGCCACCGGGGCAGTCAAATAATGTCTTGCGAATCAATATACTTACCAACTAGAACGCGCAATATACTTACTAATGACGTCACCTGTGAATACGGTAAACAAACTGTATATACTGATATAAAAAATGAAATAAGACTGTGATAAAGTACTTTGTGGGAAAGGGACAGAGCATCCCTTCCCAATCTGAACAAAAACATTAAACGCTTCTTTTTTACGTTAAACTCGTTGTCCCACTGCTGGGCAAAGGTCTCACCCAATTCCTTCCTCTGGTCTCTGTCCTTGGTCAGCACCGACACCTTCTTTTTTAACTGATTTAATTAATTTATTCAGTAGTTATAACATTTAATTATTTTTTATAATATAAAAACTTGTCTTTAAGTAGCCTATTTAAATTTAGAATTCCTCAGAACTTAGGCCCTAACCAGGTAGATTTCATTTAGGTGTTAAAATCCTAGATAATTACTGTAATTTATAATGTTATCCTTGTTTTTGTGGTTTTTAATAAAGAGTTATTGTGTTATTGTATTTCCTTATTTTTTTAATACCTAGAATTCAGATATAACTAGACCACTACTTACTAGACTAGAGCCGTTGTTACTTTTTGCGTTAAAAACACTTCTACAATCCACAAACAAATTTGTAATTTCAAGAAAATGAAAGAACAGAATATTACTACAAGGTACTTTCCTCAAAATAGATAAATAGGATAGGAACACAGTTCTGAATCTACCACTTCCGTAGTTTCCGTCGCTTAATAGCTATTTTTATTTTAATCCATTTTCTCCGATGTCGAAGATCACCGGACGTCCGCCGCCGAAGCTCGGTCAATGCAATTAAGTTTTGATCGTATAACGACACATTTTCTAGACATTTTCCTTCCATCGGCAATTACGTATTATTGATGCAATGTTCCGTGCAATATTAAGTTCTTATTACGAAAGGGTATTTTACATTTGTTCGTGTATGTTTGCTGACATTGTTGATAATTTTTTTTAATTTTTATTTTCGGAATTATACATGTCGCCTATTTTTCACAAAACTTCTATCCGCCATAATAACGAAAAATTTACTTTCTTGTTTAGTTTTCGTCTCATAAAATGATAACAAAAAGGATTCACATGTCAAAACATAATATAATAAAAAAATTAAACAATAAATTGAGTTCAAAAATACCGACAAGGAATCCTTATAAATTCGTTCTGTCCGTCCGTCCGTCTGTCTGTCTGTCTATCCATCCGTCCGATTTTTTTTAAAACCTTAAATTCTAACTTCTATAATTATTAAGATAAGTACACGAAACTTTGCACAATGACAGTTATAATATAGATCTCATTTTCAAAAGTATAAAAAATATATTATATTGCTTTTTAGGGGTTGCTCTGGTACATGTGAAATGGGAATGAAAATTTTTTTTTACTCCATCTGCTCGTTTTGGGTATCGTTCAAAATGTCTTTTAAAATGAAGGTTAGATTTCATACATCACTTTTTTATAAAGTCTATACTTTGCTAAATATGGCCCGCCAAAGTGGCAAAAAGTTGGTCCCCTGCATTTCTAAACTAAAAGACATAGAAACTTGTAACTTACAATACAAATATGTCATATTTAGATAGATAGATAGAAAACTCTTTATTGTTCACACCAAAAATTACGAACTTACATAGTAGGTAACAAAAAAACAACTTAAAAACTAGTGAAACAATTAGCGGCCTTATCGCTAAAAGCGAGCTCTTCCAGGCAACCTTAAAAACCTTATTTAAAACCTTCATTCAAATTTATTTTGAACATTATCTGATAATTAATTTTTGAGGAACAGCGATAAAACTGTAATAAATTCATGGCGTTCTCAAAAAGCTCAAAGGTCATTGACCTTTTTGTAAAATGGTCTATACAAATAATGTTTAACAATCAGTGTTCTCTATGTTTAAACCATAAAAAGATTATGCTATGTCGGGATGGTACATCTCTGAAATTTAGACAGTCTGTCCACAGAACTTCGTTCGTTCGACTTTTTCTATAACTATCAATTTCTGAACTATAACTACAGTTAAATGGCTTTGGTTACGAAACCCTACCATATGCGTGTCTCGACACGATCTTGACCAGTTATTTTTTCTTATTTTTATTTTTTTTATTGTAGAATTGGCTTGCGCTTGGCCGCCAACTCGCCTGACCTACGGTGGATATTTTACTTATGGATCATCTCACCGGTATTCGGAGCTGGCATTTTGGTCGGGTCCTGTCCACAGTTTGTTCTTAGATCAAGACAAAACTAGCTGTACACGCAACTTCGTTCACGATTTCTTCAGGAAAAATAGCCTATGTCCGTCCTCATGACACATACTAATACTTCGCAAAATTTTATCGAGATCGGTTAAGCCGTTAAGCCGTGATTATGTAGCAAATAGACAGAGTTAATTTCGCATTTATAATATTAGTGTGATGTGATATATATATGGAAAAAGCCGTCAAATAACTTACCACATTCACGAGGATATTACAAGATGACCACAAGTTTTAGATAAACGTGTATGTTTCAATAAAAAAAAAAAACAACGTGAAATCATCATCTTCCAGTAGGTGAAATTTGTGTTTGTTTATTGCCTATTTTTTTTGTTTTTCCATTCGAATTTGCCATTCGAATAAGTGAATAATACATCTCATGGTTTTTCTTCTTGATTCAGATTCAGATTTTTATTCACCTTATAACAATGGTTCGTTATATTAGGTAGGTCAAATACATTTGTTAAAGAAAATTAAATCTCAAAACTAACTATGCACAGTTACACATAAGTTAAAAAGTTCACATTACAATATTGGTACAAATTTTAGCGCTTGCTGTTTGCTTTGTTTAGCTACTTTAGTGCTTGTGTAATGTATGATCTGTTACAGATATGTACAGACATGATATAAATGTATGATCCTGACAAAACACATACTTTGTATGGTTTCTTTTCTTTGCTTTGTTACTACAGTAAAAAAAAACAACTCTTAGAGCGGTTACACACTGGGTCTTTCAGCAGCGATACGAGTACAAACGCGCGGCGCGTTGCTAAGAAAAACTCCGTTTGATAACTTATTTTTTCTTTTGTTTACTACTAGAATTAAATCGTATAATATCTCAGCAACGGGAGTCAAGGAGTCATCAAGGACAACTTGTTTACGTCCAAGCAGTAACAGTTACAACCATTTTGACTTTTAAAACGATGGTAACGAGGCAGCTGCAGTTGTCCATTAAAACGATGTGCAGATAGCTGTCGATCAAATCGAATTTTGATCAGGCGTTTGTGAAATTTGCAATTACTTGGCACAGATGCGACGCTCTCCAACTGTATTTTTTACTTAAGTTTACAAACTACGACGAAATAGTAGATTGTAACAATATTTATATAAGGAAGCAAAATAATATTTTTACGGCGAGGGCGCTTTTTCGAATCCAGAGCGAAGTGAGGGATTCTAGAGTAATATTCCGAGCGTAGCGAGGGATTCAAAGTACGTCACCCGAGCCATAAAAATATTTTTTGCGCCCGAGTGATACACTCTACTTTTCATCACCCACTATGAGAAAATAAGAGGCGCCTCATATTTTTATTTTTTTTAATATTATTATTTGATAACCGATAAATTATTTAGTATTGAAGTACTTATGTGCAGTTTCGATACCGTCGCTCAACAACGAAATGTCCAAGAACCTCAAAAGAAAAAAAAAGCATATGACATTTACCAACCTGCACTAAGACTTAGGGCCCATTCTCTCTCTCTCTCTTTCTTTCTTTCTCTCTGATAGAAGGCCTGTACCCCAGCAGTAGGGTACTGTATGAAATGATTATGAAAATATACTTTCAACCAGAGCTTTATACATAGCAAGACGTGGAAAGGCTTATCATATAAAAATTAGGCATGACGCGCAGTCTAGTGCAAAACTTACCACGTGCTTCGCCCAATTAAACATGTAATATTTCACTAAGCCTAAGTAAACTTCCAACCAGCCCTTTTGGAGATCGATGGGGGAGACCTATGTCCAGCAGTGGACGCCCTATGGCTGAAATTCTGAATATTTCACAACGAATATATCAAAAGTAACTAAACAAATATATCAGAGTGGGGAACACGAATTACCTAATGGCAGGATAATGGCAGCAATGTCATTATCTAATTTTCTGTTTGTTATTTATTCAGTACGAAAATATAGGCAGTTCTTTTTATGACAGAACCAATTATTCCCGTCAAATAAGATATACTTTATCATGGCGACAACAAAAGCCCTCGTCAAATTAATGAGGTGTTATGAAAATCCCAATTTCTTTTAAATAAATGCCATCTCTCCTCCACCTTGTTTATTCCGATAACCTCATTCAGAATACAGTATCATTTTCAAATAACAATTTCCTTTAAGAAAAAACTCAAACAAATTAATTTTTTATCGTTCCCCTCCTAACCTAATCATCACAATGCAGAGGTTCAGAGGTATGAATATGACATATTACCGAAATTCGCGTAATACTAACACCACCGTTCGGGACCCAAGGCGTCTATTACGAGATATGAAAAGTAAAACGTTTATAATACGAGCGAGAATGAAGTATGGCCGGTGGAGTTAGAAAGAGAAAAGATAAGAAAATAATGCGCGCTCGTATATCATCACAATCGCTAGAGCTGTGGCCCGGCGGCCGGCCACCGACCGACCCTCTTCACTTCTCCCAAAATATTTAACTAGCAAGTATCGCAAATGCCGGATTTATAGATACATACTTGTATGATAGAGACGCACATAAATTTTAATTGAAATGGTTTTTTTTGTTACCAAACGTATTTTTAATTATTTTAATACATGGTGCCATTAAATTGTTTTATATTCCTAGTGGAAGTGCATTGGTACCCAAACTAGGAAAACCTGTGAAGTGGCAATGACCAACCACCTTGGTTCGGTGGAGGTACCAATCAATTCAATCTTCAATTTATCATTATTAGATAGTGTAAGTTAGGTTAGTTGTATATCAGAATTACAAATTCAATAGGAAAAAAACAGTGCGAAGAGAGATTTCAGATTATAGTAGGACAAGACGGCGTTTTATGTATGATTGTATATTTTGTTCGACGGCAACTGAAATATCGTTGATTCCCACCCCGAACTAAGACCTCGCGACCTCTAGATATATCTTCACAACCCTGCGACCGATTTTTCCCATATTTAACCTTAATTTTTTAAATTTATATAAACTACTAGACTACAAAGTTTAGAAGACCTGATTGTCGATCAGCACGTTATCGTCAAAAAAAACGTACAAACACACATAGAAATGCAGCATTGTCATATTTAGAATCTGAGACATCCGTTCACTCGGTCAAAAACGGTTTTTAATTCACATTTACGTGAAATAACCCAAATAGGTATTAAAACAAGGATAATTACCAACCAGAGCCCGTATCCCGTCGGAATGTTTAGTGCGGTCTTGGCTCACTACCCAAACACGGCGTCCGAAATGTAATTGACAGCCCTCTTGCCATTTACTAGAATTGGACTGTCCGACGGGTGGGGTGAGTGAAGGATGTTGGAAGTCACTGGTTTCGAATACATCTAACCTACCGATTTTTGTTTCGTCATAGAGTAACATTAAGTAATATTGAAATGCATTACACTGTCTATCTGTCCATCAATTTTCTGGCCTCATAGTTTATTCTTATGAATAAACGGAAAAACCATATGTATCATAAGGTAGATAAGGTAGACGTATTAATTTTACCCTGATATGCTTTTTTTTAAATAACGGACTAATCCAGACTTGCATCCATTTATAGCATATAATGTGCATTCAATGATTTGACTTTGGGTCTGACTAAAATAATGACGATATAAATTATCAAATTGACAATTGGTCTGAAATGTAATCGGCAGCCTTCATGCTATAAAAAAAAAATTGGACTGTCCGACAGGTGCTATGAGTGAAGGATATTGGTCAGTGTAAATAAGTCACTAGTTTAGTGGTTTCTATTTGTTTGTTATCGCATAATTACATTTCACACGCCTAATAATATCATGAACGTGATAGAAATTCTCTCTGTTCCTCTGTATCTCTCTGTAATTCTCTATCTCTCTGTCTTTCTTTCTCCCACTCGCTCTGTCCCTCTGCCTCTCTATCTCTTTGTCTTTCTAATTATCTATCACGTCTGTTGTTTGACGCTTTGTTTTTATTAACTTATCTTGATGAAATTTGGCAAAAATGTAGAGTACATTGTAGGTATAAAAGTATCATATATCTGCATATATGATACGTTTAAACCGGAATAACCTGAAAATAGATAAATAGCGAGCAAATCCGCAGAACGCAGAATATATAGGTTAATACCTACTATGGAAACTTTAGTAGAAACAGTAAGAGCAGCTACTACAAAAAAACCTACAGCTAATCGAAATCTTGCGAGGAAACCTAAATGAGTTTTATAAAAATTTTGATTCACAATTTTAGTGGAAATGTGTAAAAATTCTTAATTTACGACTGTTTAATGTTTGTACGTTATAACCCAAATTTGTACAGTAATTTAATATTTTTAAATGTATATTATTTAGTTTTAGGTTAAAATAAAAAAGTTTTATAAGTTTTGGAAATAAATGCCGGTAAATTTTAATCAAATATCACAAAAATACATGCCAGGTCTTATAAAAACCCGATGTTTTTTTGAACACTGTAAATATCCTGGTAATAATCATATCTCTGTAGGTCTTTTAAAACCTATTTTCTTTAGTTGTACCGGTTAGGCCGCCCTTACTGTCCTAAATAAACTTTCCCCCTGTATAAACCATCTACAGTCAATATCAATTTCATTATTCTCCAATCACCGGACGAGTAGCGGAAAACATTAAGGAATAACTACTCGCTAAAGAGCCCACTAAGTGAAATTACATAAGCCGATGACAGCGCGATTTCAGAACGGGCGTAGATAAATAACGCAATTAGTAGTGATTGATAGTTAAAACGAAACACGGTGTGGATGGTTATCTAATACGATTTCGGAGTGAGTTTTTGCTCGATAAATAATACGGTGACGAAAATATCGAGACTAGGGCTTGGTTGCATAGGAGTAGCATAGTTGAAGTTACCAGGTTTGCAATTCAAATGAGACCTTATTTACCCCAAATGCATAGCTGGAATTGTATTTTATGCATCTGACAGATTTACCAGCGAAGCGTGGGCAGTTACTGTTAAAGTTATGACGTCATTTAACAATTGTTAAATGCTGGAACTTTTTTAACCCAACCGGTACTTTAAATTAAATGTCGATGTTTGTTATTGCTAAAGTAAGACGGTGCAACCCACCCTAGGAGTGGCACCAGTTGTTGACACAGGGTTGGGCTGGATTTTCTCCTACGTCCACGTGGGTCGCTTTTGTCAGTCTCTGAAGTCAATCAGTCATAGTAATGTATGTATGCAACGTGTAAAAATCCACCAGCAATCCACGTCCTGATCATCAGCTTTGCAGTGAAGTTTTTTATGATGAGGTGAATGATCATATTTGTGTATACGCGCGACCGATGTAAAGTAAAAGAGCCTTTATTCAACTACCCACTATTCTGTTACATGTACACTTATATATTATTTCATATTGTCAAATTCTAATTCAAGATTATTTTAGTAACTTATTAGGTAAATTTTATTTAATAACATTCTCGGGTCTAGGCCGGACATTTAGTAAGCATTGGTGGGGCTGAAGCCAACGCCAAGAGGGCCTGTTGAGTTCAAAATACAATTATGGGGTGAGTATAAAATGGAATAAAAAAACTATTGTACAGTACAGGATAAAAAAAACTGGGCTATTTAGGTGAAAAACTTGTGGATGGGATAACAGTTCTATAGGATGAGAAACGGCAATAGTAATATTAGTTTCATTATTAATACGCCATGTGGGTAGTTATTTAATTCCTTCGATTCTCATTTATTTATAGCGCGACCTATATACCACATAATAAATAGGTACAGAAGGCTGCTGGCTTCAGGAAATCAGGCTGAGAAAATCAAGGCGTAAAAAGCAGTAAATTGTATGCTGTCATTCTAATATCGTATATATAAGTAATACAATACATATTTGTTAGGATGCTACGTGCGTAAGCACGTTTGCCTCCTGCCATCGCCCCGCTACCCAGCAGTTCGTTGGCGCGGGAGCGGAGACAGCTGTCAGAGGCAAACACCTCAAATACGCCTGCCTGGGGTCAGCGGACGGTATCGTCCCGTTTGAGACGGTAGAACCATGGTGTGCGGAATGACGGAAGGTCATACTAGACCTAGGACGCTGCATGGAGAAAGGGTGCGATCCCGAATCGGGTAGTTTCCTGGTCCAGCGGATTTCCCTAGTGATAAAGCGGGGGAACGCAGCCAGTGTATTGAGGACTTTTGGTCAGGGCTCGGTGCACGGTGGACTTAGTTAATTAAGTTGACTTTATGTACTGTTTTAGAGTAGATATATTATTATTATTTGTGTGTAATGTTAAGTTACTTAATTATTAATTTATTAAAATAACGATATATACGTAAATTACAATATCAATTCTGTCTATCTTGCTACAACATTTAGAATTGTCGGTTAACTAATCTGCTAAAAAATCGGCTAGAGAAATAGTGCACGCCATTAGTACAAATATAAAAATAACAAACGCACACATGTGCATCTAGTTATATATATATAAAAAGAATCAACAAATAAGTTTTTATGAGTCGGGTTTTCTCCATAATAATGAGGATAGCGGTACCCGGACCACTTTTCTTCTATATTACAGAATCTATTGCGTTTTCTTACAATTTTTGATTGAATTGATTCAACGATTGCTGAAATCGTTATTAGGAAAAAAAATCATTATTAAAATCTGTAATCCAATTTTTTACGCACTGCGTCGTCATGAGACTCCATTTATTGTGGTCAATTTGGCGTAATGTAATCAATTGTTGAACCAATAAAATAAATCAGAGTGGACAGTTTTAATTGATACCGTACAAAATTAACTACGGACTCGCCCCGTTCTAACCTAACACAGCAACGTTATTGGAAAAATGAAAAAAAGGATGAAAAATTGCGGTTACTAACAGCTGTTCGATAAATATTCGATTGTGAGAGAAGCGACACTTATTTTAAAATATTATTTTATTATAAACTGACAACGGTATTTTTAGCTGAGCATTTTGTAAACGAAAAACCAAACAAAAAACAAAAATTTTCTGAACCAAAAATTATGTCTAATAAACTTCACTTAATATTTGGACTCAATTTTTTTTTCATCCCTACTTTACCATTATTGATGCTAAGCTCGGTCCTAGTATTTATTTTTCTGACAGCTGCAATAAAATTTAAAAAAATATGAATAAAAACCACGAACTCTGATCACGTTTTGCTAGGTTTTGGAATGTAAGACTATAACAGGTACCCGTTATACTTCAGTGCAATATTAAAAGAAAATGTTTTTTTTTCACAAAGTATTGCAACTGTCAGTGCAAATTAAGTTATGGAAATAGTGTAGTTGCCATCTTATAATTATGACGTTGTCACATATCCAGTGAACTTAGAAAAATCTATCTACAACTCATTTATCAAAAACGCCTCTACGTTTTAGCTGTAAGTATAGTACATACATCCCACACTTTAAACACGTGACCCCCATTTTCACACTTAATAATTCAATGCAAATTAATTATTACACATAAATTGGAACTATTAACCGCAAATTGAAACGTGGACGCCATGAATAGCTAAGTGAAACGTCATTTGAATTTAACAAAATGTTACAATACATCATGTGCAAGTTACTAAACGATTGTGTTTTTCCCCATGGGTAATAATGGAAAATACACATTTCTGGGTGGGTAGGAATTTACTAAGTATAACACTGTTTTAAACTATCACGGTTGTTCACTACAGTTATATGATTATTTACGGGATATTTACCGTGGTAAGATTGTGAATGGTGCTCTCCATATTTCGGCGCAGTTACATGCACCATGTTCACGGGAAGACACCGAAACGGGGATCGGGAGCTCCATTCATGACCTTACTAAGTATATTTTCAATATACCAATTAAAGAAAATACCTACTAACTTATACTCTGTCCAGGTTTTTTCTGCTTGACAGCTGTAGTAAATCGCAAAAAGTTGATTGGAAACCGTAAATTCTGATCACTTTTGTTGGGTTTTTGTTGCAAGATTGTAGCTAGTTGCCGATTTGCTACAGTAAATTTAAATAAAATGTTTTATTCAGCTTTTTACATTGTATTTATTATTACTTTTAAATTGCAAGTGCCTTTTGTAACTAAACAAAATGCAAGCTACAAAAAAACAGTCAGACTGTCCGTAGCCCGTTAAAGGTCTAGAGACAATCCAAATGCTCAAGCTCACTACCGCTCCTAATATATTGCTGTTGAATGTTAGTTGTTATTCATAATTAATTGCATTCCTGTACTTAATTATTGTGACAACCGAGCTCTTAAGAAACTGGACTCAGTTCTCATTTCAATGTTTTCACCATCGTTGATACACACACTTAACATCATTTAGGTGATAGGAGCTGTATTCTGACGGATAATCAAGCATCTTTTAAAAAGCTATTTGTTCTTCTGTGGCATTCTGGCAGTGACTGTAATCGAATAGCCGAAAATTGGGCGGATTGTAGAACCACATTGTTTCCTATAAAGATCTACGCAACTAAAAACAAAGCTCGGCATCGCAATAAGTTTACTAACAATCAGAGCCAGACAACAATAAAATAACGCCTACCTTTGAGCCTGGCAATGATTGAACGAACTCTACGCGCCCGTTTATTTACATATCGACTCAATTAACGAACTCACTGTAGCTCATTATCCATTCAAATCGCAATCGCAGTTTTCCCACGTTAGCCGATTTTCCGGCGAAAACTCAATGAAAACTTCATAACAGTGTTGGCTTTACGCTCGAAAACGGATCGCGTAATGGCCTTTGTCGAGTGCAAAAAGCGACTGATCCGGTCCAGATCCGCTTTGTATAGCCCGTTTGCTTTACCCAGTTGACAACATAATTATCGACTGTTGCGTTGCAGCGACTAAATGACGGTAAATGACGATGTTCAGCTCCTTGTAAGCAACTCGTTACTTCAATGCACACACTCAAACTTTGAGTTACGCGGCTGGTGTGCATACAAAAGGGTACTGCCTTAAAACAAACAAACAAGGGAGATATGCCTTAGTACAATTATCGTTCTTGTCCAAATGTCTCCATGTTTTTCCACTTTTTTCACTATACCACAAAAACTGTAAGTACGGCACACTTACTCGCTTTTTCACGCACACTAAAGGACTTGCAGCGACACTAATAAACTAATAGTCACATGACATTCAAAACAGGGCGGCAAGGCCGTCTGCAAGATGAATATCTGGGACATTTTGCACACGCGGTCATCTGACCCCAAACTAAGCAAAGCTTGTAATATGGCTGCCAGAGATTGATATACGTACATATATATTTTTAAATACATACTTAAATAGATATTAACACTCAGACATAGAACAAACACAAATGTTCATCACATGAATGTTTGCCCTAGGTGGGAATCGAACATACGCCCCCAAGCGCAGAAGGTAGGTTCACTACCAACTGAGCCACCGAGGCATTCTCTAGATGAGTTCAACTCAAGGCAAGTCTGATTTAGGCCCGATGCTTTTGCACCCGCCCGCCACGCCACCCTACCATATCTCCCTTCTTTGTCTGATCTGAAGGTCCTGTATACATGTACTGTATTACATTTATATTAAACTAGTTTTGTAGATATATACAGTAGTGGCTGCCGCGTTCGAAAACAACAGCAGGGTGTGGATTCAAAACCCCTATAACGAAGTTTAACTACCGGTGAAGGAAAACACATCTCGTAAGGAAACCATACATAAGGAAACCATAGGAAGTGGGCAGGGCACATATCACACAGAACAGATAGCTGATGGGGCCGAGAGGTTCTCGAATGGAAACCACGGACTGGCAAGCGCAGCGTAGGAGCGTAGTTCGTCCACGCACAATATGGACAGACGTCCTAAAACGCCCGTCTGGCTAGCTACAACACTCAAGTTAAAAAACATGTCGCCAAGCATCTAGCAGTGTATTCCGACAGTATAACTTGAGCCAATTTCCATTTCAGAGGCTAGACGTGTTTATCATTTTCTACCACACTGTCACTTAACGTCAGATGATTTGTGGTTAAAAAGGCATAGTTTGTCAACTAATAACTGTAGAAGAAAAACTTTGGAAGAAGAAAAATGTTCACAAAATCGGTATACTTTTTGAAAAATTGTTAGGATATCAACAGATTTTTTGCATTCTTTTATATTATATAGAAACAACGAAACGTCGTCTACTGTCCAGTTGTAATTTTACCACGAAATGGGCTGGTCAATGTTCCACTTGTCAAAATAGAAGCGAGCTCTAAGCCTTTGAGGGTTTCTCTGAAGACGTGCACTCCTATGTATAAGGAAATAAAGTTGAAAATGCTTTACGTTATAAATGTTTGTTCTACTACACAGTTTAAAGCTAAACGTATCAACTGGCCAGCGCTGACCTTTTAATTAGTATGTAGATACTGAATGATCCGTTCGACATCTCTATTTTCTCTGTTGTGGCATCATACTTTTTGATGTGTAAATAAAAGAGAGGAATATTAGAAGCGACTCGATGAAAAGCCTCCGCGAACGCCGCGGGTAGAAAACCTTATCCCATCTTGGCAATTTTTTAGCTTACGGAGCAGCCTTGAGATGCACTCTGATGCCGCTCGTCACTCGTCTTGCAGTGACAAAATGAATCGGACTGCTTCAACTAGATGGCGTTGAAATAAATTCCACTTTATAGTTTGAAAATAACCTCAAATATTGTATTACTTAGTTACTAATAACTCTACTCATCAAGCCTAATATAAATATCTTATTATTTTCGCACCTACTTTCGGTAGTACTTAAACTGACTTCATTAGTGTCAGAGCATCTAATAGACAGATATACCATGAAACATAATTAATAATGTAGTTAGGTAGGTCCAATACAATGCTTCAACTTCCTTTCGGCGTTCTTACCTACCATGTGCGCAACATGTGTCTTTGACAAGTTTTTTTTTTACATAGACTACAAATAACTTTCTGTAACTATACCTCGTGGTTAAAAAAGAGTTGTCACTCGTCAACTGCGGGAGATGTAACGCAACTGTTGAGTGGTCACAAAGTTGTACGGTTGGGAAAATAATATTAGTGATCTTTGTTTTTATTATAATTACCTCTCACTACACTATTTTAATATAGGTAAGTAAGTAGGTACTAATGCATATTAAGACGTGCGCTGCCAAAATCATCTTATAAGAAAGAAGAAAGAAAAAAGAGTATAATTAATATGTAGGACTACGGTATCTTCAGTCTTAGAAACGTCGATTCAAATTAGCTCTCTAGTTTTCGCGAGTGACAATTTCCGTTAGCGAAAATTTGACAGTTATAAGTTTTAAACATAGATTCAAATAATTGACGTTTCTTTGTAAAACCGCTCGTGACTAAAATAAAATCTTACTTCGCCATTAGGCCATGATGATGGTATTGCCTAAATGGCAACATGGCATGTGATATGCGAATTTTTAAGCATTTGTATGAAGAAAATAAAACACAATGATTCCAAAAAATTACAAACCACTTCACGAGTAGTCCAATAAAACTGGATACAACCATTTTCCGCCCTTGCAGGTAGAATATTTTCTTCGTATTTAAATTATCAGACCACTCTCGAAATATACCTTATTTAAAAATACATTAAAAGCGGTTCAACCGGCGATGATATTATCGCGTCACAACAAAAATAAAAGTATAGTTGATAAAATAACTCTTTTTTTGAATCGATTGAAAAGTCTAAAGGCGCCTATCAGATCTGAGACTGACTGCAGACTGCGTCCGCGCTGCCACCTGCATTCTGAGCGTAGCGGCATTGCGGTTGTATAGTCAGCTCTTGTGAAAAAAACGTTCAAGCCGTTTCAGTATCTCTTCATCTTCTTCCATAAAACTTATGTTCAAAAAGTGTCTCCACAACTATAACGTCTTATCATATTATTATAATTCACACCAGGTTTTTTTTCTCACAAAATGTAACGATTGTATATGACTAAATAAAATCAAAGGAATGCCTTTGATTTTATTTTGTTCTTCTTTGATTTAATTTTCACACAAATTTGGTACATAATTAATAGTATTGTCTTGTCAAACTAATGTATACCGACAATCCTATTAATTAACATAAACTGTCAGCTGTCGCTGCTGTCTGTACAGCACGACATGTGTCAATCTCCAGAGGATCGATTTTATAATTAGACAAGCCTGAACACACTCTACATATTTCTATCATCGGTTGCTGGGGTGGTTTGTCTATAATATACAGGGTTACGCATATACCATGTACTAAGCCGAAAAGAGGTCATTTTACTCAACATTTTCACTAGACTCGTCAGCCTGCCATCTGCATCTAATGAATGCTCACGACTCTCACGATGTCCTCGGTCTAGTTAAACACCTACCTACGCTGTGTCTTCCGGTTCGTGGTCTCCACTCAAGAACCTTTCTTCCCCATCGGTTATCGGTGCCATACTTACATATACATATTTGCCTATTTGACGTGACGTGGAACGATCAAACACCATTGAAATCGGTGAGTGATTGACTTCAAACTGATGAGCAGTATTCTTTTTAGCACCGTTGTTACCTACATCGTTGGTAGAGTTATATTATTTGTCCCTTCTTTACTATATAAGACAAATACTGGTACTTTTATATATCACCGGCTGTACCATGCGGTTTCACCAGCGTAGACATTACTTCAGGAATCGTACATATTTCAAATAGATTACAAAAATTTGTCTTAAATTCCAAGTGTTGAGTCCTTTGCAATCGTCATAGCATTGTCGCAAATATTCGATTTGAACGATTATCCTAAGCCGTATACACACCGTATTATTTCAGGCAATTCTCTATATCTCTGCACATAAAATATGATAAGAACTTCTCAACATTTTCGTTTCATATTTAGGCCCTTGTTTTATGAACGCTCGAGATGTTCATACAACCGGTTATATTATGAAAACCTCATCCTTGAGCAGCCCCAAACCCACCCAAAAAATACCTACACATAAATCTAAGAGCTGATATAAAATAGATAAATCAGATTGATTCAATACGCCTGCATCAATTTGCGAAACTAATACAAAAAGATCCTAGATACACAGATATTTCTGTACCGCAATAAAGAAAAATAAATAACGGAAAACAAATGCATCTACAAGTTATTGAGTTTCCAATATCCAGTGATAATGAAGGAGTAAGTAATATGGCAGCGAAGGCTCATCTGATATTCATAACGTTAGAACTAGCGGGCTTATCGTTCAAAGAGAAACTATATTTATTTATCGAATGATAATGTTGTGGACGGAGTGCTATCTAGTTATACAACTCTAGCGTATTTATGTACTACACGCTTCACACTCGTTGCTTTATAATGACTCGTATCTAAGCCAAAACTTAGTCTCTCTCAGAAAAATTACAATAGATATGATGACTAATTAAAAAAAAACTATTCCACAATGTTTTTGCATATTTTTTTTATGATTCTGGGTGACGAGACGAGCGAAGTCGCTCGCCTGATGGCTCTTCACGCTTGCCCATAACATCTCAACGCCACTCAGAATTTTGAACGTCAACCTGAGTTATAAGATGTCAAATCTCTGTGTGCCCTGTAATTTCGCTGGAAACATTGACCTTCAACTATATCTACTATTAAAAAAGAAGCCTCTATGAAGGGGGTGCCTATGCCCAGCAGTGGACGTTTATGGCTAAAATGATGATGAAAAATTATTTTTCTAACTTATTTCAGTATCTTTAGTTATTCTTTATCTTTATTTATTGTTTAATTACTGTCATCGTGTCTATTATATCGAATATAAACAAAAATATTTTTGTCATTGTAACGCAACTTACTACTGACGTGACTAACGTCTCTCGTGAGTAACGGTTCTCGTGAAAGCCAACTTGCATCACACCTTGAGCCAAAAACGTAGGAAAACGGAGTGTGACCGCCAAAAGAAAATTTAGAAATAATTGGCTCATGCAAAACACGTCCAAGAGAGCATTTTCACAAATGTGAAACAATAAGTGCTATCGCTGCTTGCGAGCGAAGCCAAGTGCTCAAAGTTTGTGAGAATTTATTTCATTCTTATGTCGCTGTAGATAACCAGTAACGCAGCTTTTAAAAAATGTTTAGATGCTTTGCGTGTACGACAAGCATACTAACCCTAGGCTGTTTCTAGCCTTGTTGCCAAAACATGGTATATCATCTTAAAAACCTACATATGTTTATTCATGTTAAATGATGTAAATATCTTATTCTATTGAAATTTATAAATTTTATTCTCGTTGTGGGATCGATGAAGGCCGCGCGGCAGCAAGAGCGCGTATAATCTAGCGGCACCCGATTCGATCTTGGCCATGCAATAATGACTGATTGGGTATCTAATGCCATCGCTCAAAAATGGTGAAGAAAAACATTGTGAGGAAACCGGTGTGTCCAAGAACCTCAAAAGTTCAACGACACAAGTGTGTCATTCACTAACGTGCAACTAAGCCAGCATGGTGGATTACATAGATTTAAGATGTCGTAGCAAAAAAAAATTTTGGTCTATGGTGGATTAAGGCCCATTCTCCCTCCCTCTTTCTCTCTCTCTGAAGGTAGGCCTGCGTCTCCGCCCTGTAGTGGTTACATGATGAGCTGATAATAATATTAAAAAAATATTATTTGTAAGTACATAATACATGTATTAGGATTTTTTGGTTGATTGTTACTAACTAGTATGTATTATGTATTTGTCCGTGTTGAATGTATATGCCAAATTTTCAAAAGATTTCTTATGGTTGCTACTCTGCTATTCTCTAATACTTTCATTTTATTTAGACTAGGAGTGGAAGATATAAGTCTAGACATAAGACACAATATGTTTCATAAAATACTCAGAATCTTCCCTACATATCTACGGCTCTTAATACGCCTTACAATTAGGTAGGTATGGGGACTAATGGCCTGATGGCGGGAACGTGTCCAAAGGTCCTTTCCTTATGTGTTGTTGCGGCGGAGGAATAAAAGCCAATATTTCAGTGGTTAGGAGTTTTTTTAGCTATTTCTACAATCCACCGTAAGAGCGCGAAATCGTCCTTGTCAGAACTGACAGATCGCCACAGATAACAAAAGTGATGTTTGAAACGGAACGCCTTAGTTGAATCCTTTATTTGAGTAGCTTCAATACTGTCTACACTGTATTCTGTTCTTATGGTACTATTATGCCGTTCTCAGCTACACAACATAAATAATAATGCGGCCGTTATAGGGTCATTACAGTGAGACCCGCCGAGTGACGGTGGCACTCAGACGCACGTACAAAACGGGCTAGGTTTCTGGAGAAAATGCTTTGTAAACAAAAAGTATATTCTATATAACCTTAAAAAATTTGCAGTATATTAAAAAAATATATATATATATTTGCAGTATCGTTCTACACTTTAAGATTTACTATTTAAATGTGATAGACAATTATCAAACCCGAATTGCGCAGGTTCGAATTTTAGTCGTCATTTTTTTACATTACCTATCTATAATTCTATACAATGACATTTAGGATGTATGTGCCGTTTTAGTATCATACTAACATTAATTGCGGAAGTGGGTTTGTTTGTTTGTTTGTTAGTTCCCGCATAGCAACACTGATAAAGCTACGAATAAATGTGAATTTTAGAATTGTCATTAGGATACTTTTTATCCTGAAATAAGGTTAAGGACACACGCCATCAATCACCTTTCAAACAAACAAAAAAACTAACTCAAAATCAGTTCAGCCGTTGAGGAGGTACGATGCCCACATACAGACACAGATGCACACGCTAAAGTTATAACACCCCTCGTTTGGGTCGAGGGTAAAAAAATCAGTTATGCTGTTTTTAAGTGACCAAAGACAGAAAAAGATGTTAAGCAGAAAATGCTGAAGCGCTATTGCGACTGATAATACCTATGCTTTTTTGTAGTTTTGTAGATATCATTTGAACATGTGTGAGGTACTTTAAGGATAGAATGGCTTAAAGCACACGTTTTAAGCCGCGTCGTACATCCGCAGTCTTGAGACGGCTCCCGTCCACCGGTATCTGAGTGAACTCTTTGCGAGCCCCATTGAAGCCGCGATGAAAGGGGGGTCATTACCTGAAACAAAGGAGGAAAGCTGCTCAAACTGTGCATAAATCGTGCCTGTTTACCTACGAGGAAACTTCCAGAAAGCCGCCAAAGAAAAACGCAACCCACTTCACCTCGAAACGTCTCGGCCTGAATAACCTTTTTTATGCCCTTAATATATTTATGCGGTCCTGAAAAGTGTCGAGCCTGTTATTCTAATATTTCTAGTATTTCTTAATAGTCGCGAGCTATGGCTTATTTTGTAGTTGAATGTAGGAACTCTGAATGTAGGATTTGGGTTCTGAATGTAGAAATCTAGTAAGAAGTAGTTACAATCTGGGTAGTACAAGTATTTGTAGACACAAATCGCGAGTGAATCGGTTTCTTCTAGGTAAGTGTGCTCCATGGTAGACTGCATCATCGGTTAACATTAGGCGAGTTAGCGATAAAAAGAAAGCCTAAATAAATGTTTTTTTTAGTACTAAGTATGTCGCATCCTAGTACTATTGTCAGACAATAAATTGATATGAACTAGAGAAAGTATATGTATATTTTGTTTTTCTTGACCGGGTTTGTTATTTTTTCGCATCATTGGTTAGTATCAGGCGAGCTAGCGATAAAAAGAAAGCCTAACAAAATTACAAGTTTTATTTTATTTACTATGTCACATCTTAGTACTATTTTCAGACAATAAATTGAGATGAACTAGAGGAAGTAAATGTATTTTTTACTTTTTTGACCGGGTTTGTTGTTTTTGAACAATGTCTGTATTCAAATACCTACCGCGCAGGTGCCTCCCTGCGGTAGGTACTTTAACAACTTTGTTGGGGGGAAAAAAGCAAGTAGCACGTGACTGGTTGCCCCTCCATCCACGTGTGTACTCTAGGTAGTTAGGTAGGCAACAAAATATCAACTTTTTTCAACACAGCTGTTTCCAATTCGTCAAAGGTGCAAATGCTGATACAGTTTGAATTTCAAATCTCTTCTATTGACGTCACAAATAGTTTTTTGTTGGGATAGTTCTGAATAAGCAGACATTTACTATTCCGTAAAAAAAACATTGAATTAGTCACTAGCATGATATAGGTACCTAACCGAAAAACTTGTGGAAAACTAGGATTTGGATATACTGGGTGTTAATATTTAAAAATATATATATCAGTCTCTGGCAACCATTTTACGAGCTTTGCTTAATTTGGGGTCAGATGACCGTGTGTGCAAAAATGTCCCAGTTTTTTTTTCATTTTTTTTTAATACTTACATGTACATAATTTATTACAATAACTTAAACAACATTCCAATAATAAAAAATTATAAAAAAACGATATGTTATTACCTAACTACTAAACTAATCTATTAAACCGCTACCAGTGGGAATCGTCCCCAAAATGCTGGCCCCATTACCACGTTGTATGGCAATGCTCACTCTTTGAGCAAAGTAGAGGCCAGCATTCTGGTCACGAGTTACATCAACCAGACGTGATGATAAATCTTTTTTTTTTTTTTTATCCAGATATTTTTTATTTAATACACAACAATAATGACAATTAGCAACTTTTTGCTAGTTAAACATAAAACTTACTAACTCTTTTAATCTTGCAATTAAAATCGTCATCTGCCAATTCAACGTACAATTAAATTTAAGTAAAAATGTTCCAGACTTGGACAACAATCATAGTTTACCCAAAACACACAGAAGTAATACAGCTTAGTCAATTAGTTATCGTAGCAGATGACAAAAACCAGCTTGACTTTATGTATTTGTAAAATTGTTGAGCTAAATTTTCACGAACCAACATCTATAATAACTCAATCGAGCACAGTTACTTATCTGAAAACATAAACAGCAATACGAGGACAGGGTAAACTATCTATTTGTCGGTGGCAGCTGTTGATACAAGAGCGGGCAACAATTGAATATGGCTGTAAATCAGGGAGGGACGTTTGACCCCTCATGTAAATGTCGGGATGACCCCCTCACGCTGCGCCGTCTTGGAGATTTGGCCCAAGGTTCGAGCGCTGGGATTAGACGTTTTAATTTGGTATTTGCATGTGTAGTTTACTTGCCTATAAAGCTAACAGAATAGGATCTTAAAATATATTTTGACGTGATAACGTCTTATAAATCGTTGAACGCCGCGCCGGCTGCACGCACGAAAAAGCATGACTCATTGTCACGTTCCGCCTGAGCCGAGCGTGCAAGCGAGACCGTGGAACAAGCGATAGAGAGGCACGATCGGCCTAAGCGTTCAGCTTGTGACGCATACGTTATCACGTAAAATAATCGTCCGTAAACCGACTTTACAGACAACCATTAAAAAAACTGCAAGTGTGTAGTTCAGTCGATGTTACTCGTATTTCGGTACTTTTTGATTTGCATGTTCTATTGAAAGTGTGTGTTTACAAGTTGTACAACGATTTCTGCTCAATTGGCTTTTATTCTAAAAGTAAGTTGATGAAGTTGATCAAACTTGTTTCGAAACGTCATTTATATTTTAATACAGGCAAACAGAAAACATGTTACTTTTAAAGTTAATGCCATAGGTGGCAAACATACATGGTGGTAAACAGTCAGTATCGCACTATGGATACTTGTAACACCAGAGGCATCACAACTACGTTAGACTCTATTAACCTTTTGAAGAAACTCATGTTGTAGCTTCTCGGAAACACCGCGGAAGGTAGCTCATTCGACATGTTGCAAGTGTGAGGCAAAAATGTAATAATCAAAATGTATTATGAATATTAATAATTTATGTAACTACTTATTTATTTATAAAAAGTAGTATTAATTTTAGCCTAAAAGTAGCCGCTACTTCGTACGCGTAGAGCTCGACCTTCGGCCTCGCTACTATGACCCGCTCCAGGAGCACAACATTTCATCCAAATCAGTCCAGCCGTTTACTCTCCGTTTAAATCTTCCCTGAACTTCCACAAATATTTCAAGATCAAAATTAGCCAAATTGGTCCAGCCGTTCTCAAGTTCTAGCGTGACCAGGAGAAATAGGGGTTTATTTTTAAATATATGTTATAGAAGACTAGCTGTACACGCGACTACAACCGCGATTTCTTCAGAAAAAATAGCCTATGTCCGTCCTCATGATATATACTTTTACCTCGCAAAACTTTATCAAGATCGGTTGAGCCGTTTAGCCGTGATTATGTAGCAAACAGACAGACGGGCAGAGTTACTTGCGCATTTATAATATTAGTGTGGATGTGTATTGTTTGTTCCTTTTCATAGTAGTGAATTGCCCATAGAATTGCAGTTCTCTAAAACTTTCTTCAAAACAGCAATCTATACAAAAACTTTCAGTCCAGGCACTGTAAATCAGAATCGGCTGGAAAGCCAGGACATGTGTCTCAATAACGCTTCGTGCGATATGCGATAGCCGTCCCAGCGCCACGATGTTTTATTTTCATCCTCCTGTATAAAGTGAAATCGTCTAGGTGTTCTATCTTTGCTATTCTGGGATGTTTTATTATCAGTTATTTTCTACGAGCTAGAATATGGGAGAAAAGTTTCTATAAATCTATACATAAATATCTATCTATACATATAATAAAAACGTAGAGATAAAAAAATGGATGCCTTCAAATAAGCAACTGAACACGTTAAGACAGTTTTTAGAATTTTAGTCTGTTTGTTGGTTTGTCCACGCACATCTCCTAAACCACTATGCGGTTTTCATGAATATGCTTAGCTATGACCAGATTAAAGTTTAGGCTATGTTATTATGCGCAAGGGTCGGATTAAGGGAGGAAGAAAGGGTTGAAAATTTATATGAAAATCTATGCGTACAAAGTCGCGGACAAAAGCACTAGTTAGTTACGTTTTAATATTTTATTGACGTAATAAGGTTTCAACGGATAATGATACTGGTCATCCAATAAATTTGGTTTTCTTAAAACGCTCTGATTTTCTATAGTATGTAATAGTATTATTCCTTACTTATGAAATCTATTTCAATGCGATCACAGACAGGTGAATTCCGACGTGACTAGAACGCACGCGAGCTGATCAAACACCTGTTGACGAACAAATATTTGGTTACCAGTTCCCGGTTTATCTTTAAACGGAATGGCGCAGATTCTATCTGATGCTTAATTAATGTGACGTATTAAACAAGCCGGGACTACACTTGGTTGGGCAAACGCCAGATTGTACTTTTTGCTCCACACAACGGGCTAGTATGCGGTGCAGCTGCGTAGTTAGCAGTAGGGAATGTCTCGCTTTCTGAAGATCGATTTAGATTATGGTTAGGCAACTAAAGCTTATGGAGATAAAGGATCTGTCTGTACGAGTAGCTCATAGTAACGCAGATTAGACGCTGTGTACCAATGGATTAAATTACTACAAATAATGCTGTTTTCTAAAATTAATTTCTTTAAACGCAGTATTTATTATATAAAAACATTACTTCATATAATATTAAAGCTAAATTAAAATCCTACTTTCTTGACAATGTAATGTAAATGCCTCGCTCGTTGCTAGTTGTGTAGTTATTAATTAACATTATTTTACAATAAATCGACGTAGACATCAATTTCATATGGCATTTAGTTATTTAGTCCTATGATCGAACTGATGAGACTTTTTCATCTCTCCGCTTTTTACATATAATCTAAAAATTGAACCTTTTATTTCGATGTTTACGTGTTTGAACTCGTGATCAACTATCCTACATACTGCGATGCACGCACCGGCGGCCATTTCAATTTTATCATAATTTACAAATGTTGATTACCTCATATTTCTTACTTTCACAGTATTTCTGCAAGCCTGGTTCTTTGTTTTGTATCGCAGAAACATTTTGATAACTTCTCATATTCTTTTTGTTGTATGCAATAAACCAGACAACCAGCGCGACACAACACTTCGTAGATGCATCCTTATGTATGTAATAGCTAAATTCAACTCCTTGTATGCGAAACATCCGCTAAATACTGATATATATTGATATGTGGTCACATAGGCTGCCAGCTCTTGGTATGCTCCTTGGAATCCTTCGAAATGAGACACCGAGTTCGACGCACACAAATCAAGAGGTACTTTATGTCTTCCTCAAGTATCGATCTTATTTTAAATGTGAATACTGTCTATGCTAGTTTTTTGTCTCTGTATAGTCTATTCTAGAAATTTAACGGGTAATGTAGAACGGAGCGCTCGCTAATTGCGTGAGCTTAACTTTTTGTATTCACGTATTGTTATGGTATACTCTTTTGAGCTCTGTTGCGGTGAGAGAGAAAGTTTCAGTAATTTTTCTCTGCTATTTACGTTATGAAATTAAAGGTTTTTACTTTAGGAAAAGTTCACGTTTTTATCTTCATGTGCGTAAAAAAGTAGATTTCAATTTATGTATTTACTCTTAAATATATGAGTAGTAATCATACTAATATTTTAAAAAACTGTTTTAAACTATCACGGTTAATAATCATAATATATAGGTTAATATACTAATATATAAATTCAAAATAGTGTTTGTTTATTCCGGTTGACAAAGTAACGGATCGACGGTTTTTTGTGCAAGTTAGTTGGAAAGCTGGAAAGTGACATAGGATACCTTATGTCTCGGGATAAGTATTCCAGTTCCTGAGGGATTGTCGCGATGGGAACCGCAGGGCACAGCTAGTTATGTATAATACAGATTATATTTTAATGTGATATAAACTATTTAAGCAATGGCATGTAGATTTTGTCATTTCAGCATGATGGTAACGAATCAATTGTTAATGTAATTGGAAGATATTCCCATAAAAAAATAAAAAAGCTGGTGAGTTTACGTTTGTCGTTGGTTCACCGTATCGTTTTAACTTTAAGACCGATACAGAGTTAGCTATAATATATCTTAATATGAATCATAGCTGAGCATATATTACGATATATTTTCAATACTTTCTTTGTGTTACCACACACGCAGCTATAATATATACATATTATAGCTACGTCTGTATCGGGCTTAAGACTGCAATACCTACCACAGCTATATATTTCGAACGCACTCAACAATTTTGAAAATTAAAAAAATCTGAGTGCGATTTTAAATAACCGAATGGAAAAATCTTTAGAACAACATTGCAAATAGTGTACTTATAGCAATCTTCGTGTTGATATTTTTAGGATGAAAATTCTGTAATTTTTTTCCTTCGCCATCCTTTAAATTATCAAAAACATAATTGTTTTATACTATTTGCACTGTTTTTCTAAAGATAATACCCAATAATAATACCCAATCGAAACACCGTTTTAAGCTTCGTGATAGTTGTTTACAGTTGTATGAACAACCGTGGCAACATACCCATCACCGCATCATAAGTACCATTAATATCCCGTTAATAATCACAATATATCTTCTAAGTCTGCGTGCTTCATCTTTCGACCATATCATCGCTTTCCAACAAGCAAGTTGGTGGTCAAACACGGCCTTATTCCCTTTAAAAAAAAATAGATAGATAGATAGGTAAACGATTTATTGTTCACACCGCCAATTTTGCCGTCATAAGCCCAAGAGCGGTATCTCAGCCTAGGTGTATTTCGAGATAATCGAGTTTTTGTGAAAGTTGATTTTACGTTACCTTCATGACATACAATTTAATTTGTTTTCACTTGTATGCCTATGTTAGGACCAATATACTTCTTAAATATATGTTTAAAAACCCAATATTATTTTTTTTGTGTTTTTTATGAAATATCGTCATTTCGTTTAGAATTAATAGTTTTTAAACATGAGTTTTAAAAGAAAAAAATCTTTTTAGTGTTTTAAATCAATGTTCCAATGTAGATACGGTTATTTTGCTTACTCCATCTGGTGCGAAATTGTGTAAGCTATCAGATGCGCGAAAAAACAGAAATCTAATTTTTTGAGTTACCGCTCTTGGGCTTATGAGGGCAGAATTGCATATATAACAAAAAAAACACATATATAACTGTAATACCTAATTGATTTGTATAATTCTCACTCAGTGATTTTTTTATCTTCAGTAATATTGAAAACTTTCAAATTAGTTAGCTGTAGCAGACGCCCATCTGCTACAGCTATCTAATTTGAAAGTCCTTAACACTAGTTTTCCTTCAAACATGACAAAAAATAAATACTTTTAGTCAGACCCAGACGTTTATGAATTCTCTCCACTCAAAAATCTTGTGCCCAAATGATGCACAAGAAAACGTGTGAAATTAAATTGAAGTCGGCAAAGGGCATACAATAGAACTCTATTCTGAGGCCGTAGAGCGTTTGAATGCGAACTACATAGACTCGTATGTCATAGAGCATAGAGTCTACACAATCTTCATAATGCGAAGGCGTATAATATAAGGCGTTTTATACCTCTGAGAAGGTCTAATTCCAATTCAGATTTACTAACGTTGCCTAAAATATAGCCTTTCATATGTAAAGTAATGGGTGCTACATAGACGTTTTGGATATTGCCTTTAACTTTTACCTAATGAATGAATATTAAGTGAGTTAAAAAACTCTTAAAGTTTTTTTTTAATGTTACAACTACAATTAACGACAACATTCAACACATACCTATAAACCAAACAAAAACTTCAAAAACTAAACTAATTGAAAATCGTTTACACTATCTACGGGCAACGGGCCTATACATAGTTCAAACGGTCTCAAAATACTAAAATATAAAGAAATAAAAACTAAAATAAAATGTGTTAAAATATGTGTAAGTTTAAATTATGTCTAGACTTTGAGGATTTACTGAAACAGATTGTATTGTTACGTTTACAGGGTTACGCGGAAAGGGTGTACTAATCTGAAAGGGGTCGTAATATCCATCATTATGGACAAATGTCAGTGTGAGACCAACCCTAACATCGAGAAATAAAATTGCTGTTTCTAAAATAAACCGGCTAAGTGCGATTTGGGCTCGCGCACTGAAGGTTCCGTACCACCACAAAATAGGTACAAAAAAAATATCAATTTAAAAACCCGACTTCAAAATTTGTATAATATGCAATTTCGATTCGGTGAAATAAATGATGAAGTCATCCTCGTAACCGAAATACGTTGCTTAGCTTGGTAATGAACAGAAATGTGTCACCGACTTGCACTTAGCCATTACTTATTATTTGTTGTTATACTTTAGAGTGTGTACTATAATCATGCCAAGTTTGACGCTTGTAATTATTACTGTTTTTACACTAGAGAAAATAAAAAACACGTAAAAAATACGTTTGTTTTATTGGGACCCCGCTTTAATTTAATTTTTTGTCTTCTTTTATTATTTCTTAATTAATCCGCCATAACATTACATGTTCTGTAAAAATTTCAACTGGCTTTCTATTACGGTTCGAAAGATACATCTGCTTAAAGGTAGGACAGACAGACAGCGTAGGCTCAGTAGTAGGGTTCCATTTTTACCCTTTGGGTACGAAACTCTAAAAACAGTCAATCACACTCGCTAAAATGTATAAGCAGCTGATATTATCAGCTGCGTCATACATTTTATTTTCATGTTTTTTTTTTCACCAAAAAAGTGCTTGACGCTCCTAAAGAAGTTATCACTTCAAAAACCATGCAACGTGAATGACATTATTTCGGCTCAGTAGCATCGTTTCGTGTAAACCTGTGTTATATTACATCTTACCTGTGCTCTCTATTGAAGAAGAAAAAGGAAAATAAATGAGGTTGTCATCAAAAAGTTATTATTTTGTCTGCCACCACAACAAAAAGTCAGCCAAAATAAAATTACCTACTCACATCTACCAACTATTCAAAAGCAAGGCGCACACTGAAACATTTGAAAACTTGTACAAAGATTGTCTCACGAGCAGCCTTAGAGCGCCCCAGCGGAAACTTCCGCCGTTCTCAACGCAATAAATGGTGCGAGCTCGCATGCACTACGAAAAGAACCAATTTCGTTCTTATTCTATTGTTCCCGATTCAGATTTCGATTAAAAAGTTGAGCCAAGTTTTACTCGCAGTTTTATAAGGACTGGCGTTTGCAAGGATTAGATTTTATTTGTATCCACAACTTTGTTGAGAAAAGCTTCTTTAAGATTGCATTGATGAAATTGTTGAGTTTCTTTTATATCGGCTGGTTACTTTCTATTTACCAACTTGCCACTTTATTATTGTTAAGCGTTGTGATGTGATGTGCCTGTTCTTTCTCACAACCATTTAGGACAAATGCTGACTGGAGAATACCTGCCTGCATACTGGTAGAGAATATTCTTACCTTACCTGCTTCTGTTTCTCCAATCTGGTACAATCTGGGGTTGTTAAAGATATATTTTCTTCCCATCAGGTGAGATTGTGGCCAAACACCTATTTCGTTTAAAAAAGAAAGTCTAGACATTGTCACAGCGTACAAGTGACTGTGCAGCCAAAAAAGTCGACTTATCTCTTTTCGATTTAAGCTTGATTCTAAATTGTACCTTTTTACTAGAGTTTATAACAGAAGAGTTAAAGTCTACTGTGAGTGTGGGTTGAGTATTACGCTCCTCGTAGACTTACTGTACTGCAGTTTCTATAAACGCACATTACGGCGATAGATCCAAATAAAAACCTGTGTTGGAAGCAACTACTATAGTACTATAGACAGAGCAACATCATTCCAAACTTATTGGAGTACCCAAACGCAACCTCCACAAACATAGACATAAAGTAAATTTACACACAAGAGTTGAATTGACGCTTTAGAAACCGAATCGAAGTAAAGTGCTTCTCCGCTGCATACTGCAATCACAGTAGCACTCCAAACATTGGGGATTCTTTAAAACAGTTCTCACCAATCCCTCAGTGTTTGCTCGTACTGTTTTACCCTTTCAGTACATAAGTTCGTAAATAGTGTGAAAATTTAATACTGCACACATTTGAATTTATGGAGACGTTGCTGATGCTTTAAAACATCATGCGCTCTTTTCTTTTGAATAAAAGAATAAGCTTAATTTGTTTGATCATAGAATAAAAATTATTATTTTATTTTAATTAAATTATTGAAATATTCACTTATAGCGCTTTGTACACATCGTTCATTTTAAAGTTAAAAATCGTTCACGCATTCCTTGCGAAATCCACTAGTTTTTTTTTTGCGATTTCATTTAAATATCACCTTTTGCATAAACAAATCACCAAAGTAAGCACAGTATTGTCAAAATATGTAACGGCGAGAGAAACAATTGAACGAGATCATAAAAACGAAAACAAGTGAAATATAAACGAGAATAAAATAATAATAGTGAGTAAAAGGCAACTACTGACATCAGTTAAAGCTAAGGCAGCTTTAACTGATGTCAGTAGTGCAAGTATTTTGCGAAGAAAGGAGAACTCAGCAAGAAATTCAACAATCCAGAACAAGATCCTTCCTCAATTCATTCCTATTAACTCAGTCTTTGAAGGTAGACTTTTGAGATTTCAGTTTTAATGAGGTTTTGAGCGTTTATCGCCAGCGCTACTTCAGACTGCGTGAATAAAGACCAATGATCTTATAGTATAATATGTAAGCTCACTGATGAAGACATTCAATGTTGAACTCAGATATGACGGATAATAAGGAATAATATATTTTGTTTATGCTATACTGACTACCACATGACTAGAAAAATGATGGGATGCTGACATTTTCTTAGCCATTTGTTCTTCCCTTGTTTTGTGCAGTTATTTTTCGAAGCTGCAGTACTGCTTCTATAGTGCTGTGTGCAAAACTATCTACAAACTTACAAATCGCAATCCGAACAGAGATGTACGGAAGAATCACAAAAGTTCGGTTTTGACGCGCAACTAGTGAGCCGCACAGATTTCACGAACATAATATGAAATTCTCAGCAAAGTTATGGAATTGATTAAATATGAGGGTGAGTACTCTAAGGTTTAGTGTATGTGGAGTGGCACTACGTGCTTTTTTGCTCCACATACAAATGCTGTGAAAGTTGAGATAACTTGTCTGGTAAATGTATGACAAACTGCTAGCAAGAAAACTTGTCTGATTAGATGAATGGACAGATTAAGCAATCGTGTTGTCGCTAGGGCCAACATATACAACGGTCAACGGTCAAGGTCGGTGGAAAGTGATTTTTCACTGGCTTCTCGTTCCGTCTCCTTCTCACCCGTCTCTCTCTATCCTGCAGAAATCTTCTGGCATTTTCATGCGCTTGCTGACTACAAATACATCATCAGTGATGGCACTTATATTGTTTATTTAATTTTTTAACTCTGTCAGCTCCAATAACATTGTAAAAGGTTGAAAGTACACATTTTCTTACAAAATTTTATTTAGTTTCACCTTTCCCATTGTCTGTTTGTCTGTCTGGAATCAAATCTTGCAAGTTAAATTTGACCCTCTTCCTGGAGTTCAATTGAGCTGAAATTTGGCATACCTACTTGTCAAATTCCGACGACAATACTAAATATTATGCTGACAGCGAGCTGACTTGATAATGGTGACGGTGGACAACGGCACTCCTCGATGTATAAAAGTAGACTGGCAGTGTTTGGGCTCATTTTGATCAGCACACCGTTCCGATCACTAATTTCATATTTATTTTTATTTTATAAAAACACTTTTTATAATATTTCACTATATTATATGGGCTAAATAAACAGTACTAAATAATTTTGATGAACAATCGTTACAGTAGTTTAAGTAGTTAATGTAGGAAGCCTGACGGCTGACTGGATACTTTATTTGTACAGTAAACAATTAGATATACATATTGATAGACTGTAATATGCCGCGTTGACTTTGAATCAAGGGTGTAATTAGTACTTATGAGCTGAGGATTTAATTGAAATTTAATCATTTGATGATTAATAATCACCCATTTTCTACAAAAAGAGCACAAACGCAAGCAAAGCATTCAGGATCGTTTAATGGTATGTGAATTAAATTTAAGTTAATATGTGTATCAACTTTATATTTATTTAATGGATGACAAGACGACGTGAGTTGCTACCCTGATGGTAAGCGTCACCATTTGTCCATAACAGTTCAGTGCTCTTTTAACTTACTTTTCCAATCATGCTTTTAGGTTTATAAAAGCTAATAAACACACTTCATGATCGAAACTGGTGTGACTTTACTGGTGCGAATGAGACCATATGAGGTAACTTTTCAGCATGTAAGGTTTTTTTGACCTCACATCACCTCAAGCGGGGACAACATTAAATGCACCAAAGTATGTTCAAGTCACGCATGAGTCGTTTGTTGACCTTTTACATGACGAAATAGAACCACCATATAGGGATAAACTGTTCTCGGTGTCTTCAAATCGCGAGTTAATCGGTTTCTTCTAAGCAAGCGTGCTCAATTGTAGACCACACCATCGCTTAACGTCAGACAAGGTGTCGTTCAAACGCAAGACTATTAATCAATAAAAAGAGGCGTTAAAAAAAGTCGAGTGGACAAAAAAGAACAGAGCTGAGATCAAATATAAGAGAAGGCAAATGTCATATTATATATATATATTAAAATTAAATTAGCAGAAGATTTTAAAACCGGACATTATATCCACGAAAAAACTACACTCCTAAAATTTAATGATAATAATGATAATGAACCTCATACATAAAAAAACAAGTAAAACTCTGCTCTCTCTGTCTCTCTCTCTAACTCTGCATGCACCGTTATTATTTTTTGCCTGCCCATTCATTATATTATTAATTTGAGCGATCATAACTAACAACAGTGCACAAGTGCATTCCAGTCCAGAATTGAACACGTATAGTTATTTGTCAACGTCCCAGGTTATTTCTATTGCAAACGCACTGGACGGAATCAGAGCATCACAACATGTGGCTAGTGAAACGTCTTCTTCTGACATAATGTCACTTTAAAAGACATGGCTATGATGCATGGCGAGAAAGTATGGTTTTCTGTTATATCTCATCATTATTACCGACTTTGAAGCTGTTGATTTTAGTAACCTTTTTTCTGAACATAAATAATTAATTAAAATACACTAATATTGGCTTATTCAATATTAGGGTGGGTATTATCCACTACTACTGGCTTTCTATTTCAATGCATGGCAATATAAGTATATTGGACCTTACACATTAATACCATCATTTGTTTACTCTATTTTTATTGGAATAGATTTAATTTAATTTAAATGGTACAGACATTGGAGGTCCATTAAGTTCGATAAAATTGGATGAAATAGAGATTATTAAAACAGTATTGTATAACTCAAGTTCTATACAAACGTATTGTTAAAATTGTTGCGTGTTTGATGTACGTACGTTACATAAGTATTGGACAGAATTGAATTCTAGATTTTTAAAAATAAAGAAAAAACCCGGGACCCGGGTATGTCCTAAAACTGCAGACCAGAACCACCGGAGGATGGGCAGCAGCGTCCTAATAGTACACGGTGAACGTACTGCGATCCCCAAGCCGCCTGCCAAGCGTGGGGATTATGGCAACACTCCTCTCTATGAGGGAGGCCTTGTCCAACAGTGGACGTTAATTGGCTGATGATGTGTGTGTGTGAAAAAAAAAAAATGTATTTATATTTAATTGATGTACGTATTTTTTTATTATTATCAGAATATATTTATTTCATTAACTGTGCATTTTTTTAATTCAGTTTAAATTCTTTATATGTCTGTGTTTTTTTTAATTTTATGGATGTTTGTCCTATTTTTTTTTTACAATATACATTCTTTTACATTCAACAATTTGTTGTAATCTACAAATTATAATGAAATTTTTCATTTTACACGTTTAAATTATATGTTTGTCTGTCTAGCACTTTTTGGGTGAACAAAAATCATGGAACTTGCGTGTATTTTAAAACAGCGTCATCTCTTGTAGAATAGGTGAATTACTACTTAAGTTTTAACTTCTGATGTGCAGTCCTATGACTGATGTTTTTTTATTAAGTACTCGACGACGCAACGCTAAAATGTTTTAGGTAAATGAGGTGATGATAGATTCCACTAAGTTCAAGGATGGTTGGTGATACTGGGTAGGTGACTACGTACTACAAAATAAATATTGTATTGCTTCATATGACGTATCATTAAATATTATGTATTTTAAAATACGGGAAGAAAAAACGTTTAGTGGAGGAGGTACTGAAGACTGGAATGCCGACGCCTACTTTGGCCAAAAACTGAGCATTGTCATTCAACATGACATAGCTGCCAGCACTGTGGCCATTTAATTCCCTCCTCAAGGAAATCCTGGCTACGCCCTTGTATCAAGCCCACACTATGTACCTAAAGCATGCTCACTGCACGAAAAATCGTGAAACGTGAAAACTGTAGTCACTTGTTACCACAAGCAACAGACGACCCCTTCATACCTATATATACATCAACACAAAACAACTCATCATTTGTACATCGTCTATAAATGATATCCAGTAGGTATACGTTGTCGATAAAAAATGTTCATTTTACACTCGAAAGCGTATCGAATATAAAATTATTCCGCTATCTCCAACACTGAACTCCCGATTTCACATGTCGTAAAAATTTTACTCCCAAGATTTTTATCGTCTCCCGTGAGTCTAAAATAAGCTGAAATATCGTCGCTTATACTCTTACCTGACTTGATGCGATGGTATCATTGTATGCTGGAAGATATGAGGCACCTGTTCTGATCTTATTTATGTTTATTCTGGTGCAGGCCAAGTCATCCAAGAGTGTGTCAGTGGTGTATATTTCCAATATTGCAAACTAAACGATATTGTAGTAGTAGGACTCTTTTTCAGGGGTCCGCCTGGGGAAGTACCACACCTTTGCCAGTTATTCAACCGCCAAGCCGTAGTGTCCAAACACTACTGTGTTCCGGATTGAAGAGCAATGTTTCCAGCGAAATAACAGGGCACACAGAGATTTGACATCTTATATCTCGGAGTGACGAGCGCAGTGCATTGCCATTGGGTTTTGAACTGTTGAAGTTCAAAATTCTGAGTGGCGTTGAGCTGTTATGGGCAAGCGTGAAGAGCCATCAGGCGAGCGACTTCGCTCGTCCCGTCACTCAGTATCATAAAAAAAAACGAACGTGCTTGTTTAAAATTCAACATGTTGTCAATGATTGGCTTTTATGGCAAATATAACGTCGATCTGCTGCTGCATTTTTTTTTTCAATAGATATATTGTACATAATAAGCAAAATTCTAAATTAATCAAGGTCACCGGTTTCGTAGATCAGAAATAACAGACTTCAAAATTAGGTCCAAATAACTTGACCCCCGGAATGTACAGGAACCTACGAACGTACGCTCATCTTAAAATGGTGTTCGTTTTATCGCCTATTGTCAGTCGGACCAGTCCAAAGGAGTCATAGAGATATTGCCAAACGAACAATAAATACATAAATAATAATTTAAAATAAACGATTTAAATTGTTCAATTAACTTAAGGGTTGCGCGCATAGTCTACACTGCGCCGAAAGGAGGCCATTATTAAAAGGGTTGCGCACAAAAGCTACACAGCTCCAAAAGGAAACGTAACGGCAAAGATAAAAAAGGTGGGTCGGTACTTCACGTCGGAACAGTTGCTTACATTGTACCAAGCACAAGTTCGGTCGTGCATGGAGTACTGCTCTCACCTTTGGGATGGATCAGCTAAGTACCAGCTTGGGGCGTTACAGTCTATTGAGAGACGCGCCAAGAGACTCATCGGCAACGAATCTCTGGTTCAGACTAAGCTCCTTAGTCTTGAGCAAAGGTTGCGCAAAGTTGCTAGTCTATCAGTTTTTTATCGGATACATTTCGGAGAGTGTGCATCGGATCTGCATGATCTAATTCCCTCCTGCCCATTTTTCTATCGGACTGCCAGAGCGGGCACAAAAAATCGACACCGCTTTATGGTTGATATTCCGAAAACTCGTACGAAGCGCTTTGATTCCACTTTTATTGTGCGTACTGCTGGTCTGTGGAATGCGCTGCCTGAATGGGTGTTCCCCAATAGTTACAATCTAGGTGTCTTCAAATAACGAGTGAATCAGCTTCTTCTAGGCAAGCGTGCTCCATCGTAGACCGCATCATCGCTTAATATCAGGCGAGTTGGCGGTCAAACGCAAGCCTATCTATGCATAAAAAAAGGGTCGGCAACGTATTTTTGTTGCGTCTAGTGTTACAAGTATCCATGGGTGACGGTGACTGCTTACCATCAGGCGGCCCGTCTGCTTGTTTGCTACGTATGGTATAAAAAAGCGGTTATTATTAAACAGGGTTGCAATCACAGGCTATTTGCGTCGAGAGGGGGTAATTATTAAACAGGGTTGTGCTCATGGGATACTGCGCCGAAAGGAGGTCCTTATTGAACATGGTTGCACACATAGGTTACACTGCGCAGAAAGGAGGTTTTTATTAAACAGGGTTGCGCACATAGGCTATACTGCACCGAATGCAAGTCATTATTAAACAGGGTTACGCACATACACATAGGCTACACTGCTCCGAAAGGAGGTAGAGTTTTTTTTTATTGTTGATTAACATGCATATTGTTATTTCATTATATCATCGTTGCGTAAAATAAAGCTTTATAGTACAGTGTGGAGGTTTGTAATACCAAAGTGCGTTTTTAAAGTACTATAACTCATTCAGGCCAATGCCATTTACGTCTCTGGCGTCTGATTTTATTTACTGCTTTCTAAATAGGCATCTTATAAACAGAGTAAACTGCAATAAATAAATGTGTACATAGTTTTAAACAACTGAATTTCGAATCTAGTCTCGACGTGGCTTAATTTGACAGCTGTGTACTTGATACATTACTACGACAGTTTGACGTTAGATAAAGGGGTCTCCGTGAAGAAAGCTTTTACTGGAACTAAAATAAGGTTTACTGATCTTTTATTGTACGTCTTGCGTGCTATGGGACACGCGCTAATCATGTCTGCCAACTTTACGGACAAACCATGATGGGAGTTCCCAGTTTGAATTTCTTCCTCAATTGCCTCTTTTGCCTTTTATATGTTCGTACCACAAATTCGGAACCATCAAAAACCAAGGAAATATGGAAGGCCATTTTTGGTCATAACTTTCAAAATCCCGAAACGCAACTCGTAAAACGCATTTCCACGTTACTCTTCGAGTCGTAAAATGCAGGTTCGTAAAACCGATACGACGTATAATCATGAATCCAGCTGCGTTCCGATTCCGACTCAGTACTAGCCTAGAGACCAGAAATATTACACGAAGGACACAGCTTAAAAAATAAAGCAAATATGAATCTGTGTCGTCGATCCGAGTCAATTTTCTCGCAAATAACTGAATTAGACTGCATCAAATGCAATTACATCATACAATCTACTTGAAAATTATCGGCGAAAGAAAGTATCGAAATCAGCGAAACCAAGTCGGTTGTGTCGTAGACTACCGTAGAGATGATCTTCCACTACATAAATATGACCATCTCTTTTGCATAATATAACACCTAGCTGTTGTTTTTTTTTTTTTATAAGGGCGCCATCCCTGCGCCCTTTTCACCTTAAAATGTATGCATTGCAAAGATAATGCCCAATCAGATTTTGTAGTTGCTTTTGTAGGAGCGACATACCTGTGATGCTGCATCCTTGCTGACAACCTAAAAAGTATTTTTATCGTCTGCAATCCATACTGTTAGTCGTTAGTACAAAGTATGAGCTTTCGATGACGAAGGAGGTACGGAAATAATTAGAGCGGTTTTATCTGACAGATCGTATTCAGTCGCATAATGAATGAAGAGCCAGGTTGCGGCGTCACTGGCAGGATGACGTCGTGACCTCATGACTTCGTTCATATTTACCACAGAAAAGATTTTTTTTGTTTTAAATTAGAACGGCTGTCAAGGCATTTTTGTAAGTAATTTGTTGAAGCCAGTTGCACCCATATCAACCCATAGCAACTGAGTTAGCAACTGTGACGCGGAGTTCGACGCGTTGACATAAATAAGAATGTTCAATCACATATATGTCACAATACCTAGCGACAGAGTTTTTTCTTTTCATATCCGTTCTATTTACTTCTCTTTTCTGTGATATTTACGTGTCTATTTATTGTTTAGGTATTTTAAATTGCATTTCAAGCAATTGTTACCGAAATAATTACTCATCTCTACATAATATTAAATAAACTCGCTTTTCGCATCTGTCTATATATCCGCTAACTCCTTCTAACTCAGGCAACGGATTTTGTTGCGGTTTTCATCATCAGTTTTTTTTTTACAGAAGGTTTCATAATAAAACTTACACCCGTGCGAAGCCGGGGCAGTTCGCTAGTATAAGATGAAATTATAATGATCATAGATCATGGTTGAGTTATGGTCGTGAGTCCCACCCACACTCAAATCCCATCAAAATAGGAGGTTCAGTTTTCCCGATTTTGAAAATTTTACTGATAACTTCTCAAAATTTTCTTTTCTATTTTGATATATCACGAACTTTAAAAAAATCCCAAGTCCAGCCATTTTCAAGTAATGCTAAAGATAGAAGATAGATAGTCTAAACTTTACAAGGATTTTCAATGAATTTGTTACCATGTCAAAATCATCCACTGTCAAGTTTACATTGCGCCATGTTTTACAAAATGTAACAGAATTTGATGATAATAAATAACAGTAATGTCTCAATGTTGTCTGCATCTCACGTTGCGACCTCAGCGTCCCATAATACCTACACATAATGTGCCGTATCTTCAATAAATCCGGTAACCGGCAATTTGATAAATGGCAACAAACAACCACAGTCAGAATTTCAAAAAACAAAACGTTATAAATATCGGGCAAACCGCAGCGGATAGAATCGAATATGAGCTGAGTAAAAGAGTGAAAAAAAATATTAAAATTTTTGAGCGTCCGCAATCCCAGCTATCGATATCAAAGCACGTCCAATCAAAACGAGACGTGACAATGATTCAGAAGCCTTTTCGATTCTGTGAATAGGCCTGCTAACTTATTGGCGGTCCTTTATTTGCTGATTGCTGTTTGACACCTCAACGGGAGCGGATTCGGTTGGTATTTTTATTTAATTAACTTTTGGTGTTGGCTGCGTTTGCGGAGGGGCGGGCTCAAAATACAATGGCTGACTAATTTACGCGCGGTTTCAGTCGCTTTTCAGTTTAACTTTTTATGGCTTGTGTTGCCTTTAAGTTCGTTTTAATTAATGATTATTTTAAATTACTTCAATTGTCCCCTGTTAATTGTATTTTATTTATTGTAACTTTAAATAAATATGTCACCTAAACAACGTCTGTATCTGACATTAAAACTATTATGAAACATATTTAAAAGTTAGTAAAAAAAAAATTGGGCTTTTCTAAAACGAATTGAATTATAGCTTCTGACTGTCAACAAATGTGTTAACATAGCAGATTTGTTTAAAACATTTTAGGTTTTAAATCGCTTAGTTGGCATTAAAATGGAAAGAAACTGCACAGTATCCAAGCGAGCACCCTCCACGAAAGCTGCGAGAGATAACGCGATAATAATTCTTCGTAAAATGTCACCAAAGTTCATAACTGATAAAAGTTTAGTCCCTTTTCTGAAATTTTAATAGAGATTTAATTTTCGCGAGTGTCAAAATCGTGCCGATAACGTAACTAGTCGCCACTCGGATCCTTAGTACCAACGAGTACCAAACTAAGTATATTCGTAATCCCCTACTAAGCGTTCTCGTTAACCGACTTTGTCGCGTGATAGGTATATAGAACGTGTAAGTTCACGGTCTTACTTCGAAACTCTTGTTAAGAGGCCTCTCACATTGATTGACGAAAAAAGCAATGAAAACTGTGTTTTTGGCATTCTGATTCTATCAAATTAATAGTCAAATCAATTTCTGTAATAAATAAACCTGTTATATTTTAAATTTTGTAAAAATTAATTATATTTCAATATGGGGTTCTTCAAAAGGGCTGTTAATAGAGTCTTTAAGGTTAGCCAACGTATCTGTAGTGTTGCAGGTTGTATACAACGGTGATTGCTTACCTACTAGACAAGTCGGGGCAGCCATTTAAATAGAAAAATTCCGGGAAGCTATTTTTTTTTAACTCTGCAAATATTGATCCTAGCGTAAAAAATATAATGACCAAACTTGTCAAACTTGTGAGAAATTAAGATGGCGGCGAATCCTCTACCGAGATTAGTTAGAAAATCTAGTCGAGATCTAGTCTTCTATAAATCGAGATTTATACGTCCACCCCCCCCCCCCCGACCCCCCAACCCCGCGCCTTCGACGTTAAAAAAAAATCACCCCCCGGTTTTTTTTCTATTTTAGGCTAGTTTTATGTCTGCCCCGACTGGACTATACCATCAGGGGGCCCGTCTGCTTGTTTGCTACCTATGGCATAAAAAAACAGCAAAAAAGACTTTATGTGTATACTATATTTACTCCACAAGGAAACTCTATCTACTCATCCGATAGTAGTCGGTTTTAGCGATAGGTTCTCCTCTTGTGCCTCTATTTATATTCTCCTTTCTGTCAATAAAGTGTTGTTGTATTGTATTTTGTGTGTATAACATCTAAAAGTGTGTTCCCCCCATAGTTCCCATACTAAGCATCGCACATGCAAGTTTTGTAATTGAAAAAGTTCGTCGTTTCATCGGAACTTTTATTTGGCTTTCAATTTGTTTTGCTCGAACCAAGCTCACACACTCAAACTACACGCTGTGTATTGTTTTTAAATCAAAACTAAATTTTATAAACAATAAATACATTAGGGAATAATTGTTGAAGAATAATTTTTGGTTGATATATTTTTATAACAAAATATTTATTTATCAACTTCGTCAAACTTCTTTGAGATGGTGAAAGACATATCTCAGTAATCTATTTACATATAATAAAATTTAAAATAAATTAGATCAATACTTCTTGAAAATTCTTCCTTTCCTTCACTTATCTCCCAACAAACTGCCACCTATTTCAATTCATCTTCGTTAATAAAACCAGACAGTGATATAGATGTGATAGAAATATTAAAGAAGAAGCTTTATTGTAATTTTACTGATTTAAATAGACAATAATAGTACCTACCTATTGGGAGCAAATATAAAGCTCTACTCTAAAACCCAATTTTAGTTATACTCGTATCTTCGAAGTTTCCCTTAATTTTTAGGGTTCCTATAATAGCAATTTTACCAAAATCAAATGCCTTTTAATGTAAGAAGCCTTTCGACAACAAATTAATCAGAATCCTGGCAAAAATTAATTTTACATACACTATGTTTACTGGATATATCGCGTTTACACCATCTAATTAAGAGTCACAAAGGGTTGATTTACATTATAAGTTCTTGCCATATTTTACCCATAGCAACACTTCAAGTTCAAAAACTAACCTTGTTTCTTTGTAGTAAGCTTGTGATTCCATCGAAAGGTGGAGGGATGTTATGATGTTCTAGAAATATTTACGTAAATTGAGTCATTAGTAAGGTAACGCAAGAGGTGAGAATACGTCAAAAGGTGCAAACGATAAATGCAATTTCCTTCACGAAGGCGCCATTAATATCAAAGTGCATTACCTCTATAATACTACCATATCGAACTTACTTTTATAGCTACGAAGAGTTTTAATAGAGGGATAATCTATACCCGATGGATTTATCACTACAAATTTAGTCATAAACCAAGTAATGTATATTGTGTAAAATTGTTTTAAACGTCTATACCTAGGTTTGTATTTTATAACTCTACGTAACACTCATAGCTAACACAACCGCGCAACTAAAATAAATTTCCAAAAAAGTTATGAAAGTTTTTTACGTACAGATTTTTTAAGTAAGCAGTCTTAAATAATTTCATGTCTTCATAATTATTATTGGGCAATATGTCTTTTAAGAAATCTTTAAATAATTCGCTCCCAAGACATATAGAAAGGTATAAGTAACCAAAATCAAATTCAATATCTATTCGCAATTTCGATAACCCGAAAGACATTTATCATCACCCAAATATTACATTTAATTAAACTTTAAAACAAGTCGATAGCTGCGATATCGGGAACACCCGTATGTTAGAACGACTATACCAACTTATTTGTAAGGATTTGTAACTCAGTCTAATTTTGGAATTGCTTGAATATCATCATCATCTTCCAGAAGACGTCCACTGCTGAACATAGGCCTCCCCCTTTAACTCCACACTAAACGACAGCCTGCCATCTGCATCCACTGGATGCCCACGACTCTCACAATTTCGCCAGTCTATATAGTGAGAAGTAGTATAAAGGTTCGTGGTATCCGCTCAAGAACCTTTCTTCCCCATCGGTTATCGGTTGCCTGCCCATTGCCACTTCAACTTTCTAATTTTCATGGCTGTCAGTGATTCTGGCACTGGAGGTAATTGCTAGATTGTTATCTCGAATGTTAGGCATGGATTAATTAGATGATTTTATACTTTGGCTATTTGAACCTCGCTTAACGTTTCAGGCAATATACAATAGACGCGGTCAGCTTCATTCGGTCGTGTTGAAATAGCCGTGGTCAGCTCGTCTCGATCATGATATAATTGCCGTGATCAGTTTGTTTCAACTATGATAAATAGCCGTGGTCAGCTCGTTTCGATCGTGTTGCAATAGCCGTGGTCAGCTCGTTTCGACCATGATACAATAGCTACGGTCACCTCGTTTCACCACTATACACCTCCTGGGTCCGATCAGATCAGTTCGATGGTACCGACTTGTAGTGTTGTCACCCCGACAACATTTTGTAAATCAATTGATTGCATAAAACTTACAAAGTTTCAATATATGAGACAAATTAAATTAGGTAAATCCAATTTAATTTTTATTTTGTTTCTTGTTCCAAATTCAAATTGTTTTATTCAGTGTTATCGATGATCAAATGCCCTTTTTCGAATTGCAATGATAAAAAAGCTGGTCCACAGAACTTTTTCCAATTTTCCTAGCCAAAACAATAACGTGTAACCATTGGAAAAAGCCGCTGCTTTTTATCAGCAATAACGATGTCAGCGAAATCGCAAACGCAACTTGTATCGACACTGCGTCGGCAGAGCGGAACGCGGCTGGTCAGGCCCTACTCTCGCGCGCTCGAGATTATATCGGTTACTGGCTCTATGGTTCGAATTGTCGTGGTGAGGGAGAGTGAAAGTGACCGAGATGATCTCGAGCGTACTAAAATAGGGGCCCAGGATTCGTTTTATTCAGCCAGCGGCATCGTTACCGTACTTAATTGCTCTATTGTTAATTAAGTAACGTTTCAATACCGCAATATAACTGTTAAACAGAGATTTAACTTGAGTTTTTGTTTCCCAGTCTCTGACAATACGAGAAAATCCTAAAATCAAGTCATTTATGTGTCAGAATATGGTAGGTACACATACATACAGGGTGATAAACACAGTATATTACTGAATACAACCGTTTGCCGTGAAAATCTATTTTTCTGATTTTTTTATCGAGATTTCGCTGTTTATTTTCTTACTTATATAAGTAACGGTATAACTGAGTCGTTTCTTGTTGGTACTAGGTAAGAGCTAAAATACACACTATGTAGAAAACATAGACTTATTGTACTTTTCTTTCCATCATAGTAAAAAAGTTGTACGTTACGGGACGCCCGGCAGATGTAAAACATGACGTCAAATCCGTCACGGCGCGTCAATAGATGTTTCACATCTATTCTATACATCTATATCTATACATACAGTAAAAACATAGAGATAAAAAAACTGTAATTGGGAGATATAAAAAAAAAACACACAAGGTGTCTTAAGATTAGCAGCTGAACACGTTTTTAGCATTTTTGTCTTTTTGTTTGTTTGTCCACGCACATCTCCTAAACCACCTAAATTTAAATGCGGTTTTCACGAATATGCTTAGCTATGACCAGATTGAAGTATATAGGCTATATAGTTTTTTTTTTTTTTTTTTTTCAAAGTAGGCTTGCCCTTGGCCGCTAACTCGCCTGATGCTAAGGGACGATGCGGCCTACGGTGGATCACGCTTGCCTAGAAGAAACCAATTCACTCTTGACTTGAAGACACCTTGATTAGGGGGGGGGGGGGGAATACACCCAGATTGTAACTATCGGGGAACACCCATTCAGGCAGTAATTAATTGAATCAGGCGTTACTTTGCAGACGCGGATCTTCAAAACTGTTTTTATGATGAATTTCTAGTGTAATTCCGCTCCTACGTCGCTTCAAGTACAATAAGGAATTTGGGATACATTTTACTCGGTAGATATTTGTTAATAAAGTTAATTTAATTGAGTTTAATTTTGCCTGACCTGAAAATAAATAAAAATTACATAAAAGAGAAAATTAACCTAAACTGAAACAATATTTTAAGTAATTGATTCTGAAATATTATTTAATTTAAATTAAATTGTATATAAATGAAGTTAATTTAATTAAGTTTAATTTTACCTTACCTGAAATAAAATATTAATTAAATGAAAGAGTGTAAATGAACCTAACCTGAAACAATAATGAATTACTTCCCGTGCAGTCCCATTTCAATTTGGTCCAGTTCTGTCATTTTTATAAAGTCAGTTTTTTATATTGATAATTATAATTCAGATGTCTTATCGTTATCACCGGTCCTCGTTTTCGTTAGCATTTCTCTTAAACCCGGAATTTTTTGAAACTCTGACACTGTCTATCGAAGCAAATTGTCACCACATTCACAATACACAGTGAAAACCTTTGATAAAATTTTAATTCGCAATCAGAGAAACTGGCCTAACCCTACCCCAGGCGCCTTCATAATGCCCTATTAGATTAATTTGATCCGCGCATTACTAAATCACAATTGCGTTTAGTGGTAATTTTGATTTGCACTATAGAGCAAATTAATTTGCAATTTAGGTACATTTGCTTTGATAATTTTCAGTTGTAAAATGGTCATCACATTTTCAGCGTTTCACTCGTTATACTAAACTTAGGTACCTACTTATTATTTAAATTGAATTAATCATGGATGCAGCTGAGGTTGATATGTTTAGATTCGGGTATAATTTTGTGATGTTCCTTTTAATAGAAGTATACAGAGGTCGTAGTAAAAAAGGGTTTATTTATAAAACAAAAACAAACACCCTGACCAGAAACTTAACTTATGCTCCAGACAAAAGTAATCTAAAGACAAATCTCGTATTTCAAAATTATGTCGACTCGTTCAGGCCATATGAGGTAAATATGGTGACACACAAAGAAACATACATACTTACATACATACAAACGTAAATAACATGCCTTTACGGCAGTCGGGTATTTTTTTTTTTGTATGTATACTGTCCCAGCTGGGGAAAGGTCTCCCCAATTTCCTTCCACAAATCCTGGTTCTCCACCACCTCTTGCCAACCTCTCCGGAATAAGTCAAGATCGTCACGCCGGCGTTTCTTAGGCCTTCTTTGTCTGCGTCGTCCATCAGGCACCCACTGTGTGATGATCCTTGCCCACAGGTCGGGATGCATACACGCCACATGTCCCGCGCAATCCCATTTTAATCTAGCGGCTTTTTGGCCAATGTCAGCTGCACCAGTTATGGAGCGCAGTGCGCTGTTGCAGACTCTGTCGGACTCTCAGTTGGGCATTAAAGGTCTCATTCAAAAGCACTGGCACATGTGTAATAAATACTAACATATGGCACTGGTTATAAACAAAAAATAACTCTACGTTGAGGTGCAAATTGATGCAATCATGGCTGGCGATATTGATGATCCTTTAAAGCTATTTTATCGTGTAATATGTTATTTGTGGTGTGAACAATAAAGAGTTTATCTATCTATATATCCTATCCCACTCATTTGATATGCACTTACTTTCCAAATCTACCTGCTGCCTTATCATCCAGCTGATTGTTAACCGGAATCGACTTTGTTTAGACATTTGCTGTTAGTAGTCTTCAAGAAGTGTTAATATGAAATGGATTTCTATTATACGAGGCAGAATATAGGGCTGCAATAACAAGTGATCACAGAGAGAGCTATGTCATTGAATAGATGATAGTAGGTACTGTAATCATTCAGGTAGCAAATCAGCAATTATACATTAACCATCTTCACGGTACATTGAAATAAATTTGTCTCAGTTTGTTTGGGATTGAGAAATTACAATTAGAACGATTAGTTTTCGAAAACATCATCATTTATCTTGGCAAGACAATCTGATTGGGTACACGGTCGTATTAACAACAAAATTATTTATAGGTAAATTAAATGCAGTGCGTGCATTGCACGTTATGCCCTCACAGTTAGTACTATTGCGGCAATGTTACTACAAATTTGGTAGAGCTTGAGGTTAAAATAGATTAGCGATAATTGGCTTACTTTTGACAACCCAGAACGATAGACTAGCATTACCCACTAAAGTTTACGTGACAAAAAAGCTGGACTTTTATAAATAAAAGTATAAGCGTGAGTGTAAACAATTCTGTCACGGATCAATGTCTTACTTTTTGAGCTCAGTTATTGACGTTTCTGAGAATTAGTCAATTTTGGGACATTATTGCACACATGGTCATCTGACCCCAAACTAAACAAAGCTTGTAATATGGCTGCCAGAGACTGATATACATACATATATATTTTGCATGAGTAGACAACATAATGTATAATTATGTAGTCCTCGCGATCACTCCAAGGTTAAACTGAGAAAGTTAAATGAAGATGGAAGTTGATAAGTGTCTTTATTATTATCATCTAAACAAATTACAAGCAAACTAACACCTTAATATGCCTATTTAAACAAAACGGTGAACCGTTTTTTCATATTTTACAATGGATCCCTCCTGCTTTATCTAGAGATGTTAGTTTCAGTAATAACGGTTTTCTTTTTGTTTCTGAACTAATTCTATTTTGTTTCAGGTTAGATTAAATTAATTCGTGAAGCTTATTTCCAGCAGTGGACGTCGTATGGCTGAAATGATGATGATGGGTTTTTTGTTTTTTTTTGATACTGGTTGACGAGACGAGCGAAGTCGCTCGCCTGATGGCTCTTCACGCTTGCCCATAACAGTTCAACGCCACTCAGAATTTTGAACTTCAACAGTTCAAAACCCTGTATGGCAATGCACTGCGCTCGTCACCCCGAGATATAAGATGTCAAATCTCTGTGTGCCCTGTAATTTCGCTGGAAAAATTGCCCTTCAATCCGGAACACAGTAGTGTTTGCACAAGACTGCTTGGCCGTTGAATAACTGGCAAAGGTTACTTCCCCAGGCGGACCCCTGCAAAAGTTTGTGACAAATTTATGTAGAGTAAAACAAAAATAATTAATCAAAAATTCCTTATTGTACTTAATGCGTTAAAGCGGAAATACGTCAGAGGTTCGTTAAAGAATCGGATTTAAAACACACCCATCAAGCTCACTAGGGCATTTCATAATTTTAAAACATATCATACAATACTTACGACCTACTGTTTCCGCCTCCAACGACTCCATTAAACGTATCATAAATCATGAAACATCATAACTACACTGATCATTTACTAAAACATGACGTTCGTCACTTCAAATTAGTTGTTTACACAATAAATTGATTACGAGCTCCAAGTCGTTAAGTTTTATGCATCTGGAAGAAGTTATTGGATGATCTGGTGAGCTGTTAAGGTATAAACTAAGCACCTAATTTTTACACAACTTGTACCCCTTGAAGAGTTGAAAAATATACCTTTCTTGTTTTATCTTGCTATTCTACTTGTGATAACTAGTGTAAAATAATATCTACATAGTATAAAATAAAGTTGCTTTCCGCGTCTGTCTGTATATCCGCTTACTCCTCCGAAGCCGTACAACGGATTTCGATGCGGTTTTCACCATCAGTTAGATAAATGTTCATGGAAGGTTTACATATATGTTGTTCACCTAAATAGCCCACTTTGTTTATCCTATATTGTACAATAGTTTTATGTTCCATTTTATACACACCCCATAATTGTAATTTGTACTCAACAGGGCCCCGATTCTACTAAACCATTTTTTTTTGCAATTGTTAATGAATTGCCTCAATTTCTTTTTTCTTTGGACTCTTTATCTACCTATACCAAAAGTGTCAAAAGGGTAATTTTTTAAGCAATTCATTAACAATTTAAAAACAATTGGTTTTTCACTCTTGATACTTTATCTATATCCCAAACGTGACAAAAAGACAATTTTTGAGGCAATTCATTATCAATTGAAAAACAATTAGTTTAGTAGAATCCAGGCCCTGGCCTCTTGATGTGATTTTCGGTCCCACCAATGCCTCTCGAAGGTCCGGGCTAGACCCGTGACAGAATGTGTCTAAATAAAATGTTAGTAAGACAGAAAAAAACATCCACAAGTCCGCAAGTTGTTCATTTAATAGCCCATTATGTTTATATCCCCATAGCAACAATAGTCCATTTACCTACCAATATCATTCCAATCCACATAGTTTAATTTGTTTTATACACAAAAAGGCCTCTCAGTGTTGGTTTTGGCCCCATTGCCGTATAAAGGTTTGGGCTTATTCCGAGAATAGAAAGTTAAACAAGTGTTTAGCAAGTCAAATTTGTGTGAAAATTAGACATTGAGTAAACCCCTTAAGAGCGTATGAGTGGTTGGTACGGATGTAGGAGTCTGGTCTATGTCAACATCTATACTAATATAAACAGAAATTTAATGTAAGTTACTTTGTAGGAGTTAATCTCTAGAATGGTACTAAATGGGTTCTGATAATTATTGGATACGAATATAACTAACTTGTTAACACTATTTCCGGGTGACATAATATGCTACTAAGCAGGCGAAGCTGTAGACGAATTCTAGTCATAAATATTAACAAACTGTTTCAATCAAAGATCTCAAAATATGGATATTTTCATCCCTAAAATGTTCGTCCCAATTGTATCTAGTACTTCAAAAATTGCATGCTATCAAAGCAAACTTATTAGAGTTCCTACTACTCATAATATTATAAGTACTCGAATTACTTGTTAAATAATTATAAATTTAGAAACCCGACTTCAAAATTATAATGAAATCCATGAAATCCTAAATAAATTTAGCTGTTCCTTCCACTTCGTAGGGTTCTAATGAAATATTTCTATGGAACATTTTTTTTTGCGTTATTTAGGGTACATTCCAAAGTAAAAATTGTTTATAATTATGAGTACAATGATATCGTAATGAAAACATATGGTACTGAGACGTGATCCTTAACTGTTGGCCTTTTGGAAAACTCAGAGTCACACAACGGGTAATGGAGAGATCTATGCTCGGAGTTTCTTTGCGCGATAAAATCCGGAGCGTACATATTCGCCAAAGAACCAGAGTCACCGACATAGCTATTAAAATCTGCAAGTTGAAGTGGCAATAGGCAGGCCACATCGCTCCAAGAACTGATAACCGATGGGGAAGAAAGGTTCTTGAGTGGAGACCGCGAACCGGAAGACGCAGCGTAGGTAGGCGTCCCACTAGATGGACCGACGACATTGTGAGAGTCGCGGGCATCCAGTGGATGCGGATGGCAGGATGTCGTTCAGTATGGAGGTTAAAGGGGAGGCCTATGTTCAGCAGTGGACGTCTTCTGGCTGTTGATGATGATGATGATGATGTTGATATCTTAGAATATGTCTGTCGTCTAGAGGTACACCTGGTATACGCAGCTAGTACTTTGACTTACTTACTACTTTTACTTACTATGAAGAACTTCAATTGATGTTGCACGGTGCAACATTTGCGGACATTTTTGTAGTTTGTGCTACTTGCACCAAGCACCGTGAGACAAGACCACGTAACGAAAGAACAAGTTCGCGTGGACATGAGTGTCTTGTTAGACTCCATTTCAAACTCCCGGGAAAGGTGAGAGGCAAATGGACGCCAACTATCGAGTTATGAAAGGGTCAGGGGCCTTACCCCTAGCTCGAAAAGTTGACCTGCATAGGTGTTATTTGTCTAAACGGTACCATCAACTACGATAAGCGGTAGTTATTTGATAGCCTCCAAGCTTTGTTATTTTCACGCACACACGCATAGTAAAACGGATTTTCGTTCATTTAAGTTAGACGCTTTTAAACGATGCAGCTTAAATGAGTTGGTTAATTTTAGGTACCTATCAGGTACCTACTAAAAGTTGGCTCGCGAAAGTGAAGCTAGGGGTAAGGCCCCAGGTACCTACAATAATCGTTGTTATTTTTTAGCCCATCGGTACACCATATTCGAGGATATTATACTACTCATCATTATAAACAAGTTTTACTACGGGACCAACCCTGAAATTGCGAAAAATAATCAGTTGTTCTATACACACACAGCTCCGTTAGCTCAGCTGGTAGTGAACCTGCCTTCAGCGCTTGGGGGCGTGGGTTCGATTCCCACCTAGCGTAAACATTTGGGTTTGTTATATGTCTGGGTGTTAATATCTATTTAACTATGTATTTAAAAATATATATGTATGTATATCAGTCTCTGGCAGCCATATTACAAGCTTTGCTTAGTTTGGGGTCATATGACCATGTGTGCAATAATGTCCCAGATATTTATTTTTATTTATTTATTTATATAAAAATGTTATTAGAGTGATGTTTCCAGAAGTCCCCCACAAGTAATATTAATTTTTAATCAATGTTAATAGATACATAACTCATAAGATTTCTTCATTAGTAATTAATACGTAAAATCAACACTGCCTTTCAAGTCACATAGTCAACTTACTTCCCTAATACATACATTGCACTTATACCGCAAAAAATCATTCTAGCTTTCCTACATCTTCTTTGAGAGCGCACCGTGACGAGCCCGCAACTAGCTCCATGCCTTCAATATTGCAACTACGTGCTTATGATGCAAAACCGCACGCCAAAGATAGACTTATGTTACCTACGACATGTCATCATAATAAATAATGTATACGACCCGCCGTAGACTTTGAATTATTCAACGTTGACGGCCACTTTATTAAATTTGTCGTTTTATTCCATAAGACCGGAAAAATATTAAATAAGAAGTAACTGAAGCATATTTCAGTACCTAAATGATGCGAAACTGAGATGGTCAGATTACCATTTTTTGAAGATGGTTTAATAAAGTGAATCACATCAAAATATATAATACTAGCCGTCCGCCCCGGCTTCGCACGAGTGTAAGCTCGGCCTTCGGCCTCGCTACAAAATATAATATAGCCTATGTGAAAGACTACGCTTAAATCTCAGAAATGAAACCAGGATTATTAAGATATTTGAGGATTTATTATAATATCACAATAATGTCCTATTTGCTTTACAGCTCGATATCAAGTGCCAGTCTTAAATTCAACTGACAATTATCTATTGGTGACGAGTATCTGTCAAAGTCAATGTTACCGTTTGAAACGTCATTACTATTGTATCTGTCAACAGTCAACAGATGCTCGTCACCACAGAGCATAAATACTTTTACATTATGGTTCATAATAATATTAGATACAAATGATTATATACTCGTTAATAAAGTAATAGTCTTACAGCTCGGCCATCCTCAAAAAAAGTGAGTCCTCGCACTTTCAGACGTTATTAGGAGCCAACATAGATATATGAAAGTTAGAACTAAACAATAGTAATTATCAGAATAATAAGATACCTAATTCGTACTTATGACATAATTAACATAATCTAGTAATAGTATAATCGGTAATAACTAAACATTTATTTTCCACAGTCTGTTACGATCAGCAATCATCTGTGCGATACCAATAATTGATACCATTCACATTCTGCACTGATTGCTCGTAACCCGCGGTCCTGTTATCCCCACCATATTTTCTTGCACAGTCTGCCACGATCTGCAATCATCTGTGCGATACCAATCATTGATACCATTCACATTCTGCACTGATTGCTCGTAACCCGCGCTCCTGATATCCCCACCATATTTTCTTGCACAGTCTGCCACGATCTGCAATCATCTGTGCGATACCAATCATTGATACCATTCACATTCTGCACTGATTGCTCGTAACCCGCGCTCCTGATATCCCTACCATATTTTCTTGCACAGTCTGCCACGATCTGCAATCATCGGTGCGATACCAATCATTGATACCATTCACATTCTGCACTGATTGCTCGTAACCCGCGCTCCTAATATCCCCACCATATTTTCTTGCACAGTCTGCCAAGATCTGCCAAGATCTGCAATCATCTGTGTGATACCAATCATTGATACCATTCTCATTCTGCACTGATTGCTCGTAACCCGCGCTCCTGACATCCTTACAATATTTTCTTGCACAGTCTGTCACAATCTGCAATCATCTGTGCGGTCGGCACGCTGGCCATGTCACTCGCTGTCGGCACGCTGGCCACATCGCTCGCTGTCGACATGCTGACTACGTCGCCTGCTGTCACCACTTAGGTGACGCATCTGGCGGAGTGCTGGCATCTTCGCCAAACTCCACTGTCGTATGACAGTGGAGTATGTCGTATGCATACATTGTCTCCGGCAGATTACATTCAAAATTAAACAATCAAACAACTACTCCGTAATTAACTGATAACTTTCATAAAATCCAATGCAATATTTGAGCTTACTCAATTGGGAAAATATAATAAATTTTATCATTAATTCGACGACTAATCGTCAAAACTCGTCAAACATAATTCAGTAGTAGCACAGTCAGTCAAAGTAGGGAGTAAAAACTGTTCTTCTGATGAATTCCTAGTGTAATTTCGCTTCTACTATTCAATCAACTACTACTACTATTTTTATTTCAATCAACTAACTAAAGTAGATACTCATAGAATAGAATGTACATATTTGAATCTTGGCACACATAGCCAGTCTTCATTCAGTATGCCTAATCGTACACACAGTCATGGCCAAATTCATTATTGATCAAACATAATCCAATCGTGGAAAACATGGCTAAATTCATCATTATATAACATACATTATAGGCATGATGACTAATAATGTTTTATTACCTCATAAAACAAAATCTGATTATCAATAGAGCCTATCAACGAAAACAAAATTTAAATTAGTTCAAAAATAAATAAGTTATAAGTATTTTAATTTCATGCCAACTAGCGAGCGCACTATAGCGAGCTACGACGTCAAGCCTCAGGCTCGGCATACAAATCGGCATCCCCTCTCTATCCCCACCTTAAACTTTAAACGCTCATATCTCAGAGATTTATCAGCCAATCATAATTTTTTTTTCAGTATGTTTAATGTATTTAGTCATATTCATCACTAAGCCTGTTATATGTAATAAATTAAACATTAGGACACATGCCTATTCAATCTTGGCACACATGGCCAATTCCATAATAGAACCTACATAGTCCAATCATGGCAACATGGCCACTCAGTAACATTTATGCACTTAGCCTCGAAGACCTCAAAGTCACATAAAAATCATTGTTAAAATACCCGCAGAAACGTAGATATGAACTTTAAACAATCGTCCTGATATCGTTCTATCGTTAGGAAACTATATTTTGGAAACTATTAGAAACTCGATTTTATTGTCATACTCTTCTTTGCAAGGTATCGTTAAATATACGTCTTTAAAAATGAAGGTATGGTTTCATAGATCACTTTCTTATCAAGTGTATCTTTTGCGAAATATGGCCCGCCAAGTGGCATAAAGATAGTCTCCTGCCTCTCTTTTGCATTTCTAAACTTTTATACATAGAAACTTAATTTACAACTAGCCATACTGATAGATCATGATAGATCATATTAATAAGGAACCCTAAAAACGATCATTCAATTTTTTTTTTTTTTTTTTTTTTTTCACTAAACCATACAAAGTACATGTAATGTCGGGATGATAATAATTATATGAAACACTCGTATATTATCATCCGTTATCATCGCCACACAGTGGCGAATACTTCATTTATTCATCAATCGAAATGAACTGGCTGGAATCCTACCATATGCATGTCTTGACACGCTCTTGGCCAGTTATTGTTTGATGTTGTAATGAACTACTCAACAAACTTGTTCATAGAACAAACATAAATTTGAATACTATTTATGCCATGTGTATCACTGCTTTTAATAAACAACCGACATCCCTAATAGAGCTTTCATACGGAATATGCCGGAAAAATTTAAGACCTTGTTAATCTAAAAACGCTTTTATTGTTTAAAAGACTTTTTATGTTACCCTAAAATGCAAATTTAATTATTATTCAAATTCTATTTTTACTGACATCTCATATCATATCGTATCCTATCGTATACTATCGTATCCTTTCGTATCGTATCGTTTCGTAACGTATCGTATCGTATCTTATCATGTCGTATCGTATCTTATCATATCTTATCATGTCGTATCGTATCGTATCTTATCGTGTCGTATCGTATCATACCATACCATATCATATTGTATCATATCCTATCGTATCGTATCCTATCGTATATTATCATATCGTAGCGTATCCTATCGTATCGTATTGTATCCTATCGTATCGTATCGTATCGTATCGTATCATATCGTATCGTATCGTATAGTATCGTACCATACCATATCATATTGTATCATATCATATCGTATCCTATCGTATACTATCGTATACTATCGTATCCTTTCGTATCGTATCGTTTCGTAACGTATCGTATCTTATCATGTCGTATCGTATCTTATCATATCTTATCATGTCGTATCGTATCGTACCTTATCGTGTCGTATCGTATCATACCATACCATATCATATTGTATCATATCCTATCGTATCGTATCCTATCGTATATTATCATATCGTATCGTATCCTATCGTATCATATTGTATCCTATCGTATCGTATCGTATCATATCACACCATATCGTACCATATCATATCATTTCATCTCATCCCATTTCATTGCATTTAGATGAAATAATGTTTATAAAAATATTATAATACCTATCATATCGTATCCTATCGTATCGCATCGTATCCTATCGTATCGTATCATATCGTATCGTATAGTATAATATCGTACCATACCATATCATAACATATCACACTATATCATATCATCTCATCTCATGTCATTGCATTTAGATAAAATAATGTTCATAAAAATATTATAATACCTATAGTATTTGGCTGGTAATCTTCATACATACCTACATAGCGCTAATAATTTTATTGTTTCGTTTAAGACGGTGTTTCGTAAATAATTTATTTGATATAAAATTATTATTTTTTTTCACTTGCCACCTCAATGGCACTCTCCATGGCCTAATACTTTTAAGCACACTTGGCCTAGTACAGCGTACATAGCACAATGGATCGGTTTCTACACGTATCATACATAAATTTTGTTTCTTTCAAAAATTCAACGTATAGCCGAATATTAAATATATTTAATTTCTCAAAGTAAAAATAGCCCAAAGTGGCGATTACTTCATTTATCTAGCAATCGATGTAAACAGAGATAATAATATGATTTGCTGGCTGGCGATTTATTACTTCCAATAAATCAAAATATTTTTTTATTCAGTCCGAAACCGAATGAACTACCGGCCACTGTCAAAAATGAATGCTATTGATGATATTGTATACATAACTATCGGTGTTATCAGATTAATTGAAACTACCGGTTCCAGAAAGACTATTGGTTTCATAAAAATATCGGTTCCATAAAAACTTTTGGTGCTATCAAACCGTTGGCGCTACCAACTATTTAAGCTATAAAATTATTGGTGCTATCAAAACTATTATTATTATTACATTACTCAAAATGTTACAACTTCTGGTGTCGCTCATAGCAAAGTCAGGGTTATAGAAAATGTCAGAACTACTGGTAATCACCTTATAATTATGTGGCGCACACGCTTTGTGATCTGTTCCTAAGACACCACCTTCAAACTAGTATGTTTGTACCTACTTTACCCGAAAACTACTTAAAGATGAATGGTCATGATTCATACTACTGACAGGTAACTCAACTATAATACCGAATAGGCAACTAATAATATGAAGTTTGTTTTTGTAGAGGTTTGACAGCTATAACTATAGTATCTTACAATATCATTATAAGCACTTTAGATAAACTAACTGTGCCTATGCAATTTATGCAATACTGCAAGTGTGATAGAACACACAAGAGTTTACTAAATCCTCATCTACCTGAGCGACTTCTTTTAGTAATTTAATTTTGTATATTCATGATTATTTTGGAGAACCTACACATTGTGAGCACTAACTTAAGATTCTGTTTCAAATGAAGAGATAATATTTCAAAATAGATTTTTGCACATTTACTTTCGGCTCATTTATTATTTTACAATATACCTAAATATTTGACCTTTTTTAAACACGTATGAAATCATAAAGTTTTTTCGTTTACATTTTGAACGACGTATAATGCCATCTATTAACGTTCGACATGACTATGTACCTCTTTTTTTAATAGCACGCGACGCGTGATCTTTACCAAGATTATGAGATGAGTTTTCACTTCTACATTTTCTAATCCAATCTTGAATTAGTGGCAATAATGTCAGTGATAAATATATCACGTCTAGAATAATGAAAAACAGAAACAAACACACTTGGCTATTAGGCTGTGAGTCTTCTTACTCACATCCGCGGCTGGCTCACGACAAGATCTCGCGCAGCTGCTACTCCGCTCACGGTTGGAACTCTCCATGAAGCTGCAACTCCGCTTACGGCGGCCAATTCTGTTGTGGCTGGCTACGGCTGGTCGATTCTCGTGCATGCGTCTGCGACTCAATCTTCTACTGCGATGACGAGAAAGTACACACCGCTCTCGCGAACGACTCGTCCTGCCGCTTGGCCTCGAAGTTTTCGGCGAAGTGACCATGGGTGATCAATTCCTCTTCTCTCGTTTGATGTGCTCTTCGTCTGCTTTCTACTCTCGCGATACACGCGATCTTGATTGTGAGGTGACATCAAGGGTTCTACAACTGAGTGACTGCGGCCGAGGTGGCATCATGCAGCTTGAAGTTATACTTCTGTAGCGTGTACGATATTAATTCTCCATAACAAAGTCGGTGCACAAGAATATGCACAAAATTAATATTCGTAGAAATTTCGTAAATTGTGGGCTTGCGTGTTCAATCCCACTTCTGAGATGAAAGACTACGCTTAAATCTCAGAAATGAAACCAGGATTATTAAGATATTTGAGGATTTATTATAATATCACAATAATGTCCTATTTGCTTTACAGCTCGATATCAAGTGCCAGTCTTAAATTCAACTGACAATTATCTATTGGTGACGAGTATCTGTCAAAGTCAATGTTACCGTTTGAAACGTCATTACTATTGTATCTGTCAACAGTCAACAGATGCTCGTCACCACAGAGCATAAATACTTTTACATTATGGTTCATAATAATATTAGATACAAATGATTATATACTCGTTAATAAAGTAATAGTCTTACATATGTCACCCGGGGATAGTGTAGCTTCCCAACAGTGAAATAATTTTTCAAATCGGTTCAGTAGTTTCGGAGCCTATTCATTACAAACATACAAAAATAGGTACAAATCTTTCCTCTTTATAATATTAGTGTAGATCTATATCTACTTATTTAAATCTGTGAGCACTTATGTATACCTACCTGCTTTGTTATACATTTGTACCAAGGCAGGTCTACTAGAAATCGCAATTATGTTGCAACAAAAAGAAAATATCTCACAGGAATACTTAAACTAATATAATTCAGTGCGTATAACGAATGCATCGGAGTTTTCCACTGACCCGTTTCACATAATAATATCTCAAAACTATTACTGAACATTTAAACATTCTTTCTGATTTAGCTAGAAGCATATTTTATTCCAAAAAAAATACTAGTTATACCTTAAATCATTATCTCTAACAAGTCAAGTTAATTTCCTTCTTATTTATGTTACACGGGAATTACTCACGTAAGATTAAGCCGGTTTCAATAATATAATTTCCTTCTCTTATAAATTTTCTAATCCGTTATCCAATGCACAGATTATAATCCACGCCATCTATCGAGATGTTGTAGAACCGCGGAATAGGCCGTAAGGATAGCGCAGATTGAATTTGCACGTTCTGGAAAATGCATTTTCATGGAAAATTACTTCTATTCGTCGGAATCAATAGATATGAGTATGTTATGTAATTAAATTCGTTTGTTTTTCCTTTTGAAATAACGATATCTAAGTAGTTATGTACGTTGTCTACCAAATTCCTATTTAATTTTGTAATAAGTACCACAAGCCTGCATCCCATTTTTATTACCTCATAAAAATCCGATCTTAAATGAAGCCCATCAACGAAAACAAACTTCAAATTTGATCAAAAATAAATGAGTTATAAGTATTTTAATGTTATGCTTGACAGAGAGCGCACTATAGTACGTTATATGACTTCAAACCGTTCGCGTGCCATACAAATGCCATACAAAGTCTATGTTAACACACGCTTTGCGCATACACTCTCTATCAAAAACTTGAAACGCTTACAACTTAAAAAAATATAAATTTAAATATTTTTTTAGTATTTATAATGCATTTATTAATATCCTTCGCTAAGCCTGTTATATTTAATAAATGAAACACCAGTCAACTAGCCTATTGCGACTTGATATTACCGTCAAAAGCAAAATCAAGGTTAAAATTGCCCTACAAAATCTAACAATAAACACAGCTTACATTCAGCCATTAAAATTATTATTATCGCGCGTTTTACGTTATAACGTTATAAACCGTTAATGAGGCGAGAGGACACCACAAATAGCCGATTGAGCCCGTTCCAATCGGGCCGCAGCGGCCGCAATGGGCCGCATATCGTTGGGAGACCGCACGGACTCGAGGGCCATCAGGAATTGAAAGGACGATGAGACGTCCGCAAAGGACCCGTGAGACCCGGGTTTTTACATTTTAAGCCTTTGAAGCTTCGTGAAAACAAGGTAGATTATCGATTTCTAAAATGTAGTAAATAGTGCTGACTAGATATTAGGTATGATGATTACACGAAGAGATAGTAATAACTCTAGATATCAGGTACCTACCACATAATAAATAATAGATCCTGTTATTCAGGACTTAGTATACAAAAAGAGAACAGGTTATCATTTGTTTTTATTTTTACAGCTTCCATTTCTTTCTATCGTCTTAATTGAGATGTTTTCGTTTTGTTTTTGTTTGAGGCGACTTTTTACTCAAAAATTTTTAAAAACGAAAAAGAGTTACGTCCATTATTAGACTACATGAATTCATGACTTTTTTTTTACAGCTTGAGCCACTTGATGCATTACAGCGTAGAAGCTGTCAGAATTGTCGACAATCCCAAGCTCACTGAACACCTAAGAGCCACTCAGCATGCGCAGAGACGTTGGGTCTCTTTGTGTCTTTTATCGCATTTACAACGGGGAATGTTCTGAAGAACTGTTCGATCTGATGCCGGCATCGCGGTTTTTTCATCGCACCAGCCGCCACCGCCTGAAAGTTCATCTACATATCATAGATCGGAAGAAATCGCACAGCTGTGCGTTTTACGCGTTCCTTTTTACCTTACACTTGCAATTTGTGGAATTTCTCCTGCAGCGTTTTCGAGTAGCTTTAATAATTATGGGGTTCTTCAAAAGGGCTTTTAATAGAGTCTTTAAAGGTCGGCAACGTATCTGTGATGCCCTTGGTGTTGCAGGTATCCTTAGGCGACGGTGATCGCTTACCATCAGGCGGCCCGTCTGCTTGTTAACCACAAAAGGCAAAAAAAAAAAAACGTACATTATTTGGAGAACACAATTTGACGCCCGTCATTACGGCCCGTCAGCTTGTTTCCCACGTATGACTTAAAAAATCATATAAAAATGGATAAGTTTTTGACCGTTGCAAATGTAACTGGTTAGTAATGTAACTTTAACAATGCTTGAAAAAAGTATAATACAAGCCTTCGCGTATGCTGGCCCTAGCTACACCATGGCCCACATATTAACATTTTTAAGTGCATCTATTGCTTATCAGCTCCAGTAGTGTATACTTAGTTCAGTGCGACCACGGCCATTGTAACATGGTCGAAACTTCGAGCGAAACGTACCTATTTTTACCTCATTAAAATAATGCGCGATTAGGCCCAATAGATATTTAAAATGTTCAAATCGCAAAGTTTAAAAGTTAGTTTAGGCACTGTTTTCTGTACTTATAAAACTATCCAATTAGAGCGATGCAAGTCACGAAATTTCATTTATATAACTTTACAAGCTAAGTTTAGGGAATAAATTCTTTAGTAAAAAAAAACTCATAGACAAGCAAATCACAAGAAACACGTTTATAGCCTTATGTCAATGTCAAAACAACAATGTATACATCTTTATGTGTATGGCATGGACGTTCTACATACCTGTAAGTAATATGGTGAGTAACTTATTACAATAACTTAAACAACATTCCAATAGTAAAAAAATATAAAAAAACGATATGTTAATACCTAACTACTAAACTAATCTATTAAACCGCTACCAGTGGGAATCGTCCCCAAAATGCTGGCCCCATTACCACGTTGTATGGCAATGCTCACTCTTTGAGCAAAGTAGAGGCCAGCATTCTGGTGGCCACCGTTTATAGCTAGTTTTTACACGCTTTATAATTATTTTACACTTCTAATTGTTAGTAAACAAATATTGGAAGTCAAGTTAAACCTACTTCAAATTGTTGTATCGATTTGAAATTATTAACTTTTATATACCTAACTATATTCAATTGCTACTAGTAATCGAGTTTGGGTTCATTTGCTTTGTTTTAAACCCCCGAGGCAAACAGAGGGGTTTTATAAGTTTAACGTATGTTGTGTCTCTCTGTGGCATCGCAGCTCCCAAACGGCTTAACCAATTTTGATTTATTTTATTTATATTACACGGGAATTACTCACGTATGATTAGGCCGGATAGTCCTGAGTACTGAGTAATTCCCGTGTATATAAATAAAATGTGTGAAAACCACGTCAGTTTCCATAATAAAATTTTGATTTAGTATATTTTTTTGTCTGAAAGGTGACTTGATCGCGTGTCTGTGAGCTTTCTTATTGTTAGCTAGCATTCTTGATTCAAGAAAATCTGTTCAGCCATTATTTTGAAGATCAGCAGCTTTTTATAGGGGTTTTATAAAACATCAATTTGTACTTGTAATGAATCACTTTAGTTTTATATTCCACGCTTTGAAATTTGGTTTTAGAAGGCCAGCTTTGCCTTTCAAGCTTCAAGTGACGTGTCACCGTGAACAGCTGAGCTTTGAAAGTCAAAGAACATTCGAGAGCCATCGAAGAGTGGACGCCTTCTGGCACAGGCCACTTGCTCACGGAGCGTTTCTCAAGCGCTCGAGGCAGGCAGTTTCAAACGCGTTACAACGCGATGAAGTTACGGAACTTTTGTACTACATCATTTCGCACCATCTTACAATTTATGTGAATAATAGCCTGTTTGATAGGTGTTTAATTTGTTACAAACAGTGACAAACATAATATTAAATGTTTATACCTATAACTACTGAAAACATTATTTAAATCGGCTAACAAAGACTGAGATATATGTGTATTTTGTGGTTGGATTAGGAAGGGATTCTCTGTCCCATTCCCGCATTGTGAATGTCAATATGGAGTTTTTATGGCGTCCTTACCAGTGATGTTATTTGAAAGTATAATGCACTCTCTGTCTACCAAGATACCTTCCTTAATTTTGAACACATTTTAATTTAGTATTAGCAATTGAATATATTATTATATAAATAAAAGATTTCAAATCGATACAACAATTTGATTAGGTTAAACTTGAAATCCAAGATTTGTTTATTACTAACAATTAGAAGTGTAAAATAATTATAAAGTGCAACAGTTATATGATTATTGACGGGATATTTACCGTGGTAAGGTCGTGGAAGGAGCTCCCGATATTATGGCGCAGTTACATGCACCATGTTCACTGGAAGACACCATGCACCATGTTCATGGTGCATGTAACTGCGGCAAAATATCGGTATAACCACGTATAACCACGGTAAAAATCCCGTAAATAATCATATAACTGTAGTGAACAACCGTGATAGTTTAAAACAATTATAAAGCGTATAAAAACCAGTCCGTTTGCCTATTTCGATATAATGACTTCATTTTATTTAATTGGACTCTATAAATTAGTGTTAGTAGATTAGGGTTATCTATGCTTGGTTATCGTGCATCAAAGCTAAAACGTTAGCTTAGGTTGGCATAAGGACTCTAACACAGTATACCGTCTTGTTTAGGTACGTGTAAATAAATTTAATACTGCCTTTGAACTGTACTAAAAATTTCACTTTGATCCACTTGTCTGAAAGCTTTGCATTATATCATATCTCATTGCACAATACTAAAATATAATTAGGTACAGTGTATGAAGCGCTAGTTTTCAATTATCGTTAAATTAATTGTGTCATCGTAAATCACTGGTCGCTTCTGTTTATTAAATCTATTTAGAATCTAATAAATATCATCTATTTTAGTTCTATAAGTGTGTTTTAATTTAAGAGGATAACAATATAACTCTCGAAGGCAAGCGACACGCTGTAGACTGGAGAAATCTTGGTTAGGGAACATCCGCAAATGAATGAATTTCGGTGAATGAATGAACCAACAATGTCACTATTTGCTGGTGTAAAACATCTATTTTGCTAGGCACAAGACAGATAGAAGTTTGAACCAATACAACAGAAGCAACCGAAAAAGAAGAACACTCCATCAGAACCAGTAACTGATAGTCAAATTTTAGTTTAAGTATAGGTAAATCTACTTAAAAGTTCCTGGCGAATTTTTTATTTTACGAATGTTTTGTACGAATATGAGTAAAAGGGTTGAGAGAGGACCGGGGTATGTCCTAAAACTGCGACCAGAACCACCGGAGGATGGGCAGCAGCGTCCTATTAGTACACGGTGAACGTACTGCGATCCCCAAGCCACCTGCCAAGCGTGGGGATTATGGCAACACCCCTTTGAGAGGGAGGTCTTTGTTCAACAGTGGACATTGATGGCTGATAATGTAAGTAAAAGGGTTAAACATTTAGTTGAATAAAAGAGAGCTAAAAACCTAAACTAACACGTCCTGAATGTGTTGACGGACTCCGCTTGGGAGCAATGATAATCTTATATTTTGTACCTGTTCACGGATGTAGCGAGGATTGTGGGAAGGGGCGAATAAGTATTGGTAATTTGTACTTTGAAATAACGGGTGTGAATGAATTGAAGTAGAAGACTGCCGAAGAATGTATAGCAATAGACTGGAAGAAGAAATTAAATGGTACGAACTCAGATTTGACTGATAATGCGCTCATTCGTTAATAATCCCACCTAAATAGAGAAAAAGTAAGAAAATTATCATACATACTAATTATATACATGCGAAATTAGTAAGTGTGTGTTAGAGTGTTTTTTCGCGGATTGCTGATCAATGAAATTTATTATGGAGTTAGCTTAAACCTTTAATCGCCGGACGCTGCTAGTGTCGATAATTTTTTTTTTTACAATCTTAATATTTGAAACATGTTTTTTTTATTTTATTTGGGTCTTGTACTAAATTTTTACTTTGTCAATATTTCATTCATGATTCCTGTATAAGTTGATCAGATTACATAACCATTTGACGAAATTGTTAAAAACATTTCATGAGTTTGAACCCCAAGAACCTAGCCTGACTACGCTCTTTCTTGTTCCCTGGCGCTATGAGCATTTAAGTGCACATGGATTTGGGCAAAAAAAAAAAATATCCGGGAAGAACATAGGGATTATAAAAAAATGTATTTAATGTATCAACTGTAAATTCAATGCGATTCCGCAATTTTGTGTATAAGAAAATTATGTGGCAAAATGAAAACCTAAATAAAGTTAGTTTTTAGAAAAAAAATACCAAAAGCGACTTCAATACTATACGTACATGTACAAACTTATAGTACAATTTATCTAGATAACCTTTCATAGTGGGTTTGATTTAAAAGCTTCAACAGCAATGACACGGTTGTGTAATATTTCCAAGAACTAAGTAGTTTTTTTAAATAATAGGTATTAATGTATAATTATTTTGACACCCCCTTACAAAAACATACAATATTCTTTTTATGTTTCTGTGATGACACTTAAAACAGAGATTGACAGTCCTCATCAAAACTGTTGCTGGAGGTAAGTGAAAGGTAACCACAAACCAAAAAGTGCTGAATAAATTTTGATAACATTTATATGGGACCTATGAAGTATGACTTAATAAGAAAGAATCATCAAAATCAATTCATAATTGACGGAGTAATCGCGTAACAAACATACAAAAAATACATACAGCTGAATTCATAATCTCCCCCTGAAGTCGATAAAAATAATCTATTAGGTATATATATTTATATGTTAACTTGCAAAGCTATACTAATGAATATTAATGAAATATCTATTTTATCGTTCAATCAGTTTGTAGGCAAGAGTTACGGGGTAAAAGTATAAAAAAAGTTGGCTGACTTAGTACGCCCGGCAGATGTGAAACATGACGACATGAGAGCGTCATATGGCTTACCGTCAGGACATACGAGTCGGTTTTACTGCCAAGGCGTGCCAATAGACGTTTCAAATCAAAAAGTCTAAAACCACAATCTGAATGAGCTACAAGTCTTGCCCGTTAGCAAATAAAATAGATAACAATCTATGTTATGAATAGAGTCCAAATATTGAAACAATAATAGCCAATACGCCAATCTCCGTAGTCAATTAAGACTGTACTGCACACGTCGCAACGAATGGTGCTCTTCAATCAACCAATCAATCTACAATCGGAACAGTCGCCACTTGCCGGCGACAGCTCAACGAATTTATCGTGAATCGACGGTAATTTTCAAATTTCGAGCCTGTTGAACGTGATCGCGACTACGGGTTTCTTACTGAAATTTATGATGTAGATTTCTAGTAATCAGAACTAGACAATGGCGATATAAACTTATCCTTGGAAGTCGACTAACTACCCTTGCAATACGCTGCACATATTTAGATATTATTTTTTCGGGAATGACATAAGTTTTTTTAGTTATTTTAGCAATTCAAAAATTCTACGATCGGCTGGATTCAAACTTGCGCAACAATCTTCGATTAATATTAGACGATAAACGCGCCATAGCTGTTAGCTACGGTCGCTTTACTGTCGTTGACCAAATTTTTTAATTGCCTTTTTGCAAAAAATCTAGTCGTTGGTGGCGTTTTTCGTTGGTATTCTAACGGACTTTATCAAGTAACACAGCACAAACCATTACAAGGTCCCAAAACTGGCATAGATGAGATGTCGCTTTTAGCTAACTCGAAAGCAATTTTATTATGATTTGTTCACTTGATTTTACTATTCAATGGATTTACTATTTGATGTTTACTAATGCTGTTGGCTTCAGGTGGCCTCGACATTGGCTTAACAATGGTCTCGAGAGCACCACTGAACATGGCTTTGGCCAAGATCCCTCTAATCTAAGGTGCCGATGAAGTTACGAACCTTGGCTTGGGTCCTCTCACCAGAAGTGGAGAATCAAATTTAGTTGATCCCTCAGAAGGGGTGGGCGCTGTGCCCGCAACCTAGTGTAGGATCATGTTTATTAAAAGTATAGCTTTGACTACATTCGTTATAGAATGCACCATGGCGTCCATTTTGACTATAAACAAATATAATATTAGCCACGAAATCATCTCACTAATGATTATATAAAAACAAATGTAATAGATTAGACATGCACACAGTTATTGACAGATTAAGTACCAATCCGATTAACTATAAGTAAGTGCTTTGGACAAACCTTGTATAGAGTAAAACGGCAGGAAGTGGGAGTACCACAAGGCTCCGCTAGGGGGCGCTAGGACGGTGCAATGCCTGCCGTTTTGCCTTAGAAGTAAAAGTCAGTATTCCGTCGGAGTCTGGTGGCGAACAGCCACCTAGTGGTTTTTCATAAGTATAGCTACTAAGCTAATTCCTCTTAAGTGGTTGATATGGTATAGTGTTCATCTGTGGAGGTGGTTGCGAATAGTGTATGTGTACGTGTAGATAAATGTGAGATTAGTGAGAAATCAAAAGAGTGACTGAACGAGCGCTCCTGGTTGGTATTTAGTTTAACAAATCCGAAGCGGGATCGGTAAGTAACTTTTGTCTACTTACGACACAGCGCCCATATCACGAATATTGTTGACATTCGGAAGAGCAAAATCGCATTAAGTTGCAATTACTTTTATGCGCAGTAAAATAACGTTTATTCTCTAGCAAAAACATTTTTTTCTCTTTTGCTTCTACCCTACAATGAGCCTAGAAAAAAATATTTGAGTAATTTAAAGTACCCACTTTATACGTAAAAATAAAATAAAATATGGTAATATCAGTAAGTAGCAATTCGTATAAGGGCTGACAAGAGCTCTGAAAATCAACGATCCAGTCATCCAGTTCTGGACAAAAATAAGAACATAAAATAATTGCTTTCACTGAAATGGACCTTTTGTAGTACGAAATAATATTCAAAAGGAAATATATTTGAGCTCACGATATTCATGATTCTGCTGCATAACCAGTCGGTACTGAACCAAGACTTCCTGGGAACTACTTGCTTAACGTGTGAAAGTATGGTATCGCTGTTTGGTCTTTAGCTAGACCGGGCTACTCACTGATGGCTTAAATGCAGATTGTCAACATTGTGCAACTCTGAGCGCAAATATGAATAAATTGAATAACAAAAGACTCGTTGTTTGAATTCACAATATACATAGATAATTTCGCTTGTGGTAAATAGTTGGAACCCAGTTACCCGAGAAAATCTAGGAATCATTAGTTTAATTTAATAAACGGACATGATATAGTTGGAACAGCGTAGTGCAAATCACTGACATTATTTGACCATAAACGCAAATTAAAATATGAAAATATTTTTCTATCGAGCTAGTCCAGAATTTTGGCACTTTTTTGAATCGAGTACAGAATTTGGACTGTTCGAACCATCATGCGCTTAGTAATTCAGGGACTATTTAAGGCCAGTTACTTTGAGTAACATCATCGAGTACGTTACATCCATGGTAACATATACTGCGGCATCACTGTTTGCATCAAGTAACGGAATATCACACATAGTTCGAATTACCACCATCGTCTAAATGCAAAACAAAAATAAATCGGGTCTACTGAACTACTCGGGCTTGCATAAAGCAACCTTGATTTGTATTGTTTGTGTTACCTTGCAATATTTCAATCTTATAACTGATTACAATGATTTAGTTTTTTTTTTTCTCAAACTGAAACAAAAAAAAATTGGCCAAGAGCGTGTCGAGAGACGCATGTGATGGGGTTCCGTGACCGGAGCCACATGGTTGTGGTCATGGTTCAGAAGTTGACATGCATCACAAATTCGAATAAACGCAGCTCTGTGGACTTGGCTAGGTTTCGGAGATGTGCCATCCTGACATGGCATATACTTTTTATGGTTTAAACATGGAGAAGACTGATTGGTAAACATTATTTCTTAAGTACGTTTTGCAAAGGGGTCGGTGACCTTTGGGCTAGAACGCCTTGAATTTGTTACAGTTTTATCGCTGTTATTCAGGGGCCGGATCGTACAATGTTCGAAATAATTTTGAGGGAAGGTTTTGAATGTGACCTGCCTGTATTGTGAGTTTCTGGTTTCTGTGTTTTATAGTTTAGAAATGCAGAGGGGGGGACCAACTTTTTGCCGCTTTGGCGGGCCGTGTTTCGCAAAGTGTGGGCTTTATAGGAAGGTGATGTATCGAACCTTGCCTTCATTTTATAGGACCTTTTCATCGATGCCCCACACGAGCAGGTGGGGTGAAAAAATAATAATATTTTCATCCCCATTTCACATGTACCAGAGGCACCCCTAAAATGCAATATTATATATTTTTTTGTGCTCTTCAAATTTAGATCTATATAACAACCGTCATTATGCAAAGTTTCATACACTCATCTTAATAATTATGGAAGTTTGAAGGTTCTAGATGGTTCAGACGGACAGACGAACAGACGGACAGATGTACAGACAGACGGACGGACGGGTGGAGCGAATTTGTAAGGGTTCCTTGTCCGGCTACAGATACCCTAAAAACGAACACAAACAGCTATTGATTTATTTGAAATAATTCTATAATAATTTTTTTTGGTAAGTATTATTGACATCAACCAGTAAAAGCAGCTGGTGTGTAAGCCCAAACATTTGACGTGGTTAATCTATACACGGCATGTCACTGTTTTTCTGTGTTCTGTTTACTGTGTTCACCATCTTATCAGTTATCCGATCAAAACAATTCCTGTGTTGTTTCCAAGATGTTGCAGCATATATCGGATATTTAGAGTTTGAAACAACCGGAAAAACTGTGATCGTCCAGCATTGTCACGAAGGCGCGCAATAGCTTTAAACTGACAGACACGCAGTCGCAGTAGCCAACGATCTCGTAGTCGCAGTAGCCGCTGGTCCCACAGTCATGCCAGCTAGCGACCTCATTTTTACGCCAGTCGACGATCCTGTAGAATCAGCAATCGAAATCGTAGATCCAGAAGAGTAGTACTTAGACGTAGACTACTGATGGGAGGCATGACAGATCAGTAACCAGTCTGACAGATCTGTAACCATCAGTACTTAGCCGTAGTCTACTGTTGGGAGGCATGACAGATCAGTAACCAGTCTGACAGATCTGTAACCATCAGTACTTAACCGTAGTCTAATAATGGGAGGCATGACAGATCAGTAACCATTCTGACAGATCTGTAACCATCACTTCAAGCAAAATCGTTTTATTTACACTTGTTACGCACTTCAGACCCCTAAATAATCTAGACTGAGCTGTAATCCATTTTGCAGTAGTAGTACTTAACCTAGCCAGCAAATGAGAGACATGGCAAACCAATAAACCTTTAAGGCTGCAGACTCGTAAAATGTACTTGCGGCGAACAATGCACGCAACTTTGCTGTTTTGTTTATAGTGCAAAATATTTTGACAAGACAATAATAACCATAATAAATATATTCACTACGTTTTTTTAAAGGTTCATCTAGGTAGATTATGCTAGGTAAATCAAGCGTTAAATACAACTCTCTCACGCCAACCCCTTTTCGAGATGCGTTTGTGAAATTATGGCAATTAATAGTACAAAGCGTAAAACAGTTTAGCTATTTTTGAAGTAAACATTCTGGTCTTTAAAATAGCAGTTTTTTTTCTTCTTATTTTTATCTTTCATTGTCTTAATTTAGACCTAAAAATATCGCAAATAGTCCTGTTTTTGCTTCTTCATAATATGCTTGGTAATAATAACTCGAAGTAATTATGTAGGTAAATAGTTCAATTGTTTGGAAGGCAAAGGTTTACTTAAATATATTAAAAAAAACTTAAATACCATACTTTAATTATAATCATTATCTCGAGTGATCTATAAAATAAAGAGTTGGTAATCAAGAATTGCAAGGAATATTCTTTAATGGTCGCTCAGTGGCTGTAGCGGTCAGACATGTGAACTGTGACGAATTTAATACAATCTCTCTCGCTCTAACTTTTCGTAGCTGAAATGGTAAGAGTCAGACAACTGTGGGGAACATTCAGCGCGCTTTTCCGTGATTCTGAATTCTCTGTTGCGAGACTCTGTCCTTAACGATTATATTCTGGATGAAACTGAAAGCATTCTTGAAGTTATCGAAATAATTGTATTTGAGTACCTACTGTTTAAGTAATTTTTAATTGATTGAATTATTTTAAACAAAACTTCAAGTACAGAAACAATAGATAAGTCTATAATTCCAGCGAAACTGGAACTATCACTTGTCACTCACTTACTTTGGGTTTAAATACTGAATTTTAACACTAACACATTATTTTATTTCCCAATATCTGATTGGGTCTTGCAGTGATTTTAAATAAAGTTTGATCAGTGCAAGTTTACTCCCAATGCAAGTTTAGTTTACTGTTTTGGGAGTAGCTTATCGGTTTTAAAATATCCTTATTAGTGAAACGGTATTTATTCTTATTTTTATTAGTTAAACAGTATGTTTCTCTTGTGGATGTGGGGGGTTTACACAGTTTTAAAGTGAAAAAAAATAAAAAATGGTTCTCGAGTTAGTTTTTTTTATATATGTCTATGTTACGTAGTTCTTGAAGCGGCTTGAAACTTTGAAATGGAAGCTAATCCTGAAAAAAAAAACGATTTCACATTAACTTGGTGATTTATGTCTTTTTAAGAGGAGTGTTTATTTTATTTGTTTTGTTTTTATAAAATTTAGTCGCATTCTAGGTAGAATCGATTTTTTTTCGTTACATTATGTATTTTGGGAGAGGCATAATGGATATCAGGACTTACGACTTTTGGATTGTTTAATTTTTTTGCTCAAAATGAGACAGGTCTGTCACTAAGTGTTTGATTTGTCTGGCCTCATGTTGGAATGAAAAGAAAAACTTTGATGGAGATGGTATATAATATAACATGTTACAAGACCAAGCTGAACGGTTTCCTCAATTTCACGTCACTTGGCGACACGAGGACGTGTTATTTAAGTCGGACGGCCGAATGTAAGACTAGGCTTATCTTGCTGATAGTACCTTCGGACTGCTATAAAAAGAGTTGTACATGGTCATGATTGGAATTATGAACCATTTTAGAAGTTTATCCAGAGTTAAACAGACTCTTCAGCTTTACGTTACTTAACGTAATATTTGCTTAAATTGGACAACGAATGGAAGACTGTAATAATATCATACTTTTTATGTACTTATATATTTTACGATAAATAATACATTTGTGATAAAAATGTACTTACCAGAATGTTATATATCGTCACATTAAATTAATTTTATTTATCTGTGCTCATGCAATTATGGCCAAATTTTGAAGTTACCTTTAGTTTAATGAAATAATTAATTTGCCTTACATACCTACACGAGGACGTGTTAGTTAAGTCGGATGGCCGAATGTAGGATCATGTTTATTAAAAGTATAGCTTTGACTACATTCGTTATAGAATGCACCATGGCGTCCATTTTGACTATAAACAAATATAATATTAGCCACGAAATCATCTCACTAATGATTATATAAAAACAAATGTAATAGATTAGACATGCACACAGTTATTGACAGATTAAGTACCAATCCGATTAACTATAAGTAAGTGCTTTGGACAAACCTTGTATAGAGTAAAACGGCAGGAAGTGGGAGTACCACAAGGCTCCGCTAGGGGGCGCTAGGACGGTGCAATGCCTGCCGTTTTGCCTTAGAAGTAAAAGTCAGTATTCCGTCGGAGTCTGGTGGCGAACAGCCACCTAGTGGTTTTTCATAAGTATAGCTACTAAGCTAATTCCTCTTAAGTGGTTGATATGGTATAGTGTTCATCTGTGGAGGTGGTTGCGAATAGTGTATGTGTACGTGTAGATAAATGTGAGATTAGTGAGAAATCAAAAGAGTGACTGAACGAGCGCTCCTGGTTGGTATTTAGTTTAACACTAGTAAGTTACTTTGGTTGACTATTTGGAGACAACCTGATGGATTTGGAGTTTCTTCAACCGCTGGCAAGGTTGGGCGATGTGTTTCTGTGAGATATCACAAAATTGTCTTAAACATTTTTATGTGCTAATTCTTTCTTCATTGCTGCAAAGATTTTTGGTCGAATATCATAAAAGCCTCACGAACTTGCCATAATGATCTTTCTGTTTTTGCCACGAAACGCGTTATGAGCGTTTTTACAAGTGCTATGACACGAATTTCGCGATGTGGATGTTTTAAGAAACCATAATGCGTAGTGGGCTATTTTTTCAGTCAATATGTTCTTCTTTGAGCTTAATATAGGTGAAACTATTCTCATCGGTTCCCGATTCTCAGTTTTCAGTCATTAATTAAACTTGTGCCTTATGCCAGAGTTAAGCCCAGTAAAGGTGCGGCCTGATTAAGCCGAGCAGGCGCTCGCTCGTTCACTTGCCAAAACTACTTGAACCAGCACTATGACGACTGAATACTTACATGTTATATAAAATTTTGCCAATAGCATTCGAGGTCGCTGCTGGTTACTTCGTCAGGTATCTCTCTTTTTAATCTCTACTCACACATTACGTTCAGATCTAGACCTAGGCTAATGCATCTAATTTTAAGCTGTTAAGTTGCTTTAAACTCTAAACCTCTCTCAATTATTATTTTTTTTATTAAAAAATACTACTTTCAACAATAAACTAACAAATTTATTTCATTTCCTCTTTTACGTGTTAAAATGTTCATCAATACAGAATCAGTATTCAGCACAGCATTTTATTGTCCCTCAGTAGTAACAAAACTAAATTCTCTAAATGAATCGCAGTCTCGACGTTCCGACGACCACGTATCTCCGAGTTTCCGCTTCCAAAGACAAGGGTGATTTACCTGTAAACAATAAAAAAAGGGCGTTAATTTACAACGTTGGAGCGACGCCAAACATTTCAACTAGGCGTAACTAGCCTAGCAAGTTGGTTGTTGCAAAATGAACTAAACAAGTAGACGTTTAGACGTTCTTTGTTCCTGATAACGGAGCGGAGTGGAGAGACGGGCTTAGGTGAGGACAGACGATATAAAACTCATTTATATCCCGGCACCATGACGGGCAGACACGTGAGGCGTGGTCTTGCGTATTCCGATAGGTTTCTACGCTCGTTTATCAAACACTCAGACATAATGAGACGCACCGCGCACAAACCAAAATATTTTTAATTTATTCTTATTAAAACATCCCACTAATAGAATTAGGGTATGGAAAATAGAATGATAAACAACGACATTAGTTACTTTCCATTAACTTAACACTGTTTGGATGAATTCGGAAAGATGAAATTATTGAATCACTTATTTTCTGTCGTTTGTAGACAGTCATATTGAAACTTTTGGCTCTTAAATATTTTTATAAAACGTTAAAACTGTGAGAAATTCGTTTGAATTTCAATACTTTTTAAATAGCATTGACTTTGAAGTCACTTCCGACAATTTGTAACAATAACGTTAGACGTGAAAATAAAATGGTATTGCCGAAGAATGCCACTAAATCACGCAGCATAATTAGATATTTCACAATACGCTCGCTATAATTTCTCCACGGAAATACCTATTTGCGTTTTGAAGCGTCAATTTTAGACAGAGCGCTAACGCAGTCACATGACCAGACTGGACGCCGTCCGCCCAGACGAATGGTGACGCGGTCAGAAAATAAATTTAAATAAACCATAACAATGCGCGGGCCACGTCGTTTTAATTTGAAAATTCTGAAGACTATGTGTCAGAGACATATTATCACATCAGTCTTTTAAATCGCCCGTAGAGATTTTGTGGTGAAGATATTCCGTGCCTTATGTTCGTAAAATTGTTACAATTTCAAATCAAACTGATCCTAAAAAAATACGAAATAATTTACAAGACATATAAACATACCTTATTCACAATTTTTGGCATAATGGATTACGACAACTTTTGTATAGCAAACATCCCTAAATTTGTAGTAAATACATCGTTACAAAAAATTGTGCAAGGTTCAGAGGTTCGTTTTTTAATTATTTAAAGTTAGTTATCATACTGTCTTCCCGTGAACATGGTGCATGTAACTGCGCCGAAATATCGGGAGCTCCTTCCACAACCTTACCATGGTAAATATCCCGTAAATAAACATATAACTTTAGTGAACAACCGTGATAGTTTAAAACAGTGTTATACCTACTGCTTGACTTGACCTATTTGTTTTGATGTTTAAAACCCCCCGATAAAATAAAAACCGATATATAAGGTCACCTTTAAAAAAAAACTGAATCCAAATCGCTTCAGCCTTTACATAGATGCAAAGATACACAGTTACACAGATACACACGTTAAAAGTATAATACCCCGCTTTTTGCATTAGGGTCATAAATGCAATTTGATACAACCTTGACTATAAAAATATTTCAACGTATCGACGTGATTTTTCTGCATAAAGATAGGAGGGCTGGAGAGTGACATAGAATACATTTTATCCCGGAATCATGTAAATTTCCTAAGGGAATGGCCATGCGAATAAAACCATGGGGAATTGCCTGTATCAAATAATCTAGAGTTTTCATAATAACATCAAACAATAAAATCAACTGGCATGACAGAATGCATTTTCAGAATATTTCACAACTTCAAAGGATCTGCATTTTTTCGGCGTAGCATTCCACACAAACATTCTGGACGTACAAGTAGCGTTTTCGCATCTTAACGAAAAAATTCTCACTTCAGTGGTTTTCGCCATACCATTGACACTGTTAACAAATGGCCACAAATCAGTTCTTATTGCGTTGATGGCCGATAATCACGTCATCGTAACAAGACGGTCACGCGCCGTGATGACGCGGGACTGACGAGGTGTGCGTATACGCTGACGCTGATGACGCGAGTGACGGATTTTACTCGGCTTAGACTAAAGCTTATAGTAGTAAGTGAAGTAAGTACGTAAATTTATAGACGAGAAATCATATTTCTATACAAACTAAAAAAAGTTGGATTTGTGTTACAAAAATCAATCAGTCTCAGTCTAATATAGAGTACGTAAATTTATAGACGAGAAATCATATTTCTATACAAACTAAAAAAAGTTGGATTTGTGTTACAAAAATCAATCAGTCTCAGTCTAATATAGAGGGGGGTCTTTCTCTTTCATACATAAATATTATTTAAATTAAAATAAGCAGTGCCTTTTTTTGTTTCTTTAGATTAGGTTTAGAGGGTTTAGTCATGCCGATTCTGCGTTTCAGTAAAGCACTCACAACTCTCCTGCTAACAATAATCATGAGTAATTAGCAGTATTTTACATATTTCATTGGTTTGCCAAGTCTATAACAGAATTCAGGATTTATGTATGAAGATTTCCAATTCCACCATAACTCTTGAACGCCTAGACCGATTATAATATGAGTGATATCGTCAGAATCCTTAGATTATCCAGAGCGTTATAGGTTACATTATTATAAGCCAATAAAACACATAATTAATTATGTTCATAGAATATCGACTAGATTTTTTGTTAGAAAAATCTGGCCATTTTTATCTTTATCGTCTAAATTTGGTGAGCCGATTCTAATATAAAAATATACAGTACTGGAAATATCCATTAGGAGACGACGCGGCGCAATAATTTGTGAGTTCTTTGGACATTCGTGTATTTTTTACTATGTATAGTTGTTCATTACTTAAAAGGGTGTCTACACTTACCTCTCCGGGCTGGCAAAGCACCGTCAACACCGCTAGTGTTGCAGGTGTCCATAGGCGGTGGTTTTACTTACCATCAGGCGGACCACACGCTTGTTTGCCGCTCTTTTTATTAAAAAATAATAATACTGAAATCTAACTTCGTCAGTCCTTGCGCTTTCGTATGTGCATTGTAGAATTGTTTAAACTTTTATTTTAAATTTTTCTTCTAAATTTGTCTTAACATATTTTGTCAATTTTAGTATAGCAAAGTTGTCAAAATTCTTTGTTCAAAAGTCGTTACAAAAAATCTAAATAAAGGCGTACTACTATGGAAAATACAGAATGAATCCGAAGAACTGTCTATTATTATAGTTGAGAGATAGGTATTTTGTTTTGTCAGCTTTGTGTAAAACAAAAACGCCAACGATACCGTCAATCTGTCTTTGTTTTGCTAAAACTGTCGCCCGCATACTCGGTGAGTTATCATCATGGAATATTTCCCGTCCACGCCGCGCCGGACGCCGCGCGTCTGATCCAACAGATCCTACGGATCTATTTTAAACCACCCAGTTGTCTCTGCAATACAATAATCACGCAATCGCTATAAATGTTGATTTAATTGAGGAAGAAATCAGAGATGGCATTCGAGATTTTAAGTTTACATTGTATGACGCCAACATAAACTAAACAAACTATTCTGAGAAATGAAGTTCATTCCTTGTACTGACGCACTTAGTTTGTTGTCGCATAATATTTGTCGTTATTCAAATTATTTCGTTGCGATCAGTGACTTCTCGATAAAAAACAAGCTTCAAACCGTCTAATTACCCTGAACCTCTAGTTTTAGCAAATTCTCTGACCGTCTATTCCCAGATTAAAAACGTATCGAATAGAACCACTATTTTTAATTCGCTGATGCTCCACTCTCATATAAAAACAGGTATTAAATAGAAATCAATGTGACAGAAAAAAAGTTCGTTGTAAAAAATACAGATGTCAATGTGGCCGGCAGGATCTAAATAATTTTGGACCATGGCGAGTCAAGAAATTTAAGATTTTGAGGTGCTTCAGGGATTTTGTGAATAGACTTTTAAGGAATTGGACAAAAACGGGAATGAACAAAGAGGGTATTAGATGTGAACCTGAACACATGAGCAAGCCTATATATATAATACTACAACACCTGGCGAAATAGGGGTAGAACAGTTTAGGCAGTAACCCAAAGCCGTGCTCCGTTATCTTAAGGAGCTCGGCTGGTTTGTGTAAGCTGGTGGTGTTTGCCCCTGCAAATGCACAATCACCCCAAGCGGTATGTCAGTGCAGGTTTAGGTTTACTTTGAATTAGAATAAGAAGCCTATATATTATAAAGAGAGATTTGATTTTATTATAATGGACCATTTTCAATTCAATTTCTAGCTACGATTTTCTGAACCGGTATCGAACAGTAATTAAAAAGCAATACAAATTTCATCACTCAGTACAAACACAGACAGAAACATCGATATTAAACAATAACGTACAAAATTCGCTCTCACAATAAACGTTCAAATAAAAACGATAATCCACACATAGAACCACAGTCAACAGAATATAATCGTCGAAAATGGACACTGAATCAAAATATGCGAAAAATATGAATAAAACTAACAAGTGATGTTGCAAGCAAGGATATATGACTATGTATATATATGACTAAGTGAATAAGGGTGCCTGGCTATGATAGATCAGCGAAAAGGAACTTTCAGATTACGCACTATCACATAGCTTACAGCCCGCTCTCTGGACAGTTGTATTTTTTTTATAAATGTCATAAGTACACATGCAGACGAGCCACCTGATGGTTAACGATCACCATCGCCTATGGATACTTGCAACACCAGAGGCATCACTGATACGTTGCCGACCCTTAAATACTCTATTAACAGCCCTTTTGAAGAACCCTATATTAAAGCTACTCGGAAATGCCGCAGGAGGAAGCTCATTCCACAAATTGCAGGTGTGAGGCAAAAAAGAACGCGTAATACGCACAGTGTTACTAAAACAAACAAACGCTAAACGCTATTTCTTTTGTGCATTTTCGACATAATAATATTTGAAGATAACAATGTACATTCATTTATTTAAAAAATATCACCCGACTGCATTGTATAAGAAGGTAACTGAAAAGTAACAGCGGCTCTCTACGTAGCTACCTATCTATACCTATATACTCGTATAGTAGATACAGAGCTCTTTCCTACCGTAACGGTTATCTTGTAAACTACTGAATCACACTAATCCCATCTCATCTCACTAATCTACACTAATATTATAAAGAGGAAAGATTTGTACCTATTTTTGTATGTTTGTAATGAATAGGCTCCGAAACTACTGAACCGATTTGAAAAATTCTTTCACTGTTGGGAAGCTACACTATCCCCGGGTGACATAGGCTATATTATATTTTGTAGCGAGGCCGAAGGCCGAGCTTACACTCGTGCGAAGCCGGGGCGGACGGCTAGTATCATATATTATGTGAAAGTTTGGATGGATTAATGTTTGTTACTCAATAACGCAGAAACGGCTGGATGGATTTGGATGAAATTTGGAATATACATTGCTTATGTCCTGGATTAACACATAGGCTACTTTTAGTCATCATCATCACCGATTTTTGTCACCATGCGGGTGAAACCGTGGGGCGCAGCTAGTATTTTATAATAGTGATATATATTTTTGAAATCTGCTGATTGAGCTCTAAAGTATGATGGTAATATTGATCCATTTAGCAAAGTTTACTTACTATTTTTCCCCCTATTTTTGTCGCGAATGCCATTTAAATTTTTTGTACCCTATGTCACTTCTACTGTTAAAAGATTCAAATTACACCTCACATGTCAAAATTTAGGCTATTGAGCCTGCCAAAGAAACCATCATGCATACATACACACAACAAAATGTAACCCTCTTTCTTGAGCAGTCAGGTAAAAAAATCACTAAACGGAAATTTTAAAACCGATTCGGCACTACATATACCTATAATAATCAGAGTCAGAAATAATTTATTGTGGAAGCTGACGTGTTTTTCACACGTTTTATTTATATTCAAAGCAAGATGCAGTTGCAACTATAGTCAAAGTAACCGGCTTAATCATACGTGAGTAATTCCCGTGTCATATAAATAAAAGAATTTATTGGCAAACTGTGGTAGGTATAATATTATGTCATCATCATTTCAGCCATAGGACGTCCACTGCTAGACATAGGCCTCCCCCCATCGATCTCCAAAAGGGCCGGTTGGAAGCGGCCTGCATCCAGCGTTTTCCTGCGGTCTCTTTTAGGTCGTCTGTCCATCTTGTGAAGGGATGTCCTACGCTGCGTTTACCGGTCCGTGGTCTCCATTCGAGACCATTCGGCCCCATCGGCCATTTGTTAATATTATCTAAGATCTTAAAATAAGTTCAGCCTCAACGGCTACTAGAATTATTACTAGAGCTATTAAGAATAATATGACAAATGGTTTAATTCAATTTCCAAGTTCATATTATTTAATAGGATCCATATAAAATAATGGAATAGATAGGTCCCTTTCGGCTTAGTACCAGCGTTTCTTAAAGCCTTGTAAAAGTACCTATACATTGTGGTCAGACAGCACTGTCTACAATGATATTATAACGAAATCTGAGCACTCTACGTTTTGAGAGCAAGCAATACATAGCAGAGCAATGTTGCTACCTTTTTGCGCAGGATTGCTCGATTAATGAAACAACGAAAATATTCATTGGCAATCAAACAGGCGGGCGGCACTTACGCAAATATTGATACAATGAATATGTGCGAATAAAAAGATAAAAGCCCTAAATTATCGAGTTCCGCAGTTTTCGAGCAAATACAGCGGCAACTTTACGCGTTTGTTTCGACGAAATCTCTTAACGATTCGAGCAGACAAAGTTTTCTGTAGACGAATGTTAGAGCTACGTTGCTTACAAGATTTTAATGATATAAAATTATTTCACTTCTATAGGGTTACGCATATAAACTGTACTAAGCTGAATGGAGGTCATTGTACTCATCATTATGAACAACTTTTAAAATAGGACCAACACTGAAATCGCGAAATAAAAATACAGCTGTTCCATAGAAAACGGCTATTGACACTCGACAAAATGTATGGAACAGCTGATTCTGTTTTCGCGATTTTAGGGTTCGTCCCTTTGTAAAAGTTGGTAATGATGATGAGTACAATGGCCTCCTTTCGGGTAAGTACAGAGTATATGCGTAACCCTGTATATCTAATTTTGGTCTTCTGTTCTAATAATATTATGTAACTCAAAGCAAAATGTTCCAAAATCAAGGTACTTACTGGTAAAAATACATGTCGCCTCAAAATAATTATTTCCCTAAATTTGTGTATTTTAGCGTTAACGTGTAATAATAGTGTATTATTATTTATTAAGTGATCGTGAACGTGCTCGAGTGTAGGCAATAAGTGATATAACGAGGCAAAATATGTATTTTTGTGTTGTTTTCAAAACTCCATTGAAGCCTCTTGTCAAGATTCCATCATTTTACTACGAAATTACTTTGACTTGACCGTTACTTACTTTGCTTGACTCTGACTATAACTTGTTTCATGATATCCAATAAAACTTAAAAATATTTAAATATTCAACACTGGCAAATGCACGAGACTTGCAACGCCAAAATCCTCTCAAAACAAAAAAAAACATATTAAGAAAACGCTTTTATAAATTATTACGGTTATGTTAAGGTGAAACGTTTCACTTTGGTGGGAAAATCAAATTTTAAACAGTTTTTTTGTTCTTGTAGCTAGGCCGGGTAATTATTGTGAAATGGCATAGTGTTTGCGAAAACTGTTGGTCGTTCTTTACATTATCATGTACAGCTATTAATAAGTTACTCACCATATTACTTACATTTGGTAATAAACCGTTTGAAACAGCATAAATTTGTTTATTGACAAATGTATGTGATAATGTGCATTGGAGATAAATAACTTTACGCGAGTTTGTAAAGAATAATAATCAATTTTCGCGAACATCATTATCGTTTACAATAATTACTCGGCCTAGCTACAAGAACAAAAAAACTGTTTGAAATTTGAATTTCCCGCCAAAGTGAAACGTTTCACCTTAATAACCGTGCAGTTATATGTTTAATAACGGTAAGTTTACCTTGATTAAATTGTGGATGGCGTTTACAATATTTATTTTAATCACTCAAAAGATTTCTGAAATTTAATTTGAACTGCGCATTTTGAACAATAATTTATGGTGTTTGTTTTTTTTAGATTCGCACACTGTTAAGAGCAATAAAATGTTTAGCTATTACATAGTTTTATCGTCTGCTTTTTTTTCGTGATAAATTACAAGTGTCATTGAAATTGAATGCGCAAAAAATGCAAACACTATTTTGTCTTGTTTTTATTGCTTTTTCTAAAATAAAATTGTCGTCAAAGATCATTACTGTAATGTATTACAATATTTAAATTATGCTATAACAACAGTACATTGACCTCTGATTTATATTCAAACTTTTCATCTCTGTTGAAATAACTTTTCTTGAAAATGTTCCACGCATTGGAGGCTTGTTAAAAAAATATTATTGCGACAAAGTCCTCTGCCTACATATTTAGAATCATACATAATCTGTTCTGGCAGATTAACAAAAAGCGATTGAATTCTAATCCTGTTGGAATATCAGCAAATTTTGCAAATCTAATCTAAATCTTTGATTAGTTATGGTTGAAAATACATTATTATCTGTTTTTAAATAATAAATAATAATAAATATCTGGGACATTATTGCACACATGGTCATCTGACCCCAAACTAAGCAAAGCTTGTAATATGGCTGCCAGAGACTGATATACATACATATATATTTTTAAATACATACTTAAATAGATATTAACACCCAGACATAGAACAAACACAAATGTTCATCACATAAATGTTTGCCCTAGGTGGGGATCGAACCCACGCCCCCAAGCGTAGAAGGTAGGTTCACTACCAACTGAGCCACCGGGCAGTCAAATCAGTCAGTCAGGGTCAGTTTTGCCCGCGTTGTATCACTGATTGATTCCAGAACTGGGTGTTACAGCATCCAATTAATTTAAAAGGTACTTGGTTATTATGACGACCTACTTGTAGTAAGGAAAGTTTAAACATCAATAAAGTGACACGCAACACCTGTGAAGACGTATTGCTAACAAAATGTAAGTATATACACTGGTGTATACTATCACGGTTGTTCACTGCAGTTATATGATTATTAACGGGATATTTTACCGTGATAAGGTTGTGTGTGCAATGTGAATTGTAGTTGTGGTGTGTGCATGTAACTGAGAGGAATTATCGGGAGCTCCAACCACAACTTTATCACGGTAAATGTCCCTGTTATTAATGATATAACAGAACTTTTCTATAATAGATGGATGCGTAGCTAACTACTGGCCCTTTTAGCACCCATGCTATGATATATTGTAGTGTTTTCTATCTAAGAAAATTGTTGTTTTCATCCAGCAACACGACTTCGATGTGTTCAAGAAATTTAGTTTAAATTAAAATAGAGGTTAGAATTAGAAAGAGAAAAATAGAATTAATGACAATTGACATGTTTATTGATTTGTTCATTTTTGTGTTGTATTTTTTTAATATACAATTTATATCTAATAATTACAATTGACATGTAAATTTATTTTATTATTGATGACTTTGACTTCTGTTCGTAATTTTTATGTCTGGTGTACACAATAAAAAGTTTCTATATGATATATAGAAACTTTTTATTGTGTTTTTTTTTTTATCTATATCGTTTAGACGGTCTAGAGATAGCAATAAAATATCATTAGATTTTTAGACCTGACTGTATCGTACAAAAGTAATGGTTTGCCAGACGTTAGATGTGTGAAGAAAAAAATTGTTTACAAAACGCAACTTTTTAGTAGGAATATTAAAAGGTTTACCAAATGGGATACTTACCAAAGGGGATGTACCCAAAACACGATTTAAAAAATTCTGATCACTATCTAAAACAGGTTTAGATAGTAACTGCATTCTGCAAATTCACTTTACTAAAATGCTGGCCTGTATTTTGTTCCGAAAGTAGTCTGACATCCAGCGAGGGAACACGGCTAGCATTTTGGGCCAATGGCTGCAGATAATAAGCTGTCGTTCAGCAGTGGACGTCTTCTGGATGATGATGTTGAAGTAAGGATCACATAATAGCAAAATAACCAATAATATTTCTTTACCGAAATGCCGCAATTCATAATTCGTTTTATAATTAACAATGTCAGAATGTAGCGACCACGTTTACTTTAATATTCACGACCTATTTGTATGAAAGGAACTGAAGGGCAGCGCCGGGACAGAACACGTGGCAAATCACGTGACTACAGCACATGGTTTTTCATAATGTCGTCACCATTTTGTGTTGTAAAACAAGTTGTGATCTCACACAGTTTATTTCTGATTGGTCGACCTACCTAGGCTTTACACGTTTTTCAACATATTACATGCTATCACATGACTATAAAAACTATAACCCCCGGTTCGTAGTTTTGCTTAAACTCCATCTCAACTTAAAAAGAAAATAATGAAAAAGTACATATTCTGGGGGACTATCACAGCCCCATAAACATTTTTATTTTAATCTTACATTGAAATTTGTCTTGCTCTGTCATTAGATAGATTGATAGAAACTATTGTGTACACTAGAAATAAAAACAGATAGAGAACACTTACGCTAATGCCACAAGTGGCGACCTTATCGCTAAAACCGATATATTCCAAGCAACTATTGCCGTTAGCCGAGGGAACGAGAAAAAGTTGAATATTTAGATTAATATACACATGTTTTCGAGATTGTGATACGGTCACAGTAGTTTCAAAGACATTTTAGCTCAGTCGAACAGAGTAAATGTAAGAAAATTATATTATAAGGGATTTTATTATGGAAACTGACGTGGTCTTCACACATTTTATTTATGTTACCCGGGAATCACACACGTAAGATTAGGCCGGTTACTCCGACTTTAGTTTCAACCGCATTCGGCGATCTTTATCAAGGTGAATGCGCGCGCGCGGCTGCGTCTCGCTTACGTGAGTAATTCCCGTGTAACATAAATAAAATTATAAGGGATGTTTAACGACAAGTATGGAGATAATGCTTATTGAAATACGGGGTCTAGTTGATTTAAATCGGCCTAAGCATTCAGGGAAAAATAAAGTAACCAATCAAAAGTAACTTTACGTTAATAAATCTACAACATTTATCGCTTCTCAATTACTTTTTTCTGTTATTAATTCTATTCAGCCAATGTCAAGTAAATATTTTAATGATTTTAACTTGCCCTAAGCATTGAGACCAAACATAGAGAGAACCAGGTTTTTTTACGGTAGTAAATTTAACAATATTTTAATGTATCTCACTTCCCAATCACTTTTTTCTTTTAGTTTTGACTTCAAACACTAATGCCATTTAACCAAAGTTTTACAAGAAGTCGATAATACTAAGTTTTACTTCTTATAAAATCATAGTGAAAGTCAAGCAAAGTAAATGAAGGTCAAGTCTAAGACGCCCTAGTAGTGGTAAGGACTTCACTAGAAGCTTTTGCGGAGTTGTGGAGTTACAACAAAATCATTTTCATGATCTGTTTACGTTGGTGCAAAAAGCTCGTTTTTTTTCATCTTTAGAGATTTTGGTGACCCACGTCCTGTGCATTTGCCAGTGGTAAACATTTTCAATTACTAGCATTACATTATTGACTAATTTTACATATCATCAATGGTTTGATTGTCCCAGTCAATGTCAAGCAAACTAAGTCAAGGACAAGTCCAAACCTCAACAAAGCGGTGAAGATTTCATTTCAGCACGTTCTAAACTTAAATTCACAGTAAAACAATTGAAGCTCAAATCTCTGTTTAACAAAACCGTATTAATAACTACCTTTTTCATAACATACCAATTAAAGTAGTTAAGTGTTAACAGCACTTTTAGCCAGTCAACGTGTAAAACACTCATGAATAACGAGCTCGAGGCATGCACACATTTGTTTCTAGGTTATTAAAATTGACTAATACGCTTAACTACTATGTTAAAAACGAATAATCAAATTTAGGAATACGATTGTTTTATTTTTAACTGACTTCAAAATAGGAGGACGGTTTTATGTTCCGCTGTTTTTTTATGTTGTTCACCGATTTCTCTGCTATTTGTAGACCGATTAAAAAAAAAAAACTTTTGTTCGGTAGGGTATACCTCCAATTTAGTCCCATTGTCACCAAGTCAGGATCTGAAAATGGGATTCCAGGGAAATCGAGGACAACCCTCAAATTTTATAGGCACTTATTACGTTTTTCATATATTTTTGAAGTCGGTTTTTAATGTGATCCACTTCGCGAGTTCTTCAGAAAAAATTGCCTATGTCCGTCTTCATGATACATACTATTACCTCGCAAAATTTTATCGATATCGGTTAAGCCGTTTAGCCGTGATTATACTTCGGGTCTCAACCGAAGACGATTATATTATTTACATGCAGCAGTACATGGGGTTGTGCTGTCTTCTTCACACTTTTAGATATTAAACTACTATAAAAACAAAATTCCATTTCCTGTCTCCCTCCATGGCCGGAGGATGGCGCCTGCAACTTTTCATTACGTGTTTTTGTGTCGTCGGAATCACACTGTAATTAATTGATTAAGTGAAAAAAGTGTTATCGCCTGATTTAAATACGGGATAAAGAAAACGTTTACGATCTAACTGTAGTAAATACGAAAATATGTGCAACAAAGTGAAGAAATTCGAGACAATACTCCAAAAATACAGGCGAAGTAACATTCCCGCCAACACCATGATGATTCACCATATTGCAATGGTTATTACGAGCCTGACATGGATGGTGAATATCGAGAGAAAACAGGTACCTAACATAGTCTATGATAATTGTATTAGGCAAATGCGCATACCTTGGACGAACTGAATAGTTTGTTCAAAAATAAAGTTTTCTATGTACCCTCTTACCAAACTTATCCCGATAATTACATAATTTAGTAATTAATTCATAAGATAATTTAGCGTGTGAATCTAAATGAGAATTTATAAGTAGTTAATAATGAACAAAAGGAAATTTTCACGAAAATAAGGTGGGTAGTTCTGCGCATGGCACAGTCGGAAGGATGGAATAAAACGTTTTATTATAAACATACTTAATACCTACGTAGATACTTTTTGGTTTATTTTTCAACGTAGTTTTTTCCATGACGTTTTAAACGTGTTATGGCTAGGTGATTATATTCCCAGGAGATCAAAGTCGACTGAAGAGTCGACTTTTAGCACCCAGGTGATTAAAATGGAATAGACCACCAAGGACATTTTACCTCTTTAGAGTATATACCTATAATTTCGTTGATGGCTACTTATTCTCTATGTATATCATGTCGATACTTTTAATTATCTTCACACGTAAACCGTGTTAAGGTAACATATTCTCCACGTAAATCGTGTTGAGGTAATATCATATTCTCCAAGTAAATCGTATTGAGGTAACAGCATATTCTCCACGTAAATCGTGTTGAGGTAACGTATTCTCCACGTAAACCGTGTTGAAGTAACATCATATTCTCCACCTAAATCGTGTTGAGGTAATATATTCTCCACGTAAACCGTGTTGAGGCGCATTTACTTCACGTATATCGTGTAAGTTTTTCATTGCGTATATCGCGTCGATATATATCAACTTATTTTATTCTTCGATGAGACTTTCTCAAAAAGAAATGATCGACCCTGTAATTCTGATGATGCTTGGAGAGAACCTTTCCACACAAATGGAATATAGTGACGATTTACATAAGGATATTGCTGCTAGATAATTATATTATGTAATGGCTTGCCTATATAAAGAGAGCAAAGCAGACTTGCTGAAAGAGTATTTGCCCTCTAAGAATAGCGTTAATATAAAGGCACCGAAGCTTAATTTAGAATACAAAACGGAATTGTCTTCCATTAATGTGAAAAAATACCTGATTAGTCAAATAAAACATAACTAGTTAGTTACATAGTAAAATACATAGTCTAGTTGTTTAGCAGCGATAGGGAACGTCCTTAATTGGGATTTATCGTCAAGGAAGTTTTCCCACAAGCACATAATATAATAATATGCTCATAATATAATCGTCGCTTGCCAAGTCATTACAGAGAATCACAGGCGGTGCGATATTCAATTATAAACAATATCAATAAACAAACTTGAGATAGTGTTAAAAACACCTAAATCGATAAGTTTGTATTCGGCACTAATCTGGCCGAGCACCTCAAGTCTTCGAAGGCGATTTCAAAGTCAGGTTCAGAGATGAATAGCGTGTCGCGCTCCATTCAAACCACCACCTCCAATGACTGCGGAGAGCTTTAAACGCGAGGGGGAAAACGTGAGCTGTAAGCCCACGAGCCCTGCCAGAACCTTGCTCCTCGGAGGTAGGCACCAGTGTCGTGGGATCGCCACCAGAAATACAATCGCTGGAACGGTTCTTTGCGCAGAGGAGCCAGGAGACAGTAACGCCGATAGCTGAGGTACCTATTGCCGGCAGAATGCAATTTTTTTATGACTAGTGGTGTACCATAACAAATGACCCTATTGTTTTATCTTGGATACAAGGGTACAGTATACCACTTAAAGAGCAACTGGTACAAAATAACTCCTCCCCAGAACTTATGTAAGTCTGGATCTGACAGTATAATCATTGATCACTGTATCATAGATTTATTTTGTCTAAATTCATATCGACATGCGAGTCGTGTCAAGTTCATTTTATATTTACTATACCCAAAAGCTAACGGCGATCACCGATTCAAAAGCCTAAATAAATTCATTGAATTAGAGCACTTTAAAACGGCATGTTTTTACTGGCTATAAATGAACATGATAAAAAGAAGTTATACGTTTCATATAGAAGTCACAAATGTACCAATTTTGCCGTGTGTGTTTTGCCGTTTGGTTTTTATTCCGCACTGTTTGTGTTTACAAAACTGTCGAAGCCAGATTAAAATACCTACAATTCAGAGGTCTGATTTCTGTAAATTTCTTAGATGATTTTATTGCTATTGGACAGTCTTATTCGGAGTGCTCTCATAATATAAATACAACAATTAATGTTTTACAATAATTGGGCTTCAAAATAAACCGCGATAAGAGCTCTTTAACGCAAAACACAGCATGCAAGTTCCTAGGGTTAATTTTCAATACCGAAAATATGACTCTTTATTTACCTGAATGGAAAAAACAGTGCATAATCGATAAAACAGTAGAACCTTTAAGAACCAACAAATGTACTAAGACAACAACAAATGTAATAAGATTCTTTGCAAAATTCATAAACATTTTGACTTCTTCGTGTTTAGCTGTTAGATACAGATGGATGTACACTAAATTGTTTGAACAGGAAGATTTTAACATTTAGAAACTTCAAAAACTATAACAAAAAGATGGTTATAGCAAAATCATTTTAAAAAGAGTTGAGATGGTGGAATTTAAAGATTAATAACTCGTTTTGCCCTATACGCACTAAAGATTACTGTCTCGATATCTAACATAGTGATGCATCAAGTACCGGTTGGAGGGTAGCTTGTGGTGGTCAAAGTTCACACGGCAATTGGACCGACTGGAGCTCAGTATGGATATCTTGGAATTTAAAGCCGCTCTTTATGGGCTAATATTTGAAAATATTTTTTTTTCTGAGCTTCAATCTTGCGATATACTTCTTATAGTAGATAATACGACAGCAATTGCTACACAAATCGAATAGGTGTGCAACACACAGTTAAATGACTTAGCTTGCACTATTTGGCAAGAGTGTGAGCTTAGAAACATTCATGTATTTTCATCATCTGATTACATTGTTGCTGATCATGAATCCCATAAGATAAATGTGGTAAACACATAATGGGAGCTTGCCGATTACGCATTTACTGAAATAACTGGATAATTTGGTGTACCTGCTATCGATCTTTTTGCAAGTTCACAAAGCTATAAATGTGATCGATACGTGTCATGGAAGATCGATCATTACGCAGAAATTTAAACTGATAAAATACTTGCGACATTCCCCTTTCAGAACACGCCACCCACTATGTGTAGACCTTACCCTGGTGGCAGCGAGATTATCAGACAGTCGATGATAAAACTAGATGTTCCAGGGGCGTCATTATGTATTGTCATGGCCTCATTTGCAAACCAAACATTAAAGCAATACGATTCGTCTATCAAATCATGATGGTTCTTTTGTGAAGAAAATAATTATGTACAATGTGTTTAATGCAAATCATACTCAACTAATGTAATTTCTAACAATGAAATTCGATCAAAGGGTCAGTTATAGTTTAATTAACACACATAGGTCGGCTCTGTCTGAAGCGTTAGGATCTGAAATCATACTAGATAATAGTGTCAACAGATTTATAAAGGGTGTCTATCGGTTAAAACTACCTACACCTAAATACTCGGTGACCGGTGGGACACCAATAAAGTTCTAAATTTTGTCTCAAAGTTATATCCTTATACAGATATTACCCGTGAATATTTGTCAAAAACCAACTCTCTTCAAACAATTTACCTCTGCAACCAATGCAAACGTTAGTTTAATAATATTAAAAAACATAATAATATATACTACATATAGGAATTTATAAAATTATGACTAAAGTTAAAGATTTAATAAAAATCTTCGCAACCTGTAGCCTTCCAACGACTTAGTAGATTACCTCTTATTATAGAACAACCGTCTATAATGACCTGCGTTAGCCTTACAAGCTTATATTGAGAAAACGTTACCCCTAATGTGTGAGCCGTTAAATGAGCACTTCTTTATTAGCATTCGAAAACCGAATAAAAAGATAGGCAAACTGTACGATAGCGGTATTGACATATCGATATTTGGACCGCATACCCACTCGCTATGCTTCCGCATCGACAGCTCATCGACTTGGGATTTATCTTGGAAGTGGCTCGGAAGGCTGCAGACTGGAGAAAATCCTCTAATAATTATATCCTTAAAATATTATAATAGATATGTTACCAATCCTGATGATAATGAATTTGCGATTTGCGGGAATTACTATATTCAATAATTTTTGCTGAATATGTATATCATAATAAGCTAACATGACTATATGGAATGAATTTATAGGATTGAATTCATTCAATGATTACTATATAATATAGATATATATATATATAATACTTATTGGTTAAAATTAAAGCATTACTATATAATATAATATCTTTATTAAATTGATTGATAAATACAAATAAATGCCAGAATGTATATACATTAAACATATTTTGCTTTTCATTTCTTTATCGGATGAAAGCTCTCTAAACATCTGCATGTAAATAATATAATCGTCTTCGTTTGAGACCCGAAGTATAATTAAGAATCAAACGATACTTACCTTGAAGTTTGATTCCAATTATGCGAGGTCTCAACCGAAGACGATTACACTCCCAACCCACCCAAAACGTAAGCCCCAAGTAAACAGACAAACAAAAAGCAAAACATTATGTATATTTATAGAGTGTATACATCCTTATATCTCTAAAAGTAATGAAAAGTTGCAGGCGCCATCCTCCGGCCATGGAGGGAGACAGGAAATGGAATTTTGTTTTTATAGTAGTTTAATATCTAAAAGTGTGAAGAAGACAGCACAACCCCATGTACTGCTGCATGTAAATAATATAATCGTCTTCGGTTGAGACCCTCGCATAATTGGAATCAAACTTCAAGGTAAGTATCGTTTGATTCTTAATTATGTATCAAACAGACAAATGGACAGAGTTACTTTTGCATTTATAATATTAGTGTGGATAGATAGGTCTACGTTTGTAAAACAACTCATTTTTTTTGTGATGGCTTTTCACGCTTGCCCATAACAGCTCAACGCCACGCAGAATTTTAAACTTCAACAGTTCAAAACCCTGGATGGCAATGCACTGCGCTCGTCACCCCAAGATACAAGATGTCAAATCTCTGTGTGCCCTGTAATTTCGCTGGAAACATTGCCCTTCAATCCGGAACACAGTAGTGCACTGATGGAAAGCGATGTTTTTTTTAAATTTAGATTAAGTAAACAGGGTGAATGGAACTGGTATTTAACCTAATGGAAGACATTGCACTCGTCGGGCATAATTTGAATTTTCTATAGAAATTTTCTATTGAATTTTCTTATTGAACGAATCAGTTAGCCTAAACTCAGGTTTTTTTCGTCAAAAAATGTGATAGGGCTTTTATGTTTATGTTTTTTTTAAAGGAAATTTGTCAATATTCGACCATGCCACTCCCATAAATCTAATTACTATGTTTATGGTTCATTTCAATCCTTTTTTTTTCATAATTGATAAAAAAGTCACTGTGACAAACCATCTCACCAACTAAAATCCATAAAAAAATTGTAAATTAGCACCGATACGTACCTAAACCTCGTTCTGGTGCCTTTTACTGTCGAAGTCAACAGTCAAGAAAATTAACAACGTCCGTTAAAACACGATAAATTTTCCCGACTGAAATGTAGCACGTGTAAATAACTTGCTTTTGTTATTTACTCGTAGCAACGACATCGTTCTGAATGTTTGTTCTGCAAATTTTCATGTAGCATATTTTTTACGGACGCACATCATCAGTATCAACCTACCAAGTTCCCAATGTTGGGACGTCTGTGTCAAGCTTTCTCTCAGAGAGATGGGCCCTTATTCACCATGCTGGCCCAGTGCATGTTGGTGAATGTCATCGGTTCATCATCGGTTCGTGATCTCCACTCTAGAACTCGTTTACTCTAGCGGTTATCGATTTTGCAACAGATCTGGTGGGTTACCATAATCTCAAAAACATTCTAATAATAACCTTACATTGAGTTTTGTCTTGCTATCTCATTAACCGAGAGAGCGAGACAAAGCTTAATCAAATCAAATCATTTATTCGGGCATAATTTATGGTAGGTTATAGTATTGATCCCAGAGGCTCCCGAACTAGTCGGAGACTGTGTGACGGGAGCCAATGGCTTCTCCTATTAATGTATCAACTAGTTAATTATACCAAAATAGAAATTTAGCATTTTAAAATTAGGTAACAATAAAAATAACTACAATTTAGAATTTTGATTACCATGCCACCATGCCATAAAATAATATTTAAACTAAGAAATGCAAATAGCCTGCAATATTCTATGCGCAGTTTATGTATGTGTGAAAAAAGGGGATCTGTGCGTGTGAGTGTGTATGTATGTGTGTGGTGAGTGCGTAGTGTTTTGTTTAATGTAAGGTTAATATAAGAATGTTTTTGAGATTATGGTAGCCACAGACTAGGTATAGCTACTACGTAGCCCAGACTTGTAGTTACGATTATTTTCAATGGAAAACATTCAATCAAATACCTGAGGAGTGGGGTGAGGGGTTACTAAATGCTAATTGGCCCATTCAACGTCAGTTCTAAATGTAAACAAAGCATAGTGATGGCGTACCTACGGTATTGGTCGGAAATGACCTGAGGTTCAGTGGAATCAGTGGGCGTGTTTTTTATATCAGTAGTAATGTCAACTGATGAAGTGTCTGAACATGTTCGCCCTGCATTAAATGTCTAGTTATAGAAAGTCTTTGATGGTAGCCCATCTGGCTGACCTACTGCCACTTTAACTTGCATGTACGCTATGTCGATGATTTTAGTTCTCTGGTTAACTTTGCACTCTACCTAGCTTTTTTTGTTTCTCTTATGAAAAACCAAAAATAAAACAAAAATCTTAAACGAAGTTACAAGTACGTGAAATGACTGGATCCTTTAAGTTTGGTCCTTGGTATATTTATTGTTTTGTTTTGTAAATACTATCTTCATTGAATTTCCCATCAAAAACACCGTATATTCTGTTGAACCTCGCACATAACTTTATATTTTATTCCTCTCGTGATATTAAAGAGAGTGTAAACTCAGTCGTCCCTTCATACTGCTTGAAGGTAAACTTTGCGACCGCTTCAAAGACGGGGCTTAATCTTAAGGAACATTTTAAATTCTGTCCAGGAAGCCCGCAGAAGGAGACGAATGCTCTAATAACATTTGAAAAACAAAGTTTGTTGTTATAATACCTCGATACGTAGGTGACTTAGTGTGTAGACTTGTTTTATTTGTCTTGGAAGTTTTACTTGTTGTTTGTGATAAAAGCGTTAAATGTAAACGGTAATAGCAATATCAAAAAACAACGTAAACTGGACTTTTCGCGTTCTGATTTTATCAAATAGAAAGATTTACAGAAAAATATATTTCAGTAGTAAATAGATCTGTATATTTTATTTAAAAAAAAATACAGCTTCAAATTTTGAAAAACCCAACATTTCAACTTATTCCCTCCAATTTAGAAAAGTAGTTAAATAGTTAAAAACAAAACGATTGCATGTCATGTTAATTGCCCATCGGTACTTATTGTGCATTAAACCTGCTTAGGTAAAATACCTCTTGCTCGATCTTTTGACCATGTTGGTATAGCCAGGAATATAGCTAAGAATCCCCCTGGTTCAGACTAAACTTCTTAGTCTCGAGCATCGGCGTAAAGTTGCTATTCTATCAGTTTTTTATCGAATACATTTCGGAGAGTGTGCATCAGATCTGCATGATCTAATTCCCTCCTCCCCATTTTTCTATGGGACTGCCAGAGCGGGCACGAAAAACCGACACCGCTTCATAGTTGATATTCCGAAAACCCGTACGAAGCACTTTGATTCCACTTTTATAGTGCAAACTGCTAGTCTGTGGAATGCGCTGCCGGAATGGGTGTTCCCCGATGGTTACAATCTGGTGTCTTCAAATCTCGAGTGAATCGGTTTCTTCTGGGCAAGCATGCTCCATCGTAGACCGCATCGCGCTTAACATCAGGCGAGTTGGCGGTCAAACGCAAGCCTATTTCTGAATAAAAAAAAAAACAAAATGACTGAAAACTGCAGCTAATTCCGTGATCTATTTTTGACTTGCTCCCGATACGTAATTAAAAACATGTGGTTAATTCGGTCTATCGATTAAATGCACGCTTGACACAGTTCAGATATTTTCAGTTGAGGTAGGTCTTTGCATTAGTTTCCTTGACGGTACGTGACCGAAACAAACGCAGGAACAGCATTATGTCCGTTTCTAGAATTTCGCAAGTTCACATTACAACTGTGTTAAATCATAAAACGCACGTAAATATCGCACACGTCTCCGTCGAGTTTTACAAAGTCCCGTCGTAAAATTACCAAATGGGATCTTAATTTTAACTGAAATGTGATTTATGAACAATTAAAAGTGATGGAAGAACTCTCGACTTGCGGATATTGGCGTTTCTATGAACGATATCATTCATACGTTTCGGGTGTGTGCGTGAGTACAACCCTTTGAACTCTCTTTTGGTAAAAGAGGTTTTGTAGGATCGTAAAATTATTAAAATATTTGAGAAATTTCTTTATTAATTTTAATTTATTGCTTCATTATTGATTTTCTTGGAATTCAGTTCAGTTTACGTAATTTTTACTCTTTTCTAAGCAGACCTTAGTAAAAAACCCTAACACGGGTTTGGTATGACAAATCCTTGACCTTCGACATTTGATTTTCACGTTCCCAAGAGCCAGCAACAAAATATAATGTAACAGCTGAGTATGAAACATTTATAAAACATTTCGTGCAGAAATTTTGTAGTGTTGTGGAGATATGGACGGGCAGCCACGCATGAGGGATAAGCCATAAAGTTTGTAGGAGCCAGGAGGAAAAATTCCCGAAACTAGCAGCGGGCGGGTGGAGCAAAATTCATAACGCGCCTAACAGTTCACCTCACCTGTCTCGTTTAACTTCGGAATTTTTAAATTAAATTCTCCGATACCCGCCAACTCGACAAAGTTACGAATTCTTAAAATTCGGTATCGTAATTAATCTTTCGGTTTAATAAACAGACAAAGGCGAACAAAGAAAGTGGAGTGGTTTATTCCTTATTAATGTTAGGGATGAGGCTAAATCTTGTAATTAATGCAGGTGCTCTCGCTCAGCAAACTTACCGAGAGGATCTTCGGCAATTATCGGAAACCCGCTTTCTGTTACACGTTACGCGGGAAATTATTATGCTGTATTAATTCAGCTAAAAGCTTTTTAGGGGTTTTTAACGACCTTCAAGAGTGTAATTGTTCAAGTGAAAATCGGCTTATAACTTTAGGGACGTTTGCTGGCAACTGTTAAAGGCATTTCGGTGTCGTCAACTTGTAGAAATTAGATTTTTTTATTCGTTGTTCGACAATAAAATTTAAATTATAACTCTGTTATTGGAATGGAAGTCTAAGTTTATTTCGAGACAGGTAGAACGAGTTTATGATATTACGCGAATCAAATTTACTCGTAGCTTCAGTGCTTGGAATTTTGACATTAGGGATGCGAAAGAAGTGATGATGGAACTGGTCGATGCAACTCGTGACCAGAATGCTGGCCTCTACTTTGCTCAAAGAGTGATCATTGCCATACAACGTGGTAATGGGGCCAGCATTTTGGGGATGATTCCAACTGGTAGCGGGTTAATAGATTAGCTTAGTAGTTAGGTATTAATATGTCGTTTCTTTTTTTTATTTATTTATTATATGAATGTTATTTAAGTTATTGTAAATAAACTATTTCAGTACCTTCTTAAAAAAAAATAAGTTTGACGTATACGTAATTGTCAATTTCGCTTTTGTATTTTCGTCCAATACGACACGAGACACGGGGAGACGGTGAAAATTTCAACGGTCAGTTTAAGCTGTGACTGTGCGTACTTTATGATAGTTACAGTAGTTTGCAACTACGTCAGCCAGGTACGACACTAAACGCACTTCTACAGTATGTTATTGATTTTTACCGCCCGGTGGGCGGAGCCAATTTTGTGCGAAAGGGATCACGCGATTGCCTCCTCATTAAATCAGAAGAGGAGCCTCAATTTCACTCCGTACAGTTTCTAATTAAGGACGTACCCATTAAACCAACTATTTAAAATAGGCGAGCCCTCGTGAAAAACATTTTCTCGAGAATTATGGGTGTCAAAGATGCAGCGTCACAAGATGGAGCTTTCCGCTCGGCGTCTTTTTTTAATGTGTCAGGTTGCGTCGAAGGTTGAGTGGTTCAGGTATTAAAGTACCTTATTTTCTATTGCACAGTAATTATATTTAAATAAATTAATAACGCTTCCTACTTGAATTACTTGTATCAGGGATAAAATTGAAGGTTAGGGTCATATCATCTGGATTGCAAAAGGTCTGTGTAAATGACTCAATCGCAGAATGACTGTGCAGGCAAAAAGTGTTAAGACCCCTCTTTTCCGACTTTTAGCAATTCAGTCAAGTTTAAGTTGGTCTGTTTCCATGGTTAGTCAAAAATAAAAAAGTGTCATTAAAGTTGAATGTTTTATCTAGGAAACCGTAAATACCAAAACTCGATAAGGACACATGACAGTGAAAACTTCGCCTTAATTGCATAATGTTTTAAGCTTTTTTTTTTAAATGCAGAATGACAAGATTAAATCCTTTAATTGTTATAAATCCAACACATTCAAAGATCCAAATCTGCTCGGCAGATATTAAAATGTATCATTCCAACATCTATCCGGGAATCGAACCACTATCTAACAATTTAAGACAGATGCACTACTGAGCCAAACAGGTCGGTATATTTCATGTTTATCTTTAAAGTTCCTGAAATACCACGACATACTTCGAAGACATATCATATAAAAACGAACTTACCTATATATGCATAGATTTTCAAACACATGGATTTTGGGTCTAGTACATAAACTACAAAACGCAAAAAACTAGTTATTTACCCATAGATACAACGTGCCATCGAAATAACGCAAAACTTGAAAATAGTTTGTTCTGAATCGGGAGTTCAGTCGATATAAGTATTAACATAAGTATTGGCTTTTGTTTTTTTAATAATTTACATAATTCCGTATCCAAAACTCTTAACCCAACCTTAACCCAACCCAATATCACAGAGAAAGTAAAGACAGACGTAAATTTCGAACAATTAATTGCCTAAACACTGTTTTAAACTATCACGGTTGTTCACAAAAGTTATATGATTATTTACGGGATATTTACCGTGGTAAGTTTGTGGAAGGAGCTCCCGATATTTCGGCGCAGTTACATGCACCATGTTCACGGGAAGACTCCGACCATGTCGACGGGAAATATCGGGAGCTCCTTCCACAAACTTACCACGGTAAATATCCCGTAAATAATCATATAACTTTAATTAATTGCCTACCTAGTAAACCTACTATGTATGTAGGTATGCAATTTCTTTCAACACAATGGCGCGCGTTGTTGATGGGCAATAATTCTCGCAGTTTAAAAAGCTTTAATTAAAGGTCCTTAAGTTTTTGAAGGTCCTGGTAAGGATAATGGGACAAACTATTAAAATTATTGCATTGTCCTTAGTCCTTGATAAGTGTGCAAATTTCCAAATCGATCCGTCGTTTTAATGGGGTTTAAAATCACGTTCAAAGATTCCGTTACATGGATACATGGATATATATATATATGGATACATGGATACATGGATACATGGATACATGGATACATGGATACATGGATACATGGATACACGGATACATGGATACATGGATACATGGATACATGGATACATGGATACATGGATACATGGATACATAGATATATACCAAACCAAGCTAATAAAAACGTGTTAAAAAGAGACGTCTCTTTCTTCACATTCTCTGCGTAAATAAAAAATAACTATTTAATACTTTTTTAATAATTTTTATACTAGGACTTCATAAAAAAATCTGTTGGATTGTCTGAGATTTGCGTTTTTTCCTTGGCACATTGTATGAATTTAGAAAAAAAATAGAGACAACTAATTTAAATTATATGTCATTAATTCAAGTGGGTTATTTATCCAAAGCTTCAAGCAGCAGTTGAAGCATTTCGAGCAAAACCCTGTAAAACCGTTCAATTTGTACAGAAACTGTAACAAAAAGTTTTTCGACAGCTGAAAAATGTAATTTGACGTACGGCACACATTCGATTGCTTCCCGGTTATAAATAAAGCTTAACGATAAGGGGTAAAGTACGACGGAATCCTGAAAAATAGTCTTGTCCCTATAGTTTGGGAGACAAGGGAAAATTTTATCTGGCACATAATACTAAGTATACTTGCATCATGTTTTTAGGTATCTTCAAGGTTTATCCCACTATATTTTAATTGCTTTATTATTGTGAAGTGCATATTTTTATTTAATAAACTAAAACTCGGTCCAAGCCTATATTTGCATTCACAGCTATAACATTAAAAAAATATTAATAAAAACATTTTCATTTAATATTTCACTGAAGTGTATCGACGTTCAAAACCCCAACGAAAGTGATCAGAATTCTTGGTTTTCATTTAGCTTTTTACAATTTTATTGCAGCTGTCATGCAGAGCAAATAACAACATGGTGGTGTGAACAATAAAGATTTTATCTAACTAAATGTTTGGAATGAGTTAAAGCTCTTCGTCATTAAATTTTTTTTTCCGGTCACAGCTACTTTAGTCACATTGAGGAATGTCTAAATAATAAAAACTAAATCCCAACCACGCCTTCACTATTTCCCTAATTATTTGGTACAATAATCTCAAAACAAAAAACAGGCATCAGTGATCTGTTTCTCCCGTGTCTCCCCGTCTACAGTGACATTTCCCGGGTTCATGGGGTCAGGGTTTCGAGGACGGAACGGAACCGTGACGCGTCGCTCGCGCCGCGAATAACAATATTTTAGAATCCGCTCGAATCTGCATAATGCACGATTTGATTTCGTAAACGTAATAAATATTGTCATTTTAAGGGAAATCAAGGAGTTATTTATTCGTGTAGCATTACTTCAGCTACATCTACCTGTCAACTCTCTTCTGAATTAACAAGATGTCATTGCAAGTTATATAAAATATTGTAAAAAAAAAACGTTTTTTACAAGCTTTTATTTAACTTGCGAATTTAACCGTACGAATCGCTTTGATTCCACTTTTATTGTGCGAACTGCTAGTCTGTGGAATGCGCTTCCGGAATGGGTGTTTCCCGATGGTTACAATATGGGTGTCTTCAAATCTCGAGTGAATCAGTTTCTTCTGAGCAAGCCTGCTCCATCGTAGACCGCATCGCGCTTAACATCAGGCGAGTTGGCGTCAAACGCAAGCTTATTTCTAAATAAAAAAAAACTTGCAATGATATTATGCTTTGTTTAGCTCAAATCTTGTAATAAGAACCACTTTCTTTTATCCTACGGAGTTGAATTTTTACAAGTTGATTCAATTCCGATGACAATTAATTTTTATAGTAAGTATGACCTGAATCGCCATTAGGATTAGCTCCAGATACAGGAACGTTTCAACGGTCAACATCATAGACACGAAATTTTGTGAACACATTTTATTATGATTGCCGGTTTTAAGTTTCACTATGACATGGTTGCTGCACTCAGGGTTGGGTCCTGACTAGGGAACTCCTCAATGGTTAGCAGCAGAGACTTGAAACGTTGTTTACGTATTCAATTATGATAATTCATTCTGAGTTATCATAATTGAATTGAATTGAAGTTTCGTGTCTATGATGTTGACCGTTGAAACGTTCCTTTATCTGGAGCTAATCCTAATGGCGATTCAGGTCATACTTACTATAAAAATTAATTGTCATCGGAATTGAATCATCTTGTAAAAATTCAACTACGTAGGATAAAAGAAAGTGGTTCTTATTACAAGAAAGTGTCAGCATGATATGGCGGATTACATTTTCTTAGCAAAGGTCAAAATCTTGTAAAAAAATAAATATTTAATTTTTTATATTAACTTATTTTGTTAAGGAGTACGCTTTGAGTTTACCACAGCTCATCAACGGTATGGTTGAAGAAGAACACGCTTTACCTGTATTGAAATCTGCGGCTCTACAGGAATACATCAGGTGCTTGGCAACAGATAAACAACTTATCCAGCTTGATTTATTTGGTGGCAGCTCGCAGAGCATAAGAAGGTACACGAGGTGGCATAGTCATATTATGACAAAACCCCATTTTTTTTAATAATAAAGATTTTAAAAAAAAAGAAGGTACTACCATGCTATAGTTTACTTCCACTTCTCTGAATTCATAACCCAGCTATCTTCAATTCACTATATAATTTAGCGACATTTAGATTGTTAATTATCAATATTTTAAGAACTTCTGTTTTTTGTAAATAATAGGATTACGCCTGATGCTAAGCGATGATGATGTTTTTAAGGTCTTAAATTTTTTTCTGAGCACCTTGAAGTTGTTGACTATTACACCTATCTTGGACAGATTGTTCATATAGGTAAGTCCAACTTAGGCAAAGAGGTCGCCTGAAGAATCCAACTCGGATGGGCAGCGTTCGGGCGTGACATCTTCTCGTCCAAGTTACCACAGTGCCTAAAGACAAAGGTCTTTGACCAGTGTGTGTTGCCACTGATGACATATGGTACTGAGACGTGGTACTTAACTGCAGTTGGCCTTTTGGAAAAACTCAGAGTCACACAACGGGCAATGGAGAGAGCTATGCTCGGAATTTCTTTGCGCGATAAAATTCGGAACGTAGATATTCGCCAAAGAACCAAAGTCACCGACATAGCTATTAAAATCTGCAAGTCTAAGTGGCAATGGGCAGGCCACTTCGCTTAAAGAACTGATAACCGATGGGGAAGAAAGGTTCTTGAATGGAGACCGCGAACCGGAAGACGCAGCGTAGGTAGGCCTCCCACTAGATGGACCGACGACATTGTGAGAGTCACGGGCATCCAGTGGATGCAGATGACAGGATGTCGTTCAGTGTGGAGGTTAAAGGGGGAGGCCTACTATGTTCAGCTGTGGACGTATTCTGGCTGATGATGATGATGATGACCTAGCGCTCTGCCACTTATAACTTTTATTTCTCCTTTTAGGTTATTTGACTGCCTCGGTGGCTCAGTTGGTAGTGATCCTTCTTTCTGTGCTTGGGGGCGTGGGTTCGATTCCCATCTAGGACAAACATTTGTGTGATGAACATTTGTGTTTGTTCTATGTCTGGGTGTTAATATCTATTTAAGTATGTATTTAAAAATATATATGTATGTATATCAGTCTCTGGCAGCCATATTACAAGCTTTGCTTAGTTTGGGGTCAGATGACCATGTGTGCAATAATGTCCCAGATGTCCCAGATTGTTCAAGCTTCACAGCCATATATAAGTATTGGTCGAATAGATAAATAACTGTTTTGTAAATGCAGATCTTCGTGCTTCTGCTAAGAACCTGAACACCATATGCAGAGCTGCTCTACAACGGAGGTACCGTTACCGAAATGGTTAAATAGAAACTATATACAGTGAACTCCTTTTATCTGTTTGTACATCTGTTTGTCACGGTTGATTTCTCAGGAACTATGAAATCATTCGAAAAAGATTTAGATAACGTTGTAATATAGCCCGCCCATGAAACGGGGGGATTTTAATGCGGGCGGAAAACTCTGGATTAATTCAGTAAAAACAGGAATCATAAATTAAACATTTCAAATAAGTTAAACTCGGTATTTTTATGACATTTAATTATACTTAAAATTCTTTTTAACTGAGGCGTTTTTACTTTTTTAACTTTTTACATTATGGCACTCGTGCAAGATTTGCGTTTCGGTAATTTAATGTTCTGCTATGATTTTATATAGACTTCAAGGATTGGTTGTTAGAACGCGAATTAGATAAAACGGCCATCTTCTTTGCGCTCGTTTTATTTCAGAGTCTGGACTTACACTCTTATAACGTATATTTATACACTTGTACTTTAATGATTCTTAACACTTTAAATCTATGTACATTAGGGTAGATTAAAAATGTACAATATTGAAGGTCCTTACTGCACCACTGCTCAGACCATAATGCCCAGCCTCGCTCCCGCTTACCACCTGCCATCGCGTTTCCCCTTCCCCTTTCCGTCATAGTGAAGTTGGCAACGTTGAGATTCAAGTAAGGTACTAGGAAAGTCAAATAAGTACTCGCGAATTCAATAACAATACTTTAAACCTATAAATAGTAAAGGTATATGTTTGGCCACGAACTCAACTAATGGAAAACGATGTTGTAGCCGAAGTTAAAGTAGATATAATAGGTTATTTTAAAAGTATACGCATTATTTCAGACACAGAACTCATCAAGCCGTATAAATTTAATGTGCATATTCCCGTCACGCGTTCATATCACTCATATTAATAGCTCGTCGCGTTGTATGGAATTAGCTGACATTTCATTGCGTTGCATGGACTGTCCCGCTGTACGCCGCTAAATCAAAGAGCATTTAAATACTAACTGGAGACACATTTATACTGTAATCTATTTAAGATTTATGTGATGCGATGTTACAGTGCAGGGATTGCGCTGTCAAATTTTCCTGAGCTCTGTCTTGTCTGTTTTGAAAAGGTCGTTGTTTGTGGGTTGTTACCTCATAGATCTATCTATACAAGGCTTTAGCTATGGAGTCTTGTTCTTTGTTGTTGACTTCACCTGTCACTTACTGACGATATAAACAAAACACTGTTTTAAACTATCACGGTTGTTCACTACATTTATATGATTATTTACGGGATATTTACCGTGGTAAGGTTGTGAATTGAGCTTAGTCAGTCAGCCATTCGCTCAGTCATCCCGTGAACATGCGGTGCATGTAACTGCGCCGCAATTTTGGGAGCTCCATTCACAAGTAAACCACGGTAAATATGCCCTAAATAATCATATATCCGATATAAACAAATCTTGGAATTTGATTTCAACTTATACTTCTAATTATTGTCGTATCGATTTGAAACTTGACAAGTATATAATATGTAATCCGGATGTCTATACAATAACTTGAAACCATCAAACTGATGGAAGGTGAATGATGGATCTCTTCAATTGCTTCTAGTAAACCTCTCGAGGTTAGCTCATATGGTTTATTTAATGAGTCACATACGTATTTTTTACCATAATTATTACTAAAACACTGTTGAAACTATCACGGTTGTTCACCACGGTTATATCGGAAGCTCCGTCCACAACCTTATCACGGCAAATATCCCGTTAATAATTATATAACTGTAATACTTTCATAACTGGCAAGATTGATGAAAAAGGTTTCTTCAGAAATAATAAGTAACTTTTCAAAATTGTAATTAAAACTACCGAGAAATCGAACTTCAAAAGTGAAACTGCGAATAATAGGCGAAGCGGCCATTGATTACGGAACCTTTACAATTTTCAATTACCGCCCATTCGAACAATGGCAATTTGAAACTTGAAAAAGTAAAAAGGCCTAACTCAGCACAACCAAGTCTCTCAAGTGCAGAAACATAAATGAAACCATTAATTATCCGTAGGACGGTTATTCTTCGGCTACGAACCACCCCACCACCCCCATTCGGCCTTTTATATTTTTCTTTTTCCCGTTAATTTGTCGAAAGTTAATTGAAGGGATATTTCAGTAAGAAGACGTAAATAGCTCGAGTTGAAACAATCCTGCTGCGAGTTTCAGAACATCATAACAGGATGATCTCAAAATTATGCCTCACCCCATTTCTGTTCGCGACGTCGAGTTCAGAGTTTGAGAAAAGAAAATTTTAATTTCTTTTCGCCAGTTTTTCCTTGCTTATCGTATTACAATGATCTCGGGATTGTGATTGCACTGATAAGTACCCGTTTGAAAGGATTTGCTTAAATAACACAGATTAGATGACAATTTGCTTAAAGATAACTGTAATAACTTTTTAATAACTCGTATGAGAACTTAAAAGTATCGTATTTGTGCTAGTTAAGGTGATACGTTTCATGTTTGGCGGGAAATTCAAATTTCAAACAGTTTTTACTAGGCCGGGTAATTATTGTGAATTGACACAGTGTTTGCGAAAATTGTTGGTGGTTCTTTACATTATCATGTACAGCTATTAATCAATGACTCACTATATTACTTACATTTGGCAATAAACCGTTTAAAACAGCAAAAATTTGTTTATTGACAAATGTATGTAATAATGTGCATTAGATATAAATAGCTTTACGTGAGTTTGTAAAGAATAATAATCAATTTTCGCAAAGATCATGATCGTTTACAATAATTACCCGGCCTAGCTACAAGAACAAAAGAACTGTTTAAATTTTGAATTTCCCGCCAAACGTGAAACGTTCCACCTTAAAATGTTATTTCGTAGGATACGCAACTTTTTTTTAAAAGTGGACTATCTGAAAACGCTATCTGATCAAATCATTTGTTTAGATTTATTACATTTCATTCCAAAATCATATAAATAAGTGTTCATTCGACTGTGTAGTCGAAATAAGCATCTACTTTTATAGTTACACGGACCGTTAGTACTAAGCTAAAGGAGGTCAATATGAACAGCTTATACCATGGCATCAACCCTAAAATTGTGAAGAAATACATATCAGCTGTTTCAAACAATTTGTTGACTGCAAATTACATTACTATGTAACAGATTTTTTTCGCGATTTCTAGGTTGTCTCCGTAGTAATTTGTTAATAGTACAATGACTTCCCTTCTTCTAAGTATCATCGTTCTGTAAGACCCTTTACATCACTTACTGTATTATCTATACTAGCGCTGTGCAGAAAATTCAGGGAGACCAGATTATGTAGGATGTAGGAGTGAAAAAAAAGTACGAAAGTAGTAAAGGGAGACGCAACGTAGGTAGTCCTCCCACTACATAGACCGACGACATCGTAAGTCTCACGGTTATCCAGTAGATGCAGATGGCAGGCTGTCGATCAGTGTGGAGGTCTAAGGGGGAGGCCTATGTTCAGCAGTGGACGTCTTCTGGCTGATGATGATGACGATAATGAAAGGAAAGTACTCGCTCCTAAAAATGCTATCCAAAAGGCAATAATAAATACCCGTACAAAAAATCAAGGACAATGTTTTACCCAGAATCGGGTTAGCCTCTGACTTTTGTTGCCCTCAGGCTAGGTTCACGCGTGCGACCAACGATTAATTAATCCCTAGAAGCTTTGCTCGCACATTTTTCACAGCTAAAAGGGTCGCGTCGCCTAGTCAAGCGAATAACTGAGGATCGACGGCCCAGCCGGCTCGCTGCATTGTTTACCAAACAATGGTCGACCTCTGTGAAGTCATTAACCCACCTCAGTTGTCAGCACTGAGCGAGAATTCTTTACGTTTTCAAGTTTTAAGTTTGAATATGCAGTAGGTTTGGGAAACATGCTGAGTGCTGCATGCTTCAGTAGCACCAGTTTACTGTTGTCAGTTTCTGAGTTCACCTTTTGACTCTACGCAATCTACGCATATTGGATAGGTTCAATGACATGACCGAAGTTGTCGGTTACGTTTGATCTACAGGGCTTTATACCCAACTAGTGACCCGCCCCAACTTCGTTTGAGTGTCAATTTTATTATTTATGTACCCCTTCCGTGAAAAATTATCTAACGGCTGGTGAAAACCGCATCAAAATCCGTTGCGTGGTTTAGGAGGAGTTAGCAGATATACAGACAGACGCGGATAAGGACTTTATTTCATACTATGTAAAGATAGAGATGGCCTACCTACTTACTAGATATGAAATACAAGACAAATCTGAATTTTTCATAATGCTGTAGTTTAAAACTACATTATAACCACACTATACCGTATTATACCGAGTTGGTTCTATTCTAATGTACTTAGTTGTAAACGTAGAACACACCGCATTGTACATAATTACAAGATTCTTATCCTTCATATTTTATCTACTGATTATTATTACCTATGTAGTTGTGTTGTATTGCATACTGCATCTAGCTTGCACCACTAGAAAAAGATGCACGTATAGTTATACTATTTTCATTCGTTTATTTGCTCTGGCAGCTGCAATAACACTGTAAAACTGAAGTCAAAGTCATTTATTGATAAACAAATGTTTACAGTTCACGCAATTGTATTCCAATTATATAAGAAATGTATATGGATAATATACAACATTAAAAAAATAAGCTTAAAATTAATTAAATAAAATATCAGCATATAATCATAAATATTTTTTTTTGTATAAACAACGTATATTAGATTTTTTTTACTGATTAGTTATAATGATTAAAAATATTTAATTTTTAATATTATACTGTAGTATATTGGGTACCTGCTACAGTCTTACGTTCAAATACCTAGCGAAAGTGTTCAAAATTCATGGTCATCATTCAGCTTTTTACAATTTTATTACAGTTGTCAAAGGAAATAAACGAATGGAAATAGTGTACATACATGCATCTTGTTCTAAGTAGATCAGTCTGCCCCGTGTGCAAGACTTATACAGGGTAACACGGAACAATGGTACAATACCGAAAGGATGTCATCGTACTCATACCTATGAAGAACTTTTTCAATTGGAAATTTCTTTTTCTTGAAATCGCGAATAAATTTCAGCTGTTCATGTTGGAAGTATGAGGCCATTACTTCAGTTTACTACTCATTGGTGGTCAATGTTGTTTCCTCTAATTAACTTGTACGTTCGTAAGCAAAAAAAATGCAAGTTCTGTGGTTCGTACAATATTTTAAGATGCAAAGGGGTTTGATTATTGTTTTACTAAAAAGAGAAGAATGCATAAAGGTTATGTTAGAATTAATGCAAAAAAACTATACAAATGACATCGATCCGTTGCTCTGATGCTGCGTGAAAAAGAAACAAACACACAAACCAACAAACAAACACTTGTTTGCAACCAATCGGTAATTTTGTTATAGGCTGATATGGGGCACAAGTCTGCCCATGTCATTTTTAGTTTGGTTAACTGACAGATAGGCACTGACATTTTCTGGCACTGACAGACTGCCAGAGCGGGCACAAAAAATCGACTCCGCTTTATGGTTGATATTCCGAAAACCCGTACTAAGCGCTTTTATTCCACTTTTATTGTGCGAACTGCTAGTCTGTGAAATGCGCTGCCTGAATTGGTGTTCCCCGACAGTTATAATCTCGGGGCCTTACTTAAAAACGCTACTCAAGTTGATCTATGGTTAAATTTGCTGTCTCGTTTTCGCGTGTGACGATTGCCGTCAGCGAGAAGTTGAGAGAGCGTTTTAAAACATAGATCAACTTGAGTAACGTTTTTAAGGCCCTAGGTGTTTTCAAGTCTCGAGTCAATCGGTTTCTTCTAGGCAAGCGTGCTCCATCGTAGACCACATCTTCGCTTAAGGCGAGTTGGCGGTCAAGTGCAAGCCTATCACTGAATAAAAAAAAGACATTAGGATTGTCGTTATTTTGTAATTTTTGATAAGTTTTTGGTAATTGAATTGTTTTTGGTGATAGAGCCACCCTTGGAGTTAATTGTGTGATAAAATGAACTCGTTCAGTACAACTAAGATGTTGGAAAGTAAAGTAGTTTTATATTACAAACGACGCCCTAGAGAGTTTAACGGTGGTAGCGGTTGAATGATTCTAGGAAAAGTAGATTCAAAGTAATACCTAATGAACAAAATATATATTAGTCTTACTACTAAAGTTTTATCCAGTACTTGTTCAACCAAAACAATTTCACTTTTAGATACTTGGTAGATGAATCGTTTTACTATACCTTTAGCTTTAACTTTTTCTTTAGTTGATATATATCGAATCCTATAAAAGCACTATATTCTATTTTGTGGTCAAACAAATATTGGCTTTATAGTTCCATTATAACGAGATTTTACCTTTCTCTATTACCTATGGTGCATGAAAATAATAATCTATGCTTATCTCCTTTGAACTGCAAAACGATGACAGAAAATGTATTAGCTGTACCCTGTACCTAAGTATGTCTTCGACCAAAATAAAATGAATGGACGGGCCCAGTAGAAGAGCATTTTTGAAGATTACAAAATGAGCGCCAGCCCTCATTTCGTTTCAGTCGGTCTCTAGCCGTAGGTAGTGAAACACGAGTCTATTGTTACGCGATAACGAAACATCTGACAAAATTATGAATTCGTATGCTTTACCGAAGTGTAAATACACAAATAAAACCGATATCTATTTTTTGTAACATATATACTGTACATTTTTATAATTAGGTGTTGAAGTATATGTCCGACGGTTTTGACTCGTTTTTACTAATCAAGTTCAATGGTTAGGGCCCGTTCATTCTTTTATTTTGGTCGAAGAAGTATGTAGCCATTATATCCAAAATGAGTTAAATAAGACCAAGTAATTTAAGTTTTTATTGTGAGTATTTTGTTTAGTTAGTTGAATATAAAGACAGAACGAGAAAAAAAATTTGCGCATCTCATACTTCTACAGTGAAATAAAACACGCCGTAAGAACTATCCACGAGGTGCCGCGTTTTTTATTATTACAGTTTTTAGGCGAAAAATAGAGATTCTAATTACACCAAAAAAAATATTTTACGTATTCAGTCGTCGATAAATTCAGTTTTCTGATTTACCAACATTCTTGTCTGTAGATATTTTTATATTTTACACGCATTCGTGTTGGAGCCCCATAATATTACGATATATTTAGCTGTTAAGATCGAGCGATCGTTGAAAAACAGCCCTTGGCTATAACTTCTCTATTTCATAGGAGTTTTAAACTATAATGTTTGTTGAATGATAAAAGCAATAATCCAGGAAGATTGTTTACAAACGTGGCGTTGTAAAAAAAGTTTAATTGCGACGTTAAAAAGAAATAACACAGTTATATACTCGATCCGAATTCGCTTAGCTATGACATTGCAATAGAATTGTAAAAAAGTTGCATGAAAACATTTTCTTTTCATATTTATAGCTTATAGGCTATAAACTACATTCTTGCATTCTTAAACCCAGCCAAAGTTATCTGAATTAATGGTTTTTCATTTAGCTTTCCTAACAATCCAGCAACAGTACATACTGCAGCTGGTAGGGCTAAAAAACTTAGATCAAGTATGGTATTAATTATTCTGTAACACAATGACCTAATTTCAAAATACATATTTTGATAGGTAGCTATAGAAATTCATTCCCGGATTCCATACCAGTTCTTTTTACAGCTAATAAATAAAATTAGTTTCAGAATTTCGTTGGACAATGATTGACGCATTGTTTGTAATATTTTTTTCAACGTTTATTTTCGGAGCACAATATACAGTCCCAACTCTAATCTATCAGCTCAGCTGTTTTGCCAATTTGTGATATCGCCAATATGTAATGGATTCAGCGAAGTATTAAAACTGTATACCAATTGGTTACAAAAAATCCGGTTTATACGTGCTCGTAATCTCTTTCCATCTATTACATAATCATTCATTAATAAAAATTTGTGGATTTCATCACAGTTTTTATTGGGTCCAAAAACTGTAAAATATAATTACCGCTGCATTCAATGGTCTTCACCACTGGTAATTCACCACTGACTTTTTTATGCAATATAAAAAATACTGTCAAAAGATATCTATCCATAGATAAATGAACAATCGTTTTTCTAGAAATCAACGCATAGACCAAACTGTTAATAATAGAGACGTGAAATTGGAAGATATTTAAAATTTGATTTGATCTCCAAGATCGGAATGCTACCTTTACTCGGACGGACGGACGCGCGGACGGCGGAGCGACAGCAATAGGGCTATATTTGCCCTCAGGGTGTGTAACCCTAAAAACACGTCCCTAGATTTTAGTCACTCTTGATGTTCCGCAAATTGCCTCGTATCACTTTTATTTATAATTTGATCCCAAAAATATCGTTCGTATTCAAGTTCGTACGATTCAAGAATATACCTAACTATTCAAACTAACCAGTCGACATCATTCAGTACATATTACAGAGTGTTAGCTCGTCAGTACCGATGTCCTGCGAACGGGACAATGAGGAGATTGGTGTCACGCCGGGGACCGGATGACGTCACGCGGCCACATCCGCCTCCGTCGATACCTGACCTGCCGTGACACGCCGGAATACGGATGCATCGTTTTAATTATTTTCGTACATTTACTCTTAATTGAAAATGGTACGATGACAGCAATCCTCAATAATTATAACGTGCGGTCGCCAACTCATAAGTTAAATTTTAAACGGTACCTACATCGCATTTTGTTGGGAGTTTTAATTTGTTGAAAACTCCATGATATTAATTGGCGGTGAGAAATAAATTCAGTTCAGAGTCCACTCACTAGTCAGAGTACTATGTTCCGAAAATGGACTCAGAAACGGCTGGACCGATTTTAATAGGACTTTCACTGGAAGATAGCTGATATTATAAGGTGGTAAAGGAGGAGGGCGTAGCTAGTCTACAATAGGTATATTTGATGACAAAAATCACAACATAACATTAAAAAATTGGGCATTTATCTAATCTTCTATACATATACATATACGACTGCCCCGGTGGCTCAGTTGGTAGTAAACCTAACTTCTGTGCTTGGGGGCGTGGGTTCGATTCCCATCTAGGACAAACATTTGTGTGATGAACATTTGTGTTTGTTCTATGTCTGGGTGTTAATATCTATTGAAGTATGTATTTAAAAATATATATGTACGTATATCAGTTTCTGGCAGCCATATTACAAGCTTTGCTTAGTTTGGGGTCAGATGACCGTGTGTGCAAAAAATGTCCCAGATATTTATATAATAAAAAAGTACCATAGAGATAAAAAAAACTGTAATTGCAAGATATAAAAAATATAACACAGGGCGTCTTAAAAAAGCAGCTGAACACTTTAGGACAGTTTTTTAGGATATTTGTTTGTTTGTCCACGCACATCTCCTAAACCACTGGACGGATTTAAATGCGGTTTTCACGAATATGCTTAGCTATGACCAGATTGAAGTATAAGGTCGGGGAAAAAGTTTCTTCGTATTTTATAAACAAATTCAAGACATATTTTTTTCAAGTTTAATTACATTTAATTATAATATATATGTGCCATTTTGTTCGATAACTTGTTGCCATTTTGTAGGTAGTGACATGATCCCGTTGCTGTAGAAATTTTGGGACTTCTGATCAAAAAAATGCAACAATTAGTTTTGACAGTCCTCTCTTGATGTTAATCTAACACTACCCAAAGAATTCTGAAGAGATCGAAACAGGTGGAAATCTGAGGGTGCAAGGTCAGGGCTATATGGTGGATGCATTAACACTTCCCAACCAAGCTCTCTAAATTTTTACTGAGTGGCCAAAGATGTGTGTGGTCTGGCGTTATCACGATGAAAGGCCACACTCTTTCTGTTGATCAATTCCGGCCGTTTTTTCTCAATTTCTTGTTTGAGTCTCATCAGCTGTTGGCAGTAGAGATCCGAATCGATGGTTTTGCCCGGCGGTAAAAGCTCATAATGAACGATGCCCTTCCAATCCCACCATACACACAGCATCACCTTATTACGTGTTAATCCGGGTTTCGCTACAGTCTGTGGTGCTTCACTGCCCTTTGACCATGATCGTTTGCGCACATTCTTGTCGTAGGTGATCCGTTTTTCATCATCAGTGATCAATCTTTTCAAAAACGGTTCGGTTTCGTTACGTTTCATTAGAAAATCGCAAATGAGTACATGATTCATTCGGTTTCTTTCAGTGAGCTCGTGTGGCACCCAAATATCGAGTTTTTTGTATAGCCAGTTTTTTTCAAATGGGTCAAATCTGTTTTGTGGTCAATCCCCAGTTCTTCAGCTACGTCGTAATTACTAATATGCCGATCTTGCTCCACTATTTCAGAAATGGCATCGACTTTATCCGTAACAGGGCGACCAGAGCGAGCTGCATCTTTGACATCAAAATTCCCGAACTGAAAACGCTTGAACCAACATTGTGCTACTCTTGATGACACTGTATTAGGTCCATTAACGTCACAAATTTTATTCGCGGCTTGTGTCGCATTTTTCCCTTTTTTGTAATGAAATTTCACAATATATCGAATTTCTTCGTTAGATTCACTCATTTTATCGAACAAAATAACAATTGAAAAATGGCGGGAAATTGCTTTTTACTTTTTGTGTTCCTTTTTTAAAATGTCATATTTTTAATGGTATCAAAACCAGCCAGATACAAACAGTACAACCGATGAGATTTAACTACAACTTTATACATACAAAATACGATAAGACTTTTTCCCCGACCTATTATAAGGCTATGTTATTTCACGCAAGGGCCGGATTAAGGGAGGAAAAAAGGGTTAAAGTAGGCGGAAAGAGTCTACTAAGCTGAAAGAGATCCGTTATACGAATCTATATGAAAAAAAAAACACATTTGGATCAAACCTAAAGTCGCAAATAAAACTGCTGTTCCATAAATTGTATTGAGTGTTAATGACCGTTTCTATGAAAAGCACACTACATCCTTTATATGTTCTCCATACTGACGTTGCCTGGAAGAGATCGCTTGCAGCGATATGGCCGCAGTTTTAAGTTGTTCTGCTTCTAAGTATGTCAATACTGGTGTGAATAATAAATAGATATATTTTATCTACCTATCCTAACTAAGCTCACACTATACTTTTATGCTACTTTTGAATGACTTTAAAGCTACTACAATTAACAGAGCTTAGCTCTACTATTAGCAGTGCTATTAGAATAACGCCTGTCTCGTTTAACTTGTGCATATTGGATGCATTCTTTTAAGAATGTAAGTTTTTAAAGTTCATTCTACATCAAAAATCAAGTAATTTTGTAAAGCCTTAAAGCTGGAGTTATTGAGGAGGAGGCGCGTGTTTTACGGTCCAACTTCAATATGTAGTTTGTGGCTTCACATACTTGGCAGAAATGCATTGAATTCTGGTATGGCGTGTGGGTAGTTGCATATTTGCAATAACTTTCGATATTTTAATCTTATTGTTAGAGACTTAAAACTGACACGAAGGTCTTTCGAATTGCATTACCGATATGATATTTTAGAAAACTAAAACTGCAATTCCGGCATAGCCGGGGTGAATAGTACGACTGGGCTAATAGAAACATACCAGTAAACGTTTTTTTTTATCGTACTATTTCCATCATCACAAAATTCAAAAAGTACCAAATTAATGTTATTTTTGGTAACTAAAAATGAGTAAATATATATAGAAAATTATAAGGCTGAAAGTTATACGATAAAAAACGTTTTAAATTTGGTATCTAACCCGGAAGATTATATTCAGCCCGTTTAACGATATTACTCGCACTTATTAATATCGTTTTAGCTTAACGCTTTTTTATGTTAGACAGGCAGGCGTTTGACCACATCTCACATGATATTGAGTGGCAGGGTGGTCATACACCTAGCATGGACAGGGAACAAGCTCTCAAGTGATGCTTACATTTAGGAGCTTGGCGATAGATTTTCATCTTGATTGTAAACTAGCCAACCGTGCACTAGAGAGTGCACCTTGCAAACACGCTATGCAAAGTAACGCATATAGACTATACTAAGCCGAAAGGAACAACTTGTACTATGGGACCAACACTGAAATCGCAACAATAAAATCAGCTCTTCCATACATTTTGTCGAGTGTCAATAACCGTTTTCTTACGAACAGCTGGTATTTATGTCGTGATTTCAGAGTTGCAGCCATAGTGAAAGTTGTTCATAATGATGAGTAAATGGCCTGATGATGGATTAGTACAGTCTATATGCGTAACCCTGTAGAATATTCTTAGTTACATAACAGGTGTTAATACATAGCATTCGAGAACGTGCTACAATTTATCGAGGTAAGTCTTAACAAAAAGTCGTTTCACAGAACCTATTGAAAAAGGTCATACGTTACACGGACAATGTACACGGCCTTCGTACGCGGCAGAGCATTGCTTAGTGCCTGCATACTACGATGTTGCGACATATATATTAATTTATGTGAGTACACAGATACTGACATGCTTTGTTAGGTTTGAGGCCGTCATATTATGGAGTGTTCTAGATTTTTGCTACCCGACTTCAGCAGGGCTAACATGCGCACCGCGACTAAATCTAGTCGTAACTTTGTTAAGTGAGAACGCGCAAGGTGAGAACCACAGAAAAAAAATGTTTAAATTAGAACGGCGGTCAAGGCTTTTGTGTGAGAAATTTGTTGTAGCCTGTTGCACCTATATAAACGAAACGTCAGTCATTCGAAATCAGTTAGCAACTGTGACGCGGAGTTCGACGCGTTGAACTAAATAAGAATGTTCAATCAAGTTTCTGTCATAATGCCTGGCGACAGATTTATCTTCTCATTTCAGTTCTATTAACTTCTCTTTTCTGTGGTGAGAACGTTATATGCCTGACTCGCTTTGGCATGATAAAAAGAGTCTACAATTTTACTCGCGGTACACATGTTAGTGCATGAGGCATAAGTCCTCAATTCCGTTTTTAATGTTTGTTTACCGATTACTCCCCATTATTTTTTTATATAGAAGAAGATCCCGAGGTGATCCCAAGAAATATTTAATTGAATTTGGCTCTTTAGTTTATTACCGACTCCAATATACGAATAATTTTGTTCAGGCATCTATTGGTTTGAAAATATACTTCGATAAAATAACACAAAGATGCCACAATGACGTGCTAATCACGGCAATACTCAATCTGGCTGAACTCAATACGCAGCCAGATTGGATGTCAAGTAACTTATATATACATACCCATACTTCCTATACTTTGTTATTTTAGTAGCAAATCTACGAGTAACATACCTGTCTCACGCAATATTTTACCATTTAGGCACCACTCGTCAAATGTAGATGTTTTTTTTTCGATCTGGTATGTAGATAGGTACAGAAATTGGCGTGCCCAAATTATTTAGTCGAGTGCCATCAATGGCACGGTCTAGAATACAGTAGTATATCGTGTGACTCGTATGTTGTACGAGGGCAGGCTTTGCGCAACTTGGCACCCCAGCGCCGAACAATTTGGGCCCCGGCCACCTAACCAGTTATTGGATTGTCATAATTTAACATGCCGTGTACCTATAAGCTTTACTGCCGAACAGGATAAGCTGATAGTTTGCACGCCAAATGTATGTTGGGATTTTAATAGCCTTTTGCCTCTGAGAAGAGCCAGGAATCGACTTAAGAAGCGACCTAACCTAACGCAGCTACGCAACTCGCACTTGGCCTGTTTATTTTATTATCTTTTCCTCTTTTCACCTCTACCTAGGTGGACATTCATTAAAGAAACCTACATACTTTCGGGCTAAAAAGTAGCCTATGTCACTAGTAGTCTATGAAGCCTTTATACAATAAAAAAAGATGAGTGAACAGATGCTGTCTCATAACTTTCAGTTTATTTATTTTTACTAATCCACCTACACCCACAAGTTATAAAACCAAACGTCGATGCTACAATAGATACAGTAGTAAGTTTTAATTTTCTTTCTTATTTTCCTTGCTTCTGATCTCAGCGATCAATACCTGTTAGAAAGGGGACAGTCACGGACGTATCGCCATCGCTATTCTCTATTATCGCCAATAGCCGTGGGAAATGCTGGTGCTTGCATTACACGCCTAGATACCAGTTACAATACTGTCCAGAGTATAAAAAGATGTGACAATGCACTCCGCATGGAAAATGTTCCGCTCACACGCTGTAGCGTTCTCATGCCAAATGAGCGGCGAACAAACGCGTGTTTAGTGTAAGCTGTCATCAAATTGACCCATAATTTACTAAATTTTGTACTTTGTGTTTTGTATGGTACCTGATCGTTTTAATCATGAGCTGTCATTTTTATCCGGCTTCCAAATAGGAGGAGGTTCTCAATTCGACTGTATTCATTTTTTATGTTTGTTACGTCAGTATACTTTCAACTGGGTGAACCGATTTTGATAATTCATTTTTATTTGAACTGGTGCTTCCAATGTGGTCCCATTTCAATTTGGTGCAAGTCTGAAATTTTTATGAAGTCGGTTTTTTATATAACCTCATTGGTTTCTACTACAAGACGTGACAAGTCTCCATCAAAAGTAACCTAACCAAAGGTCAAGCCAAACAAACATGTGCTCGAACAATACGCTAAAAGTCGTCAATGTTCAAGCTCATTTACATCACAACACTTTGACGCCACCGAACATAAGTATCTTGCACTGTACGCAGTAAGATTTCTGTGAAGTTATAATGTGACTTTATGGTATACCATATTCAAACTAGTAGGAACAAAATATAACAAAAATTTTGTGATATTTTAGTGCGACTTTGAAAATAATAAATAAATAAAAAGAGCCTTTATTCAGACGAATACTCAAATTTTACACGCACAATTATTATTTTATTTGATTCATTATTTAATATGTTTAAAACAATAGTATTAATATAAAATTAATTTCAATATTTTACATCCATTTTGAAAATAGGTCATAATAATTAAAAACTTGTATTTTAATAATCATGATTGATGACGATTAATTGATTATTACTTGTAGTTCTAGCAACTGATAGTTTTCTCGGCAGGTTTTTTTTTTTTGGGTAAAATGTGGATGAAGAGGTTTGTCAAGTCACTTTTTTGATAGCACAAGCTCACGTACTCATATAAATTCCACGTGGCCAAAAACTTCCACTCTCAGCCTCGACGAATCCTTACTCATATCCCTGTAAATACGAAAATGTGTTTGTTTTTCTCAATGAATTCAATGTACATATAGATCGTTGGTTTTTCCTTTTTCGTGCCGCAACAGAGTAGCGGATCTACGGATTTTTGTACGAGTATAGTTCAAGAACCGTAGTTTTTTATGTATATGCCATAGGTGGCAAACAAGCAGACGTGCCGCCTGATGGTAAGCGATCACCGTCACCTATGGATACCTGCAACACCAGGGGCATCACAGATACGTTGCCGACCCTTAAAGACTATAAACAGCCCTTTTGAAGAACCCCATATTAAAGCTACTCGGAAATGCCGTAGGACATACTCATGCTCATTCCACATACTGAGAGTGACAAAGGAACACTTTATATCCCAAAGAATGAAGTTCCTTAAATATAGTGAGGCGCAGGTAGTAAAATAAAAATCTTCCGAGAAACGTGAATAGCTGACCACACAAGCTTCTCAAGAGCTGAAATCTTGAACCGGATAACTGTAGCCTCAGTTATTTACCGTACTTTATGTCAACATGATGCAATATGTGTGCACTGTGCAGCCGTTTAGCGTATTCATAGCAGTCACTGTTAAGTAATCTCTCATGGCTGGACCAGGCCACGTGTGAATAGGAACAAATTAACATATGAATGATGTCTTTACATGCTAAATATATAGGATAAAATGGCGACTTTGATTACAATAGATTATTGCCAACAGAAAAAAGTTATATTTAAATTTCAGATTTCGAAATTAAAACAATGCTCACATTTGCGTACCTAATTTAGCAAAGCGTAGAGTAGTAAGCCAGAGTATAACCATTAAGAGCTCGATCCTGCCATTAATTTAATAGGGTTTTCTTTGGCTACTAAACGACACCGGCAGGCCTGCAACTAATTCGACCCTGGGGCTCTGTGGGATCGCTTATGCAGCTTAGATGACTGCGGATTTATGCACTGAACACGGTTTGAATGTTTACATGGATCGGTTTAAAAAGCATTTAAATTACCTGACGATGTCGGTATTATGTTTGGCATATGTTGATAGTCAAACTTACACGTAACTTTTTTTTTCAACGTTCTATGCATTCGTTTTACCTCCATCTCACCTGATGGGATGCAAAGACGAGGATGAAGGTGCACGCTTGCCTAGGAAATATCTATTATCATTTGTATTGAACAATCCCGGATTGTAGCTGTTCTTAAAGACAGACGCAAGTAAGGACCTCCACACCTCTGCTGTTCTGCAGGATTCAGGAAAGTGGAATGCAAATGCTTAGTGCGTTTGAATGATGTTACCATAAGATAGTGTCTCCGTCGTGCATCTGGTACTGTTATGGAATAATAGTAATGGCAGGGTTAGGTCGTGCAGTTCTATTGCACACTCAACCTAGTGTATTCTGTAGAATACTGACAGGCTAGCAACTTCACGCGGGTACAACAGGCTCTGTAACCTAGATTCCATAAACAAATCGTCATTGATGAACCTTTTTGCACGTCTTTCTTGAGTCCAAAGGCTCAAGCTTGCATTATGATTGACGTATGATTGATATTTTTTTGGAACTATATACATCATGCTTTCGCATTTTTCATGTCATATAAATATTAATTCACGACTAGGGTTACGATCCATCCGGATTTGTCTGGATATGTTCGGGCTTTTAGACCTTTGTAATTTGTGCGGTTTTTTTTTTAGCTTGCTTTAGCTTTAGCGTAATACGAGTAAATCATTTAACGCCTCCCAAAACACAAAAACAAAAATCTTATTAAAAAAAATTATCATCATAGTAAAATGTCCGTACTTTTATTGAAATGTTCCGCTTCTCTTGCTCATCAGCAATTTTTAAATATTGATATGGTAACCCTATTCACGACAATGTTAACTATATCTTGCATTAGGCCGGTAATATTCATGTAATTATTGGGTAATATTTATTTTTATTTTTTCCCGGAACATTTTAACATTTTAATTGGACCCGGGTATGTCCTAAAACTGCGACCAGAACCACCGGAGGATGGGCAGCAGCATCCTATTAGTACACGGTGAACGTACTGCGATCCCCAAGCCGCTTGCCACGCGTGGGGATTAGGCAACACCCCTCTGGGAGGCCTTTGTTCAGCAGTGGTCATTCATGGCTGATAATGTGTGTGTGTGATGTGATTCATTAAAAAAAGTAAAATCCCGTCCATTTAAATGATTAAATCCATCTCACTTATTGTGCTCGTATTTTAAAACACCGACAAACAAAAATAGTGTCACTCTTTAGATGAAATTCCAAGTTTATGCTGAAGTGTTTATGCAAATGAAATAAGTTGTCGCCTGACTCTTGATTACAAAGAGAACTTCAAATAGTTTTGTTTAATCTTGAAACGCAATTGCTGCGTTGTTGCTTGACTCTATTAACTTACGCTGGGACAAAACAAACGTGCGTATTTTCAGTCTATTTTTTTTCAGTCTATTTTCTCCTTGTGTTGCGTTTGTACTCCTCCTCGCCTGTTCTTAAAGCGATGATGGGGTCTACGATTGAGCAACTTGACTAGAAGAAACCAATTCACTTGCGACTAGAAGACACCTAGGGCCTTACTTAAAAACGTTACTCAAGTTGATCTATGTTTTAAATTGCTCTCTCAACTTCTCGCTGACGGCAATCGTCACACGCGAAAACGAGACGGAGCATATTTAAGCGTATGTCAACTTGAGTAACGTTTTTAAGTAAGGCCCCTTGATTGTAACTATCTAGGAGCACCCATTTAGACAGTAGTCTAGTAGTTCGCACAATAAAAATACGGTTAAAGCGTTTAGTACGGGTTTTTGGAATGTCAACATTAACGGTGTCGCCTTTTACGTTACATCATTCAGTTTCGACATTTATGGATTTACGTTGCTTCACAAACTACGCTAGTCAATGAAATAATTTAATATTAACTGTCTTCTGCAGTCTAAATTAGAATAAGGCCACGCAAGCAAGATCAAATCACAATTGTAAAACGAAGCACATTTATGTCACTCTACATTTGCAAAAAGTTATCCTTAAAATATACGGAATACGAATAAATATACGGAAAACATAATTTGGTAGCATTATAGCATAAATGACGTTGCCAAGCCCGCCTGTTGTGGCGGGTGTGATGTGAGCATGCGTTATAATTTTATTATTTTATTTTGCAAGTAAGAGAATAAACATAATTTTTATTTAATATTTGGCACGTTAACTTGGTGGCAATTTTTTGGAATTCGAAGTTAAGCTTTAAGATGTGTAGGGTGGCAACTCAGCACCTAATTTTCACACAACTTTGCCCCGACAAAACATGAAAAGTATTTGTTTTCATATTTATCGGGACTTATCGCGCACTATTAAATATAGGAAAAAATAGATACCTTTCGCTCGACGTTTCGACCATGTTACAATGGCCGTGGTCACGAGCTGACTAATACCCGATTATGCTGACTATGCCGATAAATATGAAAACATGTGTTCGAATCGCGAAAGTTTAAAAATTACTATGAAAAGTATTGTTTTTATGTTTTATTTTCTTTACCTTCACATAATAATCAAACAGAGACTGTTAACTGAAAATGAACAAAAAAAAAATGCTAAAAACAAACATTAAAGTTTCCACTGTTTTAAACTATCACGGTTGTTCACTAAAGTTATATGATAACTACTAACTTTGAACTTTTTCACCAACCACCCGCATTCTTCAGTCTGCGCCGAAATATCGGGAGCTGCTTCCACAACCTTACCACGGTAAATATCCCGTAAATAATCATATAACTTTATTAAAGTTTCCTACAAACATTTTTATTGGGCATGTTACTAAAAAAAAACTCCCTTAGGATATTGTTTTGAAAGCCCTACGAAAAACAGTCATTTGTTTCAGAAAACTCCGCCGGAATCAGCATTCTAATCCATTTATGCAAAGCCAGTTTAAATCTCGTTCATTCAATCCATCGAATAGAAAACACATAAAAAGTAATCTCAACGTTCTTCTGATTTGTAATGAAATTAAAACTTGGGATGGCTTAGTAATAACAGTAAGGCTATTAATGCTGTCATAGATGTCAAAATCAAGATATGCTCATGTGAACATTTGCGTCCCAGATTTCTAGTACCAAATGAAAAATCAATCGCCATCTACGAGTAACTACGTCACATTGTTCTCTTATAATTATCTTTGATTCTCTACTACGTCACATCACCTCTCAAGTACAACAACCGCTTACCAATAAAATCAATGTGCACTGGTGCCATTAAAAAAGTTTTGGGCCATACATTAATTCAGGCTGTATGATTGATTACACACTTGTATTTTTAAGTAGTGGTGTTTTGACCATTAGTATTTTTTAAGCGGATTGTTACCTAGTAGGTAGCAAGCTGTGCTTTAAAACAGTAGTACTTATTTAATCAAATTGCGCAGCAACCTAAAGTGCTTCTTGTGCTATCTTACGCCAGTCCGTTACTTGGAGCACACACAGTTCCAATTCTACAGCGTTAATCTTTTGCAGGGGTCCCCCTGGGGAAGTACCAAACCATTGTCAGTTATTCAACTGCCAAGCAGTAGTGTGTAAACACTACTGTGTTCCGGATTGAAGGGCAATGTTTCCAGCGAATTTTAACATCTTATATCTCGAGGTGAAAAGCGCAGTGCATTGCCATATTTGCCATCCAGGTTTTTAAACTGTTAAAGTTCAAAATTCTGAGTGGCGTTGAGCTATTATGGGCAAGCGTGAAAAGCCATCAGCCGAGCGACTTCGCTCGTCTCGTCACCCAGTATCATAATTTTTTTTTTTACTCCAAGGTGATTTCTTTACATTGCATTGTTCCATTATCAAGTAGCTTGCTCGCTTTCTTGCATCAAAATGTAGTAAAAACATAAAATATGTCCGTATTTTTTGTAAAAGTGAGAGATCCTTACTGGTCGTACGGTCGGCACGCTGATGGGAAAGTTAGAGCCTCCACTTCTCAGGAGATTAAGGGGTGATCAGGTCGGCTTTCTGTATTATCAATTTGCAATATCCCTTCTTTGCTCCACCATAATATAATACACCCCTACAATCTACATAATAATACATTTGTTGGTATATATTATGGATAGTCAAGATATAACTATGGAGTTGGATAGCTATGAAATATCGGAACCAATTCAGTGTGATATACAAGGTGCAAACAGACTTATAAACAATACTACAAGCAAACTTACAATAGCTTGCCAGAACATTAGAAGCATTGGCTACAAAATGCCACAAGTGGAAGTTCTACTGTCCAGCCTTGAGTTTAACATAGATATTCTCATTCTTACTGAGTGCTAACTAAATAGCACTGATTTCACGCCAATCCTCAATAACTACACGACTCATTCATTGCTCAACGTTTAATAAAACTCAAAATGAGGGGGTTGTAGTTTTTATTCGTAAAGACTTATCTGCGGATGTCTTGGAACCCCCGCCTTTGAAGCTAACCTGCCTTACAATAAAACTGGGAAATGACACAGCCATAGTAGCCATCTATCGACCACCTGCCTACCGTTAGCTAGAAAACTTCTTCGGCTCTACTAGTGCCATATTGACTTCACTTAGTTCTTTCAAAAATATCATCTTAACAGGTGATATCAATATTAATATTAGCAAATTATTTGATGAAAACTGCAATACATACTTGGATTTGATGGCTTACCATGACCTATTGCCTGCTCACACGTATCCCACGAGAGAACGAAGTTGCTTGGACCACATATTTCTAAAAACTAAACTTAAATCGACTACTTTGGTCATATCAACTACGATAACTGATCATTACACTGTAGCAGTTACCCTAAATAACCACCAACACTCTCGCAATAAACACAACCTTAATAAAATAATAGACTACAATAACATTGTCACAGATCTAGACATGAACACCCTTAATTCTATATTACACATTAATGACGTTAACGAGGCAACTCAGATAATAACAAATGAACTAAAGAGAGTAGTCAATAAAAATACTAAAACTATTAAAATATCTTGCCGAAAGAGAATTAAAGCACCGTAGATAACCCCTGGCTTACTGCGGTGTATCAAACATCGAGATAAACTGCATTATGATGTTAAAAGTGATCCAAACAACCATGTCAAACTTACAATATACAAAATATATCGAAACTATTGTGGTAACATTCTCAAAAAAGTCAAATCAGATTATGATAGGAACGAAATACTAAAGGCAGGAAACAACCCAAAAGCAACATGGACTGCCATTAAAAATATCACTAAAGTTAACTCAAAAAAACAGTGAAAAAGACGACTCTCACTTGCTAAAACTAAAAAGTACATCCAGTAACTCACTCAATTATATAAATTCATACATTGCTAATGTGGGGAAAACACTGGCTGATACTATTCTCAGTAATAACCGACCTGGCAATTTCACCACATCTTTATCGTCATTGCCAGTTATTTGTAACTCATTTGTACTTTTAGACACTGATTCTACAGAACTAGAAACTATTATTGCGAATCTCAAAACAGATTGTGCGGTTGGACATGATGGCATCTCGACCAAAGTTCTTAAGATAACAAAAAAACAAATTATACCAGTTATTGCACACATAGTCAACCTTAGCTTCAGTTCAGGGGTTTTTCCGAAATTGTGCAAGACCGCACTCATCAAGCCGATTTATAAGGTAGGGGACAGAGACAGTATCAATAATTATCGTCCTATATCACTACTTACTTCTCTATCCAAAGTCATAGAACGTCTTTTAAATAAACGACTAACTTCATATTTAACAAAATATAACATAATATCTAAAAACTAATTTGGATTTACAGTGGGAAAATCCACAGAACAGGCAGTAAATAAATTAACTGACTTCATTGTTCAGCAATTTCTGTTTGGCAGAAAGAAGTAACGCAACATATTTTTATTTTGTTTAATCAATTAATTATCAATTGTAATTATTCATCTTAAAGTAAAACTTAATATTATATAATTCATTTGTTATAGCTAATTCACCTATCTTTTAATGATTTTTTTTGTTCAAAATTCTATTTTTCAGTCACAAAACTAATTTATAGATAACACAACGATACCCAATTCCTGGTCTAACTTTCTTAGCTTGGACCATACACCAAAGTAAATAACACATTGCACTGAACCTACCCTACATGGAAGATATTTTTGTTGTTATTACTTAAATTTACGTAATCAGCTGTTCGGACAGAAGCCTTCTTTCATCAATAACCTAACTTTCTAATAAAATTGCAATGTATTCAGACTCACACAACAAAACAAACAACAACAATCAGCACCTAACTATCCAATTTTCCAATTCATATTTTATTATTTACATTATGTAGGTGGGTACTTCTTTTTTCTTTGGCTGGAATCGCGATATGTGGGTACCTTCAAATTGATATAGGACAGACGCCGGAGGTTCGAATCATAGCAGCTGTAACACAGGTTTTACCTAGCACAACTGCTTCTGATCTACCTACTAGACTCAAATAAGAATATTACAATCTAATTGCTTATTTAGGAATTAGATTGTAATATATAGATGATGAGATCGACTTAAAAGTTTGGGTTTACACATTGATGATCAAAATAGAACTTAGTTTTTTTTTTGCTAGTCTGTTAACCAGACTAGCGACGGCGTTAAAAATATAATATAATAAAAATATGGAAATTATTTGATACTTTAAGCTCGCGGTTCCACCACCTATCTTACAAGGATCGTATATTTCCCTGGAATAAATAGCGGAAAAATAGCTACAGAGTATAAGCTATATCTGTCCAAATTTCATCCAAACCCCAAGAGCCGTTTCGGAGGTGAGTGAGAACATACATACTTTCATACGCTCAAGCTTTCACATTTATAGTGTAATATAAGTGTAAATAATAGGGTGAACTAGGCCGGAACCACTACTATGGGACCAACCCTGAAATCGCGGAAAAAAAGCTGTTACATTCATTCAATATCCGTTTCTTACGGAACAGCTGATATTTTTTCGCGTTTTCAGAGTTGCTTGCATGGTAAAAAGTTGTTCATAATGATTGGTACTATGGACCCCTTTGGGCTTAGTACACCCTTTCCGCGTAACCCAATATAGTGTAAAGAGATAGTAAAAATAACGTAAAAAACGTAGTGTTCATGAGAATAAAGCTAAAGGTTTTTTTGTGATCGCGAATAAGTCCACGTTTGGCCACCAACTCGTCTGTTGGTAAGCAACTATATGATCGAAGATGAAGCGCGCAGACACAGAAGATACTTTCCTGGATTATCCACAAGGACTATTCGTTTAAAACAGTCTCAACGAGACAGATCTTGTTGGAAACGTGACAACAGAACAGCTTCCTCTCGACGATGGGTACGAAGGAGGAGGGGAGTGAAGGGGGTACAGGAAAGACCTTTTGAATTATAGCCGCGGTCTGTCCTCGCCACTTATCTGCGCATAATGACACGGGATCGGGTTACATTGTTCAAATATTACCAGCTAGTGTTGAGCTAGTGGGAACAAACTTGGCGTTTGCAACAACGTAGGGTCGAAAAATGTTACACATACACCACAATTAGGTATACCTGTTGTATTTGTGAATCATAATAGTATTAAATGACTTTCTTAAATACCTACTGATCAAAGTTAGTATATATTTTTGACCCGGCCAATATAGAAAAGTGTGACTCTTTGTCTGTATAACTGCAACCATGGAACGGTAGCATTATTAAAGTTGTCGATTGCAATTAACGTTGATTTTCGCACTGACTGTTTTATCTATATATAAAGATTGCGATTGTGAAGTGACGTATGTTTTCTATAATCAAACCAGCGGTGTTATAAAATTCTTTAGAAGACAACACTGTATAAGTGCCTATATGGGCAGTAAAAATATGTAAATAAATACAAAAACTACTTACACTCACGATTATACAACGACAAACACTAATTTGCCACTAAATACATTAATAGCAAATTATGTTAGGGGCTTCTCTACGAGATCGCATCAGAAATGAGGAGATCCGTATAGGAACGAAAGATACCGACATAGTCCTCCGGATTAGTAAGTTAAAGTGGCAGTGCTGAAAGATTCTAGAATGTAGACCCACGATATGGACAGACGACCTAAAAGAGACCACACGAAAACGCTGGATGCAGGCCGCTTCCAACCACTCCGCTATAGCCTATGGCTGAAATGATGATGATAATGACATTAGTGGTAATAAAAAAAATCTTAGAAAACACAACGTGCCAAATTGTAAGGTAAGATGTTTCGAATCACTTAGTTCAAGCAGCATTAGCCAATACCTACCTAGGTATAATAGGATTTGCACTATCCTGAGTCAGTACCCTTACGTATCCACCGTGAAATTATTCTTCGCACCTACATTAGGGCTACCAATCTAACAATTATTATAATTAGAAAAAAAAAAAGTACTCTTGACATTTTCCGCTCTTCTCGCCGGACTCACCCGCAGTTTCAGCCAGCTCGTGACCACAGCCATTGTAACATGGTCAAAACGTCGAGCGAAAGGTACCTATTTTTACCCATATAAAATATTGCGCGATAAGTCCCGATAAACATGTGTTCAAACCGCGAAACTTTAAAAATTACTATATTAATTCTTGTATGTCAGTAACTTTTTGGTTAATTTCTTGGTATAGATATTTTATTGTTTGTCCGTTGCTGAAAGCAGGCTTTTTCTAAAGAACGCCAAACGACACTGTCTTCTGCTGTAGGCATCCACTTGCCACGAGCTGCTTTTCTCAGGAAGTCGCTCCACCTCTGGCTGCAACATTTGCAGACACGCAGTCTCCATTCTTAAATTGTCTTTTTTTCGGTTTTTCTACAGATATGGCCAGCCTTCCAGATAATCCTTTGAGCGATATCAGTTACTTTAGTTCTTTGCTGATAATTTTATTTCTTATTCTATCTTTCAATTTTATTCGCCATCTTTTAAGAGTTTAGTACTACAAGGAACGCTTATAAGTTCGTTCTGAGCGTCCGTCCGTCTGTCTGTCTGTCTGTCTGTCCATGTAAGGATAATACATCTCTGAAATTTGGTTAAATCGTCAAGCTTTGTTCGTTTTAATTTTTATAACCACCAATTCCTGAACCATGAATTTGACTACATGTGGCTTTGCTTACGGAATATGCACCCATATGCGTGTCGAGATACGGTCTTAGCCAGTCATTTACAAAATAAAAATAAATACAGACGTCTGGCAGGACTTTCCCTGTAAAGTTGGCAGCCCTCACACCCGCTGCTTCCCGTCCTTGTCCTTACAGCAGAGCTGACACGTCACGCGTTCTGGTTTTTCGACTTCAGTGCGCCGAAACTATGCTATTCAGAAACCTGATTATTTAGATTTAAACCTTATCTAACAATTCATAGGGTTTAATTTCCGCGGTTATATGTATATAAATAGTATGCATACAGAATAACTCGGAAGAATTAGGGACACCTCTTTTCACAGCATTTTGGAAGACGCTCCCAACACAATCGGTCGGATTATACGTAACGAGACAAGTACCCCAAGTTTACCTTGTTATGCTAACAGTGCTGATTTGTTGTTTGTTTTGTTTACTTAAATCAAAAGGTAAAACATTTATGCCAAAGAAGAAATATAAATACCAGATTTATCTGCTATCTTGCTAGAGTTGCAAAAATGAGTACGCGGGCAGTTGCCAACTTGTCAACGCGCACTAATTTGTCAAACAAATACGTTTTGACGTAAAATTAGGATTATTATATTCTTGAGTACATTCTTATGCCGCGTACATATTGGCGCAATGAAACATACAATGTAATATTAATGATGTTCATAACGATGTCCAGACTACAGTAATTTGTCGCAACGTGCATTTTACAACGTGCATGTAACAGTCTGTATACAGCATTGTATTAGTTGACGTTCTAGCATTTTTTTACCGACTTCAAAAAAGGAGGACGAATCTATGTTCTAAAGTATTTTTGTAAATGTATGCTCACCGATTTCTCCGCCAACGTGACATTTATTTATTTATTTATAGACAAATACTCGTCACACTTACAGCTACGCCAAGGCATGTAACGAGTCATACATTAAAAAAATTACAATAAAAATTAAATTTAAATAAACTATATTATACATTCATGTCAATTCAATATTATGTAAATTAAGTCAATCAAAATTCTTAAAAATTAGAAACATTCAATGAACACACAAACACTTATAATAAACATAAAATTATCTTCACAAATCACAATGTCAAAAAAATTATAAAAATGTAATTATAACTAACACAGAAAAATATTAATACAAACATTCACAAATATTGGTAATTTAATGTGAAATATATCAACGTCTGGCTGTTGAGCGACATTGTTTAATCCTCTTAAGTGTTACATAACCATATTTTCTTTAAGTCACGAATTTTAAGACCTCACATAAACTTTGATTATTGCTTTGAAGTTTTTGAAGTGAAAACTTCTTTAGGCGCGTTGATAACGTTTTGGGTGAACAAATATCATGGAACTCGCGGCATCGTCACGCTGTACCGTGTATTTTAAAACAGCGCCATCTAGAATAGAATAAGAATAGAATAGATTCTAGGATAGAATTTGTGGAATAGCTGAATTACTACTTAAGTTTTCACTTCTGAGGTGCAGTCTTATGAAAGGGCCTTTATTCTGCACGGGCCAAACGCGCTCTATCGTGGCGCGTTAAGTTAACCTCCAAAAGTTTAACTTTATTTCCTAAGCAATAGAGGCCAACCTTTTGAGGTAAACTTAACGTGGCCACGATAGCACGTGTTTGCCCGTGCGGAATAAGGGCACTGATGTGTTTTTTTTTTTCATAACCACTTTATTAAAGTCTGATAAAATTCCAATATGACGTGCTGCATAACCGTGTTTTTTTTTTTAATTCTGTGAAAATTCCAACTCTTGTTGTATAACCGTAAATTTTTGTTTGGGAAAAAAAAGAAAAGTTATGGGTAAATGGTTCTGGTGTTACCAACACCAGTTGCGTAACCATTTTTTTAAATCCGAATGAATTTCTTTTTTTGCTGTACATTCGTCTAGGCCATAACTTTACACCTGGGTAGCACATTTGAGTACAAAAGCCTCTAAGATCACTTTTCCTGTCTACCTACTGGGCAAAGGTCTTTCCCTTTTTCGAGCCTATCTCAATCTTTTCAAAAATCCTTGCAATTTGATTAAATTATTTCCTTTACGACATCACTGTTGATACAGTAGCACTTAGTGCTATAAAGTCTAATGTGGACTAAGCTAAATCAATCTCCTTTGATAACCTGAGCCTAGCCTTCGGGCGCGTGAACCTGGCAATCAGATAACACCGCATAATTGCAAGCATCATTACGTAATGGTATCTTAGGAATATTGAATTACTGGGTACATTGCTAATCATCATCCGTTACTTTTAATCGTTTTATTAATCTCTATACATTTCAGTACTTTATGGCGGTCGGCATTGTGGAATATAATTATGTTATACGTCATATGACTGTCATTTATCAGGGTACTAATTATGTATAAAACCATATAACACGCCAATAACACGCCATAAACATGTTGTAATACGGTAACCATGATTGCAAAACTAAACGAATCAAACGCATCTTCCGATTGGACATTACAGTCTCTTGACAAACGCGTACGTAACACACTAACCTATGTTCCACGCTATTTTAACAGTCCAAAACGAGCGCGTTACGTACCTCTTAGCGTTGGCAAAATTAACATTTGCACATAAATAAAGTAACGCGGCCGCGTTACGAGTTAATATAGTCCTAGTAACTAATAGGGCACAGAGTATTTTTTTTTATTACATTTTCATGTTATGACGTCGCATGTTTATTGGCAAGAAATTTCATGTGAGATAGAGCATATATAAGGGCCCTTTTGTTACTAATTTGTTTTATATGAAAATGCGTTGATTTCGCTCCATATTGACAATAAGGAAGCAAGGTAAGCCCGGTATTCGCTTAGTGACGCTCCACTCAGTGTCACGGTTGGACATTACTTAGTGCCAACCCAAATTCGTTGCTTTGTGTGGAATGATGGTTTGCATCGTAGTTTTGTTACAATTGATACTTTTTCAGCCACAATGCGACTTCGACATTGTGAGAGTCACGAGTATCCATTGGATGCAGATGTATTCCTGTCTTTAGTAGTGGACGTCTTCTGACTGATGATGATGGGTCACAATGCGTAGCCTTTTTTACTGGCAAGTTCCTTTATTAACTAAATAAAATACAAGCTAACTAACATTACAAACGGTTGAACTGCCTAGACCGTTGAAGGTCAAAGACAATCTAAATGCACAATACCACTATCAGTCGGCACCAATGTGCCCATGTGTACCCATCATGCAAAGCTAATTATTATATTATCAATAGACAACTTGTTATAGAACTTATCTTTTGGACTGGTACTGACTTCAGAGGAAAACACTTCAATAACCACACAGTACCAGAAGAAAAAATCTCAATACTGCGCTACTTCTGCATGTTTTTTCACTTTGTGCGATGGAAGTTTGTTTCTACAGTTCAATACTGGCAAACCCAATTCAAATCAGACTTCATTTTGCAAACGCAGCGCTTCAAAATCGCCTGCAGAACTGATTAGCGGGCAGGCCCCCCGCCAACTGGCACGGTTACCACACACGCTCGCCAAGCGCCCGCTCAGCACGCCTCAATGAGCTGATTGTCCAATTAAATCCATTCATACATATGTCCAATGGCGTTAAAACCGCACGCTAAGAGCCTTTCCAGGCGTAAGGGTGCCTTTCCACTAGAAATGTGCCATGCAGCTAAGCTATGAACCAGGTAATGCTAAGCTACGAAACTATGTGAAAGTTTCCACTAATGCTAATAAGTATAACGGACCGGGTGAAGATGTGCGTGATGTGCGGTGTCGTGTCCATCCAGTTTGTTTTCTTTGCATAAAATAAGTTATAACAAAAATCTATTCTATTATTATAGAACAGGATTCGTTGTATGTTTTTTTTCGACAGATTGTAATCAACAGAATCTGGAAATTAGAGCTCTCAAATGAGGTATCGGTCAAACGTAAACATGCATCGGGATGATGATTTTGTAATAGGTCTCATAAACTTTTACTTTTGCATGATTGTTATTTGAAACAAATTCAGAATAATCATTAGTTTTTTTGTGTAGGTTAATTGTAATTCCAATTAAAGGGGAATATAAGTAATAGGCAGGTAGGTTAGGTACCACATAGTCTACATAGCTGGTACGTTAAAACTAATAAGTATTCTGTGTAAATATCAAGAAGACAACCCTAACATTACACGTGCCGCATCAGGAGAGATAGAGCTACGTGATAGAAAGAGAGCGGCTCTCTAGGTGAATATAAGAGGCAGTATCCAGAGCTGTGCGAGTTAAATTGCTACTTTATTGCCTCGTAGATACAGTCCTTATTTATTTAAATTTCTTTGCGGAGTGAACTTTCTGCGTGTATTATGTATTTTGTCACTCCAATGTTATGAATGCATTGGTAGTAGGAGAGCGGGGCGCGGCAGCTACATAATTCGCGCATTCCTAGCTCGCATCCACAGCTCCCATCTGTAGCTCCCATCCTTAGTACGCACGCATCCCTCTATATAAAAAAAGCATAGTTTCGTTGAACCCATTTTCACCAGTGCTAAGCTAAGCTAACTTATGAAAATAAAGGTTCATTATTGGTGGATGGCAAACATATCCGCAGCTACACAGCGCATCTCTGGTGGAAAAGCACCCTTATACGCCCATTTGTACCGCTGAACTTTTAAAAGCATTAAAGTTTACTGGCCATGTCGTGTCGAGCTTAGTTTCGAGAATCGCGTCAGGCGGCCAGGGAGACTTCAGAGAAATACTTGTTTATGACTGACTATTGATTTAGCCTCGATATTTACTGGCCGCTTTAAGATTTTACTGAAAGTGGAACTAAGCAGGTTTTAGCATGTTAAAATGATTTTGCTTGAAATGTGTACTGCTCTAACTTTTCAGTTTCTAAATCACTATACTGGGTTACACGGAAAGGGTGTGCTAAGCCGAAAATATGTTACTACGCAGTACGCACTATCTGTGATTCGAAGATCAAATTGGCTGTATAATGGTAAGCGTCACTCTTGCTTAGCAAATCAGTGTCACCTAGAGTTTTGAACTTCAACAGTTCAGGGCCCTTCTCAGCAATACCGATGGTGTTCTCCGACAGTTACAATCTGGGTGTCTTCAAATCTTTCGGGTTTCTTCTAGGCAAGTGTGCTCCATCCTATACCGCATCATCGCTTAACATCAGGCGAGTTGGCGGTCAAATGCAAGCCTATGTATAGTATATTTTTAAGTAATAATAATAAAAAACACTGCGCTCGTCATCCTTATATATTGATGTTGATTAAACCTCTTCATGGCCAGTAATTTTATTGATCACTGGCTGTAGAAATAGCATATATAATAGCATATACATAATAAGACATAACTTTATTTCATCCTGGAGTCTCATCATACTATAGCTGTCTACTGGACAGGTTTGAAGCGGCCATGCCTTAGGGCGTATTCACGTAGGAAGCAGGTTACCAGCGCCGATCTACCTGCGCTTATTCCTATTCGTCAATGAGAAATCATGGATTATCATCGTCCGACTCATCGGACTACGAGTAAAAAAACTCAGATTCCGACCGAGACGTTCTAGGTTCTAACATATAAAAAAATAATTTGCGGACAAAACTTTAGTTACATAATAAGCTTATTCGATTTTCATTGAAACATGCTTCGAGGTGGACAATAATACAACTCACTTTTTTTAACAGAAATTGTACTTTGACAGGAGAGTGATCGAAAGCAATAGCTTAGCGGAAATTATGTGGCAGTAAATAAATTGAACTGTGGAAAAAACATACAATATATCATTCAAAGGGTTCGGTACGGTCAATTCAAGAGTAAAGCATCTCCTTTTATTAGGTACATGCATTTTTTATCCGCTACGCACACAATAAATTATAAGTATTTATTGTGTTTTACCTTTAGGTATGTACCCACCAACTGCCTAAACACAAACTGTTTTTGATAAAAAAATGTGTCGATAGATTCCTCTACTATAGGCAAAAATATTTTTTCATGCCCACATAATGTCATTGAATAGGTGTTTTGACGGAGTAAAATAATAAGCAAAAATTTCGGATGTTACCATTTTACTTCCTCTACTTAAAAGATATTGAAACAAAAACTTTTTTATTTAGTACTAGCGATCCGCTCCGGCCTCGCATGGGTGTAAGTTTATTTATATTATAAAGCTTCCGTGAAAAATTATCTAACTGATGGTGAAAACCGCATCAAAATCCGTTCCGTTGTTTAGGAGGAGTTAGCGGATATACAGACAGACAGACGCGGAATGAGACTTTATTTTATACTATGTAGAGATGTAAAGACAGCAAATAATAGTGATGTCACTTTTTAACCGACTTCCAAAGAGGAGGAGGTTATCAATTCGACTGTTTTTTTTATGTTTGTTACCACAAAATTTTTGACTGGGTGAACCGATTTTGATGATTCATTTTTTTCTTAAAAGCTGGTGCTTCCCGTGTAGTCCCATTTCAATTTGATCCAGTTCTGAAGTTGTAATTAAGTTGGTTTTTCATATTGAAAATTATTCTATTATATTGAAAATTTCACACTCAGATATTTTATACATTCAATGATGTGTTAATGGGTAAGCGAGATAACTACAGTCAGGAAAAGCCCTTTCCTTTAAAATAAATGTGGAGCTTGGTACCTTTTTTACAGGTGTACCATGTGAGAAAGATCCGTTTAAAATCATTCTCGGGTTTTCAATATTATATTTTAGGAAATAAATTAGTGGCTGGTCGATATTACTTTAAAAGCAAACCTACTGTCTGGGTAATCTATAGGTATTTGGTCTGTACAGTTCGCATCAAAGTAACACAAAAGCTGCACGTTTCTGCAATTCTCCGAAAAGAGTAACACTGAAAAGAGTACTCTTGGACTCATTCAAAGTAGAACAATCGAAAAACTACAAACTTCAGTTGTTCTAGCAAGCGCTTTGTTTTACAAGTATATTTTTGGATAGAGTTAATAATACAGCTGCTGTCGCGTAAAATAGTTTAAATTATTTGGATGTGCCGTTATGACGTGACAAGCCCATTAGCAAAGCGAGGCAGAATGCATTTCAATTAATAGTAAGCGACGCGGTAAATTTATTGCTATAATAAGCAGTAATGGACTGCCTGTATTTGCCGCGATTCCGCGTAAACGCGAAACCTTCATTTCTGCATAATGTACAGTACTTAATTACGGGAAAGATCTTTCTGGAACTTTATTGCGCTTTAATTAAAATCATGCCTGTTGAATTACGGAGACAAAGTTACAAGTTGGAATGTAATTTTTTTAGATGAAACGAAGCTGTTTAAGAAAATACTAGTACATAGTAAGTTTTCTAGCTACTTAATAGACAAATAGATTTTTTTTTTTCTTTATGGTTAGGTTTAGGCGAGATTTTTTATTGCAACTCACCTAGTGTGGTCTAAGATGGTATAATAATTGGTTTGGTGACTGGGACTCTAATAATTGTAATCATACGTGAGTTATTCCCGTTTAATATAAACAATATGTGTAATTACTTCATCAAAACTCGCACGAAGATTAATTATTAACGACGCGTGCGCATACGATGCGGGCGACCATAGAAAACAATTTTTTTTATCTAAATATGTATTTTGGCATTTTTTCTTCGCAAAATGACCATAATAAATATTTCAAAATAAGACAGTAATTTTATATTAAAATAAAACATAAAATGAGTGAGTGAGATAGCGGCTCGTCATATTCTGGGCCTTCAATCCTATACCATCGTAGACCGCATGATCTCTTTACATAGGCGAGTAGGCCGCCAAGCACATACCAATTTCTTAGAAAAAAAAACTTGTTAATATGTAATAATGCTAGTGAAATTCCAGGGTTTCTGTACCCCGTCCTAGATATATTACTCGAATGAATACACTACAAAACGATTTATCGCAAGTACCTACTATTCCGTAAAAAGAGAACTTTTGTTACTCGAAAGCCCGATAAACAAATGGGGAAACTTTTCCTCAAATAAAGAACTCTGTGTGTATCTTTTGTAACCTTTGGAGGGCTTTAGATGCTGAAACTTGGCCTTTCATTACAAGAAAAATCTGGAAAGTTTGAGAAAAAAATTGAGCTGAAAATTCACCTTTAAAGTGATAACTTGAGAAAAGTAAACAGAAAAGTAATTTTTATATTTGAAATGTTGTTCCACACTAAAAACCTAAAACTATTTTTTTAAATCATCATCATCATGTCCGGAGCTGAACATAGGCCTCCCCCTTTTTTAATTTTTTTTAATGCCCTTAACTAAACTAATAAAAAAACTTATTCAAAAGCCCTTAATGGAAGAAAAAGTGGTGCAATGCATTTTTTTTAATATAATTTTTATTTATTGAAATGTTATACAGACAATTCTCAAACCCCGACGCAAGTTCGAATTCTGTCAGTCGTAAATTTTTTGACTTAACTCATTTTGTAATTCGCTTTACCTGCATGTACGCTCCTTATTTTCCATTCTCATGTTATTTTTTACCAGCAGCGTCTTGTATTTAAAACCTGTAGTAACTAAGTGATTTGTGCGTGTAAATTAAAGTTGTAGCAAGTTAAATTATGAGTTATTTTGACGACAATTTAAATTATTTTATAGGTATTTCTAAATTTTCTACACATGTATCTAAATTTTAATAGGTAAATCTAAACACAAAGTTGCGAAAACGAAACTGTAAATAAATTACGTACAGTTTTGATACAGCAGCGTACAGCTCAAAAGCGGTAACCGCCCAACAGGTTCTGTTTTTTTTTTTTTTTTTATTAATACAAGGTAGTTCAAATATAAATCTATATAACCGTTACCTACGAAATTGGAAGAGAGGACTAATATATACACTTACAAACTTTACATCTATATGTATCATCTATGTAAATAAAAATGAAATACTTACTGACCGTTGCTAAGCCCTTGAGAACGGCTGGACTGATTAAGATATTTTTTATTTTAAAATGTTCGAATAGTCCAAATTAAGTTTTTATGGAACAAACAGTTTCCTGGCAAATTTTCAAATTCTGGAAAAGCGAATGTCCTTTTTTCTATGAGATATTTACGAATCATAACTCTATCGGATAAATTTGAACAGAACAACTCTTGTCGGGTCAGCTAGTTTATACCGACAAGTAGTTAACACCAACCGCCCACCGTCGTCGCTTACCAACAGGCGAGTTGGTGGTCAAACGCGAACTTACTCGCGAGAAGAAAAAACCTGTTATGGCGCGATTTTTTAATATCTCGCCCCGAATGAATCCCGAGGCAATATAAGCATTCTAGTAGTGTAAAAGGGCGCGAGAACTCAACACCATGCTTACACGTCCTCAAGGCAGTAAAAGAACCATTTACATTTTTCACCGTGCTAATTTTATTTGACTCGCCCTGAATATATTATGCCCTATTATTACACGCCCACCCTCCGACCGTTTAAAGCTAACAAAGAAATTTTTTCCTCTTTAAATTGTTAACATTAAATTTGAAGAAAATGCTAAAAATCTGTTATCATTCCCGCTGTTATAGCTCATTAGGATAAAATTTAATTTTCTCGAGTTTTAATTTCGGACGTTATTCAGTGTTAATTGATGGTGTTTTTTTTAGTTAATAGCATGATTTTGTTTATGAATTACAGCATACTTCCATAAAATTTAACTTATATATATGCCAAAGACAATATAAGCTCGAATTAAATTTAGCAGCTCTAAAAAGGTTACCCATTCGAAATGAGAGACTCAAATAATTTTAGTGTTATAAGTTCAGTTATAGGGATGGTCCAAAAGAATAAACGTCAATGTCGGTACCTACTCATCACACTAATATTATAAATGCTAATTATAATAGCTTATTTGTATGTGCAAGTAGGTATGTTTTTCCACACTCAACTCCGTAACATAAAACGGATTAAATTATAGGCTACTTTTTATCCCAGAAATATTCTTGGATTCTGCTAGATTGCAGGCGAAACCGCGGAGTGCTACTAATGATTAATAAATAAGTATACAAGACCTCTGACATGACTAGTTGTTGTTAAGTAGCTAACAGACGACGGATTTGGCTGACGGACCGCCGTCTGACCAATGGGAGAGAAAGAGAATTTAATTATCTTTCTCTCCCATTGATCAGACGGTGGTCCGTCAGCCAAGTTGACACGTCTGTTAGGTCTATTATAACGCGATCATGTGCAATGTGCCTTCCCGTTCTATTTATTTATCCGCACCACGCGCGTGAGCGAGTTGGCAAGCAATCAAGATCACAATCAGAATCACTAACAGACATCTAATGTTAACTAAATATGTTTTGTTAGATTATAGGCGCAAGAGACCTTTTTATTCTTTAGTCAAATAACCGGGTTAAAATCCGTTAGGAGGCCAGCTAAACGAAGGCATAATTATTAATAAAAAATATATAAAAATGTGGTATCGGACCCTCTCAGTTGTAAATACCACTGATGGTCACACATTCGAAGTTCAGCGGTTGCTTAATTTCGGGGATCTTTTAGAAACTCCTAGTTAAAATACTACACAAGTACTTTAAAGCAGTAACTAGAAAACTACATTTATTTCAATTACTTCAAAACAATATGCAATTACTCGTTTTTTTATTTCTCAACAAATTTAATTTACATTTTTACTGAATTAAATCATGTTTACTTATAGTTTGATTAATCGATGATCGTTATCGATTCCAAATCAATCATTATCGATGGAATCGATTAATTGTCTCGGTCTACTTGTGCCAGTAAATTAAAGGTTCCACGACTATACAATTTACTGGTAAAACACCTGGCTTTTAGTTTTAGCGTTTTGGATCGAATTAAAATCACGTCTGAGTATTACTTCCTCAGCAACTTAGGCATGGTATAAAAGTTCGTAATTTTTTGAAGTTAAATACGTGGAAGTATTTAAGCTTTTATTTACTAACTAGTGCTGTTGCCCGCGACTTCATACGCGTTGATTAATAACTTTCAACTTTTTTTCCTCCCTTTCGCAAAATAACATAGCCTGTACTTTAATCTGGTCATAGCTAAGCATATTCTTGAAAACCGCATTTAAATCCATCTAGTGGTTTAGGAGATGCGTGGCCAAACAAACAGACGAAAATTTTGAAAATTGTCTTAACGTGTTCAGCTGCTTATATTAAAACGCCCTGTGTCCTTTTTTATGATATCTCACAATTACAGTTTTTTTATCTCTACGTTTTCATTATATAGTTATTATGTAGATTGTAGATGTATAGATATAGATAAAATTCCGTTGTATAAGTTTCGTCGATCCCTATTGAACTGTCGATCTATTCTGCAAGCTAAGTGAACGCGCAAGTGGGGTGATAAGCTAAGTGAACGTGTATTTTTCTTGGCGCTTACTATAGAGAAATGTCAAAATGTCGAGTGATCACCCTTGACTGTAGTCCCTTACCTTTATAATTCTATATTTTGACATTTAGAGTAACAAGACAAAGTCACATTCACTTAGCTTATGACTTCACTTGCGTGTTCACTTAGTTTGCAGAATAGACCGGCTGATGCGACATGCCATCGGGCACACGGCTTGTACTGTATCTAAACCTGCAATAGCATCACATCATGTTCGCTGTATGTTCCGTCATCATCACTCGAAAGCCAGTCCTCATTCCAGGATAGCCGTGTTACTTAACATTATGTGAGCTGTGGTCAGACACCTAGCCTGACATCCATAAAAAACTGGTAAAAAAGGACGTCATACCATGCAAGGATTAAGAGAGCATCTAAAACTTCTCATGGAGCAGTTCTAAGGAATTCTTAATTAGTAGGGTACACTTAATTCCTAGGCCTTGGATAATGCAAGCTGTTTTGTTTATATTTCAGCGTATATATACGTCTCCGCATCACCATGTATGAAGTGCACCCTCAGATCAAACAAAAAGGGAGATATGGTAAGGAGGCGTGGCGGGTGCGAACGCATCTATCCTAAATCAGGCTTGATGCCTTTAGTCGGACTCACCCAGCAAACGAAGTGATTTTTTATTATGAAACACGGAAACGTCCACGAACGATAATTGTACTAAGGCATATCTCCCTTGTTTTTCTGATTTGAGAGTATAATTTACTAATAAATACTTTTTTCCGTAAATAATTCAGCCCGTCTCTCATACTCCATGAAGTGTAGTATCAAAGTAAATTTATTTTATTATGACAGGTAGAGCACACATAGTTATAAATTATTTGGCACGGAAGCATGTGAGTCAAAAGTACTAACTGACATTTTCATTAAAACAATTCCATTCCAGCTCACTCCGAAATATCATTAATAATTCATAAAATCTAAGTAACGACTTAATCTCTTAACTTACGTTGCTCCCATAAAGACATCGTGAGAAACTGAGTCAAAGAACTTCTTGTGCAATTTATTGCATAATTCTACCTGAAACAAGATGAAAATGTATTAGTGCCATTCTAAAAGGTTAATTAAATATTTAAAGTTATATGATTATTTACGGGATCCGGGAAGACGGGTCTTCCCGTGAACATAGTGCATGTAACTGCGCCGAAATATTGGGAGCTCTTTCCACAACCTTACCACGGTAAATATCCCGTAAATAATCATATAACTTTGGTGAACAACCGTGATAGTTTAAAACAGTGTTTAATTGAATATTATTTAAGATTAGGTAAGCTGCTGCAGTGGCGGAACACATGAGTTTGGAAATAAAGCGAATATATTTACAATAAATAATGATTATCAATATAAAAAACCAATTTCAAAATGAGTAAATACGCAATTTAGATTCTGACATATTTTTCCAGTTATTTTGTTTTTAAAACCAAACCACTGAACGAGTTTGATGATATCTCTATGTGACTAATCTGACAGTATATAATTCTTTCAAAAATTAAGAATTTGTAAATGACGGAGATCTGCGGTAACAAACATATAAAAAAAATTAACCGAATTGAGAACCCCTCCTTTTTAAGTCGATTAAAAATATATCAACATCCGAGTCATCACCGTTACCACTACCACAGCATTATGCTCATAATTTTAGCATACAAGTACATTCATTAGCTAAGCAGAAGTCATCACCGCTACCGCTACCACAGTTATATGATCATAATTTTAGCATATCTACAAGTACCACAGAAAAAAGAAGTATTTTTTTCTTTTCTTTGCTGTGACAAGTACATTCATTAGCTAAGCAGAACTTATTTGTATCACAAACATTTGATTGAAAATATCTGTAGCCCGTTAGATTTCGCAGGTTGCAATCATTAGTTCATTAATTTCCTTTGATCTTTCCGTTTGAATGGCAGACCGATCGACTGGCATCAACAATTTCACATCTATTACTTCCGCTTGTTCTGAAACAACTTCTGTTTCTTCTTTCTATGCAATGAAGTTGCTTAAATTCTAATCACCGACGCAATTATTTTCTTAAAAGTACGAAATACATCTCTATTACTTAGAACTAGTTGCGCCCCGCGTTTTCACCCGCGTTGATACCATCGTTAAAGTTTTCCTTATGACATCAGCTATCTGCCAGTGACAGTCTCGTCAAAATCGATCTAGCTGTTGTGAAGTCCATAGGGAAAATACACAAGCATATATACACACATCGATTTTTTTTTAGATTTGAAAATCCAATTTCCTTATCAAGTAGTATGGGTTCCACAGTTGTAGAATCTTTAAATTGAACAAACTCGGCTAGATAACTTCGTCAATTGTTAAGTCTTTTCATATTAAAATAGGACATAAAGACTATTATTGGAAGTAGAAATCGAGACAGACTGAATTTCAGAACCATGAGAACTCAAAAGCGCCATCCCAATAATAGAATGCTTCGATCGTTCCCAGTATAGAGCTGTCGACCTGGTTAGCTGTCTACCTGTCCAAATGCAACATTAATGGAGGCACTGAATCGTTTGTTCTTAAATATAAAGCCGACTGCCAGACTGACCCATTCCCGCCGTGACAATTCCAGAATTATACCAGTCCGCGTTAGTTAGGAAGCTTAAGTGTTTTAGCGCATTCGTTAGTGTTGAATAATACATGATTTTTAAACTTAAGTTACACGACGAAAATGGGACAAAGTTTATACATTTGAGCGGAATAATTCTAGCATTAATATGGTAGCTTTATACTAATGTGACATGGGAAGCGTGCAGTGGAGGGTCGGGCGATAGCGGTAAAGCCTCCTGCGAGTTATCGTGGCGGCCACGCGCACTCGCCAAGCACTACGAGCCCAACACTGCCGAGGAAATATGGAATTTTATTACTATTCCGTTTTCACTTGAACAGTTGCACGGATTGCACCTCACACGGGATTGTATTATGCACGTCTTGGAGGCAATGTACTGTAAAAGTTATACTTGACAGGTTTTATGTCGTCCGCCATCATTTCGTGCATAAGGAAAACTACACTGCAAAAATAGTTAATCCCACTCTTTCCGTATATAACTTTACGTAAAAACCACATAACGGTTTAATACTTAACACAGCAAATAGTCGCATAGAGTTTAGGTCTTATGCGTGTACTTACAGTGTATAAAATTAATCTTTAAGGTTCTCGCAAGACGCGCAGTATTAATATCCTGGTAACACCAGTATCGACTAAATAATTGCTGGAGAGGCAAACAACCTATTTATAATTTTACGGCCTTGCCTGGACGTACATAAACTTAAATGTTTCATTGCAATTCTCGCACACGCTGATAGATGTAAACAACTTAAACTTAATGGAAGCTTAGCATAGAGAAATAACGCCCTATAACCTGTACCGAGATAAAAATACGGAATGTTTTCCGGCGACAGCAACCTTCCTCTCTATAGAACACTTAAACTATCTTTGAAATAAACTGCGTATAATTTTCTCCGTGTGCTAGAAGATTCAAAAAGAGCGCTAAGAAAAATAAACAGCACTTGTATCTCAACGCAGCCATCTCATCTAGAGCGCGGCGACGAGCTCACGTTTCTTAAGAAGTTGCTTCACAGTATAAACAACGTCTACGGTGTTTACCTCAAGTCTCAATCGGCCGCAGACCGACTACGAGATTCTAACAACTTCACAACACAACCGATGTTTTGTATATCTGTACGTAAACCGATAAATGAGTCAATTATTACCACTTAGGCCGAAGAAGCGCCTGCGGAGAGATATGGGGCAGGCAATCGCATTGTCGGAATTGGGTCGCTTCGTTTCATCTCATTCATCACTGCATGAAATTATAAAATAAGAGGTTTAGCGGCAGCTCAGTTTCTATTGTGTGGTTGACCTTCTGGAAAAGCTCGTTGAAATATTTGATCTCCATTTTTAGTGACGGTATTTTGTTTACTTTGGGACTGTGCTGTAAAAAGCTTACGATATTAAATGTGGAGTGCTTAAATACCTAACCAAAGCTTACCTACTATTTAGTGTATTTAACATTTTAGGTACAACGTTGTACCTAGTTGGGACTAAAGACAATAGGCTAAAAGTCAAGTGCGGACCCGACAGCTATATTTCTTGCACATTTTAAATATTTTTACAGATAAAAACTACTTAGTGGTAATTGACAAAAAGAGATAGAGCATTAGTATCAGCAGTTTCCATTATTTTTTTATAAGTAGGTAGGGAGGTTAACCCAAATAATAGCGGTAAAGTGGAAGTTGGGCTCGCGCACTGAGGGTTCGTATCACCACATAAATTGTTAACTACTAATGCACAAAAAAGTAGTGCAAAAAGACATCATGCCCAGGCGGTCACCCATCCAAGTACCGACTGCGCCCGACGTTGCTTAACTTCGGTGATCATACGAGAACCGGTGGTGGTGAATAGAAATTTGTCACCGACTCGCACTTGGCCAGTATTTATTATTTGTTGTTTTACTTTATAGTGTTTATTATAATCAAGCCAAGTGTGACGCTTTTATGTATTACAGTTTTACCACTAGAGGAAATACAAAAATACGTTTTAAAAACCGTTTGAAGAATAGGCTATAGAGGTCCTCCTCCACACCCTTTAGTTTTTACATATTGTCTTTATTATTATTTCTTAGCTAATCCGCTGTAACATTACATATTCTGTGTAAATTTCAACTGCCTGTCTATTAAGGTTCGAAAGATACAATCGCTAAAAGGTACGACGGACGGACAGACAGACAGACAGCGTAGGCCTAGTAATAGGGTTCCGCTTACATCCTTTGAGTAAAGAACCCTAAAAAATTAAAAAAAAATCGAGTCTTTTTTTCTATGTCCTCCACCAAGATACTTATTCGGAATCAACATGAAAATTACTTGAAAACATTTGCGATGTTATTCTTAAGGTAAGGCCTTTGTTTTATTATTAAAAAAGTTTAAAATGCGCGAAAGAGATAGCTCTGGCCAGAATGTAGACTACTACTAAAAGAATATAATGCGGTATTAGTTCTAGACATTATATTCCCCTGTCTGTCCCAGTCTATGCCATTTTGTTGCCGCATTGTTGCGTCACCGCACTTATATTCGTGACTACAGACTGTAAAAAGATTTGCCGAGTCTCAAAGGAGGCGTACCTATTTTCATTAATGGAAGTAGACGGCAGCTTAAGTACAGATTTTGTTCGCGTTATTAAACTAAGAATGACGTCGTCAACGCAAGACTGCGCCATAAATTATTCTACGAAGATGTGTTTTGACGAAGACTGCACTGGCTATATTATTGGTCTTCAATTTAAAATCTATAGTTAACGAAGTACTTCAGCTATTGAAGCGAAGGTTTTGGAATCTACGAGAACAAATCGGCTTTCGTATTACGTATTCATGTTAGTGAGTAGCATGTGTATAAATATTTGTTTGAACAAAGAACCAGAGTCACCGACATTGCTATTAAAATTTGCAAGCTGAAGTAGCAATGGGCAGGCCACATCGCTCGAAGAACTGATGATCAATGGGGAAGAAGGTTCTTGACTGGAAACCACGAATTGGAAGACGCAGCGTAGGTAGGCCTCACACTAGATGGACCGACGACATTGTGAGAGTCGCGGGCATCCAGTGGATGCAGATGGCAGGATGTCGTTCAGTGTGGAGGTTAAAGGGGAGGCCTATGTTCAGCAGTGGACGTCTTCTGGCTGATGATGTAAATTTAATTTGTACAAGCTTTTATTTTAAATTTAATTTGCAATGTTTGTATGTAAGTTTGTTTGTTTAGGTCTAATCTTACAAGCTGAATTAGAACCACTTCCTCTCATACTACGAAGTTGAATTATTACATGTTGGTTCAGTTCCAATGACAATGCATTCTTAGGGTTCCGTACCCAAAGGGTGGAAACGGGACCCTATTACTAAGTCTACGCTATCTGTCTGTCTGTTTGTATGTCAGTCCGTCATACCTTTCAACGACTGTATCTTTCGAAACGTAATAGATAGCCAGTTGTAATTTTCACAGAATATGTAATGTTACTTACTAAGTTCGAATATTAGCAAAACTACTTGTAATTAACTAAGAAATAATAAAAAAGTAAAAACTCAATGGTAAAACCCACACACACATCATCAGCCAATTTAAGTCCACTGTAGGACAAGGCCTCCCTCATAGAGAGGGGTGTTGCCATAATCCCCACGCTTGGCAGGCGGCTTGGGGAACGCGGTACGTTCACCGTGTACTATGGTAAAACCCATTCATTAATAATTCTTAGTTCTTAGTTAAGATTGCCTGGAAGAGATCGCTTATAACGATAACGCCGCCAATTGTTTCACTAGTTTTTAAGTTGCTTTTTTATGTTACCTACTATGTACGTATGTAATTTTTGTGTGAACAATAAAGAGTTATATATCTATCTAAAACTGACTATCTATTACGGTTCGAAAGATACATACGTTAAAAGCTAGGACAGACGAACATACAGATAGCGTAGACTTAGTAACAGGGTTTCGTTGGCTCACTTTGAGTACGGAACCCTAAAAAATGAACTTATAATACAGAACCCATTTAAAAATGCTGTTATTGTTATCTAAAATAGTACAAAGCAAACGAGATAAGTTGGAGACGGGGTTATGCTCTCATGTGTGCTTATCAGATGGTTACTACAGCGTCTCAGTGTGTGTGACAAAACTAACCAGGTCAATGTACCAGGTTGATAAAATATTAGGTAAGTAAAATATTCCTGACAGTGATCGATTGTTGAGATGGTTTTAAGTAAAGCAAACAGCTAAATGGTGAACTCTGAAATCTGTGAACACCTAGACGTCACGCGTGACGGATGGAAAGGTGATCACCAAACAATGGCGGTTAACACGAAGGGCAAAATTTTCTTAAAGGAACGGTGACTTGATTAAAAAATAAAAAGATAATATTCCACACATTCTTTAAATTTCGCACGAAAATTTAAACAATCGACAGTCGATCTAGTCGTAAATGGAACGTATTGCATTTGTTTGTGATAAGTATATAGATATAAAGCACTAGCCGTCCGTCCCGGCTTCGCACGGGTGTAAGCTCGGCCTTCGGCCTCGCTACAAAGAATTTTTCAAATCGGTTCAGTAGTTTCGAAGCCTATTCAATGCAAACAAACAAACAATCAAATCTTTCCTCTTTATAATATTAGTATAGATTTAACAAATATTGTTACGTTAACAACCGACTTCAGAAGGTTCTATTCATTTTATTTTTAAAGCATTTACACTGATAACTTCGACATTTGTGAACCGATTAACTTGTTTAATATGTAGAGAAAGCCCTCGAAGTGGTTTCATTAAATTTGGCTCAGCAGTTCCAATAACATAAATAACTTTGTTCAGACGCGTGTTAATTAGGCAATGAGTTTGATTCTGTTGTGTCATTATTTGACATCATCAGCCAATTAACGTCTACTGTTGGACAAGGCCTCCCTCATAGAGAGGGGTGTTGCCATAATCCCCACGCTTGGCAGGCGGCTTGGGTGTCATTATTTATAACAAATTAAATTTGCCAGCTCTAAAGTTATTGCTACCCTTCTCTCACATATTGAAATGAATAGAGACGCATATAATGTTAGCCCTGTCAGATTGCTTTAGTTCATCAGTTGCAAATCCGTCTTGTTGACAGATCAGTCTAGTTGACTATGACTAATTGATTAAACTAAAATTAGGTATATCGTTACAATTTACATGAAACTGCTCTCGTATAAAAGCTCGCAAAAAGTCGCCCATAACGTAGACTTCCACGTTAAGTCGTGAATAATTTTACAACCACTTAACCACAGGTATTTTTATACTAATTAGCTTGAATTTTTATCTCCATTTCTACAAATTTACACAGTTCCTAACTATATAGAGTTGTAGTAATATAGAAGCGGCATGTCTCAGACATAACTAGACCGGACACTCGGGAGCATGCATTAATGAACAACCAGGATATAATCTTAGATGTTGAACAGGGTCTAATGCACTTAGAGGCTTCTATCACTAAGCCAATGCTCTTGTAGTGATATATCTAGGTACGCCTATCATCGCACCAATATTATAAATGCGAAAGTGTGTTTCTTTGTTTCTACCTATTTCACGTTGCAACAGACCAACGGATCGGCGTAATTTTTTTACAAAGAGATAGGGCTGGGGAGTTGTGTATTAGGTACCTATTTTTTATCCCGAAAAATGTACGTTTCTCGAGGGATGTTTCATGCAAACAAAGCATCAATATGAACGGGCTGAGACAATTTTGAGGACCACACGGTTAGCCGATGGTACTATGCTGAAAAAAGCATGTTGCGCTCATCAACTTGAATAAATCTTACTATGGGACGAACCCTAAAATCGCGAAAAATTCCACCTGCTTCATATATTTTGTTGAGAATGAATAAATTCATTCTAAGGAACAGCTGATTTGTTGCCGTATTTTTTTAGGATTGATCTTATATTAAAAATCGTTTATAACGATAAGTTCAATGATCTCCCTTTTGTTTAGGACCGTTCCGTAAAACCCTGACACTAGCTGGACCGCTACTGGACTATGTAAGATACTAGTATAGATATAAATATATGAATTATTCAGTTATTCTTACATTACGACAAATTCTTAAGATCTTATTTTTTCAGCTCTGACAGAGTAAAGTACAATGTTGGCCAAGAAAAATAGTTGCTAGAAACACTTGAAACAAATTCCTATGACGACTCGAATAAAGTTTTAAAGAATAAATTTAGTAGAGACCGTTTTTATTTTTAAACGCATGGTTATAAAGAAAGCTTACAGATTTCACGATAATCACAATGACGTCTGAAATGTGGACGTCAAATTTATATAGTCGTATATTTTTATAACATAATCGGCGTCAGAAGAGCGCAATAATATAAATAAGTCTAATTAAATAAAATCCCGTGGCTGCCTTAGAATGGCATTATAGTAAAGTATTCTAGAGTAAGCAGTCTTTCCCCACATTCAAACGGCCAGTATAATTTAAACGCAAATAGCTATTTGACTGTCTCAAGGGCACGGCTAGTAAATACAAGTTTTTTTAGGGGAAAGTTTTACAACGCTCTTAAGAGCCGTATAACAAAATAAACTGCGGAGCAGATCGATTTATTCCAAAATTGATTTGTCTTTTATATATTTTTGATATAAGCTGATGTGCGTTTATGTTTGTCTTTTCCTAATTGACCTACAGCGTACACGGAGGTGAAATGTCGTTAGATTTATTTCAATGTTCGAAGTGCCATAGCTTATACTTTGGAGCTAGTTTTTTTTAAATATAATTTGTGTATGTTGGTTGATCAGCTTTTTGTCTTTAAATTATGTATAAGTATTTTTGATGGCCTACATACCATTTGTGCCAACCTGAAATAGTTAGCATTAAGTCCTCCATTTGTGCATTTGTACTTAATTGGTATGTGTGCAATAAAGTATTAAAATAAATATTGTTACGAGATCGTGATGATAGAAACTTTTTTACCACTCACTATCCACTATTACTTGAGCCAGAGGCAAGTTAATTTTTGTAATAAGTACCTGAATACCAGCCCTTATATTTTAATAATTAACAATTTAAAAAACCGACTTCTATATTAGTAAAATACTCAATTTCGTTTATTTGGATGACACTATTATGACATTATAGTGTCTGTCATTAACCATTGAACCGATTTTGATGAAATTTCTATGGGACCAATCTAAAACTATATCCTTCTTTCAAATAAAAAGAAGATTTTGAAATTCGTTTATAAATGACGGAGTGCTGAGCTAACAAACGTTATAAAAAAAACAACAGAATTAAGAGCCTCTCTTTTTTTTAAGTCCGTCAAAAATAACTTGTTATAGGCATATTTTCAACACGTGATTATTTAATGGCTAACGACCATGACACTGCCACATGCGTTAATGTTAATGAAACGAAACATCGAAAGTTGATTGATTTGGGCTCCTAATTATATGTTTTTTTGTACGAGTTCCAAGTAGGTATAAAAAATATTACTAAGTTAACTGACACAATTTTGTAAAGCCAAACGTTGAAATAAGCTTGCTCTCTAGAATATATCGTATATTTTTTTTTTTTTTGTATAAAAATATCTCATTTATGCAATTATTCTCTAGGTTTGTCTAGGTAGTAGTGTTTCTTTGGGCGATAGAATCCGGAACGTGAATATTCGCCATAGAACCAGAGACACCGACCTATTAAAATTTGAAGTGGCAATGCGCATTGCCATTTCAAATTAGGCATAACACTCGAAGAGCCGATAACCGATGGGGAAGAAAGGGTCTTGAGTGGATACCACGAATGGAAGACGCATCGTAGGTAGGCCCCCACTAGATGGACCGACGACATCGTTAGAATCGCGGGCATTCAGTCGATGCAGATGGCAGGTTGTAGTTCAGTGTGGCTCTCCAAGAGGGAAGCCTATGTTCAGCAGTAGACGTCTTCTGGCTGAACATGATGATGTCTCAGACCAATCTAATAAGTAACTCATTCAGTTTACATCGTTAGTTTGTCACAATTGGAACTAACAAAAAGGCTTAGTCACCATATGATTAATCATATCACATTGGTCTGAATCCACGTGTGGTCAGTTACCGAAACGCGAAATAATTACATTCAATGTTAGGTACGTCAACTGTTGACACAAAAAAGTGTTCAGATGGTGAAAATAAAACGTTTTAAAAATCCTCTGCGCAGATGGAAGGAGACGGACTTCAACAAGCGGAACCGAATAATCCAGAATAGCCGAACGTCAAGCGACGGTCTGTCTCTGTGTTGCCTTTACTTTTGCCTCCGCATCTTAACGTCCTAATTATTATTTTTGAGATCATTTCACTATCTAAGTGAACATTCTTAAGTCCCTTTCAGGGATGTCGGAAATACATCACTTCATTCTGTAGGGACTGGCTCTTTCAACAAACACAACATTCAAGAATGTGACTTCAACAGTAAATCACATAGCGGTACTAGCCATTGCCGTGCAAAGCGGAACACGTATATGACGGATTGTAAGGACAATTTATGCGCTAATATATTAACAATAGCGGTATCTGGCAGGATAATGCCATAAGGTGACATAAGAGACAGTATCAAAACTTTTAACGATATAAAACCGAGGCGATGCAGAAAGCATTAGGTTATGTAACGTCCTTGGCAGAAAGAAAAATAGATATAAAAATGTGTAAATAATTTCTAGCTTTTCTGACCAATCTTCTTCAATTGATCTATTCTGACGGTCAAAAAATTTACTCAGTATTATTAAGAGCTCTAACTGTTTAGCTTTCTCAATCGAAAATTCTCATACGTCCTTATTTTCACTACCTACGTAGGTTCAATAACGATCATAATAACCATTATTTATACTACAGATCGTATACAAAAAAATATTTTAATTTTATATATTTATTATATATTATATATATATAATATTATATAATAGTAGGCTTGCATTAATATGTAACACACACCCCACCCCTCTCTATGAGGGAGGCCTTGTCCAACAGTGGACGTTAATTGGCTGATGATGTGTGTGTGTGTGTGTGTGTGTGATTAATATGTAATATAACTAGAAGAAATGTTAAATAATTGTACAAGGCTGTTCTGCCAAAACAAGATGATTCTACAATGGTATCCTCTAAGGTCTCATATTTTCTGTTATAATTTCAATTTACCACACTTGATTGACCATTGATTAATTAATTAAAAAAACATCATTTCATGACATTTCATTTCATGACTTGTGTCAAGTAATTACTAACCCACTAACTTGTAGAGAAAAAAAAAAAGAATTACTTGCTGTGCCCCGTCACTCGCGTGTATATTATCCAAAATCCGTACATTGCAAAGTATTTTGTGTCCATCTCCGGCCCACCAAATATGTCAATGCATAAATCGTTACTGCGTAAACGAAGAGCAAACCAAATCCCTTCCGCATTTCATCATCAACTTATTTGGACGTCCACTGCTGGACATAGGCCTCTTCTAAAGAACGCCGCAAGGCACGACCTTCTGCTTTTCGCTTCCAGTTGCCACCAGCTGCCGTTCGCAGGTCGTCACTCCACCTGGCTGCAAGTCATCCTACTCTTCGTTTTTCGATACGCGGTCTCCACGCGGTTGTCAGTTCTTCTACAGATTGCATCCCATTGCTATTCGATTCTTTGAGCTATGTCGGTTACTTTAGTTCTTTGTCGAATAATCTCATTTCTTTTTCTATCTTTTAAAGAAACCCTTAGCATAGCTCGCATTTATAATATTAATATGTATATTATGATTTTCTCTATACAAGCATATCTTCTCTATACACATAAAAATGCATAGCCAACATAGCCAAAATATTGTGTAAGCACCCGCGACAACATCTATGCAATGGGTCCCCGTTCCCAGTAGTCTCTTTACGCCACCAGAGCCACAATGTTGCTTGAGCGAGCAGGCACGGAAAACGTTGAATTATACAATAAATCCTAGTACGCCGACAACGTTATGAGCGGGTTGTAAAACCGAACGTTCACTTGATTTTTAGGAGTGTATCACGTACGCTTGCAGCTCGCACGTCTCATTTGGCGAGACACGAGCAAAGTAAGACAAATATTGCAGCCAAATAACTAAACAACCGAAGATCTTGTTAAGTTTAATAACATTTTCATATTATTTTCAAATGCTTATTTGGTAATTGTAGACAGCAATAAAATTAAATGCTTCTGTTATTTAATAGTTCTATTGTATTTCTATAGCGCAATATAAGATTTTCACAACAGCACAACTCAACCTACTTACAAAAGGTAGTTACTCGTTCTGTACAGAAACCCATTATACTCTAATCGTTTAAAGTATAAATGCAATGGTTAAAAAAATCCGCATAATAATATTATCATAATCAGATTCTATCCTCAGTGTACACCAAATACTTATTTGATACCTAAAAATAAATGATGTGCAGTTTCGATGCTATCGCTTAAAAACGGTGAAGATGAACATCGTAAGGAAACCGGTATGTGCAATAATATCAAAAATTCAAAGACATATGATATTCACCAAAATGCACTGGTCCAGCATGGTGAATTAGGGCCCATCCTCTCTCTCTCTCTCTCTCTCTCTCTCTGAGAGAAGTCCTGAATCCCAGCAGTAAGAACAATAGATAGGGAAATTATGAATGATGAATTAACCTATCTCAGTCCGCTGCTGGTCAAAAGAATCCACTTCTCTCCACTGGCAAGCTACTCAGTCCGGTGGTATCAGTCTTTTCGCTCTTCGGTTAGCCGTTTTATTTTTTAATTCAAAATAGGCGGTTGACTGCTGTCTCACCTAATATATTATGTGTATGTATTAAGCAATTATGCGGTCTACGATAGAGCACGCTTGCCTAGAAGAAACTGATTCACTTAGAGAACACCTATTTAGGCAACGCATTCTATAGTCTAGCAGTTCGCATAATAAAAGTGGAATCAAAGCGTTTCGTTAGGGTTTTCGGAATATCAACAATGATGGTGACGCTTTTTTGAGTCGGTCCTGGCAGTCCGATAGAAAAATGGGCAGGAAGGAATTAGGGAATGCAGATTTGATGCTCATTTTCTGAAATGTATGCAATAAAAAACCGATAGACTAGCACTTAGCGCCGATGTTCAAGACTTTGAAGCTTAGTACAAGGTATTCATTGCTGATGAGCTTCTTGGCACGTTTCTTAGTAGACTCTAATGCCCCAAGATGGTACTTGGCTGATACATCCCAAAGATGCGAGCAGTACTCGATGCACGACTAAACTTGAGCTTAGATATAATGTAAGTTCCGTCGTAAAGTACCGTCACGCCTTCAAAAAGATACCCAGCATTTTTTTGGCTGTTAACTGAGCCTTGTTCTCAATATACTTAGGAGTTAAAGGTTAACGTCAGAGTAACACCCAAGAGCTCAAGCCGCTCAGTTATAGGCCGTTTGCGGAATCGTGGTCCCCACTAGAACACGTCTACTGTCTACCCTAACAGTTATCAGTTCTGCGACAGATATAACCGCTAAAAACAAAATTATAATACAGACTATTATTTTTTTAGTGAATGAATTGAAGAAATATTGTTGGATACTATTTATAAATACATTAAATATCTTATCAAAATACAAAAGCAATACGTAAATGAAACAGGAAAGACATAAAAGCAAAAATAGATCCAGGGCAAGTGATCATGATAACATTGCGCAATCTGAGTTCAATACGGTCAAAAAAATTAATTTGCAGTCTTCAAAAGTCAAATAACATTCTATTGGGTTATCAACCTTAAATATTTCATATTCAGTTCACTGTTTGTTACTAAACGGAAGATCATGGCTATTGTACTAAACTGTGATACGTGATGGCAAAGTTACCGCTCTCGTTAACACTTCTGCGGTATTTAAAGTATTTGTAAAGCTACTGTTAAAATCCTCTAGTATTTGTTTAGCGTCGACATCTACTGTCAGTTGTCACACTCTGAATCGTGGCTTTCCAATCAGAATGGCACCAACATTTGATACTTTCACGAAGACGAGAAGTGTTAACGGAAACAAATGAACTGTTGCTAGCTGAAGGCTATCTAGGACTCTGAATTGCGCGAACAGTTCTCTACCCTATTTTGTAGAGCTTAAGGTTTAGTTTGGTATGGTAGTTGATGATAAATAAACAGGTCTGGCAGCTTTGAGCACTGCATTCTATTGCAGTCGTCCGGAGAGACATTTGACACGTCCTCGCTTGACAATAATATGCGTAGTTGTCTTAGTTGTAATGTAAGCCTTTATGAGTTAGAAACGAGACCAAGTATTTAATTTATGGCGGCAATTGAGCGACTAATTTTCAGTCAGACTAATTTTAAATCAACAGAACATGCAAAATATACTAATTATGTCGTTTCATTTTATTGTACTAGTTTCACATATCTAAGGGCAAAATGCTTATTGAAAATTCGCAAAAAAAAAACTACTTTTTGGGTCAAAGTTGTGATAAAATGAAGAGTTAAGCTCTTACTCGTATGTATAACCACAGTCAAGAGTCTGTGATTTGAGACAAACTAAAATATTGCATAAATATGATGAAATACTTATCATTTTCAGTGTTATCTGTTTTATGACTGCGTTAAGACTGTGACATCTATTCTATCTTATAAACATTTCTTAAAAAAATATTAAAAGTTATTTTATTCAAGAAGGTTTGTCTAAATCATTCCAAAAAAGATCAAGTGGTAGAGTTCGGGTGTATCTCTAGACTAGACGACGGATATATTCGAGGATATCATTGTACTCATCTTTATCGCGAGAAAAAAACCCAGCTATTCTATTCATTTCGATGAGTGAGAATGACATTATTCAATGGAAAACTATTTTTTTCTGCTATTACAGGATTGTTCCCTTAGTAAAAGTTGTTTATAATGATGAGTGAAGTTTTTTTTTTACTTTTGTCGTGAATGCCGTACCAGATTCAGTTTTTTTTTGTTTAAATTAGAACGGCTGTCAAGGCATTTTTGTAAGAAATTCGTTGTAGCCACTTGCACCAATATTTACTTCTTCATTCTGTGACCAGACCATGGTTTGAGCCACGCTGCAAATTTAGATAAATCTCACATCCATCATTATCCTAATCACTTGCAGATCGCAGTGTTTATAATATGCTAGGATTTAAAATAACACAAATTTTACTGTCGTCCCAAAATAAAAAGTTTTAAATTGGAAGCCAACACGAGGTCTTTTGATGTAGAAACATGCTCAATACCGGAAGAAATGGATTAGTTTGTCGTTACAAACATTTTATTTTATTTTATAGCTCATGCTCTTTCATTTTTTGTGAATGAATTAATATAAATTGTACTGTGTTGCAGTCATAGTATTAAGTAGAAATGGGAGTAAGAACGTAAAAAAAAATACGTTTATTATGTCGTTTTTGTAAAGATCACATAATAGTTAGTAAAATAAGCTGGCCAACTAGCTAACAACACCGCTAGTGTTGCAGGTATCGGTTTTCAATCTCAGTATTGCTTCGTTTATTAATTGTTTAGATAAGTTACCTCCCCTTCCCTCTCAAAGCCCTAACGTAGCAATAACTCGCTTATCGCTTCGAAAACTAGATGTGTGATCGGAAAATTTCCTATGAATTTCCGCTGCGTTATATGTACAAAACAGTCCGTCCTTGATTTTTAGGGTTCCATACCCAAAGGGTAAAAACGGGACCCTGTTACTAAGCCTACGCTCTCTGTTTATCTGTACGTCCGTCTGTCCGTCTTACCTTTTAACGGCTGTATCATTCGAACAGTAATAGATAGCCAGTTCAAATTTTCACAGAATATATTGTAATGTTACTGCTGATAAAAAAAAATCGTGCTTACTTTTTTAATTTATAATAATAAAGTAACGAACGAAACTGAGTCCATCATCAAACGTTCCCATACAACAAACGGTTTTTTATAACATAACAAAAACTTTAATACGTATATACAACCGTCAAACTTGACATGATTATAGTACACATTCTAAAATAAAACAACAAATTATAATTAACGACCAAGTGACAGTTGGTGACAAGTTTCTGTTCACCACCAAGTTATGCGACGTCGGGCGCGGTTGGTACTTGGATTGGTGATTGCCTGGACGTGATTTTGTCCTTTTGCTTTAGTTTTTGTATTTAGTGGTGGTACGGAACCCTCAGTGCGCGAGCCCGACTCGCACTTGGCTGGTTTATTTTCTTATTTACTCATGTATAATAATAAAACAATATAATAGCTAATGGTATTATCTTATTTTGGTATTCTTTTTTTGCACATAAACAAACATAATTTAAACAATGGTTCTAAATAAAAAAACTGTTAGAGGTTTCAAATGAGAAGCAAGGCGATTGTGTAGGCAAAGCTTAGTAGCAGATTTTTGCTCCCCCAAAATACACAAAATGATTTTTTTTCATCCTAACTTTTCTCTTCCAAAATTATGGTGAATGTGTTAAGTTTTGTAAAAAGTCATATTTTTTTTTTGTTAATTATTAGGGAATTCTTGCTTATGTTGTAAGTTAATTACCAGTAACCCTGTATATCGTTTTGATAAAAACAGATAAATAGGTATTTAGATCATATTGTGTAATTGGTAACATAATGGTTGACAAAATTCAGGGCGTTGTGCCATAACATTTTTTTAAATGTATTAATAGGCTTGTGTTTAAACGCCAACTCTCCTAATGTTAACGATGATGCGGCCTACAATGGAGCACGCTTGCCTAGAAGAAACCGATTATTATTTATTGTCTGCTGTAAAACATGCCAAGCTCTACATTTTATCCCATACTTCAATGCTTAATAGTGTCAACAAGCTGGCGAATCTCGAACTAGAATTTCCAGGGAGTTAATTATCAGAGATTTATCAATTAGCTGCGGGGGCATCTTATAGGGTCGGATTGACAGTGCAGGTAACGTCGCAACGCTGGAGGGGGGGGGGCGAAGGCTCGAGGACGGGGGAGTTCCGCAGACACCGGAGATTGCGCCCGTGCCTCCTGCGCAAGCTGTCTAACTCAATCATCTGCGTGAAAATATCGAATAAAACTTGCCCCCGGCGACACTTTTTAACTGTACGCGAGAGAGCGAATTCGCCAATTCTCCATCGTAGTTACAGAAACGAAATAAAAATCATATTTGTGCCGCCAGAACCGTCGCCGCGGGCGAGCGACGACAACCGAGTTACGTACTGTTCCCGTCACATTTTAGTGTGTGACGATGAATTTCCTGTTAAACTAAAGCGACTAAAATTCATTAGCTCATGTGACCGCGTCTATCGCGTTACAGTCCAACTAATAGAAAAACGCTGCGGCCGCCTCGCTCGGCTGGCACTCCTTTTTCTTGACGGCGAGATGTCAAAAACAAGCGTGCGTGAGACTTGACATCAATCAATGTGGGTTGACGTTATTTTTAGTCGGGCTCTGTTGACGACCGCAGCATGGCAGCACGTATTTACGATCTCACAACTATAGAACCATGCCACTAATGAAGTTAATAATTTTGTGCATGACAGATGTTACAATTCTGCCTAGTCTTTTCCTCACACAGAATAGTACTGAATTTATTGTGGAAGTATAAATAAAACAGCATCAGGTATCAGTTAATAATAAACCATCCTACTTAGCTAGTTTGTTTCTACAGTTAAGTCCCATAAAGCTAGACACGTTTATCTTATTATATCTTATTTATATTTATTATAGGCGTACCAAGGATTTGATTTCGGAGGGAGTTTAAAGAAATTATAGAGTAGTACCGATTTTCCGACTTTTAGGCAACGATGGCTTTGTTCCCAGTTGGTAACCAGATGCGAGTTTATTGTTATCTTTCTAATGACATCGGTACAAAACTTCGTACAAAAACTTCGACTAACAAAAGCGTTCAAAATGTTCTTGTCTTCATTATTTTAACCCAGCCTCTTGCCCCGGGGTACGCTTATGATCTGAAGTGATACTGTAAAAGTGCTAGTTTTGTTTAAGCTTGTTTTTTGTGCTAGTTACTTTACTATCACAGGTCGCCGGTTGCCATGTATTTTGCATGACAGAACAGTTGTAGTCAGGAAGCGTTGTAGATTTATCACTTTCTCAAAGGCGAGCTAAATACCATCACAATACAAACGACGCACATTAACATACATCATGTCAATGAACAAATTATTCCGTGGAATAAAGAGGTGACAAAAGACGGGAGCTGAAACACAAAATCCACGAGCATAGCGTTTTGTGGCGCACTAAACAACTGCTGTGTATTTTTAGAAAATACAAGTGATATTTGTAAAAAATGTGTGTTTGTAGTAAATCTTGCGACCTATAAATAAGAGTCTTATTGGTTACATCGACATTTTTATCTTATCGAGTCCTGTTTATAGGAAGATATTTTAACTTTACGACTCTTGAAGCATCTAATAGGTACCTATAGTATGAAGTAGGTATTTACTAAACCGTAGCCTTTGTAAGCTAGCATACAGGAAAGTCTTATGAGCAGAAATGAAACTAACACCGAAGAAGATTTTAGCGCTTAGACTTTCTACTAAGACAGTATATAATAATTTCTGCGGCCTGGAACACAGCCAATATTTGATTTTAATGACAGTTTATACGCGCATAATATGTTGGCTCTTCTTAATAAAATGTTCTTATTTCATGTACAAATGAGTAGGTATGAAATGGTTTGTTTACTTCAAGGGTAACTAAAACGTCTCCAATTTATGCAAATTATGTACCTACGATAAAAAAATGCTACTCATTCTGCACTGCAATTTGCAGATTACATGCATAAACGACAACTTAAGCATCATTAATCATTTAGCTACATTACTGTGTTCCGTTAAAACAGATGTTATGTAAACTTCAACGGAGTATTCATAAATAGGCTGAAGTCGCTAATGCACTTCGACAGACAGTTGTTAAATTTCAATGCGCGCTGTTTCGAAGTCACAGGCCTTTCTTGAGACTAGAAATAGAACCGAATGGTCTATGAGTCTCCATCGAGCTTGGACGCCCGTGATTATGATTAAACACACGTGTAATCTAATGATGAAGATGAAGGAGTGAATAGAAAGACATAATTACTTCTAACAACTGAAAAGCTTGTAACAGATGTCATTTATCTTGATTATTCATTAAAATTGATGTTATTTTGAGAAACAAAGCCGCAGATATAGATAACCGTTGCTTAGTTCGTTCGTTTGAGGAAAATTTACAAATATAGTTTTACCCTTACGCAGATAACAGGAGAGTAGATTCTCTGAAATCAATGATGCAACGACTCGGTTGGATTGATTTCTGATAGTTTCCGACCATCCGTTTCACGTGGGAAGTTGGCAATGCACATTATCTACGAGTATATATCTGTGCCCAGCGGCCGCACCGCCAAGGCTTCCAAATATCTCGTAAGTGCAAACTGCAGCCGTATATATCCCTGAGGCTTCTGAAACACCCAAATCTAACGGCATTGTGGACCATATTACTCTGCGTACTTACGATTGTGCCCGCTATGAATTCCTCAGCCAAATTTTTGAATTATATCTATACCAGTGAACGCAGTTTATGATCGTTCATCCTATTTTCTGAAAATGCTATACAGTTGGCTTCGATAGTAACTGCTTACTAGGTTACCGAAGTTACTATAACATACCGAACTCTGACTTCTACTTCAAAATTTTCAGTAAGCATACACACAAATAATTAAAATGCCTACTTTGAAAATACATAAATAAATTATAAATTGTATCGATCTAATCATAATCATATAAAATGGATAGTCTGGAAAAGTGTTAAAAAACAAGCAGAGTGCTCTGTTTTATTTGTCTACAGGAACTTATAGTAACTTTTAAACTTTCGCGATTCGAACACATGTTTTCATATTTATCGGGACTTATCGCGCACTATTAAATATAGGTAAAAATAGATACCTTTTGCTCGACGTTTCGACCATGTTGCAATGGCCGTGGTCACGAGCTGACTAGGCTGAAAGGTATCTATTTTTACCTATATTTAATAGTGCACGATAAGTCCCGATAAATATGAAAATACAGGATCTTATGTTTTATACCAAATTTTAAATTTCATTCAAATCCGTGCCGTTAGTTAAGTGAGAAGTAAATCATTCTCACAAAGATTCGCATTTAAATGACCGAGCAAAGAGATAGGTCTCTGATTCTAATACGTAAGTCGTTCAAGCAACAGTCGGCGTTTCAATGTAAGTTTGTTTATTTTTCGACTATAACTTGCCTATTATTGATCTGATCTTCATGGTTTTTTTGGCAAGTATCAAGTTTTAATACTGATAGAAGTTTTACTAAATTTGACTAAAATCGGTCAATGGGTTCCGAAGAATATAGAGGTCGCGAGGTCTATATACAGAATATCACTGTTTATAGCTAGTAGTTCTACAAAGTTAAGTCTAGAGTCTTGCAGAAACTACAAACCTACATAGTCGTGCAGGGGAATCTCTTACCCCAGGCGATAAACCACATTCGAACTACCGTCTATTTGTTCGGACTTAAAAGCTTCCAAAAAAGTCGACATGCAAGCAATAAGTGCTGCAGCGAACGTTTTATAGTACGTTCGTGACAACATGCTTGCGGACGTAATTGCGATTCTAGGCGTTTTGACATCGTTCCTCGTCTTTATAGGGCAATTACTGTTGTTATCTGGCATTGATATTGCATCTTATTTATTCATGCTCCCATCTACATTTGAATATAACACATAGATACCTGCTGCCCTGATCTCCAGGTTACGTTTCCCTTGTTAGACTTTTATCTTATTACATTTTCGTATTAATAAACGCAAGCATTACTCCTGGAGGGGCCACTAATTAAAAAAAGAACGTCAAAAAATGCGGATCAATTTGAAAACCTCCCTTTGTTTTTGTTAAGTCAGTTAATGAGTGCCGTGTCGAATGCAACATTTTTATTGATTAAAAGGGACGTTTGATCAAAACTAGCGAAGGATTGAGCGTATTTCCGCGAGCTTCATAAAGTCAAGAAAGAGTTTATATTTGAATGTATAAAACTGAACGACTATAGAGATACTGGAAATCAGAGAAATGCAAATTCATGGATATGTCCAGCTGAAACCCGATTTTGTCGTTACGCAATCAAGAACTCTTCACTAGTAAGTAGCACTGTTGCGTCCCATACGGATGTATTCCTAGTTTAGTAACAATTTTGAGACATAAGCCTTTTGGATTTAGGTTGAAATCTCATTCTATAAGTCTGTGTATGCCCAAAATCGGGAACGGAACATGTATAATATAATGAACCCAAAATGAAGATTACTTCATTAATGCGTTTAGTTGGTATTCTAGGATCTATATTTCCTGTATAATATAAACAAGTGAGTGAAAACTATGTCAGCTTCCATAATAAAATAGATTAAAAAGACTTTAATCGTTTTAATTGATAATGGCGACCTTTATGTGCTCGTAATTTCAGCAACGCGTGTTTGGCCATATAGTAGATCACTTGGTCGTAAACATTGTGTTAGGGTACCACTCTCATTCATAATTCTACTAACACCTTCATAATTACAGGGTTACGCATAAACCCTGTACTAAACTGAAAGGAGGCCATTGTACTCATCATTATCAACAACTTTTACTATGGGACCAACCCTGAAATCACGAAAACCATATCTTGCTGTTCCATTCATTTTGTCGAGTGTCAATGGAATGTTCTATGGAATAGTTGTATTTTTTTCGCGATTTCAGGTTTGGTCCCTTTGTAAAAGTTGTTCATAATGTTAAGCACAATGACCTCTTTTCAGCTTAGTATAGGATATATGCGTAACCCTGTATAAAAGCACTATCATCAAACTTAATGGCTCGCCCCTACAAAGTTTTACTACTACCTACAATATATAGATATAGGTACATAGCTAGGTTGATAGCGCGTTAATTATAAAATTCTATCACACCTGAAGCGTTCCTTACTTTGTATGAATAACCAGAGAGAAGGTTTACTTTTGCAAGTCTTTTTTCTTTGAAATAGTTAAAAACACGACAAAGGTTTTTTTTTATAAAATACGTGGCAAAGAAACTACGAGCCACCTGATTGTAAGTGGTCACCGCTGCCTGTAGACACCTATAATTCCCGGGGCCTTATCAGTGCGTTGCCTACCATTGAAGACTCTATTCACCCCTCATTTGAAGCAGCCCAAATTATACTTCGGAGGAAAAACCAAAGTTGGGTAAACCATTCCACAACTTACAGACACATGGCAGAAACAGTCGATTAAATTGAACATTGCGACACTTTCACGTATCTATAATGTGTGGATGGTATTTCTGGCGATGGCGTCTGGTTCAGTAGTAAAATTGGGGTGGAGGGATAAGGTCAAAAAGTTCATCAGACCATTGCCCGTTATTTTATTACATTAATATCTGTAGAACAAGCTGAGAAAACCAACGTCTCAGCGCAAGCTCAGCGGCTCTACTTTGCCAGAAAGGTTCGGGTCATCGACAAGTCTAACGGCTCTTCTCTGCAAGGAGTCAAGAGGATCGAGCTGGTATTTTCGGCGAAAGCGTTTATTAATTCAGGCAATATACGTGCATTTATAAATATTAGGGAGTAGCGAGGGATGTTATCTAACATTCATAAAATTTATGAAAATCATGTCATATAATATTTGTGTTTACATTGGTTGATAAGGAAGTATGTCTATGTTAAATAGCTAAAATTTGCTAGCAGTGTTTTTTCTTATGTACTGCAATGATATTGAAATACGCTCGATTAAAAAAATGCTGTTTGTGTTATCCATATTAAACTAACATAGTTTTTTTAAATCTTCTACTGCATTTCACAATTAGGAAAGCATACATGTGTTTGTCTATCTCAATATTTGGAGGATAAAGGATGATAATTATGTGTCGTGGCGGGCACGAGCCATGACCCGTACGATGCGCGGACGAGGCATGGATTTAAAACTTCATGAACATTTTATTTACAGCAGTTGAAGCTACACCGTGTGTCGGTCGTGTCCCGGATGAGGCTCAACCGTGCCCTACGTCACCTACGTCGGCATATAAAATGTTCGTGAAGTGTAAAATCCTTGTCTCGTCCGCGCCTCGTACGGGTCACGGCTCGAGCCCGTCTCGGTCTATCATAAATCATCCCTAATGGTCTGCGTTAAAATCCTACTAATTGACCGAGCGAAGATAGGTCTCAGATTCTAATGAGACATGCTTGCGTTTCAATGTATGTTTATGTTTGTACGATGAATGCTTGAGTATACCGTTGATCCAATCTTCATGAAATTTTGTCAGCAGGTAGTAGTTCATTTCAATACAATTATGACCCCCACGACCGTTATAACTTCGCAACCCGTTCTCATGATTTTGCTCATATTATAACTAATTGCCCACAAAATTTCATGAAAATCGGATAAACATTACACAAGTTTACCGTCGAAAGCCGATTTTTTCCGGTAGAATCTGAGAGCTTTTTGCTCGGTCAATTATTCCAATCCCAAGCACGTTTACCTCAAAGATAGTCACTTCACATTGTTTGGTATGTGTATATCATTATCAAAACATCCTGATTTTTTCACGCCGCGCCGTGATTGCGTCGCCACAAGTAAACAGTCTTATCTCAAGAACTCGGAAAGAACACATTTCGCGTTATCAAAATGATAGAACACCTAGTACAACCACTTGTTAGCAAACTGTTATCTGAGAGCATGTTCGGTGGGAATTTTATATGGGAAAAGTAAGGATATTTCCCATATAAAATTCCCAACTTCACCGTGGAAGTAGCAAGAGCAAAAAAGTTACTTCCGTGATGTCATTGCCAAAGTTTGGAAGTTGACCTATTTGGTTTTTCAGTATTACAGAACTAATTTAGACTTGTTTATGGAATTATGTACTTTTTAATCCGACGAGGGGAAAAAACTACGTCGGCGGTTTTTTTTGGGTATTTTTAGGTCTTGCCCGCGGTTTTCACTAGTTGTAAACTAAGCAAAGCCGATGCCACGCAAGCGTAGTGTAACTTTCTATAATTGAAAGATATTCAGTAGTTCTGGAGATATTCTACCACCTACCTAAACTTACAAGGTCACAAACTTTGCCTCTTTTTAATGTTAATGTACATGTACCTACATATATGGTCACGAAGACCTTTAACGGGTTCATTTTTTTCGGAATGTGAAATGAATACTTTACGTATAGGTATGTTAGCGTGCATAACTTTTAACAAGGCCAACGTACCACCAGTGGGATCATGATAGGCTGATGATAATGATATCATTTCGCTGAGTTGGGACGGATTTGTGACAGAAACTATTATTTTCCTGTTTAAACACATAATATAAGGTCGGGGAAAAAGTTTCTTCGTATTTTTTAAACAAATTCAAGACATATTTTTTTCAAGTTTAATTACATTTAATTATAATATATATGTGCCATTTTGTTCGATAACTTGTTGCCATCTTGTAGGTAGTGACATGATCCCGTTGCTGTAGAATTTTTGGGACTTCTGATCAAAAAAATGCAACAAGTAGTTTTGACAGTCCTCTCTTGATGTTAATCTAACACTACCCAAAGAATTCTGAAGAGATCGAAACAGGTGGAAATCTGAGGGTGCAAGGTCAGGGCTATATGGTGGATGCATTAACACTTCCCAACCAAGCTCTCTAAATTTTTGCTGAGTGGCCAAAGATGTGTGCGGTCTGGCGTTATCATGATGAAAGACCACACTCTTTCTGTTGATCAATTCCGGCCGTTTTTTCTCAATTTCTTGTTTGAGTCTCATCTGCTGTTGGCAGTAGAGATCCGAATCGATGGTTTTGCCCGGCGGTAAAAGCTCATAATGAACGATGCCCTGCCAATCCCACCATACACACAGCATCACCTTATTACGTGTTAATCCGGGTTTCGCTACAGTCTGTGGTGCTTCACTGCCCTTTGACCATGATCGTTTGCGCACATTCTTGTCGTAGGTGATCCATTTTTCATCACCAGTGATCAATCTTTTCAAAAACGGTTCGGTTTCTTTACGTTTCAATAGAGAGTCGCAAATGAGTACACGATTCATTTGGTTTCTTTCAGTGAGCTTGTGTGGCACCCAAATATCGAGTTTTTTTGTATACCCAGTTTTTTTCAAATGGGTCAAAACTGTTTTGTGGTCAATCCCCAGTTCTTCAGCTACGTCGTAACTATTAATATGCCGATCTTGGTCCACTTTTTCAGAAATGGCATCTACTTTATCCGTAACAGGGCGACTAGAGCGAGCTGCATCTTTGACATCAAAATTCCCGGACTGAAAACGCTTGAACCAACATTGTGCTACTCTTGATGACACTGCATTAGGTCCATAAACGTCACAAATTTTTTTCGCGGCTTGTGTCGCAGTTTTCCCTTTTTTGTAATAAAATTTCACAATATATCGAATTTCTTCGTTAGATTCACTCATTTTATCAAACAAAAAAACAATTGAAAAATGGCGGGAAATTGCTTTTTACTTTTTGTATTCCTTTTTTAAAATGTCATATTTTTAATGGTATCAAAACCAGCCAGATACAAACAGTACAACGGATGAGATTTTTACTACAACCTTATACATACAAAATACGAAAAGACTTTTTCCCCGACTTATTATATTATGTATCTCTTGTTTCTGTCATTAATAAATATTTCACTTTCTTTCTTTCTATCATTTTACTGGCTCATCTGACATTAATAATTATTTTTATTTCAGTAGGGTATATGTTAGAACATCGATTTATTGGCATTTTAATTTACCGACGACTTACAAAATTGTTTTATTTTTCGATTTTTATTTATTTCGTTGTTGGATAATCTTTTTGCGTTTGGTTTTATCTCGCGCGCATTGATGTGGTATTCGATTAAGCTTTTTCTAATTTCACATATCTTTAGTAACGACTTCTGTAGTGATTCCAGATAAGACAGAGAGACACACTACATCAAATTCCTTGATCTTCTCTGTAATTAAATCTAATCTAAAAGTAGATAATATATAAATGATTATTATTAATTTCATCACTTCTACGCATTTATGAAAACGCACGAGAGTAATACATGCCTGAATTTCGTGCATGAATCATTCTTAATATCTCGTTGGGCCGAAAATTAAGATGACGAATGAAGACATTATGCTCTTACCTACATACGCACTTCCGCAGTATAGTCAGGAAAAACGTTTCCATTTATTAGAAAAGAAAACTAAAAAGCTGATTGATTAGCACTTATAGGGTTTGAATATAGATGTTTTTGTGACGTAAGTATCAAAAAAAGATTCGTATCATTAGTAATACATAAATCACCAATCCAAAAACTAAAAACCAGAGAAAGAAGTTTATCAAAGCTACAATATAAATACCAAGTTAGTTTCCATATTTACCAAAGCTACAATTACTTGAAATTAACCTAGTAATTTATGAAATATCAAGTTGCTATATAACTTTATTACACTGTATGAGACAGATATAATTTTTGTTCACGTCAAATAATCAAATTCTTAAGCCGCGATAATATCAAAGGGCTCACCTACCTGAGACTTTAATTAGCTCTGATAAAGTAACTTATGAAACTGCCCGGGTGGGCTTATGACGTTAGGGTTGCCACCCACTGTAATTAATTATATAAATACAATTTAATTATTAGGTAATAATTTGAATCTTTGGACGGGCTTTGGAGAGAGCTATGCTCGGAAATTCTTTGCGCGATAGAATCCGAAACGTGGATATTCGCCAAAGAACCAGGGTCACCGACATAGCTATTAAAATTTGCAAGTTGAAGTGGCTATAGGCGGGCCACATCGCTCGAAGAACCGATAACCGATGGGGAACAAAGGTTCTTGAGTGGAGACCATGAACCGGAAGACGCAGCTTAGGTAGGCCTCCCACTAGATGGACTGACGACATCGTAAGAGTTGCGGGCATCCAGTAGATGCAGATGGCAGGGTGTCGTTCAGTGTGGAAGTTAAAGGGGGAGGCTTATGTTCAGCAGTGGACATCTTCTGGCTGATGATGAATTTGAATCTTTTAATTACAATATAGGAATGGTAGAAAGAAAGACTAAGAAGAGTACACTAAGGCCCGAAACCCACCTAAGTGACATAACAATAGGGTATTTGACTCATGCTGGTGTAATCCAAGAACATTATTATTTTTATAAATTATTTAATTATTAAAAACTAAATAACAATGACAATGACAATGTTAAGAAGAATAATTTTTTATTGATCACGTGACTTGATTGCAAACGCTTTATATAGGTCGAATATTCTTATGATGTAACAGGTAAGTAATTGAGGCCACAATTGTATGGCATTTAAGAATTTGTTTACTTGCTTGTGACGTCACTGAAGTCACGTGGCCCCATAAATTTCGAAGGAAGCGTTTACGCGATAGTTTACAAATTTGAATTTTGACTGCCCTTTTATAATGCAAGTACTGAAGATTACTTTATCATAACCTTATGGACAATTTGAGATTTCGTAAAAACTGTCAAATACCCTAATTATCTGACAAATATCCATAGAATACGTGGATATGTAATATGTATTGCGCGTAACTTGACCAGTAAGTTACGCGCAAGTCAAATCACGTGAACATTATCAGAAGACTGGAAAGACTACTACACCGACTGAGCTAGGCTCTCATACAGAAAAAAAAAATATATTTATAAGATTAGGCCGGTTACTCTGACTATAGTTTCAATCGCATTCGGCGACTTTATCAAGGTGATTGCGCGCGGCCTAATCTTACGTGAGTAATTCCCATGTACTTAATATAAATAAAACGTGTGAAAACCACGTCAGTTTCCATAATAGAAGAAAAATATGGCAAAAGAACAACAAAATTAATGTTATGATTTTAGTTTGAATTTTATAGGAAATTATGTTTTTTTAATATATTGGCAACCCTAATGATCACCAACGGTTGCGGTGGGCGTCACGTCCAGAAATTATCTCTCATTACTGAGGAAACTTCAATGAAAGAGACCCTTGTTTGAATGTGGGCTACTTCTTTGCAAAGTTTAATTACAAAAGATTTAAAAAAAAAATGTGTATCAGCATTGAGATGTGATTCGGGAAATAGATGCACAGGTTGATAAAAGAATTTAGAAAATTTACCTCATTATAATATTAGTGTAGATAAATCAAAACTACTGGGTGCCAGACACTGAACGGCTGATTTAGCAAGTCACATTTCAAATGATTAATTTGCAATATAATGATATCAGGAAAAGAACTGATGCTTTATCGAGGAGATCGTTCTTATATTCAAAATATCTTGCGTTTGTCCACTTCATGCCTGATGTTAAGCAAAGACGCGGATTAGAATGTAGCACATGTATGTAGAAGGGGCCTGTTAACCCTTGATTTTAAGACACCTATCCCCTTTTTTAAACCCCGATGCAAACAGAAGGATCTTGTAAATTTAACGAGTGTGGCATCGTAGCTCCCAACGACTGAATCGATTTTGATATTTTTTTATTTTTTTGTTTAAAAGGTGACTTGATCGAGAGTGTTCTTGGTGATCGAAGTATTTTTTTTCGGACGTTTTAAGATTAGCAGATCTTTTATCGTTTTTTTTTTCTGTAACATTTATTTTCAATGTATACTTGTTGCATATTTCTCATATAAGTATGAATATCATTATCGAAACTATTCCTTATATCGTTATAATGGAAAGAGACTTTTTGGCAAAGGGACATTTCGGGTAAGGGACATTTTGGGAAAGGGAAATTTTAACCTGAACATCTTTTCAGGGTTCCGTAAAAAAAAAAAAAACATTATATTAGTTTTGGCGTGCTCGTCTGTATATTGTGCTGATATTTAAAACATAATTACGTAGATAAATTATTGTAAAAAACTTATTTTAAAGAATTTAAAGAAAAAAAAAATACGATTCCTCGACACGCATTTGTTTTTTTATTTTTAATTTTTGTAGTCTTTTGGTAGGATAAATCGTTGCTGACCGTACATTACGAGTATAAAATGCGATAAGCGTTCCTTTCCTGCCACGGAAGCTCGCATTTGTTAATTTAGTTGTTAGCGGCCGGTAGCCTCGTTACCTCGTTGTTTCGACCACCTCAATCCGATCTTTACCAGTTAAGTTTTCTTCTAAGGATGACTATTGTAAGCAATGAATTCAAGAACGTAGTTCCTATCTACTTAATATAAATCTAAATTCATTCATGCACTGACTGACAGACAACGCATTTTTTTATGTATATCACACAGAAAAGTTTAATTTTTTCGTTTAATTTAGAGCGGCTGTCAAGGCATTTTTGTAAGAAATTTGTTGTAGCCAGTTGCACCCATATAAACCCATAGCAACGCGGAATTCGACGCATTGATATTAATAAGAATGTTCAATCACATATCTGTCACAATACCTGGCAACAGAGTTTCCTTCTCATTTCCGTTCTATTTATGTACTTCTCTTTTCTGTGATGTCACAGGTGGCAAACAAAATAACGGGAGGTCTGATGGTAAGCTGTCATCGTCGCCTATGGATATATCTAACACCAGGGGCAAAACAAATACATTGCCGACCTTGAGAATGTCTATTAACATGCGTTTTGAAGAACCCCATGTGGTAGTTACTCAGAACTGCCGTAAAAAATTATGGAACAGCTGATATTATTTTCGCGATTTCAGGGTTGGTCTCCTAGTTAAAGTAATTCAAAATTATGGGTACTATGGAGTGCTATGGAGCCCTTTAATATCCCTTTTTAGTATAACCCTGTATGTCGTATGTGAACAATAGGTATTAAGAAAGGAATTTTGAAAATATCTATATCTATTGGCAAGACCGTACGCCGAGCCCATAACGTGTATAAAATCGCGAGCATTTAGCCAGTATAACAATGATTATCAATCTTCCTACTCGAGTGAAGAGAGAATTGAATATGAAATTAGGTACCAGTCATCCAAAGTAGGAAAGAAACAAATTATTACGCTCTTGGATAGGACTTTGATGGATAAAATGTGAGGAGACATAATATCACACCACACTGAAAGTAATATTCTTTGTGTTGGGTGGATGAAATAATATATCTAGCTGAGACAACAAACCACATTGTAAATATTATATTTCTAGTATTTACTAAGTACGTAGATATTATTTGAGGACGGGCTCGTACTTATTTATCCGAAAAACCTATGACCTTGTCAATATTTTACTATATCTAACAATGTATACAGGGTTACACAGAACAGTAATACTAAGCGGAAATGAGGTCTCTGTATTCATCATTATGAACAACTTTTACTTTACGACTAACAAAAAAAAATCTGGAAAAAAATCCGCTGTTTCATAGAAAAATGTCAGTCACATTAATCGAAATCAATGAAACTACTGATATTTACGAGATTTTAGCATTAGTCCCGTAGTAAAAGTTGATCATAGTGATTAGTACAATTACTTCATTTCGACTTGGTGCCACCGTTTCGTGAATCCAGCGTACATAAGTGCCTCGAGAATATTAGTAAATAAAACTGCCTATTCTCCCAAGGAAACTGACGACATTTTATGGTAAAGTGTTACCTACATTAATTTAGCATGCATAGACGTAGAACAATAGCCTATTAAGGTCTTGGCTAACGATACTACCGTCTTATCAAAAATGAATGAGCCAACTTCAATAAACGAGCTGCTTCCACGACGCCATTCTCGTCATCATTTACCTTTGGAAATACAAACTACATAGTACCAGTCAATTTCAACTCTATGGTAGGTACACTAATGACTATTTTATTAAGTGTTTTTTGATAGCACCTTACTTCTATGCTAGTTCTTATTACCCTTGCGGCTCGACATGACGTGCCATGCTAGTTCATACTTAATTTTTGATCATAATATATGTTGGAAACACCACGAGAAACACTAATAAAAAATAAACGCTTTTTAATACTCTTTGCAAATTTCTTACTCTACCAATGTCACTCGGCCTCTTTACTTGCTAACTCTGTATTTTTTCGTTTTAGTGTCTATGATCACAATATAGTTTAGATTTGTAAAAAGTCTGCCAAAAACTGAAGGGGGCGAGTTAAACACGTATTGTATACGTATTGTATTGCATAATTTAATTTATTTAAAAAATCGTTTTTTAATTTAATTTAATTAATAATTAATTTACAAACATGTAACATGTAATCCAATGTAATCAACTGACCTGTAGCTTTGCTACGAATAAATATTTCATTTCATTTCATTTCTGACATATTCTTTCTAGTTCTACAAAAGCACACTTCAATATTGAGCAGCACACAACTGCAAACGAGATGACCAAATGTCATCAAATGGACGACCAAGGTGTGCTAAAGTGGTAACTGTAGGTATAACACTTCCATATATTTTTTCTGTGTTTCGAGTAGTGATCAAATGAATTTTACTAATTGACAGAGCGAAGCGAAAGTTTCCAGAGTATACAAGAACAGATCAGCGTTTTTGTGTTTGTTTGTTTATATATTTGTCCGATGATAACTAATGCATACCGACAATCTGATCGACGATTTTGTAAGCAAATACAATATTGAAAATTTAATATGAATAGAATCGCTCAAGTCGTTGTGAAGATACAGGTGTACATTACAGTTGGGGCGAAATCTATGGTTAAAATAATATTTTTTTTTAAAGATGTTAACAAAGAAATGTCATCTTATGTCAATGTCAAAGTGAGAGTTCGGATGTAGTAAACAGTTTTAAAAAATAAGTGATACGACAAGATTATCGCCAAGTCAAAATTAAAAACTGAACCTCATTCTTCTAAGATATTTGAAATTGTGTAAATATGTGAAATTATTCAAACATACTTACTACAATACTGCAAAAGTATTAAATGTTACCAAAAACTTGGTTTTTAAGTCGGCATACTTAATATATTGTAAAAAAAAAACTACTATTACCTTATTGGTTATTTTTGTTATATTAACTTGTTTCTTTACATCTTTGCTATTTTATGATTAGGTACTTTTACATACCAACAAATCAAAAGTAATGTCAGTTTCACCAAGACACCTTTGCTTCGCTGTTTTTTTTTACAAAATCAGAAATTAATATCGCGTCGACGTCTTCACTTTACTCTCACTTCGCTTTACCATAAATAACTGGCCAAGTGCGAGTCGGACTCGCGCACGAAGGGTTCCGTACCATTTTCTATAAAAAACGGCAAAAAAACACGTTTTTGATGAGAACCCCCCTTAAATATTAATTTTATTTTAATATAATTATTTATTTTTAAATTCAATATATAATTAAATATTCTCTGAATATTTCAAGCGTCTAACTGTTGCCGTTATCAATATCGAGCAAAAACGACAAAAAAAAAACATGTTTGTTGTATGGTAGCCCCCTTAAATATTTATTTTATTTTTTGTTCGTATTTCTTGTTATAACGGCAACGGAAATAAATCATCTGTGAAAATTTCAACTGTGTGACTGTCACGGTTCATGAGATACAGCCTGGTGACAGACGGACGGACAGCGGAGCCTTAGTAATAGGGTCCCGTTTTACCCTTTGGGTACGGAACCCTAAAAAACGAAGTAATAAAATAGAAAAGGCTACGTAGCGTGAACACCGCGATGATAAAAATAAGAAAGATTAGCACATGTTTCTTTTTCGCCAACAGAAAAGATTAGGCCATACCTTTCTACCATAAAAAATGTTTACGTATCACATACGAGTTCTATCGAACCGTTTCGTAAATTTAGCGTAGGGCATGGCCGCAGTAGGGGAATCAATAAATTTAAACCAGATTGCTCGCCCGGCTGTATCTTACCTACATAAATCTAAGAAAGTAGAAATCGAAAAGGAACCAATATGTAGACGTTTTATTGAAATAAATGCAAATCAAGTGCCTCTGAGAATGTATGGGTGCTATACAGGTTTATTTTAGATAACATCTAATTCAATGTAGCAGAGTAAAATATGCTGTGCTTGTTCGTATTTATTCCCATGGTTTATGATCGCAATAAATAGGTAGTATAAAAATGCAACTGAATGACAAAATAAGCAAGTCACTTGCCTGATGATAAGTGTCACGCTTGCCCATAGCAGCCCAGTAATTATTTTGAATTTAGAACTTTAACAGTTCAAAGCCCTGCGCGGTAATGCACTGCCTTTGTCACCATGAGATATAAAATTTCTCTATACTGGTAATTTTCGGGAAATTACGTGACATCTTCTCGTCCAAAATACCACAGTGCCTAAAGAAAGGGTCTTTAACCAGTGTGTGTTGCCAGTGATGACATATGATACTGAGACGTGGTCCTTAACTGCTGGCCTTATGGAAAAACTAAGAGTCACGCAGCGGGAAATGCAGAGAGCTATGCTGCGAGTTTCTTTGCGCTATAGAATCCGGAACGTTCGATGAAGTGCCAGAGTCACCGACACAGCTATTAAAATTTGCAAGTTGAAGTGGCAATGGGTATGCCACATCGCTCGAAGACCAATATCCGATGGGGAAGAAGGTTCTTGAGTGGAGACCACGAACCGGAAGACGCAGCGTAGGTATAAACCTCCCACTAGATGGACCGACGACATCGTCAGTCGCGGGCACCTAGTGTATGCAGATGGCAGGCTGTCGTTCAGTGTGGAGTTCTAAGGGGGAGGCCTATGTTCAGCAGTGGACATATTCTGGCTGATGATACTGGTAGTTTTAATCTCCCAGTAATTTTACCGGACCCATTCTCCTTCAATCAGAAACAGTAATGCGGCTGAATAACTGTCAACGATGTAAAATTCCCCGGCAGACTCGGCCGAAAAATATTTTGTACATTCCCAAAAACTAAATAACGAAACAACCACTCAAAATGTAATTACCATCAAATTATTATTTCCACAGTCCTTTTATCATGCTATGGTAACACCTAAGTACGACTCTTTAAACGGTTGTTAAAAAAAGGGTTGTTTAAAAATTAACACGAGTTGGAAACTTTAAACAAAATTAAATATCAATTTGTGAGATTAGAGAGGAGTTCCATCGCGGAGAGAGTGACAGAAACATTTTGTCACGTTTTGGTTAGGTAATCGGATTACAGGGACTAAACCTCATGTAGTCTGGACTCATTTGTAAGAAGGACTTAATGTAAGAGAAGAAGATGTAAAAGGTAATCACGGAGAATTTTGGTGCCAACGTGAAAAGTACATGTCGCCTCATTGTGTAATGGTTGATTATTGTTTGTAAACTTGCTCGTGTGTAGGCATTGAATTAAAACTTTTCAAGTTTCCAAAACATCGTAGAAGCCTCTTGTAAAGTCTCGCCACTTATCTAGGGCATGACTTGGACTTGACCGTGACTTACTTTGCTTGGATTCTGCTGGATTATGACTTTTTTGCCGATATTCAATAAAACTCGAAAACCTTTCGATCAAGACGTTCAATGGCAAAATTCTCCGAACAGGTTTTTTTTTCATATTTCAGTGGATGTAGTACGAATATTTACGTGCTTATTTCGTATGAATACAAATTTCAATTTCGAAATGTGTATAGAATTTGATACGCATTTTAATATTCGTACTTCGCCCACAAAGAAAAGGGTCTTTAACAAGTTTGTGTTGCTAGTGATGCCAATTATGGTACAGAGACTGTCGTGGCTCTTACTTAACTGCTGGAAAGACTCAGCCACACAGCGGGCAATGAAGAGAGCTATGCTCGGAGTTTCTTTGCGTAATAAAATCCGGAATGAAGATATTCGCCGAAGAACCAGTGTCACTGACATAGCTCAGATTCGCAAATTAAAGTGGCAATGGATATCTAGTATAATTAAATAGGCCACATCGCTCGAAGAACCGTTAAAAGATGGGGAAGAAAGGTTCTTAAGTGGAGTCAACGAACCGGAAAATTTAGCCTATAGGTAGGCCTCCCACTTGATGGACCGACATCGTGGGAGTCGCGGGCATCCAGTGGATGCAGATGGCAGGCTGACGTTCAGTGTAGAGTTTGCAGAGGGAGGCCTATGTTCAACAGTAGTCGTCTTCTAGCAGATGATGATAATGAATTCGCCAACAGATTAAAAGTTTCAGTATTGGGTAAGTTTTTACGTGCGTCACTTCTGTTTCCTAAAGGAAACAGAGATAAATATCTGCTGAAGTGGAACACCTATTTTTGAATGGGAACCAGGGAGATATTTGATATTAGATCGAGTCAAACGCGGCAGCCAAGTAAAACAGGAAAACGTAAGAATCGCATAGGAGAAATCTTAATATTACAACTTGATCTTTTCCATTACGTGTCTAGTTTTTTGTAGTTTAGTTATGTAATTATTATACCTAATCATTTAATATTTTAGAAGAGATTCCTTCTAGATATAAGGCCGCCAGTTTTACACTAGTTTTAAACCTGTTTCTGTCATTTGTATGTCATTTATTGTGTAAATAATAAAGAGTTTTATGTCTATTCAACTTAGGCATTTTTCTTGCGCACTTAAAAAACATACCTAATACTTACTAAAAGTCATGTTTTTCATTAGAAGTATTATTTATATCACTGTGCTCGTTGGGACGAATAAAAAGCTTAAGTAATTTGGGTTTCTTTCTTGCTATATGAGTCATTTTGCAAAACTTAACGGAATAAGCCATGAGAAAATATTTTTATCAGCGCATACAATTACTGAACTCACATAAACTATAAATGTAGTATGATTTCTTGAATAAACAACTCGCTTAAACTTTTCTACGTGAACCTAACCTACCTAAATTAAACTTATGCTAACGAGACCGTCAAATATTATTGCAGGCAGATTGCTTTGTTTGCCTTTGTCTATTACTATGATGTTTGACGATATGAAAATATGTGACACTACAAAATGCGCAAGACGATCGACGTCAAAATTCAATCAAAAGGAAAGAAAAAAGATTCATTATGATTTTTCCTCGTAATTTCATCTTACCCTTTCTAAAAATAATTTAATGATTAAAATATTTCAAAAAAAAATTGAAGGCCTATGCCTTCTTTTTTTTACGGGATAGTTAATAGTGATTCCATCTGTCCCAGCGTGTGTCATTAGTGATGATGAAGGGACGTTGCTTTTCAATTTTTACGACGTACCTAATTACGAAAGTCACGAGTGTTGAGTTTGAGCAAAGTACTTGATTTTTCTTGGATACGTACCAAACGTTTTGATTCTACTTTTCTAATCTGTACGGCCAAGTATTGAAACAACCTGCAGGCTTTCTTTTTTTTCTGAGAGATATAATCTGGCCTTTTCAAGGTCAGAGTGAATAGGTATCTTCTAAGTCTGCAAGCTTCATCTTCGAGCACATCGTCGCTTACCAACAGGCGAGTTGGTGGTCAAAGGCGGACTTATACGCGATAAAAAAAAACAGGTGCAAATTGATGTAACGTACACTGCGGAAACTAGTCATGCCGTCACCGCGACTGGCTACAAGCATTTTGTTACACATAATCGGATTATGTGAGCGAGTGTCGTGTACGGGCGGCGCGGGCGTATGCGAGACAACCACTCGCATATAAATACAAGACTCGACCCTTACGTCGGATTTAAACATTACCCTACTGGATGCACCGTATAATCAGCTTTGAAAACTAGAGCTTTCAAAGTCGCATCAAAAAGTTAAATATATTTTATGCATTTGAATCCCGCACGAAATATTCCGATGGTGAAATAACTTCTAACGCGTATTCGGCGTACGTACTCCCTCGAGTTATTCTATGCGTAAAAATAGGTGCACGTTGGTGAGGCCGAACTCGCAGACTTCCATTACACGGGTGGGTTGGCTCGCGCTCAGGTTCGTCGAGTAAAGCCCTTCCATAGCCCTCCAAGATTACGCCGACGGTTTCTCGGCAATTACCGCGCGCGTTCGATCGCTGCAAAATCTAACTAGACTAAGATATAACTATAATAGAAATTACATCAAAATTGTGCAAATAAACACTAAAATACACCACATATAGCAATAGTGAGAGTAATCGTGCACTTATCGTAATCATGCATAGCGTGACATCGACCGTTAGACGCAGAACTACGGTAACTAGTAAGCTGAATCGGATGGTCGCAAGCGGCTACGCTACGTGTGAGATGTGCTTCCGGTGGTTCCCGGGAAAGATCTATTTATGCGTTATGTCCCGCACTGTTGCTGTTCGTGTCAGAAGCTGTGTCAACAGGGCATGGGCGGTACAATCGACTAAATATTTCTCTCCGGAATCACGACGGGCAGTAAAATGGAGTGCCTCACTTACCAAACTTCAGAAGATGGCAACTAAGGTGCTCCACCACAATTACCGCTTGCGTAACCCTGGGAAAAATATTTTTCTCCGTGAATCTAACGTGTAATTAATTCTTATAACAGGTGGTTGATCTTATAATTAGGGGTTCATCGATATACTCCGTGGCGGCTCTGGGTGTGATTGCTTAACCTAGCATGCTGATTTATGTTCTGTGAGGAACCAAATTGGGTTGATTTTACACTAATAAAGTGGTTTTTCGGTGTCTGCTGTTGTACAACAAAATTGGACATATCTACGTAATGTACAAAGTCGAAAGAAAAATTCTAGAGCCGCTAATTGGCGCTATTAGGTACACAAATCTAGAATAACTAAAACACAAATTGCTATATTTTATAGGTAAATACACGTTCTACCACACAGTTATAGCAATAAATAACTAATACTCGATGTGACTGTTAATTTAAGATAAAATACTCAGAACAGTGAAGACATATAGAGCAGAAGAACAGGCTACACTAACAAGAAATAAGAAGTAAATAATTACGTATTGTTTCTATTGTCATATTAGCTTATTACCCTGAGAGTTATATTATTAGTTGTGTAGTTTATATCCTGGAAAAGATCATGTTTATTAATAGAAATTATTAATGACAGAAGAAACTTAATACTAAAACACAGATTCAATTTCAAAAGCCCATGGTTTATCTTTTCGTTTAGAACATATGATTTTCTTTTTAGTTTATTTATTTCAGTTTTTTAAATACGTAAGAAATTAAAACTTTTAGGAACGCGAGAAGTGTATACTTTAGACATACGATACAAAGTAAAGACGAGAGAGCTTCTCCGAAAAGTTATTCGAAACTAATAGGGAAATCGGTCGTAATCAGACGAATTACGTAACAGATAATGTGCTCTAGATTCATTTAACGTAAATACTCAGATAAGGCAATGACAATATGTAAACAGAATTTATGGCTATTTGATAACCTTGATGTAGTTGTTCCAACGTAGTTTAAGTCACTTTGTTTACTGCGTTTTTAATTGACATAATATGGAACTTACTGAATCACAGGAATTACGTGTTTCCTGAATATTTCTAAAGATCAAGAATTGGTTTGCAACTTTAAAATTGTTTTTTGAGTTTTTATTTTATGATTGATATTTTTTTAAATAAAAACTTCTTTAGCCGCCTTAAGCGATTTTTGGTAGTAGGGGCAAAACTTATGGGTTCACGTCACCGACATGCAATGTTTACATATGACAGTTATTGTTTTAAGTTTCCAGTTCTGTCGGCAGTCCCGGGACTAACAAATTTTTTTAAATTGAAATTTTAGCAATTTTAGAAAATTGCTGGTGACACAACATTATTTATAACTAGCTGCGCCCTGCGGATTCAGCCGCGTGGATTCCTTTTTTTTTTCTTCAGAAACCGTACATTTTTCACTCCGGCCCTTCAACTATCTCTATAAAAAAAATCACATCGACCCGCTGCTCTGTTGCTACGCGAAAGAGGAACAAACAGACAGATTCTCACATTTATGATAATATTAGTGTGACGATGAAAGATTTAGATATTAATGCGCCATGCACCACACCTAATATTGTTAGGTAGGTAGGTACTACAGAAAGTCGCAAGCGTAGTACCTAACGCTAATGATCTGTGGATTAAGCGCAGCCAAATCAAATGGTCCACATCACAGAAAGCGATCAGGTATCCAAACAAAGTAGATGTACTAGAAAAGCACATTGTAAAGCCAACAAACAAGCATTGTAGAGCCGGGTGCGGTGTCCGGCGGCGGAGGTCGCCCGCTCATTGAGCGCTCGCCAATTGAGATAATGGCCTCAAATGCAGATGATTACTGACCCATTCATTGGAAACTAGCCGTTAGCTAAGCTTGCCATAGTTACGATTTATACCATTACACCATACACACATCACAACACATCATCACTCATCAGCCAGTGAACAACCACTACTGAACAAAGGCCACCCTCTTAGAGAGTAGTGTCGCCAGAATCCCCACGCTTGGCAGGCGGTTTGGGGATCGCAGTACGCTCACCGTGTACTAATAGGACGCTGCTGCCCATCCTCCAGTAGTTCCTAGTCGCAGTTTTATGACACCCGGATATACCATACGCATGTCCTATTAAATTGACTTAACGCTAATCACGTGCGCCCTACCGACCCATGTTTACTTGAATTTTGAACATCGTACACGGACAGTGCTACAAATTCACGAGCTATTCAACTTCATATGCTGCAACGTTCGAGCTGAAGCGGAAATAGAAATGGAATATTATTGGAACGTTTCAAAGTTAGTAATAGTAATGATTTTGCACGGCGCGATGCATTACAACTCGCGGTTTACCGACGCTTCGTAACGAATTGAGTATTGTTATTTGAATTGTTTTTGCACTAACGATCGTTTTACAGGCTAATTAGAACGATCGGTGACAATGGCAATGTTATAACTGAGTTGTAAGTGATCTTGTTGTTGATTAGATATTATAATTTTATTACTATAGGATAAAATTATATGTACCTAACCATTAGGAGAAACGCGTGGCGGATGATTTACGCTGTTAGCTTCTCCCTGCCGGAGATTTACGATGTCACACATATCGTAGGTACAGCTATTTTCGAATCAGTTCGACTATACTCACTTTAAATATAGCTAAATAATATTTCAACTATGCGTCTCGCCTTGAAATTAAATATTGTTCTAGTTTGCGTTACTCTGATGGCAGTTCTAACGTTTGAAGTTAACGTATTATTATGTAACTAATAAAAAAGTCAGTCTGAGAACTAACAGAAAAAGTTATTTTATACTTTCAATATTGGCTACGGTAATTATATACAAGGCATTGATAATTAAATTGATAAGAATTTTTTCGAAAAAAAAGTCGATCCCATTTCTATTTGGTCATAGATAACTTTCTATTTCACATTATAGATTGTATTACCTACCTAACGAACAGGTCGAAATCTATACCTATTAAGCCCCAGTGCATTCCTCTAGAAATCCCGGGGTCGTCAGCCAAGTATCAAGACAGGCCACCGAAGAAATTTTTGTGGTTTAATCTCGCGCACGGTACCCTAACGCAGCCGGGTATCTTGTGATGATTCCCACTCAACAAAAAAAAAATATGTCTTGTATTAGACCGAAGACCGTTGCCTCAACTTTGGTTATTCGAATTAAATAAAAAAACGGCGATGACTTATGTCTTCGCGTGAAATTTTAAAATAGTCCGATCGAATTTACAGGAAACCTCAATCATAGGCAGCTCTAATAAAATCAAAACCAATAAAATAGACGGATTGGCACGAAACACCGCAGTTAGAAATGTCAGCGAAGAGTGAATGGACTCAAGTTTTTGTTTATTTATTTCTGCAAACGTCCGCATGCATGTGCCAACAAAGCAAAGAGATCAGAAAATACTCAAAACAATGAAGTCATTAATTGTTGCTATTTGCAGCAAATAATGCCACTTCTACGAATAGTTACGGACGCGTGTTGAGACTTTTTATGTAGCGTTTGATTACGTTGTGGGCAATAAACGTACGCCGCTTAAAACTCGGCTGCTTTAAGACATATTCCAAATATTTTCATTTACAAATTAATAAAAATATCTGTTCTAGTATTACTCGTGCATTAGCGCAGTTGACGATTGACGTTTTTATGAAGCGACGACAAAATTCATTTGCTAGTTTTCAACATCGCACCGTAGTTCATTCAACTTTCAAAATTGAAATGAAATCAATCAGTTTTCATTTTGGATCTAAACCGCGTACGTTTTATGCGCGTAGTTAAATGTATTTTTGTAGATGAAATTTGGAATTCGATGAACAACTTTAGCTATTTCCAATCTGTTATTTCCGATTGGTTTAAGTGGTGATAAATGGGTACGAGGCCTGGGGCCTTGCGGCTACCTGTTTTAAGGGATTCTGTTTAGGTAATACGAAAAGTTGCGCGACCGCAAACCGTTCGGGTGATTTTCCGCACTGCGCTGTTTCAGCGCTATTTCGAGCCCGAGTTAAAAGGCATCCGTAAGTCCCCAGGTATCCGTCGTTTGTGAGGGTAGTTTTTAGTACATATAAAACTACTTAATGCTGATCTTCCGGTCATTGTAATATTTTTCGCACATTTTTAACATAATATGAAGATATAAAACACTCAGTGAAAACTTAAAAGATTCGACATTATTATAAAAACTTTTTTTAATAGGGCAAGACAGTGTATTAACTGAACAAAATACAAGCTAACCCTAACACTACAAAAGCAACACTGATTCATTGCATTTAAATTTTGAAAAACAGTTAGACTGTCCATAGACCTTTGAAGGTCTAAAGACAATCCAAATGCTCAAGCCTACTATCGGTTGGCAGCGTACCCAGCATGTTGGTGGCATTACTACGCTGAATGGCAATGCTTATGCGATGATAACTAACTTATTTTATAAGGTGAGCTTCTAGTCCTCAAGGGCTTAATGTCTCGACCACAAACGCCTCAAATATGTAACCACTGCCAAGGTTAGCATATTTGCGCTGCTGGTGCTGTTCTGCCGAATTAGCAAAAAAAAAAACTAAATACCTGACTACAAAATGTAGCCCAATTACTAAGTCACTCTGGGCATGAAGACAAATCAAACGACACCTCACATATCAAAATCGTTCAAGCCGTTTAGATTATTAGCTTATATATCATGTTCCCACTGCTGGGACGCAGGCCTTCTCTCAGAGAGAGATAGGATGTGCCCTAATCCACATGCTAGCCCAGTGCATGTTGGTGATTGTCATGTCTACGAACTTCTGAAGTTCTTGGACATACCGGTTTCTTCGCCGTTTTTGAGCGATGGTATTAAAACTGCCCTAAATTTAATTTAGGTACTAAATAAGTGATCAGTGCAGTGTCGAGGATGAAACCAGGTACCGTCAGATTGTAAAGCGCACATGCTACCGCTCGGTCACCATCGCTCATAGAAGGTAATATACAAACATAAAAAAATACAAACATACATACATATGCCCGAAAAATATTACCTTTCTTCTTGAGCAGTCGGGTAATAACTTTGCAGATTAATATTTTCTTTTTAAGGAGAAGTAAAAACTATATTTTTTTTCAAGTAATTTCCTTCGTCACCAAAATAGGAAAAATTATCACGAAAATTCGTTTAAAATATTTATATATATAAATATCGAAGTGTGTATGTTCCCTATGGACTTCAAAACGGAAGGACTGATTTTGATGGGACTTTCACTGGCAGATATCTGATCTTATAAAAAAAAACATAGGTTACTTTTATCAAGGGTATCCACGCGGGTGAAACCACGGGGTGCAGCTAGTTTATTATATTATTTTAAGTTTTATTTTTATTTTTGCAATATCATCAATGATTTTTAACATTAAAAAATATTGAAAAGGTGCGAAAGAAATAAACTATGATAAGAAGCGTGCTCTCAACGTTGTGTAGCCGTCGATAATATGGCTTTTGAAGACTACAAGGTGTTGTATAAGTTCAATGACGCGACTATGAGTAGGTATCGATTTCTAAGTGGATTAGTGCAGCGGGCTATCGCAGAGCATCCGCGCAGTGCGTGTGCGCAAAGGTCGCATGTGCAATCATTCGCTAGCGTAACTAACCACAGTCACTCATCACCCGAGGCGGACGACGCAAATAAAATCTCAGATTGAAGATTGACCGTTTATTTGCCTATCTGTCGCTATTATCTGCCCGAAACCAGACCGCCATAGCTACGACTTGCTTTTACAATGAAGATTTATAGAGTCCGTAAAGAAAGCCTAACCAAGATAATATTGGGAAAGGTCATGCGTGAACCGCTAAAATTCAGCAGGAATAAACCGTCTATTTTTGTTTAGTTCAACTAAGCTTGAAAAGTCCTTGTCCAAGCCACAAGTCAACCTCTAAAAACCAAGCTATGAAAAGTGAATTTCTGGTAGAGCAGCAAAGCTCTAATTAAACGAACACTAAGGGGTCTCAGAGAACCGTAGCAGCGTCTACCGACAGCCGTAAAACTCGCATCGTACAATAGTAACGTTATTTAATCCCACACTTAGTGTAAACCCACTCAAGTGCAGAACAACCCTTTGCCTAAACTAATATTTGCATTTCCGTGTAAATAGCGAACACTTCGCCCCGACGCGTAGGTGCCGTGCGCTACTAATACTTGTGTCGTGCGAACGTCTTAGGTCGCGAGAAGCCATAATCAGAAGTCAACAAGGTCTGTAAGCACATATATACGTACGCACATGTGCATTGGTGCTTGTATTGGGATCTGTCGGGAAATGCTTCATGTTTTAAGCACAGTTATAATATTATTAACGGGATATTTACCATGATAAGGTTATGGATGGAGCTCCCGGTATCTATAACTTTATCACGGTAAATATCCATTTAATAATCTTATAAGTGCAGTCATGGTCATCAGTCTACTTTTTTCAAATTAACAAAGTTTTAAATTTTGACATGTATTTATTATCTACACTAATATTATAAAGAGGAAACATTTCTACACTAATATTATAAAGAGGAAACATTTGTACCTATTTTTGTATGTTTGTATGTTTGTAATGAATAGGCTCCGAAACTACTGAATACGATTTGAAAAATTCTTTCACTGTTGGGAAGCTACACTATCCCCGGGTGACATAGGCTATATTATATTTTGTAGCGAGGCCGAAGGCCGAGCTTACACTCGTGCGAAGCCGGGGCGGACGGCTAGTTATGAATAAAGTTATCATTATAATGAACAACAGTCATAGTTTAAAATAATGCTTTACGGTTACAGTATACACATAAAAAAAATTATTTGAATACAAGAAGAATATGACAATAATAATATATAATAATCATTATTATATTACATGATCATTGACATAAAGTCTTCATAAATGCTTTCCATGCAATAGTTGCCTGGAAGAGATCGCTTTTAGCGATAAGGCCACCACTGTTGGCTCTAGCTCGTAAGTGTTTTTATTTTTTTTATTCTGTAGTACACAAAAATAAACAGTTTCTATCTATGTATAAAAGTAGACTATACGTAAATCAGAAACTGCGGTGGAATTGTGTTGTGAGAGTCACACAGACTTGTCACGCATACGAATATGTTCCATAACTTTGACATCATGCTGCTGTCAAATAATTCTGTTGAAGCTAAGACACTACGTCCACCAGTAGCACTAACAATCCAATGAATCGTAATCACGATGACGGTTATCGGAATAAGACCAATAATACCCCATTATTTCAAGACTCTCCAAATGTCCATAAAACTGTCAAAGCAAAGGGCGATGAGCACAATGATCAAGGTGCAGACAACGACAACAAATCAGAGCGAAGCAACACAACATTTCTCAGCGAAATAACAAGAACACTCTAAGCTCAACGCTAGGCAGATTCCAACGTCTAAGTTCAATGAAAGATTTATTGACAAGAGATTCTATTACTAGCAGCATTATTCAACTATATATTTTGACGGCACAAAACAAACGCAGAGCTAAATTAGCAACAAACAAACGACGCTAATAGTTTTACGAGTTCTATGTTAAATCACGTCAAATACTGAGAGTGTGGAAACTTGTTTATTTCCATGAATTTCGGACTTATCTCCACACGGGGAGGGTACTTGGCGATCTTCCAAGCACTTTCTCTCATTGCTATTGCACAAATCGTGGTAACGTAACATTCCTGCAGTTTTTCATAATCAAACATTACTATCTGAATACTCACGCTTTGGCAAAAATAGTGCAGATAGATTTGAGTGTGTGTATTTTTGCTACGGTGAGTGCATTGATCGCATATTGTCAGACAGTTCGAGTTCTCGTAATGGACTGCGGTAGTTCAAGAAGGTTTATAATTGTTTACGTTTAACATGCAAACGTTAGTTGCGTGGCTCACAACTTTAATTTTATCAGGTAGGTTACCACAATCTCAAAAGCATTCTTATCCTTAAATTGACTTTTGTCTTGCTCTCTCATTAACCGAGAGACCGAGATAAAATTCAATATAAGGTTATTACAAGAATGTTTTTGAGATTATGTTAACACACCTGGTTAGATATCAGTTGATTATCTTTTTGGCATTTTTCATTTTAAATAGCTTACACAAGTAACTGTTGTTTGCACAGAACTTAGTGAAATTTGAAAGTTATTTTAGCGATATCTTAGCGTAAAATGAGAAAAAATTCGAGGTGAGTAGCGTCTGGCGGGCATCCATTAGGTGCCCGCGTTCTCGAACACTGTGGAGCTATAGACTGCCATTAATTGCGTAGAATGTGCTCACGGACGAAGTGACAACCTCAGCCTCACCTTTAGGTTTCAGGACACGTGAAAGTGGTAGAGCTTCAGATTTCTAACGTGACTTATTTTGAGATATTTTGCAGATAGTAGAGCAACACCCCTCTCTATGAGGGAGGCCTTGTCCAACAGTGGACGTTAATTGGCTGATGATGTGTGTGTGTGTGCGTGTGTGTGTGTGTGTGTGAAGTAAGTAGAGTAGGTACTAGAGTGTTTTTTGTAAAAAAAAACTTTTTTGTAAACATATCATCATCATTACGTTTTTAAATTATAAGATTTTCACTCTGCATCGAAGTATCTCTACTAGACATCAGAAACACATCGAGTGCATCTAAACACCGTCAACAATTATTATATACTAGCCGTTAGGATTCCTCATCGGCAACTTTTTAGGGTTTTCGTGATCATTATCCATAATAAGATAGAATATAACGACGTTGTTTATGAAAACCGCGTAAAAAAACGCGGTTAAAAGTCTGTTTAAACCCGGTTTTCTGTGAGTAAAACTTACTTCCCCGTTTCTAACTTTAAAAACTGATCAACCTTTCATACGTACTTTCACTCCCCTATTAAACCTCTTACCCTATTTAACCGTTAAACTCATTAAAAAAAACGATGATGCAGCTAACTTAAACTTTTAAACAGAAGTCTAAGTATCAACTTCCACTTTTCTATCTTCAAAATGATAAACTTCAAAATAAACTTTAATCCCTTAGCACGGGCCGTGGAAAAATTGTCTTTCCACCGTTTTTATCCCGCTAGAAAGAGAAGAACGTATATTCTAGCTCTGTCGCGTCTACGCGTGGATAAAAACGGTGGAAAGAAAATTTTTCCACGGCCCGTGCTAGGCCTGCAGGGGATAAGTTTTCATAAATGTTTACTTAACTACTTAATAAAGTTGTTTTTTTTTTCAAATATTCAAACTTCTAGACTCTGCGGCTTATTTGTTCTTTGTCAGTCAGCTAGTCATAGTCATATTCATTTATTCAAGTAGGTACAGTTACATACACTTTAGAACGTCAGTTCACAATTTGGGCAAGAAAAGCTTAACAATTAAAAACATCAGCAAATGAATAAATTTAAGATTTTATTAAGTAGATAGTACATATTATGTTTGCCTGATCAATCACACTAATATTAGAAGTTAGCTACGCTGTTAAATGATGAATGAATGAATAAATTACTGTGTTCTATGAAATTCTTGGTGTTTCTTGTACTCAGATGCTGCAGTTTATCGTTAAATAAATTTGACTCGATTACAGGATAATTACCGACGCCCGCATCAAACTTAATAACAGTTTAATTAAATATGGCACGCGCGACACCCGACAGGTTATTAACTGATGACATTCAATTAAATATGTATGAATATTTGAATGTTCCATTTTGATTAATCGTAGATTTCCGCGGTGTTTCAGATAAGCTACAACATGGGGTTCTTCAAAAGGCGAGTTAAGGTCCTTAAAAGGTCGGCAACATATTTGTGATGCCCCTGGTGTTACTGGTTCCAATCCATAAGCGACGGTGAATGCTTACCATCAGGCAGCCCGCCTGTTTTTTCCCGCCTGGCATAATTTTTTGGTTCTGTTAAGGTCTTCCGGAAGTCGGGTATTAAACTTTTCATACAAACGTACTAGTTATTTTTTTCGAAAACTACTCATCCAATTATCATGAAGCTTTAAAATATTCAAATTACAAATATAAACTTTTTAAATGTTTTTTTTTTTTTTACTGAAGTATCTACCTTTTTCTAATGGGATTGAAAAAAAGGGATTTTGAAAATTTGTTTAACTTAAATATGCTTAAGAAGTTTCAATGAAATCGAATAATATCCGAAAAAATTAACAAGTAGGTAGGTATGTATCATAATCATCTTTCAGTTTAGTTGTATTTTATACCTTAACAGAAAAAAAAAAATTGTACTTATGTAGATAAATATCTGAACATAAAAAATATATAAAAATTACCCTATATCAGGGGCACCGTTAAAGCATTTTGTACATACGTCATATCCGATATCACTATCACACAGATACTATAACTGTGGTTAAATTATATACCATAGAAAATATCGTTTTCTCTATAAAATGAACGATTAACGGATTGAAGGTAACCACAGAAAAGAGAAGTAAATAGAACGGAAATGAGAAGGAAACTCTGTTGCCAGGTATTGTGACAGATATATGATTGAACATTCTTATTCATGTTAACGCGTCGAACTCCGCGTCACAGTTCCTAACACAGTTGCTATGGGTCTATATGTGTGCAAGTGGCTACAACAAATTTCTTACAAAAATACCTTGACAGCCGTTCTAATTAAAACATATTTTTTTTTCTGTGAGGATAACATTGCGGAGCGCATTAATCATCATTGGTTGTGATACTAAGCAATTGATGATAAAATTTAAAGTATTACTTTTTCTACAACGGTCAGAGAAATCAAGAAAATCAGAAGTATCAGACATAAACCTATCAAATACTCGTATCTTCGAACTTACAAAACAAGCGCCTATAATTATGTAGAGCTACAGAGCCGAGGTTAGCCCCATCATACCCACATTTGTATACAGAAATAGAATATAAGATGGTACGCAATAATCCCCTATAAAACGCCCGATAAGTGCCTACGCAAACCTAATATTTCGGCTAGTTTTACTGCTCCGCACTAAAAAGGAATGCGAGAGCTCAAAGAGACCGTCTTCCAGCGCCAAAACATAATCTGCATCTTTATTCCACCAATATTAAGTTGAGAAGTTAATATAATACCGCTCTGCTTTCTGTATTCGCGAAACTACAGCTAAATAAAGCGAGACATGGCATCTATTGTGTAACATGAATTCCCATGTTTCTGCCGCGGAATGATAATAAGGTTTACCCTCAGATATGTGAAGCCAGACAGACAAAACGTAGCTAGTACATGCGTTACGGGGGAAACTATGATCAGGCTATTACGAACGAGTGAGTGAAATAGAGCATTCCTGTTTTGGAATATGGTTAGATGTAAGAATGGGTAAAATAAGATATAGTATTTGAAAATGTAAGACTCAGCTCACCTCATTTTCTAAGATCTTTTAGAGCGCCTGGTTACTGCGACGCGTGACCAAAATGCTGACGTGTTTCTGGTTCAACACATAAGCATTTCCATTCAATGTGTTAATGCCGCCAGCATGCTGAGTACGCTATCAACTAATAGTGGGCTTGAGCATTTGGGTTGTCTTTAGACCTTCAACGGTCTAAATGGGCAACATAAAAAACGGACTTCATAAAAATGTTAGAACTGAACCAAATTGAAATTGGGACCACACGGGAAGCACCAGCTTTCAAATAAAATAGGAATCATCAAAATCGGTTCACCCAGTCGAAAGTTCTGAAGTAACAAACATAAAAAAACATTCGAATTGAGAACCTCCTCCTTTTTGGAATTCGGTTAAAAATAAAAAAGTACCGAGTTAGTTGTAACTCCATCGTAAAATTAGTGAATAATTTGTTTTTATAAATGCGATATTTTATGTAAGTGTGTGTGTGTGTGTGCTGCCTGAATGGGTGTTCTATGATAGTTAAGGGTGTCTTCAAGTCGTGAGTGAATCGGTTTCTTGCAGACTGCGATCTACAATGGAGCATGGAGCACACTTCCATGCTCCATCGTAGATCGCATCAAGCACACGCTCAGGCCAATTATTCAATATTAAATTTATAATTATGGAAAGTTTGAAATTGCATCGCGAAGCGTACGCGTGATTAGATTAAAATGAAGTACAAATTGATTAAAATTTTGATTGTTTTTATTTTAGATTCTCCAAAAGAGCGTAAAATTTTGGATTCTATTAAATCCAATGCGAAATACATGTGGCATATAAACAAACTTGTTTTTTGGGTTGTCCATATATGTATTTGGTAATCATAATACAATATGTTTTCAATTAGTAGTAGGCTGATTTTGATATTTATTTCTCCTGACAATATGTTAATATTATGTGCCTGACAAAAACCAAATTCCGTTAATTGGAATTTTATGTCCCAGTAAGTTCGTGGTTTCCACTCAAGGACCTTTCTTCCCCTTAGATTATCGATGTGGCCTACCCATTGTCACTTCAACTTGCAAATCTGAGCAGCTATGTCGTTGACTGTGGTAGTTCGGCGAATCTCCTCGTTTCGGATTTTATCGCACAAAGAAACACCGAGCATAGCATTCTCCATTGCCCGCTGTGCAACTCTGAGTTTTTCCAAAAAGTCAGTAGTTAAAGACCAAGTCTCAGTACCGTATGTCACTGGCAACACACACTAGTGCCTAAAGACCACTAAAGACCCTTGTCTTTAGGCATTGTGGTGTTTTTGACAAGAAGATGTCACGCAATTTCCCGAACGCTGCCCATCCGAGTTAGATTCTTCGAGTGACCTCTTTGCCTAAGTGGGACCTACCTACCTAATGCGGCAATATATTTATTGGTTTGTTTGTCCCTCTTTCACGCAATCAACGGAGCCATTTGCTTTCTTGCATAGTTGGAGGATCCGTGGGTAATACAGGTTTATTTATCCCGGAATAAATTAAAACGCGCGTGGTGGAGCTTGTTTCATATAAATATTGTGTTATATGAGGCCCAACAATATTATTTTCAATTAATTCTTATGGTAGGTAGATATTTTACTCAGCTCGTTGAATATCCATCAAACATGAAATATTAATTATGCAAATTTATTAGGTACTTATGTTTAGAATTGTTATTTATGTTTATCGCCCACACTATCTCTTAGAACACTGAACTTTGCACTAATTCAAGTTGATACTCCGACATTGACCTATTTGAAATACTCCGTCGTCTAAGCTACTTACCTAATGGAAATAAATTCTGAATGAATGACTTCGACTTGTCATGTAATTAGGTACTTTTAAGGGTTCCGTAGTACAATACTACAACGACCATTAGAAGTTCCTTCTGTCCATCGGTCTGTCTGTCTGTCCACCTGTCTAGCCGTCTGTCTGTCTGTCCTAATATTTTAGAACTTTCTAACTTCTATAGCCCTTACTTAAACTTATCTAACTTAGAACGTGACTACAATTTTATGGCACTTGATAAAATAACTTTCTATTACTTAATATAATTAAAAGAAAGTACTTTTACTTATGATAACTAATGGAATGTTTATTCCTTATTTAAGTACTACTTTGGCTACTTTGGCCTAAGCCTCATTAAACTTGTTGGACCAGTTATAAATAGTAATAGGTCTGGAAGTTTTCAAGTCGAGAGTGAATCTGTTTCTTCTAGGCAAGTTAAGCTCCATCGTAGACCAAAACATCGCTTAACATCAGGAGAGGTGGTGGTCAAACGCAAGACTGATTGATATATTTGTAATGGATTTATAAGCAAAATAGTCTTTTGCTTCCACTTAGTGTTTTTTTTTTAAATGTAGATCGCGTGTGCGGAATAGCCGCGAGCTTTAATCTCGCCAAAGCAGAAATTAAACAAGGAACTGAGTGAAAATATACCTAAAAAAATGTGGGATCGAGATAGTTGCGCAGTTTAGCCGCCCCTTAGAGTCACTTTGCAATATCTCTACAACATACATTCATATAAATATTCCATCTTTAGGATATTCTGCGATTGAAAGGAGGCTTTGAAGTTGGTTAACGTGTCATACTTACCTATTCACAGTTCTGAGATTTCCAGAAATAACGAAGCACTTTGAGTACAGATTAAATACCCATAATATGCTGCTTAACGTCGCGAGGGATATTAAAGGAACTAGTTTTGTCACTAAGTTCGTGATTAGTTAGTTATCAACTGTCGGCGTGGATAGACGTGATAATTGTCGACTCTTCCTCAGAAACATGCTTTACAAAGTAGGAACCTACTAAGCATACCAGGTTACTCAGAAAGGGTATGGTATGCCGAAAAGTGCTCATGGTATTCGTAATTATGAAGATGTTTCACAATAGGAATCAACCGTGAAATATCGAAAAATGGTAACTGTTTCGTAGAATATTATTATGAATTTGCATCTCAACTCAAAATATCATTCAAAGAGCACAAAATGGAATCCTAAATTAAGAAAATATCACAAACACCATGGTTTCTTAAAAACACAGAATTTCATGATATCCTACAAATTAAAACAATTGCAGAAGAAATAAAGCAACATTCAAAGACATTAAGGGAAGACATCCAAAAGAACAGGCAGACAGAATACTCAAAAAGACTTAAAATATTCAAGACAGGATATTCAAAATGACTAAAAAAATAAACATTTTTGATGACAATCGCAACCCATAATAAACACGACAGAAGAGAAGTCTCCAATGAAGACCTCTGCACGACACACCAACCTACTTCACCAAACCTGCTCAAAGTCCGGGGACTGATTGCAGGTAGCAACGAAACACAAAAAAATATATATATTCAAATCCGACAAAAATTAGTAAGCGCTAGAATATAATGATTCGTGTATTACTGGAGCTGGTTCAAAACAACTGAGCAATATCACAGTTTTTTTCGACTACCTAATTAAAAAGAATCACGTAAATCGATTCACATAAATAAATAAATAAAAAATATATAAAATAAATACCGATTCGAGTACATTCCAAAAGCCTGTTAAAAGGGAAATTTACAGTGTACGAAATTAAAGGGGGGAAAAACTCGATTTCAGTGGTGGTCCCAATAGCCGTGGATCTACGATTTTTCCGAGCAGCGGCAAAAATTTGGAATTGGCGCCCCGCTCCCTTAGCATTAGAGATTAATGATATGAAAAGTGGAATTTGGCGCCCCCTTAAGCTGCAAAAGTTGTTCATAATGATGATGATTTCGGTTTAGCATACCCTTTCAGAATAACTCTATACATACGCTCCCAAAAAATCGCTCCCAAAAACTGGTAATAGTAAAGGCTTAACATGAATACTACTATACTTCGGCTATGTATTTTTTAATGTTCGCAATGTAATGCATATAAAGTATCAGCGGACGCTAGAGGTCAACTAACGACCTGCCACAAATCTTTTGTGGTCCTGGAGCCGTACCGACGATTCAGTTTAGGTGATAGAGGAAAATAAATCACGCGAACGTGAACCTTTACGCGCCGAGATACAGTTCGCGGTCACGCAATTTTTCGCAATTGTGACAGTACGGCTCCTGCGCTGCGCTGCGCGCACGCTTGTACGCTTTACATTGCTGGTTTGCAACATTCTAAACCACTAAAACAATGTATAAGGCAAATGGTTATTGGTATTTGATTGTGATTAGATATTATAATAATATGTAGCGTTTTGGCTTCGGGAGCATTTCTCTTACATCCAGTACAGGATAGCTTTATTAAAGGAAAGAAACTACACGTTGACATTCACTTGTTAGATGTCAAATAATTTTCTCGCGAACTTTCTTTTGTCTCATAGCTTTACTGAAAACCGTTTAAAGTTCGTCCTTTAAATACCAAAATGTTCATCTTGATGAGTTAAAACAAGTCCCCCAGCCGCTAAAACAAATATTTGCTTTACAAAGTCAACTGTAATTTCTTTTCTTTGTTAATGGCACCCCAAAATTATGTTTGAAATCTAAAGAACCTAAACTAATTTAGTCTTGAATACTATTTCGCGATGTTTCTACAGTTGATTATTCTTTGATAGATACGACCAGATAACATTGAATAAGTATGATGTATAATTAAAATACTTTACAAAAAAAAATGCAAATGGTTTTACGAAAAAATATTTTCTTTAAATTTGAATGAGACCACCTTCGAGATATAAGCCATATTCAATAAAATACATTAAAATAAGTACACAATTGGCGATGATATTGCGTAACACACACACACAATCATGCAGGCACTCATTTTATTTTTAAGTTAATTTTTAGGTTTAAAATAAAGTACAATGTATTTTAACTTAGGATTAGTTAATATTAAGTATATTGTTCGAGCTATTTCTTACTTGATAAAAGCATTTCTTTTTATGTCATAGTTGGCAAACAAGCTGACGGGTCGCCTGATGGTGAGCAATCACCGACGCCTATGGATACCTGCAACACCAGGGGCATCACAAATACGTTGCCGACCCTTAAAGACTCTGTTAGCAGCCCTTTTGAAGAACCCTATATTATATTTACCCGGAAATGCCGCAAGAGAGCACATTCCACAAATTTCAAGTGCAATCTTTTTAGAGTTACTAATTTTGAAGTCGAGTTTATATCGAGAATTATTTATTATGTATTTCTCTTCTCTATCTCTACATTATAAAATAAAGTCGCTTTTCGCGTCTGCCTGTCTGTATATCCGCTAACTCCTCCAAAACCACGCAACGGATTTTGATGCGGTTTTCACCATCAGTACCTACCCAAGATAATTTATCACGGGAGGTTTATAATATATAATAAAATTTACACCCGTGCGAAGCTGGGGCGGTTCGCTAGTTTTGAAAAAAGAATCTCCACCTACTTGTCCACTGGTTGTCTGAAAAAGATCGCTCATAGTAATAAAAACGCCTTTTGCCTACTTTTTGCCTCTTGCCTTTTGTTTTGTCTACGTTTAATATAATTATTCTATGCTTTTCTGTGGTGTTAATTAAGAGTTACTGTATTGTATACCTACTTTGTACCTACTTGTGTATACGCAATGCGATACGAGTCACTGCCCTATTATTTTAATAATTACTCAAATAAACCGGCCAAGCGTGAGTCGGGCTCGTGCACTGAGGTTCCGTACCACCACAAAATACAAAAAGTAGTGCAAAAAGACAACATCACGCCCAGGCGGTCACCCATCCAAGTACCGACCGGGCCCGACGTTGCTTAACTTGGTAACAGACAGACAGAAATTTGTCATTGACTTGCACTTGGCCATTATTTGTTATTTTACTTTAGAGTGTGTGTTATAATCATGGCAAGTTTGACGCTTACATATAGTTATATCCATAATTACATTAGAGTAAATATAAAAATACTATTTAAAAAAGGTTTTGACTTTTTTTTTATTGAACCGCCGTAACATTACATATTCTGTGAAAGTTTAAACTGGCTACATGTTACGGTTCGAAAGATACAGACGTTAATATGTAGGACAGACGGACAGACTGACAGCGTAGGCTTAGTAATAAGGTTCCGTTTACGCCCTTTGGGTACGGAACCTTAAAAAGTGGTTTCGCAACTAGTCAAGGTATAAAACAAGACTCGTTATCTATAAAGTTCTGTGATTAATTTCTGACGCAAAATACGTAAAACATTATCGCAATCAAAATCAAAATGTTTGTGTCACTATCGCAACGTATCGTCAAAGTAAACATGAGGTAACAACCGTTTATACGCATTGCAACATTATGATTAAGGCCCTCTTTTCCTACTTTTAGCTATTATTTTTGTCATTCTAGGTTTAGTTTGTGTACTTCCATGGTTAGTAAAAAAATATGCAAATGGTGTTACAATAAATGTTTATGTTTTATTTAGGAAAACGTAAAGACCGAAACACGGTTAAGGTTATTTCGCTCGATAGAAAAAATATATGAAAGTAACACTGATTTGAGCTTACCTCCTTGTATTTTTAAAATTAATTCAAATACTTATTTACTAAATCATGTCTACGATATCTTAATATAAGATAATTTACCTAATTATGGAGAGAACCGTAAAGGTACATTTTGCATTACACCTATACTTTTCGAAATATATGAGAAAAACCTCAACGATAGAACTAGCTAATCGCACGACCGTGTGTATATGAGTTTTGCTCAACTAAATGCGACTTGCATACAATATACAAGGCCTTATGGTTACCTGTAGTAACAAGCGTTACTTAATAGTGGGAAAATCTCGCCTTAAGATCTAAAATTTTAATTTTACAGGCCCCAGATTAGGCATATCATGACTAACCGACATTTTCTTTAGCCAAAATAATTACCAATAAAAAAAATACCAACTATAAAATTAGTAAATACGAAATTTCGTTTACTTGGATGATATATTTTTTCCAGTTATTTCGATTTAAGAACCAAACGACTTATACAATTTTGATGAAATTTCTATGGGACCAATCTGAAAGTGTAGTATATACCCTTTACCAAATATTTTTTCGAGAACCGCCGGAGGATGGGCAGCAGCGTCCTATTAGTACACGGCGAACGTACTGCGATCCCCACGCCATCTGTCAAGCGTAGGGATTATGGCAACTCTCTAAGAGGGATGCCTTTGTTCAGCAGTGAAAGTTTACTGGCTGATGGTGCGTGTGATGTGTGGTTTATAAATACCGAAGATCTGAGGTAACATACAAAAATAATTATCAATAAAAAAAACCGACTTTATAAATAACGTCAGAGCTAGACCAAATTGAAATGGGACCACACAGAAAGCACCAGTTTTCAAAAAAAAAAAAAAGAATCATCAAAATCGGTGAACCCAGTCGAAAGTTCCGAGGTACCAAACAAAAAAATAAAAATAAAAACAGTCGAATTGAGAATCTCCTCCTTTATGAAAGTCGGTTAATAACGTAAGCTACGACTTCTTTGATAGGTCACACGAAAGTTGTTTAGCACGTTTTTTATGCCATGGGCGGCAACGAAGCTAACGGCCTATCACGGATAAGCTCCTCAAAAATCTGTAAAAAAAACTACTAACAGACCTTTTAAAGAACTCCATGTTTTAATTACTATGAAGTGCCATAGGATCAGCTTATTTCATATTTTGCATGTATCTACTTATTGGATAAATAAATAGTAATGTAAATTCTTCATACTCTTGCTAGACGAAGCTATAATTTACTCTACCGTTATACTATTTGTCCACGCGATCATTCTCAATGTCCAGCATATAACCAAAGAATACATACAGTAAAGTACAGAAGGTTCACTCCGCAAAAGCATTTAAATAAGTAGCGACTCTTACTACCACACAATAAAGTCCAATTCAGGACATGGGAGCGCTAACTACCTACTGCTATATTAACCTAGAAGTAGCCTCTCTGTCTTTCGCGAAAGTCTTGTCGCGTTATCTCTGTCTATCGCGCGGCAGCGGGCACCATAGACCTAATTTTTTTTTTGCTACTAATAATAAATCTATGGCGGGCACGGCAAGTCCGACCAGTCGACTACTTGTAGCTTCATACCTAAAGCGCAGAGTGCGCTAAGCCTGATATAATTTCCATTACTCCGAGAAAGACCATCTCACTGTCTACATAATTTTCTTCAAAATTAGTATATATGCAATTGTCATCCAAGTAAACGTATTTGATTTTAAAACCAAACTACTAAACTGATTTTAATGAAATTTATATGGGACCAACTCTGAAGTATGGCCTACCAAAAAAAAATACATCAAAATCAATTCATATTTGGCGGAAATCGGTGAACATACATAAAATAAAATAAAAACAGTGGAACATAGATTCTCCTCCTTTTTGAAGTCGGTCAAAAATAGGCCTAGTTTTTAGTTCACATTACAGCAGCGGCGTCAATTAGCATGTCGTTTGAAGACGCGTTGCTTTGTCGTCTCGCACGTTCTGTTTGGGAATAACATACGGATGTCGCTCGATAACGAGCGCTCAGCTTAAATTTTAGAGCTCATTATCGAACGCTGGAGGTGTTCTGAACAGAAAGCGAAGCATGAAGTCGTGCGCGCGACAAATGAGTAATGACAACATCGCAGCGTGTGTCGTCTCCGAACGATCCCAGATGTTTGTCTGGATGCGAGGATTGCACGAGTTATGCAAGCCACAGCGAAATATTCAGTAATAAGTATCTACATGCAAGAATTCCTGCTTTAATGCCTACTCGGGCTAATTAGAAATGTCGCAATATGTACTATCCTACGCCATCTTCTATAGGCGTAACTGTGGAAATGACTATGCTAATGTATTTAGACCCAACGCCCACTGCTTGTCGAGTCGGCGTCGCGGTATACAAAGCGGCCGTGAAAAAGTCAACTCTTCCCAGTTTACCGTAAGTTCAAAATTGTACCGCCGCGCTTTCGCGCCGCGACGCGTCTCGGCCACGCCTAGACTGTTTTCAACTCTAGTAATAAGGTAAGATGCAATTGAATCCAACATAAACAAGATACTTATAGAGTAAACTTTTCTACGACCACTTGGCTGTCTCGACTATCCAGTCGGAGTTTAGCTTAGAAAATACTATATTGGAGACATAATGAGAGAGAAAATAAAATGCAGATTAAATAATAACATCGCTTTATTATTTAATCTGCATTTTATTTTCTAGCTAAATCATTTGTTTAAAAGTAGAAAAGTACCAATGCATGTAGGTATGCTATGAAATTAAATAGCTAATAAAACGAAACTGATACGACAGTGTTATTGGAAGGCATATGGATTTCGTCTGATATATTAAGGTCAATCAGCATTTGAACGCTGAAATTAAGAAATAAACGCAGTCACGTAGGCGATTGCATGTACAACACAAGTCGGAACCATAAACCTTATCTAAACATCGCGAGAACAGATAAAACTCGTCTAAATCGCCGGATTATTTACCATAAAAATAGTTTTCTACCACCAAAAACTCATCTTAAGGCTCAATTTGGGCAGCGTTTAGTCCATACAAACTTATTCTCCTGTTTCCTCCCTGGATAATACCGCTTGAGCCATATTTTTTTTTTATAAAATTTATCTCCTTTATGGCCAGGCTTGTGTCATTTATTTTTTCTCGTAAGTTAAGTACTATAAGAAATATGAGCCTTTAAAAATCCCAAAAAATATCAAATTTTTACCTCCGTGTTCAGACGTCTCTCAAACAAAATTTATGAGTTTGTAAAACAAAAATAAATGACAGAAGCCGAGAGCAAACCTTTTTAAACAATTAATTGAAAAAAATAATGAAATCGGCCTATTTTTGAATGAGGAAACAGAAGAATCCGAGACGATAATTTTGTCTACTTTTCGTAGGTATAAATCGATCCGAGCTGCAGTTGTCCTTATTGTGCTCTGCGGGCAGAGGCTCAGGGGAGGGTCGGTCTAATACGTATACAGTTAGAGAAGAGACATGTAGTCGATAATTGTATCGACACATTAGTGCTGTCCATCGATATCGATATGTAACGGTTCTCGTCTTTAGTTAGTGTTTTGTGCGTGAAGTGAATTTAGCACATTACTGCAACGGTCGGCAAGTTAGGATTTGGACAAAATTGTTGACGCACAACATGATTTATTTTTACTATGGAAACTGACGTGGTTTTCGCACATAACACATTTAAGTACGAAAAGAAAGAATTTAAAAAAATATTGTAACTTGTGTATCAGGAATATCAGGATCGTAACAAGTGGAAAAATTTATAAATAAATAATTCTCTTAATATTAGTTAATTTTGTTGAACTATTTTTTCAAAATTTTATTCAAATACATTAGGTTATTACGTTGCTAAGTGATTAGATTATAGCTTATCATCATCAGCCAGAAGACGTCCACTGCTGAACATGGGCCTCCCCCTTTAACCTCTATACTGATAGTGATCGACATCCTGTCATCTGCATCCACTGGATGCCCGCGACTCTCACAATGTCGTCGGTCCATCTAGTGGGAGGCCTACCTACGCTGCGTCTTCCGGTTCGTGGTCTCCACTCAAGGACCTTTCTTCCCCATCGGTTATCGGTACTTCGAGCGATGTGGCCTGCCCAATTGCCACTTCAGCTTGCAAATTTGAATATCTATGTCGATGACTCTGGCTCTTTGGCGGATATTCACGTTTCGGATTTTATCGCGCAAAGAAACTCCGAGCATAGCTCTCTCCATTGCCCATTGTGTGACTCTGAGTATTTCCAAAAGGCCAACAGTTAAGGACCACGTCTCAGTACCATATGTTATCACTGGCAAAACACACTGGTCAAAGACCCTTGTCTTTAAGCACTGTAGTATCTTGGACGAGATGTCACGCAATTTCCCAAACGCTGCCCATCCGAGTTGGATTCTTCGGGCGACCTTCTTATAGAGCCATTCTTATCTCGTACAAGCTGATGTCTAGGATGTCCTCGGTGTAGTGTTGGGTCAGTTTAGCTCTCTTGTCCAGAGCCGGACCGATAATTAGGCTGTCGCGTCAATGTGTACAACTGTCCGTAAAACCTCTCGAGTTCTCTCAGAATCTTCGGCTTTGATGAAATGATACTACCATCCTCGATCTTCAGCTTCATCACTTGGCTCTTCCCAATAGACGAATTCTTTGCGAACACTATCCAGCCCTGGTTCCACTCGATTGCGTCCCTAATACATTTTTTATTATAGGAACGCAGATCGTGTCGCACCGATTTTGAGATTCGTCTGTTAAGTTGGCCATATTGAGACATATCAGCTGATGTTTGCAGTCTCATCTCAGTCAGGTCTTTCATTAGCTTAATGGTTTCATCTGAGAGCTTCTGAGGTCTTTTCCGGCGTGGGGTCTTAAAGAACTTGGACCACACTGCTTGGACAGTTTCCACCAGCCCATTGTTTAGTACGAACAGTTCCGCTTTCGGCTCTGGAAGCGATTATGCAATTCGAGTTGGAAGTCTTTGGAGTTTTGGATTTGAGTATGACCAGAATGGAGCGTAGACTTCACCAAACGCGACCTCTCAAGCTTGTTGATATTCAATGTGCCTCTGACAAAACGGTGATCGCTACCGGTTTTCACCTTGCTAATCACGGAGACATGGAATATTCGCTTCTTGGTCGTCATGATGAAGTTGATCTCATTTTTGGTCGAACCATCGGGGCTCATCCACGTCTACTTCCTGCATGGTCACTTCTGAAAGAAGGAGTTCATCAAATAGAGTTCCTCCTTCTCCATGAAGTCAACCAGCCACTGGCCCCTCGAATTCCGCTGTCCATACCCATATGACCCGACTCTTAACTCATCAACATTCCGCGTTCCATCTTTGCGTTGAAGTCACCCATAACAACGGTGAAGTATGTTACGGAGGTATCTATGGTCTCGGATATCTCCTCAAGTCCTCATACAACACCTCTACTTTAGATTATTAGATTATAGTTAAAGTTATCACAGGAATTGTACATGGTAATCCTTTCCGTAACTATCATCACATTATAGACCAGCACCCTCACAGGAAGTTTTCAAGCGTCGTGTGAAACTGTACTATTTCTTGGAGTAGCTACTGTATCGTTATTATCTCGCTTTAAGTTTATAAGTATGTATGAATTTAATATTTTTATTTATGTATGTATATTATTTTAACTAAAAACTTGGTTATTTGAATTTTTCACATAAATTTTGAGGTTATGTGAAAAAATTATTGGGACCAAAGTTGTAGATATTTTTATTACCTACAACTTTGCCATTAAACTTTTCAAAAACTATATTGCAAAACTATAAATCCATAGGATTTATAGTTTTGCTGGAAATCGAGTTGAACCATTTTTTACCCTTAAACCCACCAACTTCCCGAACTCAGATCGCCCGTAATTTATTTTTCCTTTCATTTTTATCATAATAATGGGTTTCATACTACTGTGATTTTTTTTTGATTTCAAAAATTATCGACCCTGGTCTATTTGGCGTAGTCGGTTAGTAAAATATGAGCAGATCGCAAAATAACAAAAATCACTCGACATTCGGCAAACGCCGATATCAACTAGCCGAGTAGACTGCGAGGCGAAATGAATTTGTAGGCAACTAGGCATTCAGTGCGGGAGCACGGGCGGGCACGCACACACGCACAGTCTGTTCGTCACGCACACGTATATAGCTCGCTCGTCAGGGCGCAGCGAGACAGCAATAGAGTTGCTAAATACCTATTCATCAAATTTCTTGGCCATGGTATATCGGCTTAACTCATGACTGCTCTCGACTAAAGCTTTTTTCACGCTATTTTATCGTTCAACGACACCGATCTGTACCAAAACTGTCACGAGGCGAGGAGTTCGTGGAGCTGCGCTTGCGCACTTTTACTTATTTAACATCAAAGTGATTGAATGTAGGTATAAACAAAGTGTCCTTTTCTTATTAAAAAAATAAATTCGCCTCTTTATTAAAGAATCATAGATGACGCATATAAAATCTAAACAAAATAAACTTCTATCGAACCGTTAACTAGAGCCGCCATTGATTTATAATTTTTTTCAGTCCTGATTTATGCTGCTAAAGAAGTGTTCGCATGCGTACACCTATTTCTATTTGTGGCTAGGCTGAAATAACCGGCAAAACGAAACGTGTATCCGGCCCCTTGTCGGCTTCTGTACTAGTTAGTGATTGCGACCATAAAAAGTCCCGAAGTACTTGCTCTAGGAATCAGTACAGTCTCCAATAAAGTTTACCAGGAAATGACGGAGAAACAGAGTTTGCTGCATAAGAATGTAAAAAAACATGACCCCAATCAACATATGCTTGGCGCGAATAAAAGTCGAACTTTTAGAAGAGTCGAAGGTCGGTGACTTCTTACCATTGCTGATTATTGCTGCAATGACAACCAGGTGCATTACAAACAATTTAGGTATTTAGTATAACTGCTAATAACCGGGAAGAATCGATTGGGATATGTCATAATTTGTGTATTTCCTTCACAGAAGTTCCAGAGTGTTCATAGTACGGGTCAAATTGACACAACGATTTTAAGAAAAAGAAAAATCATTTTGGCGACAACTTTGCTAGTAAAAACACACCGTCAGTCCACAAAGAGACGACCACAGAGAGAGTCGTAGAGAAGGTAGCTATTTAAATTCGTAGTGTAAATTAGACCAAAGCCTTGCGGGAGTTGCCATACGCTTTGTAAGAGGGATTATACCACGGTCTGCGGTAATGCGGTTGGCTCTGCACTCTTTTCCCTTGCCCACTTGCTAAATCTCTTCCCTGTCAGATCAGTCGGTGGCCAGTGCCCGAATAACACGGTATAAAGTTCCCTAGCTAATGCGAGCCGAATACTCTTTGAAGCTTTGATGGGCACCTGCGGCTTTCAATAACCCGCTTTGATTTAGAAACAGTGGTTTATTTTAAGTTACACTTCAGTAGTTTTGCGAGTTGATTGTAACATTTGAAATGGACGGTTAACAGTCTATTTATTGGTGGGAAATAAAAATGTTTAATCGAGATTAAGTGTTTTCGTGTCGACATAAAGCGGACAATATCAGTGACAAGCCTGAAACGAGTTGAGAATAATAAATAGGCCACAAGTTTTGAAACGTTCATCTACAAAAATAAACCGGGTATTTCTAATAACAAACGCTTCGGAAATGACATCCGCTCAAAAGAGTGATAATGATGTACTACCGTCACGTCAAGATAGCTAATAATAGGCACTTCGAAAAATACTTTCCACTGCAACTAAATTCTTTCCCACAAATCTTGACTGTCTGAATTTCCCTTCTAGATAGAAAGAATATCATGATGAACTTAAACGTTTCGAAATCTACACGATCGTAAATCTAAGAGTCTATAAATTTATTTCAGCAAGACGGAAATATTTTGATGATATCTAAATCTTTCGGCAACGTGTTTTACGTTTACGATTTTAAAGTCCTCACAATCATATCAACATCGGCAATCGAAAAGATAATAATCATGTTCCAACGACTACTCCGTTTGAAATAAGTATTCATACGGAAAATCTTAGTGACTATTTTGTCTAGCGTCAATAAGGCAAGGTACTGATAAGAATAGCGTATTTATCAGTTGATAGTTAATAGAGCTCAATGCCCAAGATCAGGTTGAAACAACAAGTTCCCACCTGATTGGCGGGTTGTTTACCAGACGGCAAAGCAAGTTCGTCATAGACCGAACCTCGCTCGAAATTAAATAAGGACAATCCGTTCGTTCTGCTTCAGAGACTCGGGTGATGCATTATTCAACGTATGCAAAATTCCAGGATTAATAATTGATGGAGGCGAAGGTAAGCGGTCGATAAAGAATTGAACCCTTTCAAACCCTGAAAAGAGCTGGAGAATTCTCCGTACAGGAAATTTAATGGTAATTTAGAAATGCAAGAGCTGTAAATATACAGGGTTATTTGGAATGTTGATACTAAGCTGAAAAGAGGTTATTGTACTACCTTTACCATAAGGCTAACCCTTAAATCCCGATAGAAATTTGCTGTTGTAGGTAATGTAGGTATATTTTGTAGTATACCTAGTATCTGATTGCAGCAGATTTTTTCGCGATTTCAAGGTTATTCCTACAGTAAATATATCCCATAATGATGATCCTTGTAACCATGTAGAGAAGGACTGGATTTAACAGCGCTTGGAATACATAGCTTTACTAGAACTAGGTACTGAAGTTTGAGAACTAGAATGGAAGCAATAAGAAGTAATGGACTCTGCCCGAGATGGGAACAGAATTGGTCCTGGAGCAGACGCAGATATCGATCTGATTTATTGTGTTTCAGACATTCGTGGTTGGCGATATGAGCAGGACAGTTTAGACGATTTTCTACTTTTTACCCGTACCGTACCCCCGTACCCTTTGGGTATGGAACCCTATTACAAAGCCTACGCTATCTGTCCGTCCGTCCGTCTGTCCGTCTTACCTTTAAACGGCTATATCTTTCGAACGCCAGTTGAAATTTTCACAGAATATGTAATATTACGGCGGATTAACGAAAAAATAATATAAGTATACAACAAACGATTTTTTCTTTTTTTTTATTGCCCTCGTGTTAAAACGGTTATATATGTATAAGTTGGTTTTAAAAATTGATAATTATTGTATTTTGTTATGGCAGTGCGAGAGCCTGACTCGCACTTGGCCGGTTTTATTTAAGACATAAAATGAATGTGTTTAATAAATGTGCTGCGGTCATTTTACGACGTTAATATTTCAAAATATTTTGAAAAAAAATTGTTGTAATATTTTTGATAATGACTAGAATATATGGGGATATTTTTTACAGTTAACAAGTTTTTTTTAATGTAGCGTTAATTAGAGTTGGCTTTTCCATGCCGCTTGTTCACCGCGACGCCATTCGACTCTACAGTAAACGTTAAGCTTTAATAATCTCTATATTCATTATTATATACTTCTGTTAACGTAAAAGTTTGAGACACTAGGCATTCTCAACAATGCTGTTTTCATTCGTGAGGTACTCGAAAAGTGTCTAAGTTTTTGTTTTGTTTTAATTCCTACTAATATTATAAAGGTAATAATAATCTAAAGAACACGTGAACAAAGTGTCTTCCCCTTAATAGAGGTAATAAGAAACGTGTTATTGGACACATTCTTAGTTTTTAAAATAACATACTATAAAGTTTAGATTAGAGTTCCAATAGGCTAGATTGTTATTAAACTAAAGGGCGCCTTTTACCAGCGTACCTTAAGAAAATGAAAAAAATAGGCTTGCGTTTGACCGCCACCTCGTCTGAATAAGTATGCGATATCTGGAGGGATTTTACTAACTTAGGTCACAGATTAGATTAGGTGCCTGTCGAGTCAAATCGTGACTTACGATGTCGCGGTTTATTTTGAAACAGCTGCGCCCGACGGATGCGCACAAAGCAGCCAGAGGAAATTGAGTTACAAAACGGTGTTCAAGACGCAATGCGCACGAGCAGCGCTGAGCGAACAATCAAGCTAGGTCGACTAATGACCGTGTCGAGTGCTCCGACGTCGCAGCCCGTATTGTATTGTCTCGAGCCGACCTCACGCGAAACCATCGCTTGCATTCGAGTTACGTCATTAAGGGCGCGCTCACCGGCCGGAGCTATCTTTTAAGATATTGAAAAAATATCTTTTATAATTATCAATTTCATAAACCGACTTCAAAATTAGTAAAAATACGCAATTTCGTTTACTTGGATAACTTTTTTTTTTTCTTAAGTTATTTTGATTTAAAAACCAAACTACTAAACCGATTTTGATGATTTTTCTATGGGACCAATCTGCAAGAACATTCTTTCAAATAAATTAAAGAATTTTCCAAATCAGTATAAAACTGACGGAGTTCTGAAGTAACAGACATAAAAAATGAAGAACCTCTCCTTTTTTGAAGTGGATAAAATATTTATAGAATAATTAAAGTAAAGGCTGGTTTATTAAAGTTTGTAGTGTTATCGATCGAATGACGAATTATTGACGAGAGGAAAACTGAACTACAGATACAAAAGTACGTATAGGTATGTTATGATGCAATGCAGGTATTTACAACTGAAATAGGTGGGTGTGTTATATCAGAAAATACTTGTGATATAATGTATGACGAATGAGTTTTTTTATCAGCGGTTTTAGGCAATATTTATTTATAGATGCTTGATAGCTATTTTACCGACCAAAATCTTCGCGCCTTCAGCACGCGGTAGGGCAAGATATTTATTTTTACTTCCCTAATGTTCACTTTTATTACCGAAGCTACCTACAGTCCCGACATTCTTATCATGTGAGCTTTCAGTTCGAGATCACTGTTTAATTCTAGTTTAGGATCTTAGAGCTTGAGGACAACACTAACAACCCAGAATTTACTAGGATTTGAGAATTATTCGGGGTTGGGTCCCGGTATTCACTAGTAAGTCCATGTAAGAATAATAGAACGTCTTGTCTTGAAACGGTGTAGCTAAGAAGGGTCGGGTCCTTTAGTTTCAGCCTACAATTCAGGAATTTACATATTAGGCCTACCTACTAATATTTTAAACGCACTGTTCGTCTTGTAAACCGATTTTTTCAATAGATAAGAACGACTGTACTAACATATTTTTCTGCTGCTTTATCTTTCTGAAATACGATTGTGTGGCACGACATTTTATGCAATATGTATATGCGAATGATGAATGTTTGACAAAGTTTAGATACCAACTTCAGACTAAAATATAGGTTTTTACTTAAGTACTTAAAACTTGGAAATGTATGCAGATCCTTGGTACGAGACACGAAAATTATGGTTTTTATCATAGTATAAGAATAAGGTTTAATTTTGTACAGTAAGAAGACACCTGCCGGCTTCCTTGTTTCATGAGAGATATCTTAGCCTTTTCAAGGCCAGAGTGAATAAGAAGTCTGTGTGCTTCTTCTTCGACCACATCGTCGCTTACCAACAAGCGAGTTGGTGGTCAAACGCGGACTTATTAGCGATATAAAAATAACTTTCCAGCGGGTTTATTATGTAAGTTGACATTCGTTACCGCTAACGTCGTCTGGTCGCGCCAACTTACTCTCACTATGCGCACGAGCAAGATGACACGATAGTGATAGCGAGTGCTATGTAGAGTTTATGATTTTATTTTAAGACAAGGGATTTTTCCACTTTTAAGCAACGCTTGCTACTACAGATGACCATATGTCTTCATAGAGCAAAACCATGGCGCTTACACACAGTCGTGCGTTTCGCTACTTCTATTTTTATATATTTCGAAAAGTATAGCTTTAATTTAAATTTACCTTTATGGTTCTTTCCATCATAATTGTGAAATCTGTATATTTAGGTATCGTAGTCATCATTCAGTAAATAGATATTTGAATGAATCCAAAAAAATTGAAGAAAAGCGCAAATCAGTGTTACATTCATATTTTTTTCCTGTCGAGCGAAAAATCCTTAAATCGTGTTTCAGTCTTTACGGTTTCCTACAAAAAACATTCAATTTTGATATGACACCATTTTTATAATTTTAAGCTAACCGTGGAAGAAGACAAACTGGAATGATAAAAGTGGGAAAAGCCTAAGAGAGCCTTAATAGTTGAACAGGCTTTTGACCACAACTCAGCTGATGTTAATTGACGGTATAGTCTAAGGGCCGATTTCACCATCAAAGTGAACGCGATCAACGCAAAACTAAACTGGTATAAAGTGGCTTATTGAGTTCAAAACGTCAATTTGGGTTTCACCAACATAAACTTAACTGCGATCAGTTTATGTTGGTGAAACCCAAATTGACGTTTTGAACTCAATAAGCCACTTTATACCAGTTTAGTTTTGCGTTGATCGCGTTCACTTTGATGGTGAAATCGGCCCTAAGATGGTTAACACACCTGCCGGTAATAGGAACTGGCTGTCAAGTCAGGCCGCTGGATCACACCGATAGGTGTTGGGCGAGAGATTATTCAACTTGACGGTGGTAGCTATTCAAACGATCACTAGAGAATCCTACTACACTACTCTACTTATGGTATTCTTATGGTTTCCATAAGCTAACTGTTGGGATTGGAACCCCACACCTCGAGCGTGAAGTCAAACGCGCCAACCACTAAGCTATTATAGCTTTAAATTGTAAACGACTATGTACTAAAGCTCTATGACCTTCATTTAACTGCATTTATTTTTCGTTGAAAGCGGAGTCGTGGCGTAACTCGAGCAATGCTCAAACAAAATGATCTTCAGACAAGAGGACACTCGTATTCGGACACTTTAAATGCATAACGACTGACATGAAGCAGAGAAATAATGAGTTACTTGAACCGGCAATATGAACTAGAATTTAACTTTGTTCTGCATCGAAGCTTCTAGAACATTTTACAAAAACCCTGAGAGAAGTAGCTTTGTGATTTGTTTGTATTTTACGAAAGAGCTAGTAAACAAAAATAGAAAATGTCGTGGTCAGCCATTAAAAAGATATTAAAGTTCGGCAATATCAAAAAGATGAGAGGAAATTGTTGTCGTGAGGCAACATAAGTGTGCAAACTTTCTAATAACAGTGTTATTATACCTTTGTCTATAAAATTTTACAATAAAACTGACGTTTTGAATTGACACACACCGATTTATTGTTTTCTTGTACCTTTAGTAATAAGTTCGTATCTGAGTGGCTTTGATGTTTTAGGCCGTCTTAAGAGCCCTCTCACATTTTTCGACGAACAAAGCAACGAAAACTAGATTTTTGGCGTTCGGATTCTATAAAATATAAAGATCTATAGAAAAATCGATCACAGTAATAAAATAGATCTGTATTTTTTATTGAAAACTGCTTCAAATTCATGAAAACTCAACATAATTATCAACTCATTACCTCCAATTTGGTATAATAGTTTTTCGTAAAACTTTAAAAGGAATAGTTTGAGAGAGTATTTCGTTAAATTACTGACATAAATTAAACAATTTTAATGTTATGATTTACTTGATTTATATTCGTTTTGACTATTACGGCTTAATTGTTTAGTTTGCACGAAAATCCAGATAGCTAAATTGAATGATTAAATTTCGTAATACGGCTCTTAAGGCCTTTTAAATATTTATCTAACTATATAGGAAAAATGAAAGTAGATATTATTAGGAGACATATTTAACATTTTTTAAATATTTTAGTATTATAAAACACTCGTAAGCCCGTACATTGTTCACTTGACCAGAATCTAATAGTACTTACAACCTACGTTACGTACGTACCAACCTACGTACGTACCTACGTACCTACGTACGTTACAACTTATGATGCACGAAGGTTGCTAAAAAAATCTAAATAAGTAGGTAACTAACGTGCCTTAATTTTTCCGCGATTTAAGTAGCTAATCAATCATAGCATGTTATCATAATAATAATATTTGTCAAGAAGATAAAGATAATGAATGCCCTACGCTACTGCGTAGGCTGGGCCACTATTAGCGTATCTTTTTCGTATGACTACTTGAGTATCCTATTCCCAAAGACATTTAAAACTGTAGATTCAACATCGACGCGCCAATACTGCAGTGCTTTCGAATATATATGGGCGGGAAGCACGCCATCGCTCACGGTTACGCATTTAAGAAATTAGTCGCAATAGTATAGGAATATGACTTTTTTTTAAATAAACTTTTGTTTGGATGATCCACAATTTAAGTCACTAGATACGATTTTATTTGTATTATTTTACATGTAATTTAAAATTACAATTTCACAGCTACAAATTCAAAAGCCTTGAGCGACGACTTCCATACCGTAAGCTCTTAAACGCGATTAAATTTTGGTGCCTATGGCAATTTACGCGACCTAAAACCGTATCTCGGTGCGTTAAAGTTCACGTTCACGTATTTCCCGCGATCGCCTAACTTGAATCACGTTTAATACGATACGGGGTCAGAATATGTACCTACACTCGTAAAACCTTTTTTAATTTTTTTTTACCTAGTTATGACAAATTTCTTAAATAAATATCTGTAAATGTAATCTGATAATGGTAGAATATTACTTGTGCAATCTACTGTTTCTGTCAAATACTGTCAAACTTATCAAAGTTCTGATTGATACTTTATATTCAACATTTCGAGACAGTATGTTTTTTGAAGAGTTAGATATTTGCTATGCCAAGATTAAACAGTTCGAGCCTCGGTCACTATCAAAATATATCTATGTCGTGATAACTGGTGTCGTGATATAAAATTTCAAAAATTATCTTATCGCCATAGCTCCACCGAGGTGCAAACATCTTAAACAAACATCAGCGCAACACCAGCAACGTACGTAAAAAATCTTTCCGGGGACATTGACCAGGGATTTCTATTACAATGAAAAAAATTGGCGCTGTACCGAATAGTAAAAGAAACAGCATATTAATATACAGGTCAACGCGAAATTGGCAGAATGTAATACGCACGTGATTTGTGAGCGCTTCTTTATACCTATTTAAAGATACCTCGTGATGGATAACTCTATAATTGTTCATGAACGATGGTTTTCTAAGAACGATGTAACTGCCAGTCTGCAATGGACGCTGCCATTCGTGGGGTTTCTCGGTAACGAAAGTCAATCGATCTGTGCCTACTTTATAGTATATCCGATAAAACTAGCATATCGGACGGTAGACGGTAATCGCCGATGTAGCGCCCTAGATATCCAGGAGAACAGATTTGGCATAGATATAGGATCAAAGTGCAATGTGGGCGCTCGACCCAATACCGCGAGTGGCGATGTGCGCGCGCGCATCGGACCTTTGCGTGTAGATGCGCTTTGCTCTGGCGCAATTAATGTGCGTGTACACGTAATGAAACTAATTATCTCTATTAAACTTCCCCGTATACATCATAGGTTTAAATAGGACAGCGGGTATGTCACAATGATTGCTCCATGCGTGGAAGTTACTGAAAGGTTAAAAATCAATATAAATTGATAAAAAAATATAGTTTCCGGATAGCTAGCAATATTTTCTTTTAGATTTAAATTATAAATTATGAAGTGACTTGAAGAGGTTTTGGAATAAAACAATATTTAAAAACAATTTTGTTATGTATTTCGGAAAAGTAAACAAATTAAAGTACATTTAATTACTTAAAATCCAATTCGTTAAATTCCTAAGGACGAGGAAGGTCTGTCGGTCTTTAAGCTGTCGGTGCCGTGCTTTACGTACTAAGATTGAGGTTATGTTATGGTAACTGTTTGAGAAGAAGCCGGCAATCTAAAGTGTCGATTTACTACCGAAACCTAACAGCAATAAGGTCCGTTATTGTGCAACAGCCCGTTCGGGGTGGAAAGGCCGGAGGCTGCGCGCGCAGCCTGAATGGCCGCCATTGCACACCTGACTTCCGATATATCTCGATAATATAACTGAATTACATCATTTCACACTACTACGCAACGTACCGAAACCCTACGAATCGCGGCTCAAATATATCTCGTCACGTGCTCCACAGTCGCGCACAGATAACTTAGACATTGGAACACTCGAGTAATCAGCTGATTAGCAAACTTTGACCGGTGTTTATGTACCGGACGGGTTACTCGATCACTGAAACCATTCCGCGTTGTTCAATAGGCGGACGGTAGAGGCGATGTTCGCATGCGAGCGGGCCCCGCCGGCCGCATCGGATGCAGTTCCGCGTGCGGCGCAGGCGGGCCGCGGGCCGCGGTCGGCGAGCGTACCTGGACTAGTCTGCCAGCTGAGGCCTCCGACGAACATCTTCCTGCAAGATAAACATAGCGGTCAGAGGCGGAACAGCGGCCGCGGAGCGAGTCTCGCCTCCGGAACACGTACCCCGGGTCGTTGGTCGCCTCGGAGGGGCTCCTGGCGGCATCCTGATTTTGGGTTTCCATAGGTGATGGCGCCGGCGGCGCTGGGCGGGCCGGGCTCTGGGCGCACACTACGACTACGATCGAGCGAGGACGCGGCGGGGACGGCTCCCGGAGTCGCTCGGCTGCACTACCGACTACCGGCACGAGACTGGCGCGCCGCGGCGCACCCCTCCACGCACCGGCCGCCGCCGCCCGCCGCCCGCCCGCCGCCCGCGCCTCGCCCGCATCGATTCATTCACTTCGTATACAATTATTCATAGGACGCGGGCACGCCGCACGCCGCCGGCGAGCGCGTCGCGACCACGTGAGCACGCGCCACGTGCTCCCCCCTGCACACCCGCAGCGCGCTGCAACCCGCCCGCCCTCGCGCGAGCACGCCCACCGCGCGCCCACAACACTACCACCTACCACCCCCAACATCGGCACTTCCACCCGACTCCTAACTTTGCTCTAACAAATTATCAACAATATTGATAACAGACCAAGTTTGCAGTATTGCGAACTCTAGCGCTAACTCGTATTTTGTTCAGTCATATCTAACAAAAATAATATAAAACAAACTATACTATAATATAAACATAAATTTTATTTAAATCAATAAGAAAACCAATTAGTTAAAATTACTTCATCGTGAACAAATTGAAAATTTCGCTCTTTTTCCTTGAATGCATTCAATTATTTACCTTAGTTCGTCGTAATCTTGCTCAATAGTAATGTAAGCAGAGTTTGAGGCACTTTGGAGATCACTAAATACCTACCACACATTGCGAAACAGTCGCAGCAAAAGAGCCACGATCTGTGACGTCAATTCTGTCGAACGGCGCGTAGCGGGAGCTACGAATGTACTACGCTACCGATCGCGGCCTACGCGCGTAGGCTGCTCTAGAATGCCATATTAGCCATAAAACTTTTGTTGTTTTGATCTCTTCTTTTATTCGTTTTTATTGGAGAACACGTATTCATTTCGTAGAGATACTCATTTCACCACATTAAGAATCTAGTTAAAAATTCTAGCACATTTTTAAGCCTCTACGAATACGGGAAAATCTTTACCTAAGTAGGAATTCAAATCGAAAATAGTCATTATGAATAATATACTGACAGTTTCGCCAGACAGCAGGCTAAATGACCGTGATCGCTAGGGTTTCCGAACTATGTTATTCTATTTTTAATGACGCCAAAGAAGGATGTTATAAATTTAACGTGTGTATATGTGTGTCTGTCTGTAACATCGTAGCTCCGAAACGGCTAAACCGATTTCGATAGTATTTTATGATGAGGTTTTTGAAAAGAAAAAGTAACAATTTATGCTTGTTAAGAACTTTGAACGAATAATTGATTGGGTGCATTATTTCTGTCGACTAATTGAGATAAGACAGCCTATTTTGATGTTGATTTTATTATTTAAATGTTACTTTGTATTGTTCTTTTTTCTTCTATTTTAAAGAAGTGTCAAGTCACAAAGAATGGCTCAATATAAATATCATTAAAATCGCTTCACATATATATATATATATATATATATATATATTGTAGTTTTCTAGTGATGAAGCGATTTCAATGATTATTACTTGGGGGATTGGTTGATCTATTAGGGTTCATCAATCTCATATAAATTGTATCCAAACCCAATCACGGAACACGAAGATACCTATGTCACCATTGTGATGCGTTATTTCAACCAACACTTGACAATGATTTTGTTACATTAATAATAACCCTGTGGTTACCGGAACCATAATAACACACGACGAAAACGAGAGAAATTATTGAACTTGGTTGAATCATTTTTAAGTTTTTGTATTTTTTATATAGAATAGATCTTCATTTGGCCATCAACTCGCATGATGGTAAGCGACGGTGTGGCCGAGGATAGAACAGGTTGTTCTGGAAGAAATATATTCACTCTAGCCTTGAAGATGGCTAGATTGTAGTTCTCAGGAAACAAGGTGGCAGGGAGTTTCGGCAGTAGGTAAATATCATAAATGACGATTCAAATCGTTGAGTAGGAATCTTTGGAATTTCTTTCTTCCTTGTGGAATTTCCACAAGGAAGGGGTGGTAGGGTGCAGTTCTTCTACCTTGTCCTGTAGTAAAAGGAAAGGAAAAGGAATAAGATCGTGAAGCTCTTGCGCACACTCGCCGAAATGTATCCGTAAGAAAATAGACAAGCTATTTTACAACGGTGCTCGAGGCTTTGCAATTTATGGGAACATAAGATTTCAACGCGCTCTGATAAATAAAACAAATAAAGCAGCGGTCATAATATCTCGAAAACTATTCAGATTCTATTTTCATTTCTCAGTAATGTATTATTACGTAACAACGTTAGGTACTTGTCGTGTTACAAGGTAGTTGTATGAAGTTGAAGGGACACATTTTGTCTAGTCTAGGTCCAATAAAATTGCCTTATGGCTTTCGATTGCCGACCAATCATATTTCTACCCTGTTACTAAGAAACTATTGTATGTCCTTGTCCATTTAAATACTGTATATTATTCATTTGTTGTTCTTGTAATTTTAGACATTTAATGGATCGTGTTTGTGGCTCGTAAGTGAATAAATAATTTTCGTAAAGCCTCGTTCACATTACAGACGCAGATAGATGCATTCTACACGCGGTGTAAACGGGACCCTATTACAAGACCTACGCTGTCTCTGTGTCCGTCCTACCTTTTAACAGCTGTATCTTTCGAAATTTCACAGAGTATGTAATACTTATTACGGCGGATTAGTTATGAAATAATAATAGAGAAAAGAAAGTTTAAAGTTTTTTAAAGCGTATTTTTGTATTTCATCTATTGTAAAAACGGTAATACGTACAAGCATCAAACTTGGCATGATTATAGTACACACTCTAAAGTAAAACGACAAATAATAAATAATGGCCAAGTGCGAATCGATGACAAATTACTATTCACTACCGGTTTTCGTACGATCTCCTAAGTTAAGCAACGTCGGGCGTGGTCGGTACCTGGATGGGTAACCGCCTGAGCATGTTGTCTTTTTGCACTACTTTTTTGTAATTTAAAAGCTAACCATTTATGTGGTGGTACGGAACCCTCAGTGCGGGAGTCCAACTCGCACTTGGCTGATTTTACTATTTATTGTAGCCTTTGTTTCAATTGCTCTTAAGATTGTTTATTCATCATCATCATCATCAGCCAGAAGACGTCCACTGCTGAACATAGGCCTCCCCCTTTAACCTCCACACTGAACGACATCCTGCCATTTGCATCCACTGGATGCCCGCGACTCTCACAATGTCGTCGGTCCATCTAGTGGGAGGCCTACCTACGCTGCGTCTTCCGGTTCGCGGTCTCCACTCAAGAACCTTTCTTCCCCATCGGTTATCAGTTCTTCAAACGATGTGGCCTGCCCATTGCCACTTCAACTTGCAGATTTTAATAGCTATGTCGGTGACTCTGGTTCTTTGGCGAACCAGGTACTAATAAGACTGTTTATTATTACCTATAAATTGTTTCTCTTGCACGTTGCGTATTTTGAATGTAATACTAATGAGATAACGTCGAGAATGGACCAAATTGAAAGCTGTTTTCGCATGGAACGCGTGCGGGTATATGGTAGCTATGAACGCTTTTTTTTAAATGACAATACATGTTGGCCTCATATTATGCCCTCGTTTGCGTGACCGGGCTGTTTGCCAACGCAACTGGCGTTGGCCCTAACTTTTCAGTGACGACTGGCGCCAAAGCACCTTTAAGGTAAATAAAAGCTCGGTAAAACACGGAAGGTAATATAGGCTGACCCAGAATCCATTGTTTTAAATACCTTTGGCTTTGAGTTTTGGGGATGTAAAGTTTTGGTATAATTTGACGAGTTCGAAATCCTTTACACGATGCGTTTTAGAATACGCTTTACGCGACCCCTGCTCTACAATTCTATATAATGACTAGTTTGTTGCCCGCGACTTCGTACGCGTAGATTTTCATATAAACCTTCAATCCTTTTTTCTTCCCTTATACCGGCCCATGCGCAAATTAACATAGCCTATACTTCAATCTGGTCATAGCTAAGCATATTCGTGAAAACCGCATTTAAATCCGTCCGCATTTTCTTCCAGGGGTTTAGGCGATGTGCGTGAACAAACAAACAAAAATTCTAAACATGTTCAGCTGCTTATTTTAAGTCGCCCTGTGTGAAGTATTGATAGAAGAATAACAGTAAAAACACCGTCAACAGTTTTTAAATCAAAAAGATAAAGTGACCAGAGTGCAGAGCATGTTTTGAAGTTTTCTTTTTGTCTAAACCATAAAAAGTATATCATGTCATGTTGGGATGATACATCTCTGAAATTTGACTGTCCAGCTTCGCTCGTTCAAATTTTTCCATGACCATGCAATTTCTGAACTATATGAATACAACCACAAGTATGGCTTTGGCCACGGAACCCTGACATAATGCTTGTCTTGCAAAATGCATTGGATTGAATCGCCAAAGAGGTTGTAAGGCCTATGTTTTTATAACATCCTTGATCTACACGTTCATTCATCTAAGAAGGTTAAGGAACCTTCTTTAAATTTAAACTGATTATCTGAATGACAGTTGACAGTTTCAAATTTTTAATGGCTATGTCAATAACATTCTCTTTGCTTTGGACCTCCTTGCTTGAGGCTATGTGACGATCCTCATATTACGTTTCGGGTAACGAAGATTTTTTAATTTCTTTTATGTAATAATAAAGAATTAAAATAAATGATATAACATAGCCTTTGTTTTAATCTGGTAATTTCTAAGCATATTCGTGAAAACCGCATTTAAATCCGTCCAGTGGTTTAGGAGATGTGCGCGGACAAACAAACAAACAAACAAACAGACAAAAATTCAAAAAACTGTCCTATCGTGTTCTGCTGCTTATTTTAAGACGCCCTGTGTGATATTTTTTTTGTTATCTTGCAATTACAGATTTTTTTATCTCTACGTTTATATTATATGTATAGATAGATAGATAGCAGTAAATTGTTTAAGTTTATTTTAAAAATATCGGGTATCACTATCCAGTCCATAACGAAAAGTCTTACTTTTCTATTTCCGGCGTATCAAAGTTTCTTGAAAAGTAAGCGTCGTTGGCGCCTTAATAAAGAGTTATCTTAAGGTTATTTAGCCAATCTACCTTTTCAAAGATCGTCTTACATTAATAAAATATAAACACCAAAAACAAGAGACAAACTTACAAGGTAAACCGAATGTTATATAAACGTGTTAACAAATCATACAATAGGATATCGGTAAACACATCGTTTATTACGTTCTTACACGTTAGGATCAAGAATGGGTTTATATACTCACGATACGGTCACAATGTAACGATGGAACAGTGATTAAGTTTCACGTATCTCCAAATATTTGAAACACTACTGGCATTGCCATGATTGCCAGCAGTGCCAGCTAAAAAAAAGCTTTGCCAGCTCAAAAAAAACACAAATATTTGATATTCCCTTCAATTCTTTTTAGAATTACAACAAATCGACTTTCATCCACATACATAAAAGTAGATTATTTGAAAAATATTTATTCCTAGAAGTCCTATTCTGCCCTCAGAAACCCAAGAGCGGTAACAAAAAAAAATAGATTTCTCTTTTTTCGCGCATATGATAGCTTAAAAAATTTCGCACCAGATGTAGTAAGCAAAATAACCGTATCTACATTAGAACATTGAAATAAAACATTAAAAGGCACATAACTGAAAATAAATTAATGTGTATGTCATTACGGTAACGAAAAATCAACTTTATCAAAAACTCGATTATCTCGAAATACACCTAGGCTGATATACCGCTCTTGGGCTTATGACGGCAGTATTGACAGTACTAGTGGAAACAAAAAAGCAATGTTCTTTGAACATAATAAATCTGAAAACAGTAGCTCGGTTGCTGGACAAAACTATACTTAACAGGACAGGTAGCAAAAGCAGTGATTTACCTGATGTTCAATAAATCTATTTCAGGCATTTTCGAGATAAGCCATAAAAACTTACCAATCAACCTATATGATTTTTGGTTACTTTTTTTAGGTTTGTTTTGTTCCAGGCTAATGTACTTACGGCTTACGGCTAACTATCAACGCGGGCTCGAAGTAGCGCTGAAACAGCGCATTTCGAAAAATCACGCGAACGTGAACCTTAACGCGCCGAGATGTGGTTTGCGGTCGCGCAACTTATCTCATCACCTTAACAGAATCGCATAAATGATCGTTCCCTATTTTACACTTCCTGCCGACCGGCCGGCCTAGAGATTGCTGGAAAGATGCAGTAGAGTCGGGACTTGCACGTGACCGATACCGTTCTCTTGTGTCGTCCAAGATCCATAATTCAGTTTGATTTTTCTTTGCCTGTTGATGCATGACGAGAATTGAATTTTACTAAGAAGTTAACGGCATAAATGCGTTTCGCAATCCTTAATATCTGTCTAATAGTTACATTGTGTGACATAACCACAACCAGGTCAAACATTTGTCACAAAAGTTCGACTTCTTACGTTTCCGTTCAAAGGATTTCGGTGTTTACTTTCTGAAAGGGGATTAACCTCGGCGAAGTTTAGTAAATAATATCAGTTCCATAGTCACAAAGACATGTATAATCGTATCGATGAGATTTAAACCTTATTCTTATATTGATAGAATACAATTTGAAACGCACAAGGGTTCAGAAACGTACTTATTTTTTTTCGTTATAAGTGATGCAAAAAAAATGAAAAGTTTTTTGAAACCATATGCTTACATTAAAAAGTAAAATTAAATTAGTTTGCATTTCTTTGACTTCACACTGTCCCGACTAATTAAGGTGGTAGATACACAAGAAATTTTAATCCTTGTACCCAAAGATCTTTAAAACTATAGATTCAACATTGAGGCTCCAAAACAGCAACAAAATGCAGTGCTTTCATAGGCGGGAAGCATGCCATTACTCACAGTCGCGAATTAGAGAAATAAAGTCGTAAAGTATACAATAATTATCATTAAAAAAAATACTTCAAAATTAGTAGGCTCGAAAACAAAATTATTGCTAACATCAAATCAACAGGCGCCCAAAAATGCAGGGCACACAGATTTGACATCTTATATCTCGGGGTGACGAGCGCAGTGCATTGCAATCCAGGTTTTTGAACTGTTGAAGTTCAAAATTCTGAGTGGCGTTGAGCTGTTATGGGCAACCGTGAAGAGCCATCAGGCGAGCGACTTCGCTCGTCTCGTCACCCAGTACCACAAAAAAAATTGGAGCTGGTTAAAAAAATGACTAAACCAAAGTTAACTAAATATTTGTGGGACTTTCTCTACATACCTAATGATAAAGCAAGCACGTAAATCGGCTCACAAATGTTTAAGTAATCGTCGTACATAAATTAAGGAAGCGGCCCAAATAGAGAACCTCCCCCTTCTTTTGAAGTCGATTACAATTGGTTGGTTTTGTTGAATTGCAGTAATTGAAAATCGAACTTAAATTTTAGTACAGGTTTATTGGTGATATTGAATGTATAGTTTTAAAGATCTTTGCTTATACCACTAACACACAGCCCACTAAACAATTAAAATACGATAAGATTTAAAATACACAGCCACAAAGATTTGTCATTTCATGAAAAATTATTTAACAAACGTCATTTCATTAATTTAATTAAAGTATCAAATTAAGCTTAGTTGTAAATAACTTAATCAAAAATGGGATTAACACAACCCGTTAACAAGTTGAACACAATCATACGATTACGATTATCCAGTTCATAGCTATTGATAAATAAACCCATCACTAACATCGATATACAAACACATAGATGGTGGGTCGAGTACAAAATTCACGAGAAAATTATTATTTTAATCTGAATCCTAGGTATGTTCATAACAATGTCCAATTTAGTTAGCTACGATTTTTCACCATGTGAAGATTCAACGCTGTTTATTGGTCTACTATTTAGCGTCTACTTATGTTTGGACATATAAAAAGCGCTGATTCGAAATCCACGGGTTTCTAGATGATCACTAACAAAAATACCACTAACCAATAAAAAATGTATCCTAAAATAAAATGCCAGTTTACTCAAAAATTTTTACAAAACAGGGCACTTAAGAACCCGTAGACGGGTTACGCGCCCTCTCGCTCGCACAGTTTTTTTTTAATATTTAATCTCTGCAGGTAATATTGAAAAAAGTTTTCTATTCATTTTCTTTTTCATGCCATCCAAGAAGTCTTAAACAAACTTTCAAAATGATCTAAACAAGTTTTCATTCATTTAAATTAATGACAAAATGATTTAGGTATACATAAAATAACTAACTAAATGTCAATAGTGACGAAAATTTATAAAATAAATAATATTATCCTCATTATTACAAAAATGTTCGAACTTACGAGTAAATGGGCGCGTTATCCGTTCACGCTTTCTAATGGCAGCTTTAACAACTAAACCAAAATAGCTAAGCATAATGGCAAAATAATCAGTCGCAAAAAGAACACAACAAGCTAAAACGAATAATTGCACGTTAGCAAGCATTATATTGCAATCATAACTTTACGAGGGGGTTAATAGATGTCAAACAAGGATGATATTTGGGCACCTCAAACCTCTTTGGTTCTTCATACTGGGCCCTGATTCTATAAGTAGAAACATAGTGCGTGTTTTAGTTATGGAATCAGGGATCAATGACACATTCTTTAGAGAATATACGGAACCACGCGGACCTCAACTTTTACCCCGCCGTGATGAAAAAGTACTGAATTGAAGCGCCATACGACGATACCACCCCCCCCCCCCCCCCCCCGCGCGACTGACGTGGCTTACAAATCACAAGCAAATTATGACTCACGCGCGAACAAGTGTCACAATATCTTTGATAATACACATCACTCATCAACATGGAATGGAAGTAACACCATTTCCGCGTAACCCTGTATAAACCAATATGAGCTCGTCCACATCTGGTGCACGTATGTGTTGCGATAGTTAGATTAGTGCCATCTTGCTATTTTTTCAGCATTGTATATCTTTCCAACATTTTCGAAGGTAAAAAATCACTGAGTGGGAATTAACGTCTAAGCAAAGGTTTACAAGCATTTACAAGTTGATATTTTGAGTTGAGAGCCGAAAAAACTAAAAAGACCTCTTCTGCCAAAATAAAAAATAAAGGAATAAAAAATATTAATGCGAACACGAAAAGTGAAGCCACTTTTTGAAACATGTGTGCGTAGTCGTTTGACGGTTTCAGTATGAAATTCGTATAGGTTTGAATGCGTTTGTGCGTGAGTCGTGTATTTGGGAATTTATCGTTATCTGGGAATTCACGTAGTTTTGGTAGCGATTTTTGACTTCACTTTAGCAGTACGCCATAATCCATCTGTAATTTTTATTTGATCTAAGTACAAGCATTACACAACACGACGATATCTCGTCGATTATGACCAATTTTTTTTGGTCGCACAGAGTAAATTTCGAGGTTCTTTTTCACGTTAAAATGCCAAGTCTAACTGCTCTAAGTCACCACTGTTTGAATCTACGTTTCACCCCTTCGTAGAGCAATGTATAAAATAATTAACAACTTAAATAAATAAATAATAATAATAAATATCTGGGACATTATTGCACACACGGTCATCTGACCCCAAACTAAGCAAAGCTTGTAATATGGCTGCCAGAGACTGATATACAGCTCTATAGACTGATATAGTTAAAGCTCTTAACAATACTATGATAAAGAAAAATAATAATTAATATATATTCATTGCACATAAGCAAGCATTACATAACAGCTTTTTCATAATATCAATAAAAACAAACAAAAAAAAACACTTTTCCAGTCTTTTAGATTTGTTATACTTTATTTAAGTTAGGGCCTACTAACAGCCCTTTTGAAGAACCCCATTTATAGCTACTCGGAAATACCGCAGGAGGAAATGCCGCTCATTCCACAAATTGCAGGTGTGAGGCAAAAAAGAACGCGTAAATCACAGGGTGCGATTTCAACCGATCTATGATATGTGGGTGAACTTTCAGGTGGTGGCGGCTAGTGCGAAGATAAAACTACCAAAGTCAAGATATCGCAGAAAGCATAACTAATTAACCCAAAAAACAACTTTATAAACAATGTTTAAGCGTATTAGAATATATATAGCGCGCGTAAAACAAGCCGCTGCAATAATTTAAATAAATATTACAAAAATAATTGCTCACATTAAAAATATTGCATCAAAATTATGCTTAGAAAGCTAGTTATTCAGACTTAATTATGCAAGCGTTTATTGCAAATAACAAAATTTGCAACTTGGTGTCATTTATTTCAATGTAGACGACCAATATCACGCTAATCACCAACACGCGAACATCCACCGTAACAACCCGATAATAAGGTAGCATTATGATTGGATGTCCTAAAACTGCGACCAAACCACCGAAGGATGGGCAGCGTCCTAATAGTATGATGTGATTCTGATTGCAACCCGGCTCATGTCGCGACGACGCGCACCTATATCGAAATGCTACCATAAAGTGAGGTGCTTAGGGTCGATATTCGCGTGCTAGCGAGCTAACGGTCACAACACAACATCCAAAAACCTCCGAAAAATCTCATAGAGTTCCTATATAGTAAATAATATTATATTTTTAAGTGCTTCAGTCAGTAGGAAAGTTAATATGATTAAAATCATAAGAAAACATCATATTACAATAACAATAGCAGTATGATTTAAATTAAAACTTGAACTTGAACAAATAGCTAATTATTTTTCTACTGGGCTTGATTATTATTATCTAATTAGATAACAAGAAACTTTAAGCTCTTAAGATAAAAGTCCACAACCACACAATGTATTACTCGACCAAGATTAGCCTAATGCGTCTTGCACACGACGCATCTAAGTTGAATCTGACAAAGATGCACGTATACATACGTACCTGTGCCATCACACGCGTGTTCTGAGTTACGCAGGCTACTTGAACCGTGTGCAAAACGCTGCAATAAATACTTAACTACCATATCAATATTACCTACTTTAAGCAAACTAAACAATAAATCACAAAATATAGATTTGGAATAATAACTCAGTGCCCTTAGTACGAGCAATTGCGAAAAAGTTATCGTTACGTAAACATTAGCTAAATGTATGAAAAATTCAGTTTAATTTCACGTCCGATAGAGGCACTGTTCAATACATTACTTTTCATACATTTTGCTATCGTTTATGTAACGATAATTTTTTCGCAAGTACTCGTACTAAGGCCAATTTAAACGAGAAATAACTTGCAGCTATCAATAAAACATTATACATGTACAATAAGTATTAAAAACTTACAACATACACAGGTGTGATAATCAATCACTTTAGTAAAAATTACTAACAAAATAGTTTGGTAACTAATATTGGAGAAATAAAATTAACAGCTCATCTTTGTACTAAATGTTATCACTAAAAGCTTCGTTACATTACTGCTGAACACTGCGACAGACATACAATCATTTAACAAATTAAATCATACATCATCTCATCTGTATTACAGAAAAGAAAAATTTCATTTGTTTAAATTAGAACGGCTGTCAAGGCATTTTTGTATGAAATTTGTTGTAGCCACTTGCACCCATATAAACCCATACCAACTGAGTTAGCAACTGTGACGCGGAGTTCGACGCGTTGACATAAATAATAATGTTCAATCACATATCTGTCACAATACCCGGCGACAGAGTTTCCTTCTCATTTCCGTTCTATTTACTTCTCTTTTCTGTGATCTGTATCGACTCGCTGCATCGAGATACAATACCTATAGAAGCACAATGGTGCCAAAAAAAAAACGAACCAAAACTCGGCGCACGCTACACATTGAGTAGACTTTTTGGTTAGTTGTAAGGCAACCGCGATCTGACTACAAAGCCGCGCGATGCCAGTGCTATGATACCATAGCGGACAAGCGACGTTGAACACTATTAAAGCGACAGAACGTCTAAATTGTAGAATGGCATTGTGAACTATATAATTGATGTCTAGATATGTACAACGACATTCAGACGTTTTTTGACTGTTTTCACTTAGATATTGTGACTCTATAGGTATTGTATCTCGATGACTCCCTGCTAATCCTCAGATCAGACAAACAATGGAGATATGCCTTAGTGCAATGTGTATGTCGCTGCGTTTAGCGCCAATGTAGTTATGCTGTAAATGCTATGTCACTAGCTAACTTATGCAGTATTGACATTTGATAACAGCGGCTAATAGACTTCAATAGATTAAAACTGTATCCTATAGAATAAAGATCTATCTTCAAAACTGAACAATTAACATCTCTAGAAATATTGACTACTACACTTCAGCATGGCTAGCATGCGCACCGCGACAAAATCTTGTCGACACTTGAAGCGAGAACGCAACAAGGTGCCAACGGTTTCATATACCGCCTGTCTCGCTTTGGCACGTTATAAAGAGTCCACGAAATTTTGTCGCGGTGCGCATGCTAGCCCGGCAGGGCTTAATCTCAATGACTGATTTTTACACAACTTTGACGCGGCTTAACTCGAAAAGTACACATTTTTGTTTAATTTTATTAGCCAACTAGTGTCTCATAATTAATGACATCCCGTTTATTGAAAATAAATCGCAAAAAGAGACTTTTTATTGATTTGCAATTAACTAAAAAGGTTTACTTTTCAAGTTTGCCAGGTCAAAAATGTGTGAAAATTTGTCGCTGTGTTGCCACCTTAAACCAAATCCATACAAATAAGTATGCTAATAACTAGTATAAATTATGTAGATAAAAGAGGTAGACAATGTCTATTATAACTATTTATTAACTACGCATATTTTATATTATAAATCTTGCTCAAAGAAAATTAAGATACTCGAGCTAGACTGATCGAAAAGTTAATATCTAATGTTTAAAAACAACCGATTTACGACAAAATACGCGAAATATTAAATAGATTATAATAGTTTACGGACGGTCCACCACAACATAGGTTTCTTTTGATATAATATTCTAAAACTAGTTCGTACTGGTTTACATTATGGCAGTGTAAGCATATTTTATAATCATGTAAAAAATAGTGTTGTGATTTAAGCTAAGTTTGGCACAGTAGTTAATGATAGGCCCACAGAACATTACCAGAATAGATCCCGCGAGTACATCTCGTTGTATGAGAATCCAGTCTGCATTTTTTGTACCTACTATAACGTCACGAGAACAATTAAGTGGTAGTTTAACTCCATCTGCTTTCGCAGTGTTTTTAAAGTTTGCTATATAATAGACTATCGAACAGGAGTTTTATTTGTAAAAAAAATAACAGACTTAGTGGTAAATAGAATTGAATGTAATACGTATACTGAAGAAACCATTATCAACTGATAAAATACTGAGATATAAGCATTCGAAGTTTTTGGTTGTATTAGGAAGGGATGTACCGTCTCTTTCCCGCAATTTTGGTATGGAGTTTGTATGGCGTATGTACACGTGACGTCATTCGTAAGTATAGTTTGCTCTCAGTCTAGCAAAAAGTTCAAAAGATTATATTTCTGAATTTTGAACACATTTCAATTTTGTTTTCGGTGATTGCCTCTATTTATGGTCAGCTTTAATACAAGACGAAAAATCAGCCTGGTAGCCTATTAATATACATCGCAATTTGACATACTTGTATTGACGTCTGACGTGATACTTTCAAGACGACGGAAACCGAACTACGGCGTGCTAGTTCGAGCATAGGTCCAACTCAAGTTAGGCCATATACACGCAAAGTAGGGGAACTCGCAGTGTCTATCCTGTTAAAGGCCTGTGGTTAAGCCCAAAACCGACTGGAAAGTCGAGGCGCGGCCGTGGAAAAATCCACTCTATTCGTTTTTGAACCTACTGTAAACCGAATAGAGTGCTATTCGGTTTACAGTAGGTTCAAAAAAATTAAGGGACAGCTAAAGGCATGTGGCTATCACACACGCACATTTCAAAGTTTTTGAAGAAAAAAAATCACTGAGCGACAAATTTAAAAAAGCGAATGAACATTATCTTTAGAATAACATCGTAAATAGTAGAAAGCAATTTTCGTGTTGAAATTTTAGATGGCAGAAGAGATTTAAAAAAAACGAGTTTTTTTTTCTCTCTCCTCCGCCATCCTATAAAACATCAACACGAAAATTTCTTCATACTATTATAATGCAATTCTAAAGCAAGTTTTTTTTTTTTTTTTTTCATTCAATTTGTTTTTTTTTTAATCTTCAAAAATGTTAAAGTTGCGCAACAAGAGATAGATATAACCGTTTTGCGCAGCCTTAAGCAGTACGGCGGAACAATGTTGAGATTAAGAACCCGCGGTATGGGTTTTTCTACCAGAGATGTGCGAGGTAGTTGAGCGGTAACATCGACCAATAATATCGCTTCATTCCGTTTCGCCTTGCCTCCTATTGGTTGATTTTTTCTCGCACACTGCTTAGCTACCTTGGTGGAAAAGCAACATTGAAGAGTTGGCTTACACGGTCGTCTATACACCGCGACACGGCGCACCGCCTCGACTTCCAGCCGACTTTACGCCTTAAGATCCAATGGTGGACCATTTCGCTAACTCTTTAGGAACAATGACTATAATATAGTCTGCAATATTTTTTATCCTGTAGCTTAATTTTCAATTAATATATGCTTAACTTTACGTCTAAAAAGTCGTACACCAACAGACAGGAAAGTTAAATGTTTTCAAAAATATTTACAACTAGCTTTTTCACTTTTACGAAATACGAGTTTTTTTAACGTATTTCTATGATAATTACACAGATTTTTAAAATTTAATACACATTGAGATCAAAACACTTTTTCTAAAGATACTAGGGAATGCAATGGAATGAATAGTATATTAGTTTCTAGATGTTATAAATTGACATCGGGTAATTATTTCTTACTCGGCGAAGCGTTTTCAACCGAAGACAGCAACGCTGAAAGCGTGGCGTGAGTGGCGCTCAAAGTACCCGAAGCATTTACAATATTGGCTGAAGAATGACCAATCTTGTTATTTAAAATTCCCACACTGGTTCCAGAGCTTACGATGGTAACATTCGGTGGTGGAGTAGCGCCATTAGCAAACCCAGTAGACAAAACCTTCTGCGTATTATGCATCATAAAGGACTTCGTCCCCGCACTACCTAAAGTTAAAACCTTTTTCAGCATAACAGAGGAATTACAGGCATTGTCTATCATGTCTTTGGTAGTGGAAATGCTATCGAAGTCATTATTAGAATTTACAGTACTTATCTTTTGAGTCGCTTGACCGGGTTTCACCGTGAATGAAGCAGCGGTCAAGTTGGTTCGGTTGATGATGTTTCGAGAAACGATGGCGTTGTGTAGAATGTTGCCAGTCGGGAAAGACTTGGATGTGACGTTGACGTATTGAGGAGTCCCGATGATTGTGGAATTGGAGGTGCGCGTGCCGAAGCCGATGATTGTGCTTGCTGTGCCTTGGGACATCACCGTGCTGAATGTACCAGTTTTCGTGCTGATGGGAATGCTGTAAATAAAATACATTTTTAATTAACAAAAACCTTTGTCCGGGAGCAGCAGTGGGAACCAACAACCAATGAGCTTCATTCTTTATGAAAAATGGCAATAGCACAAAATGTTAGTTACATGTATTAATAATACATACTGGTTAATAAATAACTTCTAAATAATGAATAACTACTAAATAATTAATAACTGCTTAATAATGAATAACTACTAAATAATGAATAACGGCTTAATAATGAATAACTACTAAATAATGAATAACTGCTTAATAATGAATAACTACTAAATAATGAATAACTGCTTAATAATGAATAACTACTAAATAATAAATAACGGCTTAATAATGAATAACTACTAAATAATGAATAACTGCTTAATGATGAATAAAGAACTTCAAAATAATCAATAACTGCTAAATAATGAATAACTACTCAATAGTAAATATTTGGCTGAATTTGATAGTTATTTAAATGTGTTTGAATCAGACGTAGAACCCTCAAGTAATAAATTTAGTGCCAAATGGATAAAATCCTGTTTTATAATAATACAACGTTAAAGCGAAAATACACTTAAAAATTAAAATTAACTTAATTCCATGACGTAAATAAATACGTACAATATATTAATCAAGAAAAAAACCGGCCAAGTGCGAGTCGGACTCGCGCAAAAAGGGTTTTATACCATTATTTATAACAACGAGCAAAAAAAGTCACGTTTGTTATAAGAGAGCCCCCTTAAATGATTTCTTTTATTCTATTTTTGAGTATTTGTTGTTATAGCGGTAACAGAAATATATCATCTGTGAAAATTTCAAATCTCTAACTATCACGGTTCATGAGATACAGCCTGGTGACAGACGGACAGACAGATGGACGGACAGCGGAGTCCAGTCCAGTTTTGAAGATGAACTTCTGCAAAGTACCGCGTGATTCCATCAACCAGTTTAACAAACTTGTAACAGTGTGTATAATGTGTATTCCTTACCCGCGTATCATCTGCGAAGTAGACGCCGGTATGCTTTGTATGGTAACAGTGGCTGGTAGATGGTGGACACTTCTCTGCGGCGGTACTGAAGCACTGGTGTAGTAATGTACGGTGCTGCCGGTGATACGCGGGGGGGCCGCGATATGGGCCACGGGCACGCTGTGGACCATCCCGCTGGTCGTTGATGCCACAGTGATGCATTTCGTCTCTTTGCTAGGGAACTGAAAATAAATTCGAGGCCATTTGCATTAAAGTATAAGTTACTAGCTATGTGTATGACGACATGACTTTGTGAAACGTCTAGCAATTTATATCCCATAAATATAAAAACGGTTGATCTAGCATTACCTCTTTACAAGGTTACGTCAACTTTAAAGCGATATTGCTTTGAAAGTTGACGACATAACTTTAAATAAATAAATATTCAGGACATTTTTGCACACATGATCATCTGATCTCAAACTAAGCAAAGCCTGTAATATGGCTGCCAGACACTGCTATACATACTTTTTTTTAATATATATACTTAAATAGATATTAACACCCAGATGTAGAACAAACACAAATGTTCATCACATGAATGTTTGTCCTAGGCGGGAATCGATCCCAAGCGCCGAAGGCAGGTTCAAAACGAAGTGGACCACCGGAGCAATATTGGCATTAAAGTCCCTCACACATAAATATGTTTGATCTAGCATTACCTCTTTACTAGGTTACGTCAACTTGAAATCAATCAATGGAAAGCAATCTATCATCTTGTCATTTCCTGGCCCTCCACCTTTCTCTTGTAAAAATTACGCCGAGTCATCTTTTTCAAAAATAATAATATAAGGCTTGCATTTGACCGTTAACTCGCCTGATGTTAAACGATGATGCGGTCTACGATGGAGCACTCTTATCTAGAAGAAACCGATTCACTCGCGATTTGAGAACACGTAGATTGTAACTACACACAACGAACAACCCATTTAGGCGCATTCCACAGGCTAGCAGTTCGCACAAACGAGGAATCAAAAGAGAGCAGTGTCGATTTTTAATGTCCACTCTGTCAGTCCGATAGAAAAATATGCAGGTATGAATTAGATCTTGCAGATCCGATGCACATTCTCCGAAATCTATCCGATAAAAACCGATAGTCTAGCAACTTTTCACTGATTTCGTTTTTTTGCTGCATGTAAGAGGAACAAACAAACCCATATTCACATTTATAATAGTAGTATGATGTTTAACTCTTCCTTTACAAAATCACACTCAATTCACTAAAGAAAGTAATTCACTGTTGTTAGAATGTAAGAAACTTTATCAGCAAGTAAAGTTTATCCCAGAGCTATCTCGGACACTAAGATGGCTTATCTCCTCAGACTTTATAATACTTACTTTTATGATGTATACAAAAGATATAACTTACATTATTAGTGTTCAAAGTAGGCCCCAAATCAAATTCATCGCCAACTAAGGTGAGCGTATCGGCATTAGCACCAGTAAGCTTTTCAATCGTCTTCCTAGCATCTGCGTCACTCTCAATATTCCCCAGATTTCGACTCAAAAATTCTATATCTGCTTCCAACAAACCATCAACCAAGTTACTCTGTTCTTCATCACTTTGCTTGCAAAGCGAAAATTCATCATTTTCCAACTTGATATCCATATCCTCTATATTCTCCACTTTAATATCAACTTCGAAATCGCTAACTTTGATCTCGTCCACTTTCATTTCATCTAAATCTTCAACTTTAATACCGTCTACTTTAATATCCATATCTTCGACTTTTATATCAGACAGATCGGTGTCTTCTTTCATCATTGGGACGTCGGAGAAATCTTTGGTGTTATCCGAAGGGCCGAGGTTGTATTGACTTGCATTGAAGTTGTTAGTGTCAAAACCGTCTTGTTGTTCGATTTTTATGTTGTCCAGTTTGTATTTATCATCGTCTTGAACGGCACTGGTGGAAGGTATGGGGCTATCAACGTCTGCTATGTCACCACTATTAGTTCTCTTCAGCATGTAAGCTTTTATCTTTCGAAGCATAAACATAGGTACTTTAAAGCCGGTTAACTCGCCCAGCATTGGTAATGATGTGTGTTTGTATGCCTCACTTTTTGCTAGCTCCTCAATGTCTTCTAAAACCTGAGAAAGGATAATGTTAATGAAGTATAAAGCCAAAACTAAAGCCAGAGCTTGTCTCACCAAGCGAATAGCTCAAATATATAGAATGTAGTGCTCGAGTTTTATGTAATAGGTCACTTTTACATCTAACCTAAGAAGTGAGCAAATGACAGTGATTTTCTAACGGTCAAAGCTCATAACACGATAAATAAGGCTGCACAAATGCTTTCCAGTCTAATATCAAGGCACATGCCCAACCGATTATCTTTTTAATAAAACTCCGTTTAGATCTCTTATTATTTCTCATTCTAGCTTGATACCATTCATAGACTTCGCTTGTAGGTATTTATGAAATTTTTATACACTTTGTTTGAGCGCTAATTTACTATTTAAATTAACAACAGCAACATTGTGAGTGCTCTTTATATATATATTTTTGTTTTATAGCTTACTATCTAGTATTCCATTTTCACGCTTACCATAATATAAGTTTTCCCTCCGACTGCATTGACTAGGTTATGGCTGGCGATCCATTCCTTATCTGCAGTGTCAGCTGGGTATCTGAGTAAGCCAGCATGGCGCGTGTAGAGGCGTCCCCTAGCGTTTCCAAGTCCAAGCACCTGAAATTATAATAGTCGACGTCACGTCAGTAGTCGTCGTCATGGATGCCTGGAAGAGATCGCTTTTTTTTTAACGCTAATACGTCCGCGTTTTACCACCAACTCGCCTGTTGGTAAGCGACGATGTGGTCGAAGATGAAGCACGCAGACTTAGAAGATACCTATACCTATCGCTTTAAGCGATAAGGCCGCCTGTTAAAAGCCTAGATAATTACTGTTATTTATAATGTTATCCTTGTGTTTATTTTTTTGTGGTTTTAATAAAGAGTTATTGTATTGGATTGTCATCATCACAATTTTAGCCATAGGACGTCCACTGCTGGACATAGGCCTCCCCCATCGTTTGCCAAAACGGCCGGTTTGAAGCGGCCTGCATCCAACGTATTCCTGTGGTCTCTTTTAGGTCGTCTGTTCATCTTGTGGGTGAACGTCCTACGCTGAGCTTACCGGTCTGTGGTCACCATTCGAGAAACTTTCGGCTCCAATGGCCATCTGTTCTGCATGCTATGTGCCCCGTCCACTGCCACTTCAACTTGCTAATCCAGTAGGCTATGTCGGTAACTTTCGTTCGTCTACGGATCTCTTTATTTCTAATTCGATCTCATAGAGAAACCCCGAGCATAGCCCTCTCCGTAGCTCGTTGTGCGACTTTGAGCTTGCTAATGAGGGCCATAGTGAGACACCACGTTTCAGTGCCGTATGTCATCACTGGCAACACACACTGGTTGAAGACTTTCATCTCAAGGCATTGAGGTATTTTGGATGCGAAGACGTTGCGAAGTTTACCGAAGGCTGCCCAGCAGAGTTGGATTCGTCGATTGACCTCTTGCTTGAAGTTGTACCTGGCTATTTGGACTGTTTGCCCTAGGTAGACATACGCGTCAACAACTTCTAGAACTGAGGTCTCAATTGATACTGGGGTGGGCACAACATGGATATTTGACATTACCTTCGTCTTGTCCATGTTCATTAAGACCTACCTGTTGGGAGACTCGATTGAGGCCTTCGAGCATCATGCTGAGATATTTTATCGATTCTGCCATGACCACAATATCGTCTTTCAATGCGGCAGTAAACAGTTTCAAAGAGATTTCATCTCCCTGTCTCACGCCTCTTCGCAATGGAATTTCCTTCGAACTGTGCTTCTATACTCAGACCGACAGGTGGCATTATTAAACGCCTATGGCATAAAAAAAATAAGATTCGGGATGAAAAGACGAGCGCTTGCCCATTTCGATGGGCTTAGTCCAGATGTGAGTGGTATATGTTAGAAGGCCAGTCACTGAGGTCATTAGCATCCAGGTACGCCAGGAGCCTGTAGTTGAAGAGACATTCGATCATCTTGCAGAGTATAAACATGATCGTGATAGGTCTGTAGTTAGCAGGGTGGGTACAACTATCTTGGTTGAGCGTGGGTTGCATGTTACCAAGCTTACATCTTTCACCACTAGGCCAGTTTTGAGAGAGAGATAAGTGGCATGGTTAGTTCAAGAGACAACTCAATCGCACTTATCCTCCGGTAAATAATTTGAACCACTGGCTTTGTTTATGTCAAGAATGTGTATTTTTTGTATGATTAAAATTATTAATACAAACAAAACTTTACCTTATGAGCATGAGATCCCATTATGAACAGGGTTTCTTGGGTAAGCCTAGCCGGATTCCACTTCTCAGGATCCCTCACTGCCGGCACAGGGGATGATGTGCCGCTGTCTGATGACTCTTCTTTTATCTTCTTACGCTTTATGCTGAAGTCTACTTCACTGTCCGGCTCTTTCCTCTTATTCTGCGTTATGTTCTGAAACTATTTGAAATGGTATTGAACAAGTATAAATTGTTATTTTTTAAGCCCCTGATGAAAGAGAATCTTCAAACAGCTGAACAGATTTTCTAGAATCATAGGTAAGAACATTCTCTATCAAGTCACCTTTCAAACAAAAAGAACTAAATCAAAATCGGTTCAGCCGTTTGAGAACTACGATGCCACAGACAGAAACACAGATGCACATTCTCTTTTTGAGTCAGAGATTAAAAGGACCTGACATCAAGGACTTTGCATGGACAGTAGACAAAAAAAGGTTTATTTGTTAGTGAGCTAAAATTTTGATTTTAAAACTACTAATAGTTTTCCGACGCATAAAAACAATCAAGTCCAGTGTGCAGCAAGGAATTAATTTTTTTAATAGACAGCTAGTTGAAATTTTCACAGAATATGGGGTGCGCCTGGGCATGATGTCTTTTTGCACTACTTTTTTGTACTTTAGTAATTAAGAATTTATGTAGAGGTGCGACTCGCAGTTGGCCTCTTTTTTCAGACTCATAGTAATAGAAGTGGTATTTCCAATAAAAGATATCCTGCTTTGTGTTGGGGATGTCATGGAATACACAAAAAGACATGAAAAACATTACTTAGACCCAGAGAATTCATCATTCAAATATTAGCTTGGCCTGGAATTGAACCTGGGAGTTCCTGCTCATAGAGAAGACGCACTACCACTGAGCCATACCAACTTACACTGGTTTGTTTGATGCCAAATTTAGATTCAGTTGTGCTAGACTCTGAGTCATTTGCTTCATTAGATTGCACTGGTTTCTGTGGTGTTGTATATAGCAATCGAGTGGCGTCCAGCATTGCCCGGCAAACTGCTCTCACCTAGAACAGCACAGCATACACCATACATATATATAAATCACCAATTCGTACTCCTATTCTTCCGTACTCATATATCCTTATATTTGTACTTTTACAAAATTCAGATATGACCAAGGAGATTTGGGGCATAGCATATACCTTATTAATGACTAATACAAACTCTTATTATTTTCACTAAATTCAGATATGAACAAGGAGATTGAGGCTGCGTTATCGTCTTCAGCAGGGTAGAAGCAGCCAATCAATCTAATATGTATGGATTTGTATTAAACTTCAATTAAAATTGTTTTGTCAATATTGTGCCTCATAAAATAATGACTCGTGCGAGAATGAATTAATATGATTATTTTATGGGAATAAAAAACTATGTAATTGTCTTACCTGATCTTCGCTCACTGATTCATCCCCCAAGTTCGATCTGATGTTGTTAACTGCTGGTACAAAGAATTTCTGAAACACAGAAATGAATATTAATTATGGCTATTAGGATCTTCGTGCTGCTATTTTAGCAGCTAACACTTTCTTTATATGTTTCTTGTAAGGATGATGTATGCAGTCTGAATTGTGGAACAGAGTTCTTAATATTTTTTATTATTTGTAAAGAAAACATCACTGTTTGTTGGAATTACTGTCAGAGCAGGCTTGCCAATAGATTGTTCCGAATCCTGTTTAAATTGACACTAAAAATTGTTGTTTAATGTGGCACCGAACAGGGGTGTTGGAAAAAAACTATTTATATTTATAACTTCTTAGATATGTAAATAGTGAACACACAAAAAGTGTAATTCTCAGCATGACAAAAAAAATGCACTTACTTCAAGATACTTTTTTATGACTTGATCAATTTCCCTCGTGACCGCAGACTGTATGGTCTGGCGAAGCATATCCAATGATTTGTTAGCGCTCGCTCGGAACTCAGCTATTGGTCTGGAATGAGGCTGTACTGGGCCGGGTAGGCTGAACCTCCGGTGCATTGCTGCTAATGTATTTATGGCAATTTGCCGGGTAATAGGTGCCTTCTGAAATAGGTTGTTTTTTTTATTACTACAAATATCTACTACCATCACAATCAGCTCACCATAGTCCACTGCTAGGCAAGGGCCGTTCAAGTATTACATAAGCAGATTTATTATAATTATTTACCTCCTCCCTCCCCCTTGTCACCAAAAGTAAGCAAAGCATAACAATCCAACTGTATGTATCCACATTTAAGCACCCATAAGTGATGACAAGTAGAATGTGCTTTGAGAGATAGGTGACGAGAAAACTAGACATTTCCTGAAAGCTGCCCAGTCCATACTGTATTCAGTCATTATAATGATGTTGGCAGAAATGCTATCTTGTGAGCGATGTACTCAACTCAGCCTGCCCAGTATACTTTCTTAAACATATCTTCGAATGTGTTTGAAAATAATTATAAATTAGAGAAAGAATATACCTGTACAAACCAGTGGATACAAATTAAAATTATTTTGCACATGGGAAAATCTCTTTAAATAAGAATTCAAGTAAAGGAAGAGATTATCTCATGGTCATTATAATAAATGAAAAGTCAGTACCTTACACGGGAATAACTATTTTTATTATATTTTCTATGGAGGAGTTCATTGGTTCCATGGTGGCCTAAATTTCCCTAGACTCTGACATTTACATATCTAAAATGCTACAATAAGTTTGACAGAGTGAAAGTGCTCACACAGAACTTCTTTGTGCTCCTCAAAGCCAGAGAAGATATCATCCAATTTTCAATAGGTATGGAGCATGGAACCTGTCACTGACTTAGTATGAAGACCCTTGTCTTCATAGAACTTATGCAAGTGATTGTGAAACTGTTGAAGTGAGAGTATGAGTATTATTAAACATATTTACACACTTTACAAAAGTGTTGACTCAGAATAAAAATTCATATTTGAATTTGTAACATAGGTACCATTAATATGTTGTAAATAACTAAAATTCATTATAACTATAACCAAAACCTAGAAATTACTAACTACAGAGGGTATTTGATACAATAATAACAAGCGTAATTATTTTCCCACGACCTTGCCATTCAAGGGCCGCACGAAGGACGACCGTGTAGGACAAGGTTCTGGCTTAAATTTTGAAGGACTGTGTGATGATGATGTTTTAATGGATATCTACTTACTGCTTGCATATTTCCCGCTGTCGTCGTTCGAACAGTTATTGTTTTCGGAACTTGGAAACTCCAAGTAGTGTTTGAGCTTTCCGACACGGCATTGTCGGCATTTTGTGGCGACGCTTCATTTGTATTCCAATTCTTCTGCACAACCATTTCTTATAATCGGGTTGAATGTACACACGGTGCACATTAAAGTAAATAAATATTTTTTAATTCATGTTTTAGTTAAAAATATTAACGCACTTCGTTCCTTTTCCTTTCCTTCAACGACAAACACAAAAAAGTGGGAACTAGCAATCAAATTCAAATCAATGAAATCAATCAAACCAAAAGAATTGTTGCTAGAGTATAAAACTGATAATAGCGACAAAATCAACGTAGCCCTACGACTGTCAACGTCATTTTTATCTTATCGTTATTATTTTGACGTAGAAGGCAGAATGGCCCTAATACTTCTAGCGTAATCCATTTCTGATGTGACAGATGACAGAAGCCTTTATTAGTCTCCATGAAGAACCTACTACCCTCTCCATACCATATTCTGTGTCTTGGTTCTCCACCACTTTACTTGAGCATTACCGTGATTTTATTTGCTTGACTTTACTGTGATTTAGACTCGTTGAAGGTTAATTAATACCATGGAAATGAGTAAATTTAAACTTGTTAATTATTCCGCCTGAAGGACTCTGTATCCATGGTCATAAAATATATAAATAATGAAAAAGAAAAAATTTGTTTCAAAATTATAATAACTATTTCTTATTGGGATATTTGAGCTCGCTTTCTTTGATTTGTTTGTTGTTTATTTATGATCTAAGGTTTTTTATATTCATTATTCTGAGTTGAAGTTCGCCGTTGCCCGTCGTACTAGAATAAACTGGTTGAACCAGAGGTATGTATCGTTATCGTACAATCGTAATTTTCATCGACAGTCTACCATACATTCTTAGCGTAGCGTTACATTCTCTTTGCCATACATATCAGCATTACCAGCCAGCTCGAACAAGCCAATCGTAAGCTTACGTTACGTAGCGTAGCGCGTAGCCAACTAAACTAACCAAACAAATCTCTCCAGTCAAATCCAGTGAGTGGGCGTAGCTGCACGCTCTACACTTTCAGTATATTACATTGCCGCGTCACTAAAAGGTAAGATATTTTGGTGTCAGGTGACCGGTTTTAATGTTTCTAAATTGTCATCACTTTATATTCTTTTGTTGAGCTCTAGGGGTAGTGTATCTGTATGTTTATGAATTGCTGTTTACAGTCTACATTAATGGTATTTTTTCCATAGGCAAAGCAGTTGAACTTTGCTCCTATTTGTAAAACAAACCAGGTTTACAAGGCAAAAGTATTTTATGTAGGCTGGTAGGCAAACATGTGACAAGATTTGAGTTAAGGTTCAAGCAAAATCTATATTTTTTTTTCTTTTGTGGAGTGTAGTAGGTACCTACCTATGTAGGAACCTATGCCTATATATGTCTATATTAACATTTTACATCTACCTGAGTACCTATATATTTTATGTGTTTGATTATTATCACCTACTTATTAATTTCATAGTAAATTGTGACAAAATGATTTAACACTAGCTAAAGCTATGCCCCATGGGTTTACTGTAATTTCCTAATTTTCTGTAGAATGGCTGCAATAAAAAGTGTTTGGGGACATTTTCAGTACACACATTCATCTCGGAAATTTCAGCCATGTTTTAGTCTGATGTTTTAGATGACATTGAACAACGTGTGATATGACACAATAAACCACATATCACCACACATATTCTATCGTATTGTGTGTGGTATTTGTGAATCCACATTCTAAAGAGTAGACATGGTAGAAACTTTTCTGGAGTTTCAGCTGTCCATAAATTTTCTACAAATGGTGTGTTCTCAACAGGGTTTTACAGAAAGGGTGTACTAAGTCAAAAGGGGTCCATAGTACCTATCATTATGAACAACTTTTAATATGGAACTAATGAGACCAAACCTGACATCGCAAAAAAATAATTAATAATTTAAATAATTTTTCATACTCATTTTCAAATAATAGGTAAAATATGTCATCAAAATAAATTAAATTGTAAAAGTCGGTTTTTTTAAATTGTTAATTATTAAATATCAACACAAAACATTTAAATAGAAGAAACGCAACTAATATATATACAACACAATAACTTCAGTTGTACAAACAATTCATTCTCATTCCAGTGACCGAGGGGTCATCCATTATTTATATTTACTCAATTCTTGTTTTGAACTATGAGGTTGATTATCTATTTTAACTGTATTTTGCAACAAGTAAAGATAATATTCGATAAGGTTTTGAGAACCTTAAATCGTAACGTATTGTACTGTAATTACATCATTTGTTTGTGATCTTATTCCATTTTGAATTTGACTTGCTTCTGATTGCACATTGTAGGTACTTTACCCCTCCGAATCAAATTAGCACTATGAGTAAACGCATTATCATCCGACTCGTCAAGCAACAAACGTCATACTATAACACCTAAGTGTGAGTGAGATAGACAAAAATTCTTTATGACCCGAAGACTCAATAACAATGTGTTTACTTAAAGTAGCTTAGTAGTAATTTTAAAAGGCCCTGAAAGTATTCCTAGTGGTGAAATTGAAAACATTAATTAATCATCATTTTTAATCGACTTCAAAAAAGGAGGATTCTATGTTCTAGGTTTTTTTTTAAATGTATGTTCACCGATTTCTCCGCCAATTATGAATTGATTTTGATGATTTTTTTCATTGTCTGGTAGGCCATACTCCAGAGGTCCCTTAGGTGGTCCCTTATAGAGTCCCTTAGACTGCCTCGGTGGCTCAGTTGGTAGTGATCCTACTTTCTGTGCTTGGGGGCGTGGGTTCGATTCCCATCTAGGACAAACATTTGTGTGATGAACATTTGTGTTTGTTCTATGTCTGGGTGTTAATATCTATTTAAGTATGTATTTAAAAATATATATGTATGTATATCAGTCTCTGGCAGCCATATTACAAGCTTTGCTTAGTTTGGGGTCAGATGACCATGTGTGCAATAATGTCCCAGATATTTATTATTATATTATTATTTATTATAAGTTGCATCAATATCAGTTTAGTAGTTAGGTTTTTAAGTCTCAATAACTGAAAAAACATGCAAGTAAACGAAATTGCGTATTTACTAACTTCAAAGTCGGTTTTTTAAATAAAAAATTATGTTCCAGAAAACAGAAAGAAAAATACTGAATATCTTTACAACTCATTAACATTTTCTGTAACCTAATATTATGTATTAATTAAGTACCTACCAACAATATAAACTTACTTAAATATGCTAAGCAAGTCACTTGTTTAAATATACTTAATAGAACATACTACACACATTGATACAATCTGGGTGTCTCCAAAGTCATTAGTGAATAGGCTAGATAACTGTTTTTTTTTTGTTCTATTAAAATGTAGCCCATAAATATAGCTGATTAATGAAAACAAAATGAAAATCGGATCAAAAATAAGCAATTTTATAACATACTAGACACAGAGCGCGAAACAGCATCTTATTATAACAGTTCAAAACCCTGGATGGCAATGCACTGCGCTCGTCATCCTGAGATATAAGATGTCAAATCTCTGTGTGCCCTGTAATTTCGCTGGAAACATTGCCCTTCAATCCGGAACACAAACGCTTATATATCAGAATATTAATAACCGATTTAAATTATTTTTCAATAAACATACTATATATTTAATTAAATCTTCATCATAGCTATTGGTTTCATCGATATAAACATCAGTCATCTACCCTATTGGTTTCTTCTAGACAAGCTTCCTCCAACGTAGACCACACCATCGTTTTACACCACCCGAGTTGGCAATCAAATGCAAACCTATTGTTAAATTTAAAAAAACTTATTTTAAACAACATATTTCAGTAACGTTAACCGAACCATTTTAGTGGTATCATTTTGAAGATTTAAAAATCAACATACTGGCCGATTTAAATTTAAATCAACGACTCATAATTATTCATATAAAAGTAGACACGCCTCTATTTTTACATAACTTATCAACTAATAAAATACCTGTTTTGATACTTGATAGCGATATTGTACTTTGATCAGTGAATAAGCATTATAACCTTTTATAATTTAGGCCTCGGAAAGATATTTAGAGACTTGTGTTTTACCATTTATCTATACTGTTACTTATAGTTGAATTATATTTTACATTAAATTTATTATTATTGTGCAATTGCGTCAAAGGTTTATAACCATAGAGTGTATTGAACGATATCAATCTCAAGGTCACTAACCTTAGATCTATGTTAATTGGTATGTTTACATTACATAAGAGATAATAATTGCGTAGGTGGTCATATAATTTTTATGACTGTACCATATCTTTAAATAATATTCTTAGGAGCTAGAGAACTATCATTCATTATTATACCAGAGTGCCTAGAGTTTTTCCAATTGCGTTTACGTTATCGATCAGTTCCACCCATTTTTTTTCAATATTGCACTGCAGAATATTGGCTATCAGCTATGTTTAAAAACCTAACAGAAAACTAAGATCGTCTATAGGGCTCACATTTTAATATCAGTTAGAACCTGCTTAGTCCTTACAACTTGTATTATTATATTAGCATAAGTAAGTAGCCCCGAACAGGCCCCGAACCAACCTGGTGGAATACCGTAATCCCAAAAGTATTCTTATCCTTACATTGACTTTTGTCTTGCTCTCTCATTAAAGACGAACACCCCTATACAATGTGCATATTTTTTTTAGGCTAGCATGTGCCTCGTTGCTATATCCCGCTCCAGGAACACAAAATTTCATCCAAATCTGCCCAGCCGTTAACTTACCGTTTAAACCTTCCGTGAACTTCTACAAATATTTCAAGATCAAAATTAGCCAAATCGGTCCAGCTTGGTTCTCGAGTTTTAGCGAGACAAACAACATCAATTGATTTTTTTATATATATAGATTAAGATAGACGTGTTCTATGGGTCAAGTTGCTTGAATTAAAGTATTTTTATTTATTTATTCATTATTAGCCGAGAGAGTGGATTCACTATACATGATAGGTTCACAATACATGTGGGTCCGCGAATTCTTCGGAAAAAAATAGGCTATGTCCGTCCTCATGATATATATTATGACCTCGCGAAATTTTATCGAGATCGGTTAACCCAAATGGGTTAACCGATACGGAACGGGTAAGCCGTGATTATGTAGCAAACAAACCGACGGACAGAGTTACTTTCGCATTTATATTAGTGTGATTGTCATCTGAGTCAAAGGAGGTTGGTGTTGCTACCAAGGAGGCTACTTTAAGGAGGTATATAACGCGGGTGAAACCGCGAGGCGCAGCTAGTGTAAAATAATCTCCAAATGTTTGATTGAGATATTTACTGGTACTCCTGTGTTATATCATACTTTTATCTACTATTGTTAGTTGCCTAAAACAGGCTTGTCACGTATTCACTTGTTATCTTATACTGTACCCACAAATGATAGCATATTTTTTGTAGTACTAGATAACATTAAAGATATTATATCATACTCCATACTTATTCATGAAGCATAAAAAATTTAGTTAGGATTACTCCTAGCTCAAAAAATATATTTTTATGCTAAAAATATAAAACAACCAACTTCACGGGAAGTTCAATATTAACAGGATTGTTTCTCACTGAATAACAAGTATATATTGAACATTAAAAAAAACTGATAATGTTGCAATGGCTAAACAGATATTGTTTTAGTTATAGCTAGGAGCACTCTCAATCAAGTCACCTTTCAAACAAAAAAAAAACGAAATATAAATTAGTTCAGGGGCCTATGTTCAGCAGTGGACGTCTTCGGGGTGATGATGATGATGAAAATAAGTTCACCCGTTTGGTAGCAATGATGCCACAGACAAACACACATCTACGCACGCTAAACTTATAACACCCCTCTGTTTGCGTCGGGGGTTAAAAATAATTATTAAGATTGTTTCGCAATCGGCAAAGAAATCGCGTAACACAAAAAAAATTACGATTTGAGAAGCGATTTTTTTAAAGTTAGTTGAAAATAGTAGTAGCAATAGTTAGTACCTGCTAATGTACTGGTAAACATAATTTGTCAACGTTTTTAACCGATTTCCAAAAGAAGGAAGTTATCAATTCAACTTTTTTTTTAAATGTTTTTTTTTTACCTCAGAACTTTTGACTAGCTTAACAGATTTTGATGATTCCTTTTTTTATTTGACAGCTAGTGCTTCCCGTGTGGTCCCATTTTAATTTGATCGAGTTCTGACACTTTTGTATGTAGTCGATTTTTTATATTGAAAATTATTATATTATTTCTTATTCATATTTCATGGCGTTGTTTACCTTATTCCAGATAAACCATGTCGAAGATCAATGCCGGACCCGTTGTCGATATCCTCGGCGATGAGATGACCAGAATCATCTGGGACCTCATCAAAAAGAAGCTCATTCTACCATTCCTCAACATCGAACTGCATGTTTTCGACTTGGGCATGGAAAACCGCGACTTAACCGACGATCAAGTCACCATAGATTGTGCTGAAGCTATCAAGAAATACAATGTTGGAATCAAATGCGCCACAATAACTCCCGACGAGAAACGAGTAGAAGAATTCAAGCTTAAGAAGATGTGGAAGAGCCCTAACGGAACAATCCGTAACATTCTCGGTGGCACCGTCTTTAGAGAGGCTATCATTTGCAAGAACATTCCCCGACTTGTTACCGGCTGGGAGAAGCCTATCATTATTGGTCGTCATGCGCACGCCGACCAGTACAAAGCTACCGACTTCGTTGTGCCCAGTGAGGGTAGGCTGGAACTTATCTTCACTCCCAAAAATGGAGAGCCAATCCGCCATGTGGTAAACGAGTACAAGGGTGCTGGAGTGGCACTCGCCATGTACAATACTGACGCATCTATCGTAGACTTCGCTCACTCTTCCTTTAAATTCGCATTAGATAGGAAATACCCACTGTATTTGAGCACCAAAAACACTATCCTCAAGAAATACGACGGCCGTTTCAAGGATATCTTCCAGGGTATTTACGACAAGGAGTACAAGGCTCAGTATGAAGCAGCCGGCATCTGGTACGAGCACAGGTTGATCGATGATATGGTTGCTTACGCCATGAAGTCCGAGGGTGGATTTGTGTGGGCTTGCAAAAACTATGATGGTGATGTACAGTCGGATTCCGTCGCTCAAGGTTATGGGTCTTTGGGTCTGATGACCTCTGTCCTTATCTGCCCTGATGGCAAGACAGTTGAGGCTGAGGCAGCTCACGGCACAGTGACCAGACATTACCGCTTCTTCCAGCAAGGAAAGGAGACTTCCACCAACCCCATCGCGTCGATCTTCGCCTGGACTCGAGGTCTATTGCACCGCGCCAAGCTCGACAACAACACTGAACTCACCCATTTCGCGGAGACCCTCGAAAAAGTCTGTATCGACACCATTGAATCTGGAATCATGACCAAGGATCTCGCCATTTGCATCAAGGGTATGAACAATGTTAAGAGATCCGACTACTATGAAACGTTTGATTTCATAAACAAACTCGCAGAAAACCTGAAGGCCGCCTTAGGAAAATGACTACCACAAAAGGAATTGAGCAGACTATAATGTAAGCATGCATTTTTGTTCTCGACTTAACCTCAGTATAAAGGTATTTGTCACAAGGGGTTTAGGGTATTTTGAAGCATTTTATTTATTACTTTTTTACACTATACATAAAATTAATATATTTGATGTCTAATAAAAACGAATATGTAGAAAACTGCTTAGCTTTATTTCAATCCATTTGTCGTGTAAAGGTTCATATCTCAATCAACGCCATCAGCCTCATACCATCTTTTTAGGGTTCCATACCCCACGGGGCCCTCTTACTAAGTCTACGCTGTCTGTCTGTCTGTCGGTCGGTCCTACCTTTTAACGACTGTATCTTTTGAACCGTAATAGATAGCCAGTTGAATTTTTTACAGAATATGTAATGTTACGGAGGCTTAACTAAGAAATAATAATGAAGTCAAAATATTTAAACTAAAGGGGGGTCCCATACAAAAGTATTATTTTAACATTGTTTTGTATTTGTTCTAATGTAAAAACGGTTATACATACAAGCGTCAAACTTTGCATGATTATAGTACACATTCTCAAGTATAAATGATGGCCAAGTGCGAGTCGCAGTTTTAGGACCCGGGTATGTCCTAAAACTGCGACCAGAACCACCGGAGGATGGGCAGCAGCGTCCTAATAGTACACGGTGAACGTACTGCGATCCACAAGCCGCCTGCCAAGCGTGGGGATTATGGCAACACCCCTCTATGGGAGGCCTTGTCCAACAGTGACGTTAATTGGCTGATGATGTGTGTGTATGTGTGAAGTGCGAGTCGGTGACAAATTTCTGTTTATTACCAAGTTAAGCAACGTAGGGCGTGGTCGGTCATTGGATGAGTGATCGCCTGGGCGCGATGTTGTCTGCACTACTTTTTGTCTTTTGTTGTAGTACGGAACCCTCAGTATGCGAGCCCGACTCGCACTTTCCCTGTTTATTTTATAATATTGACAACTTATTGTGCGGAAGGCCACTTCAAGCCATTTTAAAGTTAGAAGTGTTAATGTTACTTAATTTATAATAATATGATGATTGTTGTGTGAAATGTATCGGCTGGACATATTTGATGTCACCCTCATGTATGTTATATATAATCAGTGGCGTAGCTATCGGAGGGCTAGGCGGTGCCGTGCACCGGGGCCCCCAAGCTAAGGGGGCCCTTGGGCCCTGATCAGCAAACCTCAAACTGCACTTGCAAATTTTTTGTCCTTCATAGACATACTTGTAGTAAGTAGCTTTGAGCACTATAAAGAGCTGATGATTAAGTAGCTTTGTACCTTTAAATTATTTATATTTTTTCTTGATAAATCCTAACCCAGTTTAGGTAGGGCCCCATATTTTGCACCAGGGCCTTTGGTTACCTATCTACGCCACTGTATATAAAGACAGAACTTTGAGAATAGAGGATGAGTTAACTGTGAGTGGACTACGTTGAGGAATGTCAAGCGTGTGATTGTCTGATGATCTCAGGAACCTAGTGAGAAGGGAGTGGCGGAATTTAAAACGATCTTGAAGATAGCGAGGTGAAGCGGAATTATGAAGAATACTATAAAGAAGGGAGAGTAAGTGGGCGTCCGGGCGATGACGAATAGGTAGCCACTTAAGCTTATTGCGGAATTCAGAAACGTGGTCATAATTTCGCAAGCCAAATATGAACCTGATGCAAAAAAAAATAAGGCACTCAAGTTTATTCAGCTGGTCTTCTGTGAGAACGAGCGATAGCAGACGTCGGCATAATCGAGAATTGGAAGTTAGAGCGACTGTGCAAGCGCAATTTTTGTGGTGGTGGGCAGAAAATTATCAAGCCCACGTAAAGAACATTCTGAAGCAAATATTTTTCGGCTAGTTTCAACAAGCTGTCAATCTGACAGGCAGGACTAAAATTTATCTGAGGCCCTTTTCATTTCAATATTTGGGAAAAATATGGCAACAGAGTTTGTTCCATAGGTAGATTCAAGTTGATTTTTCGTCCCAGAATTCACACTTAGGGTTTCACTTTTTTTTTGTGTCTTTCAGATGAGTATCTGAAAGTGTAAGAAATTAATTATCGATTGGCACTAATCTCATGTGTTGTGGCTATAGAATTTTGTTTATGAAGTATAATGATAAAATTGTCCATACACCTCTCGGTCTCCCCTAATCTTAGAAGACTATTTTACGCAGCGACACCCGTTTGAGAATGTAAGACAAATTGCTATGATTTTTTTGTAGGAGATTTTAAGTTTCTTCACGTTTTATCATTAACGTTTCATTTATTACCAATACGCATAACGTTTCTTCAAGAAAGCCAAAAAATAGATGAACAAGCAAATCACGGGCTATCTGCGACACTGCGTACTGGTTATTCCTACGGTTTCACTTAGATTTCCCTAATGTTTCCTGACAACCATGAAATTATCATATATATTTTGTATCTTGCTAGACTTGCCTACCTGCATCATGGTGTTTCCTACCTAGGTATTTCCTCGCAAAATTTTACCCTTTTCTGCTTAGCCGTTTCTTAGATTGAAAGTATGATATCACTTCATCGGATCTTTGTACAGTCTTAGAAAGTTCGTACTCTCACAGCGACAAATTTCCTTTTTGAAAGTGCTAATTAAAAGTTGCAGCGTTGATGAGGATGAGAGTTAAGTGTTGAATAACAATTACATTGCCAACGACTGCCTCCTACATTATTCTACAGGAGTTGTCAATTTTGTCATCTCATCTAAATTCATTATTAAATTTAATAAGTGCTATTAAAACACAAAGCGCTAATTTGGCGCAATTCATTTTGATTAGATTGAAAGTAAGTAGGTAAAAACTAGGAGTAAGGTGCTATTAAATGCATAGTTTTATTTGATTTTGTCAATTAAGTTTAAATTAATTTCTTCCACTGGAAATTTATTAATTAATTTCCAGTGGAAGAAATTGTCACTGAGCAGGTAATGACTTCGAGGAGCCCTGTACCCAGTGTGACAAAACGAGTAGGTATGCACAACATCTCTTTTACTTCTCTCCAAAGGATGTCTTTTCTTATTGCTTACCACCTTATTGCAAACTAAAACAAATAAACACCGGTCATATGCGAGTCTTATTCGCGCACCGAGGGTGTTTCATTCCAGTTTGGGATCTTTAGCTTGGCTCGCATTTGACTGACGTTTATTATTTGTTGTTTTACTTAAAGTTACATTGTGTAAACACTAAAATAACTTTTTAAATATTATATTATAAAATAGATGGATCACGCTTGGCTAGATGAAATTAACAAAAAAAAATTTTTAAATTTTTAAAATATTTCTTAGTTATCAGTCGTAACATTCATTTCGTTTTTTACGAAAATTTCAACTGACTATTTAAAACGATTTATAAGATAACAGCCGTTTTAAAAGGTAGGACAGGCAGACAGCGGAGGCTTATTAGTACCTAGCTACCTTTTTTATTAAATTTTCGGGAGCTTGGATACTCCCTGTAACTGTAAATACCTTAGTAACTTTATTCAAATAGCCAATATACATGTCAATTTTAATTTACATAATATCATGAAGTTCTGTACACGATGGGCTAAGTAGATACGACTATTCAAGTGCGTAAAAACATACAATTAATGTTGAATTTGGAAATAGACATTTGTATGAGGTTCAATACGTAAGTATTTACGCACGTAAATTTCCGTACTCCCACAGATTGGACTAGCCTGCAAATTATGTAAACCGCAAAATCTCGCAAATCGTTCCCTTCACCAATCCATCCAACATTCCAATAAAACATTTTCATTTTTCTATCACATCTTCGTCCCCCGTCGTCAAATAACTTTTCTTAGTGAATTACCGATACCGCAGGTCGGTTTCGGTCCCCTAAGAGTTTGGCTTCCCTCCCTTCCCTCGCGTTCCCTCTTGGAGAGGGCCATTCAAAGACCGTTCGCGAAGCTCACACGGTGCTTACAAGGCGAGGCTAGCTTCAGTAACTCGGCGCAGTTTCGCGTACCCGCCGGCCGCACTCAACCGCGCGCGACTACGCACCGACGATTCCTTTTGGCGCCAAGCGGAATACGCGGATTTTTTCCTCAGTAAAAACTTTTATGTGTTAACCGTGAAAATGAACATAAAAGCGAACATGTTTTTACGATGGCTCGTCGTAATAAATGCTATGGTAAGATTAATTATAAGACGTGGTAGTGTTACAACCCTTGTTTGTTGTTGTTCTGGGTTGTTCATAACAGGTTTGTAAATTTCAGCAACAAAAAGCCAATGTAGTTACATATATTACACAGATACTTACTATTACTTCCAAAAAAAGTTGATTACAACCGCATTTCTTAGAGAATCAAAATGCGCGTCTTAAGCATAAAATTTGCAGGACGTAAAATTTAAATCTTTAAATATGTAGCAAGTATACCTTATATATTTAAATATAATTTTATACATTGAAAAAATAATATAATTTCCTAGTCTAAGGCACAAAGCATATAAATAAAATATAAAACATATAAATTAAAGAAATATTGAAATGACGTTTAAATTATTGTGTTGGGGTAAGCAAAATTATGTGTTTACACACGTGCTTAATCTGAAATTGAACCTACGACTTAAAATGATTTAAGCAACATGTGACTAGGACCTACCTATACGCAGGTGCCTAAATAGGTAGGTAAGTACAATAGGTATATTATACGTAGAGGTACACAGCCGCAATAGATTTACAAAGCTAATTTAAAAACCATAAAGTCTAATCACATAGTTGATTGAATCAGGCGTTACTTTGCGGAAGTCCATTTTCAAAACTGTTTTAATGATGAATTTCTAGTGTAATTCCGCTTCTACGTCGCTTCAAGTACAATAAGGAATTTGTGATAAATATTTGTTGATAATGTTAATTTTATTGAGTTTAATTTTGCCTAACCTGATATAAAATATTAATTACATAAATTGAAAATTAACGTAACCTGAAACAAAAATTAATTAATTCTGAGTTATTTTTAATTATAAAATTATTAAAGTAATCTGAAACAAAAATTAGTTAATTCTGACACATGAAATATGATAATACTAAATCTGAAAACAAAAATGTATTAATTCTGAAACATAAAATATATATTAATTGAAATTACATGTATTTTAATTGAATTTAAAAAGTAATAAATTGTACCCGTTTCCTTAGTGCACTTTGTCTAGTGCGGAATAACACTAGAAATTCATCATTAAAACAGTTTTTCTAATCACATTTCCTAAGTTTTTGAACGTAAGAATGTAGCTGGTACTGATATTAAATGTGAAACACGAGTACCAAAAGAAAATGGTTTTCATTTAACTTTTTGCAATGTTAGGTGCAGCTGGCAGAGTTCAAAAAATTTAACTGAAAAGGTATAAATTCTTAGTAGGTAGGTACCCTTCATACCTACTTTACTTAGGTATTCAATCCAGCATTCCCTACCTAGTAACTAAGTAGGTATATATCACGTATATTGATTGGGCCATTTATAAGACCAGGAGCCTTACGCCTACCTGTTATAAGCGATTCAGTTTAGGTGATTGCGAAAAGTTGCGCGACTGCAAACCGTATCTCGGCGCGATAAGATTCGCGCCTGAAACTGCGCGTATTCGAGCCTGCGGTTAGAGTTAGGTGTAAAGCCCCAGAACAACCTAATTTATCTCTACTTTAAATTATTGGTTTGTAGAACACGTAGTGTTAATTAAATAAGGAGCTGTAGGTTTAAATACATTTAACCATACTTAGCTACCTGGTTAAGACTGAAATCCTTCATAGATATTTATTACTATACCAGTTTCTACCTGCATACCTACTAATTATACCTACCCTAGGGATCTGAAGCGTAGGTAGGCGCTCTACTCAATTTTAAAAATATAAATATATAGTAAAATCATAAATTCTTAGCACGTCATCAAAGGTATTATATAATAAAAAAATTGCAAGAGCAAGAAGATTTAAAAATATCTGTCAAATTAATAAATGCTAACTTAAAAAAACTACGTTTTAGGTGACAATGAAAATTTTAGCAATATTGTAGTTATGTTTATACGTTTCAATATTTACAGAATATATACGTACCTATATAACAAGTACCTAAATCATTCAACCGACTTTAAAAATATATAAAAAACGTAATAAGTGCCTATAAAATTGAGGGTTTCCCTCGATTACCTCGAATACCATATGATCCCATTATCAGATCCTGACTACCCTATAGAACAAAAGTTTTTTTTTTTATATCGGTCAAGAGTTGGTGGAGAAATCGGAACATACATAAAAATATATATACAGTGGAACATAGAACCGTCCTCCTTTTTTGAATTTGGTTAGAAATTATGTGGTTGGTTGAATTTTTAATTTTGAACTGGTGAAGTGGCAGTAATCATCTTCATCTGACACTTAGGTATTTCCTATATTTTATGTCATACTCCCGTTTTAGTACTTTCCTTATTTCTAATAGTAGATTATGCACTAAGGGAATAAAGCAGTGTTTTACGTCGCGGGCGGCATATTGAACCCTGATCGAGGGAGTTATATAGAGACCTGAGGGAAGCGAAGGGTTCAAACTGCCCAAGACGAAGACAGGCTTTATTCCAGAGGAGCATATTCTACTTTTCACACCTTCTGCGAGACAATTAAATTCACTTGAAATCACAGCACCAAACACCGTCTTTTGTTTGTTTCACATTCTTTGTAAACGCACCTTTTTTTTAATCTGCTTATGGTGGCCAGTTCAGTTTTCGAACAAACCTCTTTACAGTGCCATATGGTCATTTTACTTAGTTTTCCACACGAATTTGACGTTCCAAATTCAAATCACTATTCCCTAAGGAGTTTCATACAACTTTATATCCCTTAAGAGATAATGTTTTACTTTACGTTGAGGTTGCATGATATGTAATTGGACATGGTCGAGCAGGTGGTGTGATAAAAAAAAAGTGACATTTCTTTGTATACATCACATTATCATCAGCCATTTAACGTCCACTGTTGGACAAGGCCTCCCTCATAGAGAGTGGTGTTGCCATAATCCCCACGCTTGGCAGGCGGCTTGGGGATCGCAGTACGTTCACCGTGTACTATTAGGACGCTGCTTCCCATCCTCCGGTGGTTCTGGTCGCAGTTTTAGGACATACCCGGGTCCGTGTAACTTAATTTTTTTAAACGCATTTCTCACAAAAATTAAATCTTACTAAACTTTATGAGCTTTTAGTTGTTAATCTATAAATATATTTTTTGTATGCTTTGAATGCATATTGTGTCAAAAATGCCTATTAATAGGTGAGAACGGTATATAATAAATCGGTAGGTACTTATCTAAATGTTAAAATCTCAATATATGTATTAAAACAACGATATAGGGCAACGTCCCACACTTAATTTTTGAAAAAGAGCCACGCGGAAACGTGGTCCCAACATCCAAAACGCCATAAGAAAAAGTACCGCCTTGTTTTACATATCTATCCATCACAAACCCGTCAAAACAAATTGTAATCTACAAGCTAATAGTGGACAAGACATGAACATTTAATCGTATTAACATACGATAATCATCGACCGATAACTGTAATACTTAGTTGCATTGCAACATCGATGAGACGGCCAGAAGCGGTCTATTGCCGTAACGTTAGTCAGCCACAAAAGAGCTTACCTATCCCATGAATTACTTAAGTAAGTATTGATACTAAACCAAATCTAAAATAGAAGGTATTTTTTAGTTCACATAGGTGACGTGGCCAGTACTATTTTTCATCATGTACTTATTGAACTAATTTAAAAAAATTATCAGTATCATAAAAGTAGTAGTACTTAGAGTTTGATTAAAATTTACCCGATTAAAAATGGCGGATGGGGTCTGAAATGAAGCACGCTTGGCCATGGGGGCCTATCATATTATCGTGAGCGCCAAACTTAAGTAAACAAATAAGTGCCTAGTAGGTAGTAAACTACGAGTACATGTGACTCGTACATGCAGACGAATAGGATACTTTTTCGTAGATAAAATTCTGATACAGAGCTGGATAGCTTTCCAAGTTCCAATGAATGAATATGAATACAAGTTGCATTGTTTTGGTTTGGATTTCTAAATGAAATGTGCAGAGCACGAGTCATGCACCGTAAGCCGTAAGTAAAGCTTTCTTCTGAAATTCCAGCTACTTTTTACCCAACTACCCAGATGGAGGGTAATGTGTTTCGGGTATATGAAAGTCATAGCGGAGATATATATAAGTACAGTAGATATTTGTGTATGTTTGCTCAAGTCGAGAGAGTCATAGGCTCTTTCTTACCCGTAAAAAACCGGTTATCAAAATAATACAAAACCACTTTATAAGTCATGGTTCTTGATAAAGTTTTGCATCCCAAGAACATGAAAAATATTAGGTACCTAGTCGCTATCAACGGTTTTCTAATCAGCGTGTCTTTTTTGTACTGATTAGGTACGACATAAACCGCATTCCAAATCGCTTCCTCGTGCGTGGAAATAGGTTTACTGAAAACATAGCTACGGTAAACATATTATTTTACTGCTCGTGATCGTTGTTCGAAAGTGTTTTCAACTTTTCACTAGCCAGGCCTAGCAAGGCTTTCCAAAGAAAGCGCAATAAATTTTAAAGCTCCTGCCATTAAGTCGATTAACATGGACTTTATATCACAGTAGAGACCATATTAGAAGGGCTCAATCCAAACCGAAACGATTTGTACCTATTTAACTAAGTATCTCATTAACATCTCGAAAGTGTTTTCAAAATGTGTCCTCCAGCACTTTCTGCTACGACCATACGTCGTATAAGGGCGTACGCACACACCGATCGAGAACCGCTAGATCACCTCGCTATCAATTACCGAGTCGCTCGGTTGCGCCCAATTACAAGTCTCGATTCCTATGCACCGCGTGTGTGGAGATTGCTTATGCACCGATTAAAAACTCATTCGGTGCTCAGACAACGTTAAACAGTTGTTTTTTCTGAGGCTATATCCGTGATCATTCTCAATTCCCCTTATACAGCTTATCCGATAGCTTTAATTATTGTCGCGTAGAAGGAAAGCTGAGATAGAGCTCAATTATATTCCTTTTGTGGATATATTTATTGTGCAATTTAGTTACTGGACAAGCATAGGTAGATACATAAGTACCCTGTATACCTATTAATTTCCTTCTTGATAACAATATAGTCTTTTTAAATTTAATTTGACATATACTTACTATAAAGATTTGACATAAAAGCAACGAACTGACAGGTGTGTTCCATTAATGCTTAATGCAGTATACATAAATCAAAAGCATGGTGGTCGCTTCCCGTCAAACGCGTAGTTAGTGTCCGCCGTGATTCACGGAATTTTGATTAAAGTTACATAACAGCGGCATGCAGTGAGGCTGATCTTCGGCGCGTGGGAATCGTCTCAGCCTTCCCACTTCAGTACAGAACTAACCAGTATGTGAGCTTGCAGTATAACACGCTTTTGCATAAGTCATAATCATCATCAGCCAGAAGACGTCCACTGCTGAACATAGGCCTCCCCCTTTAAACTCAACACTGAACGACATCCTGCCATCTGCATCCACTGGATGCCCGCGACTCACAATGTCGTCGATCCATCGAGTTAGAGGAGGAGCGTAGTTATACGCTGAGTGTTCCAGTTTGTGGTCTCCAATCAAGAACCTTTCTTCCCCATCGGTTGTCGGTTCTTCGAGCGATGTGGCCTGCCCATTCCCACTTCAACCTGCAAATTATAATAGCTGTGTCGTGTGACTCTGGTTCTTTGGCGGATATTCACGTTCCGGATTCTATCGCGCAAAGAAACTCCAAGCATAGCTTTCTCCATTGCCCGTTGTGTGACTCTGAGTTTTTCTAGAAGGCCAACAGTTTGCATAAGTATATTTTCTTTATTGGAACTTCTAAACAGGGACTTGCTTCTCCCCAAGCTGTTGTTTCTTTAAGTATGAGGGTCGTGCGCTCCATATCACATCTCTTTCAAAAGTGTCTTTTAAATGTGACAACAAAAACATTTTTTCACTTGGGTTTTCCGTCTTCAATGATATGCACTGCACAATCATAATTTTCAGTGTGTTCATGTTCCCACTGCTGGGACACATGCCTTCTCTCCGAAAGAGAGAGAGAGAGAGAGAGAGAGACCTGGATGGGCCCCAATCCACCATGCTGGCTCAGTGCATGTTGGTGTATATCATATGATATGTCCTTGAACATTTTTTGAGGTGGATATTGTCGTTTCCACACGATGTTTTCCTTCGCCGCTTTTTAGCGATGGCATCGAAACTGGAAACTGACCATATCTGCCGCTGAATAAACTATGGTACTGCCTAGTAATATAGTATATCAAATTTATATTAGGTAAGTATAAATTTGATATCAATTTTCACCCAGAAGTATTTCAATGCACTTGACGTATGTAAGCATTGTCTCTTCATCTATTCCCGTTATCCACCACTTTTTGTCACCTTACTGGTGGACATCGTCTTTACAAATGCCGTCTTCGAACTTACTTTGCTAGTTTCTCAGCTGATTCCTACTGTCCGCAAGCTCGCAATTAGGAAACGCCGGGAGCGAGGGTACTCAATTAACGCCTCAATGTTTTTATTGCGATCCTTGTGATCCTCAATGCAATGGAAAGTACGAGTAAGTAGTAACTAAATACTTACTGGGTACTTTACGTCCGAGGATAATTTGGTAGTAAATTTTATATCTTTTGCAGAAAGCTCTTTATATTATCTTTTGTTTTAGTAGGTACTTGCTTGCCAAGTAGACAATTTTCTTTGTTTGTAATTGTTATGGCACGACTGCCCAAAAAAGGAGTTAGGTATGTTTTTAGTGTTCATGTATCTGGGTTGCTTATTTCCACCATAACACTTGAACGCTCGGACCAATTTTGATGTGAATAGATATCATTTAGAATCCTTGAATTATCCGAAGTTATAGGCTAGTGCAATTAATGAAAATGTATAACAATGACATAAATTAAACCAGCCTTTTGTTTTTAAATCTGACCACATTAATTTTATTATACCTCATTTTTAGTATAGATTCTTAACAAGAGTTACTTTCATCATTATCAGACTATCATGTTTGTCCCCCCGAGGGGACAGACCAAAATAATCCAAGTTATGAACACTTTAAATACCCATACAACATGTTACAGAAAATAAATATTGCATGTGTATGTTCAAGTTTGTACGTTTGTTTTGATTCGAGTTCCGCCTTGACTGTCTTCAGTACCTAGCCTTTCATTGTCTACGTTTGTTGAAAGTCCTGATTCTCTTAGAAAATCTTTGTATTGTGTGAATAGCTTTGTTATGGGAAATTCTCAACAGCTTCCTATATGAATTGAACTATCAGGCTCATTCATCAGGTTTGTTGAGGAATTTATTTACTTACCTACTTATGTAGATACCTAATTAAGATTTTAGAAGTTGTAAACATTTTGGTACATTTTGTCACGTTCATCATACATACTTGTGTTGCCCTCCGCTGCAGTGATGTACTATTTGGTTAATATATGTGCCTGCTAAGTAAGGGTAGAAAAACGTAAGTAGGTACTTTTTTTGTTTTCGATGATTTTTGATATCTTCCAAAGATTGAAAGAAAGACCTGCATTGTGGTGTAACCAGATTCTGTGGTATTATACCCATTTAAACCCTTTACGGTAACCATCGTCCTTAGTGCTTGACAAAAAAGGCTTCGGGATATCCAGAGGCACACTGGAGCCCTCAGCACTGCGCTACGGCTCCCTCCAACAACTGCGTGTTGGCTCGGCTCCTCCGTCTATGGCAACGTCACAAATAACACAACGTTGTCCTCCTCTCCCGGGGCTCGAATAGATTGTCAATGCTCCGCCTCCAACCATCTCGAACGAGTACAAAATAGAATGGCAGATATACCTACTTAGTAGTTCCCATTTGTTAAACATTTTCATTCAGAACTTTTTGCATCTAATTAGAATCTATTGTAGCCCATATCAACTACTCATGCGATACGAATCTTATTACGCTACGCGTGCTGCAAGAAAGACTAAGTGAGAAAGTGTTTAGCAAAAACGTTAATTAAGTAAAAAAATATATAGATATACACCGTGTGATGTCACACGTGTTTTGCCGCTTCTTCAAGTCAACGACCCAACGCAATTATAGTTGCATAATAGAGTTTTTTTTCTTTCAATGATTTAAATTGGTTTGCCAAGCGTGAGCCAATTTCTGATAACTATGCCGATAGTGTCAATGGTTGTTAGATCAGTTTGGATATGCGATGATAATATACCGTCCTTTACGGCCGTGATGACTGGTTGTAAGACATTATTATCTATCTTAACTAACCGTAAAATGATCTTTAACAACTTTATGGTAGAGTATAGTACCTACGACGCCGCATGGTAGAGTTTTTAGGTGCAAAGAGGTTTTAGGTTCTAAATCAGTTTTCAACGTAGTAGGTATCTACGCATTTGATTGTTAATCGATTAAAACTATACTTACCTTAGGTGTGACGCCGACTGGAGAGTCGAGGTGACGACGCCGTAATAACATAAAAGTTTATTCTAGGTTTAAAAAAGGGCTTAAGTTAAAAAAGGTTTAAAGAGGAAGCTTTTGAGGTGCTTCACAAAAATTTCATTAACTTAGGTTAAGTAGTTTTTAAACTAGCTAATAATATGAATAATGTAAACGCAGGGGCGGCTTTATGGCGAGCCGCCGGTGAGTGGCGACACCGCGTACCCCGATTCCATGGGGCTAAATGAGACCCCGACCCCAGTCTTGCCTTAACCGGTCGTCCGGGGGTGGAAACCGCAAGAGCTAAAAACCTAAGCTCCAGGGTGGAAGTGTTAAAGGGCATAACTCCGTGAGTAGCTCTTAGTGAAAGTGCAGCACACCTCTCTACACCCTAAACCACCCACGCCAATGTTGCCCCTCCGGTGCCAAGATACGGCAGCCTTTATGGGAGGCCCATTCAGTGGGTGGCAAGTCATCATCTGCCTAAATATATTTTGAGATGAGACAGGATAAGGCAGATGCCGTTTCTCATCGAATAGATCTGTTCTCCTATCCATAAGTTGTTCACCTCAATATCCCAGACGTTTTAAAATCCTATACTGTACATTAGTTTCATATTCCATTTTATACCCATTCCATAATTGTATTTTTTATATTCAACAGGGCCTCTTGGTGTTGGCTTCGGCTCCACCAATGCCCACCAAATGTCCGGGCTAGACCCGAGAATTTTGTGAATAATATTGTTAGAGAGCCTGTTGATTTGGCAATATCAATAATTTTATTCAAACGCTACTGTCAAGGCGTTTGGCCTGAGAATAATTACTAGCAGAGTTTATATACGATATTATAAATGGTTTAGTATAGTCAGCAATAAGTATAAGTTAAAAAATTATTTAAGTAGAGCAACTATCAAATACTTAACTTTTATTATTTTTCCCATTAGTATCTACTTAGCTGCTTACATTAATTAAATAGAAGCATAGAAAATGAAACGGACAATCTTTAGACTACCGGAACGACCAAACAAAAATACGACCAAGGAAAACAAAAACAATCAACACATCCATCAATTTCAATTCAATCACAAACAAACAAATTTATTAACAAATTCAAGATTTACAAGCCTCATAGTCATAAGCTTCAGGTTATGACTTTAAGCTTCACACCTAAGCAGTAAGTTAACTGTCGACCTGATGGCAAAATATAAAGTAGACATGATCACAAATCGCAAACTACCATAGGACGCTAACGAAGTAAACCCAGCAATGACCATAAACCATAGAAATTCAATTCCAGCTATCGTAAACCCACAGTTGATAGGCGTCAATATTAAGCAAATGGCGTAACAGGGGGAATGGAAACTATGAAATCAAGAATCGTTGTATTAGTTGACAAAGAGCACGAACTCCAGATTTCAGGATCCATGGAGAAGCATAAAGAAATTAATACAAATAAGTTAATTGTAAACTCATTTTTTAGCAGTATAATAGTGTAGGTACATCATAAGAACGGACATAAGGTGGTTTTACCCCAAGAAAACGCGGAAACCTGAAAAATCGCTGATAACACCGCAGGATTCAGCTATATAGAAGACTACTATATGACTATCTGATGTCTGTTTTACCTTTCACCACATCCCCTTACAAACGTATTTTTGGGCCTAATACAAAATTCACGCATAAGTGTCCTGCGTACAGTCAGACATTATTAGAAATATAAATTTAGATATTGTTTAATACAAACAAAATAAACCATATATATGTATTTATAAAGGGAGTAGTAGATTAAAAATTCACGTCAACAAACCCCCAGTTATCCGCATATAAGGTTAACCTATCTGCCTGAATGTGTCCATTATGTACATTAAGATACGTTTTAGAAATACCAACCAACTAATTTTAATCTTATATAGAACAATGTCTGTGGCGTGGGACGTCCGGGTGGACGTCCATCTTGTGGGTACAAGATGGACAGACTACCTAAAAGAGACCACAGGAAAACGCTAGATGCAGGCCGCTTCCAACCGGTCCCTTTGGAAATCGATGGGGGAAGCCTATGTTCAGCAGTGGACGTCCTATGGCTGAAATGATGATGATGATGATAGAACAATGTCTAATTTTGTTTGCAACAAAATGTAGACTAAATGGTCTTGTACGATTGTATATCATTAATTTGGGTGCGCTGACCCGATGCATTGTTTTAAAAATCCTTGCTATAGATAAAGTCTAAAGCTAAACTCAAACTGTTCGCCCCTCCGCTGAGTGCATTTGCACACTCAAATACTACTCTAGTGAAGTTGCGTTACTTAAATTTAGTTTAAGTACACCCTGGTATTTATCATTAAGAATTTTATCGCTGCAACCTTTGAAGTTTTTGAATTGAATTATATGAATGCAGAGATAAAATCTCTATTTGAAAGCTTTTTCGTAAATAGGTAAATAGCCAATTACGAAATTCTGTTGGTGCCAGTAAATTTAAAAAATGATTTTTTTGATCGAAGGCTAGTATAAGTAAGGAAGGAAGTAACTGCAATGCAGCCGGGGCCACGCCGGGCATGCATGGTGAATGGGCTGGTCAGCTCTGGTACCGTTGTTCGCGCTGCCGTCAATGGCGAGGTCGTCGTGCCTACGACCCTTCTTGCCCTATCGATCCATATAAGTCCGCTAAACGCCTCCAGCCCACAAGAAACACCGTCATGGGAATACCCTAGTCACCACCTTCAACTTCTAGCAACTTTCTAAATCCTAACCTACATCCAGGTGTCATCTTCATATCGCAATGAATAGAAAGATAATGATATCATGTCAGATTTGATGTCCAAACTCATTTTATCTGAACACGCGAACGTTATCTCCATCGATTTGTTTGCAATCTCGGCCGCTAATTTTACAAGCACAAAAAATATGCGCTTAATTTTAACTCGATTAGTTTTTGCGGCTGACAGCGTTTAATTCAATTAAGTAATTATTGCGGCGATGACAGACGGTGTTATTGAGAAGGCTGGCAAAAAGTTGGCGGTCGACATTCATCCGCGGCCCGTACTGGATATACTGAACTCGATGCGTGTCCGCTTGCAGATACGCGACGTGCCCCACTTGCCTCCATCAGTAATCACTCTAATCAGGAAAGCTGTAATTAAATTAAACGGTAATGCCGACACAAAAGCTAAACAATTTGCACGTGTAAAAACTCAATGCAGGCGCCGTATAAGATATTCAGAACCGTTATTGTCATGGATCAGCAGAATTTGCACTCTCTCATGGCATGCGCATGACTGACAAAATGATTATGCACGGGTATGAAATTATTTTGATGGTTTTATAAAAACAAAAGTAAGGAACGTTATGGGTTAACTTGTGGCTTTAGAAAGTAAGTCTAAGTGAGTAGTCTTTACGTGGTAAGAAAAACGTGACTAAACGACACTTGAGGTCTCCCCATTGTGACATACTAGGCACGCTTCATAAAGCGTCAGTCAAACGAAGTTGTCCGGCGGTTTCTGGAAATCAATGTTGTTTGGTCCCGGGTCGCGGCCCTCGAAGGGTGGCACCACCCCCGCTCTATAAATCACTGTCCGATTTACTGCGTTTCTATAATATTTGTAATCCGACGACGAGCGGACAGAGTACAATTGATACACCCTTACCCTAACGGCGAGATATTAATTGGAACACGTCCTGTCATCGTTACTGCAGCACCAACATCTACAAGTGTTTTCATCATTTCACCCAAAAGATCGATACTAAAACAATAATAATCAAAACTGTTTATTTGACGTATTTCTAGTTTATTTCCGCTTCAGCGTCGCTTTAAGTACAATAAGCAATTTGGGATTGATTTTATTTCATTATTTTTATTTTGTTTAGGTTAGGCTAAATTAACATCATTTCAATGTAGCAATTTCTATAGAATAAAATAATGTATCACAAATTCCTTATAGCAAAGATGAGGCAGAAATACACTAGAGATACGTCAAAGAAACAGTATTGAAGATGACCTTTCGCAAAGTAACGCCTGATTCATTCAATGTACTAAAATATAACCAATCACAAATATACAATTTGGTAAGTGAGTAGGTACTTATAGGTATGATCTTGTTAATATTTTAATCAATTATAACTTATAGCGATAAGGTCGCACATTGTTTTACTAGTTTTAAGTTGTTAACACGCTTTTATTAGCTTGGTATGTATCTATGTAACGGAATCTTTAAACGTGATATTCTCCCCTTTCAAAAAGTTCTTCCCCTTTCAAGTTTCCCCTTTCAAAAAGTACTTTATAACAGGTTTACTTCATTCTTTGAATCCAACAACATTCTCAACGAAAATCAGTTCGGTTTTCGTAAAGAGAGAAAAACTACTCACGCCATCTTCAAGATGCTAAAACAGGCTTGGGAAGAGATCAATAACAAAAAGACTGGTATTGCTCTCTTTTTAGACATGTCGATGGCATTCGATTGTGTCGAACACGAAGTTTTACTAACAAAACTAGAAGCTATGGGTATACGCGGTACACCATTAAATTTGTTGGAGTCATACCTAAAAAATAGATCACAGGCTACAGTTATAGAAGTATATAATAAGGACACAAAAACGGTAGAACAAGAACAATCAGCATTCCAAGATATAAATATAGGTGTTCCACAAGGTAGTATCTTTGGGCCTATTCTATTCAATTCTTACATCAACGAATTACCGCTTATCACAAAACATCTCTGCGTCATGTTTGCTGATGATGCTACTATATTTATACCCCAGAAAAATCTAAGTAAAACTGATTTTGAAATTGAAGTTAACAAAACATTAAAACAATTCACAGACTGGCTAAAATGCATAAACCTAAAGGTTAATATTAGTAAAACCAATATACTGCAATTTACTAACTATAAAACCACTCCTCTAAACCTCAACATTACAAATAACGGAAACAAAGTTAATGAAATTAGTGTAACAAATTTCCTAGGAGTCACTTTAGATAAAAACTTAAACTGGAAAGCGCATATACATAAAATAAATAATAAAATCACAAAATACGTCTACGCTCTATCGGTTCTTAGCAGTATCGCATCAAAATCAGTAGCAATAAGTGCATACTATGGATATGTGTTTCCTCATCTAAGCTATGGTGTTATATTTTGGGGGGATTCAGTAGAGGTTGAGTCCACATTTATATTACAAAAACAATGTTTACGGAGTATATACAAATTGAAACCTACTGATACTCTACGTAATATATTTATAGTTAATAAATTTTTAACCCTGACCTGTTTATATATATTAGAGCTGTGTTTGTTTGTAAAGAGTAATGAGGAATCTTATTTCAACGCTAAGTCGAGTCGAATTGATAACCTACGTACAAAATATCGATATAATATGCGTATTCCTCAAATAAATAACGCCATGTACTACAAAAGTACATTCATAAATGCTATACATGTGTATAATAATCTGCCTACTGAGTTAAAAACTCTAAACGGCTTCAAGTTTAAGTCAAGTTTAAAAAACTGGCTAATATCTAGAGCATTTTATAACATGAGGGAATACTTTGAGAAATAAATATTATAATATACCTAGTTATTAACACTGTTTATAACCTGAAATAGAATTATTACATTGATATTGTTACCTAGTCCCCGTGGTCGATTGTTGCGCTTATAGTAATAAAATTGTAGTTAATATTTTATGTAGTATTTCAATAATATGTGTTTCTAATAATTCTATTGTATGTTCTATATGAACACAACTGTTGTGACTAATTACCTAATAAGCCTAAGACCTTTGTACACAGTTGAACAATAAAGTATTATTCTATTCTATTCTATTCTATTCTATTCAAAACGACGGATTGATTTGAAACTTTGCACACTTATCAAGGACCGATGATAGTACAATAATTTAAATAGTTTGTCCCATTATCCTTACTAGGATCTTCAGGATTAGCGATTTTAAAGCGTGTTTTTAAAACTGCGAGAATTATTTTTGTCTTATTTTATGTCATTTCTGGTGTGAAAAAATATAGAGATATTTATCTATCTAAAACAAAATATAACTTATAATGTGCCAATTTTTCTTTCGTGCGTTTTCTATCTCTACGCAAAATGCGTAATGTTGCGAATTTAGAGTGATTGAAATCAATTCTGCATATTATTATTTTTAAATATGTAATTAAAAAAATACTGAATATAAGTAATTTTATTTTTGTTATTCGCTTACATAAAATATGTACATTCCCGGACCCGGGTATGTCCTAAAACTGCGACCAGAACCACCGGCGGATGGGCAGCAGCGTCCTAATAGTACACGGTGAACGTACTGCGATCCCCAAGCCGCCTGCCAAGCGTGGGGATTATGGCAACACCCCTCTCTAAGAGGGAGGCCTTGTCCAACAGTGGACGTTAATTGGCTGATGATGTGATGTGATGTACATTCAATCATTTTAAACCCCTGACACAATAGAGGGGGGTACTATAAGTTTCACGTGTGTATCTGTCTGTCTGTTTGTTGCATCGTAGCTCCTAAACGGATGAATCAATTTCGATTTAGTTTTTTTTTTGTTTTGTTTGAAAGGTGACTTTTTCGAGAGTGTTCTTATAGCTTGATTCAAGGAATTCTGTTCAGCCGTTTCAAGATAAACAGCTCTTGAATCGGGGGTTTTTAATAATTTTTAATTGATAAGTACTTGTATACCTCTTCTTATTCTTATATATCTTCTTATCTTTTAAAATGTTGAAATACGTGTGCGACTGTAGATAAACGCAGAATGATTTTTAGGGTTCCGTACCCAAAGGGTAAAACGGGACCCTATTACTAAGGCTCCGCTGTCCGTCTGTCCGTCCGTCCGTCCGTCCGTCTGTCACCATACTGTATCTCATGAACCGTGATAGTTAGACAGTTGAAATGTTCACAGATGATGTATTTCTGTTGCCGCTATAACAACAATTACTAAAAAACAGAATAAAATAAATATTTAAGGGGGCTCACATACAACAAACGTGTTTTTTTTTGCCCATTTTTGCTCGATATTGATAACAGCAACAGGTAGACGCTTGAATAAATTATTCACTTTAAAAATAAATAATTAAAATAAAATTAATATTCAAGGGGGCTTCCATACAACAAACGTTTTTTTTTTGCCTTTTTTTTATAGATAATGGTACGGAACCATTCGCGCGCGAGTCCGACTCGCACTTGGCCGGTTATTTATTTTAATTACAGGACAGTACTTATCCTACGGTTTGCTAGTCCGCGCAATTAAATATTAGTTCGTTACAAGCAACATAACTCCATATCAGCACCAATTTATAGCCGGTCCATATCTAGTGCCCGTTCCATACAATATCAAGATAGGAACTACCATAAAATGCAGGAGGTAGTTCGTAATGCTGAGGTATTAACGTTAATACCCAATTATAGACTGGAGATTGTTGCACGAACAGGGAAAAGAGATTATATAGTTCGCTGTTACATTGTATTGTATTATATCTATAGGGGAAGTTCAGGGGATAATCTTTGGAAATTTGGTGCGCTTTCTGACCACTTGCACTGCTCGCTATGTACGTACAAGTTGTTCAATATTTCCAAAACGTTCTAGGAACGTAGTTCTGCAACCATTGAAAGATGGCGCTGCCGAGAGATGGTTTTTTTTTCGCATTTGTTCAATGAAACCTACAATACAGAGAAGAGGAGACATATTATAACACAGCTAGGTTACACTTATGTATCTATGTACCTACTTATTTTTGTTGTGATGTGGTAAAACAAGTACTTTGTAAGCAAACAAAAACCACAAAATATTATACTACGAAATATAATAACATAAAAACAAGAAAGACAGACAGTGTCAAACAGTCCGATAGATATTGTGTGAGAATGAGCAACCTTTTTATTGAACTTTCTTCGTCTTTGGTTTTGCAAAATATTTTTCATGCTATAGGTGGCAAATAAGCAGACGGTCCGCCTGATCGTAAGCGATCACCGTCGCCTATAAATACCTGCAACACCAGGGGCATCACAGATACGTAGCCGACCCTTAAAGACTCGGTCTTCAGATCCATTATATCTCGTTAACGCCATCTATGGCATTTTAATGAAATATTTTTTAGCCTTTTGTAAAACCTTCCTTTGTATATCTAGAGTCTATTCCGTCTCCTAGGTTATTTTAAAAGACTTCAAAAAAAAGATAAGGTACCTAATGTTACGCGCGATATGCTTTAAATGCAAAAATAGAGAACTTAATTTAAATTATTTAAGATCTTTTTTTTTGTTTACACCTATTTAATTGCAATGAATAAATAAATTATGAATTATATATCTCCGCCGATAGAGAACCGATTTTAATGATGTTTTATTTTTAATTAATCGGTTATCGAAGGCTTATGTTAGCTCGAAGGTGATCCCTTTAAAATTTTAGTAAATAATTTAACTCTAAGGGTGGAAAGTTAGGGGATGAATCCCGGTTATTGAACTTCCCGGGAATTAAGTAGCATTTTAAGGATTAATTATAATCAGTTCAGAATTTCTAGTTTACTACTATGTCCAATTCGTTGAACGTCCCTTCCCACTATCGTCCAATTTCCTGAATGATAGTGTCCAATTTAAATACCAAAGATCTTGAAGCGCAAAAATATGGAAAACAGAAAGTAATAAAGATATGTGCTTTTAAAACTATTGAATTGGTGCCGTGCTAACACGGATTGCCTATGACACAGTTGATAAGCATCCCAAAAATTGGGTGAATCCAAATCGTATTCGGAACGCGTGCCTTCGAACCGTTTACCATAAACGCAAATAGTCACAGCAATAAAATCCAAAACAATTATCTACTTACGTCCACAAAACATGCGATAGTGTGAAAAGCGGTCAACATCTTGTTACTTAGTTACTTATTATACGGTCTATCGAGTTTTTCATTGATTGATCAATACGATGCGATAAATCGATCAATGATTCACCGCATAGATCACAAACGGGAAACGATTACGATATTAGCATGAACTTTATCTGTGAACTGTATCAATTTCATCGAGTGAAAGCCGCCTCGGAAATCGTCTTCGATAAAAATGTAAGTTAACAAAATAATTTGGTCTTGAAATTTAAAGTGAAAGTAACAATATCCTTGTGAAAGCTTGTTTGTTGTTTACAAGTGCTCCATTTGTAGTTTGAAAATCCCACACGGTTGTCTAGACGGGACGGACTATGATGAGGGTGCATGCTCAAGGGAGATGCGAATTGCGAACCAATAAAGTCATATTCAATCTTCTTCACAAATGCGAGAGCAATTTCTAGTAGATTGTGAATATATGCGAGTGGATAGAAAAGGGCAAAAAGAAAATCATGGATAGATAAGACTATTTTTAACCGACTTAATTCCGTCCATTTTACTTTTATATAATTTTTGTGTTTACCGATTACTCCGACATTTAATTATGTGACCCAATTTACGTGATGATTTTTTTATTATTATACAAAGAAAGCTCCCGATGTGATTCCCACAAAAAATCATTCATCATCATCAGCCATAAGACGTCCACTGCTGAACATAGGTCTCCCCGTTTAACCTCCACACTGAACGACAACCTGCCATCTGTATCCACTGGATGCCCGCGACTCTCACTATGTCGTCCGTCCATCTAGTGGGAGGCCAACTTACGCTGCGTCTTCCGGTTCGTGATCTCCACTCAAGAACCTTTCCTCCTCATCGGTTATAGGTAAAAAAATCTTTGACTTTGGCTTAATAGTTTTAACCAAATCCAAAAATACGAATAATCGACCGCCTGTCGATTTGGCAATAGGTACCTATAGTAGGTACGTAGGTATCAATAATTATCTCCGAGCGCTTACTAATTTTGATCTCGGTTTTTGTATTATTAATTATGTAGTAAACAATACCAACCACAACTAACACTTACAAACAGGCGATTTGATACTCTAACGCGGACTAACTTGCAATAAAAAAAAAACTATAAGCATTTTGGTCCTTCGAGCCGCTAGATGACAAATAAATACAAGTGACTTACAACTTGTCTGTAATTTTCGTAGAAAAAATATATCTTAGCAGAAATCTTGGATAAATATGGAAAATATTGATGTTTCGTAAATAAACTAGTACCATGACGCAAGAAAAGTAGAATTTCTTTTTCAAGTTATGGTTCCACTCAATTAGTTGGCAATAGCTGGAGAAAACCAAGGTCATGGTCTAATAAATTATAAGCAGGCTGCAATTTAATGTTTTACCTAAATAACGCTTGCTACGCTAGAGTGGAAATACTTCTCTTGAATTGCATGTATCATCATCATCACCATTTTTTGACCTCTTATCGATAACTGCTGGAAGAAAGGCATATATCTCTTCTTGTACGCTACTCTTGTCGGTCCTGAAGAAATATTACCTAGGTTCGACCTAAGGGGCTGAATTACATTACTGTAGTTTGTTCGCTTATTAGAAAAAATTACTCTCCAATACCTACAAGACAAGTTTAGGAGTCAACCTATCATAAAAATATTAAGCTCAACCGCAATAGATCTAAGCCTTTAAGAAAACGCGTTTCCTTATCGTCGGCAACACTCCAACAGTCACATATTCAAGCGCAAGCGACAAGACGCAAATAAATCTACGTCTCACAAAACCAACAATGCTGAACTCTTATCAAAACAAGTCCGCTACATTAACGAAAGCAATCCCCGCAACCCTCGGCCAAAGTTCACTCACAATACACAAAAGGTATCACGCAAAAATGTCGTCGTGCATCTCAGCTTTTTACCCGCATACTTCACTGCAAAGAATGGAGATTTAATGAAAGTTATCTTCTACAACCGCTCGAGCATTGTTACGTTTAGCAAAATCGTGAAACACATCTTCTTTGTAACAGCACTACTTAACGGTTCAACTTTGACACAGAAAGGTTTAAGTAGACTCGTAGGTTCACACAAATTCTCCCAACCTATTGAAACTAGGCGCGGAATAACAAAAGATAATTTGTTATGGGCGTTTGGATGGTAACTGAACCACAATCATATCAACCGCAATCTATGATATTATCATGTCGTATTATGTCTATTCAAATAGAGCTTTTAGGCATATTATGATCAAGTTGGAGCTTTTTTCTCAAGTAAGTACGTAGAGTAAGTATAGGTTGTTATGCTAAGTTTCAATGGATTCTAGTACGATACTTATAGCACGCAAAGTCGATAGGAATATTCTTGTTAGCGAGCCTACAGCCTTCAACCTATATAGACGCCTCAACCAAGTTTGATAATTGAGATGTCGATAGATTCGTGTAGGTTTAGGGATGGTCACTGGATAGGTAATATTATCTTCATATTATAATACACATTTAAAGTGGGGATGACATTTTTCCTTGCCTTTTTTCTTGTGTTGCGTATCTTTAAATATCATTGAAAAAAAAGGTAAGGTTTGGTTCATATTTTCAATCAGGTTTTACTACTCTTATTTTTTTGCAGTCCAAAATTAAAAAACTTGTTAAAAAAAATTGTCACCCTAAAAATGTCGTTACTAATTTCCACAACACGAAAACTACATGTCACCAACAGAAATATTGGTCTCTACTCTACCCCAAGTTCGCTAAATAAATATGAACCTATTAGCATTCCGAGCAAAGGGGAGCGTTATCCTCACTCATTATGCAATACTTATCAAGATTACGTTTGCCTAAAGGACATATTAAATGAAGATAGCGGAAGGAATAACAGGAAAAAACGAGTTAGTCAACTTTGTTTGTGCAAGAAGAAAATGTCAGTTAACTTTAACGTATCATTTGCGGTACTTACTCGTAACTAATTTCATAACATTTCTATAGACATCTGTTATCTAGTCTACCTGTGACCACAGACACTGCAAAGTGTTCGAAACGTCAGGTATTAAAGTAATTTAAAATACTTACATGCGATAAAATCCATTAAGTGTATAATGCATGGGTGCGATGGTGGTGTAGCATGGTTGCCTGTGGAAGAGATAGCTTTATGCGATAAGGCCGCCTGTTAAAAGCCTGGATAATAGTTTCATTGTAATGTATTTGTTTTCCTTGTTTATGTAGTCTTTTAATAAAGAGTTATCTTAATTTCAATGTCTTATAATTTCGAAAACCTAAGAAATCGTCTCACTTTAGTAATAACAGCTCAGTGGTTGGCGCGTCAGAAGGTTCAAATCTCAACAATGAGATTCAGATGCCGGTGTAGGAAAACATCATGAGGAAACGATGGTTGTGGTAGGGCACTTTCTAATGCCCGGCTGGCTATAGCTACCACCCTCAAGTTGAAAGTCTGTCGTCAAGCACCTAAAGGTGTGTTCCAGCTGCATCACTTGAGAGCCAGTTTCCATACCAGACAAGGTGTGTCTAAAATTTTCGACCGAGTCACTTAACATCAGGTGAGCTGTGGTCAACCTCCTAGACACTCGTAGCCAGTGAAATATAAAAACAACTTTCAGGAAACTCAAACCTATTGGATAACTAGAAAAATTTGCACCCGATTTACTTGTACATATTTTTATAAATTTTTCGAGATAAGTAAGTTAACATAATTTCTTAGTAAATGGCACTATTGCAGGGCTTACGTTCGGTCAACGACCACGCATTGCGAGATCACTCGCGCATGGAGACTACGCATCGTGTGTGACTGGGTTTAACACCGTATTACGTATCTGTCTCATTCTTTAGCTTCTATATACCACCAGCAATTTGTAAGAACAGGTCTAGGAGATTGGTTTTGTGGGGCGACGGCTCGGCTGAAGATAGAACACGTAGATTGATGAAGCACTCGTAGGTACAGTTCATGTACACTGCCTTTAAAAATTACCAGTATTGAAGGTAGTTATAGTTTTAATTTTCATGTTATATCCTAAACCATTTTTTGTTTGTTACGTTTCCTTTGTGGATCTTATCCTTAAGGACAGGATTTTTATATGTATACCTTAATAGAAGATTTTAGTCCCTACCTGTTCATAACGTAATCGTTTGAGTTTGTCTTTTCAATTTCAAACAGAGCCTTAACTGTTGATGCCTTATCTTATGCAGTAATTTCACGACTATTAATGAATTATAGACTTAATTAAGCCATTAAAAAATATAGCATCCTAAGGTCTTCTGCAAGCGCCGTCAATGACTGCATGGTAATTAAACAACAAAGGAAATGATAACAACCTCTGATCTCAGAGCAGATACAAACCATTAAAATAATTCCTATGCTCTATTATATAACTTCCAACAAACACTAGTTTATGGTTTGAGCAATCCTAATTAATCCTAAAAATATTACGATTACATGTTCGAGATACGAGAAATCGATATAGGCTCAAAAATTCCTGCACGCAAGTAAATAAAAATATGACTTTCGTTTCTTGATAAAAGCTCGAAACGTTTGCAAGCACGATAGCTTCCGGTAGTAGCTTATTACAAATGTAGCTAAGTAAAGTGTGTTTTAAAGCCATGGCCGTAAAAGTGAGTATTGTTTACCAGAATAGGTAATGGCAGACTGCATTAAACCTGCTGTGGAATTCCGAGACGCACTCATCTGCGATGTGTCTTGATTGGCAAACAATGCTTTGTTTGCGTTCATCCATCTCTTCCATATTTCATAACAGACAACAAATCAATTGAATGCGTGGTTTCCGTGGTACAACAGGTCCAGACAGCTGATATGGCCATAACTATAACAAAATGTTGTAGAGATCAGCATGCAAATATTTTGGGCGAATAGTAATTTTGTCACGGTAATACAGTTAGCCGTCAACTGGTTTGGAAAATGTAATCGTTAACACCCACATAGCATGTACTAGCCTAACTAGATTTTGTGTTATAGTTTTCTATTTGGATTATGCTGTAGTACCCTTGTTTACCCTTACTTTTTAATAATGTATGAGATTTTATACATAGGTATATGTGTTAATGAAGTAACAATACGTAATCTTGTTTGATAGTTTTAAAAATCCCTTATAACAAATTGAAATAAATGATTATCAAAATAAAAAACCGACTTCATCAGAACCAGACCAAATGGGAAGCACCAGCTTTCAAATAAAAAAGAATCATCAAAATCAGTTCACCCAGTCAAAAGTCCTGAGGTAACAAACATATTTTAAAAATACAGTCGAATTGATAACCTCCTCCTTTTTGGAAGTCGGTTAAAAACAGCTTTGTTTGTGGGACAGATTTGTTTACCCTATACATATACGGTCAGAAAGGCCTTTTATTTACTCTGTAATGGGACAATCATGGCTAAAATATACAGAGTTGTGGTTATACCATAGAAAAAGGAACCTACCTATTCCAATAGAATGCTAGGAATTTAGTTTATAGAATCTTTTAGCAATGCCACGGGTGTATTGCTAAACTGCTTCAGTGAGACGGCACCTAACCACAATTTGCAATATTTTCATGCGGTTGGGTCCTTCATTGTTCCCAAGGGGATATTTTACTGTATTATATATTTTCCCTTGAGATGTCATGCTTTGTTTGGAAGTCTTAAAAGACGGCAATAGGAGAATATTTTTATCTAACCATGTGTTTGTTGTCTTCTGTGGCATCGGACGATCAAATTAACGACGTTGTGTTGTGAAAACATCTAAGCATTAACCTAACACACACAGGTACTATATTATTATTTTTATTGTTTAGCTACGGCCGTCTCACTGCAATGTTGGGAAAAGGCCTCTCTACCTCTTTATTCACGTTTCTCGGTTTAAAACTTTGTAGTCTTTACTGCAGACTTCCTTCCAATATGAGTCCTGTCAATACCATCATCTTCCCCCTACATTTTGTCCCTCCACTAATATGGAATGAACTATGGAGAGGCGTGTAGTTCAAGCTTCAAAAATCATTTATAGAAGGGCGTGTCATTTTTGCTTCGGTAATCTTTACATAGTTACTCTACTTATTAATGGAGGCATGTAATTTTAGCTTCAAAAATCTTTCGAAATTCTTTTTTTTTTTTTCTTCTCGAAAATCTTCGATTTTTTTTTGTTTTAGTTTCGACAATCCCCACATAGTTACCCTGCAATTTTATTTCTTAACTTATAATAGTATGCAGTATAATCTTCTAGATGTTATATCTACTCAATTATTCGACTTCATTTTCACCCGTATTAACCTTAATCTACTCAAAAGTCCATTATACGGTATTAAACTCAAATTTCTCCCTATAGTTTAATTTCGCCGTTAGCAAACACCTATTAGTAAACTGGCTACACACTGGAAGCCTATAAAAGATAATATTTATGACTATTATGTTTACTATTTATGTCGCGTACACTTCGTGTGAATGAGCTTAGGCGCCCAAGATTTCTCAAGGTACTGTTATCTTTGTGTCAGCAATGTCATAAAGTGTTGTTTCTATTCCGTGCTCTTGTTTGAAAGCAGATATAAATTTTTTTGTGATTAAATTTTATGCTATGGCTTCAAATTAGTTTCACCTGTTACTTTACCATGGACGGAGTATGTATCTCGAACTTATTCTGGCAAAAAAGTGCCTAATTTTTTTTCTTTATAACACGCTTTTATTAGCTTGGTATATATCTATGTAACTATGTATCTATATAACGGAATCTTTGAATATGATTTTCACCCCCTTTAAAACGACGGACTGATTTGAAACCTTGCACACTTATCAAGGACCTATGACAACGCAATAATTTAAATAGTTTCTCCCATTATCCTGAACAGGATCTTCAGGATTACCGTCAATTATTTTTTAGTTAGCAACATGTTTTTGATTATGAAAATATAAGTAAGATAACAAAAAAAACTGTAAAAACATTTTTGGTACTTACTCTAAAGTTATTTTTAATAATTGGGAGTTGTATTATCCCCTTCGTTATTTAAGTTCACTCCCGTATAATATATGATTAAAGTAATGTTCAAAATGTTGTTTGAATTTTATTGAGAATTAAACGTCCGAAAGAAAAAATATATAAAGAATAACAGAGCCGAAAAGACCGTAAATAACAGAAGTAATGACTACTCTGGAAGCAATAATATTGGCTACAGTTAATGGTAGTTCTGAAATCTCTCGACCATTAAATTTTGCCTTACCTGTAGGCTTCCAGAAGCCCTCCAGTCTAAACACTCTTTCCACGGAGTCATTACGTGGCTCCGGCGGCAATCTCATGGCTAATTTTCATACGAGTTACGCTCTCTCGGAGGCAATAATTACAAAATTCACAATTCATTTGTTCGCCAGATAAATTATCAGGAGGTTGGCTAATTAAGACGCCATTACTGGCTTATGTTATCACGGAATATCGGAATAATTATGGGTTTTGATAATGACGATGAAAACATAAAGCGGTCGTTGTCGCTACACGCAGGCTATTGCATGTTTAATTTTGTGGAAACTTTATTGTTTTAGACACGAGAAACTAGACAGGTAATAGTGGTAATACCTATTCATTGTCAGATTACAATCTCGGGTTGCTCTGATCCATAACAGCTTGGTTAGGTTCTCTCTTTACATTAATATACGAATCTTTTCAACGTGAAGTTACAGCATCACTACATAGTATAAAACAAAGTCGCTTTCCTCTGTCTGTCCGTCCCTATATATGCTGAGATCTTTAAAACTACGCAACGGGTGCGGTTTTCACTATCAGTTAGATATTTTTTCACGGAAGGTTTATATATACATATATGCGAAAGCCCGTGCGAAGCCGGGGCGGGTCGCTAGTCGAAGATATATCTGTGCGTCTGTAATCTACGCACTACATTTCATTGTATATTTACTGGAAGAGCGTTTCGCTTGAAAGATTTTAAAAAGAATATCTATCTACTTCTGAACGTAGACTTTAAGAATTTATATTTTTGTTAGTACTCGTAATCTACGAATGGAAAACATAAGGCCAAGAAAAAGGTATACCTTATAATATTAAGAACCCTACGTAAACTTTTGGTCGATTGAAACCAAAGCACCTTGTACCTAGTATGTATTGATTTCCCAGCTAACAGATATCTAGAGCAATTTTCACGAAAAAAATTGTAATGAAATGTTGGAATTGTGGATGTAAAAACAGATATAATTTTGTTCTGATGGGTACAATATTAGGAGACTTACCTAAGTTTTGCTAATACTTAACTCATTTAAAATGTGATGATCTGCCAATCTGCCACGTGAACCCGCATGTCTAATATTTTGAACAATTTTGTTTGCTTAAAACTTTCTAGGAATTATTATTGATTTCAGCTCAGATACCTACAATACGAGAAGAAAGGTTCAAGAGTTCAAATGGAAACAAAAGTAGGTCAAACCTATCCCACAGACTAAATTAACGACCCACACAAACTATCAAAAACGGTAGACTCGGCTAGTCATTAACTATCAAATTTTATGAGACCGTTCTGTTGTTTACGTGGTCGAAATCACCGCAAGCAAAACGAAGCCTTCCAAATAAGCACCAACAATGATCTTATACACAATCAGACAAACCGCAGTTCGCATGAATTGCATGATAGTTCAATAACGGACAAGTTTTTTAACCTACGTAGTTACGACAAAAAATTGGTTTAACATCGGCCGCATGGAAATTGGGTCACTAATTCAACTTTTATGCTGATCGATTGCTTGAGAATACAATTACTGCACTGAAAGTCTGAAACGCTAACAAGACTCGCGTAGTCTTTTTCGCGTTTCAGTGCAGTAATCTTCTTTGATAGGTATACCTGCTTGACAAACATTTAAGGAACATTAACATTTACACAATTTTTTTTACGTTAACATTTTTTTTTTACTTACAAATTGTTTATGGTGTCTGTTGTCTTTTAGAACGCAACGCATACTAGGTAACTTAATATTGTACAATGTAGAGTCAAAGCGATTTGGGATTTATTCTGCACCGACAGCGAACTGTACATAGATAGTTACTTAGGTAAATACATAATTTGTTATAAATTTTACATCTTATTTTAAGTTTACCTAGAAATTTCGGAAAAATATACATTTCCAGATTGCTATGGCTGATATTTGAAAATACCAAAAATTTGTCTGTAAATTCTAATGTGACCTCTAATGTGCATTATTGGATCTTTTTAGTAGAAAAACGTCGAATCTCTGCGCAGTAGAAGATGTATTCACGTACAAGATAACTACATCAGACAAAAATAGACCACCACAGTTTAATACAGTTAATCATAAGGTTTAATTTTCCTCGAAGAATATTCTTGAAATAATGGACAGAATATTTCAAGAACCACGTTTGAGAAAAAATAAGAGTACAGAGTTAATAAGGGTTACGATAACACAGTTACTACTGAATATGAGAGGACTTTATTAATAAAGTAGCTCTATCTACAGAGTAGTCGTGTGAGTAGTCTATAAAGCCCCTCCACGAACCCTCTTCCTTTCCGTATAATTTCAAGTTTCCGGCCCTGAGCTTGAATAAGTTATATCACAATTCCGAACCGTGTTGCATTAACATTTATAAGTATCACGATCGATACACACCAATTCTCTAAAAACTCACTTTAAACTTTAATCTTTTTGTATTGTAAAGTTTGATGTCCTCTATTCAGCTTTGCAGAAGTCGATATGTTTATTTTTCCACCTAGTTTATTTAAAAATTTGGCAAAAAGTGTAAAATCGCTGCGAGACGTAACAATCGAAAAGAGATAACTAAGAAGACAGTTTGTTTTTAGGTTTGCTTTTTGTAATGGGCAAAAAGTTTCAGGTCGCAAAAAGATAAACAGCTCTATTTAGTAAACTAATACCAAAATACCATGTTGTATTATTGTAGTTGATGGATTACGACGTAGGCTGAGCGGATGTCCTAATATAAGCGAAGACAACGAAAATAACTAGGAATGTCATGGCAATTTGCGACAATGATAGGTACATACATTGAGCTGAGTCTAAGTACATAAACTCAATCCGATCCCAACTATCTATTTCTCCCAAATACTGTGATTCCCAAAAAAAATCGTAAGTAGCAACTTGGATCTTGGTAAAAGCAAATTAGCGGGTTACCGCAAGGCATTACGCGCGTAGAGTCAAAAACAAGTCTTATGTGTGAATTCTCAATTACATACATTATGAATATTTGCAATGCTGTAAGCAACACAAATCTGCATTCCAAATATGATAACCGAGCGTGAACGCTAATTAGTTTTAGAAGAAGCTTTGGCACATAAAGTGCCTTAGGTATTTGTGTTTCATGCATTCTAAACAGTCGACCAACCGCGGTTTATTTATCTTGTGCCTACTGAAGGAAGGCTCTCGGATACCAGTTCCCAAGGTCAGCTTCTGCGTTTACACAAGAGCGATGCTCTTTTAAAGTAAAAATACACAATGTGAAATTAAAAATAAGATAAGACTTGACGCCCACTACCCCAGAATGCTGGAGTCTTTTTCTTGGAAATGTTCGGCTGAGGCGTCGCGTCGTGATAAATATATCAGTGGAACCCGACTTGTAAATCAGCGTTTAAGGTAAAGCACTCTGGAATGTCAATTCGAGGCTGGACAATAGTATGTTTAGGGCTCATAAGAACGCTTTTGGATTTTATGGTCAATTTAACCTAACCTAACAAGGAATATGCAAGATGCATATGAAGATTTAGAATTTGACGAGATAATAACACAATAAATGTCTATCTACATTTCGAATGATTAATGTATGTAATATAGGTATGCTAATGATTATATACCGGTGATTCTGGAGTTCTCGGCATTTTTATGTCACAATGTCAGTGACAGAAAACAAAAATTATTTATTTATTTCCCTAGATAAACATCATGCACTTGAATTTTATTTTATTCATGATTTTGTATTACAAGGTTTTTTCTATTTAGTTAACAGGGTTTTTCTATTATTTTCAGATATTGCCTCAGAGCCAAGCGTTACTATTGGGTGACAAATGTCAGTCGAATAACGATTGCGGTGTAAGCAATGCACATTGCAACCGCGGAGTGTGCGCATGTCAACCGTACTACGCACGTATCAACAACTCTACATGCCTTGAATGTAAGTAAAAACAAGCATCCATCCAACACTGGATAAATCTTCTTGTCGCTACACGTAAGTGTAAAGATCGTGATTAGGCTCCAAAGAACTTTGCAAATGACAAGACATTTCCGTTGTTACCTTTTTGTCACGTAGCAAATAGCTCGCGGTTTTCACCTCCACCCATTGCCATTACCTCGATGTACTTTATTAACCTAATCCTCCACCTCCTACGTGGTAAACGCTGCGGTGAGATAAATTACTTTCACTAGCGATCAGTGATCACCGCCAAACATAAGACGCCCGAAATCATCTTCTGTATCAAATTGAATCCGCTGTCCTGTATAGCTTGCGCTAAACACCGCATCAATCAACTGTCCCTCTACAAAGGACGGTACTTTAATCCTATTGTGCCAATAATGTTTGTGCGAATACTTGCACTCACCACAACATTTGTATTCAGTTGCTTTCTCTGCATTCATTTTTTACTCTTAATTGAATCATAATCTGGAACAATAGAATGAATATCAGTTTCAAGCAAACCTACTGGTAAAATCGATTTTGTCTAGACTAGAATGTCTTCAAAATGATCTGATTAGATTTCGCCAATACTGAAGTACCGGCCAGTACCGACTGAATGGGGACCGAGCAGATTGCTTTTGAACATCAAGAATCGCATCTCAGATCTGGCTCAGATAGTCCTATAATCCCACGCTTGTCTCACTTTCTTTGGCGTTTGAACAAATCGAGCAACTGGATCATGGGTGGATTACAACGGTTCTTTTGCTGATTGCGAGTGACATTGCGAAGGACCGGTACCGGCACGGGCACGCTGATTTTACGAGGAGAATCTTCGGTGTGTCGTAACGGTCCTTCTTTAATATGGAAAACTATTTATACGTACCTATTCAGTGTGTTACGGTGTTTAGGTGCAAGTTATAAAGAACCACTTGCGGATGCGTTAGCACAGTTGGCTGACCTGCAGGTCCAGTCGGGCGGCATTTCAAACTAGGATTATACCTACATCGTACGGAGCCACTAGTGAGGCCGCTGCGGCCCGCCACCGAGACGTTATCAATAATCATAATTCCTTCCCATCCTTGTAAGGAACTAAACTACTATAAAGTAGATTCGCGGTAATCTTTATTTGTGCACAAGAACCCGTTATGAGCTATTATTGTAGAAAAACGTGGTGCGTCTAGATAAGTAATTGCCAAATAAATTAAGTTAAATTAAATTAAATTGGGTCGCCAAATGGGGTTGCTATTATAACCTTCTCTTTATCTTCTATGACAACTTCTCCGTTGATAATGAACTAATATTGCTTTGGCTCTCCAACTGACTCTGTCAAATAATATATAATGTTTCACTGTTCCATATTTATGCTATTTGGCTAACAGTAGGAATGCGAAAGACTACGTTAGTAAACTCATTATTGTGTCTTGCAAAATCCTCAAGCTTTAATTCAATTAAGAAAACATACTTAAATTAATAATTATTTTATACTAGCTGGGCAGCTTTTTGATCCGCGGGGGCATATTCTCAGGAACAGAACATTTTCAAGGATAAAAAGTAATTAATAAAACCCTATGTTAGTTTCCAGGCCTTCAACAATCTCTGAGCAAAAAAACAAGTATATCTGTTGTTTTGAACTATCACGGTTGTTACATGCAGTTACATGCACTATGTTCACGGGAAGACATCCGGTCTTCCCGTGAACATGGTGCATGTAACTGCGCCGAAATATCGGGAGCTCCTTCCATAGCCTTACCACGGTAAATATCCCGTAAATAATCATATACCTAACTGAAGTCTATCTGTTGTTCTGTCACTGCGTGTAAGAGGAACACACCGACACATTTTCGCATTAATAATATTAGTACGATTATTTTAAGCAGTTATATCGCAGTTGTATCAAACCAGGCCATCTTCCAAAGCTCTAGGTATAAAGTCGGCATGCATGACTGGATGATTATAAATGTATAATTCGCGAAAGGAATTAGGATTTCGCGCCTGTCTAGCCACCCGTAGTCTCGAGTTCTCGACATGTGGCTGTCATCTTGTCATTTAAACTTTCCTTGGTCAGTGTGCCAAGCGTGCGCAATCATCGGATATACCACGGACAATAATACCATCAGTCAGTACATACCGTTTGAGGATTATCTTCACGCAGAGACAGTAGAGAAAGTTTATAACATTAACGATTTAGTTAAAGTTTTGTCATTCAATTTCATCTTGTTATTGCGGATCTGTTTTTGTCTCTGACTATTCTCTGCCATCCTTTAGAATTCTTGATTTATTGAGATCGATTTAATATACAAAGCAAAAGTAACTTCCTATAACTAAAAGCTTCAGTAGGATTTTTCGAACAAGTCGCGCTTACTTTAAGTTTACTTTTAATTCGACATGCTCCTGAATTTCTTGCAGTTTTTTTTAATATGAATTAATTTTTTCAACATCATGAGGAACCTTATCTTTAAATCAGCATGATCTGGCACAAAAGTTTACTAAGAAAAATAAAGTTATTCTGTCTTTTACATAATAGAGATTAATGACAATAAATCTTCGTTCCGAAAGCTCAGAAGTTACAAATCATAAGTGCCTCGTACGATCGTACACATCGGTTTATTTGTGGAACCAATTTAAATACGCTTGACGATGAGATCTCGCCTCAAGGTCCGAATGAGTTACGAACTAGCCATCCGGTTTAATGTCCTGCCGGTTACTTGGAAGTACGGGACTTCAGGATTAACACAGGACGGGTCTATTTTTGACCGACTTAAAAAAAGGAGGAGGTTCTATGTTCCACTGGTTTTTAATGTATTTTAACTGCTTTCTCCGCCAATTATAAATTGATTTGATGATTTCTTTTTTGTTTGGTAGGTCAGGTTTCAGAGGTGGTCTCATATAAATTTTATCAAAATCGGTTTAGTAGCTTGGTTTTTAAATCAAAATAACTGAGAAAACAAAAATCCACGTAAACGAAATTTCTTATTTACTAATTTAGAAGTCGGTTTTTTAAATTGATAATTATATGAAATACATAAGTACACTATGTAAGAAATACAGTAAATAGCTGTTTATTGAAAAATATGTCGAACGGAATACCAAAACATGTTGTTGACAAAGATAAAATTATATGTAACTATAACATATGTGTATATGTATTCAAATAAGTACATATACACTAACTACAACACTCTTTTTGGCTTTGCGTCTTCGGGTAACAAATAACTGAAATATTAGATCAGTGGAACCTAATTGAACATTCAATTCAAAAAGTGTTTGTGATTTATATAGCACTGCCAGACTAAAACATATTTTATTTAACAAAATATTTAAGTACGGACGTTTATTGAGTATAATTTTCTACGCGTTGTGACTTCTATGTATAATTTTTCGAATATTGTTATAATCTAGATTGTAATAAGTTTCTGTGATGACTTTAAACATTGATCTTCTGTTTAGATTAAGGAATAGTTAACAAAATAAAATAATAATTAGAACTTAATAATTAGACTGCCCAAAATGCTGGCCGGGTTGCTTCGCTGGATGGCGAGGCTAACAAAAGGGAATATTCAAATTTATAGCTCAATTCAACTCCATCCGACAAACTATAAAACTTGTTTCTTGTAAAACATCGAGTAGAGCATACCTAAATCACAAGAAGCAATCCTTCTAAGCATTTTCTCTGTCTTTTGTTCCCTAGATGAGATTTAAGATAATTTGTGAAGGTGTTTCTTATGATGAGAGGCAAGCATAACGTGAGCACGAATCCCATTTCTGCGTATGTACTTAGATACATTAGCCCAGATATTCACGGCATGTGGGCAATCCGTGACGGGGATGCTTTAAAATAAAAATATTCGGAATATTTCAAGCACCTGAATGTGCCGTAACAAAACGAAAGTACATATTTGAAGCAGTGTTTTAGTCCGTTACATGCAACCAACTATAAATTTTAAGGCATTGGAATCGTGTTATTTAATCTGGGTATCTTCAAATCACGAGTGAATATTTTTCTTCTAGTGCTCGTAGGCCGCATCATTGCTTAACATCAGGCGAGTTGGCGGTCAAGCCTTATCCTAATTAAAAATTATTGACCTTTTTTTAATTGAGGCTGCGATCAACGGCTATATCTCTTTCGCACGTTTTCAACATTTTTGAAGAAAAAAAATAATTGATTGAGAATTAAAAAAACTATTTGGCATTATCGTTAGAATAACATCTTGCTCCATCGTAGACCGCATCATCGTTTAACATCGGGAGAGTAGGCGGACAAACGCAAGCTTAAAAAATCATTACAAATAGTATAAAGCAATTTTCGTATTAAAGATTCACAAAAAAGATTTTTTTGCTTGTTACCATAATCACTCTCTCAAATTTAAATATATCAAATTGACAATTTCAAACGATAGACACCATTATATTATTTTGTCACTTTATGGAAATTCACACTCACAGATATATTGTTTGAATAAAAAGAGCGACAAACAAGCATGCAGTTCTCCTGATGGTAAGCAAAACCGCTGCCTATGGACACCTACAACACTAGCGTTGTTGACGGTGCTTTGCCAGCCCGGAGAGGTAGTTATCGTATATAGGTAGGTATAACTTCAATATTGTGAAAATGTAGGAGCGAGAGAGCTGCAGACTAGAAGAGCCCCTAAAAGATAGAAACTTTTTTTTTGTCTACATTTCATCAAACTTGATAATAATTTAATACTTAACACTGGCAAGAGTGCGACGCCAAAATCCTCACAGAAGAAAGAATAAAGGAAATAAACTTCGACTTTAATCAATTATTGTAAAATAATTCTCTATCTTACTTCACTTTTTATCTTGTTATCAATTGAAATTTTAATATAATTAACCTATAAAATATGGATTCGTTCGTATCATAACGCAATTTTGCACCTCATCAACCTGCGTGAGGATGAAGATATTGAAGATCGACCTTGACAGTGAACGGAATGTGATCTCGATTGGAAATATAAAAGTCGAGCACGGTCCGTCGCCTCCTCTTTCACGGCTGGTTCCGTGCCAAAAGTAATAAACGCAAGTGTTCCATTGTACTGCTCGTTTTTAGATTAACGTGTCAACAATCGGAGCTCGTGAAGATGATTATCCGATAGAATTGTAATTGCTATTAAGTACAAGTACATTCAAAAGATCCGACACCACAGCGTTTGGTTGTACTCATGAAATAATCCGTGTGAGCGTTCCTCCCAACTTATAATAAAACAATAATGCACTTTTTTCGTTTTGTACTTTCATTGCTTTGTTATACTTTCGCTGCATTTTTTTAAAGTTCCCAAGGATGTCTGTATTCATAAATGAAATTTTAAAGTACCGTTATCAATGCAGATAATATATTAATGAGTTTTATAAGACCTGAGGAGAAATTAAGTGTTAACAGGAATGTAAATGAGTGGATTTTATAAATTCTACGAGATCAATGGATGATAGCCGTAAAAGTTTAATGTGTTAGCATTTTAAACCTGTCAAACGGTATTTGCTGTTGACCACTGTCTTTAACACTGTTCTAATAAATCGCTAATATCAATCTTGTCTCGATAAATGCGCCGCCTACCTACTAGACGCTGTCCTTCTGATTGCATATAAAATGAGGTGGAACTTCATAATTTATTGCTTAATACACTCGAACGTTATACATAAACATGGCATTTCTTCGAATGGTTTATTCTTCTACCTTCATGATTATGATAATATATATATTGGACCCGGGTATGTCCTAAAACTGCGACCAGAACCACCGGAGGATGGGCAGCAGCGTCCTAATAGTACACGGTGAACGTACTGCGATCCCCAAGGCGCCTGCCAAGCGTGGGGATTATGGCAACACCCCTCTCTATGAGGGAGGCCTTGTCCAACAGTGGACGTTAATTGGCTGATGATGTGTATGTGATGTGATATATATATTAGCAAATGGTTTTAACTCATTTGTAAGTGCCACGACATAAACTTTTACAAATACCATTAAGTCTTGAAACGTAAGTATGATTTTTCTTGCCATCTTTTTACTTACCTACCTTGGCTGAAGTATCATCGATTGCTTCATCATCGTCATCATCATTTCAGCCATAGGACGTCCAAATCTGGACATAGGCCTCCACCACCAATCTCCAAAAGGGCCGTTTGTAAGCGGCCTGCATCCAGCGCTTCCCTGCGGCCTCTTATTTTACTTACGACATTACTTGCCTTCTTTTAATAACGTTTTGAACTAATTCAGTATCTAGAAACCAATACGTCTATAAACTAAAGACTAGAGTTCAGCTTGTCTATTCCCATATAATTTTTGGGAACTAACCACCTATTCATTGATTAATCATCAAGAGTCACATAAATGAAACGAAATGAAATAGTTTAATGTCCAGATTTGCATCCATAGCTTATTAAAATTTAAATACGAAAATTATAATACACATAAAAAAATGAAAATTTAGATTAATCAACACAATAATGACTTGTTTTTTTTTTTTTTTTTTTTTAACCTATGCTGTCCCACTCCTGGGCAAAGGTCTCCCCCATCTCTTTCCAGACAGTGCGATCACCCGTTAAATTTGGCCACTTGAAAATTATATACATTAAAAATTGAAAATTAAGATTAATCAATATAGTAATAAAATAAAATATGCAACTGAAGCAGCAACAGCAGCATGCAATATGCAACAGAGGATATTATAGCTAACAAATCAAGGCGATAGAGCAAATACACTAAACATGTGACGCCAATGTCCTCAATGGAGGAGAATAAAAATTTACGATACAATCCGCATGATCCGCAAAATCACAAGTTGGTTTCTATCATTCCAACCAAATACGCCAATAGGATAATTTTTTAAATGATGCTCTCTATTTATTGGTTTTTTTGGCGTCCTAAATGCGGCCGGTGTATTTGATTCAAATTGCAGAGACACCCAAAGGGCCGCGAACTTGAAATAAATAGGGACGCACACGCCCCTGGTTCGTGAACCCTGCTGACCTCCATTCGTTGTAGATGGATAGGTATTGTCTGTGTGAAGACTGGCCCGTTGGTGGTGTTTAGCTTATTTATACAAACTATTTATATACTAACCCGTATGCAGAAACGTTCGATAACCTTAATATACGTTATGCTTATGACTGTCAATACAAAATTCAACGAATAAAAGCTCGTTTGAACGAAACGATGGCAAGATCGTAATTGCAAGGCGAAGTTTACAAAAATCCGTGCGGGGATTATCTTTTTTACGATAGGAAAGGGCGCGTTCCGTTTTACGCAAAACTTTAGTGAAAAGCTTCACTAGTTTTTTTGTCGAAGAGTTAAGCTATAATTATGATACAATAAAAAATTTAAAAAGTTCAAAAATCGAGCTATTATAGATTTTTTTAAGAAAACAAAACGTGATTTTTCCAACCCTGCTCTCAAATTATGCTTCCGGATTACACATTGTTAGGTGCTTGGCGACAGGTTTTCTTGAGGATGCTAGCTAGCCAGCCGGGCATTAGAAAGTGCCCACTATGCTATAAAAATATGTAGATGATCAAAAAGCAGTTATAATAAAATAAACTGTATTAATCATATTTTAAGCTTTTGTTATGCTTGACAATTCTTGAGACCAAAATTTTACTTGTGATATTTTTATTCCAGCGACTTTGCTGGGATCGGAATGCGTGGTTTCAGAGCAATGTACATTGAAGGTCGCCTATAGCGCCTGTCTGGATGGAGTCTGCCGCTGCTCTGATGGACATCTGCAGTTCAGGAAACACACTTGTCTTTCTCGTAAGTATCTAATGCCCAATTCAAAAAAACATTAAAAAAATACATCAGTCATAGGACCTGGTAATTCACCTATTCTACAATAGATGGCGCTGTTTTAAAATACACGGTACTCTGTATGATGTATTCTGTGACAGCGTGACGATGGCGCGAGTTCCATGATTTTTGTTCATCCTAAAAGTGTTCTACGCCTCTAAAGAAGTTTTCACTTCAAAAAAACTTTTGGATGTATCAGCGCCTAAAACTTATTTATTCTGTGAGAATACAAAAAAAAAAAAAAAAACTTATTCTAATTGATTGAAATGTGTCTATAATATAGCCTTCGATGGGATTTTAAACCTATTTAATCTAAATATGTATCTTAAATTATACTTCACTAAGGTATCTTCTTGGGATCAGTAAAAGACAAATAAGAATCAGCTTACAAAAAGCCACTGACCCAAGCTAAAAGCCCACTACTTAGTTTAGTATCAAATTTCACGATATCAATCTATCCGATTCCAAATAAAAGGAAGAGTGAAACACTTTAAATGGTTGCTTAAAAAGCGGAACAAGACCGTTAATCTTTTATTAGTCTAAACTGTCATTCCTGCTTCGTAAATACGGTAATAATAAGTATCAACTAAGGAACACTACTAGGAAGTTGAGTAAAACCTGCCCGTAAAAGTGTTTATGTCGGAATTCGAAGCAGTTCCTAGTGATTTAGAACTGCACTTGGTATGAATTAAAATTAATTGAATCAAAAACAATTCCTCGTTCTAGAAAGTAGAAATTCAGACTGAACAAGGTTCTATTCATCCCAATCCAAGACCTGCTCAAGAGAGGCCTCAACTTCAGACAGTAGTTTGTTCCTACTTTCTTCAACTACGGCATGAAGGGTGTTTGTACGATTGGTATACTGTGCATCACCTATGCCAACGTCCGCATAACAATGCATATTGCTAGTAAGCAACATGTCATTGATGTGGAGAAGGAAGAGCGTTGGAGATAATATAGAACCCTGCGGGACGCCGGCGTTGATAGGCTAGGCATGCTGCATGATTATTTAATCGGCAATGCGCATCACACGCATTAGACACGCGTCAGTTCGGTGTGCATGTCAGCTGCTTACGTGTGAGACGTCTCAGACGTGTGCGCTGGCCTAATGTAGTTTTCCCTTGATGCTCCTTGTTTACTAGAGGCAAAGTTTTCTAAGGAAAACGAGCTTTAAATCCTACTTTCGTTTTCATCCGCGTTTTTTCTGACTCGTGCCAAATTGACCGGGTCACGGGCAAATCACTGGATCGAAACGAATAAGCCGTGTAATTCTATAAAACTGAATGAAGAAAGTCGACATTTCGATGTTCAAAGCCCAATAAGTAGGCCACTAGCTTGAAGCCAAAGGTCCGTGAGAAATTGGTCATAATTTTGAATGTAGGCAAAATAAGTGGAAGTAGAGGCTGTTTCATGGCACCAATTCAATTCTGCAGTAGCAGAAGTGGCCTATAAATAGAAAGATGTAAAAGCTGTTTTCAATAGAATAACACCGCGGAAATTCAACAATGAATCGTCATAATAGCGGAACATTGCGTGGAACCCTGACTCCTGAGTGTTTCTATCACGCATGAGTTGGTTCGCGATATAAAGACCAAATTTTCTAAAAATGGCCCATAAAGATTTCGAAAACCGATAATAAGCCCTTTGTTCAATAACACAGAAGCTCGTAATATCAGTCTGTTTCCGTGGGATATTTAAGCTTCATGAGAAAAGTGCGGTGATTGTTCTGTCAAACCCAAGCTTTATGAGAATGCGCTTATTACCACTTACTAAGCTAACATTACAGATTCTCGTGAGAAATGCTCCGGTATAAACCAAATATATATAAGGTTACGCGGAAAGAGTGTACTAAGCCAAAGGAAGTCTGTTATACAATACTCAATAATTTATTGCATATTATGAAATTCACATACAGATCCTTAGGTAGCATAATTAAGGTAGGCATCACCACAGAAAAAACTTCTCTTCTGTGGGTCATAATGACCCTTATTGACCCCGTTTTTTTAATTATTTTACCAACTCATCATAATGATACATTTTTATCATGGGATTAACCCTGAAATCGTGAAAAAATATCAGCTGCTTAACATTTTTGCGATATTAGGGTTGTTCCCATAGTAAAAGTTGTAATTATTCTTTTTTGTTGGTATTTACCTGGCTTACAGGGCGATGTGGTCGCTCAGCGACGAATCCTTCTAAATATATTTTAAAGTGCCTAGTTACTAAGAAAATAAAAATAAGAAGCAAGTGTTTATTTTTTTCTGAGAATCAAGGAAATGTCGGTTTCCGTAGAATAGCATGTAAAACGGGGCGCTGTTCGTTCGAGAATATTTGGAAATCAAGCTAAAGACGCCATACAATTATATTGATTAGTCAATTTTACACACTGATATCTCAATCACGACCATCTCTGACATTTGAATTCCATACTGACCTTATTTTTTTTGCAAACTGCACAGTTCAGCGTACGAATAATATAGAGATCAACATAACACGCATAGAAGATAATTGCTGTTAACCCAATAAAGTAAGACCGCATTTTGAGGAAAAGGTCAAAAGTTCAAATCAAGAAATTATATTGCTTGATAATTCCGTTAGCAAGCGTTCGCAGATTCACAACAATGCTTGTAATAACTTGTCAGTCTGGCAATATATCACTTTAATATGGAATTACTGGCTAAGAGAGTGTCGTGACTCGCAATATAGGTAATCAAAAATAGGTGGTTATAAAAAAACGACCAAACGGAGCTCAGTGGACTCCAAATTTTATAGATGGTGTCTTCCTCACATAACATAATACGTATTTACTTTTTATGGTTTACAAAGAAAAAACTACTTTGGAAACGTTATTTGAAAAAAAAAAAACATTTTTCAAAAAGGCAAATAATCTTTGAGCTAGAACGTCTTGAAATTAATAATTCAAGTTGTATTGCTATAACTTATACTCTTTAGACAAGGTAAAACGAAAAATTAATTTTGATCCACATTTTACATGTACCAGAGCCACCCTAAAGTACGAAATTAAAATTTTCTCATCACTTTTAAATTTGAGATCTATACCAAATCTGTATTGTGCAATGTTTCATGTACTTAACTTAATAACTATAGAAGGTTCTAATGAAGAATGAAGACGAACGATCTGACGGACGGACAAAACGAACTTATTTAAGGCATCTTTAGTACTTCATAAAGTTCGTAACTCTAAATAGTGCAGTAATATTACTATTTGGAATATTGATGTCGGGTACATGTCGAATTGTCGAGTTGTGGATAAGCATTTGCGTGTCGTGCTTTACAGTTCCCGATTATCATAAATAATAGAATGGCTAATTTCCATTTGTGATTTACATTCACAACACTTAATCAAGTTGTCGGCATTAAGTATGTTTTATTTAATAGACATAAGAAACAATGCAGCATTTGAATTGCAAACTCATGTCTAAGCATAGTGTTTTGGAATTGTTAAGTCGGTTCGTTTAATTTCCTTTCTATACTGTCAGTAGTTTATACCGCCTAATACGACACGCGACATACATAAAAGAAGAGATAAAACTGTATCTTGAAAACTATTAGAGCATGTGATGGAAGACCGTATGGTCAGCCTTCGGAAAATTGCCGACAACCATACGTTGTATCACGAGGTCGACAAATATCTACGAGTCTACTTTCTACACTCGATACGCATTCAATAATACTTGTACCGTAATCGTTGAAACAGTAACGCAGATAAATATAAAATGCATTCTATTTACAGCGGCCCCGCCCGGTCACGTTTGCTACAGCAACGAGCATTGCCGCCTATGGGATAAGGAAAGTCGATGCGAGTTCGTCATCCTCAATCTATTTGGCAGATGTGCATGCGGCACCAACTTTAGACAAAGCGGCGAAAAATGCATTGCAACGAGACCTTTCTCTACTGAAGCAGTAATTGCTGAGCAAGAAGCGATGAACATTTCTGTCTCGGACGCTTCGAACATAGCTCCAAAACCAACAGCTAATATTTATCCAGAAACTAAAGATCCATTTGGAAGTCAAAAATTAGACGATTTTCATCCAAGCAAAGCACCACTTTCAAATGATGTTTTGAGCACCGAGGAAGATAGCCCTTTTATGCAAGCTGTCTTGAAAGTACCAACAACTGAACCAGCCAAGCGTTTGCCAATTTCAAACAGAAAAGACGGAGAGCCAAATGAAACTATAAGTGTAGACGAACTGACTGCTAATTTACACGCGAATGATCAGCCAATTTACAGAGTTGTAACGCAACCTTCGATTGAGAAGAAGTCTAACAAGAAAACGGGAAGCTTGAAAGAACAAAATTTTGGAAATAAGACGCAAAAAACTGGACACCAGAAGAAATCGTCTTTGAAAGGTATATTGATTTTTATTATTTCCATTTTCATCAATAGAAAGAAGTTCTCCTAACTAAAATAACAGAATTAATAGTATGTATATAAACAGCTACGTTTGTAACTTTTCAGAGAAACACCGAATCCGCTCAGAATATGCGCCCGTGTACGATGTCGGACCTGCTTCTCTAGGCATGGCTTGCATCACAAACTCCCAGTGTCAACAAGTGGACTCTTATTCGAGGTGTTTGAATAAGAGATGTGACTGTGCGTTCGGAAATAATTCTACTTCGGCTTGCTCTGCGAGGAATAGGGGCTGCCTTCCTGGGACTTTCCAAGTAAGGGACCTTCCAAATGGAAACATTCGTTAGATAACAAAGAACTATATGAATTAAATAAATATTAATCAGTTTAAAGTTAAGGAGACATCAGTTGTTGTATTCGTGTGAACAAAAATTACAAATATAATCCATAAAGTTAAGATGATTTCATCATCTACATCTGTTAATATAAATCTAAAACAAACTTATCTTTCTTTTCTAGTGTCGCTCTACTGGCGCCTGCATCAGCTGGTTCTTTGTGTGTGACGGCCGCAAGGACTGCCCAGATGGATCTGATGAGAAATGTGCAGGATATGAGAAAGGAACTTCTGGAAGTAAGTATCTTATATATTTATTATAATAGGTACAGAAAATAGAAATCTAAAACGTCTTTTACATGAATATTGTCATGTTGAAGATACTAAGTAAAATGATCCCAGGTTTCACTTAGTTTTATCTTCCCCCCACCCCCTTTTAATCACCAATGTCAAAAGCACAGGTATATAATACCCGTGCTTTTGACGTCTTTACAAGTTTGAGCGTGAATCTGGCTGTGGCTTCGTAGTTCCCAAACAGATGGACTGTCTTCAACGCAGGTTTTATTTTATTGAAAGCGAATTTAGTCAGGAAAGGATCTTAACCGTATTTTTTTTTATTTATGACCTATTTTTTGAATTGGTCGGATCTATTTTAAACTTTTAATTTATACTTGTTACTTGTGTCTTCTTTCATGTACCTAGTCTATCCATCCATACCTTCTTTGGTCGTCTTTTTATCCATCTTCTTTTACTTATCGTTCTCCTTGCTGAAATCTCCTCTCTCCTTGTGCACCTTACAGTATACGTGTTATTATATTCTAGATATTTTCCCCAACTTCCATTTCTATAACGCCTGAGTTGGATCTTTGATAAAAATTTCTTGTTGAGTATGTGTTGCCCTAAAAGGGTATGGTTAACAAAAAGTATATATCTCCTTTCAGACGCTATCGGTGAGCGGTGTCCGATGAACTCGTTCCGTTGCGGAGGCCCAGGTTCTCGTTGCGTGTCCCGCGCTGCCAGATGTGATGGCACTCCGCAGTGTCCCGGCGGCGAAGATGAGAGGAACTGCAGAGCTACCAAGCGTAAAGGGTATGTTTCTAACTTTTCTAGCTAGACGTTCAAAGGTGTGGCCAAAGATTATAAAAATACCTAGTTTGAAACTGGCTTTGAAGTGAGGTTATCACTCTTTACAGCACTCCACGATAGATTTTTATTTTTGGTGGTTTTAAATTATGTCAAAATGGTTTACACTCACGTTATACTTATTCATTATTTATTATGTTTAGCTATTTTATTTCAGTTTATAATGAATCTTAACGCGAGTTTTTATGAAGTGATTAAGTACCTACTTGTTTTACTCATCTACTTCTTGGTTTTGCCCTTTTGAGTGGTTGTGATCACGCTTCGGTCGATGCTTGCAGTAGTTACAGTGCTTGCACGATACGTATCAAGTTAAATTCCTGTTGAGCATAATGTGCACGCTCGTATGCAAGAGCGCGTTGCGGACTATAACGTCTAATTCTGATTTCTTGCAGGCTCTTACATTGCCTTGCTTTTCAGATATTTTTTAGCAAAGATAATTGATTGTTTCAACTGTAAAAGCTGACTGAATTTTCTAATAATTCCAGCTGCCCTCGACACACGTTCCGCTGCGGCTCGGGAGAATGCATTCCCGAGTATGAGTTCTGCAACGCAATTATCACCTGCAAAGACGCTTCGGACGAACCGCCGCACCTATGCAACGAGCAGTCAAGGTACAAACTGCATTTACATTTAGCACATACCCGAATATTCGCATTGCCACCTCCTTGCAACCTAATCTTCTTCTTGTCTGGGCGTAGCCCTCAAAGTAATTTCACCTAGATCGAGTGGCCAGCTCTAATGTAGCTAGTTACATACTTTTAAAGCAGTTATGTGATTATTAACTGGATAACTAAATAATCACAAACAACCATCCACAGCCTTATCATTTAAATATCCCGTTAATAATCATAAACTTTAGTGAGCAACCGTGATCAATAAAACAATAATTTTAAGGCCTCGGACATGGGTTAAGCGTTGTTGTTGTAGAACAAACAACCTGAACCTACAATTTAACGTTTCATTCGACTCATTGTAGTGTTCAATAATGTAATAGTTCTTATATCCGAAGGTTATCATATGAACAAAACATTTTTCTCAAATTATTCCGTCTTTGTGTTCTGCACTAGCGACAATCCAGGATGGCATGAATTTAATCGGTTCATCGTAAGTATAAGGCTGTGATCTCGGTATCTGTTGCCATAGACTTTTAATTGTCTATGGCAACTTGCCTCAAAGATCCGAAAGGTCAATGGACACGGGTATGTCCTAAAACTGCGACCAGAACCTTCAGAGGATGGGCAACAGCATTCTCCTACTTGCATGGTGGAACGTTGTGCAACCCCCAAGCCACCTGCCAAGCGTAAGGATTATGGCATACCATGCTAGCTTGCTCTCCGTTATTTTGACAATTCAAAAGAAGCGTTTTACGAACCTCATCGCGTTAACAAACTTGAAATTGCCAATTCCACGCATACAACGTAACGCGGCCGCATTATGAGTTTATGTGGCCATAGAGACTAGGGCACAGAGTCTTTTTTAAATTACCTTTTCGTGTTATGACATCACAAGTTTATGGCAAGGCATATGGCATGGCAGGTGGTTAATAAGCAGCAATGCTTCACACCCAATGACGATGGACCAAGCACAAATCTTATACCTATGCCAAGCACAGACTGGCATAGGTATAAGATTTTGATCTGAGCAAAGCTACATCAAACAACATAAACATGTTCAGTTCCATTAAAATCTGCCTACTAAATCGTAGATGTGCGACTTTGCTAAGATAAGATCAGTTTTCTGAGCCGTCACCCACCAGAAGGAACCAAAAGTTAACTGTTTCCTAAATATTTCGTAACCGGCACACGTGTGACCCGTAACGGCCTGCCCAAATATTTGACCCTAAAGTACTATCAGTGCTGGCGTATAAAATGTTTGTTCAGGTGGTCCCATGCTTTGGTATTTGCAATGTTAGGTCCGCCCTACTTGTTGTCAACTTTACTGTTAGGCCTATGAACTGGTGACAGAATATAGTATTACTAAACAAGAAAATAACTGTTAACTTTTCCGATAAAATAGCCCATATGTAAATCCAGAGTATAAGCTACATTCATATTAAATTTCATCCAAATCCACGCAGTCGTTACGGAGTTGAGTGAGGGCAAACCAAGGACAAAGATATCAAACTTTCGAATTTGAAGTTTATTTTGATAAGATAGTACTTTTCATTTCTCATACTCAGAAAGTTTTTAATACTTATATACTGAAAATATTTACAGGAAGATAGGTACTAATATCCGGTAGATACCTGATTTACCTCTTCTTGTAAGTTTTTTTTTTTTATTCTGGTTTGGCAGTAGAACCCTTTGGTTTTTCACATTCCGAAAACGTAGATTTAGTAGATTAGGAAGCTCTATTTTATGCAGGAACATATTACTCAGCAAACAAGTGGCAGCTGAGAGAATCAACATATTTGAGTTATTGCCATAGAACACGCATTTTCCGGATCTTAAAAAACCGGATTAAAAATAACGTTATATTTATGCAAAGAACTTGAATGTAGGTATCGTTCGCGCAAAACTTTATGAGCCCTCTGAAGTTAGGCCCAGTGGCTGCGCAGTACGCATATTATAGGTATCCGAGGGACTTTACAGGGCGTCGGGGAGGCCTCGCGCGAACGATACTACTTATTACATCGCACAAATACTTTTTGACATTTCCCTGATTTACGCAAGTTTTTCTGTCAATGATGCTTCATCTTTCAAGTACACTTTCAAAATATCATCATCATTATAAGACGTCCACTGTTGAACATAGGCCTCTCCCCCTAGAACACCACACTGAACGACAGCCTCCCATTTGCATCCACTGGATGCTCACGATTGCCTGCTGTACAACTCTGAGCTTTTCCAAAAGGCCAGCAGTTAAGGACCACATCTCAGTACCATATGTCATCACTGGCTAGTGAATACATACACTAGTTAAATACCATTGTCTTTAGGCACTCAGGCATCAAGATCTGGCATATGTGGTCATCCGATCAAATATCACACACAACGCTGCAGTAAGCGATTCCAATACAGCGTCAACCTTTTCTTCTCTCTGCTTTCGCAGGCTTTGCGAAACAACAGACCGCTCTAGAAGTTTCTCATACAATTCATTGTCCGACGTACTTATCGCTTACCGCAGCGTTGTGCGTTCGAATCAAGAAACCAAAAACTGTGTTCTATCATCTTGCATATCCACGTTTAGGTAGGTAATAAGACATGTAAAAATATCTTAGACTCAAACTAAATTTTCGCTCACTAGATGGCGGGCAGCAGACGTGTGCCCACTTCGTTGCGGAAACGGAAGATGCAGAAGTACGGCAGTGGCGTGCTCTGGGAGGGATGGATGCGGAGACAACACTGACGAGATTGCCTGCACAGTTTGTCGTGAGTATAGACGACTGTTTTAACAGCTTTGGGATTCTAGAGAAGGGTTAGAGCCCTCACATTATATCTGTGCAAAAATTACGTCGATTTGCTTTGTTACTGCGTGAAATGAGAACAAACACACTGCCGAATTTATAATGTATATGTATATTTTTAGTGTATATTTTATAAATTAAAAAGGTTGGCATACAGGCATGCGATCTGCCTGATGGTAACCGGTAATATGCGCCTAAGACACCTGCAACATTAGCGGTGTGGCCTATGCTTTGGCAGCCTTTTGTGTTATAGGCAGCCTCTTTGAAAAACATACTAAGTGGTCAGTGCATGCATATCTATGGTATATATTATATATTCATTATTTATGCTTGTAGTTAATTATGACGAGTAAGTTTAGCGGATCTTTTGATTTTCAAAGCACCATATGGGCCGAGGCAAAACTGTAAGGCGTCTACCCAAATATGACAATACAGGCTGTTTTGCATACGTGGACGATTGGATACGATATTCGATTCCGTTACACGAACAATGGGTGCAAACGATGCTGTACGCTTCGCATCACAATGGTGTTATAAAGTGGTACTTGTATTTCATTCATAATATGAAGTTCAAGTTACATTTATTATGGTGTGATTAGCATGCTCGATTATTAGTAGTTAGTGAAACTGCTGATCTATTGTTACCTTAGTTCCTAACTAGTTAAATAGTTACGAACTTATTTACTGTATGTCCGTTAGGATAGTGATACCTATCATTATTTTAAGAGATTTGTTAACACTGTTATATACTGGGGCCTTACCCCTAGCTTTACTTTTGCGAGCCAACTTTTAGTAGGTACCTGATAGGTACCTACAATTATTGCGACAACCAACTCATTTAAGCTGCATCGTTTAAAAGCGTCTAACTTGTCTCTGACTGGATGAACGGCGGTTTAAAATCTTTACTTTATCTGTGGTGTATCTTGGTGTGTTGTGTATATCACGCCCGGGGTACCGATTCCTACAGATTGAATGAACGAAAATCCATTTAACTATGCGTGTGTGCGTGAAAATCGCAAAGCTTGGCGGCTATCAAACAACTACCGCTTATCGTAGTTGATGGTACCGTTTAGACAAATAACACCTATGCGGGTCAACTTTTTGAGTTAGGGGTAAGGCCCCTGTACATTAAAAGTTTATTATATTTTCAAACGCATTCTACAGGTGGCACTAAGGCCATTACAAGCTTTTATTTAAATTGTAATGTATTATTATTATAGTTTGTTCAAGTGAAATTGAACTAATTCTTCCTAATCGATTTTGCTTTTTGCATATACCTAATTAGTTCAGGGGCCTTGTGGCTACCTGTTTTAGGCTATTCTGTTTAGGTGATTGCAAAAAGTTGCGCGACCACAAACCGTATATCGGCGCGCGTTTGCGTGATTTTGCGCACTACGCTGCTATTAATTTATTTTACTTATCAACTAAAACAACAACAAATAAACAACTAAACAATAACAAAACAACTGAGAAACAACGACTACACTTACAACTACTTACTTTATAAATCATCATCATCATTCCAGCCTTAGGACGTCCTCTGCGGGACATAGGCCTCCCCAACGATTTCCAAAAGGGCCGGTTGGAAGCAGTCTGCGTCTAGCATTTTCCTGCGGTCTCTTTAAGGTCGTCTGTCTATCTTGTGGGTGAACGTCCTACGCTGCGCTTACCGTACCGTGGTCTCTATTCGAGAACCTTTCGGCCCCATCGGCCATCTGTTCGGCGTTCTATGTGCTGCTTACTGCCACTTCAACTTGATAATCCGGTGGGCAATGTCGGTAACTTTCGTTTGTCTACAGATCTCATTTCTGATGCGATCTCGTAAAGAAACCCGAACATAGCCCTCTCCAAAACACGTTGTGCGATGTTGAGCTTGCTAATGAGGCCACGTTTCAGTGTACTTTATAAATAAACAACTTTTACTAAAGGCCCAACCCGAGAAAAATATCTACCCAACTTTCAGTTTCAAATCTCACAAATATTTTTATTAATTTCAGAATGCCCAGCACCACCGACTTCGTCGAAGACACCCTGAAAAGCACGATCTATGTAGAGGCTTAATTAACATACATTCCAACTGGTGGATCTCAACGCTCAAAGTAACAGTTTGAGAAAGATAAATTCGCCTATAATAGTACGAATAAAATACTTATCGAATTCCATGCATTTCAAAATTCTGAGGCTACCTGTTTATATTTCGAATCGAACTGACTAAACACACCGAATGTATAGCCGTAAAGTATTAGACAAAGTATTTTTTGATACGTAAGTACATCGAGTAGATTTTGTAGATACAAAGTGAAAACGAAAATGTAGTTTAGATGATTAGAACTAGATTTTAAGATAAACATAGGTACTTGTATTATTATTACCTTATGTTTGCAAAATTACTAATTTGTAAAGAAATATTCATCATGCATGATGAAACCTTAAATAACAATTTTACGGAGCGATCAACAAACATGTTTGGACTAGGACTCTTTTATTTGCATAGTCCATTACATCTTTGTCAGGTATGCAACCGTCAAGCAGTAGTGTGCAAACTTCACCGTGTTCCAAATAGAAGGGAAATAATCCCAGTGAAATTACAGGGCATAAAGAGATTTAATCTAATATCTCAGGGTGGTCTGTTTAAGTTCTAAATTTTGGTTCGCAAATGGCACTGAGCTGTTCTGGGCAAGCGAAGATGATCAGATCAGATAAACAAGGAGGATATGGCAAGGTGGCGTGGCAGGTGCGAACGCATCTGGCCTAAATCGGGCTTGATGCCTTTAATCGAACTCGCCAAGCAAACCTTATCGCCCATCCATGTCCATGTGAACTAATAGTCAGTTCATGGGTGTCTCTACAAGTTTCTTAGTTTGCGTAAAAGCAGATTTATTTCGTTAAGCGACTTGGGGGTAGGTATAGTGAAAAAATATATTGAAAAATGGAGACATTTGAACAAGAACGATAATAATTGTACTAAGGCATATCTCCCTTGTTTTACTGATCTGAGGCGAATACTGTATCCAAGCTAATTTAAAGTAGATAGATTTTTATACTTGCTCATACAACTTGTCGATTTCTAAGATATACCTAATATTAATACTTAAGTATGTACTGCACTTATCAGTCTCCAATATTGATGTAGTGTTGAAGATCCTCAGAAATAGTTATAAGCCCTGTGTATGCAATAAGACTGAAGAGTTATACTCTGCCACTTATACGAAGTAAGAAGTCGAATCAGCATTCCATCTCCTGATTGCTTTAGTGTGTAGAATTTGTAAATAAAGGCACATTTTTTTCTATTTTATATTTATTGTTTTAATTTTTAATGCACTCAAATAATTGTCTTCATTTGATTTATTAATTTCTGTAAAGTTTTGCTTGTCGAAATTATTAACTTTACTGAGAGAAATTGTAGATATTACTGTTTAGTCTATCTAGTCCCTAAGTTTTTTTGGGAATTAACAAAATTTTCATAGATTGTTTTTCAAGTACAGTTATATGATTAGGTATTTACGGAATATTTACCGTGATAAGGTTGTGGAAGGAGCTCCCGATAGATTGATTCTTGACAGACTTGTCTTCTCGTGAACATGGTGCATGTAACTGCGCCGAAATATCGGGAGCTCCTTCCACAACCTTACCACGGTAAATATCCCGTAAATAATCATATAACTGTAGTGAACAACCGTGATAGTTTAAAACAGTGTTTGGTTTTCAAGTGTCGAATGAAATATGCCACTGCTAGGCTTACAATCTATACGGATTTATCCATATTATACTATTTAAGTCTGGCGTCTCGCGCCTTTCCGTCTGGGCGTACTTATAAGGCGCTTCCTCTAAGATACAAGATAATTTTACCTATACTTACAATCACAAAATATTGTGCTAGAATTTCCAAGTTTTTGAATTTGTGTGGTAACTAAAAATATTTGAAAAATATGTTTGAAATTTTTGTTAGGTTATTTTTAAAGATCTGTCAACTGAAAACGTACATTCAGATAAAATTTCTTATTTATAGTTTCACGTATATTGGATTTATTTATTTTTGCGTTATTAACACGATTATATCAATTACATTCATATCAAAAATGTCAGTCATAAAAACGAACAAAAAAATTAGAATTACATATATAAACAGCACATAATTATTGTATTGTAAGTATAATTTACATGTTATGCAATTGCAAAAAAGTCAAGTGCTGTCTTTGCTGTCCTGTATGTTACGAATGGAATATTTTGCTTTCTTTTTATAATGAAATCCTATAAACATTCTTTACGTAGATATAAGTAGATATTATTTTCTTTTATTTAGTTAAGAGTATTTAATGTGGTTTGCCTGGCAAAAGTCAAATGTAACTTATTGTATTATAGTGTGTTTATGTCTTGTGTGAATGTGATAGATACTTATTTATTAAACTTATTTCGTAAAGAGGTTTATGTTATTTTTTATCCTATCACATCCTGCTTCCCTCCACTTCTCGTTCGCGCGTTTGGAACATTTTTTAAGATTAACATGCTTACAATAATTATCTATAAAATAACATTGCAAATATTTTACAGCAATTTTCATGATAATAGGTATATTATATCGTGAATATATTATTATATGGGCTGAGAAGAACAAAAGCAATTAGAAGTTTGGAAGAAAGGTTTATTTAACTTGTCCTTCGACAAAATAGTAAATACAATCATAAAAATTGCAATAAAATATTTGCTATGTTAAGTATGTATATTTCCAGTGATTTATCTTCAAAAATGTTCTACCAACCTAAATACATAGCTCTCTCTCTCTCTCTCTGTTTCTCTCTCGTTGTCTGGGTTATAGAAATGGTTGTCTGTCTGGTTCGGGAAATTACGTAGAGTTCTCTCGTCACCTATCCCGCAGTCTTAAGAATAAATTCTATAACCAGTGATTTCTACCTGTCATGACTTACGGTGCTGAAACGTGGACACTTACAGTTGGAGCGGTCCACAAGTTCAAGGTCGCTCAACGGGCTATGGAGTGTGTTACGGGGTATGGTGTGTGTCTGAGAGATCGTATCTGGAACGAAGTTATTCACCAGAGAAGCAAAGTCACCGACATAGCTCAGCGTATTAGCAAGCTGAAGTGGCAGTGGGCCGGTCATATCTATCGCAGAACCGATAACCGTTGGGGTAGACGTGTTCTAGAGTGGAGACCACGAATTGGCAAACGTAGTGTAGGACGCCCTGAGACTCGGTGGAGTGACGATATATGTAAGACGGCTGGCAGTGGTTGGAAGAGAAAAGCCGAAGATCGGGCTGAGTGGCGTGCCTTGGGAGAGGCCTATGTCCAGCAGTGGACTAATAATAGGCTGATTATGATGATGATGATGAACTATATAGTTCCCAAAAATCCCACGGAGCTAGGTGAATATATATTAGTAGGCTTTACTGTAGAAACATAAGTTCATAATATGATACCGAATGTATGTACCGAATTTGTTGATTGAATGTGTTAGGGCTACATTGACTGGAGTATCAAACCGTCTAATATAGCTGTGAATGCTGTGATGTGCCTAGTTATTGATGAATATAATTATATATGAGCGCCATCTATGTCAAATTATTTAAAGCTGCAGACTACACAGACAGCATCGTAGGTACTCGTAAACACATAAACGGAGCGCCCTCGTAACACGAAAGATACTCTACGAACCACTTCGAGTAGGCTTCGCATGTTTATTATATACGTTCATTCTATTGCCACAAGAGGTCGTTACTATAAACATGTGCATATTAACCATGTGAGGTGAGGACCCCAGCGAATAGTTATCCAATTCCCTGGAGAACCCAATAGATTGCATTCTTTGCCCGTGATCCTACTAGGTAGTTCTACTGGTAGTTACCAAAGGCATTTGGTCAGCATAATATCGTACCTAGGTTCCATAGAATTCTAAGTTCATTCACAATTTTGTCTAAAATTGACTTGGTCACCTTTAGAGTAGTAGGTAAACCTGTCATAATTCGTTGTTAAAACGCATTTTAACGTCGTTACGAAATATCTGAATAGAGACCGTAATAGGTACCCTATATCCATTAAATCACCGAATCCCAGAATCTGAATCAGCATATTAGGTAATATAAGATACCTACATACATCTGATTTCTGGTAATAAATACCTAATTATAGTATGATGTTAGGTTAGCAATACAAAAATGATGTTGGTATTTTGTATTTATTTATATGCTCGTATTGGTAAAATAAGAAAGTTAGGTTTAATTTGGGCATGTGTATATACATCACTTACAATACGTCAATCGTTACCTATATAGTATCAAGGTCCAAATTAGGTAAGTTAAGAGCTTTTTCATATATTTTGCATTTCAACTTAAATCTGTAGTACAACCTCATACGAAGATTATTTTACCTTGGGCGTTATCTTCATTTTAATAAAACACGCATGCGCGTATCATTTCCTTCAAAAACAAAAATGGCTGCTCAGCATCCAGATCCATCTCAATAGCATCATCGTCAAAAACATACAACGGAATTGTGCGCGCACCTACATGCAGTGCTTTATAAGCTTTGAAGAAAATGCGATAAACTAACTTGATTTCTTATAAGAGGTAAGTCTTCATATAGTGTTTCCATAAAAATATGTGTGCCTTTTGTTTTGTTATACCTACGTAATAGGTAGGCATTATACACAATGATGAAACAAAAACTTTGGGCACAGAATTTTATCTAAATCTACATCTGTATTATCTATTTTGTCTTAATCCTTCCAACTTAGTTTAGTAGGTACATGCTGGGGACGCTGGCAACTTTTGTAGGCTTGAGCTTTAGAATGGTCTTTACACCTTTTATAGACTAAGAATAATCTGTTTTTGAATAATAGGCAAAGTAGTTTGGGGATTTAGTGATAGTGTTTGATTTCAAACATCTATTGGCGCGTCTTGGCAGTATAACCGATTCGTATTCCATGATGACAAACGACATGCCGCTCTCTTATGCCGTCATGTTTCACATTTGCCAGGAGTCCCGTGATGGCCAACTTATTTTTTCTTAGGGGCAAGTGCCTTTACAATTAAACAAAATGCAAAAAAACACAAGTTTAATCTAAAATGCTTATCATAATACAAACAATAGTTGTATTGCCCATGGAACGAATGTCTAGAGACAATCAAAATGTTCAAGTCAATAATGTAAACTTGTATTTTGTTTCATTAATGCAGGTATTTGCCCGTTCATTAAAAATAAGTACCTACCTAGATATTTACAAGAACCCAATACATACTTACAAATCTTTTAGATAGGTACAGTTTGCTAAGGCCGATGAAACATTAAAACGTAAAGAAACGCGTAAAATCGTGACTTCTTCCATCACGATCCATCAGATTCGTCTTAGCTGTGAGAGGAACATGAATCTCAGCTGCATATAAAGTATTACTTAAATGGTTTTTATACATGTAAATATGAATATTTTAAGTAACTATGATTTCATAATTTGATTTTCATTTAATCTCAGCAAACCGCTGATTAAGGTTATATTGTAGACAGTGTGAATGATGTTTTTATCACGATTCTTAAATATAGGGTTACACGGAACAGTGGTGCTCAGCGAAAGTAGATCACTAGTAATTTATTATGCACAACTTATATAAAAGTAAATTAACGAAAACTAAAAATACTAACTAAAAACATAAACTAAAAATAACCATTAAAAAACTTAAACTAAAAGACCATTAGTGGAGGCAACGGTCCCCACAATACTGGCGGCATTGCCACGATGAATAGCGATGCTCAATTTCTGTCCGAAATAGAAGCCAGCATTCTGAACACCCGACGCCTCCAACAATCGCCTGGCCAAGTCCCGATAAAGCCCCAAAGTAGGTCATAAATTCATAATTTTATTATGAACCACTTTTACAACGAGACTAACCCTAAAAGCGCAGAAAAATATCACCTGTTCCATACATTTCGTTAAGTGTGAATGAAATATTTCCATGAAACAGCTGATGGCTAAACTAAAAACTTTCACTTAATGCTTACTAGGTACCTTGAAATTTGTTTTTACCTTTGGTTTATTTAGGGAGTCAGTTTCTAAGAGTATGTATATTTAACACGTGGGTTTTTAATTGTTGTTTCCAATGTAAACAAAACAATTATTTTGTTATTTGAGTGTTTGTTTGTAGCAAATACGGTCTCGCATTCCGTTTCAATAAAATCTGATGCTGTACTGAATAAATACTACGTACAACAATTTACATAGTTGCGTTTCATTAACGTTAAAATTTTACAATTGAAAAGCATGCACAGTTGAAGAAATTATGTACCTACAATATGTTGGGACCCCAAAAAAAATAAACTTTTTATTATTTTGAAAGTTATTAGAAGTACCGAAAAAGCTATGAATGTGAATTGTAGAGTTTACTGTTTCAAGGCATTGATATGTCTGTTACATCCCATGTCAAGGTCAGTGGTTTGTGTTCATTTTTAGTTTCGTGTATGCCTAGCACTTCGCACCTTCCATAGATTTTTGTGAAATTTTTCGTAACAGTTACATGACTACAACGAACATAAGGTTGAGATTTTTGAGAAAATTCTGTCCAGTTACTGCTTTGGGTTCTTTCTCTACATACTACAAGGGCTATTTTCACGACAGAACGAAGAACGGTACCTTGGGGGTAAGAGATTGTGTGTTAGTATGTCCGTATGTTTGTATGTCTGTTATCTTTTTTTCTCCAAAACGGCTGGACCTATTTGGATTTGTTAGTTATATACTTATGACCATTAACGAGATATTTACCGTGATAAGATTGTGGATAGAGCTCCCTATCAAATCATAATTATAACTGTAATGATCAACCGTGATAGTTTAGAAAAAGTGTTTTACGTTTTTTTTTTCGTTTGAATGCCGTTTTCATTGCTGTGGGTTAAAGCTGTTTGATCTAAATCTGTTCAGACGTTTAAAAATGAAGAGCTCTTTTCTGTATTGATCGTTGAGGTTGAGGTTTTTATTCAATATTTTAATTTATACGAATATATTGAATATACTTGAAACGTTTAGCAGGCGGTTATCCTAACGACTGCTCAAAGCACACCCAGTATGATATTTGGCACACTTCGTGAACCTGAAAAGGTCGACAAACAACCTTGGTCAAAAAGTAATTTACATAAAGAACTAGGCGCAAATACTATTTTTTTCCGACGAAAAAAAACCATTAATATATATGTACTGGAAGAGCGATGGTGGCCAACCGGTAGCATGTGCAACAATCTGATAATGTACAATCTGATGGCACCCGGTTCGATGCTTGGCCCTGTCCAAATATGACTTATTTAGTACCTATATATTTCAATGCCATCTCTCAAAACTGTGAAGAAATATAGTACTGGTACATAGAATTCATTTATAATGTTGGTATGTGATGTCTAAGATTATGAGCTAGAGATTCGTTAACGTTTGTCCATTTATAGTAATTCGTATAGTGGCAGAATCCATATTAGTAGTTGTTGAATGTTACAAGTTACAATTAAACAAGTAATTTTTCTGTTACAGAATCAGAAAAATAGTAAGGAAAACTAAAATGAAGCAGCTTAAAATAGTAGCGAGCATGATGCTTGCCAGTTTCTTTATCCTAACGTATATGCTTTACTTGAACTGGAACAAAATTATATTTGGCGACATCAAGCCCTCCAGTCTTTTTCTTGCTTCGGGCCTAAAAACTTCTATGAGTACCAATGGGTACGAAAACGCAACTCCGATGAAGCATATACCATTTAACGAAATATATCCTGATCAACAGAACCATTTCCCTAACGAGTCCTATGAGTTTGAGGACAACAAACCAGGTAAAGATATAAAGTTCAGAGACTTTGTACCAGGTGTAAGGGAAACGCTCCCGAAAACAAAGACTGGTGATTGCTGATACGATACCACAATCAAATCACTGTATTATACATTAAAAAAAGTTCGCATTTCGCAATGTAATGCAAATAAAATATCAACTGAGGCTAGAGATCAACGAATAAATGCACGCGCTGCGCACTCGCGTGTACGCTTTACATTGCTGTTTTGCAATAATCTATACCACAAGAACTAAAAGACACCACAGAGAACTAAAAGATACCACATACTAAAACAATAAGTAGAAGGTAAATGGTTATTGGTATTCGATTGTGTTTAGATAGCATAGCATTTTTTGCAACACCAGCTTTGGGGAGTTAAATAACAACTATGATTAAGTACAGTTAAAGTTCGCAATGTAAATAAAATATCAGCTAACGCCAGAGATCAACGGATAAAATGCGCGCGCTCGCTTGTACTCTTTACTTGTTGGTTTGCAATATTCTAATCCACAATAAAACAACAAATATAAGGTTACATGGTTATTGGTATTCGATTGTGTTTAGATAGAATAGCATTTTTTTGCAACACTAGCTTTAGGAAGTAAAATACCAACTATTATTACAGAGATCGCAATGTTATGCATATGAAATATTCAGCTGACACTGACAACGAACGCCACACGCACAGTCAGCGCCACACGCACGCGAATTTTTCCTATGCGGTGCGTTGACCCCAAGTTTTGTGCCCTTTACATTGCCGGTTTGCAAAATACTTACTAAACTATTAAAACAACAAGTATAAGGCAAATGAATATTGGTATTCGATTGTGTTTAGATAGTATAATAATAGTGTTTGGGTTTCGGGAGCGTTTTCCTTACACTCGGTATAAAACACAATATTAAGACTATTATTTTTTGCATTATATATTAAATTTTTATTGCAGTAAATATGGTCCACACTTCAGGATGCAAAATCCCGCTATCAATGATAAACTATGCAAAATATATAAAGAAAGACAAAAAGTTCCCCGGCACTTGTGGAAAACGAGCTGTATTTCTCAAGAAAGTCGATAGAGACAGAGTGCAGGCTTTTATTAAGCCTAAGATTATAAAAAAATATTTGAGGAAGAGTGTGATTTTTGACTGCTGTTACCGTTTTATAAGCATGTCTCCACATCACCGATATGTTGATAAAAAAATTAAGTGAGTGCGCAAACTTCTAAGTAGGCCTAAGAATGAAAAAGTATTTTTAAACGCACTCGAGGTTATAGATTGTCGTTCTTTACAGGTTCACGAAGTGTGCCAAATTCCAAGACAGTGCTATCATTAAATTGGAGACTGATTTTGTCAACGTGCAATGTTTCGATTACGACAAAAGAAACATTTCGCATATAATATACGACGATATGTACGCATTCGCTAAAAGTATAAACGTGACGACGACGACCCAAAGCAACTGTACAGTCAAATATAACGTGTTGATGATAGGAATGGACTCTATGTCATTACCACGGTTTGCAGAGACATTAAAAAGAACTGTGAATTATTTTCGTGATAATTCCTGGCTTGCCTTTAGAGGCTACCACAAGGTAAGGCCATCGTTTACTTTACTATGTATACGCTCTGGTAGAGTCAAAAGTAGAGTTCGTTCCGTATACAGGGTTACACGAGGGTGTATTAATTCGAAAGGGGTCCGTTATGCTATTAGTACTTAGATACTAGTAACATAATATGACCTGTAATTATTAGTTACCAATAAAATGATTATGATTATACTCATTATTATGAACTACTTTTACTATGGGACCAACCCTGAAATCGTTAAAAATATCAACTGCTCCATACATTTTGTCGAGCGTGAGCTGCGTTTCTATGGAACAGCTGATATTCAATTTCGGGATTGGTCCCATAGAAAAAATAGTTTATAATGGGTATTCGACCCACCCCTTCTGGGACCTTTTTCAGCCCTTTTCGCGTAGCCCTGTATTATGCTAATAAACATAAATTAATAGATTCTTTGAAAAAACGTAGAACATAGAGCTATACTTCTTTCATTTATTGTTTTTTTAGGTGGCAGACAACACCTTTCCCAATTTGATGGCATTTCTAACAGGAAAAAACCTATCAGACATATTGAATAAGTGCGCAAACAAAATGGACCAATGCCACAATCTTCTCATCTGGGATACATTTAGGGAGGCAGGATACGTTACAGCTTACGGGGAAGACTACTTACGCCTCCCGGATACATTCACAAATCAATATGCTTTCAAAAAACCACCAACAGATCATTATATGAGACCATTTTTCCTCAAAGGAGAAACTGAGTTGAACCAGAAGACATTAGTTTGTGCAGGGAAAATGTCATCAGGACAGCAGCTCCTAAATTATGCCCTGGACTTCGCAAATACCTACAGAAGCGAGCAGTTTTTCGGATTGTTTTGGATGAACTCGTTTAGCCACAACCCTCACAGTAGACCTCAAGATGCGGACGTAATGATTGAGAACTTCTTCAATCAGCTCGCTTACACTGGGGTTTTAAAGAATACGTTTGTCATAGCGCTAAGTGATCATGGCATACGCTTCGGCGAGCGTCGGATGGAAGTTGAATCATATTATGATGATCGTATGCCACATTTATTCATCTCAGCCCCCAGGAAATTCACAGGAAGATATCCATTGAAAGTCAAATCTTTAGTGATCAACCAATACAGATTGCTGACGCCTTATGATCTTCACCATACACTCAATGAAATAAATGAAATGTCGTCTTGTAAAAACAAGTCCAGTGTAGTTTTAGATGCGTGTCCGAATTGCCACAGTATGTTCGAGATCGTAAGTGTTAATCGCACGTGTCAGGACGTTGCCATTCACAATAAGTGGTGTAGTTGCCACAAATTGTACCCACTTCCAGTACAGGACACGGACGGAGTGAAGAGCGTTCAAATGGCGGTTTCTCATGTGAAGCAGATAATAAAAGCAGCGAAGACTAAACGCTGTTGGCAATGCGTTGCATTGTCTCTTAAAAATATTATAAGAATACACTTTTACTACCACGAAGACAAAATCAGTTTGTATTTTGTGGTTGCGTTTACTATGACACCAGGCAATATATCTTACGAGGCCACAGTTTTATTAAAAGAAGGAAAAAGAGCTCTGATAGGCCCAGTTAGTGTAATTTCCCCCTACAGAGGTTCAGGACAATGTACAATTAAGCATAAGGACCGATTGTTTTGTTCGTGCCAAAAAATTAATAAATGTTAGAATAAAATGTACCACACGTACCTAATTGAAGGTTCTTTATAAAAGAATATAAACTTTCCTGTATCTGTGATAATATACCTACTTATTTATTTTTTCGCTTATTGCCCATGGTGATGGTTGGTACAAAATAGATCAATCAATTGTATTTACCATGTTTCTTCTAGAGTTGCAAATATTGCAATTGTATACTTATATTTTGTACTATACCCCTTTATTAATAAACGCTGTAACACTCACAACATATTACTAACTAGCTGCGCCCCACGGTTTCAACCGCGTGGGATTTTCTGTGAAAATCCCGTCAAATCGGTCCAGCCGTTTTGGACTCAATAGGGAACATTGCCTTTTACATATAAGAAGAAGAAAACTACCGCGCTTTGTGGCGCGGCGAATAGAGATGATAAGCCATTGAGGCTTCGATTTTTTTTATCGAAGCACTGACATTTTAATAACGCCAAATATTTCACAACTAGCGCCATCTGTGGTGCCTCGATCCTACGTCACGAATATAAGAAAGAGAGAGATAGTGACATGCTCGCGACACTTGAACTTACGGACTTTTGTAATATTGTTAATATTATAAGTTATAAAGATAGCTATAATTATATGAAATGTTTTATGTGTGTTTATAATCGTTTAGTGGCCCTTCCTTAAATAAGCTTTATTTTGGACACGGGGGAGGAGTGAATCGTCCCGCTCCCGATTATTACAAATATGCGTAGTAGAATATAGCCTTGGAATATAATTACGCCACAGACATTTAATACAGAACAGACTGAACATGTTTTTTACAACTACATTCGCAAAAACAGTTATGTTTGCATCTCTCTCGATTACACAAAAATCATATATTCGTATCTCGTTTTGTCGTAACGTTGCAACATAATAGAAAAAAATGAGCATGTGGTACGGTGTTCCAAGTCACCATTTTGGTAAGCATCAATTTACTGACAGAAGGCTGACAGCGAAAACCACGGCTTGCAAAAATTACCTAAAATAAAAGTTATTTTTACATATTTGGTTTAAAAGATACTAAAATACTATGGTGAAGTGCAATGTCCTCATGTGTTTTAATTCATCTCATAAGATGCCACCCGGTATAACGTTTCACACGTAAGTTTCGTGTGTTATAATAGAGATTATTTTGAATTGCTATTTTTTCTTGTTATTTTTCATAAACTTTACAATTTGAAGGCTTGGGAAGGTTGTGTTTCTTTCAATTTCATAAATGTACAAGTTTGGTGGGTGTAATAAAAGTTAATAAGTAGTTTTCTTTAAAAAAATATTGATTCGATCATTGTTTGGCGTTTGAGGTACTTAGACATTGTCCAGGGAACGTATTCAGTAGCCAAGAGAATGTAATACACCTTTCAGTAGTATAATTAAAATAGTATAAGTTATTTTCTTTAAAAATTCATTGTATCGATCATTGTTTTACGTTTACGGTATTTAGACATTGTCCAGGGAATTTATTTCAGAATCAGAATTCGTATTTCAGAAGTATAATTAAAATAGATGATTCAGCTTGATGTGATTATGATGACATGAACCTTTTTCATTAATTACTAGCTGCTTTTCTTAAGTAATGTAAATAAAGTACCTACCTACCTATTGTGGTTCATGTCATATATATACGTAGTGATCTAGATAGTGTAATTAAAGGGTTATTTAGACATATGTCAAGTAACAAACATTTTTATTACATTTTAGATTTTCCCAAGGATGAAGAGTTGAGAAACGCATGGTTGAAGAATTTGAATCTAGAAAATTGGCAGCCCAGTGCGACAAGTTTGTTGTGCTCAAAGCATTTAGAGGCACATTTGTTCGACTGGACTGGTTTCCGTACAATCCTTAGAGAGTACGAGGTGTAATGCTTATTGGAACAACAGTTTTCAATGAACAGTCGCTATCACTATCATGAATCTCAAGTTGTACTAACTACATTATGATAACTTGCATGTAATAATTTTCAGAGCGATAACATACCAAGTGAAAAGAAAGCCACAAAAAGAGATGTTACTGACAAAAATGTTCTGCGGGAGCTGCAGAATACCTCATTTCCATCAAATTCAGATCCTGCAACCACATGACACATCTGGCAAATTGTTTTATACAAAAATAAATGATTTGACTTGGTCTGATGTGTTTGAATATTAATACCCAATGGGAACATCCATAAATTCCATCACATAAAGAGGAGGGGAGGAGGGGTCGACGAAGTGTGACTGACAAGGGGTAGGGAGGGGTCGTAAATTTTGTGACGTTACATTTCAGATACAATCTAATAGTATCTGTTAGCACTATTATAAAAGAATGTCCTTGAGTCCGGCCCGCGTTTTGCAAATGTTTGCGTGTAATGTATATGTAGTGTATTTTGCATCAATATTTTTGTGGCTTGTTGGTTCTGCTTGGTATTATATGTCTGTGAATTACGCAGCCGTGTTTTGTCTTTTTCTCTCTTTGAAATTGTAAAAAAAAAATACATTGAAAAAGACAAAAGACTGAGTAACTTATCCAAGGCTACCCCTCGTTTATTTATAGGAGTGAATCATAACAATTTGTTGGTTAATTTCCGCACGGCAACTTTTAAGGCAAAGCGAATCTGCGAATTAGACTTCCACCACAAAACAGTTTGGGAGTGGCTCACGATAGTCACAATGCATACCAACGACAGCGGACAGGAAAACTCAATCGAGTTTGAGATTCATTTAGCATTCATTCATTCACCGAAGCCAATGCAGTATAAACTTATCTAGGTAATGAAGTCTGCTAGAAACACAACAGTGGGCAAAATTATACGCTATTTGATACGTAAAACACGTATTGAATTCCATACAGATTCTGTATTTCATAATTGAATACCTAGGTATCGAATCTCATATAAATTTTAATTTCTGAATCCAAAATTTGCAAGAAATTCAATACGTATTTTAGGTCATTTTGGTATCGAATATTAAACTTTGCCCAAAGGTGTGGCGAGGCAATGGCAAAATTTATTTTTCATTACTCATACTCGGAAAGTAGGTCTGAAGTTGCCTGAGGAGCGGGGTGAAAGTAATAAATTTCAGCCCTAGGGAGGATCACTTTCAACTAACAGTGACAGTTGACAACTGACAGACACTCAAATTATATAAAAAAACTAGTTTTATTTTCACATTTGTATTGAACCATGTTCCAACTTTTTTTTTCTTCTCAGAGGATTTATTGTCCCGCACTTCTCGTGCATTTGCCAGTGTCAGTTCATGTTTTTATTTTTAGTTTCCTTGTATTCGTAATGAAAAGCACAGTGTTTACCTCGGGGTTAAAGACTTATTTAGTCCCTCGAACTATTAGCAAAACCCGGTCTCGGGACTAAATAAGTTACTTTCACTCCTAGGATAACAATTTACTATTCCCGTCTACCATGTAAACCATGTTGGAAACATGTACCTAGTAGGGCATGCAAACCGGGTACCCGAGTACCCGAAAAACCCGATTAACCGACTGATTTGAAAACCGGGTTTTTAGGATTAAAAAACCGGGTTTTTCGGGTTTTTCGAGTTTTTTTTATTCACGATTGTTTATGTTAAATACTACCAGTAGAACATTAATAAACAATGAAACTTCATAAAAACTTACTGTTTCTCTATTTCTTCTCTACTGATCGAATAAATTTAACAGTTTGACCACAATCTATAATAATAATTAGGGATTAGGGAGTAATATATGGTTAAGCTTTGGTTTGACGTTGCCTGAGTGAGGCGCTGTGAGCGCTACTAAGTGCTACTAAGTGTTATTGTATGGTATTTCTATGATTTTTTGAAAAAATTTCTAATACTACGTATTTTAATGTATAGTCTTTTTCTTTCTCAATTTTCATGTTTTTGTGTTAACATAGCTAAATCAATAACCATCATCATCCCTATTATTATTTTCAATATTTTGCTAAGCGTACGTTATACTAGTTCTTCGTATCAACAGAGATAAAAAAATAAGAGGACTGCCAGTGCCGATTCAGCAACATTAAAATATATAGAGTATAAAAAATCTGCTTGTGATAAATCATCAGCGTGGTTTTAATCATTGCATGCCACGGAAGGAAGCAGCTCCAAGGGTAAAGAATGTAATAAAATGCTGGAGATGACAGGCAGTTCTATTGAATAATCCGTCGCGGCTTTTTACACTAAAAAGTTTAACAAGCCCCAACGTAGACTAATTAGTGACTCCCGCTGTCTATCGTCATCGTCATCAGCCAGAAGACGTTCACTGCTTAACATATGCCTCTCTTTGACCTCCACACTGTACGACACCTTGCCATCTGCATCCACTGGATGCCCACGACTCTCACGATGTCGTCGGTACATCTAGTGGGAGGCCTACTGACATTGCGTCTTCCGGTTCGCGATCTCCACTCAAGAACCTTTCTTCCCCATCGGTTATCAGTTCTTCAAGTGATGTGGCCTGCCCATAGCCACTTCAACTTGCAAATTATAATAGCTATGTCGATGACTCTGGTTCTTTGGCGAATATCCACGTTCAGGATTCTATCGCCCAAAGAAACTCCGAGCATAGCTCTCCCCATTGCCTGTTGTGTGACTCTGAGTTTCTATAAAAGGCAGTTAAGGACCACGTCTCAGTACCATATGTCATCACACATTGATCAAAGACCCTTGTTTTTATGCACTGTGGTATCTTGGACGAGAAGATTTCACGCAATTTCCCGAATGCTGCCCATCCGAGTTTGATTTTTTAGGCGACCTCTTTGCCTAAGGACTTACCTAACTGAACAATCTGACCAAGATATATATAATGTAATGGTCAACAACTTCGACAGTATCGTTTTCTATAACTACCGGCACGGGTACAACATGGACATTGAACATGATTTTTGTCTTGTCCATGTTCATTTTAAGACCCACCTGTTGGGAAAGGCTACTGAGGTCGCTGAGCATTGTATTGAGATTCTCCAGTGACTCTGCCATGATAACTATATCATCGGCAAAACGAAGGTGAGTGATGTATTCGCCATTGATGTTGATGCCGAATCTGTTCCTAAGCTGTCTAAGTCTACGTCTAAGCTTGAAAACAACCTCCAATGCGTTCGTGAACAGTTTTGGAGAGGTAACATCTCCCTGTCTCACGCCTTTCTGCAATTGGATTGGTTCCGTGCTCCTTTTATCGGATTGACATGGTGGCGTATCTTTACAAACACTTCAGCACTTCGATATATCTATAGTCAATATGACAACGCTGGAGGGACTGCAATACTACCCAGGTGTCGATTTACTCAAAGGCTTTTTCATAGTCCGCGAACGCTAGGCATAATGGCCGATTACACTCCTCAGTCTTCTGTATAATCTGGCAGAGAGTGTGTATGGGGCTTATGGTGCTCCAGCCTTTAAGGAAACTGGCTTGTGCGGGAGGCTGGAAGTCTCAACATTATACCAAACGTTATTTGATTAATCTCTTGTTAGAGCTAAACAATAAGAACACGAAAGTCTAAATACATATATAATTACATTTTAGCATTTTCTTTACACTGCACACACTAAAACAATATTTTTAAGGCAAAGAAAAACTCAAAAAACCCGAAAAACTCGAAAAAACCGGTTTTTGAAATTGAAAACTCGAAAAAACCGGGTTTTTTAAATTACCCGAGTTTTGCATGCCCTAGTACCTAGGTATGTCAGCAAGTCGTTTTTCTTTATGTTACTCTCTTTGTCTATGTATAGATAGTCAAAGGTTACTCTATGGTAATATAGTAATTGATGGTAAGCAGCATAAAGAAAAACTTGGTTTTACATTTATTTAGGATGTTCAGTATTTTATATATAATGCTAAGAATAAAAAAATATAAAAATCTCTTTTGGTACCGAAATATAAATGTTTATGTACCTAACTTTTATTTGACCTACCCTACCTTTTGCTAAGTAATTAGTATTTAACCAAAAGCCTAAAATTGAAGCTGTCGTCCCACTGCACGGCTACCAGGCGAAATTGCTGGCCATAATATTTAAGGCAACGGAGGATGTGCTCAAAAGCCCAAAAACTCGTTCTGAAATGCGCGGGAGACCGTAGCAGTCGAAATCCGCACAAATAGAAATGTGTGCAAAGCGCTAAACAAAAAAGTTCGAGCTTTTTTTCAGAAAAGGCACACGCGGGACTCGTGAGACATACTTAACAGCGGATGAGCTGATCAAAGACGCGCGCGGCCTTGAAGTCAAAAAGTTCGAAGTAGACTTGTGGTTCCGTGGGTTTGGAATGAAAAGGCAGCAATTTGGATTATAGTTCTGTAATAACGTCTTCACGAAACAAATACATTTTACACACTTACATGCGTTTAAAACTTTGCGAAAATTGATTAGAACTCTAGTTTGGGAGTCTTGACTAGCCTACGTTAGTTTCCCGGCTTTTTACTTGCTCCGGCAATGCATAACATGTAGGGCATGCAAACCGGGTACCCGAGTACCCGAAAAACCCGATTAACCGACTGATTTGAAAACCGGGTTTTTAGGATAAAAAAACCGGGTTTTTCGAGTTTCTTTTATTCACGATTGTTTATGTTAAATACTACCAGTAGAACATTAATAAACAATGAAACTTCATAAAAACTTACTGTTTCTCTATTTCTTCTCTACTGATCGAATAAATTTAACAGTTTGACCACAATCTATAATAATAATTAGGGATTAGGGAGTAATATATGGTTAAGCTTTGGTTTGACGTTGCCTGAGTGAGGCGCTGTGAGCGCTACTAAGTGCTACTAAGTGTTATTGTATGGTATTTCTATGATTTTTTGAAAAAAATTCTAATTTACGTATTTTAATGTATAGTCTTTTTCTTTCTCAATTTTCATGTTTTTGTGTTAACATAGCTAAATCAATAACCATCATCATCCCTATTATTATTTTCAATATTTTGCTAAGCGTACGTTATACTAGTTCTTCGTATCAACAGAGATAAAAAAAATAAGAGGACTGCCAGTGCCGATTCAGCAACATTAAAATATATAGAGTATAAAAAATCTGCTTGTGATAAATCATCAGCGTGGTTTTAATCATTGCATGCCACGGAAGGAAGCAGCTCCAAGGGTAAAGAATGTAATAAAATGCTGGAGATGACAGGCAGTTCTATTGAATAATCCGTCGCGGCTTTTTACACTAAAAAGTTTAACATGCCCCAACGTAGACTAATTAGTGACTCCCGCTGTCTATCGTCATCGTCATCAGCCAGAAGACGTTCACTGCTTAACATATGCCTCTCTTTGACCTCCACACTGTACGACACCTTGCCATCTGCATCCACTGGATGCCCACGACTCTCACGATGTCGTCGGTACATCTAGTGGGAGGCCTACCGACATTGCGTCTTCCGGTTCGCGGTCTCCACTCAAGAACCTTTCTTCCCCATCGGTTATCAGTTCTTCAAGTGATGTGGCCTGCCCATAGCCACTTCAACTTGCAAATTTTAATAGCTATGTCGATGACTCTGGTTCTTTGGCGAATATCCACGTTCAGGATTCTATCGCCCAAAGAAACTCCGAGCATAGCTCTCTCCATTGCCCGTTGTGTGACTCTGAGTTTCTATAAAAGGCAGTTAAGAACCACGTCTCAGTACCATATGTCATCATCACATATATACTAATATATATACATATATCACATTGATCAAAGACCCTTGTTTTTATGCACTGTGGTATCTTGGACGAGAAGATTTCACGCAATTTCCCGAATGCTGCCCATCCGAGTTTGATTTTTTAGGCGACCTCTTTGCCTAAGGACTTACCTAACTGAACAATCTGACCAAGATATATATAATGTAATGGTCAACAACTTCGACAGTATCGTTCTCTATAACTACCGGCACGGGTACAACATGGACATTGAACATGATTTTTGTCTTGTCCATGTTCATTTTAAGACCCACCTGTTGGGAAAGGCTACTGAGGTCGCTGAGCATTGTATTGAGATTCTCCAGTGACTCTGCCATGATAACTATATCATCGGCAAAACGAAGGTGAGTGATGTATTCGCCATTGATGTTGATGCCGAATCTGTTCCTAAGCTGTCTAAGTCTACGTCTAAGCTTGAAAACAACCTCCAATGCGTTCGTGAACAGTTTTGGAGAGATAACATCTCCCTGTCTCACGCCTTTCTGCAATTGGATTGGTTCCGTGCTCCTTTTATCGGATTGACATGGTGGCGTATCTTTACAAACACTTCAGCACTTCGATATATCTATAGTCGATATGACAACGCTGGAGGGACTGCAATACTACCCAGGTGACGATTTACTCAAAGGCTTTTTCATAGTCCGCGAACGCTAGGCATAATGGCCGATTACACTCCTCAGTCTTCTGTATAATCTGGCAGATAGTGTGTATGGGGCTTATGGTGCTCCAGCCTTTAAGGAAACTGGCTTGTTCGGGAGGCTGGAAGTCTCAACATTATACCAAACGTTACTTGATTAATCTCTTGTTAGAGCTAAACAATAAGAATACGAAAGTCTAAATACATATATAATTACATTTTAGCATTTTCTTTACACTGCACACACTAAAACAATATTTTTAAGGCTTAAATAAAGAAAAACTCGAAAAACCCGAAAAACTCGAAAAAACGGTTTTTGAAATTGAAAACTCGAAAAAACCGGGTTTTTTAAATTACCCGAGTTTTGCATGCCCTAATAACATGTGATTGAAAGGGCACTGAAGGAAAACGGTATTTATACCACTATCTAAGACAATGGCTGATTAACCAGCTTGATCAGGAATATGAATGGGTTTGAAGAAAGAAGGTGATCGAAGTATAGAGGATTTTTTATGGGAAATTAATACGGCGGATGTAACACGATTTTATGTGTCTTATACAGGATCGGAACAAGGGAAAGAGGTCGAATCAAGGTGGAAAGAAGGGGTCGAAATGTGAAGGGGTACGTATAACAGTGCCTTACCTTGTGATTTTGAAGAAAGACACGGCACGGCCACTTTTTGACTATCTCGATATCGATACCAGTCCCTGGCACTAACATATTTTAGGTTTAGGTAGAAAAACTCGCAACTGCAATAAGTCCAGTACCTCCGGAGACAATCTCTGCCCTAAATCATTAATAACGAAATCGAATAGAGCATTGGATTTAATATTATAAGCCTATCGATCTAAATAGACCGTAAAAGTGTGACGTCACAGGTCACGTATTAGGGTTGTGTGCATGCCCATCGTGCCAACAACGGTGGATCCGCGCCTGACGGCATCAGTCACGGCCTCCATAATGTTAAAGAGTTGGAAATTTCTAGTAGCTATGTCGCCCAGCTACTGTACTGACACGCTACATCAGAGGGTTCTCAGGGTACTTGCATCGATCAAATGCAAGGAGAGTTCATCGTGACTCTATGATAACCACATATAATGCACATGCGCATCAAACACACTTACCTAATCACCGAATGCTCGATTAGGTTATAGGAAGCACTTCGACGCAAAACGCAATACAAGAAATGAGGGATAGAACAGTGAAAGATTAAAAAAAAATTGTTGAGTGTTGATTGATGATAATGATTTTTAGAGTTAGATTATTGTTTACTTCTATGTACATAAAATTAAAAAAATATAATAAGTACCCATAATTTTTAGTACAAAGTGAGGTTTGAAACGTCTTTTTAACTGACTTCAAAAAAGAAAGGGGTTCTCAATTCAGTTGTGATTTTAGGATTCCGTGCCCAAAGAGTAAATACCCTATTACTGAACCTATGTTTGTGTGTATGTCCGTCTGTCTGTCCGTCCTACCTTTTAACGACTGTATCTTTCGAATCGTAAAAGAAAGACAGTTGAAGTTTTGTCCCAGTGACCATGCAAAAATAAACGCAAAATTATATTCTTTTTATACTTTCTAAATTAAGATCTATACTAAAACTGTTACTGTGCAAAGTTTCATTCGCTTGCTTACTCGTAACAACTATAGAAGTTAGAAGGTTCTACAAAATTAAGCTTCTCTCTAAGAATATTTCGTTCATATTTCATAAGATGGCGGAGAAGATAGAAAGAAACTAGAAAATAAAAGATTGTTAACGAAAATAGATTTTTACTCTTTGTGATGTTATTCTAGAAATAATGCCTATTAATTTTTTTATTGGTCATTATCTTAAAAACGTAGAAATGCGCGAGTGATATAGCCGCGAGCCCATATAGCTGCCCCTTAAATAAATATGTTAACCTTGATACCCACTCCTCTGATACCCGAAGGAACTTACAAGGATAATATTCGTCATTGGGAACTAAGCTCGCAGACTGGGCCCAAAAAGTGCCCGGATAGGTTTAAAAAAACCTAGATTGAGTCATGCTGAGTTCAAAAAGTTTAAGGTTTTAGTGATATCAAGATTCGGCAGCTTATAGGAATACTCTAATTTAAGTAGGTCAATCAAGTTGTTTTGTATGATTGTAATTTGTTTTGTGTATACAGGGTGTTTGGTAGAGGGTCCGACAAATCAAATGAGCGTGTTCGGGGGCCCATTTGGAAAATACAAGTTGGCCAAAAAAAATCCCTGACCCTCCAATTTTTTTTAAGTTTTTTTTTTGTGAATTTTCCCATTTTCACCAAAATTGTACCTATTTACCTCCATAACATTTGTAAAATCTGTTTTAGACCGGATGTTTTTACTTGAATTTGGTCTCTAATACACCTTCAGGCCACGCAAAGCAAAATTGGGTACAAAACAAAGCTAACTAACTGATTTCGAGCTCATAGAGTGAAAAAATGAAAATAAAAATTACCTCATAGTTCAACTTTCACAGTGATCTAAAAAAAACCACTAGCAATTCGGGAGGTAATATGCATTTAAAAACTTCTCTATTTATTACTTATTACAATGACATACTAAGTTGGTATAAAACTTACCAACTTGTTGAATAAATGAGGCAGAAGGGAAAATTCAAACAACAGAAATAAATACAATTATTTATTTAATTTAAATTTTGTTCGAACACAGCTCCTCTGTTATGAATACACGCCCAGCATCTACGGCGTATTTCTTTTGTAGTCGTGTTCAGCGTCATTTCTACTTTCATAAAAGCATCCCCAATTCTCGTCACCAATTCTTCTTTTGTGTTTATTTCAACTTCGTACACCAACTCTTTAGCACGTCCCCAGACATAAAAATCGAGTGGTGTTAGGTCTGGGGAACGTGCGGGCCATTCAATTGGGCCACCTCTCCCAATCCATGAATTGGGGAAAACGTTGTGCGTACTATGTTCCGGTAGTGAGCCGGGCAGCCGTCATGTTGAAATACAACTGCCCGGTCATCTTCAAAAATCGGCAGGTCACTCATTAATTCCGGTAGGTCATTCATTAAAAATTCTAGGTAATTTTCCCCATTCAGTGTATCTGGGAGATAATGGGGTCCTATGAGGTCTCTCCCAATGACACCTGCCCATACGTTGACCGAAAACTTATGTTGGTGTGAGGCCTCTCTAGTCGCGCGAGGATTTTGCGATTCCCATCTGTGGAGATTATGTTGGTTAAAGATGCCCTCTCTCGTGAATTTAGATTCATCCGTCCAGAGAATGGTCTTCAGGAATTCGTCATTATCTACGTCCGTATGTAAAAGAAAACGGCAAAACCGCAAACGCCGCTCTTGGCCCCTTCTACTAAACCTGAAACCAAAACAAAACCGTTTGAGAACATGAGATGGGCAACTTGTACGGCAATTATTATTATTATTGTAGAGTTCGATACACCACCGAAGTCATAATAATAAAAAAATTACAATCCACTATTCAAGAGAATTTGAGCAAAGCCCATTGTCCAGTAAACAATTTATGTAAGGTTCGTATTTTAAATGAGCAATCAGGAGCTCTAATATTCTGACGCGTGAGATATTATCTAGGTCATTATCTCTCTCTCGTTTCAAAAGTCATAAGAGTGAGAGTGATCAAAATAATCTCAAGCGTCAGAATCTAGAACACAGTTTAGAGTTAATGTCATAAATTAAATTTACCTTGCACCGGAGTGTAGTGAAAAGGATGCCTTCCGTCTGCATTGGCTACTGACCAAACTTTCCATGTCGAAACTCCCAAGTCACGGGCCACTTTTCTAATGCTGGTGGTGGGATCCACATCGAACTCTTGTAGAATACTTTCATCTACAACAACACGATGCTGTCTAGCATTGAGTCGTGGTTCCCTAAAATGTAGGGTGCCGGTTTCCCGCAGTCTCCGGAAAGTATTTGAGAATGTGGTGTGATGTGGTACATGTCTGTTGGGATACGACTCTCTGTACATTCTTTGGGCTGCACGTGAGTTCCCATCAGCTCGGCCATAGGCAAAAACCATGTCGGCGTATTCTTCGTTACTAAACTCCGTCATGTCGGCGCAGAAAGAATCAGCAACAACAGTCAACGTCAACAAAAACAACAGTAACAACGGTAACAGTCAACAACGGTAACAGTCAACAACGGTAACAGTCAACAACGGTAACAGAACAACGGTAACAGACAACAACGGTAACAATCAACAAGGTAACAATTTAACAAATCAAAACAGAAAACAGAAACCGTTGGGTTATTCGTACACGCGTCAAACAGTGATAGCAGTCAAAGCTCGACTGATAATCAGTCACACTGATTTTATTGGTTAGACAACTGGTAGCTTAAAGCCTTAGCACGCTGCCTCTGCATTCTTGGAGAGACGGAGAAAGAAGAACTAATAACAATGGTTTTATACCTGCTCGTCGTAATTGGTCCCTTACTTTACGTAGATGACACATTTTTTTATTTCTAGAGTTGTTACTTAGAATCCTATTTTAACTCAATAAGCTGGTAAGTATTATACCAATTTAGTATGTCATTGTAATAAGTAATAAATAGAGAAGTTTTTAAATGCATATTATCTCCAGAATTGCTAGTGTTTTTTTTTTAGATCACTGTGAAAGTTGAACTATGAGGTAATTTTTATTTACATTTTTTCACTCTATGAGCTCTAAATCAGTTATTTAGCTCTGTTTTGTATCCAATTTTGCTTTGCGTGGCCTGAAGGTGTATTAGAGACCAAATTCAAGTAAAAACATCCGGTCTAAAACAGATTTTACAAATGTTATGGAGGTAAATAGGTACAATTTCGGTGAAAATGGGAAAATTCACAAAAAAAACCTTTAAAAAAATTAGGGGGGTCAGGGATTTTTTTTGGCCAACTTGTATTCTCCAAATGGGCCCCCGAACACGCTCATTTGATTTGTCGGACCCTCCACCAAACACCCTGTATAATAAATAAGCTCGGCCTTCGGCCTCGCTACAAAATATAATATAGCCTATGTCACCCGGGGATAGTGTAGCTTCCCAACAGTGAAAGAATTTTTCAAATCGGTTCAGTAGTTTCGAAGCCTATTCATTACAAACATACAAACATACAAAAATAGGTACAAATCTTTCCTCTTTATAATATCAGTGTAGATAAATAAATCAAAGCTAACTTCGGTAAGTATAATTAATTAAAATAAAATTTTAAAAAATCACGAACGTTTTCGAGGAGCATTCATTACTTTTAAACTGAACCGATTTTGGTTAAACGTCTAAGAACCACATCAAAAAAAACCTGCATTAAAATAAAAAAACGCATGCAAATCAGTTTATGTAGCTGTTTTAGAGAAAAATTGTAACAGACAAACTAACACACAACCTATACTTCTACGTTTCAACTTGGGTAAAAACTGTTTATAAAGTACCACAATGACGGCACGAATTCCAATTATGAAAACAAACACCGTTTGAAAGTTCGCAGAAACTTCAGTAGGTGTACTGTTGACTGTGGACCACTCAGAAGAAGGCTCTGGTTGACCATCTGTTGACATGGTTGGAATGCTTATGATCGTGACGTCATTTACTTAGCAGACATCATCAATGTTATTGGCGCAAAATTAAAACGCTTAAAAAATATACATTTTTCTATTCAACGCATATTTTTTTAGAAATAAGTTGTTTTTAAGAATTATGTTGCAAATGTATGAAAACATCGGGTACCAACCAGCACTCTTATTGCGTAATTTTTTGGTAATGGCCTTTACTTTAAAAAAAAACATTTAAGCCAGACAGGATTCATAAAGCCAGACTGAGCTTTTATAAAAGCCATACCGGGCTTCACTGAAGACAGACTGGGCTTCATTAAAGCCAGACTAGGCTCTATTGAAGCCATACTGGGCTTCATTAAAACCAGACTGGGATGAAATTTCTATGGGAACAATCTGAAAGTAGGTACCTACCTGTATTCTTTACAGAATTTTCCAAACGGGTTATATATGACTGAGTTCTAAGGTAACAAACAAAAAAAAAATACAACGGAATTAATGGAACGAATACAATAAAATTGTAATACACAAATGTATTACAATTTTATTGCCACCATCAACAGAACATAATTAAAATAAACAAATGGATATCGAAAAAACATACCTAATTACATAAAACTATCGGAAAAAAATGAGTGATGAATCATATTCTTGTAAATAAAAGCCACGTATTTCTTGACCCCTACAAGATTCAACGGGTCATGTCCAACTTCACCAGTTCATATTCATACTCATCAACACATGAGCCAACATAAGGTATTCGTACTCGTAAACAAAGACTACTATAATATACCGGAAACTCATCAAGCCCAAAACGCCAAGAGCCGCGCACGACGCCGGATATATACTCAACTCTAATGCCCAGCCACAAAATAAATTGGTGCAGAAAGCCGCGGCTTCAGCAAATCTTGATTTTAATAACCTACGAGCAATCGTAGCGCTAGGGCTGGCATCTTTGGAAGATTTCCCCCTCGAAAACAAAAAAAAAAAAAAATGGCTGGCAAAGCAACTATAATGTTCTGTGAAAAGTTTAGATTTGTTGCGAGTTTCAATTAAAAACAATTTATTAGGTTACTCAAAAACACATTCATTTCTACAGCCCCCTTCAGCTCCTCAATGAGCCCTTTTATAAAATCCTTTCTTAGCTGTTGATACGCTTGATTATGGTAATACCTACTGTCTTTTAATCACCGATGCAATACCAAGCAAAATTATTTACTATAATTACTCAATCCTGGATTTGTCAATAGGCCATAAAGGCCGCGGCCTAGGGGCGGCAGCGTCCTAGGGGCGGCAGATGTTAGAGGAAGCTCAAAAATTATTATTTTAGAAAGGTACATGGGGCGGCGGACACTCGTAAAAAATATAAATCCGTCACAGTAATACTCGTAACTTACAGTAAAACAATTTGTTTCCTCGCGCTTCTACATTTATATATAATTTAAAAACATGGAACCGTTTTGTTTGGCGTTGTATTTAAACAACCAAACACAACAACTCTGGTAGTATTCACATATTTTAATTATGAAAATTGTCAAACGAAACGTTAATTATGGGTATTGCCAAGGCGCGGAGCGCTCGCTACTGGCGTTCGACCGACTGGATCCGAGATCCGTGTACGTACGTGCGCGTTTTTTTTTGTGCGTGCGCCTGTAATCGCTCGTTATATGGAGCTGGCCTTCTGTACCCATGTTTATTTTGTGTCCCTACACCGCCTGGGCAGTAGGTACACCTAATTATATTTATATGCCGCGTCGGCGTCGTAGCAAAAAAAAAGTTCAATAAACGCAATTCATTTCCTAATTTTTCACTGCTAGGAGTTGGAATATTTTCTCCAAATGTGATTGGGACACCCATGAAGATAGAGACAGAGATAGAGACATTGAATACCTAATATATATTTTAATACGTTCACAATCGAAAAGATATCGAGTAACATACCTACATAAGGTACCAGAGATACCGCGAATAGTTGTTATGACGAATAGTCGATTAGCGGTTAATCGTCATTCCTTATGGTGAATAGTCAAATTATTCACCATTATTATTTAATATCAAAAGTTGACATTAAGACGCTTTACTTACCTATCCAAATTATAATCCGCATAGATACCTATCTACTAATTAAAAAGAACTGAATTTACTTGTTAAATCTGACTGATGTAAGGTATTTGTTAAAGATTATTAGTTTGTTATGCTGTTGATTGTACAGAACTATAAACAACTATAGTTTCATTGACAAAATGACAAAAGTAGAATATCGAATAATAGCGACTAATACACACTAAAAACATACGCAACGAATCTCTACTTTGAGATCGTTTGACTAAACATTATTTACTGTCGATACTGTCTAGAGACTAGAGCAGTGTTTTTCAACCTGTGGGTCGTGACCCCCTGGGGGGTCGCCAAGCCTCTATAAGGGGGACGCGAGAGGTCGCGAAGCCTCGGTAAAAGAAAAAATAAGGTTTAAAAATATATTTTACTAAGAAAATATTAACTAAAGAGCATTTGTAGGTTAACATAAATCAACAAGATACAATCACAACAATGTGACTGATATAAAAATGTGATACCCATTGGCTCATAGCTCGTATGGCTCACATGTGGAGGTCGAGCTTGTTTTTCGTTAACTAATTTCTTCCATCGTGGATTTGTTTTAGCTACACATAGAATTAAGTAAATCGTTTTCAAATTTAGACGATTTCTTTGTTTACTTTTTATTTGAGCCATTGACGAAAACGTCAACTCACACAAAATAAGAAGTGGCAAATGAAATTAAACACTTCAAAGGTTCTGTGGTTAATTCTGGGTATTCTGATTTTCTTCTTAGCCAAAGGTATCCAAATTAACAGATTTAAATATTTATGTGCAACGTTCCAACGGCAGATAATTCCAGCAGATTTTCTTGTAGGTTGGTTGGTTGGTAAACCAACATAAAAGAAAATCGTCGAAAAAAGATATTAATTATGTAATTAGCCGATGTATAATTTTATATGTATAAAATAATGTAATGTTGTACATATTTGATATTTGTAATATAATGGCGATAAGAGGCCAAACACTTGTAAATTAAGATAAATCAGACAAATAAAGATATTTGAATTTGAATTTGTGGAAGGTAGGGGTCGCGATTTTATATTTTTTCATGCTAAGGGAGTCATAAAAAAGGTTGAAAAACACTGGTCTAGAGTATTGAGCAGCCAAAAAGCGGCGGAACGGAGGCGCTTTGCGTCGCGGAGGCGCGGCAAGGTGGCTAGTGATCGAATAGCATGCATGCGGCAGTGCGCCAACAATATTCGCGCTCAAAACACGTAACCATACAACAAATAGATAACAAACAATAAATTAAACTGGACACATGTACTCGCAACATATAACGTCCTATCATGTGGCACATATTTTCCAGTAAATCCTGTCACAGACGATAAGGAAAATATTAATTAGAACAAAATTAATAATGGATGTCATGATGGAAGTGTCAAATATACGAACAATGTGATACTCGTTACTTGTGTATTACCTAGTAAAAGTTTTAAAATATCAGCTGGAGTGGATTATTATATAATACATATATGTAAGTACCTACCTATACCTACGTAAAATGTATATTTTTATTTTTGTTTAGCATTCGTAGTTTCGTAATGCGTTATCATCTACCGGTATTTTTTTGTTGCCTTGAGTCGTATTTTTTTGCAATAATATTTACTGAACCGCTCTAAAAGTACCTAGCTGGGCTTTTATACAGGTGGAATCTTTATTAGGTACAGTTAAAGGCAATGTAACCGTTAAGTATCTATATCTACATGAAAACGGTATTAGATGACATAGGAATTATTCCATGTATCTATTATTAAGACATTTTGACTGGCATTTCCAGACTTAAATAACTGGCCAAGAGCGAGTCGAGACACGCATATGTTAGGGTTCCGTAACCAAAACCATTATAACTAGGTCACATTTATGGTTCAGAAATATTTGGTTAGAGAAATATTCGAACGACCTTCGTGCTCGGTGAAGATGGTATCACCCGACGTTATGATGGTTGATGGTTGATTGGTGTGTTATAAAGTGATGCCGAAGCCACTCTGGTTTAGAATCAGTTGGTAAATCTCATTTCACATGAAAGTAAATTAAATTTTGAATGTCACTGTGCGGTTTACGCGATCTTTTTGTCTCACACCTGCAAATTGTGGAATGAGCTCCCATATTGTGGCATTACCGATTAACTTTAACATGGGGTTCTTCAAAAGGGCTGTTAATAAAATATTTAAGGCAATGTTTCTGTGATGCTCGTGGTGTTACAAGTATCCATAGGCGACGATGATCGCTTACCATCAGGCGGCCAGTCAGCCTGTTCCCCACCTATGGCATAAGAAAAAAATCAGAGTAGGTAATATCAGCCAATCCGCGAACGCTTCGACATAGGTAGGTACATACCACAAGATAGTCGGCCGATGTTATCAGCCATCATAACGTCATAGGCGATAACCATTATAAAATGAAATACACATAATTGTAAACATTGTAATACAGTAAGGTCGTTTTTTACATGGGTGAGTAGACGTTACTAAATAAAGATGTTTCCAATACTTAATTACGAAATGAGACGTTCTCGTTGATCGAAGTTATGGTTCTAAACTGATAAGACTAGATTAAGATGGACGGAACGAACTTACAAGGGTTTCTTGTAGTGCCACGGAACCCTAAAGAGATTTACAGTAATTGATAAAAATGTAGTAGTTTCTATAAAAAACAAATGTTTTTAATATAAGATTCAAAAATGTTTTAGTATTTATCGGGACTTATCGCGCACTATTAAATAAAGGTACCTTTCGCTCGACGTTTCGACCATGTTACAATGGCCGTGGTCACGAGCTGACTGAAAACTGCGGGTGAGTCCGGCGACAAGAGCCCGATAAATAATAAAACATGTGTTCAAATCGCGAAAGTTTAAAAGTTACTAGATTCAAAAATCTCTATAGGATCGACTTCAGTCATAATACGAGCTCAGAATACAGAAGTTCTGTATTCTGAGATTACAAGTTCAACTCCAAACTTTCCTCATACATTTCAGTACAAAAGTAATATTCACAACAACAAAAAAACGGGTTTATTTTTTCTATCCTGTCTGTATACATTGTATACAGCCACAGGATATTGATATGTATACCCATCAATATGTCTAGGTGTTTTATCTCCGTGAAAAGAAAACTCTTTTACGTTTTCATTAGCTTCTCTTGTATTGTAACTATAATAACTAACAATGTACTACCTACCTAATTAAATCTTGGAAGTTTTTTTTTATCTCGAGAGAGGTCGGTCACTCATGTAGGTAGGTACTAGGTATGTACCTAATGTGCACTTATTTCAATACTAGCTGCTTCCCGCGGTTTTCCAGTGTTCCCACAGACCGTCCTCGTGAACACTATCGCCTTGCCAAAGTGGTTCGAAGATTTTATTATGGAAGGTGGCCTATGGTGAGCCGCCATCTTGAGTTTTTACGAATATTTTGCATTCTGAAACCTGTGTACACAGAGGGTAACTAGGCACTATTCAGGTCAGGGGCCTTACCCCTAGCTCGAAAAGTTGACCCGCATAGTTGTTATTTGTCTAAACGGTACCATCAACTACGATAAGCGGTAGTTATTTGATAGCCGCCAAGCTTTGCTATTTTCACGCACACACGCATAGTAAAACGGCCTTTCGTTCATTCAAGTTAGATGCTTTTAAACGATGCCGCTTAAATGAGTTGGTTAATTTTAGGTACCTATCAGGTACCTACTAAAAGTTGGCTCGCAAAAGTGAAGCTAGGGGTAAGGCCCCAGGTCAGATCAGACAGCGACAACATATTCGTAAATTAAAGATGGCAGCCGGACCATAGGCCAGTTATCGTCGATCCCCTGTCATCACGATCGGTCCAGAGGTTTAGTCGTGTAAAGGTAACATACAGACAGATAGTTACTTATAGTACTTATATACCTATGTCATGTCGACGGAACGACCTTGTGCCTTACCACAAAGTCGAAAGAAGGTCGTTTCGTGTACCTTCTGGAAATCGCATTTTTGACAAATATTGAAACGAAGTACCTAGAGTATGCCCAGGTTATTACTTTTTACTTGACTGTACTTCCTAAATTAAAAGTTTCAAAACGAGTGTTAAAAATATAAATAGTGTCAAATATATAATTATTCCAGTTTACCAGAAACGACTATATGTATGAAATATAAATAGGTAGGCACTTATACGAAAAACAACTTTTTTGTAGATGGGAACCTACCTATAATAATGGTTTACGAAACGGGAAGGTTACGAAAAGGGAAGTAACCTATTAAACTAACCATGAAATAACCTAACGATTAACATCCACCTATTAATATATTCATTCAATATAGGTACTCGTACTTAGTTAACACCGAGACCTAGATAGCATTTAACATAATAATTCATTACGCCGAGTAATTAGTGCACGATCCATAACATATTTTGTTACAGACAGACACGCCATACCTACTCTATAAGCGATCGGAGGTTTACGCTAATACATCAGCAGCGTTGTCAATTTTTTAAGCGACTTTGCCACTATATATAAATTGAAATTTTAGTATCAAAAACGACATTAAATTTCCATGTAGCGACTAAAAATTAAATATCTAGACGACTTTATTTTAACCAAAGGCGTTAAAAAACCTAATGGGTTTTATAACGTCCTTGTTGTAACCAAATCCACTGAAGACAAATGACCGAAGCGACTTTTTCTTGGTAAACGCTAAACGCGACTTCGTAAATACATGCTATACTATAGTCCGTCTCACGAGAGAAGTCCCACAGCAATAACTAAAGCTTCTAACCTACGAAGGATTTCAATAAAATTTTCAGTTTTAATGTATTTAGGCGAGTACATATATCGATTTTATTTCCTAAAACAATAAAATCAAATTCATAAATAATTTAAAAATTCAATTTTTGGAAAGCTTAAATTAAGACAGTTAAAGTTAACAACATTCTGACTCCATACCGCGCCGCATCTGCGAAACTTTTACGCGAGACGAAAAAGACTCTTGCGCACGCACTCCCGTGCCATCAATGACGTCATGGCAATAAACACAGAATAATTCCACGCTTTTGAATCAAAAATTAATAGTCGATTACCAAAATAATGTTTTGTTTATAACTTCATCTAACTCTAGATCTCGATGCCACGACAATTAGCGAAACTAACTAGCGGAACTAGCTTTACTAATTTAGCGACATCTAAAGACTTTGGAAGGAACCAACTGTATAACGGTTTTAGTCCAGTTGGCAGCACTGAGTAGGTAGGTACAAGGACTTGGTAGGTATGACTTTGAGTAAGAGCATATTGCCCACTAAAAAGTGCTTCTTTGGCGGTATACGTATGCTCTATAATTGGCAGTACCTGAGCTTGACCTATTTTAGCTTGTTTACGAACTGTGTAAATGAATCTTGAAAGTCTTAACCTACTTCTATTAAATAAATAAATTGATTGTAATATCGATTTGAATAACTGCAAATACTTACACTATATCTTTACACTATCGTTTTACACTATCGCGATTGTTCACTACACAATCTTACCACGGTAAATATCCCGTAAATAATCATAATATAACTATTTCGAAAGTATATACCTACCTTCACTACACCCACATACTTATAGGTGAATTCGGATGACAACTATAATTTGGAACCATCGAACTGTTCTGATGATGGAGACAAGAGGTGGATAGTGGTACTCTTCAATAGTTACCTACTTACTAGTAAACCCCTCGAGTTTGGGTTTATTTGGTTATAGAGTCCTATACAAAGAGTCCACTTACATGGTGCACAGACGACCTAAAAGAGTGCGGTCTCTTACTCGTAGGTTCTGCTGTTTTCGGTAGGAAAACCTTTCGGCCCTTTTGGAAATCGATGGGGGAGGCCTATGTCCAGCAGTGAACTTTCTATGGCTGAAATGATGATGATGATGATCCTTCGAATTTGGATTTCTTAAGTTTTTTTTTTTTTTTTAAACTTGTCCAATTTTGATGAAACGTGGTAGATATATTTAAATTTTAAATTATTATGATCATAGTATAGAATGGACGTAAATAACTTAATATATGTTCATCATCATCATCATTTCAGCTTATGTTCCCACAGCTGGGACTCAGGCTTTCTTCCAGAGAGAGACAGAAGAAAGGTTGCCCTAATCCACCATGGTGGCCCAGTGCATGTTGGTGAATAGCATAATTATTATGTCTTTTTGTAATAAGACGGGTCTCGGCAGATTCACTTTGGTACCATAGATAGTCCGCTGTTTGTTAAAAGACTTCGTTTTGTAATAACGTTTATTTTGGTACATGGTTTAAACCTGGTACTAATCCCAGTACTAAAGTTAAACCGTGTTTTGTAATAAGGCTGTTAAGATTCTTAGACATTACGGTTTCCTCAACATGTTACTCCTTCACCGTTTTGAGCGATGCCAACGAAACTGCAAATAATTTATTTACGTACCAAATAAGTCATTGATGCAGAACAAGGGTTGCCACCCGTACTTTATAATAAAGTATTGTACTCTATTTTGGCCAAACGTACTCTATACTTTATGAGGGCAGTAAAGTACGTGAAAATACTTTATTTTTACCTGTGAATATTTTTTAAATGGACTTCCTATTTTTTACGTGCAAGAGAACGAACTGCTTTGCAACGTAACCTAAAAATTAATATATCTAAGAGTAACAAATATTTGTTGGATGTTGCTAGAAGCAACAAAAAATATGTATGGAAGAGAAATAGTTTGGTAAATAAATAGTACTTTATTTTCAGATGTAGTACTTTTTGTAGCCTAAAACATTAAATATACTCTATTTACTTTAAAAAAAGGTGGCAACCCTATGCAGGACCGAGGATCGAACCGGGTGCCGTCAGATTGTAAAGCGCACATGCTACCGCTCGGCCACCGAAGCAATCTATGTTGGATGGACATAACAATTATACTTTTTTTTGCAGTAACATCCCGAGATGATCCACAAAAGAACAGCCGCACTGATAATTATCTTCTGTTTTATAATTTATACATTTTACTATTATAACTTCCACTACAAAAATGTATACAGAATAGATATAAACTTTAATATGTTACAAAAAGTTAAAAAAGGTGAACCTATTTACATTTATAATGGTAAGTGAACCCACTAAAGTACCTACCTAAATATACCGAGTATGTACCGTAGGAAAGGAACATGTGTTTTTCCTCAATTATGATTGATAATGTTCATTATTTTAAGAACTCACATCAAGGAAAATTAGTTCTCATTAACATTAAAATTATAATTGGCAACTCATTTTTCCTCCTTCCATATATCGTATGTGTTGTAAGTATAGGTAGACAAAAGTACTAAAGAGACCTATATAATTATGTACCTATATAGGTACGGTCCTATATATGGTATTAGGTACGGTAATAATTATCATTATAAAAAACCAACTTCATCATAACTGGACCAAATTGAAATGGGACCAAATGAGAAGCACCAAATAAAAAAAAAACATCAAAATCGGTTCACCCAGTCAAAAGTTCTGAGGAAACACAAAAAAACAGTCGAACTGATAACCTCCTCCTTTTTGGAAGTCGGTTAAAAAGACAAATGCACCTTTGTGCTTGTGAATAAAAAAAACTTAAGCTTTGTTAAGTTTGTATTTTTTTTATTCGATAATACCTAAGGCTTGCCTTTGACCTCTGCCAACTCGCCTGATGTTAAGAGAATACAAAGTTAAGTTAGAATTACAGACGAAAAAATAATTGACATTTGTAAATTGTTATGGCTGGCAATCAATGGATTGCCTTATGGTACAAGATAAACATATATCTGAAAATAGATTTTTCGAAAACTGGTCGATAGGCAACATTTTAATCATCATCATCATTTCAGGCATAGGATCCACTGCTGGACAAAGACCTTCCCCAACGTTTTGATGAAATGAGAAAATTACTATGTAACATTAGTAAATTTTACGTGAATATCCCCGCAATGTTTGAGAAAAGTACTAAGTATTATATAACCCTTGACGGCAACTTACCTACAATGGACTCGAGTATATAGAAATTTTCACGGTCGTTCATTAATGTCATCTTTACTTTGAGTACTTATACTTTCCAATACACTGTTTGGTGACCATCAGGTGGCCTGCCTGCACGTTTATATTTTATATATAGATATAAATTGTTTAGTAGTAGCTTTATAGAGGCGCCCTGCAATATCACACCTATATACTACGAGAAACTTTACTTTTCCGGGATATAAATAGTCACCGTTAATTTATTTAAAATATAATATTAATTTATTTTTAATATATTTATGTATTACAGGTACAGAAGATTTTCTTATTAATACAAAAGGATGCTACATCCCTAACTACGGAAAAACTTTAGTAATCAAAGAATCTATAATGTATAACACACAGTGCGGTGAAAGAGCCATATTTATAAAAAAGACTGGAAATTACAAAATAGAATTTCGAATAGACAAAAAGATAATGCTGAAGTACACTAAGTATGTGGTACAATGCTATTACAACTTTGCTAGTCGATCGAACATCGCTGGAAAGGAAGATACAAAATTGAGGTATGTTTTATTTTGTTTATTTTTTTTTGATGAAATGTTTTTCTTTTTGACCACTACTCACCTGATGGTAAATGTCTAAGATGGAGCACGCTTTCCCATGAGGTGCCTATTCACGCTTTTCTTGGAGAATCAGGCTGTACTTTGTAGGGAACACCGAGCGCATTCCATTCCTTTGCAGTTCGATTTTGGAAACGCTGCGTGCGGACTTTACCAAATTTCTCGATCTTCGATGACCTATGGCGGAAATTAATTGACAGGATCGGCTTGAATAGCTTTTGTGTTCATTCTCCAAAATGAAGGCAATAAAACATGGACAGACAATTAAGTACTAGAAATTCAATAAATATAAAATCTTTAGGTATTCTATTTTCTTTACATCTCTAATCAGTTTATCAGTCTTTGCAATTTATCTACAAATAATCCAAAGTTTTTCTTTCCTTTTGCGAGGATTTTGGCGTCGACGACTTATGAATTTGCCAGTGTCAAGTATTGAATGCATTTAAGTTTTATTAAATGTAGTCAAACAAACCAGAGTCAAGAGTCATTCACGGTCAAGTCCAAGTCATGCCCTAGTAAAGTGGTGGAGACTTCACTAGAGACTTCTACGGAGTTTTGTAAGGAATACGATTCCACCATTAATACAAATACAGAAGTTTAGAAAAATTATACATTTATTTCACGTTGGCCCCAAAACAAAAGAAAAACAAATATTCTTTTTTTAATACTCGTCGCTAAGAGAGTAGAATAACAGACATTGTTAAGTAGATATGGTGGTAGCTTACACATTTAATTTTACAGCTATACTGAATGGACTCCATTCATAAATGGCACAAAAGTAATGCTTCTACAAGAAGTAATCACGGTCAAATGTAACGCCACTCTTCCGAAGAACTCCCGTATAGTTTACGAAGATGCCTACGTATTTGTTAAGAAGTTGGAGACGAAAAAACCAAAGACAAAGGAGAAAACCTGGAATGTTCTCATAGTGGGAATGGACACAATGTCCCGAGCTAGGGCACTCAGTTCCATGCCTCGTACAGTTCAGTATTTACAAGAACATGGCTGGCTGGATTATAAAGGATATCAAAAGGTAAACATCGAACATGCACACAATATTAGTTTGAGAAGAGTCTACGTTGTCGCCGGCACTGGAGCTTATTTTTGGTTACACCTGCGAATGTGTGTTTGCGGATAATATTTGTGAAGTAAATCTAAGGTCTAACACCTACCCTTTGTACAAGTTTTGATAGTTTTCGAAAACTTTTTTCGTTTTCGTTTTGTACTACCGATTTTAGTTCCTCCGCCTTTCCGCTGGAGGCGCTTTACTAAAATGTATGGAACAATACGAAGACGAAAAAAGTTGTCGAAAACTATCAAATCTTGTACTAAGGGTACTGGTATAATGTTGAGGTAAAATATCTTCTGCTCGACGTTTCCATCTTTTTGCAATGGCTGTAGTCAAGTGCTGAGGTAGGTATTATAAATCCTCGGCGCAAACATCTTTAATGTTTAACGTGTTTATCTGTTTGCCTCGTGTTTATCTGTTTGCCTGTCTGTGGTATCTTAGCTCCCAAACGGTTGAACCGATTTTGATTTAGTTTTTTGTTTGTTTGAAAGGTGGGTTGAGAGTGTTCTAAACTGTTAGCGGTTTGAAGATTCAGCTCTTAATTTTATAGGGAGGTTAAAAAATCAATTCATACTTGTACCTAAACAAATATCTAGCAATGTGCATTTCATTTAGGTCACAACCTCCATGTTACATCTCTCACCAAGAGTGAAACCAGTAGGATGAGTTCCTTTTAATTTTGGCAGCGGGAAGGTTTTATTATCACTAGTCAATTAAGTTGTTGTTTTTATTTTCAGGTTGGTTACAACACTTTTCCCAATTTAATGGCAGTGCTATCTGGGAAGAAAATGGATACAGTATACAGCGAATGTTCAGAAGGCATGTCCAAATGTAACGACTTGTTCATATGGAGCCGATTCAGAGAAGATGGCTATATAACAGCCTACGGAGAGGACTACTTAAAACTACCAGATACTTTCTCAAGATATAAAGGCTTTCAAATACAACCTACTCATCACTACCTCCGACCATTCTTTCTCACTGGAGAGACACCATTAGGCAATGTGGTATGCGCCAAGCACAAGCATTCGGCCTTAGACTTACTAGACTATGCCTATGAATTTGCAAATGCCTATAAAACCGTAAACTTTTTTGGGGCAATTTGGATCAACTCATTTAGTCACAATATTAATCACATCCCTACTTTGCTCGAAAAAGACATGGTTGGATTCTTTGAACGGCTAAACGAAAGCGAAGTTTTGAATAACACAATCGTTATATTTACCAGTGATCACGGAACTAGATATGGCAAAATGAGAGTTCCTATAGAATCTTTCTACGACGAAAGACTGCCTATGTTATTTGTATGGATTCCGCATGATTTCCAACGACTGCACGAAGAGAAATATTACAATTTACAGCTAAACCAGAATCGATTAGTGACGCCTTACGACCTTTACGTAACATTGGAAGAGATACGTAGTAATGTCAAAACATCCAATGTATCAGAAGCATGTCCACAATGCACAAGTTTTTTCGAAGAAAAATCCCCGTACAGAACATGCGCAGACGCAAACGTCAGTAAGAAGTGGTGCAGTTGTCATGATATGGTCAAAGTTGATGCTGAAGACGCCGCAGCTAAAACAAGTCTGCAGGTAGCTGTAAAATACATACAATCTGTTGCAAACTCAGTAAAAACACTGAAGTGTAAGATGTGTCGTCCATTACAAATGAAAACCGTTTTAAGAACTCATTCATACATAGATAGAAGTGATAATAAAACGCATTATGTAGTAGCATGGCAAATGACTCCAGGGGCAGTGTCATTTGAAGCGACAGTTATGAAAGAAGGCAATAATTTTACTGTGGTACAGCCGACACACACTATATCGGAATACAACAAACTAGGTAACTGTGTAGCGAATCAAAACGATCGTCAGTTTTGCGTATGTAAATCAACAACTCGGAATTGTACCTAAGCACAATGGATACAAAAGCTAAAGCAGTAGTTTGTCTCGGACGCGTCCTTGAATTCAATGCCTACGTCGCGCGCGACTATCGCTCTAAGCATAATGAGCGTACCGTGAAGTATTGTCGCTACAATACTTCACGGTGCTCGTTTATTTACGTCACTTGATTGGCATTTGTTTAAAGTCAAGCTACTGTTTTAGCTTATATCTACTGTGATCTAGGTGTTCTACAGTTTTTTACAGATAAATTTAATATGCTTGCGCTTGACCACCATTTCTCCTCAACAAGTGAAACTATTTCAGTTTCGCAATGGAGGTACTTCAACTTTTAAGATCAACGGTCTTATTTAAAATTGATGTTTGGTTTACGTGCGTGACAATTTCCAGCAGCGAGGTGACTGAGAAATTATAAGCATTATTATGCTTAAGTAACGTTCTTGCGTAAGGCTTATTTAAACAATTAGAAAAAGTAAATGACTGGTTCCCTGTCCAGAACATTTTAGACCATACGTCATCTTCCATTTTCTGAAAGCAGTCGCACCGATAGGTTTACCTAATTGTCCCATCCTGCGCCATCGCACCCGGTTACTATTGAAATAAATTAACCTAATGTCATCTCTATTGTATTAATTTATATACCTAGTGGTTAATTTATGTTGACGATGTAAATAAAAACAATTTTTATGGCTGTTTTTAGGTAATACTCGATTTATGAAACTTGTGTCTTATAATAAATTATTTTGACTCGATTTGATAAGATACATCGCGGCAACGCGTATAGCACACTTACTATATAATTTTTGTTACTTGCAATCTTTATTAATACATATTTACAATTTATATATTTTACTTGCGTAGAAATATTTTTTATGATTTCTTTGGTTTTCCCGATTAAGTAGGTATAACGCATTGAAATTAAACACTTAGGTATAATGAATTTTAACGACTGGATTTTACATTATTTTAATTCCTGACGTTTCGAAGACTGCAGTATCCGTGGTCACAGGGACAGGGCAGAAGTGGTACGGATATAAATTAATGGAAAATACACGCGATAACATCCGTTAAAAGTGATTAATTTTAACTTTTGTTAAGCTAATCAATGCTTTAAAGTGCTCTGTCAACTTCTCGCTGATGGAAATTGTATGCACGAAAACGAGACAAAGTGAATTAATTATACACGCTTAAAGGCCGTAGGTATGTCTTTCAATTACTAAGCCCTGAAGGCACAGCTAAAGGGCCGGGCCGTCACACAAAAACGCGCTGCGTTGCGACGTTAAAATCGGCGTTACCGCAGTCAAGTCGCTGGAACATTCAACAGTCGGCCGATTTTATCGTTGTGACGTTGCAATGCGACGCGCTGCAAAGCCGATTTTAACGTTGCGATGTCGAAACCAAAGAGTATATATATATATATTTATTATAAAGTCGCACCGTTAAAATCGAAGTTGCCACGTGCAGGCGAGTCGCTGCGCGCTGGAACATTCAACAGTCATATTCAACAGTTATATTTAATGAATGCGGAATCTGACCAGTGTGTTATGCCGAAAAGTCCTGTGCCGTCGCGCTACAAAGCCAATTTTAACGTTGCAACGTCGCAACGTTAAAATCTGCATTGGCGCGCGCTTTCGCAAGAAAATTCAACAGTTGTTTAATTTTATCTGATGAATGCGCAATCTGATCAGTGTCTTATACCCAATGGTCTTGGGTTTCCTATACGCGACAAAACCGATTTTAAAGTTGCAAAGTCGCAACACAACGCTCCGCTTTTTGTGTGGCTCATAACGATAAATAAAATACATAAAACTCTACATAAATTATTTTATTTCTGTCAACTAATAAATTTTGAAAGTTCACTCATGAACCAGAATGCAAGTAGTTAGGTATTTATTTTTATAGTCACATATAATAAGTTTCCAATAAGACTATTTGATTTTAAAATGTGTCACAAAGTTACAGTTACATTAATGCACCTAGTAGCTTATTTTTGTACAAAATAATAAACCTAAAACACTTTTCTAACGCTAAGCTAAAAATAATAAGGTGGCAACTCATCAACAAATATTCACTTATTTTTGCCTTATCTAAACTTGAAAAGTACCTAAACTTTTTGTTTTATTTTGATATCATACTAGTTTTACATAATTAACGACATGCCGTTAAATGCAAATCAAAACAGTTTTGGGAGTCTTTTTTGCAATGTTTTTCTTTTGCAATTTCTTAATTATATTATATTAACGGCATGTAATATTATTTGAAACTAGTGACTAGCGAAATGAAACAAAAAGGAAGACAAGTTTTGCAAGGTCGACATTGTGTGATAATTAGGCGTTCAGTTTTAAGCCCTTAAGATCAAATAATGCTCATTATTGCGTCTTGCAGACGGAGCATCTAAGTTGTACAAGGGCTTTACGGCTACCTGTTTTAAGCGATTCTGTTTAGGTGATGCGAAAAGTTGCGCGACCGCATCTCCGCATCTCGGTGCGGTAAGGTTCACGTTCACGTTTTCCGTACTGCGCTGTTCGAGCCCGCGATAAGAGGTAGCCGTAAGGTCGCAGGTTATGAAGGATGCATGTATAATTAAATATGTGCATCCAGCTCTCGCATGCGACTCCATTTTTAGGTTGAGCAGGGGCTCAATTTCTGAATCGCTCGAATGATATTTTGCACGAAAAATAAATGTTGCAAAATCATAGTCAAAATCAACTCATTATTGTTCACATCAGAAATTACATACCTACATAAGACAAAAACAACTTAAAACTAGTGAAACAATTGGCGGCCTTAATTGCAAAAATCATAAGAAAAAAAGAAAATCATAAGAAATGACTGTTTTTAGACCGAAAACCCAAATAGGAATCGCATTTTTAAATAATTTTATCACTCTAACACGAGTCGTTTGAACCATTCGAATTTGCTTTCTATCAATAGATTTTTTTCCATTCCGCATGATATTTTCGTGTGAAATCATACGAGCCAAAAAGCAAGCCTCTGGCACCCTCTGGTTACTTGCACCATAAGCAAGACGCATAATTATAAACCGATCAGTGACATCGGCACTTATTTACACAATAAACTATCAATCGAACTCAAACATACACATTTACTTAGGATAAATACACAATGCTATAATACCTACATGAGAGATATTATAAAACTCGAAGTAACATAATATATTGAGATCAGAATCATAGTAATTCAGATTCTTTTAAGATTCACTAGCTAGCTACAGTACAGTGTAGCTGAGTACAGTGGCCTTAGTACGAGCACTTGCGAAAAAGTTATCGTTATGTAAACGATAGCAAAATGTATGAAAACTTGAACAGCGCCTCTATCGGACATGAAAGGAAACTGAATTTTTCATACAATTGCTATCGTTTACGTAACGATAACTTTTTCGCAAGTTCTCGTACTAACCCCAGAGGTCATCTGATGTTAAGTGATGGTGTGGTTGAAGATGTGACACGCCTAACGTACAATTCTAGGTTAAATTTAGGATGTCTTTAACTAACTGCCATGTTGATCCAAACAATATTTTATTTACAGTTATTTGATTATTTACGGGATATTTACCGTGGTAAGGTTGTGGAAGGAGCTCCCGATAATTCAGCACAGTTACATGCACCATGTTCACCGTGGTGTGGTTGTGTCTTCCCGTGAACATGGTGCATAACTGCGCCGAAATATTGGGAGCTCCTTCCACAACCTTACCACAGTATATATCTCGTAAATAATCATATAACTGTAGTACCGCGATAGTTTAAAACAAGATTTTATTTGTCTACAACCTAAATAAATGCCAAATGTTTTCTCTATTACTTATTGAAATGTTTATATGTTAAAATTTAAATAAAAGAAAATACTTAATGAATACGTTTTAATGACAACTAAGAAAACAAAGAAAACACTCTGCAATATTACCGTCAGTAATTTTGTGTAAGTGATGTTTGATTTGCAAGCGATAGAGCGCGTAATAAGCCAAAGCGTTTTTAAATAAGGAACAAAAGCATTCGAGTATGAGAAATGGAATAAATTGGGAGATACCCTAATGCCTTGATCACACGTACCGAGCAAACGGACGAGACAGTGGTCTCGGCCGAATACTCGGTACGTATAAACATAGCGCCGAGTGCTCGGCCAAACGAAGCGGCGAGACAGTAGCTCGGCTCCCGTTCTACCTAGTCAAGATTCAGGGAGCGTCGCGATGGTGATATTAAAATTATGATTAAATTAAAAACCGATGTAGAGGTCCGCTCAGAAGGGCATGAGCTTATTTAATGCCTTTTAAAATCTTAACCTACTTAGATGTAACACACTTAAAATAGATGAGGGGTCGAAACAATCTCGAGTGGTTGCAAGCCCACGCCGCGTCTACCTGCTTGGGCTGCTAACATAAGTTCTCCCTCCTCAAGAGCGAAATTGCCTGCGAAAGAATTTGAATAGGACAATTTCGCTAACACACAAAAAACAATATTAAAACTATTTTGTCTCATTTGAAAACGCTATACCTACGCAGAAAGTCATGCATCAAAACTATTACACAATATTACAAATAGGTAAAGTTTTTTTTAGTTTTTTTAAACTAATAATGCCTTATTTACTACACCTTATATTACGAGGTAATCTAATGACACTCAGTGGTTGACACTTCACTAACACTTTCACTGCTATTTTATCAGTTATAATCCGTTTAGTCCAGGGCAATATTGTAGGACGTAATTCAAATAGAAATTGACCAAGATCTTTATGTTTAATTTTCCATTATTTGAGGTTGTGGTGTTGTAACTGATGATTATAATAATGGTCATTCTGAAGTTCTGGAATCATTAGCAATTTTCCTTATATCTTGTTTTGCATGATTATAATGTCGCAAAAATGTCTTCTGAGTGTATCAATCTGCTTGGGCATGAGGCTGGTAAGTACTTCACTTTTCGCCAGTATAGGTAGGGATAAATGGAATTACAAAAATGGTTTTATTTAGAGATCAATCACAAATATATAAAGCTTGTAAATGATAATAAAATATAGTTGATAATTAATTGTTGTCTATTATCTGGTTTTCTTACATAGGTATTTAAAGAGTTAGGTATATAGGAAGATATTTGTTATTACTAATTACATATTTTAATCATAACTAAACTTATACTAATACACAAAAATGCGAGAATTGATCGCATAGATTTAAAAATTATAATATTTTAAAGAAAATGTAAATTTGTAAAAGGAAGTGTAAAATTTGTAAAAGAAAATTGTAAAATTTGTTTTAAAATAAATGTAACATTTGTAAAAGAAAATGTAAAATTAGTAAAAATAATAATAATGTATAACATATATTTTACAAAGGTCAATATAGATATCTTGTTTCTTTTAACTAAAAATAAATTTAAGACTCTTAAAACATTAATACAGAGGAACCTAGTTTCATAGAATTTCATGTGAAAACCAGATAATGACTATGGAGAGAAATGTTTAATCTCTAAATAATCAAAGGGGAATTGGACAGGAAGGTGAAAAGTTTTACCCACCAACCAGCCGGCACCATCGCTCCTTCTTGACAGAATTTGTTTGGTTCGACGGAGTTCCATTGCTGCTGCTACTGCTGCCGCTTCCGCCGTCACTTGCGCGGAAACCGTTTAGAATTTGATAAGCGGAGTCGCGAAAATCGTTAAACGACGTTATCTCACAAAAGGTGCAAAAGTGCATACACCAGTTTGTGAAAGCGCGGAAAATGTAACAGCTCAACCATGGAAATCCTTACAGGCTGCGCCAGTCAAGATTCAGGGAGCGTCGCGATGGTGATATATTAAAATTATGATTAAATTAAAAACCGATGTAGAGGTCCGCTCAGAAGGGCATGAGCTTATTTAATGCCTTTTAAAATCTTAACCTACTTAGATGTAACACACTTAAAATAGATGAGGGGTCGAAACAATCTCGAGTGGTTGCAAGCCCACGCCGCGTCTACCTGCTTGGGCTGCTAACATAAGTACCTACTAGGCCGAGTGTCCACTCGCCCGTTTGCTCAGTACGTGTGATTAAGGCAAAACCCAGCAGTGAGATCTAATAGATTAATAAACAGGTGCATTATTAAACAAGTGGATCACATTAAAAACAGACTTGAAAAATATATGAAAAACGTATAAGTGCCTATAAAGTTTGAAAGTTGCCCTCGATTTCTCTGGGATCCCGTCATCAAGTCCTGACCTGGTAAGAATGGGACCAAATTGGAAGTACGATACGTAGGTATACCCTATACCGAACGAAAGTTTTTTTTTAAATCGATCTACAGTTGGCGGCGATATGTGAACGTGAACATACATTAAAAACAATGTATAAAATTTACAGTGGAACATAGAACCTCCGCCTTTTTGATGTCGGCTAAAGAAACAAATAAATCGACTGCAAAATGTAGCCTATGACACTCTTAACATAAAACAAATCTAATAACAGAGGTTCAATGCTATACAACCTCCTTGCGTACAAAATACGCGATACAAACTCCTTGTGCAAAGAAACTCGAGATACGAGTACAAACTCCTTGTGCAAATAACTCCTCGAGATTTAATTGGCCGACATTTTCGACAAGGAGTTTAGCATTAGAATAAAAACTGTTTTGTGGTCTTTGCCTATTTTGAATACTGTAAGTTGTACGAACACGAAGTTTAGTGTCACTTAATAATAAATTAAACGAAAATGCATTCAAGTGATGAAGAAGATGTGTTAACACCTGAGTTAATGAAAGAGAGGGCAGACGATATGTCTATTTTCTCTTAAAATTTTCTTTTCTCGTACTCATGGTATAAAGTATATATAGTACATATTATGCAACTCTTGAATAAAACGGATTTGAATAGAGGGCCATGAATCACTCGTTTCTCTCAAGATTCTAAAACTTGAATCACGAGCGTAGCGAGTGAATTCAACATGAATCACTCCCAATGTCGTGATTCAGTCATTAGAATCCTTTACTTGCTCGTGATTCATCTTTGGCCCTCGCTTTAAATCCGTCCTTTATTCACTAATTGCTTAATATACTAATCCCTCGCTTCTAGTTCCTTATGAAAAAGTAAGAAAGTTTGTTCAAATTATCTTTTTTTATCTCTACTTTTCCACATCTGAGCAAAGGTTATCTGATACTAGCTGCGTCCCGCGGTTTTACCCACGTGGACGTTTTATATTGTCAGTTATCTGCCAGTGAAAGTCTCATCAAAATCGGTCTAGCCGTTTTGGAGTCTATACGGCACATATACAAATATCGCCTTTTATATACATATAAGAAGATAGGTCAAAGTATAGGTTGAAAAAAAAAACTTGTCCCCATACATGCAGCATTGCAGTCGTACCTATTTTGTAGGATCTTTATGTGCATGTAAGTTCCCAAAAAATCCACCAAGGGGACTATAATTTGAACACTCTTCTTATTTGATGAGTCCTGTACTGTCATCCCGCTTGGGGTGTATTGTGCATTTCCCCCTGCCAGCATCTACCCTAGCTCTAGCCAACCAAGCTCCTTGAAATACCGGAGCGAGGCTCTGGGACGATGGCACAGTTGCTCCAGTGGCGTAAATGGAAGTGTAGACGATGATGATGATGATGAAAAGCAGTCTAGCTGTTGCAGCGACGTGAATGATGATGCCTCATGCAACCCGGTAACGATTCTAGTGCTGTGCCATTTACAATGCCACAGGACATGTTATACAGTTTCATTCTTCGTCATGCAGCCACTACACAGTGGACTGTCCATAGCTTCGAGTTTATTCAAATGACTATTAAGTGACCGGTTATAAGACGTACTAACAAAGCACAGGTCCTACCATTGCAACTTCAGTAGATTGACAGAGATCTTCTGTTAAGAATTTATGTCACCAGTTTCTCGATAATGCGGTCCCCAATGCCATGCATTACTATATCAGGGGCCATCGAGAAACGTTAATACCCGTCGATTTTTGTTTCACAAAACAAAATGCCAAAATGAAATCCGAAGTAATTAGATAGCCTACTAATTAGCAGGCCATCTAATGCAAATTCACTGTCATTCCATCCATACGGATTGTACATTTACAGGAACTAACGTTAAGGACCCGTCCCCGGTCAGAGCTATCTCATTTGCAAATGTAAAAAAATAAAATACATTATAAAACATAAAAAAATAATAAGAGTGAATTCTAGAAATGTTAACTTATTACATTTGTACTTACAAGTATAACATTTAAAAAGATTAATGTATCAGTTTTTTTTAATTCTATCTAAGTCAATATGTAGGTATCTTTACAAAGTTGAAAGTGTGCGAGTAAGATAACAGTGGCGGGTAGCGATGGTGATAGGGGCGCAGGAAGCCACTCCACTTTTATAGTATGGCATTTGATGTTTTTTTTTTGTGGGAGTGCCATTCCTGCGCTCTCTTAACCTTATAGCCGTAACAGGCGTGTCGAACTTGGCTCACGAACCGCCGTCTGACCAACGGGAGTGAAAGAGTGAGAAAATCATTCTCCTCTCTTTTCTCTCTCGTTAGTTGACGTGGTTGACGTCAGCCAAGTTGACGTGTCGGTCAGGGTACTATGTAATACGGTAATACTGTTTTATGTGACATGACATAGAGTTCACATAATCTAGGCGCGAATGAGTCTCCATAAATTGCACATTATATTGCTGAGAAATCATCATCTGTTTTGTTTATTGAGCGCAGCCAGTTGATTTCCTTATATATTATTAATAAATATTAAAACTTATTTGAACAAATGCAACACTATTTAACTACGATAGCTTGTACATACTTTATGCCATCAACGTTTTACCCGAGCTCGGAGTTGAAGGTGTTTGGGGGTATATCATGAACAAGCAGAGCTGACACGTCGCCAGCAGACCACCTACCAGGTTTGGCATCTGAAAGTTGATATTTAAACAATTTAAATTATTTAAAACTAGACCTTGATGTGTCACTTTTAAACTTGTAAGTTTGTGAACGACACAATAAACTACGAAACTAGACTGAATGAGAATGGAAACGTATATCTCCAGGGTTACGCAGCAAGGGTGTATCTAAGCCGAAAGGAGGTCATGATACTCATCAATATAGACATCTTTTACTATGGGACCCTTAAAACCACGAGAAAAAAATCTGCAACTTATACATTTTGTTGAGTGTGACCGACATTTTTCAATGAAACAGCTGTTTTTTTGCGCGATTTCAGGGCCGACCCCATTGTAAAAGTTGTTCATAGTAATGAGTAGAATGACCTCCTTTCGGCTTAGATACACCCTTGTTGCGTAACCCTATATAAGTGTAGATATGCATTCTCATTAAATACATATTATTTTTCCAGTAACTACTCCGAGTAGTATTTATTCTGGGAACAGCATAAATTATTGAAGTCAAGAACTGGACAGAGAATAAAAATTAAGCAAGTTCCGTTTAGGCTACATGGCCAACCCTAATGGCCGAGTTTGTAGGCCCGTAGCACTCACTTGTAAATGCCAGTAATAGGTCACATCCAAAGACTGACGCGTCCGTCGTTTAATTTCGTGAAAACCTAGACAAGCTAGGCCACGAGTGCTTTCTCTATTTGTTATTATACCCAATAAAATCAGACAAGTGAGAGTCGAGCTCGTGCACTGAGGGTTCCGTACATTCAACATTTGTAAATTACTTATGCATATATTTATATATTTCGATTAGGTGAAATAAAATACGTTTGTTGTTTGGGGACCCCCCTTTTATTTTAGCTTTTAGACTTTTTTAAATATTTCTTACTAAATCTGCCGTAACATTACATATTCTGTGAAAATTTCAACTGGCTATCTATTACAGTTCCAAAGATACAGCCGTTTAAAGGTAGGACGGACGGACAGACAGACAAACAAACAAACAGACAGACAGCGTAGGCTTGGTTATAGGGACCCGTTTTTACCCTTTGGGTACGGAACCCTAAAAAGTTCCGTGTAACTCATCTAACAAGGTTATTGGCCTTTAAAAGAATTAGTCACATACAGATAACTATACACGTATCAATGATTTGCATGGCAAGAACTGTTACATTGAGAGAAGTAATTTTCTATGACAGGCATAGCGTTAATAACCGTATGTTATGCGCCTAATTGTACAATTAGCTACAATACATTACGGCTAGCCATTTTAAAAACAGAGCCGAAGTTTTGTATTATTGTTGATCAAAGTTTTTTTTTTAATAACTGGTTTACTAAACTGGCCGTAACATCTTCAGATACGTTTTCTTAAGTAGGTACATTTAAATATGGCAATGCACGACCTCCTAGAAGTGAACACTGCATGCGCCGCGTGCTCCATCGCAGACCGCATCATCGCTTAACATCAGGCGAGTTGGCGGTCAAACGCAAGCCTATTCCTAAATAAACAAATAAATAAAATGGGTAGGTATATTAGGCAGAATGCGGAATCCACGCCAACAGCGACGACGCCAATGAGGATCATCGCGGCGCAAATAAACTTTCTTCATGCAGTGTTCTCATTGGCGCTGTCAACGTAATTCAAAATGCGCTTGCGCCCCTAAAAACCTTGCTCTCTGATCACTTTCACTCATTGTCAACACTTTTAAGATAGTTGATAATTGTCATGTTTGATGGCAGAGTAAAATTGTTTTTTCGGATCTCCTTTGCAAAAATAAAGTGTGCGAACGAGATAGCTGCAACGGTAACCAAGCTCTTAATATAATATTATCAGTCATCATCATTATCATTTCAGCCATAGGACGTCCACTGCTGGAGATAGGCCTCCTCCATCGATTGCCAAAAGGGCCGATTGGAAGCGGCCTGCATCCAACGTTATCCTGTGGTCTCTTTTAGATCGTCTGTCCATCTTGTGAGTGGACGTCCTACACTGCGCACTCCCATGTTCTTTCGGCCCCATCGGCCATTTGTTCTGCGTGCTATGTGCCCTACCCACTGCCGCTTCTATCAGCTAATCCGGTGGGCTAATATTATCAGTACTCACAATTAAAAAGGCATCTTCTTTCACAACCCCATATAACATCCACAGTCCCGATACAAAGAACGACATCAGTATCATTTGGAACGGAAGACATTCAGTGCTTTTTACTTTTATCACATGATACAGCTTGACTAGTGGCGCTGCAATAGTCAATAACGTCAGACAACAGGCAACGGTACCTGTGAAAACAAAAAAACAAACCTGTTCATTGTACACTGAGTATTGGGTTCTAATTATATTACTGTACTCTTCAATAATTGCAACTACTCTTAAATAATTGCTAAAGAATCCGGAAAGTGGATATTTGCCAAAGAACCAGAGTCACCAACATAGCTATTAAAATTTGCAAGTTGAAGGGGCAATGGGCAGGCCACATCACTCGAAGAACCGATAACCGATGGGGAAATGTTTTTGAGTGAAGACCACGAACCGGAAGACGCAGTGTAGGTAGGCCTCCCTATAGATGGACCGACGACATTGTGCGAGTCGCGGGCATCCAGTGGATGCAGATGGCAGATGTCGTTCGGTGTGGAGGTTAAGGAGGGAGGCCTATGATCAGCAGTGGACGTCGACTGGCTGATGATGATGACTCAATAGGAATTGGAAGTATTGGAATAGAAGTCATCATCATCAGTCAGAAGACAGACACTGCTGACCAGGCACTGCTGAGCTAGGTAATTCTTATCATGATTAAGCCAGAGTTTCTCTAAACGTATACTCCATCACACTAATATTATAAATACAAAAGTTTTGCGAGTGTATTTGTTTGTAACTTCTTCACGGTGAAACGGATGAAAGGATTGATGATATTTGGAATAGAGACTAATTTAACACATAGATTACTTTTTATCCCAAAAAAAGTATGATTCCTGTGGGATAGCGGGTGAACCCACAGGGCACAGTTTATAAATAAACATGGAGTAGCACAAGATTACTCAGTTTTTTTTTCTTTTCAAACAATTCAAAATTTCAATAATATAACTAAAAGATGGCATAACTATTTCAAGGCTAGTACATGTTTATTGATAAAGATTGAAGACTCTTAGAAGCAGACAGTAAGTATAATACCTAAAATATTCTGTTGTCTGAAAATATCTTCTTCTTGGGACAAATATCCATACATAAACATGCTAAACACTACACAACCTAAGATCTGTCTTTTGAGATCTTTACTTCTTAAAGCAAATTTGTAAAAAACTATAACATAAGACAGCATCAGTATGAATCCAACTGAATTTACAAACACTATTGTATTGTCACTTTTTACTGTCCCATAAAAGTACCATACGCCACACCTGAAAATTATTAATTGTTAAAATCAAAAGAATCACACCAAAATAAATGCAAATATATATAAAACTCCGTTTGTTTTTAACGTTTTCATGACTAATTGTTCAACAAAATCTTATGGTACGGAAGCAGTAGGTAAGACTTAGGATACTTTTTATCACAACACAGGGTTACGCGGAAAAAGTGCACTAAGCCGGAAGGGGTCCGTTATACTCATCATTAGAACAACGTACCAATAGGACCAACCCTGATATGAAAAAAATATTAGCGGTTCCATTAAATTTTGTTGAGTTTGATTGACTGTTCTATGGAACAGCTGATATTTTTCGTGATTTCAGGGTTGGTCCCACAGTAAAAATTGTTCATAATGATTTATTTTCTTACAAAAGTAACATTACAGATTTAATCACTATGCTACATTTATGATGAGTTTAACGGACCCCTTTTGGCTTAATACACCGTTTCCATGTAACCCTGTATAGTAACATGGAAAGGTGGTACTAAGCCAATGAAGGTCATTGCACTCACTGATTTCTGTTACTGTGGGACAAACACAGAAATCACAAAAAAAGAAAAACTTTATTTATTCAGTGAATAATGTACATGCTATGTATATACAACTCTGCCAAACTGCCTAGCAGTTTGTAGGCAGATACCTACTCTAATTACAAAATTTTATTTAGCTCTTCCGATTGCAAATGTATTTTTTTATGGAAAACCCGTTTTTTTACAATTTCAGGGTTGGTCCTATAGTAAAAGTAGTATTTTACTATAGGACCATTATGGTGTTTCAAAATCTTTCGACTTAGTGCCACGGTTATATGTAATTCTGTACTTAAATAAAACAACAGGAAAATTGCAAGCCAAATTAAACTCCAGCTGATAACAAAATTTTACAGCTTGTTATACTCACGACAATATGCCAAATAGAAATGGCAGTGCGGATGCTTCACCTGTAGTTTTATTACGGATATACTGTTTGCAGACCAGTCTGTAATAAAGAAGCAAATGGGTAGTAATAATGGCAAAAACACAATAGCGTTCCAGTGGTTTTGTCAGGGATATAATAGAACACAATAACAGTATAAGTAAGTAGGATATGTCGAGATTCAATTTATTGAGCCTGTAGGCCTAGGTTACGAAGTTGGTACATATGCATAACATTGATAGTTCTCCCTTGCTTTGTCAGCAAACAAATACAGAGAAGTATGTTTGAATTTTATTATTAAAACGGAGGGAATCGAACTCAGAACCACCAGATGAGAAGGTAGAACAGATCTACTTTAAAGTTATACCGGTCATCTAAATATTTAAATTACCGGACCGGCGTTTTGGTTTCCATGCGATTCCCATACTATTTTGATCCGGTGCCCGGTAGAAGAATACTATCTAGATTCTGAAAATAATTTTCTAAATAGTTTCAATACTTACGCCCCAGATAAGAACTGAAATATTGTCGTAACTACGGCTAAATTGCCGAGGATATATTCCAAACGTAGAGTACGTATGTAATTAATCATTTTTTTGTGGGGAGAGCACAACCGCCGGCTTTATTTTATTGCTACTTAGGTTCCTTATTCATAGCTTCATTGTTTTACTGAAACATTTGTATCGTAATGCACATAACGATTGGAACGCAGAAAACAATATACTCTTTGCTGGAGTGGAAAAATCTTGAATTCCAGAAATGTTATAGCTCCGTAGTACAGAGCTCGCCAGTCGCCACTAAACTCAAAACAAAACAAATTTAAGTCAGTGTCAGACAGACGTGGTGAGACGTGTCAGTCAGTTTTTTTTGCCATATCTGAGCAGGCTATAGCTATTATGGCCATACTGCCTCGTCTTTTTCACCGTGACTTCATTTGCTTGGCCTTAGCACGGAATACATAATACACAATAACACAGCCTTGGCTCTGACTGTAACTTCAATTATAGTAAGAGTAAGCTTTTGTGCGTAGCGTTACATTCTCTTTGGCTTTTTTATGCTGACATTTCCGCCCTCACCTATGGATCGGACCACAGAAAAGAGAAGGGTATAGAACGGAAGAGAGATGGAACATTTGTTACGAGGCATACGAGTGAACATGAGTATGCACGTCAACGCGTCAAACTCCGCATCGCAGTTGCTAACTGAATTCGAATTCGTATGCTGCTCCATCGGATTTATTCACAATGCCGTCTTGCGCTGTAATTACGTGTGGTAGAGCTAGAATGGATTTTAATTTTTTTAAAAGGAGGAATTTCCTATCTCCGGTATAGTCTAAATTGTTGATAATTTTGTGATTTCACCGTGTTTAAATTATAAGCCCTTGACAAGCCGTTGACAATAATAGTGGTTACCATAATTTTATCGATATCGATAATTTTTTATTTTTCTTACAACATTTCCTACAATACCAACTTTAGGAGTATTTTTTGAAGATTAAACTTTATTGTGTTATTATTCATTTGTCTTATTATGTAGATGTAGACAACAACATTATCACACTATTATTATAAATAAGAAAGTCTGCGTATTAATATGTTTGTTTTCACTGAATTCTGTAATAAGTGAATGGATTAAAATAAAATTTGGTATGGAGGTAGGTTATATTCTGGATTGACTCATAGTTTTTACCCTGAAAAAATAGCAGTTCCTATAGGATAGCGAGTGAAACCACGGGGCGCTGCAAGTCGTCAGTAAATCTATGAATTATTAGACAGACAATAAATATTGTTTTGGACCCGGGTATGTCCTAAAACTGCGACCAGAACCACCGGAGGATGGGCAGCAGCGTCCTAATAGTACACGGTGAACGTACTGCGATCCCCAAGCCGCCTGCCAAGCGTGGGGATTATGGCAACACCCCTCTCTATGAGGGAGGCCTTGTCCAACAGTGGACGTTAATTGGCTGATGATGTGATGTGAAATATTGTTTTTGTCTTTTTGGTCTAATAGTCCTTATCAAAATGAATTCAACGAGTCCAAACACGATGGAGTAATAAGTAAAAGTATGTAGTAGAGAGGTTACTATGGCCTACTTTTCTGGCTCCATCATCAGGCCAGTTAAGTACCACCATATTATTTTACAAACATCAAATTTACTTAGTGCAACTGAAACGTGCTTAGAAAAATGGATTACAAATTTTGAATCGGGAAGCTGACAGACATACCAACGATGCAAGTTAAATAAGAGTTTGTAATTTTTTTTAAACGACTAGGGCAAGTTTTACCATAAAATATTTTATAAGGTATACAATAACAGGTTATCGATAAAATCAAAACTGCACACAAAACTGTCCCATCACTAGCTGTGATACCACATTCTAAATTTTATAATATCATTTTATTTTCAATGGCTTCGCATGGATATTGCATTTAACCTTATCAAATAATATTTATTTTTCTACCTATTTAAAGTCACATAAAACGAGCTCTAAACATAGCCTAAATCGATATCATGGTCAAAGCATGACCTATTAAGGTCATGGAAACTTATCTAGCTAAGTTTGTGCGGAGTTTTGGGGCAAAACCGAAAATATTTTTTTTTACTTCCTATTGTTTGCCCACACTCATGCAAACCTACGAACTTACCTTAATAGTATTTAAAGGATAATAATTCACTAGTATAACACAATTACATGCGTTAATACACAACTTTTGTTAATTAAAATAAACAAAATTGTTGAAAAACTCTTTAACTCAAATTTTTTACCAACCACTTTTCGTGTAGTTTAAGGTAGAACTGTTTTAATAATGACGTACGTTAATTTACGATACGGTCTATATTTCTCTACTAGTATTATAAACCGCACAATAATCGTGCAGTTTTTTTGCACTAGCAACATTTACCAAAATAATTGCACAAAATTCAAGGGGAACTGAACCGTATTGCACCACGAGAAGGTCAATTTTAAACTTTATTAAAATGGTGTTCATAACCTTTTGAAATAATACTAATCTTGACGAATTACTGCAGTCCTTCCTACGTATTTATATTTTGACGTATCGTTTGCATGTGTTCAACTGGCTACAACGGAATTCTTACAAAAATGCCTTGACAGCCCTTCTAATCTAAACGAAAAAAAATCTCACTTCAGTGCTGTGCTTCAGTGGATCGGACTCACAAAGAGAATATAATAGAAGACTGTGGACTCTGTCTGTTCTGTATCCATGGTCATAAAAAAATAAATGTTTGTCTGGTTTGTTTTTCTAAATTAAATCTAATCTACAATCAAAGTCTACAATAGCAAGGAATATACTACTCTGTACAATAGTGAATAAAACCAAACAATCCAAACATTCTTGGTTTAGATGGTCTCATGCTCGTTGTTGCTCAGTGATTATAAGGCCACAAAAGGATTTTCAATTAAAGATTGCTTTAATAGAAAGATGAAGAAAGCATAACTTCAAAATGAAATCGTTCAAACTCATTGTTCACCAGAGCAGCTTTAGCCGTAAGTTATACTGTTAATACTCTATTAGTAATAAATTTAACTACGCTAAGAATACTTGTGTTACTTATTAAATTTTATTGCGTATTTACAGCGGTGGACTTAATCATCAACTTGAAAGATTACCCCGGGTTAAAAGAAAAGGACATTGTTGAAATATATCACCCTGAAGAACATGAATATCCAAGGTTGCTACTCCAAGTATCTAAAGTGGATGTCCCTGCGCGAGGACGAGGCAAGTGTAATTAATAACATTGAAACCGAAGCTGTTGAAACTTTGGCCATCAGAATTTACTATGACCTACAACAAAATAAAAACAACAAATTAATAAATCAGTTTATAAACAAGCTGAAGGCCATCTGTTTGTAAAGTTATATGATTATTTACGGGATATTTACCATGGTAAGGTTGTGGAAGGAGCTCCTGATATGTCGGCGCAGTTACATGCACCATGTTCACGGGAAGACCTGTGACCCGTGGGTGTCTTCCCGTGAACATGGTGCATGTAACTGGGCCGAAATATCGGGAGCTCCTTCCACAACCTTACCACGGTAAATATCCCGTAAATAATCATATAACTTTAGTGAACAACCGTGATAGTTTAAAACATCTGTTTGTAATAGGTAAGTTCGTCACTGTTTTAAACTATCACGGTTGTTCACTACAGTTATATGATTATTTACGAGATATTTACTGTAGTAAGGTTGTGGAAGGAGCTCCCATACCTCAGCTGCTGTGGAGCTCCTTCCACAACCATGCCCGTGACTTTGCAAGCATAGACTTTCATGTAAAATTCTTCTCTTTTGAATCCCTAAATTGGGACTTTCGCAAATCCTTTCATAGCTTACAGTAGCAACAAAGAGCAACAGATTTTCTAATTTTTTGATTACTTACTTTCTGCCTTTTAGATACCATAAGCGTAGAACAGAGCATTGCAACAACATTCCAATTAAGAACATTTGCGGATGTTTATGTGAACATAGTCAATGTTGCTGATGTGGCTTTGGATTCAGTGGAGCTCACTTTCCGCGACCAGTACATGGGGCGATCTGAAATGTGGAGACTTAAAAATAGCCTGGTAAGATAACAAATTATCACATTAATCCTACCATCCTATCCTAACACCTACCAGCCTATCCTACTAATATTATAAACTACCATTTGCCCACCGCTTTGACTGCATTGTGAACTGAACCTAAGTATAGCCTATGTCACTCAGAGATAGTGTAGCTTTCTATCTGTGGAATAATTTCGAAAATCACATTGGTTAACTCGATCGAAGCATTTATTTGGTCTGACAGCTGCAATAAAAATAACTGAATAAAAAAAAAACTTCTAATATTATCTTGAAGTATTTTGGGTACTGCTATAGTCTAAATTGTACTATATGTATTCTGTGGTCTTACTTTAAAAAACGTAGCGAAAGTAATCAGAATTCGTGGTTTTCATTCAGTTTTTTTTACAATGTATTTGCAGCTGTCAGAGCAAATAAATGCTTGGGTCGAGAATAGTTACATTACCCACAAACGTGTGTTACATTGTGGTGCGGTCATTTTCCGCTACTAGGCCATCCATAGGCCATTTTTACGAGAACCGACTGCAGCTAGTTCAGCCGTCCAGGCTAGTAAGGCCAGCTAGGTCCAAGAAGGCCAGCGCTGTCTTCCCGGACCATCCACTGTGACTAGAGTTTTTTTGTTTGTTTTAGATATAACTTTGTATACTGTAAATCTATATATATAAAAGAAAGTCGTGTTAGTTACACTATTTATAACTCAAGAACGGCTGAACCGATTTGGCTGAAAATTGGTGGGGACGTGGCTTAGTACCAGGAGACGGACATAGGATACTATTTTCTAGCGAGGCCAAAGGCCGAGCTTACACCCGTGCGAAGCCGGGGCGAGCGGCTTGTAGATTAATAAAAACACATCAGTCACAGGACTGCACGTCAGAAGTGAAATCTTAAGTAGTAATTCACATATTAGTGGACATTTAATATTTATTCAAGCTTTGCTTAGATTCGGGTCAGATGACCGTGTGTGCAAAAATGTCCCAGATATTTATTTATTTATTTATTCTACAAGAGATGGCGCTGTTTTAAAATACACGGTACAGTGTTGTGTATTAAGTGTATTATTCTGTGACAGCGTGACGACGCGAGTTCCAACTACTACTACTACTCAACGCGCCTTAAGAAGTTTTCACTTCAATAAAAGTACTTCCTTTAAATAAATAAAAAAATACAATAATATTTTGATTTCAGGTTAGCACCTGTGTCTACTTAAACAAAAAGATTGAATACTGTGGAGGCGCCATCAGATGTCAAGTCTACGAGATGTGGTCACAGGGGGACAGAGTAGCTTGCGGGGTGATCACAGAAGACACCAAGATTGTGTTTAGGTCTTCAACATCGATGGTGTACCTATTTATTCAAATGTCATCGGAAATGTGGGACTTTGACATCCATGGTGATCTTTATTTTGAGAAAGCGGTCAATGGATTTCTGGCAGACCTTTTTGCTAAGTGGAAAGTAAGTCATAGTAAAACTTGTCGTCAAAGGCGGTTTTCTGACAGCTCTAGGAACATAGTTCTACAACAGATGGCGCTGACGAGACATGATTTAAATATTTTTTGCATTTTGTTCAATGAAATAACAATCAATAAAATATTATGGTGACAACTTTGGCTCCTATATTGAGCTGATGTTGATTAGATGATGGTGATGGTGGACAACGGTACGCCTCGATGGATAATAGTAGTCTGGCAGTGTTTGGGCTCATTTTGATCAGCACACCATTATGTTCTGATCAAAAGTTTTATAATTGCTTGGTTAGAAAAACAAATTTTTCAGTAAAAACTTCTTTGTCTGTTTTTAATGCTTTTGAATTTGACAGGACTTTCGAAATCACTACGAAATGTGTAAAATATCCTCTTAAGTAAAATTATGTTTCACAGAAAAATGGAAGCAATCATGAAGTAACAATAGTATTGTTTTCAAGGACATTTTACAAAGCTAAATCATTGGAAGAGTTCCCACAACATATGAAAGAGTGTTTACAAAAAGATTATAGAGGCAGATTTTATGAAGATTTTTACAGGTAAAAATAAGTCGCAAGCAAAACCTCATTAGTTAGTACATAAGATTTTTAATGGGTAAAAAGTTTTTGGGGTCTAGGAACTATTAACCAGCAGGGCTAGCAAACGCGCTGCGACAAAACTTGTCATCATTTATTGTCGAGGGAGAACGTGACACGGCTACTTTTTAACCAATGTCCAAAAATGAGGTATATAAATATTTTTTGTTACCACAGAACTTTCGACTGGGTCAACCGATTTTGATGATTCTTTATTTATTTGATAGCTGGTGCTTCCCGTGTTGTCCCATTTCAATTGGTCCAGTTTTGACATTTTAATGAAGTCGGTTTTGCCTTTTTAAGTGTATAAATCTCACTCTCACGATAGCAGTGCGCATGCTAAGCTTGCTGCACATACACTTTAACATACGACCTGGGGCCTTACTTACGCCCAACTCTAAATGCGGGCCCAAATAGGTGCAGTTTGCTAAATCACGCGAACGAGAATCTTAAAGCGCCGAGATACGGTTTGCGGTCGCGTGATGTTGCAAACTGCACCTATTAATCTAAATCTGGTCGGCAAGAATCAAACCTCGGGCACAAAAGATAGACACTACTAATTCATTTGTGTTAAATTGCATCATGAATGTGATTTTATTTCAGAGTTGCTGTCCAAAACGAGCGTTATGAAGATTGGTCAAATGTCCTCCTTCAATTGCGAAGGTTGTTCACAGACTACCAGAAGATAGTCCTGCAATATCATGAAAGACCCAATATCGATATACCCACAGCTATCAACTCGACTGCCGCGCAGGGGAACTTTCTCGAAGTCCTTAATATGAGTTTAAATGGTAAGCTTTACGCACTGGATCATGCATTTTATTATAATAATAATAATCTTTATTTGGCATAAGGAAAAATACAAACAAATAATTGAATCCACTGGCTCCGAACTAGTAAAAAACTGTGTTTCGAAAGCCAGTGGCTTCTCCCAATGTTTATGTATTAAAAGCTAGGTATGCCTAAAATAAAGATATTTTTTTATGATTAGAATTTTGAAAGTAAAAATAAACAAGATAAAATTAAATAATTACTTAATAGAAAAATTATACAACCCAATTATAAATGAATTGTTAGTGCATTAAAGTTATAAATTCTACTTGTAACATGGAAATATTTAAACAGCTATAACAATAACATAAGTATTGTAATTATTTTTAAAGTATCATTAATTAATTTGCTGATAAAATTGGTCCGTCATATACATTTCAGTACCCTATAGTCCCTATAGTCCATGCCTTGAACTAACAAAGGACCTGCCTTCATGACATTCAACTGTCATTCGCAACTACAACCTGCCCAGTACGTTCGCGCGCTTGTTGTGCGATTGCGTGAGCAGGATGGCGTGATTGCGATTAATATAGCGTGAACAGGATGACACGATTGCGAGTACGATAGCGTGAGCAGAACTATAACATTCAACTGTCATTCGCAACTACAATCTCCCCAGTATGTTCGCGCGCTTGTTATGCGATTGCGTGAGCAGGATGCCGCGATTGCGAGTAGGATAGCGTGAGCTGTCCGGGCCGAATGCGAGTACGATAGCGTGAGCAGAATGGCGTGATTGTAAGTAGTATAGCGTGAGCAGGATGACGCGATTGTGAATAAAATGGCGTGAATGCGTGTAGGATACCGATTTTACTTTTTTCAATCTACTGCATCTGTTAGAGCTATAAAAAAACTTGGACCGTGTATAACTGTGATTCAAAATAAATGCATTGATATAATCCATTTAACCTAGATTTCGTCAACAATTCTTTGCAGTATTCGAGAAACACTACCTAGATCGCTGCTTCGACCGCACCGGACAACTGAGCGTGGTAATAACGCCCGGCGTAGGCGTCTTTGAAGTCGATAGAGAGCTCACAAACGTCACTAAACAACGGATCATCGACAACGGAGTTGGCAGCGATTTGGTCTGCGTTGGTGAACAACCTTTACACGCTGTACCTTTATTAAAATTCCACAATAAAGACAATAATCTCAACTCAATTGACGATTATTCGATGCCGCATTGGATAAACTTATCCTTCTACTCGACAAACAAAAAGGTTGCATACTCAAACTTCATACCGAGAATTAAATTGCCACCGAGAAAAAGTCAAGAGCCGTTGAGGAAGATGTATGAAGACGAGAGAAGAGGCAAGTTGCTGAAGGAAGACGAATATATGCATAACTCTATTTTTGATTTCGATGCGTATGATGCTCAAGTGTTTCAGTTGCCGCCTGCACATAGCACATGGTGAGATTTAACCTTTCAGCCTTCCCTTCAGCCTAGAAATATTCATCATCATCATGATTAACAGCCTATAATGTTCCCACTGCTGGGACACGGAACTTCTCTAAGAGAGAAAAGATGCTGGCCCAGTGCATGTTGGTTAATGTCTTATGTTTTTGAACTTTGGGATTCTTGGACATAACGGTTTCCTCACAATTTTATCCTTTACCGTTTCACCGGGTGCCCTCAGATTAAGTGCACATTAGCTTTACTTGTACTTAAGAAACCATCTAAACAAACATTGGAGTCTATAGATTCTAAACTGTGCAAGTATGTGTAATCTGGATGACAACACAATAATTTAATACCATCAAACTGATCTGATGATGGAGCCAGGCAGTGGAATACTAGACTTCTTCAATGGCTAGTAATCTTCTCTAATATGAACTCCTTTGGTTTGGATTAATGAGCCACATAAGCCTGATTTTAACCGACTTCCAAAAAGGAGTAGGTTCTCAAAGTTTTTTTTTAATGATGAAATGGGCTAGCGTTTGACCACAACTCACCTGATGGTAAGCGACGATGCGGTCTAAGATGGGGCACGCTTGCCCATGAGGTGCCTATTCACTCTTGTCTTGAAGAGACCCAGGTTGTAATTTATAGGGAACACCGAGGCAGGGAGCGCATTCCATTCCTGTGCAGTTCGAATTAAGAAGGAATTTTGAAAATGCCGCGTACGGACTTTACCAAAGTTCACGATGTAAGGATGGAATGACCGCCTCGATGATCTATGGCGGAAATTTTATGACGGGATCAGCCTGAACAGCTCTTGTGCACATTCTCCATGATGAAGGCGATAGAAAATTGACAGACAAGCCACCCTCCGCCTATGCCGGAGGCTGTGCGACATCTTTTTAACCAGTGCTTCGTTATTAATGAGTCGAACGGCGCGTCTCTCTACAGAGTCCAATGCTTCGAGCTGATATTTAGTGGAGCCATCCCACAGGTGACTGCAGTATTCCAAGCAGGATCGCACCTGCGCTTGGTAAAGATTAAGCAGTTGAGCAGATGTAAAATACTGCCTAACCTTGGATAGAATACCAAGCTTTTTAGCAGCAATTTTGGCTCTTGACTCAATAAAGCGACCAAAGTTTAGGGAAGAAGTTTTATTTTATGTTTGTTACCTCAGAACTTTCGACAGGGTTAACCGATTTTGGTGATTCTTTTTTTATTTGAATGCTGGTGCTTCCCGTGTGGTCAAGTTCTGTCATTTTAGTAAAGTCGTTTTTTTTGTATTGATAATTATTAAATTAAATAATTTATTTCAGTGTGCAACGAGTCGCACGTACAAAGAAGACTTCAGTGGCGGGCCTTGAAGGCATCAGCAGAAAAAGCCCTCCTTCATCGCACTTGCATCACAGGAAAATGTCAGATCCTGACATTCATCACAGTCTGGGTGATATTCTGACGAGTAGCAGTGAGTAGAACACAAAGTATTGTTTGTACTGATATAATCCTTTGGAAGACTCTGTCTAGGCCCTTATTCCGCACGGGCAAGTGCGCGCTAACGCGGCCACGTTAAGTGAAGCTCAAAAAGTTGGCCTTTATTTCCTAAGGAATAGAGGCCTGCTTTTGAGGTTAACAGAATAACGGCCCTGTAGTGCTTATGCCATAGGTGGCAAACAAGCAAACGTGGTGCCTGATAGTAAGCAGTCACCGTCACTTACCAACACCTGTAATACCAAAGGCATCATAAATACAATGCTAACATTTTGAGACTATTTACATCTGTGTCAGTTCCAGACAGAAGTGTAAAGAATCCTGTTCCCATTCCAGACTAGGTATGTTTACTATTGACAGTCGCTTAATATCTGATGAGCTGTGGTTAATCGCCTAACCTGTCAATCATTAAAAGAAAATATTAAGACAAATAAAAACATTTATCAGCTATTTAAGAATGATGAGCGCAATGTAATGCTGTACACGGTTTAAACTGCGGTGATGAACTAGATTTCGCGCCTATGCCTTCCCCTTTACGCATCATATGGCTGCTACCATTTATACAATCTTAATCTCACATGAATAAGGTATATATTCGAACACGGATTTTTGTTTAAATCGCATTGCAATTGAACTTTTACGTTAATCAAAATATATTCATTTATTTACATGTCAAAATTTAAATAGTAAAAGGAAACATTATGTTTACATTTCAGCTAAAACAGTTCCGTACGACACCAGCAGCGATGCGACCGACTCACCTCTGACGGGCAATCGCCTGTCACCTAGAAGTTCCATTTCGTCCCACAAGCCAGTGATAAGGACGGGTCGAGCGCTCATCAACCCGTTTGACCCTTCACACGTCACTGTCAAACTGACCAGTAACAGGAGACGGTGGACACATATATTTCCTAAAGGTACGACTTGACTCTATTGACCAATCATATCTCACCTAGATGTTCCATTTCGTCCCACAAGGCAGTGATAAGGCAGTGTGTTAATCCAGCAGCATCCCTACCAAGCTAAGCTTTGTAAATGCGCTACCAATAATAGCTAAATTTCTAAAAAGTTGTTATACTACATGAAGCAAAGTATTTAGACTCAATACATTTTGTATGGCAGGTCCAACGGGTGTGTTAATCCAGCAGCATCACTACCAAGCTAGACCGGCTGGAGAGCCTACATCGAGGAGCGAGGATAGAGAGAACAACATTCCTAAGGAAAATGGCACTGCTGCTATCAACAGCAACCATGCTCTTTATCAAGTTGATGGTAAGTCATTTGCATTTAGGACTTTAAAGTCTTTAGTTTTATGATTAAATTTTGCTTAGAGATCTTCCATGTTGAAGCAGTGAATAGATTTAGATAGTTATAAGATTGCGTGTGTACCCCAGAGCACTCACATTCGCTTAAGGACCACTTGACAGCTCATCCTTTACCCCCGTGATGAAAAGGAACTGAACCCCTTCCCCCGCGACAGACTTGGCTTACATCGTGCACTAGCAAATTAGGACTCATACGCGTTTAAAAATTTTTAAACGCAAATTATGACCCATGTTCTAGTGTGCAGAGTTGGGCCATGTCGTGCGTTTTCGTGCCTGATAAGTTCATAGCACGGTAATGATATCGTACGCAGCAATTGGCAAAGACCTTAACCAATGCATATTGTATATTCCTCTTATAAAGTTATTAGTTTCATGTTATATTAGTAATGGTTGACAAAAAAATTGTGTATGTTTTTCAGGAAATATACCAAGTCGCAAGCGCCTGATCAGTGCATCAGGAGTGCTAAGCATTGTAGGCACGTTAGGTAATCCGTCCACCACAAATAACGCTTCTCTCGCGCTGCTATGGGGCGCCACCGGCGAACAGGAGTGGACACCTGCCCTTACCACAGGTAAGTAGTTTTAGTATAATGTCTAGATTGGACTTATTCATTGGCTTAATTTGCCCAATACAACTAAAGTTGGACTCATTTTGTTATTCGAAAAAAAGATTGACATATAAGTAACTTTGTCTCGTTAGCGCAGAACACAATGAGTTGATAAAGTTGTACTGTGGCGTGCCTTACGTTGGCTGGTTGTTATTTGAGAAAGGTTTGGTTTCTATACCAAAATAGATACCAATACCAATATATATCAACACTCCATTCCTGGGGCCGTGACGTCACCATTTTTAAGCCATTCAGTTTAAGCTATCGCAGAAAATCATACAAACGTAAACCTTAACGCGCTGTTATACGGTTTGCAATCACCCAACTTTCCGAAGTCACCTAAACAGAATCGCTTAAAACTGGTGACGGTACGACTCATGGCATAATACTTGTTTTACCATAATAAAAATTGCTGGACTTGCAATAAAATACAAAAAATGTATTCACACTTCGTTCATACTATTCTATTGGGATGTTCTTCGCAAGTGAAAACTGGGTCATATTTGTACCTTTTGTACTTCTATAGGTTATCATACATTTTGCAATATAACCATTAGCATGCGTGTTTCGTGATACTGTTTTGTATTGTCATATTATACTGCTGAAACCCTCCACATATGATGTGACTCGTTTCAAACCAGTTTTCTACTTGAGTTGCTTGCGTAATCGAGGTTAGTGCGTGCGTAATCGGGCTTAGTTGTACTAATGACTTCCCGTCATATAAACCTCAAATAGCCCGAGCACTTCCAGCCAACACATAAGCACAAACGCTCCTATAAAATTACTCAACCCACCAATGACACGCCAGTTGGGGCCTTAAAGAGTCAGTCAACCAATCAGCGTTTAGTATCTCATCTCTGAGCAAATCTGTTGTCTGATACTAATAAGTTTGACGTGTGTATCTGTTGTGTCTGTCTTTAACATATATATTTTTATTTTTTTGTTTGAAAGGTGATTTGAATTAGTGTTCTTAGTTACGATTTCAGAAAATCTGTTGAGCCGTTTGACTTTTTTTTAACTTTAATAATTAAAAAAGCAATTTTCAATAATAATAATAAAAAATAGTTACTGTGAATTATTTTGAAATATACAATTAAATCTATATTGTCTTTAACGTATAAAGTCGTTAACTTATTCCCATGTGCTCCCATAATTATGCCTCTCCAAATGACAGACGAATATTGGTAAAAACATGGTGTTGGTTTTTTCGTACAAAACTAAACCAAACTGACAAGAACCTAAACCTATCTGCGTCTCTTTTCATTTCATATGTGAGAGAAGGATGGAAACAATTTCAGCTGTCAAATTTCAAAACAGAATCGATACGATTGCCAAAAAGACATAATTACACTACTCAACTCAAGTCTAAAACTTATTTCAAGGTTTCGCATCGTTTGTGAAGGTGAATGTCTGCACGTTTGTTTACACTTTTTATTAATTTTCAAGGTAAGTTGTTTGCCGAGAGACTTATTTCTATGAAAATGAGTTCGTGTTACCGTTTATCTGCTGTAATTTTGATCATGTGTCTGTCAACCTGAGACTGCAAATACCATTCAACTACATAGTCTGTGGTATACATCATACGGTTTAATAATCTCGTAACAGTTCATTCGCTCGTTCAATCACTTGTTCAATGTCCATTCACTACGCGCCGCGTCTTTTCGAAATGTATTTCCAGGTTTCATAGTATCCGGTATGCTACATTTTTGGATAAGTTAGTGCGTGACAGTACGTAAAGTAGAAGTCTGTAGCATAAAAAAGTCACCCGGTATTATAAATGCTTTATTTTAGGCAGGGAATGTCGGTTTTCACCTTTAGTTATGATTGTGTTTCCATTTTTTTTTATCTGAAATATACATATTGTCTTTCAAGCTTAAATTAAAGAATGCAACATTTGAAAAATATCAATGCGGTGCCTTGACCCATTCTAGTACTTGTATAGCTATACTCAGTCCAGGTTTTTATAGTTCTGACACCTGCAATTACATTGTAAAAATTTGAATGAAAACATTTTCCTTTTAGGTTCAGAATATAGACATAATTTATTTGGAATAATAATATATACATATTTTTTTTAGAATATGGCGAGCCGCTATTTCACCCGCGCATTTGATGGTTTTTTTTATATAAAATAACCGTCTACTTAAAAAAAAGTGCTTTAGTCATTTTGCGAGGTTACTATTTCAAAACATATTTTTTTAAACTAGTCACAATAGTTTTATATCTTAAAAAACATCAAACGAGAAAGTGAGATATCGGCGTGCCATGTGCTTTGCCTTAATGTTTTCGCTTGTATATCGGAATTCAGATACTTACAATCTTACATTCCAAAACCCAGCAAACATTCTCAGAATTTTATAATCCACTACAGCTGTCAAGAGCAAAAATAACTTGGACTGAGTATAGCACCATTAATCTTGTGTACATATAAAAACTATACTTACCTTTTTCCTAAAAGATGTACATATTGGAATTCCTAGTTTTAACACTACTCTTGAAAAAAAAAAGATTGATAAACATTTTTAACTATCATTTCACACTAATAAAAAGTCACTTCATTTTTAATGTTTCATGATATCGCCGCATTGAAAAATTTCTTCATTGGAACGATCGCGACCAAAAGCGAACAAAGCTATAGGTTTGATATTTCATTTATTGGATTTGCATCTCGTAGATGTCGCATTTATTATTTGTATCTAATACATAAAGACCAACAGACTGAGAGTCGAGGCGGCGTCCAAGCGGCCATGTAAAAGTCAACTCTTTTCTGCTTTCGCTGGGTTCAAAATGGTACCTCATTTACCAGAGTTCAGAACAGTCGGTGCGCGGCGCATCTACGACAATAGGGTATTTGATTGTATTAAAAATGTTATATGAAATGAAAATGGATAGTTTTTTTAACTAAATATAGACAAAATAAACCCGATTCATCAGGCGTTTGCGAAACTTCATCTTTAAAACTGTTTCCTTGACGAGTCTAGTGTATATCCGCTTTATCGTCGCTTTAAGTACAACAAGAAATTTGGGGATCAATAAATTATTTTACTCTACTGAAATTTGGTAATGATGCTAATTTAGCCTAAGGGGGCGTCCATTAATTACGTTCCTTAATTACTTCTACCTTGGTGAGAGGTCGTGAGATTTGGCTCGACCCCCTCCCCCACCCCCTAATCTCACGTGAGATTTTTCAAAATTCTTATTTTTGTGTAAATACGTTGTGGAAACCTACAATTTTTAATCTACAGCAAACCAGATAGAGTTGATTATTTCACAGCTGCTTATACACAGTGAAGCCGCTTCGATTTTCCAGTGAACGTTGGGCCTTAGACGTATATGCTATGTATCTAAAAAATTAGCTTTAACAACCAACAAAGTAACCAACCAGTACCAACATTGAAACAATTTGTGCCATCTCACTTCCACATTATATTGTGGGAGCGAGGTGGCATGATGAGTGCCGCCATTTTCATAATAGTTTCTTTATTGGCACAGGTTATACTTTGCATTATGCCATAGCCTTCGGGGTAATAGTTAAAATTTATGTTGCGCTAAGGGATATGTTTTTATTGAAATTATTCGCTTTATATTTTTACTAGCAAATCCAAGTCTAAATCACTTTGTGATGTAAGTAACCATGTGTTAAAACCGTGCTTACACCCAAAATTTATCATTAAAATATCACTAAAGCATGTTGCTTAAATAACTAAATTATTTTAATGAGGCCCCTTGAGATGTAAAAACTTCACCGCCGCTGACGCCTTATGCTGGCGACGGCAGTAGGGCGAGAAATAGGTTGGAGGATGAAATTTCTCTAGCTCTAGTTGTTTCTATCTCTGGTCGTCATTATAATAATTCGAGTTATCCCTATTTGTTCCAAAACGACTGTTAGCTTTCATATGTATGACAATCGCGTCTATTATGAAAGCTGACAATCGTTATCGCCATCTTACACACCACACGAACCGGATCGAGACTTGTCAACTTATGTAATAAGCCTGCATGTTCAAAACTATCTTGTAGAGATGCACATGTTCTGTATCTTATTAAAGTGTGTAGGTACTTTGCTTTGATGCATGAAGCAGATTAAAATATCAGCGCTTGAATTCTGGCACATTAGTTTTTAGCAAACATGTTTATGACACCGTACTTTGCATGTCATTTCAATCATTAATTCATAAATTAAGTCTGACATTTTAGGTGATCTATAAAGTAGATGTCTAAAAAGTTGTTACATCGTTCTTAAGTATCCCTTAATAAAGAGCAGAAATAAAATTATTGAGCATGTTTTAATGGGCTTTTATTTTTAAGCGCTTGAAGGCAAATGGAGGCAGTATTATTGTTGTATTTGTATAGGTAATGGCAAATATCTTGAAAAATTACCTATAGTCAAGTTTTAGGTCTCTTTGGCGAACTGAAGGGATTTATAAATCGCGAGGCCGCGTAATTGATTGTAGTGTCTGCATGTGAACACATGCGCCAATATTTCTCGCACTTCACCACTTTTGCTTAAGACGTTTGCCTATCACTATACCACAAGTAAAGCATGCCTATTCGCCCCTCAAAAAAAACAACAACTTATTGTACTTACTTCAGTTATAAATCCTCATAGGCGTGGACTGGAAATCTCTTACAATCCCCGCTTGCCTGCCCATCACCACTGACTACTTCCCTGACAAGCGGTCTCTACAGAACGATTACCTTGTCTCGGACTATAATCTGCTGCCGGACGATGTTAACGCGGACTTCGCGCAGAACAGGGCTATTTACAAAGAGCCACTGACGACCATGGAAGTCTTCAAGGAGTTGGTGTCGCAGAGATTGGCGCAGGTAATTTTAAGAACTATTTACAGGTTTGGCACAGCCTTGTTGAAACCGATTTACTACTCGCTTATTTTTTTATAAGCTTGTAGCCTTGGACAATTTATAAATTATTGATTTAGAAAAGGGAGGCCTTTGTTCAGCAGTGGACGTTTACTGTCTGATGATGTGTATATGTGTGTGATGTGTATTGCGAAACTAAATACACCTTTATTGTATTATATTATTTATTGCATATAATGGGTTTACAAAACATAGAATTAATTCTATGTTGCAAAAAGGTGGAATCAAAACAAATGGTTCGCCATTATTCTGCCTTTCGGCAGGCAAAATTTGAACTTACATACTAGGGAAACTGAAAAATTTACAATTAACAATCAAAACATTCCTTACTTAAAATATACATTCACATAATTTATAACTAACACTGTAAACTAAAATCATAATAATAATTCATTGCTACATCCAAACAGCCTATTTGACACATCACAATACACAAAACATAGAAACATATTATATTTACGCACACAAATACAAAATCAGAAATGTCATTATAACAAGCTATTCACGGTCAAACTTGTTTGTTGAATACTGTAATGTCTGCTGTATTCTACCACATAAAATTCGTCAGGTCATAAAATAGAATGTCATGATGTCAATTGTCAAACAATAATAATAACTATTTCAATACTATTTACGTCCGATAAATTAATATTAAAATTTGTCAGTCAAATACTCATTTATAGTGTAATAAGCCTTCTCCAGCAACAAGCATTTTAATTTATTCTTGAAAATATGAGTTTCATCTGTTTTAATAAGTTCTTTTGGCAAGTGATTATAGATCATCGGAGCCATACATAGTGCACTATTAGAGAGTAGTGCTGTTTTTCTCATAGGAATACTAACTTTGTGTTTATTAAGTGTTGACATAAGCTGTTTGAATAAGTTTAAGTTGTTTCGTACAAACATTACGCATTCATAAATATAAAGACAAGGAGTGGTTAGAATTTTTAGACTTTTAAAGTAAGGTTTACAACTGTCCCTTTTTTCAGTTTGCAAATAGCTCTAACACACTTCTTCTGCGCCTTGAACACTACATTTTTCCCGGTACTGTTTCCCCAAAACATGATGCCGTATCTAAGTAATGATGAGACATGGCCATTGTAAGCTGTCAACACAGTTAATCTGCTGACTGTTTTTGAAAGCATGTAAAGTGCATAAGAATATTGGCTTAATTTAGAGTGCAAATTTTCTACATGTGTTTTCCAGTTTAAATAACAGTCAATATTTAGTCCTAATAACTTTGTAGTTTCCACAATTTCAATTTTGTGCCCTGCATAGCTAATGTCAAGATTATTTAATTTGTTTAACTTGTTCCTAAATGTCATTATATTTGTCTTATTAAGATTTATTTTTAAATGATTTAATGTCAACCATTGTATAGTACTGTCCAGCATCTCTTTAATGTCATTTTCAATATGTGATTTGTTTTTTCCTGTAAATAATATAGTGCTATCGTCAGCAAACAATACCATAGGATGTTTCGTGGTCTTAGGGAAATCATTAATATAAATGATAAACAGTAACGGTCCGAGCACGCTGCCTTGTGGCACGCCATACTTTACAGTTTTATACTCCTAATTATGTACCATTTCTTCTTTTAGCTTAGGGCAAACATAAGTAATCTGCGTACACTGCTCTCGATTTGTTAGGTAAGATTTTATGAGATTGTTAACGTTCCCCCTGACACCATACGCATTCAATTTGCTTAAAAGTATATTATGATCAACGTAATCAAATGCCTTAGTAAGGTCCATGTATAAGGCACATACAGGTACTTTTGCATCTGTGCTTGTCATTACAGTATTTAAAAAGTCACGTATAGCTAGATTTTTAGTTCTATTTTTTCGAAACTCCATTTGTTCTGAAGCGAATAGGTTATTCTTTTCAAAAAAACTGTAAACGCTATCATAAATTACCTTCTCAAATACTTTTGACAAAACTGGGACCAGCGCTATTGGCCTATAACACTTTATGTCATGCTTGTCTTTTTTTTGAAAAGAGGTTTAAATACCGTCTGTTTAAATTTTTCGGAAAAAACGCCGTTGGATATGCATTTATTTATGATATGACTTAACACGTGAGACACAGTAACCGATACATGTTTAAGCACTTGAGTTGATATATCATCATAACCAGTGCTGTTAGTATTTTTTAAACCTATAATTATCTTATGTATGTCTTGTGGTATTGTGGGATTCATAAATAGAGAGCCAGTATTGTTTATATTGTGTGCATTAAATGTATTTTTATTTGCGCTATATACGGGTGTATGCTCAATAAAGTAGTTATTAAAGAGAGTTGCTACTTTACTTGGTTCTTCTTCCATATTTCCGTTAATATTGAGCCGTATTGGTTCTTTGGGAATATTATTTTTTGTACCATTTATAATATTCCACGTGGCCTTACTTTTATTTGAAGATTCAGAAATGTAGTTGTCATTTTGAGACTTTTGGGTAAGTTTTATAATACGATTTATTATTGTTTTATTGTTGTTTTATTATTTATCTATTCAAGAATTCCACTATCCACCTCTCGGCTCCATCATCAAATCAGTTTGATAGTATCAAACTATTGTATTGTTATCCGGATTATACTTACAAAGTTTTAAATCGATACGACAATTAAAATTGGGTTAAATTCGACATTCAAGACTTTGTTTACAAAGCTATTTAGTTAATAACAAGTGAAGTTAATACAGGCGTTTTAAAAGCTGAATGAAAACCATACATTATACACACTTTTGCTAGGTTTTGAATGGAAGATGGTAGCCGTGAACACGCCTAGCCTGGAATGGAAACCTACTCTCAAGGTGTGAATGTACTGAAATCCTTGTGACCGTGGGCGAAGCCACGTTGGGACAGGGTTGGGCGTCTTGCTGGCCCTGGCATGAAATCTGGGGAAACAGTTTTTTTCAAATTTACAGTAATTCATAGGATGGTTGTCCTTTCTTCTGCTCATATTATTTGTATTCATAGAGCCTAAAGCATGTTAAAATATAGAAATTTTCAGTATCTACAAATTTTTTTTTTCATCACCCCAAATTAAATCCTGGCTACGCCCATGCTTGTGACCCTTGTGTGAGAGGGTAGCGAAAGCGGAGGTGACGGCTGGTAACGTGAATTGGCTATGGAAACATGCGTTGCAAACCAACCTAGTGGAATAAAGCCAGCTAGACGATGACAAAAAGACAGTATTTCCTATCTCGATATAGAAACACTCGAAAAACACGTTTTAAACTGCTCGTAAAATGCTAGTGCTTGGTATTTGGACTTTTTTAACTTTGGAACTAGATTCAAAAAAATATTTCACTGATAGAAAGTTACACCATCCTTGAGTGGCCATAGCCTATGTTTTGTTCACAACGCTGCTTTGGATCTATTCTAGGGGTTCCAGCTGATCGTCGGCGTGAACGAGAGCGAAGTGATAGAATCTCACTGTCCGTCCACATCCACCCCGCCCCTGTCTAAAGTTGCTCCGCAATTCGGTAAACCAGGCAACGCAGCTCCTACGAAGCGATACCTTCTGTCTATCGGCAGAATATTCCACAAACTGACGCTTGTAGGATCTACCATCTCTGTAACGAGATATAGACCCAGGTGAGTTGCACAATACTGATTATAATGAAGTTAAGTACATATAACAAAAGTCACGGATCCCGTTCACTCGTTATTTGAAGATATCCAGATTGTAACTAGCGGGGAACACCCATTGACCACAACATGGACCGACAACCTAAAAGAGATTTTTATATCTCGCAATTACAGACTTTTTTATCTCTACGTTTTTATTATACCTATAGATAGATGTATAGATAGATTACGTATATCAGTCTCTGGCAGCCATATTACAAGCTATGCTTAGTTTGGGGTCAGATGACCGTGTGTGCAAAAATGTCCCAGATATTTATTTATTATTATTTATTTTATTTATTAGGAATAATTGACAAAATAAATTGTATAAGTTGATAAAGGTCACGGACCCCGGAGTTCGTAGAGCTGCAATACAATAAAAAAAAATTGGACCAGGGTTCGCCGATATATATCAGCGGATATATATCAATTGATTTTTATCTTGATATATATCAATTGATTTTTATCTTGATATATATCAATTGATTTTTATCTTGATATATATCAATTTATTTTTTCCTGTCTTCAGAACCAAAAATTTTGGAGATTAATGTTTACCCTGGCAACACGTAGCGAAAAACTACAATTCAGAATTTAGATTGTTTCCCAAAATGGCAACCTCATTTAAAGTTGGGGAAATCCTCTTTACTTTAACTTACCAGTACAGCTAGCTTTTTATTGAAATTCAAACCTTAACTTCATATCATGAAGATTGTTATAATAATAGGTGCTTGTTTTTTAAGTGTTCACAAAAAAAAACTTTCTCAAATAAACACTAATTCTTTTGTTCCTTTTTTTAAATTAAAAATGTGGTTATTTGGCTCATATTATTTTACAGATTCCTTTAAAAAATTTAAGTGTTTAATCCCCTTACAGAATGAAATTCGCTTCTTTTTCTTAGCCTGGATATATATCCGATATATATAGGACTAGCCGTCCGCCCCGGCTTCGCACGAGTGTAAGCTCGGCCTTCGGCCTCGCTACAAAATATAATATAGCCTATGTCACCCGGGGATAGTGTAGCTTCCCAACAGTGAAAGAATTTTTCAAATCGGTTCAGTAGTTTCGGAGCCTATTCATTACAAACATACAAACATACAAAAATAGGTACAAATCTTTCCTCTTTATAATATTAGTGTAGATATACATCAGATTTTATACATATCCGATATATATAGGATATACATCAGATTTTATTTATCTGATATATATCGCATATATATAAAAAATCGGATTTTTGATATTTATTATAAAAATCGGATTTTTTTGAACCCTGGGTAGGACAGTGCTAAAAACAACTGTTTCTTTTTCCAGACACCCGTACCCGCCGTTCAACATCCACTACCGGTACCGTTTCCACGCTCCCAACCACGACACATACGAAGTGTCCTGGGTCTCATTCACTACGGAGAAACTTGAGACGTACAACTGGAACTACATGGATCACTACATCTGTACCAGGGGAGATACTGATTTCTCCCTTGTCGAGGTAGTAAGTTTCTGATAGGTTTCATTCATGGTTTCACTCAGAGTAAGGCGTCAGCTTTTGATATGTAATTGGAACAAACATTTCTAAACCCGAGCAAATAATGTTATAGTACAATAAAAAAAATATTTAAGTGAAAACTTTGTTAGGCTTGTTGAGCAGTTTTTGAGTGAACAAAAATCAAGGAACTCGCGTCATCGTCACGCTGTACCGTGTAAAACAGCGCCATCTCTTGTAGAATAGGTGAATTGTTACTTAAATTTTCACTTCTGACGCAGTCCTATGACTGTTTTTTTGAATAATATGCTTGTGTTTAGCCGCTTTCTGGCTTGATGATAAGCAATGATGCGGTCTACGATGGAGCACGCTTGCCTAGAAAAAACCGATTCACTAGTCAGTGAAAACTGGGCCCTTCTTAAAAAATGCTGATAGCAAAAGGAGTATCAAAATTACAGGATTATGCGAAAAGGTTGTACTAAGCCAAAAGGAGTCTATATACCCGTCATTATGAACAACTTTTACCATTGTATCAACCCTGAAATTGCAATAAAAGTATCAGCTCTTCCATTAAAAAAAATTCAAATGCGGTAATTTCTAAGAAAGGTATTTATTACTTAGATTCAATTCAGAAACTCTCTAATACTGTTCTCTCAAAAAAAAAAGATTTAATATTCATTAAATCTATTGCAATAGTAAAGAGAAATAAACAATTGTCAAACATCTGGAACATTTTTGCACACACGGTCATCTGACCCCAAACTAAGCAAAGCTTGTAATATGGCTGCCAGAGACTGATACGTACATATATATTTTTAAATACATAAATAGATATTAACACCCAGACATAGAACAAACACAAATATTCATCACATGAATGTTTGCCCTAGGTGGCATTCGAACCACCCAAGCGCAGAAGGTAGGTTCACTACCAACTGAGTCGAGTGTCGCTAGTATCACCAGTTGCAATTATTAAAAAAGCTGCACGCAATACTTTGGCCTACTGTATTATTGACAACATAATTCAGTCCCTCCAGTCATTGTAAGGTGTATGTGCATGTCGCGCATGTCCTTCTGTTACTGCATGCATCATGGTTTCTGGGAGAATTCACGTGAGTTAATATAGCATAAGTTTGTACAGTTCATTCTTAAAACCCTGGATAACATCTACACCTTTCTTTCGTATAATTATAGAGATTAGCCTTTTCTTTTTATGGTAATGGGGGGAAATCTAAAGATACGAAGACCAGTTTATGAAGGTTTCATCATCATCCTCATGATAGATAGATAGAAAATCTTTATTGTGCACACCAGAAAAAAATATCACAAACAGATAGAATACACTTACGAGCTAGTGCCACAAGTGGCCTTATCGCTAAAAGCGATCTCTTCCAGGCAATCATTATCTTATATATAAAAATCTCGTATCACGGTGTTTGTGGTCGTACTCCTCCGAAACGGCTCGACAGATTTTTATGATTTTTTTATGTATATTTGGTAGGTTTGAGAATAGGTCGTAAAGTATTTTTCATCATCACAATTTTCATCACCACGCGGGTGAAACGCTGGGCGCAGCTACTCAACCTATACTAGTCCACCGCTGGACATATAGGCCTCTCCCACAGGACGCCACTCAGCCGGATCATTGACATTTCTCTTCCATCCACTGCAAGCTGCCTTATGTTTATCATTACTACATCCCGGGTGTCTCATGCTACGTATTTCTATTCACTTTAATGATCTTTATTGAATGGTGATCACCACTTTATAGCAAATCTATCCCCAATGGTTATGAGTTCTGCGACAGATATGACCAGCCACTGCCACTTCAGCTTGCTGATACACTGAGCTATGTTGGTGACTTATGTAGGATTGCACCGAATAAGCCCTCTCTGTGGCCCATCTCTGTGCCTTACGGGTACTGGGGAACACAGCGGTAACACCAACTTGAGGCAACTCTACCTGGAAATGTAGGGAGTATTTTCCTTTACAGAGGCGCGGGCCATTTCGCGTTGTTTCTCGCTTGAATGGGAGGTCACATCCTAATCTATCAGCCCTAGAGCCTAAAGGTCCTCTTTTAATCGGCTCTTGCGATAGGCAGAGAATTCCAAAGCCGTATTATGAGACCCTCGCTGCAAGGTCACCATCATCATCATTTCAGCCATAGGACGTCCACTGCTGGACACAGGCGTCCCCATCGATCTCCAAAAGGGCCGGTTACCATGGCCCAAGGTCGCTGATTCGCCCAAATGACCAAGTTTTCTATCGACATCATCTAAGAATGTTTTAAAGGTCTTCCTGCCGAGCTTTATCTTGGGGTTGTCTACAACGACTACAACCACATCTCCGGGCTGGCAAAGCACCGACAACGCCGCTAGTGTTACAGATGTCCATAGGCGGCGGTTTCTGCTTACCATCAGGCGGGCTGCATTCTTGTTTGTCTATCCGCTCTTTTTGTGTATAAAAAAAACATCTGTTTGTGTTTTTCTTACCTTTTCACAACATAAGCTGAAACGTTCTTGATGAAATTTGGCAAGGAACTATGTGTAATGAGAGCGAACAGAATATCACACTCTTCGTTCCGATAAAAACTGAAACATTTGGAAGTCATAAGGCTTGATTTTCAATAAAACTCGAGTCGCTTATTTCAGTCCTTTAGATTAAACAAAGCAATGTAAATTCGTACACGCAACCGATATACGCGACCAACAACAGGGTATACAGAAATCAAGCATATAGCCCTTAAGCCTAGTCTTTGCATAAAACTGCCAGTGTCAAAATTGCACGGAGCGAATACAAAGGCGATCTTACAATATTAATCGTGAACTTGTAGGCCATAAAATTAAACTTGTCATTTAATTCCTTAGCCGCTCAAATACTGGAGGTTCCGCACCCTTCTACTGCCGCTGTCGAATCCGGCGACAAAGCAAATCCTTGAAGACGAAACCACGCACTGCGACATCTACCCAACACCCACTCGGTCAGATCTCGACCAACTCACCGACGGATTTCTAAAAATGACCGAACAGTACTTTAACAAAGTCAAACGGCCTAACAAGCAGCGGGTAAGTATAATCGATTGTAAAAATCGATTGTTCTCGCATTCAGAATCGCGAGTTGAAAGCGTGCTGAAGATTATTTGCACATTTAGCTACCGAATTTTTATTTGAATGTGCTTGATCCTTTTTTTCTGAAACAGCTAAACTGATTTCAAGTAAATTATTTTTGAACAACCTATTATTGAAATTATTACATGTCTGAAAGATTTTTCTACAATTTATGTAGACTGATCAAAATTCAGTATATTTTTTTGTACAATTTGTTTTTAGTTTAAATTTGTGCAACTCACTTCTGCTTATAAATCTTTATAGTCATAAAAATGTAATATTTTTATAACGTTAAAACATTTATAAGGAAGAGATTTATGAGAAGTAATTTATATAAGCATGAATATTTTTTGCACTACTGACTACACGTAGTTTTGTATGCACTGCATGCCATGTAGATTTGCACATTCTTCTATGTCCTCTAAACAGTGTAGAATTGCTTTAAATTATTAATCTATTGACAAATTTACAACTACTGAAAACTAAATATTGTCCGCTCAAACATGAAATTTAAAATTTCACTTCAAATAAATTCCAGCCCTCCCTTTTGCATGGTCGAAAATATATTTTAGTGTGTAAATATCTTGTACGCAGATAAATGTGTATGTGTCATGTTTGCATGAAAGTATTATTCTCATGTGAACTTATTATTTTGTTGCATCTCTGTCTGTGTTATTTGTAATTTCCTGTTTGAGTCTCGATGCATGGTCATAATATAATTATAACATTTAAAAATCAAAAGATTCAAGATCACAGAACGTTTTAAAGCGAGCGTGCGTATTTTTTTTTACATGTGTAGTGGCCTCGACTGTGTTGTACGATTCTCTAAACTAATTTTTAGTAACTAAAATGTCAAATAGGTAAGAATTCAATTAATTATAAAAAATTGCAAAAAGATAACTAAGATGATATGTTAAATAAGTGAATAAGGATTATCTACATCATCTCTATATCAACTTGGACAGTTTTTGTTGCAATCAAATTTAGTTTAGGTAATGGTATATCAGAATCGACACCTATGAAAATTTGATGATAAACGTGCGCTCGTTAAAATTCAAGTCTTGACTTGTTATTTATACGTTGTGTGATGAAAAATGCGTCAGAAAAATGCCTCGCGACCACGGGCTCTCAATACGGTTGTTGGGGAGGTCCGGTCGGATAGGCGACAGCTAGCCCGTCACCGGTTAGAACCGGCCCGGCGGTGGGCCCCAGCCCGGTGTAAGGTGTGGGGTGATGCAGATGGTGCCCGGCGCGGGCGGGCCGCTCGACTCGGCGCTCACAAGACGACGGCACTCCACTTCGATCCTCACGAAGAGCGGCCAGGTACACCCCCCCCTCCCCCCACTCCTCACAACACAAGTATTATAACTCGAAAACAGTACAGTACTGCGACAGAGAATATCTAAAAAAAATATTGTCATCGCTTTACATCAGATTAGACCGCTGTCAAACATTGATCTAGTCCGATATAAAAGAATGTATATTTTTCTTCTAAAGTTGGTATGAGTATGTCGGAGACTAGTAAACGCTGTCAAGTCGTACACAACAAATTCGAATATGCAAAAAAACTATTACTGTCAAACATTAATTATTTTGTGAAATATTACGATAAAAGTTTAATATTAAAAGATTGTATACGAATTAAAGTTTTGCTTTACCCAATAGAGTAAGTTTATAAAAACGTGGTGATCAAGTCATTAGCCTGGTGGCAAGAACCAGAGGAAACAGTAGTCAGACTAGAGCAGCTTGTAGTTTTTGGGGCTCTTTTGCCGAGTCCGTAGTACCAGACCTTTGCCAGTTATTCGATCGCCAAGTAGTAGTGTGCAAACATTACTGTGTAACAAATTGCAGGGCAATCCTCCAGTATGTTACTGGATAAAAAGAGATTTAATATCTCAGGGTGACGAGCGCAGTGCATTGCCGCGCAGGCTTTCGATCTGTAAATGTTCTAAATTCTGGGTTGCGTTAAATTGTTATGAGAAAGCGTAACGCTTACCATCAGGCGAGTGGCGTGCTCATCTTGTCCCTCAGATGCATAAAAAAGTTGGCTGTCATGGGATGCCCGGCAGATGTGAAAAATGATGCCATAAGAGAGACTCATGCCAGGAGATCATACGAATCGGTTTTTTTGCCAAGACGCGCCAATAGATGTTTCATATCAAAAACAAATGTCCCGTGTTTCGTCAATTTGAGGTTCATTAAGCACTCTTTTTTTTACACAAACAAGAGGGAAATATATTAGTCCTCTGTCGACTAGTTTAGTCGCACGCCAAGTATAATTTACAATTCGATATGTTTTTTTTTTTGTTTAAGGTGAAACGTTTCACTTTGGCGGGAAATTCAAATTTCAAACAGTTTTTTTTGTTCTTGTAGCTAGATCGAGTAATTATTGTAAATGATAATGATGTTCGCGAAAATTTATATTCTTTACAAACTCGCGTAAAGTTATTTATCTCCAATGCACATTATTACATACATTTGTCAATAAACAAATTTATGCTGTTTCAAACTGTATAATGCCAAATGTAAGTAATATGGTGAGGAACTGATTAATAGCTTTACATGATAATGTAAAGAACGACCAACAATTTTCGCGAACACTATGCCATTTCACAATAATTACCCGGCCTAGCTACAAGGACAAAAAACTGTTTGAAATTTGATTTTCCCGCCAAAGTGAAACGTTTTACCTTAACGTTATTTTTCTGTGGCATATTCGCGCACTCCTCTCATTGGCACCGACAAAATGGGGTTTGTAACAAAATCTATTAACAATTAGGCGTTTGATATTGACACTTCTAACTTTCGAGAACTAATCGTAACGACTTGTATTTAGTCATGACAGATTACTAATGCAGTAGAAACTTCGTAATTTTATAGATAACAGTGCAGTAATCTTTCGGGTTTTCAGCCGGTGATGTGACTTCAACGCCTAGAAACTAGCACTCTTTATTTGCTAGATCACCCATCTATTTGAACTATTGGCTTAGAAATACAACTTTGTATCCAATAATTATATAACATATTGAGTCTTGTACAAAATCACTTTATCTTTTATTTTACCACATTTGCTTTCTTGTCTGTTCGATACACATTTTAAATTAAGTTCCCAATGAGCTAGAGACTTGATTAAATATATGTAGTTCAGAACTTGATGACAATGCAATTACCTTTTTAATAAACAGCTACTCGTAAAATGAATTTAAAAAGTGGTAAATAAAAAAAAACTATTTTTTTTTTCTTGTTTCACATATTCGATTCAAAGTTGTACAAAAGTAGATCTCTATACGAAAAGTCTAAAAGAGAGCGACTATGTTGTATGGAAAACGCGTATATATTTGCACTGCTTATAATAAAATTATGCAACTATGCACGGAATGCACCTCAATACTGTGAAATATTTTGTTTGCCCGCTTCTTTTGTTTATTTTATATTGTTATTTTAGCTATAGTCTACCAAACGTTTACTAAAACGACGTAAATAATATATCTAGCATTCTGCGTCTAACTTTACCAAAAACATTTCTGGCGTTTTAACATGTTACAAATGTTCTTACGTGTACGTATTTTACGGGCTGGAAATGGCACGCGCATAGCGTGCGCTTCAATTCAATACTAAGCATCGTTTTACTAAACGTCACAATGCGTCAAGGCTTTAAATTAATGTGATCAAGTGAAACTACACCTACATATTTTCTCTTTCCGACTGCGCTTCCCGGACAGAGCTGTCTCGCAAATTTATAACATTTTTCCCGAAAAAAAATATCGCTAAATGAGAATTTAAAAACCAATTGGGCACTAACTTTCCAATAACGTTTCAAACAGAGGAGATAGGTTTAAATTAGATTTTGATTTCCTCCGTCAAAATAAAATATATCAACATAAAAATTGTTTTGCAACATTTACAATGTTATACTAAAGAAGGACGCAATCGGTTTTTAGAATTTCGTGGTTAGTAATTTTTTTCTCTTCAAAAATGTGCGCGTGAGATAGCTGTGGAGAGAGGGCTCTTAAAGATAGACAAATATAGTAACAGCGCCTCACGAGCACGACGTTCATTGAAGCCTTGCCAATGTTTCAAGTAGCGTACCGTTCATTCCAGTATTGTTGATAAGTGTTGTATGTGGTATCAGGGCGGTGCGTCGAGCTCTCCGTTCAGAGAGCGCGTTGGGAGCACACGCCTGCCCGACCGGCCTCGGCTCAGGATCGAAGCTATGTCAGTAAACTACTGTCGACCATGCAATTTGCGATACCGAACCTTGTACCCCCAGCTTTATTATGGGTGACAACTGCTGTCCTAAATCAAAGTCATACAATGTTATCCTTGTGGAAAATTTGGTTACAAACAATGATCATAACTTATTTTATTAAAAGCAAGCTTTCGCCGCTTTAAAGTGCTCAATTATTATACATGTTTAAGAAGGTAACTCAGCGCAATTTTTTTACAAAACTACGACCCTTCTAAATTAGAAAAGTTTATATTTCTTTAGTCTAGTTTGTTAACTGAAAACGTCAATCAAAATTGTGGAAAAAAAACAGTAATTTCTTCAATTTTTTATTCAACGGCGTATCTATTATTATGTGAAAAGTAGGAAAACAAAAAAGACATACTTTTCAAGTTTTGGAGAGTCAATTTTGTGTGAAAATTAGACCCTAAAATCAATATTTTTTAAATAAGTTCTGACTCAGAAATAATTTGCTTAGAGTGATTCAGGGCAGCAGTTCAAGGACTACATGCTATGTTCTATATTATGTATATGTAATTTCATGTAAATTGTTGAGGCGCGTTGTCGTATATTGCATTGTCTTTCACTCGTACATGACATCCCGTTCATTATAATCATACCTATACGTAAAAGAACTGCTACATACTTGTGTATTGTTTACGTAATATTTGACATCCAGTGAAGCGCCGTAAAGAAGCACATTTATTATAAGTACATTCTGAATAATGAAACATTCTAATTGTTAATCCATTTTCTTTATGTAGTAGAAAATATTGAAAACTGTCTTAAGGTTTCTTAGCGACAAATTTTCACACAATTTTAACCTACTAAAAAAAAGAACCCACAAATAGTATACCGTTCGTTATCCTACTTTAAGGACTTTAAACAAATTGAAGTAATTTTTTTTGCAATTTTTATGTATATTTTAAGTAACGTCCCATCCTTAATTATGTGCAGCATGTAGGCCAACAAAATAAATCAAAAAAGAAATATTTTTCTAGTTTTGCTGGGTCAAAGTTGTGTGAACAGTCGTCAAGTCCTTAACTATTTGCTGATTACCTTTTGTTAATTTTTGTTTTATTGTAACAGTTCTTATAATTATACTAAAATTATGTTCTTATATTTATACTAAATGTTTTCATGTACATTTGTGTGGTGTGGCATGGTCTGCAGGTGCTTTAGCGGTTTGCTTGTTTCACTTTGCACCTTTTGTCATTATCTGCTTTATTATTAAAACTACAGGGGTCTTACGCCTAGCTCTAACCGCGGGCTCGAATACGCAGTTTGCAAAATCACGCGAACCGCCGAGATACGGTTTGGAGTTGCGCAAATTTTTGCAATCACCTAAACTGAATTGCTTATAACAGGTAGGCGTAAGGCCCCTGAAATAACATTTCCTGTTTTTTATATTGTATTCATAACCTTTTACCTAATTCGTTATTGTTTTCTGGTCCGTTTAGGGTTACTATTCTTTTCTCCTACTTTTGATTTTAATTAAACCTCTGGCAATCGAGTAGCTATAAGAGATAGACTGAGATGGTTCACTTCTTTTTCCAGGTGGGTTTACCATAAACTCAAAAACATTCCTATAATAACCTTACATTGACTTTTGTCTTGCTCTCTCACTAGCCGAGAGAGCGAGACAAAATTCAATGTAATTGTTTTTTTTTTCTTTTCTTCTTTTGTTTGTTACCTCAGAACTTTTGATTAGGTGAACCGATTTTGATGACTCTTTTATTTGAAAGCTGGTGCTTCCCTTGTGGTGCCATTTCATTTTGGTCCAGTTCTGTCATTTTTATGGAGTCGGTTTTTTATAATGATAAAATTATTCTTCACATTAATTAGATAGCTACAGGAGAGTTTTCTGTCGACTAACTTAAAAAAGATTTGGTAAAAATTGTCGGGTGTCAACGGAAGTTTGAGTGCCCGTAACCCGAACTTCCGAACTTTTAAGGTGAACGTACATTTATCTTCACCGACTCGCCGTGCCAAATTCATACTAACTACTTACTAAGCTGTGATAAGCCACAGATATACTAATAAAAAATAAACCGACTAAACTATGGATAAATATGTAATGGTTAAAATAAACAAGCTATTCTATGGAAATAAACGAATCTGAATTATTCTGATATGAATACAGGTTTTATACTTCGACCAAAATAAAATGAATGGACGGGCCCAGTAGAAGCGCATTTTTGAAGATTACAAAATGAGCGCCAGCTCTCATTTCGTTTCAGTCGGTCTCTAGCCGTAGGAAGTGAAACACGAGTCTATTGTTACGCGATAACGAAACATCTGACAAAATTATGAATTCGTATGCTTTACCGAAGTGTAAATACACAAATAAAACCGATATCTATTTTTTGTAACAAATATACTGTACGTTTTTATAATTAGGTGTTGAAGTATATGTCTGACGATTTTGACTCGTTTTTACTGATCAAGTTCAATGGTTAGGGCCCGTCCATTCATTTTATTTTGGTCGAAGGTTTTATATTGCTACTCGATTGCCAAGCTCTTTATTTTTTACAGATTTCCTTTTGCCATTAATAAAGCTACGGTATAATCGTGCTATGTATATGCTATCGACTGTCGGCATGCTTGCCCGAGCCGATTCTATCAGTTGCTTGTTCTTATCCTCTGAACGTTTCATTGCAGCAAGTTTCACCTACTAAGTCACTAAATACTAGTCACACGAACAAGTAAGTATGACACTGACTACCATGACTCTTCTCTGTGGCACACTGACTGTCTGTCGCGACTCGCGCCGTTTCATTTATGCACAAATGTATCAACAAGCATGGATAAAATAAAAGAGATGGACACTGTTACAGCTCATAGCCAATCAAAGACACTCACTGCATATATAGCAAACCTACACAGCCAATCACAGCATAGCACTCTAATCGTCGGCCAATGGCCAATATTTCTTCGCTTATACCGCTGCCATTACGGTGTCTCAGTTTGTATTTAAACTAAACTCATCTTGCTTTCTTGAAGGTATGACAGAATCCTTTTTCCTGTTTTTTTTTTCATTCAAAATCAGCAACTACCCGCCATATCTTCAACTAAAATAGTTGATTACTATTGATGACCTCACGCCCCTTTTTAATAATCGTTTGCAGTGCAAGTAGTGTATTAGTTCCATCAATCGTTACACACTAATTTCCTAATTATTGTATGTGATCGCACATGCACACTAAGATAAAATATCTAACCACGAGGCATATGGAACAATGCACACTTGTAAGAAAAAGTGTGGAATGCGACTCAGCTTCGTAGATTCAACCTTTGACTATGTAGATTCAACTAGATATTCATAGCACTTTTTGTATATTATCAAATACAAAGTTTATAAACCTATATTTTTGAAAAAAAACGAGAACGATATTTCTCGTGAATCATATTTCGCAAATGGTATATCTGAACAAAAAAAGATGTCCTCACTTTCATTCTAAAAGACCTATTCAATGATACGTCACATGAGGGGTACTTACATCTACACATACAGTCAAATGATGTATCTTTTCTTCTCCACTTTAAATGTCGCTATCTTGTATTTATGATGATTTCATCTTCCCATTGACTATCCCTGATTTTAAAGGATCTACTATCTATCGACACCGCATTTACCAAAATCGGTTGAGCATTTCGGCTGTGAATGGCTACATACGTGCACGGTAATACCCTCCTTTTTGTTTTAAGTCGGCGGGTAAAAAGTTCTGACGCTGTATCGAAATAAACTGGTTTTTTGCTGTAATTTTTCATCCATCCTATCTTTTAACTCAAGTTAAAGTGGTACACAATTTTTTTTAAAATCTGTTAAAGAATCTTTGGAAAGTCCAATACCATCCTCACATATCTAAGTTTTTAGGTGGTAAGTTTGAAAATTTCGTCAGTGTGCCTCAGTTTGTAACCATTCATTTCATCAATTTCCATTTAACTGAACTGAGTTGCTTGGTAGCTATGGCGTCTGCGTTTAATCGCTTGGTGATTTGTTGGTACTTTATTGCTTTAAAAACGGTATAACAACCTTATTATATGAATACAGGCAAGCGGCGAAGAACCACCCGTTCTTGGAAAGGACTCAGTCGCAGACTGGCGAGTGCGACGACACCTATGATGACGGGTAAAGAATCAAATACTGTTTGCCCTCCAATGCCTTTTCCCCGTGTCGTTAAAGGGCAAATTCCTTCTCAATTTCATTCCATCAGCCATCATCTCATATTTTATCATTGCTGTATTTGACACTCCTAAGCGGGTGCGAAAAAAAAATGGCAAAACTTTTCCGGGTCGCCAATTGGGGGCCGACGAAATCAATCTCATAAGACCAAATTGAAAATGAACGCGGCGGGAAGCACCAGCTTTAAAAAAAAAAAGATTAATTAAAATCGGTTCACCCAGTCGAAAGTTCTGAGGTAATAAACAAAAAAATAAACAGTTAAATTGAGAACCTCCCTTCTTTTTGGAAGTCGGTTAAAACAAATCGGCTTCGGTTTCTTCTTGATGTTGTTGATTAGATAATGTAATTACCCTTTTTTAACCGAATTCAAAAAAGGGGACGGTTCTATGTTCCACTATATATATTTTTTATGTATGTTCACCGTTTTCTCCGCCAAAAGAGTTGTTTTTTTTTGTTTTGTACGGTATACTTCCATATTGGTCCCATTGTGACCAAGTCAGGATCTGATGTTGGGATCCCAGGGAAATCGAGGGCAACTCTCAAATTTTATAGGCACTTTTTGAAGTCGGTTTTTAATGTGATTCACTTATTTGTATTAGTTATGTGTGTTCTGTATACATTTCCAGAGTACTGGAACCGAAGTTGAAAGCCAACGCGAGCCTAGCCGAGATCGTGGAACGCATGCGGCAAGTGTCGCTGGGCGTCGGCTTCCTCCAGCAGACTGTCAGCCTTCCCTCTCACACATTTGTGTCAATATACGCGATACACTGGCTCCAGGCTAACATGGAAGGCATGACGTATGAAAAAGCTACGAGTGTTATGGAGGTAAGAAAGTAAATAATAAGTTTCTCATCCAATAAGTCTGTTCTCCCATCCACAAGTTGTTCACCTCAATAGCCCAGTTTTTTTATCCTATACTGTACAATAGTTTCATATTCCTTTTTATACATATTCCATAATTGCATGTATTTTATATTCAACAGGGCCTCTTGGTGTTGGCTTCGGCTCCACCAATGCCCACCAAATGTCCGGACTAGACCCGAGAATTTTATGAAGTTAATGGAAATAATAATAACTTTATTTGAACAAAGTTTATGGCTGTGAAGTTAGTAAATTTATATACATATATTTAATGTTAGTAGATAGATAGATAAATATTTATTGTTCACACCAGAAATTACATACATAAGACAAAAACAGTTAGTTAAAACAGAAAGTTACAGTGCTACCAACTTAGCTGTTAAGGTGGGCAAAATTGGTACTACAGTTTTTCTTAGTGAATTTCTTAGATGGCAATACTTTGTTCTCCACTAGCGACGCTATCAAATGTACAGCTAAGATGGTGGGACTGTAATGGGGATACTGACGGTACCCTGATTACATTAGCTGTCAATTTCAATCGCAATGGCGCCATCTCACACACGATCGAGCGAGCTGAATTACTCAATACGAATACAAATGATATTTTCAGAATGTGGTAGAACTCTATAAAGAAAGTTATACAGGCTGTTTCATAAAAGTGTAGTAATACTTATGGGTTAATGTCCCCTCAAAGTGAATAATTTGCGGAACACAAGTTTGTTTCTTATAAATTGTATAATATTATACAATTTATAATTTTCATTGGCTTTCGGTAGACAACCTCCTCGTCTGATATAAAAAAATGATGCGGTCTACAATAGACATTATTGCCTATATTTTTTTTTTTAATTTTCTTGCGACATGAAGATCCCCATACTTTTATTATCGGAGAACATTCAGGCGACGCATTCCAAAGTCTAACAGTTCACATAATAAAGTGGAATGAAAGTGCTTCGGTCGGGCTTTTCGGAATATCAACCAAGAAGCGTTGTTGCCTTCGTTTGGTGCCCGTCCTGGCCATCCAAGAAAAAATGGGCAGAACGGAATTACTTCCACTATTTACAAAAGTATAACTTTCGAATAAATTATGTCTTTAATTTTACAGAAACTGTTACAAGATAAGATGATTTGCCACGCTTCCGGCGATACCAGCAAACGCTTCATAGTTGGCTACTACATGTATCATATACTGCCACAGAAAAACAAAGGTATAAAACCTGGTAGTTTTTTAACACGATTTTGTTAGCTTGGTATGTAACGGAATCTTATAACTTGATTTTCATCTACATACTGCAAAACGCCGAATCAAATTGAAATTTTGCACACTTCAAGGACTGATGACAATGCAATAATTTAAACAGTTTGTCCCATTAAAGCGTTTTTTAAAGTAAAAGAAAAACAACGCTAAAATCACAGAGCAAATTAGCGTTGATTTTGTTCCAATTTGAATACAGCGCCCTCTGTCTGCAACCTCTCAAAGGTTCAATATATCAATACTTTTAAAATCATCAAACGACCTTATTCTACAACATACTCACAGATTTCACCGCACGTATTGCAAATCCTAAACCTTATTTAGTTGATTGCATTCATCATCAGCCTGAAGACGTCCACTGCTGAACATAGGCCTCCCCTTTAACCTCCACATTTAACGACACCCTGCCATCCATGCATCCACTGGATGCCTGCGACTCTCACGATGTCGTCGGTCCATCTAGTGGGAGACCTATCTACGCTGCGTCTTCCGATTCGTGGTCCGATTCAAGAACCTTCTCCATCGGTTATCGGTTCTTTGAGCGATGTCGCCTGCCCATTGCCACTTTAACTTGCAAATTTTATGGCTATTACGGTGACTCTGGTGAATATTCACGTTTTGGATTCTATCGCGCAAAGAAACTCCGATCATAGCTCTCTCCATTGCTCGTTGTGTGACTGAGTTTTCCAAAAGGCCAACAGTTAAGGACCACGTCTCAGTACCATATGTCATCACTGGTAACACACATTGATCAAAGACCCTTGTCTTTACGCACTGTGGTGATTGCATTAAAATAGCTTTTTACATTCAACAATTTTTTTATTTAACCTGCTTACTATTTTAATTCCAGAGATATCAGACTATGTGAAGCCTCTGGGTGATCTACAAAGCTTCGAAAATGAATGGATGGAAGTAGAAGTACTAGGGCCACGGTCTCCGCTACTTCCTTTGGAATCTAACACCGGTGCTATCGACATATCCGGGTCCAACCCCATCACTGATGACACGGGAATGCCTGCCTTCCTCTGTGATAACATCGACCCTAATTATATGCTAGACAGCGATAGTGACAGTAAGTAACATGGCCTAGCGGCTACGCTATGAACTCTAGAAGAAGCTAACTGGTACTTGGGCATATCTCAAGTACAGGTAAGTGGCTTATTATTTTTTATCGCGAATAAGTCTGCGTTTGACCATAAACTCGCCTGTTGGTAAGCGACGATGTGGTCGAAGATGAAGCACGTAGACTTAGAAGATACATATTTACTCAGGCCTTGAAAAGGCCTAGTCTATATCTCAGTGAACAAGGAAGCCGGCATGTTGTTCCAATCCTTGTACGTACGGATTAAAAATGTAGAATCGAAACGTTCGGTACGTATCCAAGGAAAATCCACAATGTAAACTGCGAGCAGCTGGGCCATGAGCAGAAGGTGTGTATGTGCGGTGATCATTTTACGAGTTGAGATGTAGCTTGTTGGCATGAACTTTCAGTCGTGTTTCAGTAGGAAACTAAGTAACTAACCGGAATACTCAAACATCAGAAATAGCAATTCACACGCAAAATGTATGATGCAACTGACCCCTAAATCCCTCCTGCCCATTTATCTATTGCAGTGCCAGAGCGGACACGAAAAATCGACACCGCTTTATGGTTGATATTCCGAAAACCCGTACGAAGCGCTTTGATTCCACTTTTATAGTTAGAACTGCTAGTCTGGAATGCGCTGCCAGGATGGGTGTTCCCCGATAGTTACAATCTAGGTGTCTTCAAATCACGAGTGAATCGGTTTCTTCTAAGCAAGCGTGCTCCAACGTAGACTTTATCATCGCTTAACATCATGCGAGTTGGTGGTCAAACGCAAGCCTATATATATAATACATTTAATAAAAAACTGATAACGGGGCTGATCCCATAGTCTTGCGCTTGAGCGAAATCTCGCCTGATGTTTAGCGATGATGAGGTCTACGATGGAGCATGCTTGCATAGAAGAAAATTATTCACTTGCGATTTGAAGACACCCAGATTGTAACTATCGGGGAACAACGCATTCCACATACTAGCAGCTCGCACAATAAAACTGGTTTCAAAGCACTTCGTACGGGTTTTCGGAATATCAACCATGGAGCGTTGTCTCCTATTCCTGTCCACTCTGGCAGTCCGATAGAAAAATGGACAGGAGGGAATTAGATCATGCAGATCCGATGCACGCTCTCTGAAATGCCTCCGATGTAAAATATACAAGACTTTCAACGTTATTGCTCCCAGTGCCGCTCTACAAGAACACGCATTTGGACATAGATGTGAACAACAAGAGTGACCGCATCGAGTGGGGTCACGCACGCTACCAAGCCACCTTCCGTCCCGACCAGGCGTACGAGATGTGCATACAGTGGTGCGTCGCCAGCGGGAACATCGTCTGGGACCTGGTGAATATTACCTCCAACTCCACTCTTCTATTCAGTGTCTTCATCATCATCATCAGCCAGAAGACATCCACTGCTAAAAACACGCACGACTAAAAAAGCTGTCTACAGTAGACAACTTTTGCAACACGTTCTTTTTCGTCGGTTTAAAAGTAATTTAAATTGGCTGATAAATTTCTGAGATATAAGTGTTTAAAGTTTTTGGCTGGGATTGAGAGGGGATGCTCTGTCCCTTTCCAGCAAAACGTGTGTTAGTTTATCATTTATATGGCGAGCGTCTGGCTAAAACGTCATTCTTGCTATAGTGCGCTCTCTGTTAAACATGAAATTTAAATACGTACTTATAACTTATTTATTTTTGAACAAATTTAATAATATTTAATAATTTTGTTTTCGTTGATCTGTTTATAATCAGCTTTTTATGAGGTAACTAGTTGCGCCCCGCGGCTTTGCGCGCGTAGAAATTGATTTGCCGCAAGTGAAGAACGATATCACATTAAAAAAACTGATTAGACTGTTTTTTTCATTCATTTTTTTGGACTTATATAAGCTTTTCTGCATGAGAGTCCCATTGTATATTCTAATCTAGAGAACTCAAAATTAATAAATAAAACACAGACACAAACAAACACAGGGTCAAAGTTCACTTGAGGTGACCAAAATATCCGAACAGCTCCCTGGCTGCGTCCAAATTGGGTTCAAACAATAGCCTATTAATCAGACCCACATCTAGTCTGGTCAGTATCTTCGATCAAAAAAATACAAAGACGCCACAATGACGCGCTAATCGCGGCAATACTCAATCTGGTTGGACCAGGCTGGACTCAATACGCAGCCAGATTGACGAGACGATTCACGAGTTTGACGATGTTGTGCTAATCGAAAAAAGATAAGAGAACTGAGCCGTAAATGTATAAATATAGGGTTGCTTTTGGTAAACTAGTTTTGTTTCGATATAAATCGTATACAGCTATGTTTATATATCAAACTGCGGACTATAATTTTCTACGCGTTGTGACTTCTATGTATAATTTTCGAAGGTTTATATGGTAAGTCACCTCAAGTCACCTTATCTCTTGCTGGAAGCGAATACATTCAACCAGTAGATGGTGTACACTGTTAATCCAGAGTCTAAACTATCTTACAAATATGCTACTTTTTGTAGATTTTTGGATGGGCGCGAAAAGCTCAGAACTGCCGGCTCCAAATGGTGCCCATTCCTGCCGACCCGCTCGCGTTGCCTTTCACACTGAAATCGGACCCGTTACGAGGCCCCATCTACGTCCCGCTAAACGAAGAACCACTGCTTAGGAATAAAAGTGCTTCATTTGAAGGTAAAACAAAGTACAGAGTTTTGCGGCAAGGGTAAAAGTAAACCGAAAGGGTACACCATATTTTTTTTGCTCGATATTGATAACGGCAAAAAGTAGACGCTTGAAATATTCACAGAATATTAAGTTTTATTATTCACTTTAAAAACACAACAAACAACAAACGTGATTTTTTTGCAATTTTTTATAGATAATAGTACGGAACCCTTCGTGCGCGAGTCGGACTCGCACTTGGCCCGTTATTTTAATGTAAACGGTTGCAACGCGAATGCTCAGAGGTTAGTTGGAATTAACCTCTGAGCATTCGTCTTGCTTAGTGGAAAAAGTATAAAACCTCCTTGCACATTGCTTGAATTGCTCTTTGCTCTTGAAAAATTATTTTATGAACAATTCTCCACCAATTACTTACTTTTACGAGGCCTTAAATTACAATTTTCTTAGAAGACGTTTCTGAAAATTATGAACACAAATATTATTTTTTATTACAGGTTTTCCCGAAAACACATGGCTAGAACGTCTCTTCCTATTCCAAGAGGCCATAGTCGGTCGATTTGGATTCATAAAATGTACTGTAGAGAGCACATCACACGAGGTGGGAGTTGGGGACCACCTGTACGTACACGTCACTGGGAACATGTTCATACTGATACCCACCACGCTGAAGACTGAACAGAAATCTAGAACGAAGCCTGTCATCAAACCTGTCAATGCTAAACGGTAAGGACCACGGATATTTTAACTCGCTTACCTTTAAGTGCTAAGCATTAAATATAGTCTATTTATATCTACACTAATATTATAAAGAGGAAAGATTTGTACCTATTTTTGTATGTTTGTAATGAATAGGCTCCGAAACTACTGAACCGATTTGAAAAATTCTTTCACTGTTGGGAAGCTACACTATCCCCGGGTGACATAGGCTATATTATATTTTGTAGCGAGGCCGAAGGCCGAGCTTACACTCGTGCGAAGCCGGGGCGGACGGCTAGTCTATTCTATACATATATATATACCTTTATCTTCTATATCTTTATCTATTTATACATATGATAAAAACGTAGAGATAAAAAAATCTGTGATAGCGAGGTATAAAAAACACACAGGGAGTCTTAAAATAAGCAGCTGAACACGTTAAGACAGTTTTTAGGATTTTTGTCCGTTTTTTTGTACACACACATCTCTTAAACCACTGGACGGAGTTAAATGCTGTTTTCACGAATATGCTTAGCTATGACCAGAAGACCAGGTACAAGCTATGTTAAGGGAGGAAAAAAGGGTGAAAGTTTATATGAAAATCAACGCGTTCGATGTCGCGGGCAACATCACTAGTCTATCTATCACGTGTGTGCAAAATGTCCCATATATTGATAAAACTCCATCGTGTTGTTTCCAATAGGTTCAAAGAGTTCAGTGTTTTTTTGTATCCATATTACATTATACATAAGTCTATGTTTTTTACAGATATCCAACCCATCCAGACAATATAACTGGCAGCCCACACGTGGGGTACATTACCCGGCACGTCGGCGACAAAATCAACAACGACTACGACAACACTCGCAGGGTGAGCGATAATGTACTGATAGCATATTCACCGCATACGTCTGTAGGGCCGCATGCAGAACCGCGATAACAATAAATGCTAATTATAAATGACTAGCTGCGCCCCGCGGTTTCACCCGCGTGGTGATGAAAATCGGTGATGATGATGATGATGAAAAGTAGCCTATGTTTTAATCCAGGACATAAGCTATCTCTATTCTAAATTTCATCCAAATCCGTCCAGCCGTTTTAACGTGAAGGAGTAACAAACATACACACTCACACACACACTCACAAACTTTCGCATTTATAATATTAGTGTGATTGAGCTGAGGCTGACTGAGATAGTTGGAATAAAACAATAAGACCCAAATCGGGTCAGATTTGGGTCTTATTCCTCCCCAGGAAAGGTGGCAAACCGGGCATTCCAGCGGCCATAGAAAAATTATTCTCCTAAAAAAAATTCAAACGCAAGCCTAAACAAAATTTTCAAAAATTACCTCATAAAAAACTGATCATAAATAGAGCCTATCAACGAAACCAAAATAAACTTGGTCAAAAATAAATAAGTTATAAGTATGTATTTTAATTTCATCCTAAACAGAGAGCACGCTATAGCAATTTAAGACGTCAAGTTTTGCGCGCGCCATACAAAAGCTTTACAATACACGTTTTGCGGGATAGGGACAGAGCATCTCATCTCAACGCCCACCAAAAACTTAAATAAACACCGACCTGTTATTTGTAATAAATGAAACAGGGCAAAGGACTATTTGTACCTGTAGAGAACGTTTCGAAGTTACGGTGAACTGGGAAGTGGAGACTTTTCCGCCGCATTACCTCCACTCTCCAGTGAGCGAACTTGTAAGTAGTAACGTAATTAGCTCAGATCGTACTACTTCGAGAAAGATACTTAAAATCTTACGTTGGTTTTGTTAAATGGCGCACTGAAATAAGAATCAAATCTTTTTCGGTAAATGTGTTACTATCAGATTTTTATTTACTTTCCTCATATTATAAATGAAAAGCAAGTGTGTTTAACTCGAACGAAAGACCTATTTAGGCTAAATAGATCCCTTTCATCCCTTGTATAACAATCTACTATTATTTCATGGATACATTAATAGCCAACTTCACGAACAAAATATAAAATAATAATCTGACATCCGTTCAATATTATTTTACATATTGTTACCAACTTCAAAAAAGCAGGGGGTTCTCAAATCGGTTATTTTCTTTGTTTGTTACTTCAAAATTCTGTAATTTAAGAACCGATTTGGAAAATTATTTTTGAATTCATAGGATATACATATGTACTTTCAAATTGGTTCCACACAAATTTCATCATCTTTTAAATCAAAATAACCGAAAATTTCTGTGACTTGGATTAACAAAATGATCATCTAAAGTAACCGAAATTTTGTGTACTTAGTCGGTTTTTAATTGATATAATTATTTACAGATGGGTTTCCTATGGTCCTGGAACCACATGATTTCAAAGAAATGGAAATGGTCTCAGATTCCCGCCACGGGGGACGAAACCTTCCAAATGAGGATGCTGAGAGACTTCAAACACTTCTGCGCGAACCAGGAGCAACGACTCAGTCAGTTCTGGGATCAGTGCTGGGAGCTCAAGGAGAAAGCTAGTGGAATAGACTTGTAAATTATATACCAAATGTTATTTATAATAAAGTGTATAAAACTATTTATTTTATTTCATTAAGCAATCAAAAAAAATTGGCTTGCGTTTGACCTCCGTCTTGCCTGTTGTAGTATTTATAAACGAAGTATTAACTTGTGTTCAAACTAGTAAGTTCGGAAATGCAATTTGTAAAGTTATGGAACCAATATTATAGCGCTATTGAATAAATGCCTTAACCATCGATATAACGTACCTACCTCATAAACCGGGTCTGAGACTACTACATAAGACAGCTTTTTTTATCTCATATTATCTACTGTGTACAACAAACGTGATTTTTTTGCTCGATATTGAAAACGGCAACAGTTAGACGCTTGAAATATTCACAGAATATTTTAAATAAATAAATATAATAATAATAATTTAGTTATATATTCATTCTAAAAATAAATAGTTACAATAAAATAAATATTTAACGGGGGCTCGCATACAACAAACGTGATTTTTTTGCTGTTTTTATAGATAATGGAACGGAACCTTTCGTGCGCGAGTCTGACTCGCACTTGGCCGGGGTTTTCTAATCAGAATTTGACTTGGACTTACAGATTTGGACCGCATTGAGTTCAAAAGATATTTAACACAAATTTTAATTCTATTTATTTATTTTTAAAATGAATATATAACTTAATATTCTGTGAATGTTTCAAGCGTCTACCTGTTGCCGTTATCAGTATCAAGCAAAAAAAAACACGCTCAATACGTTTGTTGTATGGGAGCCCCCTGAAATATTTATTTTATTGTTTTTTTAGTATTTGTTGTTATAGCGGCAACAGAAATACATAATCTGTGAAAATTTCAACTGTCTAATATTACGGTTCATGAGTCACCTACAGCCTGGTGACAGACGGACGGACGGCCGGACAGCGGAGTCTTAGTAATAGGGTCCCGTATTACCCTTTGGGTACGAAACCCTAAAAACCCAACTAATGGAATCAGAAGTTTTCGTTTAGCATTTTACAATTTAGAATAAGAATTCTTCTTAGCGTGACTCGAGTATACTACTCTAACAATAAAACACGCACTTTGGAAGAGAAGATTTATTGCTTATTATGAATATTAAATTTTTGTTAATAAAATACATCATTCGTTGCACCAAAATTTTATGAGGAGACTTCCTTACGAAACTATTTCAGATCTATACACAACACTACTTTCAAGTGTAATGGAAGGCACAGTTTCATTAAAATACGGCTATTTTTAAACTGGATACAATATAAATGCATATAAAAGTTAGTTAAAAGTTATTTTAGAATCCAAATGTTATTACAATCTAGAATAATTTTTCAATGATAATTTTGACGAAATTTAAATAGATCGTTCCGTTCCGACTATTGCCATACCCAAAGAACTTCATACGATATACATTCATAATTATGACTGCAACAAAATATTGAGAATTGAGAAATCAATTGAGTATTTTATGTCAATCTCCTCACAGACATTCTGAATTTTATTCTTACCAAATAATTTTAAAATCAGTCATTACCTTTATCACATACAATTCACGTCAATCAGAACTAAATTTCCAAAGTTTCTTATTGCTAATTAAAAATACTATTATGACAACAGACATGCAATATTATACCTAGTTATAATAAATGCACCTTCATGAACACAGAGAAAGGGCGAGGACATTGTATATTTTGTTCTAAAATGGCAGTTCTTTGTTCTATAAAATGCTATACAATAGGGCAAAGGGATGTCATATAAAATTAGGTACTTGTGAAAATTTGTGAAAATTTTGGTCTTGAGTATTTTAGTGGACAAATTATTATTGGCAATATAATAAACTGGCTGCTTCCCGTGGCTTTACCTGCGATTTTTTTGTTTCCTTCTATTATTCTGGTGGAAAAGTATTTTATGTGTTTTTATGATGCGCGTAGTGCGCATCATACATACACATAAAATACGACTTGCTAAATTTTATCAAGATTGTCAGTCATTTATTTATTTTTCTAGAGGTAACAAACAGACAAAATTAATTTCACATTTATAATATTAGTAGTGTGTATATTGCTATTTTAATAATTATTTTTATTTTAATAGCTGTACTTATACAGGGTTACGCACTAGAAAGGGTGTATTAAGCCGAAAGAGGTCCATAGTGCTCTAGTTGTTCATAATGATTGGTACTATGGACCCCTTTCCGTGAACCCTGTCCAAGGCTAGGACAGCAACACTTACAATTTAGGTGAAGTCTGTCATCTAAAAACTTAATAAATACATAAATGTATTAGCAAATCCAAAACTAAATGGTAACATGGTTAATTAATAAATATTGGAGCAAAAGGCAAAACCTAATCTCATATTGGCAAAACCTAAATGTTGAACAATTATTTTTACAATTCCATGTACTTTTTCATTATAATACCATGATATGCCTGTTAGTTCCTTCCTCAATTCCTCATTGAACATGCATGTCATGACGAAATCATAGTAATTTTAAATACATATAGTAAACTTAGACATATTTAATAGTTTCATTATTTCCAATAAAATTTATGAATGATAATGTTAATAATTGAAGCATTTTATTTGAGCAATTTCCTAATAAATTAAACTAATGTATCTTTTGTGCGCTTAATTTTAGTTCATTAATATGCTTTCTACTACAATCACGCACATACCTTAAAAATCATAAATTTTAATTTTGATATAAGTATGTATATTAGAAGTTTTAACTGAAACAACCAGTACAATAAATCATGGTAAAAATAAGTATCTGAGTAAATTAAAGGTTCTTTAAGGCATGAACCTTCTTTGTGACCTAATGGTATGTAGGCCGTTTGAAGCTTTTTACAGATGACGCAAGCATTAGACGCTTTCACATTAGCCGATTACAACAAATTCAGGCTGGAATTATAATGACCGTCCAAATTTGTGTTCACCGGACAATCTCCTTCGTTTGATGGTTTATCCCAATATGTTGCATTGGCGAAATATTGGTGGCTTCAGTCCACAAAACAGGCCATTAAATAAGAGTTGAAGTTGATCTGATTCAAACACAATGTCAGCAGACCGGTAATCTCATACATTTATTATTAAATGCTTTACTAAAGTTTCTGTCACCGATATCATTCCTCATATTGTCACCTATATCATTAGCGTCCAACACCAATATCATCACCGACGGCAACCAATATCAATATCATCACCGACTCCGATATATATAGCGGGCATCGTCACCAAAAGCTACCAAAATTTATATCATCACCTACTGCTACCAACAGTGATATTATCACTAACTGAGATATGTTGGAAAAAACAAATAGATTAGAGGCGCATTGTTCCGGGCCGTAACAGTTCCCGGACCGTAATAGTTCCCGGACCGATTTCCTCTAGTGGAACGATATCAGTGCAATCTACGATGTTGACTGAAGTCAGTCCGCATACTCTGCATGTCCTAATCCGTGCGAGTGAGCTAACAAACTTTGGACCACAGCATACAGCAGCTGCACTGAGGGAGGCCCATTGCGCCTCCGAGGCACCAACCCGGCAGACTACAACCGACGACGATGTTTCACGAACCTATCCCAGCTTTCTCTATCTATAATAGTACTATAAACAATTTGAAGTTTACCTTCTAAAAATTAAGGTGGATAGAAAATAGCACACGAATTTATTAGTACACTAAAACGCACTTTATTTTTATGATATTGGCGCGTGCCATCTATTACGCTGCAATGAAATATGTCTTTTGTGGATGCGTTATGATCAATAATTGAATAAAAAATCTAACTCAATGTAAACGCTAAAAGTATGAAAGTAAATCAACTGAAAATTTCCACATAAAAGTTATTTAAACATAAATAAGTTACCTAGCTATGGTTTCCGAATGAGCCAACAAACTGTGGACCTATATTATGACTTTAATCGCATGAACTTGAACCGAAAGGTAAAATCTGCAGCGGCAGAACTAGATAGTTCCGTGAACATATTTCCTGAACATCATTCCAAAAGAGGAAAGAAACATTCCATGTTCGATCTGCTCCAGGATATGATTAGCACATGTCTAATATAAATGTTGGTACAGCTGCAGACATGTAGGTATCGGGTTGGTGTTGTTAATCGACTAATGTGAAATTGTGAATACACCTATCAGTAAGTAGTACCTTTTCCGAAAGGGGTTATTTTGGTATTTGGTAAATATCAAGTCATAATGACAAAATTCCCAAAAGAAAAGGTACCACCTATGCTAACGCCTTTGTCAAGTTTCAACCCCAGTTAAATTAGTGACATGGTAATTTAATTACAGATCATTGACATAGGTACATCTGATACCTACAAAAAGAACAACACAAGTATACAGGGCACAACAGGAAATAATCTCCATTATTAAATTAAAACAAGAATGCAATGGTCTAGACAACAGCCACTGGTTTAGTCTGCTGCCACCTAAAAAGGTTAGATATATAAACATGGGCTTAAAAGGTCATTTTTTTTCTCTTGCTTCATTTTAGATTACATAATAATTTAGAATATGCCGTTATCTAAAAATATTTTTGGACAATATATTTTTTGGTTACCTACTTTCTATTCATTTTCATTTAACGAATGTCCTTGATTATGTGGAATTAGAAAAAAAATAAGCATACATTTCAAGTTCTGGCTGTCAAAGTTGTGTGAAAATTAAGTGCCAACTTGCCACTTGAACAAATTGGTTATAACTTAAACATGGTATAATACTGAAGAGCTATTTTGACAGTCATTTTTCTACTTACAAGCACCATGTACTATGTTACGACATCTTTATGTGACAGCAGCATAAAATTACAACCTAAATGCAAACTTAAAGTGGCTAAGGAAATATTACTATGAAGTAAGGAATTTAGAGATAATAAAACTAAATCAGTGGGACTTCGAGGAAGCTACAGCTTAATTATTTTTTACCAAAGACAAGGAGGCGAGTCAGCATACTGGTGATGCATGGAACCTGCTTCTGCTGGTGCATTGTGGGCATGTCTGGAGTATTGGACTCAAAATCAAGAGCTACTTTCTGACTAACAAAGGTCAGAAGAGTTAGGATATCCCTTTCCACTGCATTGTAACGCAGCTCCTCACAAAGAGCTTGCATGAACCAAGATCCACGAGTTGTATTCCTCCAAGAATAGAATCCTGGCACCGTAGAGTAGACAATCAAAAAGTCGGCATGGATAGGAATCCTGTATGATGCACTGGATGAGCCATCAGTCTCGGTCCTGTTACTCAAGGTGATCCCACCGTCAAGCTTGTCACCTTGGCAAGCTTGAATAAAGAATAGCTTTGGTTTACCTGCAAGGCTGGGGCACTTGTCAGCTGTGAAGTAGTACCACAGGTTGTCAGGCTTATAATGAGTATCTTTGGCATACAACATACCCAATTCTCCATGAGTGAGCACTGCAATAAGCAAGCAGTCATAGTCAGAGTGATCCATATCAGCTGTTTGTTGGATGTATCTGTTGACATCATCACATTTCAGATTCTGCAAAACGGTGACGCGGAATCCTAAGCTCTTGAGGACTTTAGCCAAGTTGTCGCTGTCCACATTAGTGCCAGTACGTGATTTCAGGCTATGAATGTCGAAGTGTTCATGATTGAAAATGATCGCCATACCGCGATACTTGTGGTTCATGTGGTAGTAGGGCGCATTTCTGTCAGTAGGCATCTTAGCGACGCGGCGTGTCTGGGCGCCCTCGTGACTGCCCCACGCGTCGCCTTCATCGCCGCCGCCGTTGGGTCTTTGTTCTGGCTCCTCCATACCATTGGTCTGAGGTGCTTCTTCGGACATTATCACAGCTTTTAGTTCCAAGTTAAATTGAGACGAGACCAAATTGAGCAATTTAAAGTAACCCTCGTCAAATAGTTTCCAGATTCTTGAGCACGATAGCAAAAGTTCACAAAAAAGATATGTATGCGAATGTATTTTTAAATTGAAAATTTCCACAAGCAACGTCTCATGTCACGATGCGTAATGCGCAACTGCGAACAAAATTATTGTCAAATTTGACAAAGACAACAAAACAAGATAAGACTAGTGATGTGATGATGCAACGACACGACATTTTGTGTATTTTTTTCGCGTATCACTGAGCAGGCTAAAGCCATTAAAGATATACCGACTCGTCTTTCTTATAATTTTCAGACTTATCTGTGCTCCAGTAACGTAGTGGAAGTATTATCCAACTTCGCTGATTACAGGTTCATAAGTACGTAGTTAATAGACATTCGAAATGATTTGACACTTTACTAGAGGCTCCTATGGACAAATAGTGTTCCGCGCCTATGGAGCTTTGGAATCGACTTGAAAATACACGTTTTAGCCTTTTATATCACTTGCCCACACTCGAATTCATTTACTAAATAATAGTCCACCATTATTACGCATTAACTCTGAACTTGTTGAAATACCTACACAAGTATCGAAAAATAATACAATGAGGCGATTTTTTTTTGATGTTAGCGCCAAGACTCTGTGACCAATAATCATTTCAATTTTTTTTCTTATTTCCCATAATGTGTACACTGCGTTGCTAGGACTACCGTCTTTTACTATTCTTAGTTTGTAGCTACTTTAAAGAATTTATGTCGATTTTCAAAGTAAAACCTTGGTGGTCGAATAGCAGCATCCAAAATGTAGAGCCCAACGTTGGTTTTCAAAATGCATACTGTCTCAAAGTCGATAAGTTTACTTCGCACAGCGACAGCGACGCTATCTTAATAGGAGAAGGCTCTTTGCTCAAGATATACAAACCGATTGTTGACCAAGACGTGTCCCATACTCTTCTTGAATCAGATTTAAGAGAAGTGGTATTACAGGTTGAAACCGGAAAGTTTACTCTGTAAGTAAATAGGTGCCTACTATTAACGTCGCCGTTTTCAGATTAATCTATAGCATTTTTTTTTACTGGTAGAGGTTGTGAAGATCGGCAAATTTTGGTGCTGCACCCTAGAAGTTATGCCATTTATCAGCTGAAACGAAATGAGGGGCATACGGATGCAGGTACGTAAATTAAAATACACACATCCAACATCATTTAAAAATTCAGTTCCGTTTGTCCGATAGAGGCGCTGTTAAATTTTCATACATTTTGCTATCGTTTACGTAACGATAACTTTTTCGCAAGTGCTCGTACTTATGCCACGGTTTGTGCCGGAAGCTGGTAAACCTGGGTATCACTGATAATGCAATTTAAACCAACCGGCTGCGCCCCGCGCCCCTGTAAAGTAAAACATCGTGAAAAAACTGATATGTCTAAGAACCTTAAAAGTTCAAAGACATACCTAATTATGACATTCACCAACATACACTGGACCAGCATGGTGGATTAGGGCCCAGCTTCTCTCTTCCATAGAAGGCCTGTGTAGCAGCTAGATTCCATAAAGGGTATAGAGGACCGCTACGAAATAATGTTGGAAAAAGACCTAATTAAGGGGGGCAAAAAGGGGATTACATTTTATATGAAAGTTTACGTTCGAATCAGCTCATGTTGTATATTAGGTCGTTGATTGCTTTCTAGCTCATGAAAAAGGCCGTAGCCGGGGAGGGGGGAGGTGTTGAACTCCCAAAACCCTCCCCCTGCCCATGAACAGAAGTAGTATATCTTCCACAACTAAAGATATATTTTTTTTACAGGCGAACAAAATTCCCTGGCTCCTGTAATAAAACATTCATTCACAAGAAGAGCAGACAGCTTAACTTACGGCCCTTTTGGGAGCATAAAAACCAGAGATTTCATTTGCATACAAGGCCTCGATGGTAGCCTAAGCTTCTTTGACCAGGATACGTTTATATTTATGTGTATTTTCAACGATGTTATTGTACCGGCGCCGGTTTGCTACATCGCTAACTGCGATTCTTTTGTCATTTGCAAGTCAACTTGGGTACTGGAAGTCTACAGGTTAGGATAAAACTCATAATTTAACGACTCTGGAGATAGGTCATGATGATGATTATACGTTTTTTCATAAGTATAGAAAGAAATATGTTATTCTACAACTACTATAATATATCCTTTATTTTTTTACCCAGCATTTCTAACACAAAGTTTCTACCATCTGACCAAGGTTCATGATTAGAAGGATTTTTTATAAAAGTTATATTTAATTACTTACTTAAAAAAAAAAAAAAAATTACGACCACAAGTATATTTCATTGAATCTTTCTACAATAAAATTGACATTGCTTAAGGTATTTATTATACTTAAGTTATTATCATTGTTTTGTCATACATTAGGAGTAGGTACCTAGTGTACCTACCCCTAGCGCCAACTGGCGGAGAAAATTATCGAGTTTATTACTTACCCAACTACAATGTAAGGTGTAAATTGCATTTAAAATTATACTTAATATTTTGATAACTATTTCTCTAGTTACCAGCAGCTTAGAGAATTCAGCGAATTAACAGTACGTCAGCATAAAAAGAATATTCCGCAATGGATTTACAATGCTGGAGAAGAAATAACACAAATACAAGTTATACAAGTAAGTAGGTACCAACAGTCTCATTTCCTATAGTTGGTCAAAGTTGGTTTACCACAGAACAAAGACAAACGCGTGTCAGCAGCAGCACTGCTTGAACGTGAGCCCGCACTTTGTAGTACCAACAAGGAGCCGAATAAAACAAAATATGCAGCACGTGAGCCACAGCTGTGTGTGGTGGATCGCAGAGGTCAATGCTTAGAAAACACATCAGTCATAGGACTGCACGTCAGAAGTAAAAACTTAAGTAGTAATTTACCTATTTTATAAGAGATGGCGCTGTTTTAAAATACACGGTACAGCGTAACGATGACGAGATCCATGATTTTTGTTCACTCAAAAAAAGCTCAACGCGCCTAAAGAAGTTTTCACTTCAAAAATCGTGGCAAGTTTAAGCTGTGCTACTACTGACACGCTTTTAGTGCTTCCGTCGACTTGGCTCCCCTAACAAGGATCCCCTGGAGGGTTAATTTTGATTTTTTGTCCACACGGATCCCATAAGAAGAATCACTGTAGGATACCCTGGGGGATTTATTTACTAAGGCATAATTGACATTTCTTTCACTTCTATCTCTTTTCAAGTTGTGCCCCTTGGTTTTCTAGTTTTACCGCATTTTCGATCCAAAATGTATTCTAAGTTACTAAGTACTTTGTTCTTAAAATTTCACTATGATTTGCTCAGCTATCATGAAAAGGTAACAAACAGACATATTAGTTAGGCATTCGCATATACCTAAATATGTATTTTTATTTTCAGACCAGTAGCAATTTTTCAAGCATTCTAGCTCTTGGCGAAAGGCATCTTTATTCTTTTCAAGACAATGGTCTCTTGAAGTCCACTACCAAGTTCGAGTTCATGCCAATTTGTTTCTTCGCGTATCTTATAGGCTGGTTTTATGGTAAGAAAAAATTATGAATTTACCCATACTGAGGCGGTAGCTAAAGTTAAAATGCTCTTCGGGCGCGCGGGGATGCTATAATATAAATCTTATATTATAGCGCTGCCGGGTGCTACCAACACGGTGTGAAGTAAGCATAACATTATCACTGATATGACCACAGACCTAAAAATGTTTTGCTACGGATTTTTGTTATACGTTACATCCTAAATCTATAGATAGATATGAAATCTATAGTGTATGCTTATTCTAAAATGGGAATCGAATTTTTACCCGACTGCCCAAGAAGGAGGGTAATGTTGTAATTTTGTATGTACGTTATATTGTATTTTTACTAACCGCCGACGCAAACATAGGGGGAATTATAATTTTTACGTGTGTATCATGTTTATGTATGTTGTGACATCGTAGCTTCAATGTATAAATACATATGTAAAAAATTCAATGTATTATACTTGTTTCTATATTACCTTCTATAGCTTAAACAGCTTGACCACAGAAAAAAAACTGTGGGCTTGGCAGATATTTTTATTATCTACTTGTTCATGATTGTGTTCTCAGAACCAGCAGCCAGAGTTCTCGTAATGGTAGCATCAGACGAGTCCAAACTCTTCATCTACGAGGGCACCACTATGCTATGGTCTTGCGCCTTGCTCGCCCCGGCTATATCTATCTCACGATGTTTCCTCAAGGACCTACCAGGGGGCATAGTGACACTATCAGCGGGGGGCATAGTCAATGTGGGGTACCTTGGAACTGAACCGGATTTGAATGGTAACGTGACGCCGATGGTGAACGAGGCTGACGACCCGGAACAAGTGCAGGCTGAATTGGAAGAAGTTGAAGAGTCGTTGCAGAAGATTTTGGAAAATAAAGAAGGTAATTTTACAGATACCGACACATTTATACAATGGACATAAATTATACAAGAGGATCACATCAAAAACCGACTTCAAAAATATATAAAAAACTATACGTGCCTATTAAATTTGAGGGTTGCTCTCATCGAGACACAATACCTATAGAGTCACAATATCTTAGTGAAAACAGTCAAAAAACGTCCGAACGTCGTTGTACTTACCTAGACATCAATTATATAGTTCACAATTCCACATTTACTTCAATTAAGACGTTACGTCACTTGCATAGTGTTCAACGTCGCGTCGCTTAACCGCTAGGGCATCGTAGCACTGCATCGCATGGCGTTGCAGTCGGATCGCGGTTGCCTTACAACTAACCAAAAAGTCAGCGCAATGCGTAGGGATTTGGTTCGGACATTTTTTGGCACGAATGTGACTCTATACTTATTGTATCTCGATGGTTGCCCTCGATTTTCCTGGGATCCCATCATAAGATCCTGATTTGGTGGCAATGGGACCAAATTGGAAGTATACCTTATCGATTATTTTTTTAATTGGGCAACAGTTGGCGGACAACTCAGTAAACATACATTTAAAAAAATGTTAGTAAACCCCTCGAGTTTGGACTCATTTGGTTTGTTTTAACGACCCCCATACATTACACTTGGTGACAAGGGTTTGATTGAGCCAAGAGGTGGATAGTAGAACTCTTCAATAGCTACCAGTAAAGCTTTCGGCTTCTGGGTCCTTTGGTTTGTTTTACAAAGTCACATTGGTGTGCTATTTAGTTTTTAACACTATTATAAGTTAATTAATTTAAGCTGCTAAGCAATTATATGACCTTTAGATACAGGAAGTTACTCATCAATAGACCAGATACTCAAAATAAAGGCAGACGTCGGCAAGCCCATTCAAAACTTATTTCAAGAAGGAGGATACAACAACGATATTTCCTTACATCTGCTGATGTGTCCAGTCATCGTCATCCTAACTTGCGATGATCCAAAGCAATTACAGAGCGTCCAAATAACATACGTTTGCTGTCCACCTTTCCAATGCTCGGAACCCACAATCTGTTTGGACAGCGTAAACGGCACAGAAATCATCGAAACGCAGGTGTTCTTGTCAAGCGAATATGATATCTCAGAGACGCGCGTCAAGATTCTATTCACGGTAACAGATTCTACAGGGAAGATAGTAATACTTTCAAGGAAAGTTCTTTTGCCGTTTAGTCTCTATTGTTCGCCAGTGGATTCTGTAACGGATAACAAACTGAAGCTATGCGTTGAAGGGAATCATTCATGTATAGAATTCAGCAAGATTTTTACAGGTAGAGAAATTGCACATACTCCTTAATATAACTATTATATCAACTTGTTTCTTCACGTTAAACTTGTGAATATATTTTTCTAGATTTCACTGAAGACGATTTATCAAAACATGGCGGAACTGGCGACTCCATAACATTCGCTTACAGATCTTCAAGGAAGGCTGTTACTGTGATGTCAGCATCCTCACAATATTTTCTAGAAGCCAATGATATATCGGATATGACTGCTACATTAGATCATTTTATAATACGCTTGATAGATCATTACAAAAGGATGGGGATCAAAGATTTTAGTTTTAAACTGAAATACGATAAAGAATTTGTAAAGCTGGTCATTGTCAAATTCTTGAAGAGTATTGAGACTCATGCTAAGGAGCGTATAAAGTTAAAAACTTACGAGGTAAGGGAAGTAAAAGGATATTTAATTTTGTAGCAGCACTATTACATTTAGAAGTGTGCAGGTGAGTATAGGCCAAACTTCGCAAAAAGTTTCCCAATGATGCGTTTTAGGCACTGCGATAGGTCTTGATCAGTCAAAGTCATTCAAGAGCGTCGCCAGCCCATGGCCGGGGGGGGGGGCAAGTTAATATTATGGATAAAATATGAATTGTAGGTACAATCTGTATTGTACTATACCTACTTATACCTAGTGATAGTGAATTTATTCGAGTTTTGACTTGTGGGATTTATTGGCAAAGCAAGAGAATTGCACGGCCTTAGGACTGTGGTTTCTGTGCAGTTGGCTACCTTTTTTAAATCTTTAATCTCTATCGTGACGCCCTTGAAGCCATTTACGACTCGGACGTGCCAGGTTTCTCTTTCTCGGAATGAAATCATGAATGGAGTTCATGAATTCATAGAAGCATTCTCTCTACATGTTTGAAGAAAGTGACATGCGTTTCATGACCGCGGGCATCAGCTCTCTTTCGCATTTAGCTTTTTCTAGCAGGTAGCTTGGAATGGGAAATTTCTACGAAAAGCTATTAAAAAAAAACTGTTCATTAAAATGCGATAGGTGGCGTTGACGAGACATGAATCTGAAGACCACAGACGAAATAAGGTCAATAAAAATTATCTGTTTGTCTGACATTGTTTGTGTTTTTCATAGTACTGAATGAAGAGTGAATAGGTATCTTCTAAGTCTGCGTGCTTCATCTTCGACCACATCGTCGCTTACCAACAGGCGATTTGGTGGTAAACGGGAACTTATTCGCGATAAAAAAAAAAACTTATAGTATTTTGTGGGTATTGTTTGCTAACAAAGTATTTGTTTCCACAACACAAATTAGTAGCAACCTACATAATTATGTGTGCCATGCCTAGTTGTGTTATAAAATTTCTCCTCTTCCTTGTATTATAGGTTTCATTGGACTAATGCGAAAAAATGAGTCATTTCTCGTCAGCGCCGTCTATCATTAGTTACAGAACTATGTTTTTCCAGCTGTTAGAAAACATCCAATTTGATAGAAACTAGCCTAAAGAATCTTGAACATCTTGCGTAGAATCCACATCTCGAAACGAAAACGATTAAAAAAAAAACGATTTTAATAGCAAAGAATTTCTCGTATGATATTACTCAATTTTGTTTTCATTCTAGGATGAGTTGAATGTTCTCCAAAAACAGTTTATAGTGGTACAGAAGAGGCTATTGGTTCAATACGGTTCTCTGCCGCCAGGAGACTGCGACCCGTTAGAATACCTCATGAAAGATACGCACAGGCGCGTGATTTTGTGCGCGCAAGATATAATTACCGGACGAGAAAATGTTTGCAGGTACATTATTATTGACAGTAAATTTATCTAATCTTAATTTTATAGACAAACGTGTCTATAAAGTTTTAATTTACGAGAAAAACAAAACATTTTGTGCTGAATGCACAAATTATCAATTCTATTTTAGAAATCAATATTTGTTTTGTATATTTTTTGGCTTTAAAAATCTATTCTTTGTTATTTTATGTTTTTTTTTGACATTGGCGTCATTTCTTTTGTTCCATTCTGTAAACTAAACTGATTTGGCAGAGCTAAAATTATTATGTGTTTATTTCATTTCAGTATGTCAGAAAAGGAGGCAACAATTTTAGAGTTTTGAAATTTTGTTTAGTTTAGAGAATGGTACATCAACATCAACAGTTATATGATTATTTACGGGATATTTACCGTGGTAAGATTGTGGAAATATCCCGTAAATAATATAACTGTATTAAACAACCGTGATAGTTCAAAACAGTGTTTTATCAGATTCAACGTCACTATATTTCTAAGCACCGAATTTAAATAGTTACGTTTCCACGAGAGGAGAGCTGTGCCCAAATCGACCAATCACATTGTTTGAAATCTACATCTCGTCTGCTTCGTCCGCTATAGAAAACATAGAAGAGAAAATATGAAATTGTATGGCAAGCAGAGAAGAGTGGAGTATAGCGATGCGAGCGGAGCGGGATTAGCCACCGCACTCGCATGTTACCGGAGCGCGCGTTGCACCTTTGCGTTCAAATGTATCGGGTCATACTCCGGTACAAAAGTTCGCTTGTCTTCGCTACACAACTCCGCGTCACACCGCACAGCTCCGCTCGTCTTTTTTTATAATGATACTGGGTGACGAGACGAGCGAAGTCGCTCGCCTGATGGCTTTTCACGCTTGCCCATAACAGCACAAAGCCACTCAGAATTTTGAACTTCAAAAGTTCAAAACCCTGGATGGCAATGCACTGCGCTCGTCACCCCGAGATATAAGATGTCAAATCTCTGTGTGCACTGTAATTTCACTGGAAACATTGCCCTTCAATCCGGAACACAGTAGTGTTTGCACACTACTGCTTGGCGGTTGAATAACTGGCAAAGGTGTGGTACTTCCCCAGGCGGACCCCTGCAAAAGAGTCCTACCACTACAAAAACTTACTACTCGTCTCAACTTTAATGGAAACACCGACCTCTTTTCATAGCTCCGCTCCGCTTCTGGCAGTTTTCGCACTGAGTTTTTCATTTGGTCCTTCGAGTCGGATTTGATCTAGCATCTCACAGAATTTGATTTAAAAAATAAATACAAAGATGCCACAATGTCGCGCTAATCGCGGCAATACTCAATCTGGCTGGACTCAATACGCAGCCAGAATGGATCCAGTCACGCGATAGTTGCATAAGCCGTAACAAACCGTAAGAGCCGTAACAGACACGTCAACTTCTGACCAACGGGAGAGAAAGAGAAAATTGTCTTACTCTCGGGAGAGAAGTTCCCACTTGCGATTCATCCATAATCGCCGTCTTGCTTGCACTACCACGGTTCAAGAGTTTTGACGATGTTGTTCAAATCGAACAGGCATTAGAGAACTGAGCTGTAAATGTATAAATATACGGTTGATTTTGGTAAAATAGTTTTGTTTCGATATAAATTGTATACAGCTATGAAAGTGAAACAGACAGACAGTGTACAGATGTGAAAGTGCAGACGTTTATTGACTATAATTTTCTACGCGTTGTGACTTCTATGTATAATTTTTCGAAGCCTACATATATTAACGTAACAAATATAAGTTAACACAGAGTTGTTTCAGAGCCAGCAGCACATTGGTAGCAATAGGCTACTTCGTAATGTACTTACTCAAGCAAGTCACTAAAGACGAATTCAAACTGAAACTAATTGAAGAAATGATGACACTGACTTCGCTATACGAACATTATCAGGTGAAATAATGGAACATCATAGAAATATTAAAAGCTTCCTAGTTTTAAAGTATTGAGTGCCTAGGTCTTAATAGCAAATTTTATATGTAAACTGCATAGCTACCTAATAAAAAAACTATATTTATAATTGTAAGTAAAATTGCATTTAAATTCACTAAAAAATCCATTTATTCACTAGGAATGGGAAGAAGCCGTTGCGCAGGCTTTGACATACATTTTGAACAGCGTGTTTAAAAACTCAGAAAAAGACAAGGAAAAGTTAGCTACAGTGAGCGAGCAAGCAATATTATCACAAATCAACCTCAAGAGGTTTATGAAGCAACTTCGCATTGTTATAGACAACATGTTCACTGAGGCGAGCAACTACGAACAAAATGATACAAAAAGTGTAACACGCATTGAAGAGTTAGTCCAAGTATTATAATAGGCATGATGACACTAATACAAATCACTGATACTATGAATAAAATAATAAAATAGTTTCAAAAGGTTCTATGAAATATGTGTTTTTATTTTCAACGCAAAATCAATATTTATAAAAAAAAAAAAAAAAAAAAACAGCAATTCGACATGATAAATGAAACGCCAATCATAGCGAATGACGTCACAATTATGGAAACAAAAACCACTTTGTTTAAAAGTCCACAGAAAGTTTATTACTCGCCAGCATCGCCTGCCAGTGTTCTGTCGCGATTTTATTTCTTTTAATTAACATTTATTTTCGACAGAAATATGTTACGTTTTTGAAATAATAGATGGATCAGTTTTTGAAAATCAGTCATCATGTCTATTCTAGATGTAAGTACGAGGTACCCCCCATAGTGTGCCGCGTTTGGAACTGACTTTAGACTTGATAGCACAATGAAAGAAGACTTCTAGATAATTTAGTGCCATTTTCGACATAATAAACGAATAGGCGAAAATTACATTTTTTTCATATTTCCATTGGGCCACTTCTTTGCCACCGGACTTATACTTAAAGGCTTTCAATATCTTGCAAGATAACTTTTGTTTTATAACAAATACCTCAAATCCAACATTTCCGTCTACAAGTTTTAATGAACATCCATGCGTCTATGCGTCCACGCGTGTTACATAGTGGCAATCGATATTGATGCGGTGTATAAACGAGGTCGATTTATTCCCACCTGACCTGTATGCGCAGATAGGATGAGATTCCTTTATAGTTCGTTCTGACAAAAACATGCACCATTTTGTGCACGAAATTACATCCTCTTGCTAGTACATAATTCTTTCTGCTTAAAATCATTTCACATAAGTCCTGTAAAACATTAAGAGCCATTAGATAGTTATGTGATGTCGGGTGTAAAAAGTCAAAAGACGAGTCAGGCATACTCGTCTTTTGCCGAGATACGATTTGCGGTCGCGCAAGTTTTCATTTCAACTCATCACCTAAACAGAATCGCTTAAGACAGGTAGCCGTGACCGAAAGTACAATACATTAAAATTGCCTTGAGAATGATCTTGAGACTAACCTGTCTTCTTTGTAGCTTTTGTGTAACTCTATCTACTGTGTTGGTTAGCAGCTGTTTTTTTTCCATGTAAAATAAAAATGTGTGAAATATTACACATCATTGGCCTTACTTAAAAACGTTACTCAAGTTGATCTGCGTTTTAAAATGCTCTCTCAACTTCTCGCTCGGCAATCGTCACACGCGAAAACAAGACGGAGCATATTTAAGCGTATATCAACTTGAGTAACGTTTTTAAGTAAGGCCCTTTGTAACAGATATAAATATCCTCCTCTAAGATACCATTGAGTCACATGGACCCGTAATGATGGATAAAAAAAGGACAACTAAAATCCATAAAACCATTTCCAAACGCGCCACACCGTTTGACATAGCCATACAAAGATAATATAACCACTTAGTGACGTAAGTCAAATCGGTCGCTTATCGATGCTTATGATTGGAGAACACAAAAAGTCATTCATTCAATACGCGCCTAGGATTGGCCCGCTCGAAAAAGGTCATGCTGAAAATTTAGCACCTGTTCATCACGGCGGGGTAAAGGATGAGCTGTCAAGTGGTTATATCGTCATAGTAGCCATACCATCTTATATTTAAATAAACTAAATTTTACAAACATCAACAGTTTTATTCCTTTATTTAAGAGACACTTGAATTATAAATAATTATGTATTAAAAGTCCTTAACGTTTAAGCCATGTGGAGTAGAGAATACAGAGTGAGGTTGAGGTACAGCATATGTACCAGAAGTAGAAGTACCTTGTCACGTCATTTCTTCTTGGCATCCTTTAGACCTGCGCCCGCGTTGAACTTGAAGAAAATTATGTCACCATCCTCCACCACGTAGTTTCGGCCTGGAACACAGAAACAATACCATCATACAGTGGCCTTAGTACAAGCACTTGCGAAAAAGTTATATACGTAAACGATAGCAAAAAGTATGAAAAATTTAACAGCGCCTCTATCGGACGTGAAAGGAAACTGACATTTTCATACATTTTGCTATCGTTTATGTAACGATATATTTTTCGCAAGTGCTCGTACTAAGGCCACTGATGATAGAGCAATGTTAGCGTGTGCGCTTTGCAATCTGACGATACCCGATCCTGCACCAATGAATTATCCAGTACTCAAATTATGTGCAGTTTTGATGCCAGCTTTCAAAAACGGTGAAGGATAACATCGTAAGGAAACCGGTACGTCCAAGAACCTTAAAATTTCAAAGACATGTGATGTTTATCAACATGCAGCAGGCCAGCATGGTGGATTAGGGCCCATCCTCTCTCTCTGGGAAAAGGCCTATGTCCCAGCAGTGGGAACATGATAGGCTGATAATGATGATGTTATGTTATTTATTTAATGAACACCAACACGATGTACGTCATTACATTACATAGGAGAGACATGGCACAAGAATTAGACTAAACGTCATCACAATTATAGGTGTAGACTATGCTTTTAGAAAACAAGTGTTACAAGTTTTGTTATGAATAAGTTAGTCTTTGTACGTACATTAAACATTTAAAAACTTTGTTTTACTAAACACATGAAATCAGATTAAAAACACATTACTTATTAGGTACAAGAGTTTGATAGTTTGCAAGGAATAGATAATTTGAACCTACCCACGCCACCAGCGAATAAGTCTACTGCATCATCTCGGGAGAAAACATTGAGCTCCCTGACTAGTCTGTTAACTACAGGGGCATTTTTGCCCAGATTCGTTTTCCAGTTGGAGCAACTCAGGAGCTTGTCAGTTATAAATGCGTAAATGTTATTACTGTGATACTAGTTAACTAAGTGATCAGAGTTGGAGGTTTCACTCAGCTTTTTACAATTTACTGCAGGTGTCAGATCCCACAGCTTGGTTTGCTATTGATAAGTATACGTTACCTTGTTGCCTATATTTCCCGGCGGACTTGCAAGCAGCCTCCGTCCCTTCTTCCTTGAAGTCCTTGTAATGCATCACCTCGGCCATGATGAAGCCTTTCTCGAAGTCAGTGTGGATGCGACCCGCGGCTTGCGGCGCTTTCGTGCCTTTCTGTATGTACGGAGAAATAGGAAACATTTTATTTAGAACATTCTACCAAGTAGTGAGAGGGTAGGAGGGTAGTGAGATATTTATTTATACATGTGTCTATGGGCAAGTGTGGCGCTTTCATCAGGTCTCACCTGATCAATGATCCATGATAGAACCACTTGACAGCTCAGCTTACCCCCGCCGTGATATAAATGTACTGAATTTTCAGCAGGATAGTAGTAATAATTTTCAGCACGATAGTTGCAATCTGGGTGTCTTCAAATCTCGAGTGAATCGGTTTCTTCTGGGCAAGCGTGCACCATCGTAGACCGCATCATCGCTTAACATCGCTCAAACGCAATCCTATTACAGGATAAATAAAAAAAGGATCTTTCTCAACCGGGCCAATCGTAGGCGCGAATTGAATGACTGACTTCTGTTTTCTCCAATCACAAGCGCCATACGATACCCCCTTCCCCCCAACCGATGTGGCTTACAAAAACCACACAAGCCAATTATGACTCATGCGCGATCCAGTCGTTATATTGGCATCAGATCGGAGCCCCACACTTGCCATAATAGTTGCAGAATTTTAATCTTCTGTTTAAAAAACTGTGCATGTGCAGTCATACAGTACCATAGCTTGAAGATAAATAACGATTAACACTCTTAGCTCCCCACTGGGATTCCCTGTGTCGAGGAAACAATACCAACAACTAAAGCCAGGTTTAATCCAAACCAAAATCTAACAAAACATGTTTAGGTAACATCGGGTCATTATGGAGTTTGTCCGTGATTCGGATTGTGATGAGGCAAAAAGATGTGCATCCACATTCATAATTAGAAATTACTAGCGATCCGTATCGGCTTCGCACGGGGATTTATTATATACTAGCTTTTTTGCCCGCGACTTCGTACGCGTAGATTTTCATATAAACCTTCAATCCTTTTTTCTTCCCTTAATCTGGCCTTGCGCAAAATAACATATATACACCTATAAGTACTTCAATCTGGTCATAGCTTAGCATATTCGTGAAAACCGCATTTAAATCCGTCCGCATTTTCTTCCAGGGGTGTAGGAGATGTGCGTGAACAAACAAACAAAAATTCTAAAAACTGCCTTAACATGTTCAGCTGCTTATTTTAAGTCGCCCTGTGTAAAGTATTGATAGAAGCATAAAAGTAATAAATAACACCGTCAACAGTTTTCAAATCAAAAAGATAATGTGACTACAGTGCAGAGCATGTTTTGAAATTTTCTTTTTGTCTAAACCATTAAAAGTATATCATGTCATGTCGGTATGATATACATCTCTGAAATTTGGCTGTCCAGTTTCGCTGGCCACGGAACCCTGACATGATGCTTGTCTTAACACGCTCTTGGCTAGTTATTTCTTATTTCGCGTGCATTTGTATGTATACCTTGATTAAAAAGCCATGAAATGGAACTACTCTATTTATCTGTTAAAATATCACAGTAAAATAAAATAATTTCTATATTCTTATTCTTATTGCAAATATACACTGTATTCTTCTAAAAGCTAAGTTTATATACCCTGCAATATATTGGTGCAGCAATGACTTATGTAGTGGCTGTTCACAAAACCAGACCACAGACATAAACATATAAATTTAAGTATAGTTAAATCTATTACATAAATATTATATAAGGTCGGGGAAAAAGTTTCTTCGTATTTTATAAACAAATTCAAGACATATTTTTTTCAAGTTTAATTACATTTAATTATAATATATATGTACCATTTTGTTCGATAACTTGTTGCCATCTTTTAGGTAGTGACATGATCCCGTTGCTGTAGAAATTTTGGGAATTCTGATCAATAAAATGCAACAAGTAGTTTTGACAGTCCTCTCTTGATGTTAATCTAATACTACCCAAAGAATTCTGAAGAGATCGAAACAGGTGGAAATCTGAGGGTGCAAGGTCAGGGCTATGTGGTGGATGCATTAACACTTCCTAACCAAGCTCTCTAAATTTTTGCTGAGTGGCCAAAGATGTGTGCGGTCTGGCGTTATCATGATGAAAGACCACACTCTTTATGTTGATCAATTCCGGCCGTTTTTTCTCAATTTCTTGTTTGAGTCTCATCTGCTGTTGGCAGTAGAGATCCGAATCGATGGTTTTGCCCGACGGTAAATGCTCATAATGAACGATGCCCTTCCAATCCCATCATACACACAGCATCACCTTATTACGTGTTAATCTGGGTTTCGCTACAGTCTGTGGTGCTTCACTGCCCTTTGACCATGATCGTTTGCGCACATTCTTGTCGTAGGTGATCCATTTTGCATCACCAGTGATCAATCTTTTCAAAAACGGTTCGGTTTCTTTACGTTTCAATAGAGAATCGCAAATGAGTACACGATTCATTTGGTTTCTTTCAGTGAGCTGGTGTGGCACCCAAATATCGAGTTTTTTTGTATACCCAGTTATTTTCAAATGGGTCAAAACTGTTTTGTGGTCAATCCCCAGGTCTTCAGCTACGTCGTAACTACTAATATGCCGATCTTGGTCCACTTTTTCAGAAATGGCATCGACTTTATCCGTAACAGGGCGACCAGAGCGAGCTGCATCTTTGACATCAAAATTCCTGGACTGAAAATGCTTGAACCAACATTGTGCTACTCTTGATGACACTGCATTAGGTCCATAAATGTCACAAATTTTATTCGCGGCTTGTGTCGCATTTTTCAGTTTTTTGTAATAAAATTTCACAATATATCGAATTTCTTCGTTAGATTCACTCATTTTATCGAACAAAAAAACAATTGAAAAATGGCGGGAAATTGCTTTTTACTTTTTGTATTCCTTTTTTAAAATGTCATATTTTTAATGGTATCAAAACCAGCCAGATACAAACAGTACAACCGATGAGATTTTTACTACAACTTTATACATACAAAATACGAAAAGACTTTTTCCCCGACCTATTATATACTATTCAAACTTAACCTAGGGTGAAGTAATTTTACAAAACAAAAAATAACATATTTAGTGTGATAGGTTACTTAATTATATATGAGATGATACAAAACTTATGACGCTACTTTCTTAACTATTTATATATCGATATTTATTTTCTAATTATAATTTTCTAAAATTTATCGTCGAATAAATCTTTTATCTCGTAATAACATTTTTGGGTTAGAAACTTACGAAGTTGGTTCTGGAAAAATGTTATTATTTCTTTCTTTCTTTATTGCGTCCGGAATTTTGTTTTATAGGTTTATTTTCATGTACAAAGGGCCTTTTTTGAATATTTCTATTCGCGGGACTGAATTAAAATAGGATGCGGTATATTTTGTGTTTTAAATGCTAACATAGAATAAAACCAAGAGAATGTAATACTTGGTAATACTACTACTCCATGCACTGGAATGAATCACCAAAGAGGTTGTAAGGCCTATAACATGCTTGATCTACACGTTCATTCATCTAAGAAGGTTAAGGAACCTTCTTTAAATTTAAACTGACTAACCGAACACAGTGACAGTTGACAGTTTCAAAATTTTAATGGCTATGTCAATAACATTCTCTTTACTTTGGATCTCCTTGCTTGAGGCTATGTGACGATCCTCATATTACGTTTCGGGTAACGAAGAAATAAATAATTGATTTTTATTTTCGTTTATGGAAAAATAAAGAATTAAAATAAATGATATAAGATAGCCTATGTTTTAATCTGGTAATTTCTAAGCATATTCGTGAAAACTGCATTTAAATCCGTCCAGTGGTTTAGGAGATGTGCGCGGACAAACAAACAAACAAACAGACAAAAATTCTAAAAACTGTCCTATCGTGTTCAGCTGCTTATTTTAAGACGACCTGTGTGTTTTTTTTTTGTTATCTCGCAATTACAGATTTTTTTATCCCTACGTTTTTATTATATGTATAGATAAAAACCTTCCGTGAAATATCTAACTGCTGGTGAAAACTGCATCAAAATCAGTCGCGTGTTTTCGGAGTTAGCGGATATACAAACAGACTGACGCGGAAAGGGACTTATTTTGTACTATGTAGAAATGAAACAGCAAAGAAAATTATTTTTTCATAGCTGGTTATGAATTTATAGTTATGAATGTGGACGAAGCGATATGTAGAGTTGAAAAGTTGATAAATACCTGTATAGTCCAAGCTTTGACTTCGTCCGCTCCAGCGGTGAAGAAGTATTCCAAATTAAGTGCCTTGTAACCTTGCACAATGATCTTCTCTAGCGCACTGAAAATAAAATCAGATAATTTACATAGTTGCATTACTCGTTGGATTCAAAACGTTCACTTCAGAATCTTTATTTCAATTAGGTACAAATACAAGTATACTTTTGAAGGGTCAAAATTAAACATAAAGGACCAAGTCAAAGCGAAAAAAATAATACTACATAATATTTTTATTATCTAGAATCGAATACCAGACCTTCGTGTTGTCAAGATCCCGTGTTAGAAAGCTACCAGACTTCAGTTTGGTAGAATTCCAGCACTAAAATTTTATAGAATAAAATAAAATTTTCCCACTTAAAAAGAAGTATAAAATAAAATGTCAGATTTGTATACTTAATAAAATTTATGTAAAATACCGAAACAAAAGATAGCACAAACTAGCGGAAAAGACGTCAAACATACCCGGCGCCGCACAAAATGTTTGGAGTCTTTCCCGCTAGAAGGCTCTGTCAGTATTACAACTTGCACTTCCTGATCCTCATCAGATCAGTTTAATAATGCCAAAATATTGTAAGATATACTGTAATGATATATTTCTTTATCTAATGTCACGCATAACTCACCTTGTAATATTATGTTCCTTTAAATAGGCTTTGCGTTCTTCAGAGTCCATCTCCATTAGCTTGGCTTCTAAAACCCCAGAGAATGGGATCAGAGCTGCTCCGGGGTCGTTCTTGTCAATCCATTCCTTCAGTTTTGGTAACCTACAACAGTCAAAGTTTAGAGTGTATTTTGTTAAGCTGATCTATTTTAAATCAGGAGCGATGCATTTGCAACTGGATTTCGAATAATCTTAAAGTAGAAATCCGCAAGCAAGAATTCCGACAGACGGCGACGGGAAGTGCCGCGGCGGCAGACGGCACTACTGGATTAATTTGTATGAGACCGGTTCCAGCATACAAGTGCAACTGCCGCGCGGCAGTAATGCCAATGACGATCAGTAACGTTTTTAGTTGAGAATGCAGATTTATATAGCTAAGAAATCCTTAACATACAGTGTAAAAAATATTGTTCTACGACAAAAAACAACGAAGTTATGACCAAATTACTAGCGAAGTTCACTGGCTGGCCGGCACGATAGCTTGTGACGTCACAGTGTCGATCGTCGCCAGTTACCCATAGGCTTGACTTTCTATACAAATGAAGTGCCCGATTTGTGTCTAATTGATCTTTTAACTATGTACAAATATTGTATAGTGCCGAAATGTACAAACACTTCTTTTAAAGCGCCAGAAAAACTATTTTTTTACGTGCCGAAAGTCCCAAAACTTCGTAAAAAATGGTCGTCCGTTGTAAAAAGAGATGATAAAACTCCACCCTCTACCTAGGTTACTAGCCATTGCTGTGAAGATCATTTCGATGTAAGTAGGTACCTACTACCATAACTATACCTACCCATTATTTAGTTGATATGGAAATAAGTTGGTACCTATTATTACGTGTAGTGTATTTATGTATTCTCTTATTTTAAGCCTGCTGTCGTAATAAAAACATACCTACTTACTTTTTCTGAGTTTTGTGGATAAACCTACGTACCTACCAATTCGCCCGTTTCTAATAATTCTATTGAATTTGCAATTACTTTACTGATCCTCTTTGTTTCCGCGGCACATGCCATCGCCATCTGTCGCTGCCATCGCCTGCGGAATTCCACCTTTCGGCTGCGTTTCCAAGGAGACGAGACAAGCAAAGCGGAGAGGAATGCAGGAATCGATCAATCATGTCGGTCGATATCCACATTTCGTCTCCACTCCCTTTCAATGGAAATAACCTTAGCAGAGATCAGGTTATCGGACAAATTCTTATCTCTTATATAATCTGTGGCCGTATTCTAGTAGGTACCTTGCATTGGCCTGAGATTACCGCATGAAAATATTTTATGCCTTCTTTAGAGTTCCGAGTAACAACGCCACGCGATGCCAGTGCTACGATGCCCCAGCGGACAAGCGACGTTGAACACTATGCAAGCCACATAACGTCTAAATTGACGTAAATAATTGATGTCTAAGTATTTACAACGACGCTCGGACATTTTTTGACTCTATAGGTATTGGTAGCTCAATGAGTTATACCACGAAATTAAGATAAACAATTAACAAACCATTTATTCTTTTTCCTAGTGTAGTCCTTTTCCGATAAATTGACGAGGTAGAGGGCTGGCTTTGACGTAAGAAACAGGTACTTGTTCAGAACTTCTATCTGAAAATATTAACAATCAATATTGATGAAAAATATCCACGATATAATTACCACATCACACTATTATAAATGTGAAAGATTTGCAGGTGGGTGTGTAAGTATGTTTGTTCTCACTAAACTTCATAATGGCTGAACGGATTTGGATGTTTGGTAGGTAGCTAATGCCCTGGATTAACTTAGGTTATTTTTTATTCCAGGAAAGTGTAATTGCTGGGTGAAACCGCTAACCGCTTCTAGTTGTAAATAACACTTTACACTAATAGTTTCCTTAGGATTCCCTGCGTCGAGGTTGCTTCGAGCCGCAAAAATGGCTGGCGTGCCGCAAAGAGAAAATGTTACTTTGTGTCGCTATGATTTTTTATTGTTTATAATTTTATAATGTCATCATGTAATCATTATTATGAATAAAGTTATCATTATAGTGCGGTTCACCATAGAGTTCGCTCGCCGTAATGTTGGCTCCCCTGCACTTCCCAGTGAGGAAGCAGGGAAGTGCAGGGGAGCCAACATTAGGCGAGGGACCTCTTTGGTGAAACCACAGAAAAGTAAATAGAACGGAAATGAGAAGGAAAATCTCTCGCTAGGCATTATGACAGAACCTTGATTGAACATTCTTATTTAGATCAACGCGTCGAACTCCGCGTCACAGTTGCTAACTGATTTCGAATGACTGACGTTTCGTTTATATGGGTGCAACTAGCTACAACAAAAATTATGTGGGTGAAACACACTATACCAGTGCTCATATTCACAAATTTTGACTTGACGGTTTATGACAGCTTTAACGTACAAAATCTGTCAAAATTTATAATTTATCAAAACATAAACCGTTGTTACGAAAAATGTGAATATGGAAGTAGTAAAATTAAATATGTGCATTTTTAAAACACTTACATCAGCAGCACTCCAGTCGCCAAAACGAATGTGTTTCTTCTCGTCCACCAAAACAGCTTTGATTCTTGTGAGTGCGTCCTGCAAAGTGAATCATCATCAGCGTTTCATGTTGCCCCTGGTATCAATCATTATCAGCCATTTAAGTTCCTAATGCTGGCAGTGCAGTGCGGAAAATCACGCGAACATGAACCTTAACGCGCCGCGATACGATTTGCAGTCGCGAAATTTTTCGAAATCACCTAAACAGAATCGCTTACAAGTGGATCACATTAAAAACTGACATGAATTATCAGATCCTGAATTGGTGACAATGGATCCAAGTTGGAAGTATATCGCCATCCCTGATCTGTATATCTACGTACTTCGAATTTCACAGTTACTAGTTAGATAATAAGATTGCAGTTAGTTTTGCATAATGGGTCGCTTCTTTGCCTTGAAAAGGCAACTTCTTAAACTTTAGTTTTAATGTTCCCAACTCACATATTCCGGTTTAAGCTTCTTATCCCCGCCGCGACTGACGACTCGATCCAGTTTCTCAAAGTTGGCCATGAGCTGTTCCTCATCCTTCAGCCGCAACTCCTCGCCGATGGTCTCCAGGTCTCGGACCGGGTTCACGTCGCCGTCCACGTGAATAACATCCTCGTCGTCGAAAGCACCTGCAAAATATTTGTGTAAATATGTATGAAGCCAGCTTTGATTGCGAAGCTTCGGATGCGCCAATCAAGTAATCAAATGTAAGCACTCATTGCAATATAGGCGCTCGGTAAGCTATCGGTACCGCTTATACCGCGCGTGCCGATACCATTAATGCGCCGCCAAGTCAGTAAAGGTCTTAACACTTACGGCAAAGATTGAAAATCGCGTCGCAGGCCTTGATGTGAGACAGGAAGGCGTTGCCGAGGCCCTGGCCCTCCGCCGCGCCGCGCACGAGCCCCGCTATGTCGACCACGTTTAGAAACGCAGGTACTTTGCTGCAATGCACCATAAATCATGGTTTAGCGGAATATACGGGCTTTATTTTTTTATTTGATACTATTTAAATGTCCTCGGTTAATTCAATATATAATACATTTAATTTTTAATTACTTCGTGTTTTTTTTACCTTTCTTTGTGCTTTCCTACGTTATACAATGTGTAACAGAAGGGTGTAATAGTACTTAAAGTTGATCTACGTAACATAGTGAACAACTTGAAGATTTTGCTAAATTAAAAAAAAAAACTTCATACATATGGTCGTTCATGAGATCCATTTTGCATGGGTAACACAATAATTTTTTCTCTTGAACTTAAACTTGCGTTCTACAATTTGTTCACCACAGAAAAGAGAAGTAAATAGAACGGAATTGAGAAGGAAACTCTGTCGCCAAGTATTGTGACAGATACTTGATTGAACATTCTTATTTATGTCAACGCGTCACAGTTGCTATGGGTTTACATGGGTGCAAGGGGCTACAAAAAATATCTTACAAAAAAGCCTTGACAGCCATTCTAATTCAAACAAACAAAAAATTTTATTTTCTGTGTTGTTCACTTTGATGGGTAGATCTTACATCTTATGTTATTAAACCTTTCTGTTACACCACATTATAAGGAACATTTGTGCAAAATTTCACGCTGCTAGACCCAGCAGTTTTGTGCGTTGATCAATGTTACTGAATGTTCAGTTGATTTCGCAGGCTGGAAATCATCCAGCCATTTCATTTCTTGTGTTCTGATTGTAAACACATACACTTAAATAGTTTTCTAATCGGTTTCAACAAGCTGAATTATTAAACTATAATTTTTGGTGTGTAAATATATTTTGTTTTTAATTTAAACTATGATACGATTGGTTTTACCTTGCGGGCTTGTGGTACTCCACAAGATAGTCGTACCTCTCGTCTGGCACTGGTACCCTACTTGCTGAAACAATACAAACCACTGTTAGATTTCTACACAATTATTATGAGTAAGTACGACTTTTTATGTAATTATGGTAGAAATTACCTTCTCATTATGTATTGCTCAGTTATATGGCATGAATCTCTTGCTCAAATAAAACAAAACATTACTTAAAAAACATTCTAATGCATAGTAAAACCAATTAAAACAACAATCAACTCCACAATTTCAGGGTTTAAAGCTAGGTTTCAGTTGTGACGGTCTCAGAATGACTAGACTGTTTCGTCAGTGATTCTGATTCACTTTCCACATAACCACAACATTTGGGGTATGTCGCAAATGGATTATCCATCGATCGAAGAAACAAACCCACGTGAGATACAAGTTTACACCTAGCATCAAAAAAAATTGACGCTTTCTTGTACATTGCCAAGTTGTCCTTACTAATATTGGGATTATGCGTTTTCAGATACAAAGCGATGTGTAGCAACGCCGACAATTGGTAAGTGAGTCCCGGGTACTTTGGTCTATGCACAGTCACAGAAACGCAAGCATCCGTAATCAATATGCCCACGGTTTGCTCGAGATAACCGATATTAGGCAAGTCTTTCAGAGTCAGTGGTCTGGATACCGTTGCGTTCCTGAACACAGTGATGTCAAAATACAAGTGCGGTTTTGCCAGGAACTTGTCATGGCATGTTTTACTGCAAAACAAATACCTATTTCCCTTATAGCTCGCAGCGTATTTGATAGTTCCAACTACCAGCATTTGAGTAGGTAGGTGTTCAGCATATGTCACTATACAAATGCCCTTTTCGTAAACAAGCGCCATGTTTACAGTCTTTACGATGACTGGCAGTTCTGGAATTCCATGTACCTTTTGCGGCTTTAGGTATAAAGGATTCTTTAGCACCTTATCTATATGGTCTGGGCATATCCAGTAGAACTTGTTTCTGTATTGTACCACTCCTTTCTTGATGACTGGGTTCCCATTATGTTTAAGATTATGAGTAAGAAAACATAAAGGACACATATGTTTGTAGGAAGACATTCTCTTTTCGAATTCCTCGTTTGATATACACATAAAGTCGACAAGAACGACATCAGTTTTAACCTTGGTCAGATAATAGTGTACTTTTGCAATGAAACCATTGATAATGTTGACGGCTTGCTCTAGGCACATCCATTTCGATTTATTCCCATCGAGTTGATACAAATTCTGGAAATCGCTATTGATCCAATCTCTAATACTGTAGTTTTGTTCCCGCCATTTCGTTAACCTATTCTCGATAAACGGACGACAATATGGCGGCTTTCTTTTTAACAAGTCGTAATAAATTTCTTTTTGTGAGTTTTCTTTCACATATTCAATATCAGCCGAAATATCAAACACTATATCCGGGTAGATGCCATCTCTTAATAAATACATCGCTTCCGCTGCAGTTTCAGGAAAGCCATCAAATACAAAACCATTAGTTATTGTTCGATGATCCATTGCTAGCATCTGAACTGCTTTTATAATATGTTCTGTGCTAATACATTCTCCTGTAGTAAGCACTGACAACATCTTAGTACCTAGTTCTATCCAGTGTTTATTATCTAACACGTTGCGCACGGCTGTTCCTCTTGACAGACATATTAATCCATACCGCTTTGCCAGTTTTGCGGCTAGCGTGCTTTTTCCCGATTTTGGAGCTCCAATAACACTTATTCTCAAAGGGTATTGTATGAAGCCAAAGATATTCTTGCTCGTAACATATTTTAGAGGGTTTGAACGGAATTTATTTAGGTTTTGTTTTCCATAAATAAAATACATGTAGGATCGATGAACAACAGGAAACACTGCGTTTTTGCGTTTACTGATACTATAGATGCTTTGTATAGCATTCGGGTTTTCGAATATGTATACAGGACACATTCTATTGAATTTATTACTCAATATGCAAAATCCATCTAAAAGTAACACTTCTGCAATGTCTGGGCTGACGACGAACGTTTCTTCGAAAAAGGATTCGTTTCTGTTTCTTAATTTCGTTAGTTTAGATAATGCTAATCTAGTAACTTTGGTTAATGATTTGTTTCCATCGATAGAAACAGACTTTATTCTTTGTTCAAGCAAAAGATCTTTAAGAGCCTGAATATTTTCATCATCGCTCTCGTATATACCTTCTAGTCTACTGTCGATTCGCTCACGTACGTCTTCCGCTTTTTCCCATTCGCTTTGGTCTACTGGCTCGGGAAATACTTGTATCATTTCATTGAACGCATTGAATAAGTTAGCATCGATGATAGATCCTTTTGGGTTTGCGTCTATTATAACGCTTTCAGCTGATAGTCCTTTTACAGGTTCCGAAGAAAAAAACATATTTTCAACAATCTCGTCACAAATAAGTTTAACAACGATATTTTTGGTCAAAAAATCCATCCATTCTTTTTTTTCTTTATCTAGTTTCTTTTTTGCTTTTTCTTTTGCTTCACTGAGTTGCATTTTCCAAGTTTTGAACATATTAGATGCTTGTCTTTCAAGGGCTTTATCGGAACTGCATTCTAATTCAATAATCAAATCTGGTATGCAATAACATGCTGTCATATCTTCTACGTCAGAAGGAAGTTTTGGATATCCATCTAAAATAAATCCAGTATTCACGAACGGATCTTGAAACCAAAGTTTGGTTATCAGTTTCTGCATTAGCTGAGGAAGTATTTGTGAACCACGTTCAAAATAATTATACACCATTTTTCTCAGTTCTGATTCGCTAGACATTATATCGGAAATGAGGTTTTCGTTTCCCTCATCCATTTGAAATTCGACAACAGCTTCGTCATCTATTGGGACGTCTGTGAAACTATTTTCATACCGAAGACCAACCTTTTTGAAATGTTTCGGCATTAGCATATCATTCACAATTTCGGAAAAATCTATATGTATCAGGCCAAGTTCTTTAGCTAATAGCTTCGAAACAGTGGTCTTTCCACTGCCGATGGAACCAATGACACATATACGCAAAGGTGGCAGTGTTTTAAAAGGCTTATTGTAGGATTGATATTTAGTTACATCATTTTGAAATGGCTCTAAGTTTTCTTCTTTACAAAAACGATAGAGTTTACTGTCAAATTTCACACTGAACTCTGGTTTTCCTTCCCATAACACTCCATGGTTGTAATAAGAAATCGGACAATACATGCCAATTTCGCCAAAATTTAAGGAGTTATTGTATGTAACGAGATCTTTAGAAACTTCATCTCCATCATCTTCCTCTTCAAATTCTTCGTCTTCACTAACTTCGCATGATAAATAATAGCATTTTCTTAATTTGAGCATTACTTCTTCAACAACTTCCACGTCAGATTTGTTTTCAAGTTGAATGTCAATAAAACATTTGTTGTATTCTTCTAATTTGATTTTAATAGTGTCCCAGTCTTCTTTAAATTTTTCCACTTTTTCACCAAACGATACCCATGGCTCTGTTTCAGGGATAACTTCATTTTCATCGGTTTCTTCCTTGTCAACACTCCAATCCCTAATGAAATCATGAACTATGATTTTCATGTCTAAATCTTTAGAGTCTGGCGGTTTTTGCAATTTTAGTTTCGTTTTTATAAGAGGATCATTAGCTAATATGTATCTTTCTTGATAGTTTTTCATATAATTACTCATGATTTTATAGTGTTCTATTAATTCTGGTTCAATTTCTCTATTTTCTACAAGGGCTATTGTGTAATCAGGTAACAAATTTGATTCCGCCAAGATGTTCCAGTATTCTGGATCTGAAGGGAAGCCATCAATTATATATTTTCCATACATTTCATCCATGTTGGTAAGTTGTTGATGTTGAGCATCTATGGAAGTAATAATACTCGTTATTATACTCATCAATTCTTCAGTAGTAGGATAAATTTCTTTCTGCAGGTCATTTACTTCAATATAAAGTGCAATTGCGTCTGTAACATCTGTATCACCCAGCACAGGTAAAGTTGGTTTTTCTATCGGTGTCCTACATTCTTTTGGTGCATATTTTGCAATTATATCAACTGTCAAAGCATTTTCGCATTCATCTAACTCGTCTAAAAAAGGTAAAAAGGAAAGAGTACTTCTTATGGTATTAAGTTTGTTCATGAATGCTATATCTATTAGTGGTTTTTGTACAGTTTCCTCCTCCGTTTCTTCTTTTTGCCGGCGGCTTTTTTCTGCCTTTTGCTTGAGTAAGTACTCTTTTAGTAGTGGAATATACTTTTTAAGTTTTGTTAAGGACAATTTACACCACGCTTCTAAATCGGATAATCTTTCCAATTCAGAACTTTGCCACTTTGCTAAGCGATCATCTTCTATTGTGGCAATGATTTCAGATAAAATCGTTTTTGCATATACATCATACTTTTTTGTTATCTCTGTTTGAAGGATGGCATTGTAATATATAATTGGAACATCAAACAACCATGATAAACATTCTGATATCATTGTCTTGCCTGATAATTTTGTGCCAATAACTATCATCCTGCAGGTCGGTTCAAGATATTTCAATTTTAGATATGGACGTGGATTTTTATAAAACAATATCAAGTTATTAAGTGAAGCAGTGAGGTAAACGTATTTCAAAAACGTAATTGCGAGTTTTGGATTTCCTCTTTCACATATTCTTTTCTTGAGCTCAACTGGACATCTATTGGACCATGGCGAAGCATATTTTTTAAACGCTGCTGCGCCACTGCTTATAACGTTAGTTTCTTCAACCATTTTCCAAAACTCTTCCATTTCATCCGGAGGTTCTTCCATAAGTAGAGGCTCTGGTATTATAACCGGCTGTATCGACATTATAAGGAGCCTTTCTGAAACTTGAAGCATCATCTCATGAAGTGATAATCGGCCATCAATTTTGATGACGCATTTGGGATCGAAATCCTGAAGTTTCTTTTCAAGGAAGGGCAAAATGTCACGATTGTAATTACACATTTGCTCAACAGATTTATGCTGGAAGTTCATAGGCTGTCTAACAGCGTATTTTGGTTTAAAAGTGCGAGTGTCAAAAGGTTTTGTATCATCACTTGTCGTATATTGTGGCGGCCACCTGACATCTTTCGAAATTTTTGAAGTGAAAGGTTCAAAAGTTAGATGATGACTCTTATAATCAATGTATTTGTGAGACTTTTTCATAACCATGTCTTTATCTGGGCAGCTGAGGTATATTACTATATCTGGTTTCAATTTCAAGCTAAATAAGTCATCTAGTTGTTTTAGTAAGACAACCTTTTTAGTGTTATAATATGCTTTTGTGGAATATATTACTTCGGAGCAAGTATCAAGCAAAAATTTTGGCAGTTCCACTTTCAGTTCTTCTTCTTCTTCTCCAAGCTCTTCTTCAGGCTCGGCTTCTTCTTCTTCTTCTACGTCATCGTCTTCACCAGGTACCTCAGTATCACTGGTTATCGAAGTACCAGGGGAGTCTGTTGATGCTCTGGGCATTTTCTTCTTATTTTTTTTCAAATTAGCTATTGTGTCAAACAATATCTCATTTATAACTGCAATAGATTCTTCGCCATGTAAAGTGTTGATCAAATATTGTGGACTTCTAATAGAGGTTATTAAAGGGAAACCAGATATGACATATCCCCTATGTTGAATCACTGTAGACCCTACTTTAATTTTTAACATTTTTATGAAAGTTTCGAATTTAATAGCTTTGTTGTGTTTAATGTTGAAATCCACACTTGTACCTGTGAAGCTCTTTTGTGCAATTTCGTCATCGAGAATATTTTTGGGGCATAAGTGTATGCAATTATATTTTTTTGATATTGCCTCACCAAGGTTAAACGAACCTGCTCCGGGTTTGCCGAGTATTAAGTAGCAGGTAGGCGTTGAGCTAAGGAATAATTCTAGTGCATCAATATCAGTCCATACGTTAAAGTCAGGTGTTAGCGGCAGCGGAGCAGCAGTATTGTTCACTCCTACAATAGCAGCAGCTAAGGGTTGCTTTCGGTCATCATTTCCTTCATCTTTATATTTTCGCAAAATGTCAATCCCACCACTGTATGAGGCAGCTTCATTAGTATCAACTATTTTTACGCTATATTTGGTTTTTATGTTTTCCTTATATTTTTCAAATTCAATCATTTTGAATTATTTCTTAGATGATTTATGACATTTTATAGACATCATAAAGTCACTAGTCAATCAATTAAAGGATTTCTTTTTTTACAAAAATAATAATTAAAAAAGAATGTACCTAAGGTAAAGCAAGGTTTTATTTAACAAAGTACCAAAATAGGTTGCTTACAGGGTTATATGAAATAGTGGTACATATTTTGTTATTGTATAATACTAAGTGATATCTTGTACTTATTTAGGTTTTTAGGGTTCCGTACCCAAAGTAATTGTAATTATCTAGGTTAATATTGATTTTTTATTGACTTATTATTAGTTATATTTTAATGACATTGATTTCAATTGAGTATTTTTTTTTTTTTCTAATTTTAATTTTGCTTAAGTATCATAATATTTTGTAACATTGTCTCATTAGTGTAATTGGCGCAAGCCGTCCTAATTGAATAAATAAATAAAGGGTAAAACGGGACCCTATTACTGAGGCTCCGCTGTCCGTCCGTCTGTCACCAGGCTGTATCTCACGAACCGTGATAGTTAGACAGTTGAAATTTTCACAGACGATGTATTTCTGTTGCCGCTATAACAACAAATACTTAAAAACAGAATAAACATTTAAGGGGGGCTCCCATACAAAAAAAACGTGATTTTTAACATTTGAGTACCTTGATTTTGCTACTCAACAATAGATGTCTCCGCGTTCAAGGCATTACGAGACATTGTATTATTGCCGCTACTCACTCATAGATGTCGTGGGAATACAAAAATTAAATAAATGGGTACTATTTTGCTTATTATCGGAACCCTTCCTGCGCGAGTCCGTCTCGCACTTGGGCGGTTTTTTTTTTGTGAGGTGTTGATTTGATACTTGCTTCAAAATTGATACGATAAGTACAAGTAGGCAACTTGGTAGATCAACTGCCTAAATTGGTCAACATAAATCATACTGTTGCAGGACGTTTCCATAAAACTCAAAAGAATGACCATCCATCGTCCCATCAGTATTACAATTACACGCGAAAATGCCAGTATTTTGCGTATGATGCCAGGTGGCTACGGTTTATTTGTTAGATTAGTTTTTCACTTTAGTGCTACTTAGTTTGTTTATATTTGATTTTAAGTAATTTTAGGTATTAATTAGTTTTTCTAAGTTCATATTTTTTTCCCACTAACTATGTAAACCAATTTCGGAAGTTGGTTGAAAATATTCAGTAGGTAATTAAACTTGTCTCATGTTGGCACATCTTGTGGATGCCAATACTTTTCGTTAAGCTGTGTCCCTACAAATAGGTACCCCATGCCAGGTCCCGCACAGCTATTCAAGTGGTAAAATAACAGACCAACTTTGACAACACACTGTCATGCAGAGCACACTGCGGCGCGCCAGCTTGAATAACATCATCCATTGGGCCTTTGTCAGTGCTGGTGTCCTGTCAGTTTCAGAACCCAATGGACTGTTGGGGGACATTTTCACAGGATCCAACAGGATGACCAACATTCTTTGGATGATGGGATGGCTCCTGGTGTATGATGCTACACGAGTATATACACAGGTGCCTTCCCATCTTCCTGCGACAATGGATTGGGCTGTTGTGATGTTATGTCATGGTGTGGGCTAAGATAGTAAACTCATTTAGCCTGGAATGGAAACTGGTCGTCAACTGAGGCTGCCAGAGCACACTATTAGGAGCTTGTCAACAGGTTTTCAACTCAAGAGTGGTAGCTAGCCAGCCAGGCACTAGCTAGTACTACAGCAGGAAGCTATAAATTTTTTCACAATGTTTTCTTTTAACATCAGCGAAAGATCAGTGTTTGGATTTGAACCCGCTCACCTTGGGAGTAGATTAGAAGTCAACTAAGTCAACCATTGAGCTTTATTAGCTACATAATTTTGCGCTCATAAAACATTTTAATTTCAATCTTACAAGTAACTTTATCTCAGTCTATACTATATAGAAGAATAAAGTAAGAATGCTGTTACATGTTATTTTGTGGGAACATGATAGGCTAATAATGATGATGATATGTTGTTTATATTGTTTGTTCTTTTTGCATACGCTGCCTGATATTGTGTACGCTGTCTTCAAATCATGATTGAATCAGTTTCTTCCAGGAAAGCATGCTCCATCGTGGACTGAAACATTGCTCAACATTAAGTGAGGCAGCAGTCAAACGCAAACTGTTTATTAAATAAATAAATAAATGGATGTGGTAGATCCCAAGGCAATAAAAGAATACTAAAAAGATACTTATTTTCATTAGGATCTATGGTGCAAAATGGGAAGTTCTCAGCAGCGGCTTGGCTTTTCGTCAGCACATTGAAGAAGGTGGATTTTCCAACGTTGGGCACTCCAACTATGCCCACTTTCAGGTTGGTGCCCACTCGGCCGATGAGGGGCTTCTTTTCAGGCTCTTCCACCTTTTTGGGAGGCATCCTGGAAATGAGTACACCCAGTAAAGTGAATAAAAATACTAATTTGATCGATTAATGTATAGAGATTTAAAATATTTACAATAATTTCTTGATACCCAATGATAAAGTAGGTAACTAGGAATAAGTAAATACTTAATACTGCAATAGTGAGATTCTTAGATTGTATTAGATTATGATGTACTATCTGGGTTAGATACTTTGTAATTAATTTTGTATCCATGGCAATACTTATGCAGGAAGTACGCAGTACTTATCTAATACAGATAATTAACTACAAATGCCTCGAAATAATACCCCAGGATGCTTAAAATGTGATAAATATGCTTTCTGATTCTGTGAGTGAAAGATAACCTATTCATAATCATAAAAATTACCTGCAATATCTCAAGCGAGCTCCTGGTTTTTATCACAAGCTATATAACTGAAATAAAATAGTTATAATCAACACAAAGTTTGCTCCAAATTATGGATAAAAACATTAATACACAAAACCGCAAGACAAAACGTGTAGTACCTACACCGGTGACGATGAAGGGACTGACTGACGGAACGGTGAAGGTTTGACGGGTGACATTGATTTTTTGTTAACTTTCAGTGACCATAGATACAAAGTCCTTCAGTCGTAATAATTATTAAAGTTTACATGCTACTAAAATAGCGTCGAAAAAGTTTTACTCACAGAGTCAAACAAAGTAAGTCACGGTCAAGTCAAACCCATACCCCAGGGTCCTTAACTTCCATAACTACAACCATGCTCGTAACGCGGCGCGTTAACCTCAAAAAGTTGGCCTTTATTTCCTAAGGAATAGAGGCGACATTTTTGGAGGTTTAACTTAACACGCCGTGATACGTACTTGTTTTAGTTATGGAATCAGGGCCCAGTAGTAGTAAAGGTTTTACAAGAGGCTCCTTGGGAGTTTTGGAAACAACATGAAATGACATGTTTCGACTTAGCCACACTCGAGCACATTCACGAGCACTTAGTGAATAATAGCCCAACCTTATTACACATTAACACTAAAAAATACACAAGTTTCGGAAAGTAATACAAAAAGACATGTTTCACCTCTTTATATCACTTGTCTACACTCGAACACTTCACGAACTCTTAATAAATAATATACCACCATTATTACACATTAAAACGTGAAAATACACAAGTTTGGGAAAATATTACATGTTTTTTTCACGTTCGGTTTGTACCAAGACGTTCTCCCACTTCTCCCAGATTCCCACGGGTCATTTTCAGGCTTCAGTTTATAATAAAGTACTCTTTGCGGGTGACGGCGAGCACCCAGTTTTGCCAACTTGGTATCACGCGACCACAAACCATATCTCGGCGCGTTACGTTTCGCGTTCGCAGGATTTTGCAAACTGCATCTATTCGGGTCTGCGTTTAGAGTTGGGCGTAAGTTCCCTGTTCCAAGTTCCAAGGCCTGTCCACCAAACATTTTGGTGGACAGTCACAATTAACCTGATTTTCAGTAAAAATACACATTAATCATAGTAGGTATATTTAAATTATTTATTTGACTTTTGTAATTAAATTATTAACTAGATCCTGTTTGCCAAGGTAAAGTCATTGGAGATGGGTTTTGAAGGTAGGACATTACCACAGCAGATATTGACAGCATGAATGAACTTACGATCTGAAAAACAAAAACAGAAATTAACCCCATGTAATATTTCAAACATAAAGTGAATGTTTAATCGTCTCATGATCAACCATATTGGATTGGAGGGTATTGGTATGCAATCTCACAGCTTTTCCTAGTTTGGGTACCAATGAACCTCCACTAGGAATGTCAAAATGTTACACCTTTAGAACAGTACCTAGTAACCGAACTCGAAATTTTCTATAAATGAGTTAATGACAGAAACCGACTTAAAACAAGCTATGCAACCGGTCAGTAAATTTTAAACTGCTTCGTCTGGAAACAGGACCAAACTACTATATTAGTGTCTTTTGAATTCGGAAAATTTGTGGCTCATAGAATGACTTGCGCGTTCCACCCTGGTCCTGCAGTAGAATTGGGCGTCATTCGCGTGGCTATTCAAGTCGGCAAGTTCTATTTAAAAAAAAACTCATTCATTTGTTTTCAAGGGGGAGGCCTATGTCCAGCAGTGAACATCCTATGGCTGAAATGATGATGATGATGACGTCACGTTTTCATTGTAACTTTGCAACAATGATTTACACAGGTAACATCTACCTTTATTTCAACATAAATATTTTTTATTTTATCATGGTTGCTCTCATCAAACAATTATTGTGACTTAGTTAAGCCATTCTGCATTACGGCTAAATTTGGGTAGAAGTTTTGTTAAACGTAGCGCAATAGCAATTCAGCTGAACGCTGTTCAACTGTTTTACATAACAGAGCTGTTTTGTTAAATAACTATTAGTTTTGTAAAACAGCTGATTCAGCAATCCATCTGCAATATAATTTTATCTGTATATTGATACAAACCTGTTTAGTATCATCTGAAACTCGCGCATTAGCAAAGCTTATGCTGGAGCAAAATACTGCAGTCCATGCAGACCACTTCAGGCGCATCATTAGCCCACACATAGAAAACACCATACCTGAAAATTGATTAAAATAATAATCAAAAAGAGTTCATCTTCAAAACTGCTTCTTTGACGAATCTCTTGAATATGTGGCTAGTTTGATAAAATTGGTGTTATTATTGAATTCAATGGCCACATTTTTGTATTGTAATATAGGCTCCCCATCTCACCTGATGTAAAGAACCTTTTTTTGTCTAATGATGACGGGGTCTATGATGGAGCACACTTGCATAGAAGGGAACCGATTACTCCATACTCATTTTTTGTGACTTAAAGACAGACTATAACTATCAGTGAACCCTTACTAAGGCAGTGCATTTTAGTCAAGCGGTTCAGATAATAAATATGATATAAATAGATAATTTATTATGTTTCAATTAAAACATATTTTATAATATATTTGTGCTTAGTAGGAAAGCAATCAAAATCGTGTGTGTCAAGCGGGGAAACCCCCACCTCAGACTACAGACCAAAAGAGGTTACATTAAAACTTATTCTAAAACTTTTTACAACAAAGTACATGCTCATACACTACAAGTAGCACTATGTCAACTCAGTTTTATTAGTTTAAAGAGTGATATTGAGATAAGTATTTGAATATGGACTTCAAATGTATGCGCTAGCATTATCTACGGCAAATAATTCATAGTTATATCAATGAAATTTTGCCTAATTGTACAGACTGTGATGGTTGATGATGTTCAACATGTTCTGATCGAATGTGTCCGGAACGAAGCGATGGATCAGAATCTGCTTGTATATGACGAGAATTTAGGGGTGTGTAATAGTCTCTTGGCTTCACCATCATCGGAGAAGGCCAAAAGTCTTATTAGACTGTACCTATTTCTCTTCGGAAGGAATAGTCTATAGATATATACATAGTCTATAGATATATAGGAATAGTCTATAGATATATACAAGTCTATAGAATAAAAATATTGTATGGATAAATATGTAATTGGGGATCGTTTGGGGTACTTATGGACCGTCGTGTCCTATGGATACTTCAAGCGATTCCCAATTAATTAGATTTAAATAGTTTAGTAATTAGATTTATGGGAGTGGCATGGTCGAATATCGACAAAACTCTTTTATAAAAATAAGAATTTAAAAAAAAAAACAATTAAATTACAGGTATGTATGTGTTGTGGCCTACTTTCAGCAGTGGACGTCTTCTGGTTGATTATGATGTAGGGTTTTGTCATAATAGGTGAACACTTTTATTGTGAACTTTGGACTATAATCCAAATTCTATGTGTGTCATTCTTTGGAGCATTTCACTTAATCAGTTTTCCCTTGTTCTGACCACAATCTTAAAAATAACTGATGCATGTAACCATACCCTTGTCGTTGATAATACATAGATAAGCCTAAATCAGAACTCTGATTTTAGGTCAAGGTGGCAGTACACATCACAAGACTGTATTTACCAAGAATATTCATATAATCTGTAGTAAGGTCTTCAGCAGGTGCAGAAGTCGGCGGTGGAGGTTTGTATCTACGTTCTCTGTCCGACCTACGAGGGTCTGACGTCAATTGCATCTGTAATCAAAAGACCAAAATGTTAACCAATATTGTTTTGTAATTTAACTTTAGTTATCGCATATATCATATTTTAGGTTTCACATCCGTCCCCATTTATGCGAATCCGTAACATAGGTAAAAGTTGTAGCAATTCATTGAAAAGTTAAAGATTTCTAACAAACCTTTTGCTGTTTTACTACAGGCCCGCAAATAATTGAAACTTAGTATGTGTATTTCAATGAAGATAATTAACAGTTTTTCTGTATTTTATATTATTCCAAAAGTTTCACTTATTTAATTTATTAGCAAAATCTCTCAATATTCAAATGAAAAGCAAAAAATGGTGTGCTGTGCTGGCATTGACATTGACACTGACAGGATAGTGGTATTGACAAATTAACGAATGACAAATAACTATGTCAATGTCCTTTTTTTTGTTTTTCACCCATTTCTGACCAGGCTAAAGCTATTAAGGCTATACTGCTGTCATAGTATTGCTATTGCCCCAGTAGAGTAGTGAAGACTTTACTAGAGGCTCTTCTCTTACGATTTTTTTGAATCAACATGAAAATGGTGGTATAGCCTGCCCAGGAATGGTCGAAAAAACAACATTTTGAATCTTTCTCTTGTTGGAGCTTTTCGCTTCACGCGTTCGGTGCATTTGCCATCTTAAAGTCGTTTATGTTTTTTTTGGATGTTTATATATTATCACATGCATGTTTGTCCTAGGTGGGAATCAAACCCACGCCCCCAAGCACAGAAGGCAGATTATGGTCTAGGTGAAGAAAATAACGTTTTGCAAATAGGATAGGAAGTTCCTGCAGGTACATTTCCCCAATAGCAGGTTTCAATGATTACTACAAGGTAGGTAAACCAAACTTGGTTAGGTACCTTACGGTCAACGACAGGAAAGCCGACTTGAGGTTCTAGAAGCGAAAGATTAATATTGAAATTCTGGCAAGATTTAGTCAGCGTTTTAATTAATATCTGGGACATTTTTGCACACACGGTCATCTGACCCCAAACTAAGCAAAGCTTGTAATATGGCTGCCAGAGACTGATATACGTACATATATATTTTTAAATACATACTTAAATAGATATTAACACCCAGACATAGAACAAACACAAATGTTCATCACACAAATGTTTGTCCTAGATGGGAATCGAACCCACGCCCCCAAGCACAGAAGTTAGGTTCACTACCAACTGAGCAACCGGGGCAGTCAAATTATTTTTAAAACTTTATTTTAATCTTAGGATATATAAGTAGGTCCTTCCACAGCCTTACTTCGGTAAATATCTCGTAAATAATCATATACCTTATTTTATATAAGTAGGTGTTTCTATGATTTTTGTTTAAATAAGTAGGTATAAGTAAGTACTTAATTAGATATTTTTGGTACCTACTCCAGTTTTTTATTTTTTGCTCCACCCTAAATTAAAACTTGGCTACGCCTATGTTCGGACTGTAGGTAGTCCTAGAGTTATCTTAGTGATTTGTTAATGCTGTTACATCCATTTTGTATACTTAAAAATATATATATAGGTAAATAGATACTATTAAAAAAAAACGTTTATTTTGTTTTCGAGGAGGAAATCTTCCAAGGTGGAGCTAGGCTATGTGGGATTATATCCACTAAACCGAGCGGTGACCAGCCTTAATGCTTTAAAAGAGGTCTTTGGGATCTCCAGAGGAACGCACCGAAGCAGAGTCCCTCTTTCCCACTGGTCACTCTGGACACTTGCCCAGGACCCCGCCATCGATGGGGCCCCCAAGTTGCCAGATCACCAAAGGATAACCGATATTTATTACCGAAAAACATATTTATTTCGTAATAATCTAAGGATAATGACTGAAGCGCGTGCCTTTGCATGCGCGAACCTACTCTACTCTCGCCCGAAAATCAGCTTTCTTTGTCTATTGTAACAAAATAGTGCTCTGTCAAGGACATAGGGGCCCCATTATTCTAATATGCTCAGGGCCTCCAATAGGTTAAAGATGGCCTTGACCGGAGCCCTCAGCACTGCGCTAGATCTTCTCCCGAGACTACTGTGTCCGTTATTTCGGTTCGTCCACCCACGACAACGTCGTTCACTACGTTTTCGCCCTCTCCAGTAAGCAAAAGGCAAAAGCAGCTTAGCACACCCTATGGGACTGGATTGAATGGTATATAGGAAAGTAAGGTATAAGGCAACTGGCATTATGGAAGACCCGAAGATCAGGCTGAGTGGCGTAGTTCTTTAGGATAGAGTGGACTAAGATGGTCTGATTATAACCAGTTGAATTTCAAAAATTTACAGGTGTTTCATTTTGTAAATTTAAATACTTACCTATTAGGTAGGTATACTTACCTAGTAAAAGAAAAAAGTTTTAAAAACCTATACCTACCTATCTAACAAGGTACCTACTTCCTTGTAAATTAAGTTAAAAACTGAAAATAGGTAAAAGCTAAAATGCTATACCTATCTACCTACCCAAGGACGTTTTAAGGATTAGGTTTAATAATGTCCTTGGCTATACCTATTGTAAATTAGGTTAAAAACTTAAACTAAAAGCAAAATATGAAAAGTAGGTAGATATACAAAAGGCTGGAGGCTTTTTTTTTCATTTATCATTTTTAACTTTAGTCGGTGTACCTAATAGTGTTCCGTGGTAGATATAGGTCGCCAAGGCGGAATCCGACATAGCCCTTCTCGGAGGGTACCTACGTAGGTACCTTACACATGAGGATTTCCCCCTCCTCGAAAAAAAACTATGTTTACGGTAAATAAGTAGGTACGCACCTACCTACTTATCTACCGTTAAAATAGCCAAAATGTATCGGCATCGATCAGTGCCCATAATATTATTTTGCGGGTAAAGGCAGGTAGGTTATTATGTATTTTCAACGGATAATGGTTAAAATATGTTAATACGTCAATTAATGTACATAACTGGCCAGTTTAAGAAAATATTTTCGGAGTTTTTCAAGTAGTTCGGTAATAGAGCTACGCCATTGGTCAATCGCACAGCGCACGCCCACCGCCCGCGGCACGCACGCCGTACGCCTTGTCCGGCCATTTACATGTGAAATCTAAAATAATATACTAACCACGTATTAAATACTTAACATTTTTATTATTCGGCTACACGCAAGGGTACCTACCTATTGCAGTTGTAAATGCGTCAAAAACATTACGGATATGTCACAGAGTTAATGGGATACGTGCTGCCATCCACCGACGAGTAGCGTTAACTAACAATTAAAATATACGTAAAACAATATTTTTTTAATTAAAATTTAAAATTATTAAAATGTTTGACAACTACAAATTGAAAAACTGTTTTAATGATGAATTTCTAGTGTAATTCCGCTTCTACCACACACTACACACACACACACACGTTACACTAGAAATTCATCATTAAAACAGTTTTGAAAATGGACTTCCGCAAAGTAACGCCTGATTCAATCAACTATTTAAGTACAAATTGAAAAAAAAAACTGCGATAAAAGAGCTGGTAATCTTTAAATGGCTGAACGGATTTTCTTGAATCATGAGCTAAGAACACTCTAGATCAAGTCACATTTCAAACAATAAAAACTACTTAAATCACCATCAGTTCAGCCGTTTGGGAGCTATACGATGCAAAAGACAGGCACTGTATACACAGAAACACCGATACACACGTTGATGAACTTAGATAAGTTAACAACAGAGGGGTTTGCGTCGGGGTTAGATATAAAACTAATGATGGTAGTTTTACTTACTATATAGGGCTACTGGTAATCAGTTAGTTGGTCTCAAGTACATCAAAACAAAAAACTTTAGTTCCACGACTTATCGAAATTCGCAAAAAAACTACTGTTCTGTTCATTAAAAAAATAATGATTCACTCCCGACAAAATGTACGAAACAGCAATTTTTTTCTCGTGAATTTTCATATATCGTAAAAAAAAAGGTTTTTTTATATACCTACTGAGGCCGCGCTCAGAGGATGCTATATAACCGATTACCAGCAACCCTGTAGGTATACTTTAAGAGCGGGCCTAATGGCAGGATAAATTCTGATTTCCCCCGCGCATCTCGCCACACCCAGCGCATGTACGGATAACAAACACGGGCGGCGCGACGACGCGCGGAACCAAGCTTGCGTACTCGACGTCTGAACTGACATGGACTACCCGTCTCAACAGAGCAATGGTAACTGATCGGTGCAACAAACCGATGCCTCAAGCTTGTGTCACGCGAGACGAAAGACAGCGTATTGCGCGGATTAAAAATGTTGTAAGCGCCAAGTGCTTTCTACTCTCATAGCTTATAGAATAGACAATATTTTTAAAAATTGCTAGGGTCAGCTCTAGGTTATACATGAGTGATAATATTTACATAATTTATTGTTCAATAATATGTACCAAAACAGAATGCAAACCAAAAATGTTGAAAATTAGAGGTAACTTTGTGATGGTTTTCTATCGAGAAAATTTTACCCTACCATGTTTTCGTCAGGGTCGACCTTTACTTATATATTGAAGTTTCCTAACGTATTTTTTTTTTTTCGATTTTTGACATTATTTACTACTGTGAAAATCTAATCAAAAATTGAAGATTTTGCTTTAGGCCCAATCTTAAATCAAATATTTTTGATCTTAGCTGGGTTACGCGGAAAAGTTGAACTAAGCCGAAAAGGATCCATAGTACCTAACCATTATTATGAACAACTTTTACTATGAGAGCAACTCTGAAGCTGAAAAATATCAGCTGTTCCATAGTATCATTAAAATATCTGGGACATTAAAATAAATTTCGCGATTTCTGGGTTGGTCCCATCCTATAGTAAAACAAGGTTTTCAAAATGGTGAGTATAACGGACGCCTGTCAGTTTAGTAAACTCTTCCCGCGGAACCCTGTATATTTTACTATTTGGACCTCTAATATAGTAAGAATAGGTACTATCGATTATAGTAGGGTTGTGTATAGATACCCTAGCTGTAGATAGATCTATCGAAATACCGTACATACTTCACATCACACACATCATCAGCCAATTAACGTCCACAGTTGGACAAGGCCTCCCTCATAGAGACCCCTCTCTATGAGGGAGGCCTTGTCATAATCCCCACGCTTGGCAGGCGGCTTGGGGATCGTAGTACGTTCACCGTGTACTATCAGGACACACTACCGTACATACTTATTCCTATTTAATTAGATTCGTACCTACATTGTGCAAGTAGGTATGTAGTCGTCTAATATGGGGCCTTCATACAATTACCATCGTTGTACCTAATTGACACAACCGTTGATAGCGACCAACATATCTGTGCAGTTGGCTAAATCATGGAACTAAAATTTTCCTATATAGAGGCTATCAGTTTCACCCATAAAATACACTACCTAGTAGCTCCCCTACTCAATTCTGCAGATAAGTTTGTTGCAACGCGTTCACAGAGAGGCTACTAATTAGCTCGCCATATTAGTTAATTGCCCACTCCCCCGTAACCTCCCGCCATGCTTCGCGTATAATAGCACAGTTGCACATCTTCGGTTTCCGTTACTGCAGTTTTAATTTAATTACTAGTAATTGTTGTATGGGACTATACGTACCACAGAATATACGGACGAACAATGAATGTTGGTTAGCCTTGGGGGTTTGTAACTTTCAAGGTGCACAGAATAAGGTTTTACCTAAGGCATTGTCAACAGTGTTGCTTCTGCAGACGTGGCTAGTATGTAAATATGCAGCATGACAAAGTAGTTCTACTCATAGATCAGAGTTGACTCTACATAGGTATGTACTAATACCTAGTTTACCTAAGTAGGTATATAAAAAGCCGGATTTACGTCGTTTATTTCTCATACCTCCTTACCTTTCAATCTAAACAAAGTCTAAACTAAGAGATGAATTAGAGGTAGCTGTGTGATTCATATGGTTACATGGAATGGTGCTAGGTAGGTACTACACGAAGCCGAAAGAAAGCAATACATAAGAAAAAGAAAAATCTTTTTTTAAATAAGAAAATAGAATAAAAATACTACCGGACAACATTGTGATATAATTTAAAATTATAATTATCAGTTAGAAGACGACCACTGCTGAACATAGGCCTCCCCCTTTGAACTCCACACTAAACGACAGTCTGCCATCCGCATCCACTACAACCCACACCCACAACTTTCACGATGTCGTCGGTCCATCTAGAGGAAGGCTTATACCTAAGCTGCGTATTTCGGTTCGTGGTCTCCACTTAAGAACCTTTCTTCCCCATTGGTTATCGGTTCTTCGAGCGATGTGGCATGCCCATTGCCACTAAAACTTGCAAATTTTAATAGCTATGTCAGTGACTGGTTCTTCGGCGAATATCTTCGTTCGAATACTATCGCGCAAATAAACTCCAAACAAGCTCTTTCCATTGCCCGCTGTGACTTTTTGACTGAGTTTTTCTAAAAGGCCAGCAGACAGCAGCGGCCAAAACTATAATAAGTAGAATAAGATTACCTACTTATTCATTTTAAACATTTTGTGCAGACAACTTTAGACTCCTACTTTTACCATGGAATGGTCCAGAAAGTCCTGAAATAGTGAAAAAACAGCTATTCCAGCGTTTATACTCAACAGCTCCTTTTTATCACAATTTCGGGGTTGGTACCGAGTAAAAGTAGTTCATAATCATGAGTAGGTACAATGACCTTCTTTCGGCTTGGTACCACCAGTCTGTATAACCCTGTATTAGTAGATATCTTAATGCAGACAACCTGCCTAAAATATTCCAGAAAATGCACCTTCTTCAGTGAGCTCTGTTCCTCAATCGAAATACTAATTTCGGAACCTGTAGGTATTCATAATCCAAGGTCTGAATCAGGCATGATTCTCGCGAAATCAGCTCAAATTACGTGGCGAGCCTAATTTTATTAGTGATTCGAGTTAATGCTCGTCATTACCCCCTGATCGTCGGGAAAAACAATGGTTGGATGTTATTTAGATAAGATATTTATTATTTAAATGGGCGCGGTAAGTATAGGCGAGAAGGTCTGGTAATTCGGTAATCAGCAGTTGCTGGTTTACGGGCTTCGTGGAGAAGGTCAGAAGAATGAGATAATTTTGGTTAGAAGTCGGTGACGAGCGACTTTGTGTTTTTATGATAAAGAGGTGGGCGGACACTGTGTTGATATTTACGAGAACCTTCTTATACCGGCCAGAGTCCTAATTAGCGTGTAGGTTGAGTAAAAACCAACCTAAGTATACTTTAACAATTTCAGTTAAAAGTGCTAACGAATGATCACTTCAGTGAAAGAAATAAAAAAAATACGCCCTAACCTATTGAAAACGATTGCAGTCACCCAAAAGCTTCAAAGGAGGCTTCATCGGATAGGATACCCCTCCAAGGTTTGACAAAATCAAAAACGAATAATTCATCATGTTGGGATAACCAAAGTGTAAGGTAAATATTATTAGTACTCAGATTGTTTTTTTTTCTGTTTTTTTTTTTGTTATTCTTGTTTTCTTAGAAACTAGAACTTCCAGAAGTCTTACATTGATGATTTTGCACCTTTATTAGTCCTTGGTGATATTCTGAGGAGCATCATAATATCATATTCTGGTGCCTTGAACATGAGGTGAGCAGTGGTCAAAAATGGTACGAAATTGATCGTATACCACACTTATCGTTATTATAGTTTAAATCAATATAGGCAAGTAAATGAGTTTTATAGTAAGTTCTAGAAAGCTTCATATACTTACAAACTAATGCAAAAGTCTATTTGCTTAAATTAAAAGTGTCAAATTTCTTAGCAATCCGTTAAAGTACACCAAAGGCCTTTGAAAAAGCGCCAAGGTGTCAAAAATGTGACACGTGCTGACTTGGCTTCTCAATCTTGCGGGGCGGAGTCTTCCGACAATAGGAGTCCTGGCGAGTCTAAGGATCCCTAATTCCAGGGTGAGGTCTCGACTTCCGGACACTGCTGCGCGGAAAATTGCCGAAGAAAGGGTGCTTTTGTCAACCGATTCCAACGAATAAAACATTGTTAAAAATGTGTAGCCGATAGGCCCTTTGTGCTCTCGCGCACTCCTTAATTATGTCGAACAGTGAAAGGGTCATATTTTCTATTAAATTTACACAATTGTTGTACATGGTGTTTAAGTAAATTCGATTTTTATGCAATAAAAATACCTATGTAAAAAATTCACAGACACAGTTTCTAAATGCAGGGAAGGTCTTAAGGAAAAGTGCAGTAAATGGAGAGGACGTTTTGGAGAGAAGGATACTCCCAGCATTTTTTGGGGTTGATGCTTCAGAGAACAGGCTACCAGGTCACCAGTGCTTTTCTATGTACACCTGAACCTGATACTTTCCATCAGTCAAAAAGGTTGACCACCGAGGAGGTTTTAAGTAAATATACCTAATTCTACATATCATCACTGCATCTTAATGCAGCCGTACTCATGTATCTTATGAACAATTTCGCACCGTCACAAGAAAAAGATTCTAGTAGAATCTCAGACTGAGATCAGACTACCATCTGAAATACTGTAGTGCTCCGTTGTAGACGTTAATTGCTTAACTGTTCAGTTGAGTTCGATGGCTATGTTTTCCATAGGTTATATATGTCCTCACATCATCTCTAGAAAATGTAGCTTTACGTTATTTTCTTAGGTAAATAATAAATAACGTAAGAATCACAGTCTGTGGCCCTAGTACGAGCACTTGTGAAAAAGTATTCGTTGCGTAAACGATATCAAAATGTATGCAAATTTGAACAGCACCTCTATCGCACGTAATTTTTCATGCATTTGCTATCGTTTACGGAACGATTACTTTTTCGCAAGTACTCGTACTAGCCTCACAGAACTCTCTTACATAGCGAGTACGCTACACTAGGATTCCCTGTATCAAGGATCTATAGGAAATACACAGCACTCAGACTTAGGACGGCATTGACAGCATTCAGGCTTAGAACAGATTATTTTGTATCACTATTTTCAGCTAAGGTGTCCCACAAAGGCATTCTTTGCCTTCTAGAAGAGATATCATCATTATAAAAGTCTATCTTAGTAACTGCTGTGCATAGGCCTTCTCCCAAGGCACGGCAAGGCAAGGCAAGGCACAAAGCCGCACTAAGCCCGATCTTCGGTTTTTCACTTTTTTCCTTAGACCTAAAATTTTTTTTGCTACGCAATAGACCAACAAACCGTGGGAAAGGGATATCGCGATCCACATGAAAACTCCACAAGAGAGAAAGAGATCGACAACAAATAAAGTCTAAATCCCTTTTTGTTATGTCAATAATGACAAATCGCTACCATGCGCTACGGGTTGCATTGTGATAATAATATTTTTTCAAAATAATTTTAAATTACTGCAAATGGGGGCAATAGTGCTCAAGTGCAGTTATGGTATTCTGTTTATTTAGCAATTGTGACGTAAACACAAGAAATAATCAGCAGAATTTTAAGTTTCACCGGTAAATAGGTATATGATCTTTCCATTGACATGATTTCATCTAAATTTTAACCAAATAATAACATAAATTGATTGCAAAATCCGATTTTACAACGGTATATTTATATCTTTTCTTCGTTATGTGTGTATTTCATAGGTAGAAGTAAAGTTGATGATACAATTAAGCAAAACATATTTGATTTGTTTACGCTCTGTTATCACTAGAGATGGATAAAATGGTGACGTCATTATTATCGATATCGGTTCGATATTTTTTAGCAAATATCATTAGGCAACGCGTGCATATTGTTAAACATTTACATAAAATGTTGTTATTATTACATTTATTGCGATTAGGACTCACGCACGACGCCGACCGACGGTTAAATTATTTAATATTTTAAAGTACGCTCACTAATATAATGAATGCAAAATGTTAATATGAATCTAACACTAGCAGTGTCTCACGGCTTCACTCGCTACCCCATTGCTAGTACTTACATAATTTTATTTCGTAGATAAAACATAATATTACAAATTAATTGTAATTCTTTCTAATATGTACTTGAGGTATTCCATCCTTATACGTGAAAAATGGATGCGGATTATAAGTAGAGAAAACAAAAATTCAACAATTTGCAATAAACATTTTGAAGACAAATGTTTTATTCGATGAAATCAATATCGCATGTGAATGTAAGATTCAATACCTATTTTAATTGTACCCGTAAGTGAAAATTTGGGGAAGCAATTCCAACAAAAATAATAATAAGTGATTTATTAAACTTTGATAACTTTAAACACTGTTTTAAACTATCACGGTTGTTCACTAAAGTTATATGATTATTTACGGAATATTTACCGTGGTAAGGTTCTGGAAGGAGCTCCCGATATTTCGGCGCAGTTACATGCACCATGTAACTGTATGTAGTGCTCAGGAGGGAATCCAATCCAGTAGGACTCGTACGACGCAAGGCAGACGCGTTACCAACTCGGGCGATTGTGAAGTAGATAGATATTAACTGGTTCCCAGCAAGTGAGAACATCCTGTAGTTGGTACCCAGAGCGCATGTGGTGGCCCGAGCGCACCATTGTGCCATACGCAGATTACTATAATCATTGCTCAGGTAATGCGGTAAATGAGAGGTCCGCTCTAGTGCCCAAAACATATGCTATTGGAACTCATTCGTTACGCCACTCACTCTCCTTGTTTTGGTTAAATAACCCTTAGCCCGGTTCCCGCTACAGATATAACGCTCATACATTTTTAACGTTTTTGAAAATTTTACCTACTAGAATTTTTATTTTCAAAATCGTTCAAAATCGGTAATCTCGATAATCTATAAAACCGATTGCGCATTCATTATCTTTGGGTTATTTCATTGTTTTGGTTTATTTCATTGATAAAAATAAATATTCGAGTTTTCTACGATCTCATTTACGAAGGTTTTTTTTCCAGTATTTCTTCGGTCTTTTCCGCTAAAATCTATACATATAATAAAAACGTAGAGATAAAAAAATCTGTAATTGCGAGATAACAAAAAAAAAAACACACAGGTCGTCTTAAAATAAGCAGCTGAACACGATAGGACAGTTTTTAGAATTTTTGTCTGCTTGTTTGTTTGTTTGTTTGTTTGTCCGCGCACATCTCCTAAACCACTGGACGGATTTAAATGCGGTTTTCACGAATATGCTTAGAAATTACCAGATTAAAACATAGGCTATCTTATATCATTTATTTTAATTCTTTATTTTTACATAAACGAAAATAAAAATCAATGATTTATTTCTTCGTTACCCGAAACGTAATATGAGGATCGTCACATATCCTCAAGCAAGGAGATCCAAAGTAAAGAGAATGTTATTGACATAGCCATTAAAATTTTGAAACTGTCAACTGTCATTCGGTTAATCAGTTTAAATTTAAAGAAGGTTCCTTAACCTTCTTTTCAATTTTGATTTTCAAATGGAATTGTCATTCGCTTTTTCTAAGATTTGTCTAAGATTTTTCTTTGCATTAAATTTATAATTTCTTTCGGACTCAGCTATTTTCTTCCATTGTCGGTAGCTTAACCCTCTCCTTCTATATAAATAGTACAAATCCACTATAATTGGTGACCACTGAATGGACCGTACACCACCGACAAAGGTCAGAATGCCGCTATATCGTACTGATAGCACTGCGGCTGACACGAAGAATAAAGATGATGACAATGTATTCCGAGTTGGCGTGCGAATTCCACCGTTTTGGCCCGAGAAGCCGGCGATTTGGTTCGCCCAGATCGAAGGCCAATTCGCGATTTCCAACATCACTGCAGATAGCACCAAGTTCTACTATGTGATTGGACAACTTGACCCGCAATACGCAGCTGAAGTCGAAGACATCATCGTCAACCCGCCTGTGACCGAGAAGTATGAAAAACTCAAGCTGGAGCTAATTAAACGTTTGTCCGCATCAAGAGAAAAAAAGGTACAACAACTTTTAACACACGAGGAGCTAGGTGATCGTAAGCCTTCTCAATTCTTACGTCATCTACGACACCTAGCAGGCCCCGGAGTTCCAGAAGACTTTTTACGCATGATTTGGACCAGCCGCCTACCGAACAGCACGCAGACCATCATTGCTTCGCAGCAGATGACGTCATCACTCGATGTGCTGGCAGACCTAGCCGACCGCATACATGACGTTGTCCCTATAGCCCAGGTCGCATCTACATCCAGTACCACACCGGGAAGCTCCAAGCTCCATATTACATTCTCATGGTTTTATGCTATGTTAGCATTTAAAACACAAAATATACCGCATCCTATTTTAATACAGTCCCGCGAATAGAAATATTCAAAAAAGGCCCTTTGTACATGAAAATAAACCTATACAACAAAATTCCGGACGCAATAAAGAAAGAAATAAATAATAACATTTTTCCAGAACCAACTTCGTAAGTTTCTAACCCAAAAATGTTATTACGAGATAAAAGATTTTTTCGACGATAAATTTTAGAAAATTATAATTAGAAAATAAATATTGATATATAAATAGTTAAGAAAGTAGCGTCATAAGTTTTGTATCATCTCATATATAATTAAGTAACCTATCACACTAAGTATGTTTTTTTTTGTTTTGTAAAATTACTCCACCCTAGGTTAAGTTTGAATAGTATATATAATATTTATGTAATAGATTTAACTATACTTAAATTTATATGTTTATGTCTGTGGTCTGGTTTTGTGAACAGCCACTACATAATTCATTGCTGCACCCTTTATGCAGGGTATATAAACTTAGCTTTTAGAAGAATACAGTGTATATTTGCAATAAGAATAAGAATATAGAAATAATTTTATTTTACTGTGATATTTTAACAGATAAATAGAGTAGTTCCATTTCATGGCTTTTTAATCAAGGTATACATACAAATTGCACGCGAAATAAGAAATAACTATCCAAGAGCGTGTTAAGACAAGCATTATGTCAGGGTTCCGTGGCCAGCGAAACTGGCCGGAAATATACTTTTAATGGTTTAGACAAAAAGAAAATTTCAAAACATGCTCTGCACTGTGGTCACATTATCTTTTTGATTTGAAAACTGTTGACGGTGTTATTTATTACTTTTATGATTCTATCAATACTTCACATAGGGCGACTTAAAATAAGCAGCTGAACATGTTAAGGCAGTTTTTAGAATTTTTGTTTGTTTGTTCACGCACATCTACACCCCTGGAAGAAAATGCGGACGGATTTAAATGCGGTTTTCACGAATATGCTTAGCTATGACCATATTGAAGTATATGCTATGTTATTTTGCGCAAGGCCGGATTAAGGGAAGAAAAAAGAATTGAAGGTTTATATGAAAATCTACGCGTACGAAGTCGCGGGCAAAAAAGCTAGTATAAGAATAAGATACACCACTTATAAACATGCAAACATTTATATATCAGCTAAACAAAGTAAAATATTTAAAAAAGCGATTTTCTAGACATTTCAGAGGTTATCATAATAATTTTCTACATTATAATAACCCGTGAAATATACAGTTTACTCATGGACTTACGAAATTAAGTTCATTTATGTCGAGTCTGCCCTAAAATCTGAATTTTTAGGTCGCATTTATAGTAACAATGAGATTAGTACTTTATCATTAGGCGTCCCGTCTCGCTAGGTTCCCTACTATTCCTATGATGTTGCTATAGGCCGTTGTTGTTATAGAACAAACAACTGGCACCTATAATTTAACGTGCCATTCAAGACCTACGGAAGCGCTGATTTGAAAATGCCTCAAGTGGCCACTCATCTATTGAAAAATTACCCTATCTATCACTGAAACAAAATTCCTGACTTTCCTGCTGATTCTTGGAAGAAGGAATTGGTTTTGGAAGGCAAGATGACCTTTACCTTCCTAAATTTAGGAAGGAAATGTCATCTTGCCTTCCAAAACCGAATCCTTCTTCCAAGACTCAGCAGAAAATTCAGGTTTTTTTTTCCAGTTTAAAAAGTCTATTTATTACCGATGAACTTACATATTACCTCCTTACATAGATAGGTATTTTTCACACCGGCAAAAGCCCTTGCCTCAAATCTACAAAATTGTGCTTTTTCACCTGAAGGTATTTAAATTGGTTACATTGTAGATGAATCGGCAAGGATCAGCTCATTATGCAAGCCAGAGCGGCCTGTGATTATTGCAAATGGGGGCAAATTGCGCGCGTCTAACGCACACCCAATAATGCGGCTGCCGGCGAAACCGTGCTCTCGATTCCACGGCATCTATGGTAATGAGACAGGTGGATGGAATTATCTCGGCTAGGCCTGAAATTAAGGTTTCAGGGAAGCACCTAGGTGAAACCAAGCCTAGTTCTAGCGGAACTAAGCTCTATCCAGATTAAAATAGCTATATAACTTCGTATAGCGTTAAGATTACAAAACAGGCGAAACATCGATAGTTTGGTTTATTGTGACATATCATGCATGATGATAAATAATAATCATCATAATAAATAATACAAAAAGAAAGTTACAAAAATATTAGCTTAAATAATGTGTTTACCTTTTTTTATGCCATAGGTAGCAAACAAGCAGACGGATTGCAGGATAGTAGGCGGCCACCGTAATCTATGGATAACTGATTTAACATAAGAGGCATCATATATACGTTAAAAAATACTAATAAATTGGTAATTTTTATATTGAAGTGTTCTTTCACACTTTAGGATGTAGACTTTAGACAGCTCAAGTATTTGGAGGCAGACAGGAAAGCGATTGCACCAGGTTCGAATACTGCCGCTCGTCACTTGAATTATTTTACTCAAATTATAAATTTGTGTTGCCAAAATTAAAGTTACACATACAAGTTGTTTAGGTAGTAAAACTATTGCGGGTACATACGAGTACGTACCTACAAATGTTTGGTAACTACGCGCAGTTTTTCTGACGTCATAATCATGTACCTAATAAATTTTTTGCATCGCATTTTTCTACTTACATCTACATCACCGTATATCCACTTTATCTGAAGTGAAGGAAGACAGCAATTGCTAATCATCTAATTGTCACCGAAGCTTGTTATTTGAAGTCATTTGCGAAACGACCAGTGCCCTTGATAGCTAAGTGCAGTGTACATACAGTGAACGTACAATGCATAATACACCACACATAGATACCTACCTTCTATAAAATACCTAAAGGTGTATAGGTGCCAAAGGAGATACATAAGAGAACCTTTTATTTTCTTACTAGTAGGTATATAAATTTAAATATTTAAAACAATATTTCTGAAATAAGCTCAAAACTTTTTGATTGACATGGACTGATTTGGATTAAACACAGTTATCATTTATTTGACGAAGGAGTTTATAAATAATGGAATAATAAATTAGATACTTAGCAAAATTTAAATAAATTTGCTACAAATAAATTAATGAGCTTCGAAGTTCTAATCTAAGCTGTGAAGTAGTTCAGACTACGGAACAACTGTACGTAAGCTAACGTCGAATAAATTTTAATAAAAATATACAAATATGCTTGAAGAACCGACAACTGATGGGGATGAAAAAGAAAAGGTTCTTGAGAAGGTTCTTGAGAGAATACCATAAACTGAAAGACGTAGCGTAGGTAGGCATCCCACTAGACGGACCGATGTAATCGTGAGAGTCACGGGGATCCAAAGAGTTACCACACAACACACTACTTATAACTAGAGATGAGACACTAACATACTAGTAACTAGGTATAGGATGGGAATCGTTCTTCCAACCCTATATTCTGCAGTGGACGTCTTCTGGCTGATGATGATACAAACACATAAAAACACCAAACCTCGATCTGATCCTATAGCCTTTGCATGATACCTTTGTTTTGCTCGGCCAACTAAAAAGCTTCTCGTCAAATACAGAATGGACTCTAAAACACACCTTTATCTAGTAGGTAGCCTATTCTAGAAGCAATTCCAAGAGTCCTCGTGGTAGAGGAATTACTCGCACCAGAGCGCAGTGTAACGAGCGAAATGACAACAAAAATGATGAAAATTATTTTTAATCGCGTGCAATTGGCGTGGCAGTAACTACAGGGTAGTCCACGGTAACTAGCCGAGCGTGGTCTTAGTTAATTAAACGGTAGCTGTGCACTGTACAGTCCTTGCTGTTAAGGCTATGGTTTATACCGGGTCAGAATATGGCAGTACAGTAACCCAGTCCAGCGTTGACTTACTACTGGGCTTTATAGACACTAGTTTCAAGTCAATCCAGGGCTGACTTCGCGACCTCAAGTCAGTCCAGTTCACTAGTCTCTCCCGTCTATTTCCAGGCCCAGTAGCTAACAATCCACAGCAAACTGACTTACCTACTACCGATCCCATCTAGATGTACCCAGTGACTGGGTCCGAAAATCCAAGTCACTGGGGCAAGTCGCTGCCATCGTATAAACCAGGCAGGCTTTGGGCTCTAACTCTTCTACTTCTGCAACTGATTCTAGGGCAGTCGATATTGCTTCTGTGTTCCTGTCGCTCCCATGTCCATCTCAATGAGAGTAAATGAAGGCTTTATATTTTTATAAACAAACATCCCCACGATTAGTGGATACAGGAGACTGAGCGGTAGCATGTGCGCTTACAATCTGACGGCACCCGGTTCGATCCTCGCCCGTGCACTAATGACTTATATAGTACTTAAATAAATGAAGTGCAGTTTGGATGCCATCAAAAACGGTGAAGGAAAACATCGCGAAGAAAACGGTATGACCAAGAACCTTAAAAAGTTTAATGACATAGTATGACATTTACCAAAATATTATGTTCTGGGCCAGTATGGTGGATTTGGGTCCATCCTCTTTCTCTGAGAGAAGGTCTGTTCCAGCAGTAGGAACATGATAGGCTGATAATGGTGACGCTGTTGCTTAGGAGAAACGATATAATTACTAGTTGCATAAAGGTACCATTAATTAATTTATCTATCTATGCGGTCTCATTCGGAAAAAAGAGGGTAGGAGACCGAGGCGTGGTAGCCCAATGCGTTGACTGCCCCGGTGGCTCAGTTGGTAGTGAACCTAACTTCTGTGCTTGGGGGCGTGGGTTCGATTCCCATATAGGACAAACATTTGTGTGATGAACATTTGTGTTTGTTCTATGCCTGGGTGTTAATATCTATTTAAGTATGTATTTAAAAATATATATGTATGTATATCAGTCTCTGGCAGCCATATTACAAGCTTTGCTTAGTTTGGGGTCAGATGACCGTGTGTGCAAAAATGTCCCAAATATTTATTTATTTATTTGGACAGATCAAATCCGCACCACCCTTAACATCAACTTGCCGTCTTATCAATTTATTTTTAGGGTTCCGTACCCAAAAGGTAAAACGGGACCCTATTACTAAGGCTCCGCTGTCCGTCTGTCACCAGGCTGTATCTCATGAACCGTGATAGTTAGACAGTTGAAATTTTCACAGATGATGTATTCCTGTTTCCGCTATAACAGCAAATACAAAAAAAAACAGAATAAAATAAATATTTAAGGAGACCTGCTTTACAAAAAACGTGATTTTATTGCTCGTTTTTGCTCTATATTGATAACGGCAACAGGTAGACGCTTGAAATATTCACAGAATATTTAGTTATATATTCACCTTAAAAATAAACAATTAAATTAAAATAAAATTAATATTTAATGGAGGGCTCCTATACAACAAACGTGATTTTTTGCCGTTTTTATAGATAATGGTACGGAACCCTTCGTGCGCGAGTCCGACTCGCACTTGGCCGGTATTTTTTTATTGTTAAGGTTGTTAAAAAACGAATGAAAAAAAACAGGTAAATCGAGTGGACGTCATTGCCATTTAATATCATTATTTCTCCCGATGTAATACTCAGTTAAAATAAGTTTGTATGTTGAGCCAGCGCTAATGCCAGATTATTTAGGCCACTGTAGAGACCACCTCCTCTTCCTTGCGTCGATTCCCTAATGCTGAGGGTCGTGACCCATCACGGTATCAACTTCTCCCTTACGATGATCAGCCATCTGTTCTGATTTTCAGTAGCATGAACAGCTTCGGCACGTTGCCCCGCGGGGATTATTCCTTATAACATCAGCTATCTGCTAAAAGTCCCGTCAAAATCTGTCTAGCGGTTTCGGAGTCCATAGGGAATCGCCTTTTATATAATATAGATGTCCCATAGATCCGTAGGATTAATCTATGTTTATAAACTTTACGCTTTCCAGATAAATCATAACCCATCTCTAATTCTCACTGGCTGTAGTAGGTACATAACTCTACTTATACCTAACTAGCTATTCTTAATAAGGAGCTTAGTCTGAACCAATGATTCGTTACTAGTGAGCCTCATGGCACGTTTCTCAATAGACTCTAACGCCCCAAGCTGGTACTTACTTAGCAGATCCATCCCAAAGGTGAGAGCAGAGTATTCCATGCACGATCGACATTGTGCTTGGTACAGTTGTGCTTCACACAGGGCGACATAAAATAAGCAGCTGAACATGTTAAGTCAGTTTTTAGAATTTTTGTTTGTTTGTTCACGCACATATCCTAAACCCCTGGAAGAAAATGCAGACGGATTTAAATGCTGTTTTCACGAATATGCTTAGCTATGACCAGATTGAAGTATAGGCTAAGTTATTTTGCGCAAGGGCCGGATTAAGGGAAGAAAAAAGGATTGAAGGTTTATATGAAAATCTACGCGTACGAAGTCGCGGGCAAAAAATCTAGTATACTTAATATATAAGACTAGCCGTCCGCCCCGGCTTCGCACGAGTGTAAGCTCGGCCTTCGGCCTCGCTACAAAATATAATATAGCCTATGTCACCCGGGGATAGTGTAACTTCCCAACAGTGAAAGAATTTTTCAAATCGGTTCAGTAGTTTCGGAGCCTATTCATTACAAACATACAAAAATTTCCTCTTTATAATATTAGTGTAGATAAGTATATCTATTGGGCAATGAAGAAAACAATTATGATTTAGCAGTTTGTTCCACCAGTTCGTTCTTTTAGGACGAGGACCTAAAATATACCTACTTAATTATGTTACTTTATTCAGTAGGTACCTATTGGAGCTTGAAGTGGAAGTAGTAGGTTATTTACTAACTTTGTATCACAAAACTATGCCATTTACAGAAACATTTATTTTTATAATTTGAAGCGTGATTGAAGTGATTACCCTGCACCTAGATCCTATTGCTAACATTATCACGTCCAGAGCCAAAGGCTGGCTACTGAAACATTTCAGTCCACTTACGGTAATTCCTTGCATTAAGCCACTATAGACTCCATAATTACGTTGCACTGGAAACAATATGAAATAATAAAATTGGGCGTGGGCGATTTGCATTTCCGTCCGATTGCTCGATTGGACGATTGGTAGTTTTCCTCTCTGGCACTAGAGAAAAGAGCAGGTTGGAAAGAGAAGGTTGTGTCTGACTCGTTCTATATTTCAGGCTGGAAATTATTATTTTGATTACGTTTAATTTGCATACGGCCGTCGGGCGGTGGTCGCCGCGGGGCCAGCGCGCCTCGTAACGACCCCTGTACTTTTCTGTAATGTTTTCGCCATTTTCAACAAAATTCCTTACAAATCATATAATTTCAGGTATCATCATGGTCATTACGAAGAAGCGCCCGTGGTCCTCATGCCGGTGTAATAGGTCGGTCGATGCTCAAATTCTTGATAACTACGAGTAATCGGCATAGAACCTCGCTCGGCAAGCTTAATGATCCGCCGTCTTCAATTATTGGTAATATCGGACTCTTAAACGTTCTTAGGAAGCCGTCTGTCGGGTCCGATCGGATGGAAGACTGCTTATTTTATCCGAGGTCATATTCGTTCAATGGATGCTAATGTTTATATTGATGTCAGCTATTTTGTAGAGCTTTTCCCGTTCCGAGCATTCTGGACACTTTATTTCTCACCTTTCATGTATATTTATGTATTACTATAACGTATTTTAGGTTTACTTGTATTCATTTTAAATAACGAATACGCGGAGGCTACCGTTCACGCGCATGCATTGGCGCCTGTTGGCCCAATAGGCGGCGTCGGACACGCCTACTTGCGTATGAGCATTTATTTTCCTTTCGTACAAGATACACTGACTCTACCTGGTGGTAGAGCCTCTTTTATATCTTGAAATAAGAAAGGCATTGAATTTAGTTATGTTTCAAACTGACATTTGCTAAAATCCTCACAGCAAATTGACTATTTAAGTACTTATATGCAAGGTTACGCATATAGACTGTACTAAGTCGAAAGAAGGTCATTGTACTCATCTTTATGAACCACTTTTACTATGAGTCCAACTCTGAAATCACAATAAAATATCAGCTGGTCCATATAAAATGGTCATTTAGTAAAAACTTGAATATATTTTAATACATGACAAAATCCGAAAAGGAAAGAAGTACCTACTACCATTTCTATGGTAGTAATTAGGTTAATCATGTTTCGAAGGTCGAAGTCTTTTTCGGTAGACCTATATCTAGTATTCTTTAGAACTCAAATTTATATCGGTATACTTACTGAAAAGTGAATTAATAATTTACTGGTCTATTAGGTGTTTTTAGCTACGTATAATTTTTTCAAGCATTCCTTTGATATGTAAAATTACAAGGTATATTTTTTTTGAGGGAATGTGTCTAATGCACTAAACAAAATAAGTACAAGCTAACACTAACACTACAAAAACAGTTAGACTGCCCATAGACCGTTAAAAGTCTAAAGAAAATCCAAATGCTCAAGCCCACTATCAGTTGGCAGCATACGCAGCATTGGCATCGGCAGCGTGCTGGCGGCATTACCACGCTGAATAGCAATGCTGATGCGTTGAGCCAGATACACTCCAGCATTTTGGTCACGCGTTTTTTTTCTATTTCATCAATAGGTTCGACCGTAAGCTTTTCGAGTAGCCCTTTGATAGTGAACTATACCTATAATTCTGCATACTTTCCAATCGGAGACAATTTTGTTTTTGAATGCCATCGGCAACGGCATCATTTGGAAAGGCTCTATCAGGTTTAGTTGCCTTTTAATCCGCTGACGGCTATAGCCACTTTTCAATCGGTATTCGGGCACCGAGAAGGTATAATGACATAATGCCGGCCCGCGGGTTTGTGCTCGATGGATCACTGTGTTTAGTAGCGCAGAGAGCGTAGCGGGCAGCGGGGCGGGCAGCGGAGCGGATGCAATTCGATTCGTGCCATGGGCGTGCTGGATCGCCAGTACACCTGACCTGACTTGCGCTAGTCATGGAGATGTTTTACCGCTATAGCTGAACTGGATCAAATTATTGGACTCTTTACAAAGTTCTAAGTACCAGTTTCAATCTTAGCCCTGTTATAGACTTGGAGTATAAAGGGTTAATCGGAAAGGATGTATTAAGCCAAGGATCATAAACTTAGGTATACAAAGGGACTAAACCTAAAGTCGCGAGAAAATACCAGCTGTTCCATAATAAAATAAATCGGCCAAGTGCGAGTCGTGCTCGGGCACTGAGGGTTCCGTACCACCACAAAATACAAAAAGACCACATCACGCCCAGGCGGTCACCCATCCAAGTACCGACCGCGTCCGACATTGAACAGAAATTTATCACCGACTTGCTCTTGGCTATTATTTATAATTTTTTGTTTTACTTGAAATCTTGTACTATAATCATGCCAAGTTTGATGCTTGTACGTATTACTGTTTTATACTAGAGCATTAAAATCCATATACCTAAAATTAAGCGATTGCATTATTAACTGACTTAAAATAACAATAATAATACTGTTTTAAACTATCACGGTTGTTCACTAAAGTTATATGATTATTTACGGGATATTTACCGTGGTAAGGTTGTGGAAGGAGCTCCCGATATTTCGGCGCAGTTACATGCACCATGTTCACGGGAAGACTGAAGAATGCGGGTGGTTGGTGAAAAAGTTCAAAGTTAGGTACAGACAAAACGATCTACCCTCTTTAATTTTCTTTCCTCTTTCCGAGTTAAACGTAGCTAGCTATAATAATACAAGACGTTATAAACGAAACTTAGATAGGTATACTAACCTAGGTACGACAATAATGTTTACAATTTAAAAATGTCTTCAAAAAGATAATAGGTAAGATTTTTATGCGGCAAAGGTGTATAAAGTATACCATTATCGTAATTTAACAAAAGCCTCACATCCAATCATTCGTGGAATAAAAAGCGTTTAGTGTAATTGAGTTTTATTAAAATTTCATTTTGCCGCACTAGGTTGTCACAATAGTGGCTGAAGAAACTTACCTTACCATATGTATTTGGAAGCTTATTGCTGTTGCTTTGCTTTTTTATGTGTACACTTGTACAACTATGTAGGCTTGTTGTCAGTGTCGGCTTTATTAGCTGTAAACGGGACGCGGACCAAGATGTTGATATCCTCTTCTTTCTGCTTTCCAAAACTTAGATTTTTTGACAACCTTTGTATGCAATGCAACGCCCTCTCGTGATAAAGGGACCTCTTCAAGAAATTTGACATAGCACAAGATGCCTAATCTCACCTGCCCCTGAAAGAACTGCTAGTCTGTGGAATGCGCTGCCTGAATGGGTGTTTCCCGATGGTTATAAAATTTAAATCATGAGAGAATTGGTTTCTTCTAGGCAAGCGTGCTCCATCGTAGAACGCATCGCTTAACATCAGACGAGTTGACGGTCAAACGCAATCCTATTATACTAAATAAATAAAGAAGGCAGGCGCCTATAAAAGGGCGTTCTTCAGGTTAGTCGAGCGCTGGTTGCCCAGCTCTCCCCAAGCTGGCACTGCGTGCTGCGTAAAAAAATGCATTTCGGTATATAACTGCGCGCTCCATGTAGTGTACCTTTGAATAATAAAGGATAATGAGGTTTGATTCGCCATGAATCTATGGGAGTTTTTCGCATTGTCCACCGTTGCGCATAATGGGCGGTTGGTGTATGATTGCAGGCTGTCTGAGTGCTGTGATACCTGTGTTCCGTGGGAGTAACGGACCTGACAAAGGCAGTTTGATTGTGTCCACTCTAATATACTATTTCCCAAGCGGAAAATGACAAAGGAACGGTGGTTGGATAATTTTTGCATAATGTTGGTGGTATCGGAGAGCGTAGTACAAACCGCATAAATGATGTAAAATGCCTTCGCTTCTTGTATCGTACGAGTCCTAGCGCCGGCTTTGTAAATAGGTTTGAGGTCAATTTCGTTCTCATTAATAACTGTCATAATATATGCAATGTCTATGGCAGTTTTATTATGGAAACAAACGTGGTATCCATACATTTTGTTTATATTACGGGAATTAACTCACGGTTATTCCGACTATAGTTTCAACCACGGCCTTTATCAAAGACTGCACGCGCGACTCCTTCTCGCTTTGCACTCTCACCTCCGCCTCGTTTTATATTATTTCTTAAATCTTATGTGAGTTATTGCCGTAAAATATACACAAACCTTGTCTATAGTAATTTTTGATTCTGTTTCTTTTTTGTTATTGTAAATCATGCTATTATAACACCGAATCCATCAGACTTGAGTGATGGCGCGGACTGTAGATGATCGTTACCCTCTACACGTTACAATGTAGATAACGTACCTATTGACCTAAAGGACTTGGGTCCTGTCATTAAATTTAATAACAGATGTTATCCGTCCTAATAAAAACCGTTTAAGTCCACATTGTCGCCCAAATTATGATTATTTAGAAAGTCATTAATCCGTTTCCCGAGCCAATTGACTGATGACCACAAGTCCCATCCGGGTTCTTTGCCTTTGTCCAATAGGAAGGTAATTACATGTTACAGATACCACATCAAATTAAATGCGACATAAAACTTTATTTTATTACCCTAAATTGACTCAAATTTGACAAAGATTGTATCACAACCAACATTTCATTTTCGAATGATTCAGTTCATCAGTCTCATCTACTTTCTTCACTCATCCAAGAAATGCACCTGCTAGAAGAAATACTAATTCTTTTGGTTAGCAGATACGGTAAGGTGAAAACACATCTAGCCTAAATCAGGCTTGATACCTTTAGTCGAACTGTTTTACTATTAGCAACTATTAGTTACATATTTCATTGGTGACGCTACAAGTTTATTTTTATAGTGTGCGTAAAAAAGTTGTTAGAGAGCCTACTTACATAGTTTTTGCGTTAGCGGTTTATAAATTTTATTACCTAAGTACTGAAAAATTTAGATTTGGACAAGAATGATACTTGTTCTAAGACATAATATCTCCCTTGTTTATCTGATCTGAGACCAACTACTCATCTGACAAGTCTAACCTAGCTTAAAAAAAATATAAGTCCGTAATTGGAATTATATTACTTTTTTACAGTAGATTAAGTAAGTATGAACGTATGAACATACTAAGTTTTCTTTACGAACTCGAAAGGTTTGCCTAGACTAGAACATACTGACTGACACAACAACTGAACATATTGACCGACTACTCCCCGATAGATGGCGCAATCAGGCAGTTACAAAATAAACGAAACGGAGTTTCAAATTAGTCAATATACTAATTAGGCTAAGTAATATTGTTCTTAGATACTTAATTCATATTTGGCGATGAATATTATACTTTTTTTAATGCTAACCTGTCTTGTCCCACTGCTGGGCAAAGGTCTCCCCCAATTCCTTCCAATGGTGTCTGTCCTGGGCCAGCACCGACCAATCTTTTTTATACCTCCCGAGGTAGGTAACTATGTATTTTATTTATGTAAATTATTTTGATTTGAAAAATATACCTACAAAGCTACCTGAAGTAAGTTAAATACGGATTCTGAATGCTTGAAAAACTTCTAATATCGTTCATTAGATATTTAATAAGCGCATGTCCAATAGTGGGCGGGGGTTACGTCGTTTATGCCACAAATGGCGGAAAAAACAAGGTGAGTCCCGCCCCCATCATGCATTTGTATGCATCATCCTTCAGGCACTGGACGATGAGTAACTGCAGCCGGACATGCAACCGATGCGACATACATAATGCAATATGTATCATGAATAAGTAATCATTGAACTACTTGAGTCTACACGGTAAAAGGATGATTATGTGCGGAGTGTACTCGTACCTATATGGGCGAGATTTTGCAGGTTTTTAATCAACGGAAAAAGAGGATGGTTCTATGTTCCACTGCTTTTTTAAATGTATGTTCAACGATTACATCGCTAACTGTTGACCGATTTAAAAAAGAAACATTTGTTTGGTTGAGTATACTTCTAATTTGGTCCAATTGTCACCAACTCAGGACGATGAGGATTCTGATGATGAGATCTCAGGGAAATCAAGGGCAACCCTCAAATTTTATAGCCACTTATTACTTTTTTCATATTTTTTAGAAGTCGGTTTTTAATGTGATCGAATTGTACTTATTCTGTATTTTAAAATATGTACCTACTTCCTTACTTGTAGTTTGCTAGATAATCTTTTTATTTTACTTAAACAAAAATTGGCTTTAACATCGCTCGTAGATTGTTTTATAATTAATTGAAGGTTCATAAGTTATTATATTTTCTATTAAATACTATACTTTTCTTTTCGTCGTTTCTAACGAATTTATCTCGTAAACTACTGAGTATTTCACGTAGTTTTAATATATTTTTGAAATCTGCTGAATGAGCTCTACACATTGATGACAATATTGACCTATTTAGCAAAGCTTACTCACCTAATAATACTTTTCCCTTGTTTTTTTTCGCAGACGCCATCTTGAATTCTTGTACCCCATGTTACTTCTAATATTAAAACGAATCAAAAGACACCTCACATGTCGAAATCCATAGGCTGTAGGGCGTGCCAAAAGAATCATCATACACACACTCGAAAAACATAACCCCGCTTCTTGAGCAGTCGGACAAAAACATTGCCGCCGCCTCAAAGTTCATCCACATATCATAGATGTGTGGAAATCGCACAATGGGCGTTGTACGCGATATTTTTTGCCTCACACCTGCAATTTGTGGAAATAGCTATCCTATAGATACTCGGAAATTCCGCAGAAGGAATCCTGCGGAATTTCCGAGTAACTAGGTATAACATGGGGTTCTTCAAAAGGGGGGTCGGCAACGTATCTGTGATGCATTAGTATGTGATCTGTGATAAGTATAAGCGACGTTGATTGCTTACTATCAGGCGGCCCGATAGCTTTTCGCCAGCAAAGGCATAAAAAAATTGCATCAATATTTCATTAGACCAAATGAATAAGCAAAACCTCACAGCATCTGCTACACTATAGACTTGGTTTGGCCACACATGCCAAGGAGGGGCGGCTGGGGCGTACCGGACCCGCCTCGATCATTGTTGGCACTGATGCCGGGGACATGGAACAACCAACGGATTACCAACATAAAGAGCTACCAACTTATCAGTAGAGTTGGCCAAATTAAAGAACTAATATTTTTGGTTAGGTTAAGTTAAGAAAGTACGACAGTGTCTCTTCATATAACTTTATAGATAAGTGGAGGTTTGTAAAAAACTGTCGTCCCCGTAAAACTCATCCCGTTACGCTTCTTACTGCAATTATAGTAAGTAGCGATTGAGGTTGGCGTGTTTAATCGGTAGAATTAAGCTTTTGTATTTTTTGCGTAGCTGTTTTGAGATGAAAATGAATTGTGCAGGTGAATACCAGCAGCAAATATTTAACCTGTTTCTAGTATGTTGACTTGACTATCGAACCGAACAAGAACAATGTTTCGATTTAAAAAAACAACACTTTAAATATGTAAAATTATTCCTTTATCGTAGCTACGAAACTCAATTACGAAAACGGACGAAACTTTTGCACGAGTACAACTTACATTACCTACTTTATTCGGGGGAAACGAACAGATTTTTTACGAGGATGTAAGAACATAGCAAGGTCTGTTATCCACCTACTCGTAAGCTTATAATCTGTCGTTTCCAAGTGTTGTATAGTGATTTACTATACCTACAGAGGAGGAAATTGCAGATTTTTTTACATAAACCAAAATAAGAACCTGGATAAAACTTTCGAAAAAGCTTGACAGCGCGAGTTTCTATTTAATTTTCATATTGTTGTGTCTATGAGTGTCAGCTCTGACGTTTCTACCATTTGCCTAGACAATTAAAAAAATAATGTAGCTATTGGCGCGCAAAAATTACTATTACAACTAAAAACAAATAATTATAAAAACACCACCCGTTTTGTCTGTATTTCTGATATTTACAAGATTTTTTTAACTTAAATCTTTAAGAACCTTCCTATACATTAAAATCTTTCATTTCGATAAAAATTACGTACGGCCATCTAAAGGTGGGTATAAAAAAAAGAAACCACTTATTTGTTGAATGAAAAAAAGTATAAGTACGTACCTAACATAAACAAATTTGTGACGTTATCCCATTTGTGAAGGCAGGATCAGTAGACTTAACAAATTTCTGTTTAGGTAGTCATGCTCGGCATACGTGAAAGTGATACTTGGCAAAAAATCTGCTGCTAACCAAAAATAAAGAAATACTTTTTTACTTTCATGAAGTTACAATCCACAGACTAGGTATTGATACTACGTAGCCAGTCTTTGTTACAATTGCTTATTTAAATTCATAATCGCAATTTTCACTAAGCTCGCAGACAATCGGTCATATTTCCGTGAAACAAAGTGTTTGCGACGTCATCGCGTGTATTACACGATGTTCAATCGTTCCCGCAATAAAACCGACTCGTATTTTACGAACTTCCATAAATAATGGTCAATATGTCGAGCGGCATTGTCGAAGCTGACAAATTGCCGCTCTCGCTTGCCGCCGCATTGTTGGCTACCGAGCACTGCAGAGAAGCGTCCCTTTGTCGACTCTCCCCGCACAATGCTTCGCAACACACTGAACGGTGAACGACTTTTGTCAGCTATCATTTTCACTTCGCGATTCGGTTTTATTATGTCTTGTGGGTCACAAGAATCGTTTCACAGTTTCTCGATATGATTAATGGGAATTTTTGTTTTGCATTGTGTTGTATCTGCGCGTAAAGGCGATAAATGTTTGCTTTGTGCATTGTGAACTGGCTGAATGCTTAAGATAACTTCAAAAATGTTTGTCGGAGTGGCCATGAAAATATTTGGAATGTAGTTATTTTTTTTATTGGCAAGTGACTTTACATTAACTAATCAAAATACAAGCAAGCGCACTATCAGTAAAAAACTGAAAGTAAAATTAAAGTATAAAAACAGTTAGACTGCCCATAGACCATTGAAGGTCTGAAGACTATCTCAAGCCGACTACTATTTGCAAAGACTTTTACGTAGTAGCTTTACCTAGTCTGTGACTAGTTGCCTAGTTGGGAGCATACCCAACATGCTGGCAACATTACCACGCTCAATGACAATGCTAAAAGTTATTTGAACTGTTTATTTCGGTAAATACTTTGTTTTAGAATTATGTCGTTGCGTCATATTAATAATACCGGGTGTATCTCTAGACGACAGACATATTCAAGAATATTATTGTATTTACATAACATTATAAACAAATTTTACTTAGGACCAACCCTGGGATGACAAAAATATTCAGCTGTTCCATAACACTTCGTTGATTATTGCCATTTTTCTTTGGAACAATAGATTTTTAGCAATGTCAGGGTTGGTCTCAAACTAGTAGTTGATAATGATGATGTTTATAATATTGTTAACAATGGTATTCTTGAATTGTCCGTCTATTATGATAATTTTCAGAACGCTATTGTAACTTCCTTGCCTATTTTACTAATTGCCAAATGTTTGAAATGCCGTCTTTTCAATGTCATTTAATTTAGCATAATTTTACTAGATAAGTAATTTAAAAGATGTCAACTCAAAAGTCTTTACTTACCGAACACGCCTTCTGTTTCAAGCATTTTCAAACAAAACTAGTCTATCAAAACGAGTGTGACCCGTGTCCCGCCACTCCTCCAAAGCTCACGCATATTATTTGCTTTAAAATCGAAACTCATAATAACATTATTGTTGCTTAACAAAAGCAAATTACTGTGAAAATGAAATAAAAACCCACTCTCATCCCCTACTATTAGGACATGATGCAGCGATACATTGCGCAGACGCAACTGTGGAACGATTCCAAGCATGAACATTTTGATTTTTATTCGTAGCCGTTGACTAAAAATCAGCTTTACTGTCCTGGGTGTAAAGTTTAGAATTATTTGTGATGGTTTGGGACGGAATACAATATAAAGTAACCGTGACGGGTGAATAGAGCATAAAAAAGCCATAAATCAAAGTCAAAAAGGCATAGAGAATCGGCAGCGCGAGTACATTTGTCACCAGCTGTTTCGCGGGCCGCGACCGGCATTGACGCTTTGTAATATTCCCATCAATAATAAGGGTAATTTTCGGCATTTTGTCACATTAACGAGACGTATTAGACTATTGTTGCTGAGGGTTTATACGTTTTCGTAATAAACATCGCAATTCTAAAGCTTATAAATAGGTAGTTTTTTTACTCAATCATCCAAACCAACCTTTTGTTGATTTAATATTGAAAATGAGAGTAAGTACTCACCTAGTTATTGTAAGTACCTAATTACTCACATTTTTAATATTAAATTGTTATTGTGAAAATTGTTAGCCACAGAATAAATACAATCTCTTTTTGATTGAAACTAAATATTTTGAATTGACGGCAAATTTAAATACAAATCTCTTTAGGGAAACTTATTGGCTATCTATGTGCAGTTTTTATCTTAAATATTTCAAGAAGCGGTTTTTATTTTCTAAAAATGTATGTAATACATAGTACTAAACTTTTTGGTGCTCTCCCGATGTCTGAAGGTATTCCATAGATATCATACACCATAGACTTTACATTACGTACATATTCTACATACATACATTACATATTCCAACGATCATTGATTACCAGATCAACTTCAAAGTGTACCGGGTACCCCACTACATAACACAATAATGCTCAAGTATAGAGTTGAGCATTATTTTTATCCATTATAATCTATAAAATTACTGATATCTTATTCCGAATTATAGCACTTAATACTACTTGTCTGCTATTAGGTAACCCAAACACATTTTTCATACTTGCATTTGAGTGTTGCGGTTAGTTATTTTCGAAACATGCCATCTGCTTCATGGCCCAAACCCCACTGGTTAAACCTTTATTTAAATTAATAAAAGTATTGCTAAGGAAAAAAATAAAAAAGTGGTAATTAGGGATGAATAAAGAAATAAGAAAGTAAGCCACACAAAGCGAACAGTAGAAAGTTTCCAATTCTACCGGAGAGTTATATTTTACAACAGAATACTTCTGTCGTCAAACTGGCGTGAAATTGGCAGTTTTGTTCCAACCGCAGCTTAATTTTCCGACATTATTATATTTAAAATGCAAAGTTAGGATGTTAGCGTATAAATATGTGCATTGCTTGTAGTTGCATGCATGCGTAACTAAGGTAAATATAGAAATAAATATGAAATATTAGCGTTAATTTACATCTCAACCTATAAGTTAGATCATTTAACATAATATATCCAACTACAATACAATCCTGCAAAATAGGTATTATTTTGGGCTTTAAAGAAAATCATAAGCATGAAGATAAATATATCTTTCATGATTATTTTAGTTTTGAAACTTTAAGTAGTACTTATTCATACTTATTCGTATAAATATTGTATAACAAAGATTTTTACTTTCTAAGCTTTTATAGTTTTACTACTCGACACTAGATGGTGCTATGAGTTTTCTTATTTACCGTGATGAAAGCTTCAAAAGGGACAAATGATGTTGTGATTTTTTCATAAATATTACACATTGAAATTAAACAGTTTTGACGGATTTTATTGCACTTTTCTGATAGATAAAAAAACATAGATTGCTCAAAAAAATTGTCGGTAGAGTTAGGAATAGGTTTCTTATAAGCGGTAATAAGACGAGACGTCATATTATGATGAATACGAAAAGAATCCTTACTACGAGTTTAATTAATGTTAAATCGTGTTAAATTCTAGGTCCCGGTTGTTAAATAATAACAACTGAGCCATATCAGAGAGCTCCGGGCTGCTTAAAACTCTGATTTATTAAGGCCGAAAATACGTATCTGAGTGCCTAGTGCGAGTTTTTCCAATTGCATTTACCTATTTGATAGCGTTAACTTTAACTACGATTTGTATGAAGTAAAAGCAGCACCATCTCGATGGCGCTAAATGGTGCTGCTCTTATTTCATACAAATCGTAGTTAATGTTAATGCAATTGGAAAAACTCGCAATATGCACTCTGATTCCTACTTCTACTCTGATACGCACCCAAACAATGCTTTTATTAAATTAAAACCAACTGATTTCATCACAACAGCTCTTAATTGCGGCATGTCTAAACATTTACCCAACCGACGTGTCAGCTCCTCTCAACCGATCTAATTCGATTAATTTATTTTGTGCCACCAATTAATAAGGGAAAAGCGACTGAGCGTTGAAAACGCGAACAAAATACGACTATTTATTATTTCCCTCTTTGTTTCATACAAAACCGAAGTTGGGCGGCGTCAACGCCACAATGGTCTGTGCCATTATTCGATAAAACAATAAACCTCTTTATTAAAAAGACATTCAATTAATTTGTTTTATTCATATTTTATTTGCACTGGACTGGCTCTCCACAAAGGTATTGAAAACAACAGCCGCAGATATGTCCACAATAAGAGTGGTTTAGATTTATATGCGGTTCACACCTGTAATTTTGTTTTGTTTATTAATTAGAGACGAGAAATATAACAGAACTCTGAGATGGCCATAAAGTAAGTACAGCTTTAAAGTGCTCGTTGAATTGATTTTTTTCTAGGCAAGCGTGCTTCATCTTTGACCACATCATCGTTTAAGATCAGGTGGCGGTAAAACGCAAGCCTATTATTATTCAGTAAAAATATTTTATGAGACGTTTAAAAATTCACTTGTAACAAGTGAATTTTCATTTTGTTTCATAAGCTCTTTCATAAGGCCAAATCTTAATAGTTATTTAATATTTAAATTTTCAACCTCAAAATATACTAACCAAAACTATCAGCTTGCAAGATTTGACCTAAACAAACACACATACAAACGTTGCTTAAAATAAAGCTTATAAAAACAACCATCTAGAAAACCTACTTTCCTTTGAATATATGTATTTACTAAATTTATTTTGCGTCAATAATCCGAGCTGCATTGAAGGCATGGGCGGTTCTAACCGCACAAACAGCTGAACTATTCAAAAAATTTGAACAATGCTGGTGCACCATCTGTCACCGATTGAGACATTTTTGCGAAATAACTCCGTAATTACGCACTTCCGTATCCGCCGGCGCGTGCGCTGCACAGGAGTCGCCCGCCCACCGCATTTCGGATTTCATGAAATTTAACACCTTAGTTGTTAAGTTGTTGCCAAATTGTAGGGAATTGCAGCTGCTATCGAAACAGGTATTGCGTTAATCTATACACTAGCTGTTGCCAGCGCCTTCGTACGCGTAGACTTTCAGATAAACTTTCATCCTTTATACGGCAATTCTTTACTCTACACTCTAATAATTATGTCATCTTCCGGTTTTTGATCAAACCCTTGTTTTTTAACATAATCCGTATATAACGTATATAAAAGAGAAATACCCCACGCACTCGTATTTACTATTCACTGACTGACTCACCAAGACATTTCTTTAACTACTTGACCTACGAAGCTGAAATTTGGTAGGTAGAGTCCTCATGGGGTTATTAGAGGTCCCAGAGTTCCAGCCAAAAGATCAGTCAAAACTCATGTCCACTCTTTAAAATCATTCTGTGATTTGGTCCTTGTGAACCTCGACCCGATTTTTTTACTCTGCTACACGTTGGCTAGGAATGTTCACTTCATCCTTCTAAAGTCACCAAATACAAGGTTCAGTGGCAGGAATTCACATAAATTAATTAAGGACCCGACATCGCATTGCTGAGTGATTTACTGCTTGTTAGACTTGTTAGAATTTTCGCTTTTTGCTCCGCCACACGACTGTCATTATCGCGAAAGGTGTCACGTAGCTATAAGATGAAGAGCTTCGGTACTTACACCTTTAATCTTACCTAACACAGGACTACCGGTTATTTACATTGGTTTTTGTTTGGAAATTCGTGAAGGAGGTCTTAATCCTTGGAGTGTAGATTAGAAAATCTTGTCAATCGTGAGATACCTATAGCTTGAGTTCTATTCGAGTAAGTAAGATTGGTGATAAAGTTTAAATATCTCATTGCAGAAGAAAAGTAAAGAGTCCGCTGTAGTTTGAAGAAAGGCAGTTGTCGTATTATACTTGTATACGATCAAATTTTCGTTAAAATAGATTCATTTGAGGATGATTTTTTTAAGTAATGGATTCATAATGGTTAAGTAAACGAGCTTTGCAGTCTTATTTAGAAACATCCAATAAAACTTTTTAATTTGTATTCAAATTCTGTGCATTTTAACTAAAATGCGCTTTGTTTTATTTTAGAATCGCATGAAGTGTCCGATGGGGATGAAAGGTCCTTGAGTGGAGACCACGAACTGGAAGACGCGGCTTAGGAAGGCCTCCTACTAGATGGCCTCCATGTTAAAATTCGGCGGAAAGACATTTGGGGGCAGGACATTCCACACCCAAACTTCGCAGGTCCACGGAAGAAAAGAAGGGCTGAACCAGAAGGTGTGGAATTTCCAGCTTTGCAAGATATAGGAGTGGGCCTTTGCTAAGTCACAATTTGAGATTTTTGTGTGACCTCTTACGGCTACTGCCAATACAACACCGCAGATTGAACTGAATTAAGCGGCAAGCTTATTAGGGCATTGAATCAACTTAAATCAGGCTACAGACATGAAAATTCTAAATTATACATGACACCGACTAGATAGACAAGATGTCTAGAACCAAAAGCTAAAAAAAAAACTATAGCATTTTAAAGTTGTTCAAAAAGAATGCTACCTAAGCTGATCGTACGATTGTGAGGGTGAAGAGAGTTTATTTTTCGTGAATTTTCGCTGATTCTACAGACGTCCCCCACATCACGCACACATCATTACCTAATCAGAGAAATGACAGTGAATTTCATTACCTATTCGGAGCGAACGGAATGCGAATGAGGCAGACGTGAATGACAAAGTGGATGCAAATGCCTTTGTTGGTGGGGATCTGGGAATGTCGGTACGTTTGCCAATCAAAAGGCACGTTTGGACGCTTGTAACATCTGAGAAACGTAGGTGTGTACTTCCTAGGCGATTATTTAAATGAGGCAGAAGTATCTAAGCTGTGCCGTCGGAATTATACTGAAAAAGAAGCGCAACGTCGCGAGACAGTTGACTCGGGGCCCTTGACTGGGGGAGCAATTTGTATTTTCTTAACATGACTGACAACCATCCAAAAATATTCAATACTTTTGGAAAAAAAAATTGTCCTCTCATTGGTCCACTTTATAAAAGTTGGTCCCAGTTTAAGAAAAATTTGTGGCAAAGTCAATAATTTTAAAAAGACCAATCATTCCAATTCCGTGTCAATATTATTATTTACCGAGTGTGATAACGTACATAATCAAGCATATCATGGTACTCATATTTTTTATTTTTTTTACTTTGGGACCAATCCAAATCAATCCAATTGTTATGGGCAAGCGTGAAGAGCCATCAGGCGAGCGACTTCGCTCGTCTCGTCACTCAGTAGAATAATAAAAAATAAAAAAACCGGAAGTCGCGAGAAAAATCAGCATTTCCATAGAACACCTCGTTGACTTATTAAAGACATTTATCTATAGAACAACTATTGTTTTCGCGAATTCCGGGTTAGTCCCAAAGTAAAGGTTGTGTATAATGATATCCTTGAATAATATGTCCGTCTTCTAGAGAAACGTCAGATAGATGTTTTTTTAAATTTGTGATAGGTTTGTGACTGTGCACATCACGCCTAATGTTAAGCAAAGGCGCCGATTAGGGTGAAGCTTACTTAGAACTCTGTTTACTTGATTTAGACAACCTATGTTGTACTTTGCGGTAAGCACGGACTCTAGCAGAGAGTTCTACTCCCTTGTTAGTCACTGTGCCTGGTGGCTCAGTTGGTAGTGAACCTACCTTAGGCTCTGAACTACCAAGTACAGAGCCTACAGAACCTACCTTCTGTCCAGGGCGTGGCTTCGATTCCCACCTAGGACAAACACTTTGTTCTATGTATGGGTGTTAATATCTATTTAAGTATGTATTTAAATATATATATGTATGTATATCAGTTTCTGGCAGCCATATTACAAGCTTTGCTTAGTTTGGAGTGAGACCGTGTGTGCAAAAATGTACCAGAAATTTATTTATTATTATTTATTTATGTTAACAGGTAAATTAGAATTTTTAACTTATTTTCCTAAAACCACGCAACAACCATAATAGCTACGTTTAAAAACCTCTGTGGAAAAAGAAGACTATATAAAACGCAATTTTTTAATTCAGATACTTTATCAAAGCGTGTGTCTTCATTGAAATGTTTTATTCAACAAAATTACCATCGACAAACAACTTCGGACAGTCAAAAAGTACCCGATTGCTTTCAAACATCAAAAGAGTAAAGTAAAGCAGGAACTAGTGACGCAATACGAGATTGCTTTAATGCTGGCCCTATTCTGGCACTTTAGATTATCTTCGTCTCACTCTTTTGATATTTATAAGAAGAGTGACCGGGATAATCTCGAACGCGTGTGAATAGGGCCTCAGTTCCCAATGAGGGCTTTCAACGCTCCCCTAAACACCCTTAAATGACAGAGCCGAGTTTTCATTTTACTCAATAGATGCTTTAATTTGCATCATCTTTGTGCGAACTACGAATGCTGGCTTTGTAAACTGAATAGGGAAAGCTAATCAAAATAATTTTGTTTGAACTTATGACCTTACTGTTTAATTAAACTTGTCGACTAATTTGGATGTGTGTAGGTAAATGTTTTGAAATAAGTTTTATGATTTTTAACGAAATAATAGACCTAATGGTTTATAATAGTTACTTATGATATGTAGCTCTACGAATAGATAATAATATGATGACTTTTCAGGAAAAAAGTTCTTATGGGGAAATTAGAAATTCAGAAATACGTCCGTTAAAATGCGTTCATCAATAGATTATGTTTGCAGATCAGATTTGTATGAGATAGGTAGAAAAGAGAGCGAGATCAAAGATGTTCAACACAATGAGAATTAGCTCTCAGGAAACGCTTTCAAAATACATGGTTCTCTACAGAGCTCTGCTTCGCTTCGCTCTCATAAGCAGTAAGCAGGTTCTATAGCGCTTTACCACGTATTTACGTATCCTTTATGGAGGGCTTTTACTCAAATTTCTCAAATCTAAGCATGCCTTAAACATAAATATATTATGATCACACTCTCCTATACAATATTCGTAACTGAGATTTGGTTAACCGCCTGTCATTTACAAAAAAAGTTGTTGTAACAGAGATCATTGCAACCAAATCGCAACATAAAAGTCACGTTTGACGTGATTTCAAAACACAGCGTCAATTCCGACGCCCCTCATCCTTATTGGCGTCCTCTCTTTATTAACCAGTGTTTGATCTCCGACGCAAGGGAAATAGATAAATTGTTTGTTTTCCTCACGTCAAACGCGGGGGAGCATTTTTATTTTGTCAAACAGACCCCTTTGTGTCTGGTGTTTGCGGTACCTTCAAACACTTTATGAGAAAATGTTAATCAAAATAGTGCGAATTTCATTTAATCGAGTATACGTAGAGATGTGTTTTTTTTGTCGTGAAATGGCAAATTGTATGTACATATATGTCAAAATCTTATTCTAAAGATTCCTCTATGATTTCAATGAGCGATATGTTTACCTACCTAAGTCGAGTATTTCCGACTATAGTTAAAGTTTGTGAGACCGCGAACGAACTTACCACCCTCCTAAAATACTATCGTTTCGAATTTGGTTGAAACTATTATCTGAACTGACAGAAATAAATCGCATCACAACACTTACCCAGAAAAGCTATCGAATTTACATGTTATAACACAATAAAAACTTGGATGACCATAAATTTTTTCCTCCTTTTTTACATGATTTTATTTAACTTGCCCAGTTACTATGTACGTTCGCAGTATGTATGGGACAAATCTTGCAACTGAATTTAAGACCAGTTATTCTCAACCGATTGAACTATTTGGCATAGTTATGTAAATTCGGTGACAATGCAATGTTATGGTACCATCGAGCTGGTCTGATGATGGAGACAGAAGATGGTCTTAGGAATTCCTAAACGAAACGACGTATCGTTGTCGGGTTTGGGTTCGTTGGATTTGTCTTCCCGAGCACTGTGGTCCTAGATGATAAATTCAACATGGCAGACGCCTCAAGATGGCGGACAAAATGTTCTTATCTACCATCATGATATGGGTATCAAATGAAAGGGTTTGCTAAGAAGAATACGAAAAGTTTGTTTTAAAGAAGTATTTTTTAAAATAATAAAGTTTATTGAATTTTTGATTAGAAATCTTAAGTGTGAAACAACTCACTACTCGACTTACAAGCGTTAGGAAATGCCGACAATAAAGTGTCAAAACCACGCGAGATGTGTAAATCTGATAGTTTTTTTAAACCATTCAGCGTCATTACTTATTCGGAACGCAAGCTGAACGAGCACGTAAAGGGTTGTTTTCATATCCGTCATTAGTGTATCGTTCTGCTAAGATTTATCACCTCTCGGAAAGAGACTCGGATGGTGGGGCGTCAAATATCCTCAGAATTAAATGGCGGAATGGCGGATGTCGGATGTGCTGGTGTGACGAAGTACGCCACTAAATTAAAACATTTTAACTTGACAGTTGGTGTCATGGTTATGTTGAATGCGTTTTAACGGGGATTTGCCCTTCGGCAAACAGTGAAATCAGTAGAGTCACAACAAACACTCATGTTATGTCAGAATTTTTATTTAGTTACGAAAGAAGCGAAAACATCGAATATTTTAATTTCCTACTTCTGAAAAGATATCAGCGTGTCTGTTCTGCAAGCTAAGTGAATACGCGCAAGTGAAGTGATAAGTTAAGTGAATGTGATTTTTTCTTGCCTATTCTTGCAGATAAATGTCAAAACATCAAATTGTAAGGGTAAGGGACTACAGTCAATGGTGATCACTCGACATTTTGACATTTATCTATAGTAATCGTCAAGAAAAATATACGTTCTCTTAGCGTATCACCTCACTTGCGCGTTCACTTAGCTTGCAGAATAGACTGGCAGAACAATAATTTATTTATGTGTAATTTTATATATGGGCTGCTAAAATCTGGTTTTTACCCTTTTTTTAAATTCACAATTGTTATGATTTTACATTTTCTATACCTAATGTGAAAATGTGCAAGCGAAAGAACTGTGGAAGGGTAGAGCCTCCTTATTTTGTAAAAAAATTGAAAATATTTAATCACTTACCTATTATCATATTATTTGTTCCATAGGTATGAATCATGCAGACGTTTGTGGGTGTAAAATGTACGAACTAATAGTTTATTTTCACAAAAAGTAGTGTGGCAAATCATCTTTTCTATGTATGTTTGTATATTTGTTCAACGATTACTTGCGTGTTGTTGGTCTGATTTTTTATGAAATTTGTGGCCAAGTAGTGTGTATTAGGTATTCTGTGCAAATAGTTCATTTTAATATAATTTTTAAGTTCGAATATGGGCAGCATCATACAACGGATTGTGAAGATATAGTCTCAATCAGGGCGCAAAACTAGTTTATAAATAAAGAACCGACTGATTTCTCATCACATGACAAACAATATTAGATCCCCGCAGTGAAACTTACTTGGTTTACTGCAGTTTAGTTTTAAAGATTAAAATCAAGAGTCTAATAGCGATTCCGTAGTTTCTATGTGCCAGACATGGCTATAAGTCACTTGCGCTGAGAAGATGGCAGAGATAGCTTCTGTCTTATGACGCTTGTTGACAGTTTCAATAGTCGTGTCGCCTCAGCAACAGCTAACAAATTACGTATCTCATTTTGTGTTAAACAAAGTAAATTAAACAGAAAAAGATGTTACTGCGGATACTGTTTTATCGCGTGTATTTTACATTATTTTAATTACTGGCGTTAAGAATACTTATCGGTGCCCACGTGGTCACAAATAAACTAGATAACGGATGACTAAAGACATGTTATGAAAATATTTACAAGTACCGCCAACAATAACGATATGGGTAAATAGGTAATAGCGAAAACCTAAGAAATCATTATATAATTCCCTTTTGTCTATCACCCACTAGATAAAGATGAAGCAGATTTTTTTGTGACTAAGCAATATCTTTAAATATCGCAAATTTCTGTATTTAAAATAAAAAGTCTGGCAGTAAATAACAAGGCGTCGCAGTCTTCGTACCTACTAAGTAGGTAGTTATAAATTCAGCATAAATTAATTATAGAATTAAGTCATGCATTTGAGGTGACAACTCGGCTCTTAAGTCTATTCTCACATTTGTTTTTTTAACTTCGACGTAACGAAAATTTTAAAAGTTTAGTAGGTCCTCTTTGTTTTCATTCACAAAAGAAAATACAAGCTAACTAATACTTAATACGTAAACTACTTTGCCTCGACATTTCAGCCTATCATGTTCTGGGACTCAGGCATTCTCTTAGAGATGAGCCCTAAACTACCATGCGCATGGTCCCTCTGCATGTTGGTGAATGTCATAATTATATGTTTGAACTTTTTAGGTTCGGACAATGTTATCATACCTAGAAAAAAAGTTGGATTGACCAACAAACCATTGAAGGTCTAAAAACAATCCAACTGCTCAAGCCCACATACTACCAGTTGGCAGAATACCCAGCATGCTGGCAAATTTACCACGCTGAATTCTTATACGTTACGCCTAACGTTAATAAATAAAAAAACCTTGGTACCTAAACGCAAGTAGATAACAAAAAAAAAAAACGCAAAAATAGACACGAATAAAAGACTAAAAAACTTTAAGTGAGACTAGCAAAATAAAGCAAAAAACTGAAAATTGTAGGTGTGTGAAAATTAGGACTTAAACTGTGCTTAAACTAAGTTTAGACGCCAATGATCAATTTCTTAAAACTCTGCCGGACTTTTTCAATCTTTTTCTACCGAATCTAATTTTGTTACTGCCTTTGTATGGACGTTTCCTTTCTCATGTTGAAGTATGGCAGATTAATGTGTGTTCGAAGAAGTCGATATTGCTTTAGAAGGGCCTACTTTATGATTTAGTGCGACAGAGCCGAGTTGTTAAAAAGTTGTAAACTGCCTGTGTTTCCGCCGGTGTTTGCAACAATGTTATACTGTTATGGACATATCTACACAACCTACTTTTCTACAGCTTATACGTGTCATATGACATCAATGAGCTTGAGAACCGGTTTGGCTTAGTCGCAGCAATTCTACCACATGAGCAGGAGGTTTCGGGTTCAATTCTCGGCTGGCAAATGTTTGAAACTGTGTCTCCGACACAGGGAGCCATAGGGGGAAAGCTATGAGTATTAAGCGTTGTTTTTACAAGGTTTAATTCAACTTGCCCAGTATGTATGTTCTTATATGTTCGTATGTGTAGGACAAATCTTACAACTGAATTTTAGACCAGTTATCCTCAACCGATTGATCTGATGTATGTTCGGTGACAATGCAATGTTATGGTACCATCGAGCTGGTCAGATGATGGAGACAGAAGGTGGCCATAAGAACTCCTAAACGAAACTACGTAACTCCGTCGAGTTTGGGTTCGTTGGATTTGTCTTCCCAAGCACTGTGGTCCTAGATGATACATTTAATATGGCGGACGCGACAAGATGGCGGAAAAAATGTTCTTATCTAAGTACTATCATGATATGGGTACCAAATGAAAGGTTTTGCTGAGAAGACTACGAAATAGCTTGTTTTAAAAAAGTTTTTTTTAAAGTTAATGATTTGTATTTGTTTATATACTTATATCAGTTACATATTCATTTACATATTCTTCTATGGACACCAATTTACGTATGTGCCGTAGCGAACTTATGTATTAACTGACGTCTGCACTGACCTCAATCAAGTTTAGTTTTACATTATTTGTAGTTGAAGAGGCTAGGTGTTTGACCACGGCTCACCCTATAGAGACGAAGAAGTGACGGAGTAGCCTTAAGTGGAATGTATCACTACCATTTATGCCTACAGGCCTAGCAAGGGCCGTGAACAGATTGTCTTTCCACCGTTTTTATCCCGCTAGGAAGAGACAAACGTATCCATATTCTAGCTCTGTCCCGTCTAAGCGCGGATAAAAATGGTGGAAAGACAATTTTTCCACGGCCCATGCTAGACCTGCTGGAATGAGTACTTGCCCCCCAAGTGACGGTACCTAAATAACACTGTCTGTGCATTCCATTTCATGAAATGTGCACACAATTCCGAGTTCTTTCCAAAATTAACACGTACCTACCTAAGTAAAGTAAATAAATAATTAATATGCCTGGGTCATTTTTGCACACACGGTCATATAACCCCAAACTAAGCAAAGCTTGTAATATGACTGCCAGACACCTACGTACATATTATATTTTTTAAATACATACTTAAATAGATAATAACACCCAGAAATAGAACAAACACAAATGTTCATCACATAAATGTTTGCCCTAGATGGGAATCGAACCCACACCCCCAAGCGCAGGAGGTAGGTTCACTACCAACTGAGCCACCGGGGCAGTCAAGTGACTTGCTACGTACTCGTAAGTACTCGCCAATTAAACAGGTCCTTCTAGATAAGTTCTTCATCCCGCATCTTTGACATCAGGCATGATGTGGATAAACGCAAGCCAAAATTTTTAAGAGCCGTTTTTATCTATTTATATAGAAGCGAAATATCTCACTCACTGACTGACTGAATTTGACTGAATAGGTTCGTTACGGGGCGTAGAGATCCAATGGGAGCAAGGATTTTGCAAAAAGGTCGAATTAAAGGGTGCAAAATGAACGTCTAGGAGAACGAAGTCGCGGGCAACAGCTAGACTATGAATTTTAAAAAAAAGATCCGAGGCGCCTAAAGAAGTTTTGACTTCAAAAATTGGGTTTTGGTTTGTAAAAAAAGTTCTTTGCAAAAATATACCTACTTACTAGAATAAAAAGCTGCCTAATTTAGCGAGCGTCTTGTTTCTCGGAAGAAGTCCAACAGCTCACACATGGTGCGGCGTCTTTGTCCCGTCCGGAGATGACGATTTATGAGCGCTTATTTATCACAACTTGTTAATTAGTCCACTTGTAGAATATCTATACTGAGTCTATTGAGATTTTTTACCCACTTAGACGATACTTGGCGATGACAGGACAGTATATTTTTGATTTTAACTTATGTGTTGATGAATAAATGAAATGAATGATTTATTAGTACATTGTGATACAAATGCAGAAAGGAGATTATTGTAAACAAAAAAAACAATGTATTTTTTTATTCATTAACATACGTACAATACATACTTATAGATATTGAGGCATTAAAACGTAACTTATTAAAAATCCAATCCATAGTTACTTAATTAACCTACTCTGCAGTAGGCAAAGTACGAATATTCAATTAATTTTATTTATCACAAATAACAGCAAGTAACAAAACATGACCTTAGCCTCAGAGCTTAGCATGAGTTCAATATTGGTGACGTTCTAGGCTACTATCCAAAAATACATGTGCCTAACTGTATACTGTAATATTAAAATACGTAAAACAACATATACTTAGGTACAAATTTTAATTCCAAAATTCAAAATTTGTATTCTATATATTAAAAAAACATTACGAGTCAAATTTATCATCAACATGTCTGTCACACAGGGAGGCCTATACAGACACAAACGTTTGAAACGTTAGTAGGTAATAAAGTTTTCAAAGTAGGTGGCTTATGAACACGACCATGAAATGTATTCCTTTGAAGTATACCATCCTTCTCATCTTTAGTCATTGCGGAGAACATAGTAAAGTAGCTGAATATCTCTCGCTTCATAAATATGGACTACAAAGTTCTTGAGCACCAGGTGAAGAATATTTTGTTCGCAACAGAGACCTACTTAGAGTAAAATAAAATAGAGTAGGTAGATATTCTTTTCATCGATATCATCATTTCAGCCATAGGACGTCCACTGCTGGACATCCAGCGGTCTCTTTTAGGTCGTCTGTCCATCTTGTGGGTTCGTCCTACGCTGCGCTTACCGGTCCGTGGTCTCCACTCGAGAACCTTTCGGCCCCATATTCTTTTAATAATTATAATATCTGAATAATATATATTCGGATATTCTTTTAATAATTATAAATTAAAAAAAAAACCGACATATAAACCGATACATTGTTTCCTCTGTGCATCGTGCAAAGACCCCGAATTTATTTAAAAAAAAATGCGTATAGAATGGATGCTTCTAAATTATGTCTATGTAGGTATAACTTACAAATGGCTAAAAAGATTTTACCATACATACAAATACCACATAGGTACTTCTTCGTTCATTATTCTTAAAAAAATACTAGTGCCAAGTTATTGCAAGATTTCATTGCACTTCTTGATGTAAAAACTACCACAAGTGTCCACATCCCGTAGATTAAATTTTTGCTTAGCAAATTATCCAAGCATAATTTTGAAAAAAGTACATATGCAAGACAATGTAAGCGTTTAGAATTAACTGAAAAATATTACGATTGGCTGTCCATGTCAGTTAACGTTTTGAACACGTTTCAGCTAAGTATTTACACTACATGAAGATGACTCGAGTAGGTAACGAGTATAGGTGTATGTCAGAAGACTTTGAAGGAAACAAACTAAAATTATCTAGTCGTAAGCAGGGGCCTATAGGTTCATGGGCCTAATACTTAAAATTCGTTTTAGTTTCTGTTAGTTTTGCTACGCCAAATCTGTCAACATGCATCGTTGCCAAAGTTGTGAATAGACCACATACTTTAAAAAAATGCATCCTAAATCTATGAAATAGTTTAATATATCCACATCTACGACATCAGACATTAATAGAAGTCATACAAATCTGACAACTACTCGTATTTAAATTATGTCTAAATTAAGTACCTACATGCCATAGTTTACAAAATATATGATAGGTATACGTACCTAGGTACTTATTTTATGAAGATTTCAGCACATTTTGGGCCTTATAAAGCCTTATAAGTCGTACCTAAGTTATATTTTAAGTACTTAGGTACTTATTTTTCTAATAACAACATATTGTGTTTTCGGTTTTGAAGTACGTAGAAAAACTTTACTTTATTTACGGATAGCAAGAAATGTGTATAGACGTAAGATATAAAACGTTTCGCATAATCTAATTTTCCCTATTGCACCCTCATCTCTCCCGCTCAATCGGTTTACGAATAATTCGTTTAGGGACAATAAATCTGTGTTTAGTAGGGACTTAATTCTATTACTGGAGGACTGAACCATAACAACCAGATTATATGATTATAGAGGTCATCATCCATGATTAATTGTGTAATCTAAGTCTTAATCAATGCAAACGGATGTGGCAAATTCAATTATGCTTTTCTCGATTGTGTGGTAAATGTCATCGTGTCGATCGTCTATGCTTACCTACTCTGTGATTTTATAGCTCACAGTAGCGCCCAGTGTTTTACCCGCTACCCTAAAGCAGTGCCGTAACTAGCCTTTTATGAGCCCTGTGCGAGCTTCTATAACTGCGCCAAACAACAACATACAAACAACATAACTTGGTCCTGGTGTGGTCATTTCTGCGGCTCTCCAGAATCTGCGCCCTGTGCCTGGGCAGCACCGCTGGCACAGCCCTATTTACGGCACTGCCCTAAAGGATCCTTTTCCAAGAATAAAAGAAGCTTAGTTTCTCACTATGATTTCCTGTTGTTGATACATTAACACACACAAAGATACGGACAATTATAACATCCAGACAATGCGAAGATATTTAAGTTTGTCATTCAAATATCTGCTCGGCCAGGAATTGAACTCGGAACATCCTTCTCATTAGGTCAACGTTCTACCACTGAGTCATACCGGTCGTTATTCAGTGGACGAAGTACGAATATTCGCTACGTAAAATACTTGAACTGAATTTCATACAAATGTTTGGGATTCGATATGTATTTTACGTAGCAAAAACTAGTACTTACTTCGCCCCCAGGTCGTCATTGTAATATTAGATTCATGGTAACAAAATGTTAGTTATATTCTCCTTTTTCCTCATGGAAGTATTTTGGCGTCGCATGTCTTGTGCATTTGTCAGTGTCAAGTATATTAAAATATTTTCAAGTTTTATTAATCTCGGCAAATAAGTTAGTAACAGTCAGAGTCAAGCAAAGTTAGTCACTTGAAAAGTGGTGAAGACTTTACCATGAGCTTTAATAGAGTTAAAAACGACATGAAAACATGAAAAGACATGTTGTATCTCATTATATCACTTTCCCAAACTCGAGACTCGCAAAAACTTCGTGAAAAATAACACATGAGTATACAATGAGGTAATATATTCTAGTTGATTGAATCAGGCGTTACTTTGCGGAAGTCCATTTTCAAAACTGTTTTGATGATGAATTTCTAGTGTAATTCCGCTTCTACGTCGCTTCAAGTACAATAAGGAATTTGTGATAAATATTTGTTGGTAATGTTAATTTTATTGAGTTTAATTTTGCCTAACCTGATATAAAATATTAATTACATAAATTGAAAATTAACGTAACCTGAAACAAAAAGTAATTAATTCTGAATTATTTTTAATTATAAAATTATTAAAGTAATCTGAAACAAAAATTAATTAATTCTGAAACATAAAATATATATTAATTGGAATTACATGTATTTTAATTGAATTTAAAAAAGTAATAAATTATACCCGTTTCCTTAGTGCACTTTGTCGACACGTGTTTCGCCTCTTCACGAGGCATCCTCAGGACGTGTTGACTCGTCAAGCGCTCGACGAGTCAACACGTCCTGAGGATGCCTCGTGAAGAGGCGAAACACGTGTCGACAAAGTGCACTAAGGAAACGGGTATAATTTATTACTTTTTTAAATTCAATTAAAATACATGTAATTCCAATTAATATATATTTTATGTTTCAGAATTAATTAATTTTTGTTTCAGATTACTTTAATAATTTTATAATTAAAAATAATTCAGAATTAATTACTTTTTGTTTCAGGTTACGTTAATTTTCAATTTATGTAATTAATATTTTATATCAGGTTAGGCAAAATTAAACTCAATAAAATTAACATTACCAACAAATATTTATCACAAATTCCTTATTGTACTTGAAGCGACGTAGAAGCGGAATTACACTAGAAATTCATCATCAAAACAGTTTTGTAATATATTCTTTCAAGTGCCAAAAACTTCAAATGTTAGCTGCAATCATCATCAGACATACGACGTCAACTGCTAAATATTGGCTTCCCCTTCCCCCTTAGAACACCACATTGAACGATAGCCTGCCATCTGCTTCTACTAGATGCCTGCGACTCTCACGATGTCGTCGATGTAGTACGTCCATGTAGTTGGAGGCCTACATACGCTGCGACTTCCAGTTCGTGGTCTCAACTCAAGAAGAACTGATAACTGATGAGGAAAGAAAGGCTTTCCCATCTATTTATCGGCTCTCCGCGCGATGAGGCCTACCCATTGCCACTTCAACTTGAAAATTGTCCTGTCATTCGTTTGTTGAAATCTCAACCAATAGCGTCACTACGTAGCGTGCATAATTACGTACAATAATTATAGGTTATTTTTATCCTGGAAATATAAGCAGTTCTTATAGGGTAGCGGGTGGAAGTAGAGAGTGCTAGTATAGCTACATTTTTGAAGAAAAAGCTTGGAACTGGCCTAGATAAGCCAGTAGAAACAAGATAGCAATCTGCATTTCATTCCTATGTATAATTTTAAACAAAACCTCTTTGCTGTGGAGCATAAATTATGTTCATTCATAAACTCACCTTCTATTCTCCTTTCCAAGCAGTGAAGCCACAGACTAGGTAAAGTTGAGTGAAGCAATAGAGCCATCAACGCGCGTCGTCGTGACAACTATCGAGAACCACCACCACCGCCATTAATAAACCGTTGATTAAGCTAGACTGATGGCGCTGGCAGATGAGCTCGGTTTTTACGGCACGAGCGCGCCCACCCGCAGAGTCGAGCTCCCTCATTATTTGCGGTTTCAATTCACTTTTTACGAACGTCGCCCTCTTTGCGGCACTTCGCTATTGCTAGATCAGAAAATCTTAATCAACGGTTCACTGGTGCTGAAAACTCGCCTTAAAGGACTTAAGTTTAGAGTTGTAACTGCGTAGTTAAAGCAAATGTTTGTCTATTTTGCGTGTAGTGTTGTAAAAAATGTTTGTGAATGATGATTAAAATTAAATAGTTTATCGTTGAGACGGTATCTCTGTATGAAGAATGTACCTATCAACGTAAGAAAGTAAGTTCTTCCCTTCCTTTTGTAGATTTTGCTTTAATAATCATTAATCAGAAATCTCTGGCAATATTGTTATTGCCAGAGATTTCTGTTTTGTCTTTTTTAATGATTTTGGTCTGTGTCGTCGGGTTATCTCCAATTAAATGTAACTTTGGTATAAATGTATCATTATATGTTTTTGAAATCGAGGGCAACCCTCAAATTTTATAGGCACTCAAATGTTTTTCAAATATTTTTAAAGTCGGTTTTAATGTGATCTACTTGTTATTGAGATAAAAAGTAGCCTAGTGCTCAGGGCCGTCTTTAACTTATTGAAGGCCCTGGGTACAATAGGATAATGGGGCCCCCTATGACCTTGACAGAGTATTATTTTCCGGCGACCGTAGAGTACGTAGCTTCGCGCATGCAAAAGCAAGCAAGCAATAAGCAAGCAGGTATTGTAGTCAGTCATTATCCATGGATTTATTCGAAATAAATATGTTTATCGGTAATAAATATCGGTTATTGTTTGGTGATGTGGCGGGAACTTGAGGGCCCCATCGATGGCGGGGCCCTGGGTAAGTGCCCAGAGTGCCCAGTGGGAAAGAGGGGCCTGCTAGTGCTAGTATCCAGGTTAAACTACATCCATACCAAATTTCATCCAATCCTTTTAACTGTTACAAAGTTGAGTGCAAACAAACACACATAAAATCTTCGCATTCATTGATTGTGTGATTAGTAAGATTCTGAATGTCACTACATAATGAGTATCTAAATATAATCAGGCGTGGTACTTACTATCAGTCGGGCATCTTGGTCTTCTCGTTTCTAAAACTAAACTACGCATTAACTTAGAGCTAACTTCTTTTAGCTTTAACGGTCACATTGATTTAATAGGTTATGTTATGCCATAGGTGGTAAACAAGCAGATGGTCTGACTGATGGTAAGCAGTCACCGTCGCTTATACTATATACTTGTAACACCAGAGGCATCACAACTACGTTGCTATTTTTTATGCATTTTTAGTTGAGATCCTAAACTAAAACTGTAATCCTGCAAAAACTCATGCCTCTATCACTATAGAAGTTAGAAGGTTCTATGGAATTATATTAGGACACCCTCAACACCCCTCTCTATGAGGGAGGCCTTGTCCAACAGTGGACGTTAATTGGCTGATGATGTGATGATGTGGACGGACAGAACGAACTTTAAAAGGTTCCTAGCAGTGATATGGAACCCTAACGTATACCTTCGTTTCAGGTTTTGGCATGTGTAGGCTGTGTGAAATTTAGGCGCTGAATAAGATTGCTCACTTTTAGTGGGATCTATACTAAAACTGTAAGTCTGCAAAGTTTCATGCCTTGGTGACTATGCAGAAGTTAGAAGGTTCTAAAGAATCACTTAATTTTTTTGAGATCTATTAGTACTAAAACTGTAACTCTGCAGTTTCATGCCTTGATGACTATATTATAGAAGTTAGGAGGTTCTAAAGAATTGAAACGGACTGACAGAATGAACTTATAAATATATTCTATACTAGTTTTTTTGCCCGTGACTTCGTACGTGTAGATTTTCATATAAACCTTCAATCCTTTTTTCTTCCCTTAATCCGGCCCTTGCGCAAAATAGCATAGCCTATACTTCAATCTGGTCATAGCTAAGCATATTCGTGAAAACCGCATTTAAATCCATCCGCATTTTCTTCCAGGGGTTTAGGATATGTGCGTGAAACAAACAAAAATTATAAAAACTGCCTTGACATCAGCTGCTTATTTTAAGACGCCCTGTGTGAAGTATTGATAGAAGCATAAAAGTAAAAACACCGTCAACAGCTTTCAAATCAAAAAGATAATGTGACTACAGTGCAGAGCATGCTAAATCTATTACATAAATATTATATATACTATTCAATAATGGACCCGGGTATGTCCTAAAACTGCAACCAGAACCACCGGAGGATGGGCAGCAGCATCCTAATAGTACACGGTGAACGTACTGCGATCCTTAAGCCGCCTGCCAAGCGTGAGGATTATGGCAACACCCTTCTCTATGAGGGAGGCCTTGTCCAACAGTGGACGTTAATTGGCTGATGATGTATGTATGTATGTATACTATTCAAACTTAACCTAGGGTGAAGTAATTTTACAAAACAAAAAAAAACATACTTAGTGTGATAGGTTACTTAATTATATATGAGATCATACAAAACTTATGACGTTACTTTCTTAACTATTTATATATCAATATTTATTTTTTAAATATAATTTTCTAAATGTTATCGTCGAAAAAATCTTTTATCTCGTAATAACATTTTTGGGTTAGAAACTTACGAAGTTGGTTCTGGAAAAGTGTTATTATTTATTTCTTTCTTTATTGAGTCCGGATTTTTTTTGTATAGGTTTATTGTCATGTACAAAGGACCTTTTTTGAATATTTCTATTCGCGGGACTGAATTAAAATAGGATGCGGTATATTTTGTGTTTTAAATGCTAACATAGAATAAAACCAAGAGAATGTAATACTCCTACTCCATGCATTGGAATTAATCACCAAAGAGGTTGTAAGGCCTATAACATCCTTGATCTACACGTTCATTCATCTAAGAAGGTTCCTTAATTTAAATAAGTTTTAATCTGGCTGATTATCTGAATGCCAGTTGACAGTTTCAAAATTTTAATAGCTATGTCAAAAATATTCTTTTTATTTTGGATCTCCTTGCTTGATGCTATGTGAAGATCCTCATATTACGTTTCGGGTAACGAAGAAATAAATCATTGATTTTTAATTTATTTCATGTTATAATAAAGAATTAAAATAAATGATATAAGATAGCCTATGTTTTAATATGGTAATTTCTAAGCATATTCGTGAAAACCGCATTTAAATTCGTCCAGTGGTTTAGGAGATGTGCGCGGACAAACAAACAAACAAACAGACAAAATTCTAAAAACTGTCCTATCGTGTTCAGCTGTCTATTTTAAGACGCCCTGTGTGATATTTTTTTTATTATCTCGCAACTACAGATTTTTTTATCTCTACGTTTTTATTATATGTATAGATATAGATAGATATATATAGATATATAGATGAATATTTCTTGCAGTACTACGGAATTCTAAAAAGGTGTACGTTTCAAGTCATTCGTAATAGGAATCCGTAAGATCATCGAAACTATATTATTGTATACTTTGTATCATTTCCTCATAAATTGATATTTTTAGGAATTTAAAAGAGTGTCAATAATAGGGAATTAATAAGGCAAACGTCACTCGGAAAAAAATATATTTAAATTTTTATAAAATCAATTTCAGGCATTTTTAATTCGCACAATTTTGTACAATTTACATCATACTTAGTTAATATTTCTAATTTACAAGTATTTTCATGTCTTTAATAAGCTGCCGGTTCTCGATATAATATTTAGGTGTGGTATCAATAACTATGCACATTTATAATTTTGGTGAGTAAATTATGTATTTATTAACAATTTATTCCAATAAAAATCATCTGTTAGGTGTGCCTAAGTACAAAAATATAGACAAGTTCATAATTCCGAAGCGGTCATAAAATATTTCAGACCATTATGCAGAAATTATGTACGAGTATCAGAAAAAAAGACACAAATGACAGCTGCTCCTTATAACAGTGTTATTATGAAAGGATAGTAAGCCGTAAGGGTTGGTCCCATAGTAAAACTTGTTCACAATGATGAGTACTATGACCTCCGTTCGGCTTAGCATACCGTTTCCGAATAACGCGGTAGATTTTAATTGGTATGATAATTTATATATGCAGATAAAACAAGATGTCGTGAGCACTTTTTTAATAATGTTCATCAAAAACTAACAATGATTTTGAATAGGAATGAGATCAAAAATAATCTTGTAATTACCTGTGGCAACATTATTATGATCATGCATATTTATTGTGAATAAATATTTGCATTCCGCAGAATATTTTCATTTCAAATTTCCGTTTCTATCAGGTAATAAGTAGTTGTTAAAGTTCGTGAAATAAAGAAACTCTTCCTTCTTACCAATAAAATAATGATGAGGTATTCGTTAGAAATAAATAATTACACCTGCAATTTTGGACTAAAGAGTGATTCTCCTTAACCTAGTTAACATACAATATCTATTAATTATAATAATATGAGATAATTATTTTTAATAATATCTATACTGTACAACACTTTAAGTCTCACATCAAATACGTACACAAAAGCGCGTCGAGCACCTCAATGTCTATAATTTCATTAATTACAGGTCCAGGTTTACTATACAGTGTATTGATATGTGGTATGTACAGAGGCGTGCGGCGACGTCAGCGGCAGCAGGTGCCGCGCGACGACTCGGGTGGAGGCAGCGACGCGGTATCACAGGAGCGGCGACTCGTGATGCGGCAAGGAGAGCGCCGCGCGCTCCCGTCACACCAGCGAGCTCGGCTTCACGTCGAGCTGGTGCTCCGGCGACCGCCCGCCTCCACCACCTTCACCCTGGCTGTTCTCCTCCGAATCAGAACACGAGTCTGAACTCCCCTTCTTGCCACCGTTGTGAGTCTTTACATGCTTTGCGAGATGGTCGGATCTCATGAATCGTTTATTGCACACCGGACACGCGAATCTCTTCTCACCGGTGTGTGTGCGAAGGTGCCGCTGCAGTTCGTCGGAGCGTGTGAACCGCTTGCCGCAGAACAACCAGTTGCACACGAAAGGGCGTTCTCCTGTATGCCAGCGGAGATGTGCTTTTAAATGGGACGTTTTCCCGTACACTTTTCCGCATCCAGGTATGTGACAGCTGTGAATGTTTTTCTTTCTGAGATGGGCTCCGGCAGGACCAAGCCTTTCTGCTTCTTGACAGTTGGGGCAGTCGCAGGTTGCTCGGCCCGCATACCTCCTTTGTGACCGAGGGGATGGAGCTTGCGCAGGCGGCCCCGGCGAGCCGGGCCCGTGCAGTCCGAATGATCCTTGTGTCGGTAACACTGACTTGTACGCGTCTTGAAGGAGATGGGGCGCAGGTGGTAGTAAATGTGCTCCTCCCGACAGCGAGTGTGTGAGCTGGGAGTAATCCTGACCAGCATAATTCGCCATTTGTCCGCCGACGTCCAGCCAGCCGCTGTGAACGTCCCACCAGGTGCCTCCTACGGCACCCACGCCGCTCATTTCGGCTGCTTTCAGAGCACCGCCTCCACCGCCGCCTCCGACGTTGAAGGGCCATGACTCGTAGGGGTGCCTGGAGTACATCGAGCCGAGGCTTGCGCTGGATTCGCTCTTGCCTAGGAGTTGATCACCCGAGGAGGGAAAGTAGATATCGTTGGAATAGGCGGGCGCGGCGGCGCAGGAGGCAGGCGCACGGCCGTACGGCGAGCATGAGGGTGGTTGCGAGCGCGGCGCGGAGTTAGCGCCGGGCGGCGAGTGCGCGCCGGGGCTCTTCTTCCACGGGTGGAAGCCCTTGCCGACGGCGGCGTCCGCCAGCGGTGGCGGCGACTTGCTTGACAGCTTGTTGCACTGTGCCGCCAGCATCGCCAGGGGCGTGCCGCGTAAGCTCGGGTGTTCCTGGAAAGACGGAGAATGAACGATTAATTATTTTGAATCGAAAAAAGACGATAACTCTTTATTCGAGTTTAATTATCGGACCGTGTTTAAAACCGTGAGAATCGTCCTGAGACGTCAGAACAGATTTATGGCCTAATTTATATGTGAACTAATGCTGCGGTGTACCGTGCCCGGGGCGTTTAGACCGGGTATAAATAAATTATGAGCAGTTTATAGGTGGCGTATTTACAATTAGCAGCGTGGTGACAGCTACCGAGCGCTACTGCGGTCGGTGCGTGGTGCCGCCGCCACCGCCCGCCGGCTTGGCGACCACGTAATTAATAACTTTTGTGCAGTGGCTATAATAGCGTAATACATTTATAACAAACATCTATTTCTAAATGTTAAAGTTTTTTTCATATAGTTCAGAAACCTATCTTTTAATGAATTATCAGCTGTGATTTATTGAACACTGCAAGGACAGATGGATGCACAATGTGCCTGTAATCTCACAAACCATTTTCATATAAAGCCAGTAAAGAGAAGCCGAGTGAGTCTGCCTCTGAGAATTATGATGATAAGGAAGGCAACCTTGGCGACCACAACTCACTTGATGCTAAGTGATGGTGTGGTCAAAAATGTTTAACACACCTAGCCTGAAATTGGAACTGGCTCTCAAGTGAGGCAACCGAAATACACCGGTAGATGCTTAGCGATATATTTTCAGCTTGAGGGATGTAGCTAGTCAGCCGAGTACTACCACCTTGCTATTGTTTCGTCACGATGTTTCCTTCATTCCATTGCTTTGATTCACACACACACATCATCAGCCAATTAACGTCCACTGTTGGACAAGGCTTCCCTCATAGAGAGGAGTGTTGCCATAATCTCCAAGCTTGGCAGGAGGCTTGGGGATCGCAGTACGTTCACCGTGTACTATTAGGACGCTGCTGCCCATCCTCCGGTGGTTCTGGTCGCAGTTATAGGACATACCCGGGTCCATTCCGGGGTCATTCATTCGGGGGGGGGGGGGTCCGGGGTCATTGCTTTGATTACTTTGTTATATGGTTTGATATCTCGGGGTACCCAAGATACAGGCTTACCTAGTTTAGGGCCTACTGCCGATATTTTGCGTGTTTTCTTTTTTTTAGTACGTCTGTTATAAATTGTATGTGTTCTTTTTTGAAATTTATATGCGCCCCGTGGTTTTTTTTGGATGAAAATTTGCATAAGTGTTAATCCAGAACATAAGCAATGTATATTCCTAATTTCATCCAAATCCATCCAGCCGTTTCTGCGTGATTGAGTAACAAACATCCATCCATCCATCCATCCAAACTTTCACATATTATATATTATGATATTAGTGTGAAGTGTGATTAGTGTGATGATTCACTGGTAACTGAAGCTCATCGTTGGAATTTGATCCCCCGCCTGCAGCATGGAAGACAAACGCGCCAACGACAGAGCTATCATCTCTACAAAACGCTGCTTCTTTTCCTAATCTTTATCTTTTCACTGTGTATTAAAAATACCATCATATTTTCTCTCTCTCATATTTATATCCTTCATTAGGTACATAACAATAAAAGGTAAAACACGTTTATGGATCTATAATCCGTTCCCAGTTGTTCACTTCGCCCCAAATAAAGGTGAGTTCAGAAGAACATCCGGCCGGATACTCACCCGGGAACACAATGGGTCGGTAAAAAAGTTCCATTGTATGCAATAATGTGATCCTGGGATCACGCACGGGTGTGAAGGGTGCGGGGTGCAGACACGCCCCTTTTATTGTGATTGGCGCAGCTGTTGCGCTCCAGTGTGTGCCAGCCCTTACAGTTGCTGGCCTAGAGCTGATGTTTTAGGAAGGGCGATGTTAGACTGATGAAACTGTCACTTTGGAATTAATGCATTAACCGTGGCAACTAAGACAATAGACGTGAGTTTTTTTTTACTTTTATTGTTTTTAACCGACTTCAAAAAATGCGGAGGTTCCACTGTAGGTATATATATTTTTATGTTCACCGATTTCTCGGCCAAACCGCCGATAAAACACTGTTTTAAACTATCACGGATGTTCACTACAGTTATATGATTATTTACGGGATATTTACGGTGATAAGGTTGTGGAAGAAGCCCCCGATATTTCGGCGCAGTTATATGCACCATGTTCACGTGTTTGTTTACATAGTTTTTTAATTAATAGGTTACAAGTGAAGCAAATAAAAGCATGCTAGTTTAAAAAAAGCAACACAATATGGCAACACAAGGTTAACGGCATCGTCGCTCTAGCAAATAGAAATAATGGGGCGGGCTCTCTACTATCGCCAGCAGATCTTCAGCCCAGTTGTAAATATGGCTGCTCTCTCAATTAACCAACGACAATTACAATTACCATAAAAAATATATAAAGAACAGTCAAATTGCCGCGCCGGCACTTATGTCGCCCGCGTATGAACCGGCACAGACATTACTAAGATATATTATTTGCTTTTAAATTATGGAATTAAGTTTGTTGTCTCTATTCTCGCTGCTTTTCATTCCACTAATTGTTTCTTCTATTTTAAATAGCCTTTCTACGATTGCTACGAAGCATGACGATGACGTCAACACAGCGGAGTTTAAAGTATGGGAAAGAATAACAATAAAATTGATCCGGAGTTAATATGTCACATCGACAAAGAATCATAAAATCGACACGTACGCATCAAAAGCTATTTGAGAGCAATTTAGAGATAATAGGTATTAGACGATGAGAGTGGACGGAGCGCGCCGTCTGCGGCGACTGAAGTCATAATTACCCTAGGCATTATGCTCCATTTGGGTCCGGGCCGAAACGGAGTGATATCGCCCTGGTAATTGGTCGTCAACTCAGAACTGGCCGCCAGCTCGCGCGAGATTGGATCAACGGAGATGACTCTCGGAGCCGACTCACCGGCGCCACCGCCGCACCATTATACAATGTTGATGGCCTTTTCCTTGTCAAAAATGACGAAGATCTTTTGTTGTAAAAACCCCGAGATGGAATAAAATGAGATTACCTAATGTGAGCACGAAATTGTAGTATCGCAGGTCAGGTAGGCGCGCCGCGTGATGCAGTGAGAAGGGACCTCACGGTAAATAAATATTACTGTGAAATGTTTAAAGCAACAATGTAGGCAATGGCTTTTTCCACGACAAAGAAAATTGCTATCATTTTGAATGAGTGTTCTGTTCATGGAATTTACTCTATAAATATTAGAGGAATAAAGTGTTAATCAGTGTGATGTGCTGCTGAATATCTTCAATGTTGGAATATTTTTCATTCTTGGAAAGAGTTTGTACCAATAAGGTTAGCAGGTAGAAACTTGGTAGGTAGCGTCATAGTAGCGTGCTCCATCGTAGGCTGCATCATCGCTTAATATCAGGCGAGTTGCCGGTCAAAGGCAAGCCTATTTTTAAATAAATAAATAAAACTTTTGAAATATAGCGTAACTTTTTTGTATTATCACAAAAAGAAGAATTTTGGCGCCAGCATGAAAAAAACATGTCGTCTCGTTGTATTATTTCCTAAACTTTTGTATTTTCGAGTGTTAATGCGTAATAATGGTGGATTATTATTTAGTAACTGTTCGTGGACGTTCTCGAGTGTGGGTAAGTGATATAAGGCCGTGTAACATGGTATTTTCGTGTTGTTTCCAAAGCTCCAATAGAAGCCTCTTGTAAAGTCTCCACCACTATTCTAGGGCATGACTTTGACTTGACCGTGACTTACTTTGCCTGACTCTGACAGAATGACTTGTATAACTACAGTTCATCAAACTTAATTATAATTTTAATACTTGACGTGCAATTGCGACGCTAAAATCCTTACACAGGATAGAATAATCACAAATGTCAAATATCATAATAAAAAATTGCAACAGTTGCCAGTTGTTACTTAAGATTCATTCATTCACTGATAGACGATGCACAGTTTTGAAAAAGTATTCTTTATTTGATGTAGGTGAGCACTATAAGGAAGAAACGAATATTATATCTATTGGCAAAGCTGAAGGCCAAGCTCTATGCGAACAAAGCGTATATTTAGCTCGTACAAAAATGAGTTGAGTATATTGTGGAAACTGGTTAACTAGATAAGATGTCTGAAGCCAAAACCTAAAAGAAAAAAATACTGAAAGTAGACCAAGTCACTTTGTCAAACAAGTTCGTAGCAATTTTCCTCCGACACACAGTTACGAACAATTTATTCAAAAATAATAAAGTAAATTTTAACATCCACGCGTAATTAAATTAAAATGAGAAGCAATAAATTGCGGCATCAGATGCTAAGCTAAATCTCACAGACAAGTCCATAGCCGGTCGGCGGGTCGAAGTGACTTCGCAGATTGGGTAATTTAAAATTATCTACCAAAATGATGATAAACCAAAATGAATATTCAAGCGAAACGCTTATACCCCGACGTGTTATTAAGAAGATCGTGAACTTGTTACCGACGAAATTGTATTTCATAAAATTCATCACTATACTTAAGAGCTAATATTTTTCAACAACACGTGATTGAAAATGATGAGTCTAATCATCGTTTATGGATAGAATGAATATTATAATGCATTACAATTGGTAGATATTGCTTTCACAAGATGGTAAAGTTTGCTGTTTTTTTTTATTGCTCATGTGTCTATATTAATTAACTTAAGGCGAGGCGAGTCCAAAAATTAACAGTCAATACTTGTTGTACTGATAACCGATCGGGAAGAAAGGTTCTTGAGTGGAGACCGCGAACCGGAAGACGCAGCGTAGGTAGGCCTCCCACTAGATAGACCGACGACATTGTGAGAGTCGCGGGCATCCAGTGAATGCAGATGGCAGGATGTCGTTCAGTGTGGAGGTTAAAGGGGGAGGCCTATGTTCAGCAGTGGACGTCTTCTAGCTGATGATGATGATGACTTGTTGACAGAAACATCGATCGTAAGGTCGTAGATTTAAATACTAATTCAGTCCGTACTTCAGAGCGATGATTGCGGTAAAGACAAATCGCCCGGAATCTGATTTTGTATGGTACTTATCTGATATTGATGGATAAAAATTCATACAACAATACCATTTGGACTTTCATGCATTTTTTTAATAATTTAAATAGCTTTATTATTTAACATACTATGGAATACGATCAAAACTTTTTTTTTATAATTGACTTGCTCTTGGCCGGCAACTCGCCTGATGTTAAAAGATGAAGCGGTCTATGATGGAGCACGCTCGCCTAGAAGAAGCCGATTCACTCACGATTTGAAGACATCCAGATTGTAACTATCGGGGAACACCCAATCAGGCAGTGCATTCCACAGACTAGCAGTTCGTACAATTGTAATGTGGAAATAGCACATATCTTTATTAAGTCCACTGACGTACAGTTGGCAGCATACCCAGCATGCTGGCAGCATTACCACGCTGTTGGGCAATGCGAGCCAAGTGAATGCTAGCATTTGGTCCCAAGTCGCTGTAGCCAGGCGCTCCGATACATTTTCGGAAATGAGATGAACCAAAAAACAATATGGACTAACCTTAGCTGATTTCTAAAATAATAGTAGAGTTACACAGTTAGTTCCACAACCTTACCACGGTAAATATCTTGTAAATAAAAATAACAGTAGTGAACAACCGTGATAGTTTAAAACAGTGTTTTAATAGTAGGTATAGTTATTAAGATTATATAACTACAAGAATTTGAAAACTAAAATGAAAGGTTGTGTAGACTTAATTCAGCACATTGTGTTGTGTGTAATTTTATAACAACATCAAAGCCAAATAGTTAAAGGCTAGCAAGTGAAGCCGGGAGCAAATTGCTGATGGATAATTGCACAATTAAGGAATTATCGAGTTAATTCGGAGTGAAACCGAACGCTAGCTCTCGCGTTCCGCCGTCTCGTCGCTGCCACCCTGTCGCCATTCTAATGCAAACTATTTAAAGTAGCTTATTAGATAGAAAGATAGATAGAAAACTTGTTCACACCAAAAATTACAAACGTACATAGAAGGTAACATAAAAAACAACTTAAAAACTAGTGAAACAATTGGCGGCCTTACCGCTATAAGCGATCTCTTCCAGGCAACCATAGTATGGAGAGGACATACAGAAGAGGTAAGGGACGGGGTGTGATGTAATAATGGAATAACTGGTATATAAAAACATAGACATACATTATAATAATACACTAATACCTACTGAAACAATATATACAATAATAATACACATACATAAATAAAAATATTAAATACATACATACTAATAAACATAAAGCGAGATAATAACGATACAGTAGCTACTCCGAGATATAGTACAGTTTCACACGACTTATTAAGATTTGTTGCGAAATCTATCTTTATTTCTGTCTGTTATATTATTTTGATAGTAATCACATCACACTAATATTATAAATTCGATAGTTTATGTATTAGTGTGTATTTTTTTTTTGTGTGTGTACTCTTTACGGTGGCTGAACGGAATTGGATTAAACTTGGTATGGAGATTGCTAATATCCTTTCTTACCGGACCTCTTTACCCTGTAAGGAAGTTATTTACTTCAGCTTCGAAGGTCAATTAGTTTTCGAGATTTCGTGTTGAGTCAATCAGTGACTAAGTGATTGGTAGTATTTTCGTCATCATCATCAGCCAGAAGACGTCCACTGCTGAACGACAGCCTGCCATCTGCATCCACTGGATGCCCGCATTATTATTGCATTATTGTGTGGTGATTTGCTTATATATAAATACATACTAAGATAGAATAGGTATAGATTTGAAACTCAGAAACGTATCTATTTGCTTAAATAGCTACGTACAGTGTGGTACATAAGGTTCAATTAATATTTTATGTCCTACCTTATTTTGTAAATTAAATATAAATATTTTGTGTCCTGTCTTATTTAATTTTTTATGTCTTATTTGTTTAATTTGCATAAATTATAGTAATTTTTTATTGTGATGTTTTAATAACTGTAAACTCAAGGGTTCATCTGAAAACCGGCGCTGATAGTTTTTGACTTTCAGCATTAATGCCGAGATGGACCCATTCGACAATAATTTGTGTTTTTTAGATATAAGGTGTTTGATTGAATGTCGAATAAAATTGATTTTCTTTCTTTCTTTCAATTAAATTTTGTTTTTGATGGAAACTATTTAAGTTTCTCTGTTATTTTGTATTGGGTGTCATCAAGTCGCGAGAGAATCGGTTTCTATCGGGAAGTGTGCGTCATCTTCACAAACTAGGTAAAGCTACTATCGTAGACCACATTATCAAGCGAGGTGACGGTTAAGCACAAGTCTATTAACCAATAAATAAAAACGTTTTCTATCTACACAATTACTTATTAAGGTAATACTTGTAATCAGTCAAGTCATGAGCAGCCGTAGCATTATGCACGTTCATTACTTTGACTGGACAAATTGTTTTGCTACGGTAAATCATTTTCAAGACTGGTTAAGGATGAATAATAGATACATCACGGATAGTACAGTTACAAACTGTACTGTGAGTGGTATTTCGCTTTTATATAATACTAGCGACCCGCCTTGGCTTTGCACGGGTGTAAGTTTTATTATATATATAAACTTCCGTGTAAAATTATCTACCTGTACCCTTAGTACAAGATTTGATAGTTTTCGAAAACTTTTTTCGTTTTCGTTTTGATGCATACATTGCTGGGCTGAAAGCTATTCGAAACTATTTTTCGTATTTGAGTGAAGCAATCTATACTGCCGATTACTACCGATTTTAGTTCATCCGCGTTTCCGCTAGAGGCGCTTTACTAAAATGTATGGGACAATACGGAAACGAAAAAAGTTTTCGAAAACTGTCAAATCTTGTACTAAGGGTACTGATGGTGAAAACTGCATCAAAAGCCGTTGCTTAGTTTAGGAGGAGCTAGCGGAAATACAGACAGACGTGGAAAGCGATAGATTTTCAATCACATATCTGTCACAATACCTCTCATTTCCGTTATATTTACTTCTCTTTTCTTTGGTATTAACAGTACGGCCAAGCAACTTCAACGAGCATGAATTTTGAAAAAACTAATTCTAAGCTAGTATTTATAGTTATCTGATAAATAAACCGCATACGACACCGAATTAGGTACAATCGTTCTCGACTTCACCAGGCTTGTTGTGGCTAATTAACTGTGCAGCATTATTGCCACCAGCCGGCTGAATTATGGTCGGTAGGGTTGGGGTGGCAGGCGACATTTGACACTTAGCGTATCGATCGACACTTCCTTGGCAGTGGCTTAGTTTTGAATATAGAAACATTGATGTAAGGAAATAGTGGGAAGATACGGGACGAACTCCTTGACCTGGACCGCACAAATTAGGCCCACGGGCCTAATAGATTTCAGTCACATTCGAACTGGCGTTTGTATAGCACCTGAAGTACTTGTCAAAATTTTGTTTGAACTTTGGACAGATATGTGATTGAACATTCTTATTTATCGCAACGCGTCGAACTCCGCGTCACAGTTGCTATGGGTTTATATGGGTGCAAGTGGCTATGCCAACAAATTTCTTACAAAAATGCCTTGACAGCCGTTCTAATTTAAACAAAAAAAAATTTTTTTTCGTGGTTTGAATCGAGCCATATTTAATAGGTACAATGTTTGGATGTTACGCGTGTTCCCTCTTTTTAGGCCGTACTCATAAACGTTACTTAAATTAAGCAATACTTAAAATTGCTCTGTCTCGTATTCATGTCTGCCAATTTCCGTCAGTGAGAAGTTAACAGAGCAATTTTAAGTATGCCTAACTTAAGTAACGTTTATGAGTACGGCCGTTTGAAACAGTCATTGTATCTTGCGTAAGAGGAAAGTAAAGTCAAAAGTGTGAACTATACACTGGAGTAAGTTTTAAAAGTAAAAAGTATGCTCTCCCCTTAATCTTTCTTTTGATCAAGCAGGTCGTACTAAAACTCACTGTTCTGCTCTAATCAAATAAACAAATCGATTAATCTTCTTCCACTATAACCCATGAAAAGATATGATTCCAGTTCTTCTTTAACTGTCATATATTGATGGATTAGATTCTACTTATTCTTGCTAATTATTATGACTGATTTATCATAGAAACTGATTTTGATGGGTTATACTAGAAGGTACAAGAACTATGTTGAAAATAGTCTTTGTGACAAAAAGCTTTCACACAAGTTCGCATAAAACGGATGTAAAAACATAACATTCTAATACTGTCCATTATCTTGCGCAGCTTGCAGTAACACATTAAATTATAATATAAGGCAAGGAAATATATGCATAATATATTCATAACCATTAAACGCGTAAAGCTAACATGGTTTTAAACTTAAAATGTGCGTCAGCATGTCACAAAAACATACTTTATTTTTATAAAGTAAGTAATTTCAACCTCGATTCATAGTAAAAAGCCACAAAGTGCTCAGTCAGGTGGTACCAATGATCGACCTGCGTACGTCGTAACAAGTATTATGTATTAAGTAAAAGATAATGACCCCGAAACATTATTTCTACATTAACCGACCCACACGAGAACGATGTCGCTGAGATATAATTGATTGCACATCAGATATACTTAACGTCCATCAAAATGTTTCCATCAACTATATACAAAGAGAACAACTACAATAAAGAGTTTATCTATATATCTATTTATACGTACACTATGTTAGTAAATTCAATTGTGATAAACAACAGCCTTACTTAGAAACATTAATTGATTTATTCAATGCTTTGTTTAAAACTGTCTGTCTTGTTTTCACGCGTGACTAATATTTTTTAGGTCAATGAGAGAATTAATTTAACTATTGCTCCTAAGTAAGACCGTAATGTAGGTAATAAAGTCGACAGAACAGCGAAACAGGTTCCTGCTTAATTTAGGGTTTAGTTTTTTATTTGAACCTTCTCCTTCTGCCACAGACATTTCCTATTTTTGTAAGTATATTTTGGTGACTATTTATATTTTTTACTAAAACATTTATTACACAAAGTGGGTTTTCTGATGAACGATTAAATAGCATTTGATGTCGCTAGTCGCCGATGTGCGAAGCTAACATTGTAACTTAATTATCGATACTTAGAATGCTTAAAAACCTCATATCGTAAATATTAATGGCGTTCCGTTTACGATTTTATGCGCGTAACATTGTAATGATTTTGAGAAAATCACACTAAATGGGTCAACTTATGCAAACACTCTATATTGGTTGGATATAAGAGAAACAGTGGTAGGTCTGTAGTGGTAGGACTCTTTTGCAGGGGTCCGCCTGGGGAAGTACCACACTTTTGCCAGTTATTCAACCGCCAAGCAGTAGTGTGCAAACACTACTGTGTTCCGGATTGAAGGGCAATGTTTCCAGCGAAATTACAGGGCACACAGAGATTTGACATCTTATCTCGGGGTGACGAGCGCATCGAGGGTTTTGAACTGTTGAAGTTCATAATTCTGAGTGGCGTTGAGCTGTTATGGGCAAGCGTGAAGAGCCATCAGGCGAGCGATTTCGCTCGCCTCGTCACACAGTATCATAAAAAAAACTATACATATAATAAAAACGTAGGGATAAAAAATCTGTAATTAAACTTTACGTATTCAGCTGCATATTTTAAAACGCCGTGTGTTTTTTTTTTTTTGATATCTCGCAATTACAGTTTTTTTAATCTCTACGTTTTAATTATATGTATAGATAATCACACAGGGCGTTTTAAAATAAGCAGCTGAATACGTAAACTCAATTATTAGAATTTTTGTTCGTTTGTTTGTTTGTTTGTCCATGCTCATCTCCTAAACCACAGGACGGATTTAAATACAGTTTTCACGAATATGCTTAGCTATGACTAGATTGAAGTAAACGCTATGTTATTTTGCGAAGGGAGAAAAAAGGAGTTGAACGTTTATATGAAAAGGCAAGCGTAGCCCTGGTCGGTCACCAACTCGCTGGACAAACTCCATCAAAAGTGCCACGCAGTCTACCATGGTGCAGTGTGCTCTCAATGCAACCAGCCGCCAGAAATGGAGAAGTATTGCGAGACAAGCGGCAGCCCTGGGAACGGACGACGACAGCGAGCAGCCTTATTGTACCATCAACGCAATCACGACCACTCTGCCAAGAGTGCACGACTAAGAAGAAGATGAAAATCTACGCGTACGAAATCGCGGACAACAGCCCATTTATACATAAAAATAAAAACACACGATCAATTCGGGGAACGAGCTCATAATTTTTAAATCGCTGCGGACTGATTTTGGTCTTACACCGCTAAGAAACATCGCAATAAAACGGTCCCTATTCATATTTTTCGGAACGACGCGCGACGGTGTTACTTATATAAATTACGATTTTTTACAGAATGGTAATAACACGGAAAAGAAAAAAAAAAGTTTTCTCTTTTCTGTGGGTAAAACCACAGACAAAAAAGTTGGTGGTCAAAAACCGTCATAACTTGTGAATAATGTCCTGCGCTTCCAAATAAACTAGTTAGCCCGAACTAAGAACGCGAGATATTTCTACGCAAATCCCTTGAACGATTTTGCCTTAAAAATTGTATCAAACTAACTACTTGCTTACACAATTTTAAGTAGATCGGATCAATGATACGCAAGTTATCATCCAACATACAAACATCTATAGAAACGCCGATTTGTCCCATTCGAATCTGATACCTTTTCCCTCGGTCAATAACTCAAATCGGTCCAGCCAATTTGAAAGGTACCCCGAGCATTGCTAGATAGCAGCTTAAGTCAGATTTGAAGTAATTTTAGCCAATTCTAATATTAGTTTATCGATTTACAGTCCAAATAAGTTTGGAGGGTCGGCTCTATTTCACCAAACGGCGTGATCAGAGGCGTGAAACCGCGATGTTACCGAGGTCATTAGGCGCTTCACGGAGCCACATGGCAGCGTTGGCCGCATTGCCGATCGACCAAATTGGGCCGAAACAAATTATTCATTTAAATGGAGATTATTCCTGACCTTACGTACGCCCCATGTGTCTTAATTTCACTGGCATGTGTGACAGTCCTAAGCTTTTTGTGGACAGAAAAATTGTCACGGTTCATTGACAGACACTTTTTGCGGTGTAAAATGAGAAGTTAACACTGCTTTGGCGTTGTCCTTAATGTATTTATTTAAAAATATCCTACTGCTAAAGTTAAAATCTATATATCAATAAATGAAATATAAACAAAGTTGGGTTACTTACATAATTTATAACTCAAGAACGGCTGCACTGACTTTCATGGTCTTTGATTTCTAGAATGCCTCTCCGCTTTGAATAGCAGAATAAGTATTAAAATATCGGAAATAATCACGTTTTTTTATTATTAGGAAACTCCATTTTCTTTCAAAACTTATTATTATTACTTCATAGCAAACTTCATAGAAAATAAAAATAAATTGTCATCTAAGTCAAAGGAGGTTGCCGTCGCTACCAAGGAGGTTGCTTCAAGGAGGTATATAACGCGGGTGAAACCCCGCGGTGCAGATAGTAATAAATCAAAAGATAAAAATAAATAAAGCAATAAGTAAAATTGTATATTTTTTTTTATTCTTATATCGTCCGGAAGACTAAATAATTATACTATAATGCTTGGTTTGAGCTCTGTCAGCTGCAATAAAATTGTAAAAAAAACTGATTAAAAACGTTTCAAGTACCTATATCGGCTATCAGTTAAAATTTTACGTTTAAAAACCTAACAATGGTGATCAGAATTTACTGTTTTCATCTAATGCAGCTGTCAAAGATAAAAAATACTTGTACCGAGTACAGTATTTAAAAATATACGTGTTCGAAGCGCTTTGATTCCATTTTTATTGTGCGAACTGCTAGTCTATGGAATGCGCTGGCAGAATGGGTGTTCCCCAATATAGTCACAATCTGGGTGTTTTCAAACCACGAGTGAATTGGTTTTTTCTAGGCAAGCGTGCTCCATCGTAGACCGCATCATCGCAAGCCTTAATAATAAAAAATAAAATATACCTAACTCCTCTAAAAGTATGTACGTAATAGAATAAAGATCATAGCCAAGATATGAGATTAACACAAATCCATAATCATTAGACAAGATACTAACTAGTGGTCCGCACCAAGAAAAGTTACTTTGTATACTTACGCAATATAATGTGGCAACACTCCTGATTAAAACAAGTATTTTTTTCTTTTTCTATTTTAATCTTTCTTCTGTGAGGATTTAGGCATCGCACTTCTTGTGCATTTGGAAATTAATAAAACAACCAAAACCAAATTTCGTCAAAAATTAATTGACGATATTGCGTTTGTTTGGGAAAACTCTCATCACCCCCAAAAACGTTACAATCTTATGTATTTGGTATGAATCGCTCGAACGCTCGAATCTATAAGCTTGAATTTATGTTGTGACAAAAGGTCTTTGTTTCTATAATAGAACAATTTTACTACTTTTTTTTTTCAGTACAACAAAATCGTTCTTTTAGGTGCTTAAAACAACGTTATTACGAAATTTGGAGAATAAAATCACACATTGCGTCAACCACATACGAAAAAAACATCAAAAACGGGTAACATTTAGGAGTAGGTAGTACGTATGAGTTTTTTCTTTTTGAATGGACAAGTGCGCTACGGATGAAGAAATATTCACTTTTAAAGGGATTTTTAGGAGTATTATAATGTGCTTAAATTCGATACGTCAATGAAATTGTGTGGTAATGTGGCAGACAAGCGCTGCGCCCACACTCACTTTAACATTATCCCCGGGGCGGCTGACTTTACACAGATACATTATCTGACAGGTTATGGCAGACATCAGAAAACAATGCTTAAATACTTTACAATGAAGAACTTATATAGTGCGTATAAAATCTGTACATACATTTCCACCATTATCACATTTCCGGTAACATAGAATGTGCTGCCTGAGTGGGCGCTTCCTGATGGTTACTATGTATCTACAAACCGCTATTGAAACGGTTTCTTCTATAAAAGCGTGTACCATCAGAGCCATAGCCTAGCCTATATAACTTTGGGAGTTTATGCTTAATACAATATGAGATACGAATCAGTCAGTACTACTTGACTACTAGCTATCTAGAGCCAGACTACATAATAGTAGGAGTGATTACGACTTATATTTCGTTTTCTTGCGTAGTTACGTACTTAGTCCCAAATTTAATTTCAGTTACTTTAAGTCGCAAAAACCACTGACCTAAAAAAATATTTCCTAAATCTACGACAAAAACCATCTTCTGGCAGTTGAAACCGTCAAATTATAAAAGAAAATCCCGTAGAATACCCGACTCAAAACAATGTTAAGAACATTATAATGGTGATTGAAGCGCGTCAAGGCAAAATGATACAATTAACCGTGAATACAATATTTTGCGTGTTGGAATTTAGTCAAAAATTACGAAATGACGGCCGACCTTCGCCAGCCGGCTCCGGATAATAGTTGCACCAATTTGAAGAACCAGTTCGGGGGATAAAAAATAACTAACCAACGAATGGAAACAAGGGATCCCCTTTCTGACGCCTTTGTTCTGTTTGAGTACTCTTATTATGCTGGTATCGAGATAATACTTACACATATTATTATTTTTAGGAGAGAAGAAGTAACAGCTTATAGTTAAGAAGGCCTTCTCAAGCTATACAGCCAATTTTTTACCGACTTCAAAAAAGGGGTGAATTCTCAATTCGGTTGTATTTTTTTAAAATATTTGTTACCTATCTCAGAGCTCAGCCATTTATAAACCGATTTGGACAAAGCAAATTTATTATTTGAAAGTTTATACTTTCAGTTTGGTCCAATAGAAATTTCATCAAAATAGGTTCGATAGATTTTAAATCAAAATAACTGAGAAAATATGACACCATTGTAAACAAAATTGCGTATTTACTTGAAGTTTTTTTTAAAATTGATAAATACATAAAATATGTAACAGCCAAAATGAGACGAGTAAAATAACGTTAGCCAGTAAAAGAAAGGACATACAATGAATCTAATCTATCTACCTTATTCTGCCTACATAAAACATATTTATTACTACTGACCATTAAAAGTTGAAAAATTATACAAATGCTCAAGGCCGTTATTCGTAGTCACAATATCAGGAAACTAAATTATTTAGCGGTTGGTGCATTTATTCAAATCAGACGATATGGCCTTCAAGAGCTTTGGTTTATGGGTTTTAAATGTCAACATATTCAAAATTAATTGATGTTTGAATTATCATTACAACCTGGCTAAAGATTCATAGCACAATTATGTTAAACATGGCACATAAATTCCTATGTACATAACGCGGCACAATGGAATTGATAACGACCTTTTAAAAGTTCCTTTTAGAATATTTAAATCAAACACAGACACATCTTGATTAATGAAGAGAGTTTATATCAAACTAGAGACAGGGCTTTTTTCACACCGTATAAAGTTAAAACTTACTAGACTTCAACAAATGCATCAAGGTCGAATCGACATTATACTGCAAATCTTAACGCAAGTTCCACGTTGGTATTGCGTGCATATCGAGTTCGCCATCGCCGACGGCCCAGTCTCTCAGCCGTCAGTTCCAAGAAAAAGTCGTTAAACTCACGTATTTTTGGTAGCAACTTAATGCCAGTAATTTCCAATGAAATTATTATAATTAGCTCCATTTATACGATAGTAACAAACAAATAAAATGCTCGGAACACAACGCCTGCGGCTGGTAAGTCGGACGAGTTTCCTTACGTCTCGCTTTGATTTATCTGTCCATGTCGATTTCGAGAAATTATGTATGCTAAAGTTTACTTCAACGTATGCTAGTATGAAAACAATATGTGTAGGTAAAACTCCATGGTGATGTAATGGATATTGTTGACAAATAGCCGGTCGTTAAATGAAATTAAACTGACTAAACTTAATTCGCTCAGTTCCAAGTTTAGTATCAAGGTATATTCAACAGACGACTCCTATGAACACAATATAAATAGTGAAATTAATATAAAAGTAGGTAATTACAGTGCCACTACGAAAGCCTCTTTTGAAATGACATGCCCGTAGAAACCACAGTGACACATGTCAATACAATAGCGTGCTGTAATTAGCCGACAGCTCACCCGTTACATTTGAGCGACAAACTGTTTCCAATGCTGTTATGTCTTACTTTTTTTTACTAATTGAACGGTGTAGAATATTAATTGCTGAGAAAATTGCAAACGAACATGCCTTGGGGTCTAAAACCACAAAGCAACGCTGCGCAAGAAAACGAACATTATAAAATATGCTCTCAACTTGTGTTTGCTAAATATTTTTTGTACTAGCCATATATGCCTTTTATATTTGCAAAGCGGATTTATTTCATAATTAAGAAACTTTATTGTTACTGGGATTATTGTTTCACCTATGAGGTAAAAAGCACAATGTGTTTTGCAAATTAATTTATGCTTAAAAAACTCGCTACTGTACCTTGTTTAATTATTTAATGATATGCTATAAAATACAAAATTACCCAGTTTGACCGCTTTGCAACATTGAGCATTGTGCAGAAGGTCACTCTACTTAGTACGATCTACGGTCGCATGCCCGAGTTCAATATCACAGTTTTATCAACCGTAATTGTGTGTCGATGATAGAGATTATAGCATTCCAGCACTTAAAGGAACAATAGCAACAATTAGGTAATAAAACAAAAGACTATAATTTAGCATCACGTAAAGAGTTGGTGCGGAACAATCAGAGAGATAGCGAGCGATTACAAAGCGCTGAGTGTTCGATCGTGGATCGTCACGTAGTGGCACGCCGGTGGAGAACAAAGCCGTGCCATCAGACAATCGAACGGCACAAAAAGTCCCATAATTCAATTTGCATCCCGCTAGATGAGCAAGTGTAATCGTGTACAAGTGTGGGTACGGCTTAGAGCCGCGGGCGGCGCGGTGAGAACGGCTTTCGCCACTTTTCAACACTTCACCGAATCGATTAGATTGCTGTTTCATTCCGTGATTTCAAATATTAGCAGTTAGGGTTATACTCGTATTTAAAGATAACTTCATGGCGCAACAGAGTATCTCGTAACATAATAGCCTCGAAATAAACTAACGTGTAACGTGTTAAGGTCCCTTAAGCCAAACAAAGTCTTGCTGCAAGAATCTGTCGTTAGCATGCTAGAGATGAAAGTTCGTTCTTTTTATTTACAATTTAAAAAATGTAAGTTCATATATCTGAGTGAAGTTTTCAGACTACGAAGGACTCCATTGTTCAAGCATGAAAAACCGGACTTTTGACCCACCCACGTAACGGTCGCGGTAAATTCTAAGTATTTTATTTAACAGTCGTAAATGCCGCTTACGGTTACCCATCCGAAAACTAACCGGATTGTCCTAAGCAATTTATTGAGACCGGCTAGTTCAACTAATCTACTAGCTTCAGCCGATGACCAACCGAATTCAATTTAAAACTTTACAGCTGTTACATATCACTGATTTTATCTATGTATCTCAAGGTATACATTACAAAGTCTCTGATACACGATGGTGTCGACAGCACCGGTCCACGAGGTGACTCGCGCATTATTATGATAATGCAGACGGGCGGTATCGCGGCCATCTCTGACACAATTGAATTAGCATAGATCGCGGCCCATAGCGGGCGGTCGAGCCACGCGATCGCCAGAGCATCGACGAAGCAGTTTCAAACTTAGGGGCTATGTTCGGATGGTATTGCTGTCTTTTTTGGACTCTATGAGGTTTCTGCCTCTTCTGCACAAGTGATGGAGAAACTTGCAACTTTCGATTGTAAATCAAACTGTACAGCGATGGTAGCTCAGTCATCGCAGTGTTTGAACTCGAAAACCGCAGAGTGCGGATTCAAAACCCCTCAAAAAGCTTGAAGGTGAAGGGAGGAACATCGTAAGGAAATCATAGCACGGTGGCACTTTCTAGTAGCTCAGCTACCACCTTTCTGAAGTTGATATGTGTCGATGAGCACCTAACGGTGTGTACGACAGCATCACTTGTAAGCCAGTTCCCATTTCAGCTAGGATATGATTACCGCACCTTCCAACACACCGCTCCTTAAGTCATATGATAAAAAATTGGGTGTGGCTGTGGCGTGGAGACGGCCGTGTGTTTTACGTGAATACTTGTACGTTTTAATTTGTGCGCGTACGAAGTCGCGGCTATTAGCTAGTATGTCTCACTTAACTTTACGAAATCTTTGGTCATTTAGCTATCGAGTGGTGAAATTAAATTTGGGATGTAGATGATAGATATGTAGCTGCATCATCAAACTGTATTGTACTAATTTTGTTATCATCAGTTTTTAAATTGCCTCCCACTATGGAAGAAAATTTAATGACGTATTCAGATTCACGTCAAAAAACTCATCATAATTCATCATTATCAGCTTATCATGTTCCTGCTGAGACATAGGGCTTCTCTCCGAGGGAGAGATGGGCCATAATCCACCATGCGGGCCTAGTGCATGATGGTCAATGTAATATTGTCTTTGACCTTTTTTTGAGGTTCTTGGAATCAATCTTGGAAAAAATCAATTTCCTCACGATGTTTTCCTTAACAGTTTTTGATCGATGGCATCGACACTATACATAATTTTAAATAAATATTCGTAAGAGAATTTAAGATAAGATAATTACTAGTACTAAATAAATCATTGGTGCAGTGCCGACGATCAAAGCGGGTGCCGTCGGATTTTAAAACGCACAAGTTACCGCTGAGCCACCATAAAAACCACCACAAGAAAAATAAACACATTAATAATGGTATCTGAAAATTTTATATATTTGTTGGAAATAATATAAAAATTATCGGTAAAAAAATAATGAAATATCCTCATTGCGGTTGAGTATGAATGAGAAGCGGTGACTGAATGAAATGACCACATTGACCACTACAGGGCGTGCCCTGAATGTTTAAAATAATATGTGACTAAATTTGACTTACAGCATTAAATCAAACAAGAGTTAAGTTTAACAACACTTTTTATCTGTGTTCAAAACGATGATCATGACTCTGAAAATGACAAAGACTGATAACTTAAAAGTATCAACATAAACATACCATCAATTCCAGAGTCGACTCAAGTTGGTACTCCACTGTCAGTATTCATAGAGGAGCTTCGAAAGAGGCCATGATATATGACCGAGGGGGCTAATGGAAACGACCCTCTCAGAGTAGCCGGGGAATTTGAAGGATAGTTGGGAAAATTCAAGACTATTCATGATTTCTATTAAAAAATATAATGCATTAGAAAACTACATTTAACTGGTACGTATTTTATTTCATAACAGGAAATAAAAATAGCCACTAAGAAAACCCTTTCTATAACCGATCCCAACAGTAACATATATACATTTTCATTCACTGAATCCCAAGGATAGAAGGTACTTTTTATGCATTACTTGATAAAATAAACTGTATAATACATTTTATGTCTCGCTTTCACGTGTTTACTTTACTTTTTGACATCGAGTTATTGACAGAAAAACAGCACAAAGCGAAAGTTTTACTAACAGCTTTATGCATAATACAATAAGGCATTTTTGTAAGACTGAAATCTATTATAGATACTTAATTACTTACCGACGACCTAAAAAGACCGCAGGAAAACGCTGGATGCAGGCCGCTTCCAACCGGTCCTTTTGGAAATCGATGGGGGAGGCCTATGTCCAGCAGTGGACGTCTTATGGCTGAAATGATGATGATGATGAATTACTTACCTACTTTATAAACTATCTAGATCACCAAATAAGCTGTAGATATGTATCTAGTCATATCTTTTTGGTTTTTAACGTTTACTCAAATTCTAACCCCTCGCCTATCTTCGATCGAGTGCGTTTAATGGCCACTCCGCACAAGAACCACTTTGTTTAAACTGCTCCCGGGATAAATTGCAACCGGAAAATTTACACTTAAAAGCCGGATGCCACTGCAAATAGTTGTTATTTCCCATATATCTTGTAATGGGTAAAACGACGCGTGCAAGCGGCTAATATACCTACAGTCGCAGCTATCCTCGACCCATAACGATGACGATTGTCATTGTGAGCTCTACTGCAGTTGATTCGAAATTTAAAATGTTGCTTTAAAGTCTGCAACTGACATTGGAAGTTAATAATGCCAAGAGTGTATCCAGGCAGGCATATGGTAGGGTTCCGTACCCAAAGTGTATCCGTATAAGTATAAGTATATCCTAGTCAACTACTTGAAATAAGGATATAAAGCCATGTAATTGCAGTCTCACATTTATAGTTCAGAAAAAAAAAGTATGAAGCCCTGTGAACTTGACCAAATTCAGAAATGTATTATCTCGGCATAACATATACTATTTAAGGTTTAGTAAAAAATTAAACTACCTACTAGGGAAACATTCTTTGTTAAAACCATTTTAAGGTCAAACAATGTCAATGCCCTTTGAACTATAACGTCTTAAATTTATTACATTTGTATCGCTATAATACTTTAAAAAATATATACAGAAAAATCGATACACTTGATAAAAATGATACCCCACATGAAAAGTGCAGTGCAGTGTGCACTGTGCAGTGAAAAAATATTTTCAGCCCCGTTTATATATAGCCATCTCTAACATCCAAAATTATATATTTTGTAAACTTTTACAATTGAGATCTATCTATACATAAGTTGCAGTTGTGTAAAGTTTCATGCGCACTTCTATGAAGTAAGAAGGTTCTAAATATGTACCTAGTTAGGACGGACTGATAGACAGATTGACCAAATTAAGAACCTCTCTTTTGAAGTCGGTTAAAAATAGAGCTGAGGTAGAGATACAGTTTATTAGAAAGTGATTGTTTTTTTTTAGCGTAAACATTTTGGGATATTGATTTTTGCTGCGTAATCTTTTGAGGCATGAAGATTGATAACCAAATGGTGCTTGTCCTAGTCAAATTATGTCCGAATTAGTTGAGAATACACTCGACAGCCTGTTGTGTTTAGAACAGTCACTGTGCTACAAAAAAATCTGTTGTTGTGGTGATGTGATAAGAGATTCGGTCGGGATTTGAATGGCGCTATCGGTGTCGCCGCGCCGCAGGGGGCGAAGACCCGCTGCGCCTCACCAGGGGGCGCCAGCGGCGGACCATCTCTATATACCCTGGTTAAGTGTTAAATTAATTGTCGGCCACACACATTCTATAAAGACAAAAGATAAACGCTTCCAAAAGCCCCGCTCTAGTTTTAAATTTCAACACACCCGATGTTGACACTAGAACAATGAACCAGCCGCTTCTTGGAACTTTTTTGTGCTGTAGAAGGCATTAATTAGTGGTGCTGCGTCTTCGAAAATAACCTTCTCTGTTGTCGGCCCATCAGCCCATCATGGATTGACAGGGCGCTCGATGACGGCTACGATGCGCGGCGCCTCTGGCCCCGTGACTTGCACCTCGCCTTCATTACGCGCCGCCGAGCCGCCCGCGCCTGCCACACTAACAAGCCGGGCTAATGCAATGAGTTGCAAAAATTCTCAGACAACTCTAATCCAACCCGAAATCTCCCATTCGATTTTCTTCTTTAAACAATCCTCAAAAGAGACAAAGTAGTCGAGCACGATTGACGTATCCAGAAGCTGACTAGAGCGATTCCGATGACACTAATGACTCCCAAATCGGCCGACACTTTTAAATCTCGAGGGGTCTGTATTAGTTACCCTTGCAGTCGTCGAGTCCATTATCTTGGGGCGGTAACAACAAAGACGCACAAAGGTCCCTTAGAGAGCAATCATTGACGGTGATTGTGGCGGTGAACTGGCACATACTAACACATTGTGCTTGGAGTTGGTAAAGCGGCATTTTGGCTTTTGATCACTGGTTTGAGCAAGCTAAGTGTAAATATAGCAAAAATTCATCTTTGTCCAGGAATTCGTTTTATAACTCATTGCATACTAAAAACATATAAAATAGCCATATTAAAAACACAATTTAAAAAAACTTTTATTCAGTAAACGTAGTACAAACATGTAAGTAGGTAATAACTAAACTAAATCCATCCTAAACAGGTCCTAAAGAGCCACAGATGTCTTTATTTTTATCTGAATTACAAACCCTTTTTTTTTCTATTATTTTAGTAATTTGTATCTATGTATATATTATACAAAAAAGTGAGATATTCTCATTCGATCACTGACTTGATCACGAATTTTCGAAACCTACCTGACCTACGAAGCTATAATTTAAAGAAATGATTTAAAAAAAGGGCCGAATTATGGGGGGAAAATTGTTGTTGAAAGTTTACATGAAAGTACGAACATACGCCATCGCGGGTGTAACCTAGTTTTTGTATAAAGTCGACATGTAACAACCGAGCAGCCCACAATGCGAAGTTTCAAAGACATTCGAAGTACATTCATCACCCGCTGGTCCGCGACAGTTGCTTGACGATAATGACACTTGCGATATTTTTACGAAATCCTAAAGCATTATAGCTGCTAGGAACATAAATAATGTCTGTAGCGGCTTTACAGCTGGTCGTTAAGACCCACATGGCATATGGTACTTCAAAAAGTGTGTTTCTGGCCAAAGTGGTCAACTCTATTTACTCATCCGTGGCCGTAAGTCTTTTAACGACTTCTCACATTTAAAAGGCTCATGCGCATGTATGCCTACATAAACATTATTATTTCACTGAGTTTGTTTTTGATTATCCGTTGATTTTATGCACCGTTTTAATCAAAGACAAATTTTTTGGCATTTTTTATGTTTAGAAAGGTATTTTTGGCGGTTCATATTTCGCAATCAGTATTCTTAGACTGAAACTGATGTACATAAAAACCTCATTTTCTTTGTTCCATTTTTAGATGGTATCACAGGTTTTATAGTTTCACGTTTTGGGTGCAGTCATGTTTTTTCTTATTTTGTTTATTTGTTTGGGAGCTAGTCACTATCTTGTCTTTATTATGATGACTTCACCTACCTGTGACCTTCCCTGAAGTTAGAGAAATCTATTGACACATCGTTTATCAGAATCGGTTGAGGCGTTTCGACTGTAGAACATATATTTACAGTGTAGATAAAAACATACATGTAAGTAAATTTTTTTTCTTAACCTATACTGTCCCACTGTTGAGCAAAGGTCTCCCCCATTTCCTTCCATAAATCTCGGTCCTCCGCCACCTCTTGTCAACCTCTCCGGAATGAGTCAAGATCGTCACGCCAGCGTTTCCTAAGCCTTCTTTGACTGCATCGTCCATCAGGCGCCCACTATGTGACGATCCTGGCCCATCGGTCAGGGTTCATACGCGCCACATGTCCCACCCAATCCCATTTCAATCTGGCAGCCTTTTTGCCCACGTCGAACACACCAGTTATGGAGCGCAGTGTGCTATCGCGAACTCTGTCTATTCTTTTAATACCAATCACGCTGCGCTCCTAAGCTGTAAGTAATAATAAATAATATCTGGGACATTTTTGCACACACCATCATCTGACCCCAAACTAATCAAAGCTTGTAATATGGCTGCTAGAGACTGATATACGTCCATAGATATTTATAAATACATACTTAAATAGATATTAATACCCAGACATAGAACAAACACAAATGTTTTTCATATCATGAAAGTTTGTCCTAGGTGGGACTCGAACCCACGCCCCCAAGCGCAAAAGGTAGGTTCTCTACCAACTGAGCCACCGGAGCAGTTAAATCAAGTAAATGAACATACACATAAAAATGCGCTCCTTTTGGCTTTGCGTCATCGGGTAAATAATATATATCAACTATTAAAATAGCACGTACCTATCCATCAAACAGCTCTGTATCAAATAATTCTCAATATAAATAAACCGGCCAAGTGCGAGTCGGGCTTGCACACTGAGGGTTCCATATCACCACAAAATACAAAAAGTAGTACAAAAGACAACAAAATGCCCAGACGGGCAACCATTCAATTTCCGACCGCGCCCGACGTTGCTTAACTTGGTGGTGAACAGAAATTACTGACTCGCACTTAGCCATGATTTATTATTTTTAACCGACTTCCAAAAAGGAGGAGGTTCTATGTTCGTATGTTTTTTTTTTGTTTGACTTTAGATTGTGTACTATAATCATGCCAAGTTTGACGCTAGAGCGTAAGCTCAATTAGTCTAGTTTACCCTTTGGGTACGGAACCCTAAACCGGACCGAATTGAGAACATCCCTCCTGAAGCCGGTAAATTAAAAGATGCTAGATGAGGGGTTATTAAAAATGAAGCTACAAGAAACACAGCATGTAAAACGGCCACCTCAAATACGTGATCAGAAAGCCACACAGGTATATTTACCGTCAACAATTAGCTTACCGTTACACGGTAGAATTAACATGGGTAACAAGTAACAAGCAGTATTAAAAGGTCATTTGTGGTTGCGGCAGGAAACTGCAGTTGGCCTGTGGTCGGGTCGTTTTTGTCCGATCTCACTGTGGCGAATGTTGTAGCTAGTCAACGCGTAGAACGGGTGGCTAGGCAGAAGTCAACTCTTTGGTTGACATGTGGGATATGTACCACAGAAGATATATTATAAGCTAAAGCAGTAGTTTAACTTTAAGCAAACGCCCCAATCGAATGACGTAATCAAACGCCCGCTACGATACTTCACGGTACGCTCAAAGAGATAGTCACGCGCGCGGCGTCATTGAGAATTGCCGCGTGTGTGTGTTGTCAGCGTAGAAGTAGCATAAAATGACCCCTTAAATCAAATAAAAGTTGCCAGATGGATTACAGTGAACACGAAACGTGAAGCCACTTTTTGAAACGTGTGCGTAGTGATGTTTTCAGTATGAAATTCGCGTAGTTTTGAATGCATATATTATGTGCGTGAGTCGTGTATTTATACTGGGAATTCACGTAGTTTTGGAAGCGATTTTGACTTCACTTTGGCAGTATGCCGTAAACGATCAGACAAAATTATCAATATAAAAACCGACTCCATAAAAATTTCAGAACTAGACCAAATTGTGAGGTTCCCGTGTGATCCCATTTCAATTTGGTCCATTTCTGACATTTTTATGAAGTCGGTTTTTTATACTGATAATTATTCTGCTTGCCTTCTTTAGGTTGGGATTTTATGGCATTGGTGGCAAACAAGCAGAAGGCTGCCTGATGGTAAGCAGCGTAAGGTAAAGTAACTCGAACTTAATAACCAGAGGTATCACTTAGGCTGCAGTACTCACTAAGAATAAGCAATTACTCAATATCCAATATTCTGCTACAAAACAACCGATTAGCATCAACCGAACCACGTCGTCGAAATAACCCTTGAAACTGACAAAGCAAAACAAGTATCTGCAGAAACGATAAATCGCAGATAAACACGCTTGCTGACAGATTTGGAGTTCATTACTGGCTCTATTTAAGAGTAAAACGAGGCATGTACGTCGGCAAGTAATGTACAGCTATCGTTAAATTTGTCACTGGCCTGTAGTAGCGTTGATGGATGTTAGAGTAAATATCTGAACAGCTGAGCTCTGGCAGTTTAAAATCTTTTTACAGACGCATGCAAATAATATACTCCGTTTTAAAAACATTTAATTTAATTATTTTACTGCAGTATATTGGTACCATCTACAATCTTACGTTCAAAAAGCTAGTACAAGTGCTCAGAATTAACTGGTTTTTTTTCAGCTTTTTACAATGTTATGCCAACTATCACATCCGTTCGTTCATTAGTCTCACAATGGGTAGATATTGGGAGTCGATATAAAAATTTAAACAAACGCAAACTAACTAAGCAGTTCTAAAATCGTACAATATTTTACAATCCGTTTAATGTCCTCTAAGAATGTCTTAGCGATGCGCAAGCGCAGTAAATATCATTCGAGACAGCTTCATTTAAATACCTTTTGTCAATGATCGGGTTGAGCGCGATAAAAAAGAATTATGAAGGGGTGCTGTCACCACCGAGATACGATGTACCTTTTTTGGTGCAATTAGCTCATGCGAGGAGCATTTTAATTAGAATAGTTGACTATTTCTGTCGATAGAGCAGCTGAGGCTGCCTCACTACGAGTTTTAAATTGCATTATAGAGGTTTCAGTAAAATTTAAGCAATGAAATGAAGTATTTATTAATAGCAAAGCTATGTTGTTTTATATGCTAAAGCTATAAAAGCATATTTCTATTTACAACACGCATTCTTCGTAGATTGTAGATACATGTTCATTCTTTGCAGGGAATTAAGTATTAAGTAAAAATGTTTTAACCCGACGACGTAATGCAAAAGAGGATAATGTGTTTAATATGTTGTAAGTACCCATCTACAGACTAGACAAATGTAGCGTTGATAGATTCCTCTTAGGTTAGGGATGGTCGCTGTGTAGGTGACGTCATCATATTTATAGAAGAAGACGACATAATATTAAGTGGAGATGAGCAAATAATTTTGAAATACTCCATAATAAAATAATTTTAATTTAAAATGAAGTTGGATACGTAATTTTTATTCAGGTGTATCATATGCGAAATATAATCATGTGGATCATATTTCGCAAACGCTACGTACGCAAATGATACGTACGTTTTTATCTTATTAAAGAAATATATTTCTTTGTTAGCTGCAACGTTAATAACCAAAAGTACCTACCGTATATTGCCCACATCATGCAAACTGGTATCAAATTTCTCTAAATGAAGAAATAGAACTCATGTACAAAAATACACACTACCCCGTAAGCGACTCTCAAAATCGTAGTGCTAATCCACCGTATCAACTGAAACACAATGGGCTTCACTATCAAAAGTGACAGATCTCAAGAACCCTTTGTGGTTGTTCGCGCTAATGTCATTTCAGATACCTCTACTCGTTAGAAAAAAAATCTACTTCCATGCTCTACAGATCCGAACTTTTTGCTCCGAGTCGAGAAAGCTTCGATTAGGCGACAGTTTTGTCCAGGCAGATTTGTCAAAGTGTAGGGCCGATGACAAAGCGTCACCCTAATCCCTACAACAGCCATTTAGTGCCATTACAAATAAAAGTTTGCCGGTCGTTGGTCGGTCGCAGTCGAATGCCACAATGGCCATTGACGGAACTCACGCTGGGACCGTGAATGGGCGACTGCTAAAAAAATCTATTAGCCACGCATAATAGTCCGATGCGATGTGCTCCGAACGAGATGAAAGTTTGTGATATCAGACGATGTGGAATAAGCTTATCTTTTAAGTAGGTTTCTAACAGTTTATTTCTCATTATAGACAAAAATAATACACGCTAACTCAAACATTATATAAAATAAAAAGTTTGGAAAATCGGAGCCTAAGTCTAAAATATTTCAAATTTTTTTTATACATAAAATACCAGTGAGATGTAATATAAATACCTTAGTAAAATACTAATATTATATGCCCAGTCTGAGCTCGGACGGGCACATCATAGCTATGTTTATTATTACAAAAGAATATTAAAATCCAAGGAAAATATCTTCGTAAATTACTTTACTTGGTATAAGCCACTAAGGCTTGCAATTGCAGATCTTAAAGACTACTAGCTGTTCCCCGCAGTTTCACCGGCGATTACTCTTTTTTTAAGTTGTGCTTAATAATTATATTTATTTTTATAATTGCCTAAGCTACACTGAAGTATGTATTACACATAAATTATTCTAAATAGGTACGTGTTATGCTAAAACAAAGAGATTAAATTTTAACAATAGATATCAAATACATCTCGAGACAAATTATCAGTTACAAAATAGTAATATTACAATCAACCAACACTATTATAAATTATTATAAAAAACTTGTAACTTAAAACAGATTTTACTATTGTCTTTCAATAGAACAATAGTATCTATTGTTCTCAAATTGAGCGCTCAATAATAAAATCAATATCTTTCAATGTTATTTGAATAGGATATTCAATTTGTGTCGCGTTTTCCGAATCTGTTCTCTGTGACAAATACTTTGTGAAGATTGATGTCAAGGAAACAATGGAAATTGAATCGGAAGCTTTTGAAAGGGATTTTGATATGATTGAACACCCTTTTTAACCGACTTCCAAAAAGAAGGTGGTACTCAATTCGACTGTATTTAATTTTTTTATGTTTGTCACCTCAGAAATTTCGACTGGGTGAACCGATTTTGATGTTTTTTTTTTTGTATTTGAAAGCTGGTGCTTCCCGTGTGGTCCCGTTTATTTTCGTTCAGTTCTGTAATTTTTATGAAGTCGGTTTTTTATATTGATAATTATAGTAAACTTCTTTAGCCAATTTTTAATTTCCTTTTATTTTAATATTTTAGCATTATTGACCTAGTTTTCGATTAAAACACATTACGTACTAAATCATTTATTAAGAGGTTACAAATATTTTTAGCCAAGAATGTGTTCGAAAGTTTTATTTTTATTTGAAGTGTTGTTGTCATTTTGTGTAAATAGTCACTCATGAATATGTTATAAAATTTACCTATTTACTTATACTTATATATACCTATTCAAAATTAGATATTTATTTGTTTGATACTCGTTGCCCGTAAATTCCACGGATTCAGGTGATTTTACCAGAATTTTCTTTTAGTTTATTTTATTTTGTTCAAAAAAAAAATAGAAAATTAATTTATTTGACACAATAATAAAATGCACAAAGTAAATTCGAACCCATTGGCTCCGAGCTAGTTTTTACTGTGTTTCAGAGCCAATGGCCTCTCCCATATCTATAACACAGTAAACATTATGCCAAAACAAAAGAGATTCATAAAAAAAAAAAAAAAAAAAAAAATATAAAAAAAAAAATTAAATGCAACAAGTTTTGTTCTTGTATATATTTGACAAATTTTGTATTATGCTCTGCAGGTTTTTATTAGTTCCACCTATGCACAGCAAATTACATCCAAATCGGTTCATCTGTTTTTTGTAATGCATGATAAGTTATTTTGTACTCACGAGTACTTACTAAAATTATTTTACTTAGGTACCTATATTAATAGGTATTCGTTTCTAACCCATAAGACTACATCAAGCAAAATTTGTTTTATTTACAATAACTTAAATAACATTCCAACAGTAAAAATTAAAAAAACTACATATTAATACCTAACTACTAAACTAATCTATTAAACCGCTACCAGTGGGAATCGTCCCCAAAATGCGCAAATATAGTACCTTGGACAGTGGGTACATTTTTGAGCCTTTTGGGGTCAAAACCATGGGCCCGTGGGGATCAGGAGCAAAAAAAAATATTCAAAGAATTATCATCACGTCTGGTCGATGCAACTCGTGACCAGAATGCTGGCCTCTACTTTGCTTAAAGAGTGAGCATTACCATACAACCCATAAGTAGTTTTTAGTCAAAATAAATCAAAACATTAGATACAACTTTTACAGCTGATATACCCATAGGTAGAAATGTATGTCAGTATTTATCCTGAAGGTTAAGTTTGCCTGGAAGAGATTGGTTAAAACGACAAGGCTGCCATTTGTTTAATTAGTTTTTGTCTTATATATGTCATTTTTGGTGTTAACAATAAAGAGTTATCTATAGTTATATGATTATTTACGGGATATTTACCGTGGTAAGGTTGTGGAAGGAGCTCCCGATACAATAATATCTGCGTAATACTATACGCAGTGATACAGTGAGTGTGTTTTGTCGAGACTTAGGTTCGAGTTCGAGTACCAGTGATAACCGTAGCAAAAGACTAAGAAAGAGGGTAGATCGTTTTGTCTGTACCTAACTTTGAACTTTTTCACCAACCACCCGCATTCTTCAGTCTTCCCGTGAACATGGTGCATGTAACTGCGCCGAAATATCGGGAGCTCCTTCCACAACCTTACCACGGTAAATATCCCGTAAATAATCATATAACTTTAGTGAACAACCGTGATAGTTTAAAACAGTGTTTAGAGTTATCTATCTATCAATACTGTTCATTAACTGACTTCCAAAAAGGAGGAGGTTATCAATTCGACTATATTTTTTTTTATGTTTGTTACCGCATAGGTACTTTTTGACTGGGTAAACCAATTTTGATGATTCTTTTTTTATTTGAAAGCTAGTACTTCCCATTTGGTCCCATTTCAATTTGATCTAGTTCTGATGAAGTCGGTTTTTTATTTTGAGAATTATTTTATGTTAAGTGTTTGATAAACACAGGGTTATGCGGAAAGACTGAATTAAACCGTAAGGGCTCCGTATAATCATCATTATGAATAACTTTTACAATAAGACCAACCCTGAAATCACAAAAAAAATATCAGCTGTTCCATACATTTTGCCGAGTGTGAATTACTGTTTTCTATGGAACACCTGTTTTTTTGCGATTTCAGGTTTAGTCCCATACATAGTAAAAGTTGTTGATAATGATTTTTATAATGGTTCTTATTTGGCTTAGTACACCCTTTCCACATAACCCGGTATGGAGTCAAAACGCAAATTTCACTAACCTGGGACAGATACCAAAACCCGGTGGTGCTTAACATGTTAAATTATACTTAAACGCCCACCTCGATTTTCATAAATCTATTGCGTGTCTATTAGGCTAATTAAACATCATTTAATTAGAAGCCAAATTGACGGTACGTCTTCCACAGTTACCTAATTAGATCAATCAATATAATTAATACCTAACAGAGCTAATTCTATTGCTAGTGAAGTAATAGGAAAATCATACATTATATTGGTATTGTAATTAGTGTTAAGTTTTTTAACTTTATATTACCTATAACTAGTGCTGTTGCCTGCGACTTTGTACGCGTAGATTTTCATATAAATTTTCAACCCTTTTTTCTTCCCTTAATCCGGCCCTTGCGCAAAATAACATAACTAAACAAACAAAGACAAAAATTCTAAAAACTGTCTTAACGTGTTCAACTGCTTAAGTTTAAGACGCCCTGTTTGATGTTTTATTTACCTATATATCGCAATTACAGATTTTTATATCTCTATGTTTTTATTATATATATGTATAGATTACCTATTGCTTTGTTTTAACACCACCAAGCTGATATTTTAAGAGCTGTGTTTCTGCTATTGCTATATCGTGAGCTTTTTACTAAGATAATAGGTATTTAAATAAAAAAATACAATAGGGAAAAACGTTTTTTTAAAGGTTTTTTTAATGTATTCTGCGGGAACAACATTTACAACGTTATTTTAAAGATAATGGTAATCGTTTTTTTAATTCTAAATTTGTGTTTTTTTAATCATCATTTTTTTTCTAAATGTTCGTAAAAGATATCTTTGAGCAGGGAGTGGGTCTTTTAATAACTAAATAGACAGCTTTGACGTATTCAAAGAAGAATTCTGAAGTAAAGTTTAATGTTAAAATATTTTAATATTTGTTTTAAATTATCACGGTTGTTTACTACCACAAATATATGATTAATTACAGGATTTTTATCGAGAGCTCCATCAACGACCATATCACGGTAAACAATACGGCCGGTGCCTTACTAACATATTATATTTTTCACTATTGGCGCTATAGTAGGCCTCTCACTTAATTTGAAACATATGATCGTAGCGTAGGCCAATTCGCTTAGGTTTTTTTTTATAACAGGCCTTCGCTCTTTTCGAACATGAATAATTGAATATGATCGAGGGAGTGACAGGTCTCAAGTTTTTTTGCCGAGTTCTAATATTGCAAAGAAAATATGTATTTAAAAACTTACAATTGATTTGTTTGGCGCCGGCAGCGGCGCGTACATGTCGGTGATCATTTGAAACACAAACACATGAACAAAAGTTTCAAGCACAGTATATTTATAACACTATTGTAAAGTCACAGCTGATTATAAGTCCCTGGTTGAAGTGTATTCACATTATGAACAGTGTATATCGGCGGGTGCACATGAGTAACGTCAGTCACGTTTGACGTGCGCGCGGTTCCGAGGCTGACAGCGCCGCGGCCCGCGAGGCGGGGCGGCCAATCCCGGCCTCTTACCGCGCCCCGCCTACGCCGCCCCGCCCGCAAGGTCGCAGGGCGGGCGTATCGATCGCACGCGACGTGGACTCCATTTTATTTCGGCTGCTCCGATTTGCATAAACTTTTTGTTTCGGATTATTGCTTAGTTGATTTACTTGAATTTGGTTTTATCTATGTTTTTAGGGTTGTAATCTTCTTATACATAAAAAGCGATGTGTATGTACCCCTATGGTTTCTAAAATGGCTGGACCGATTTTGACGAGACTTCACTGGCAGATAGCTGATGATATCAGGAAAAACCTATAACAATATTTCGTACAGGGCCTAGATTAAAACTTTGGTTCCCTACTTATAACCATACTAGGTTTTTTTAAAATACATTTAGACCATGGACAAATCGTTTGCTCATAACCTTACTAGGTTACTATACACAAGGTAGGTAGGTATACGATTTTATTATTCCTGTGATCGGTTTTACTATTGATTTAAATTCACCATAAATCTTTTACTGGTGAAATTTATGAACCTATGTAATAAATCCATTATAGGTATTTTGTATAGTATTAATTTGACTAGATTACTTCGAGAGATAAAACTATTATCGAGAAAAAAACTGATTCCGCGAAATTAATTGACCCACGAACCACATTATTTAGTTATGCTTTCTTTGATTCACAAACAACATTTTATAAACATAGGTCCTTCCCAAAGTTATTGATTGACAATGTGTTGCGGATAATAAAATTTATTTTCCACAAAAAAGCCTGAAACGGCCCAAATAATTCTTAATGGGACATAAAAAGCACCATAAAGGCGATAAAAAAATATGATAGTGCCCTTCCGCACCCCTTAAGTTTCTTAACTCCAAACATCCTCCGAGAAACGTCGTCACTTTAAGAATAGCTTAAGCGGCTAATAGTTTTATGACACGCATCACAAATAAAATGTTCAACAATTACGCGCTGAACTATGAACTCTATATCTTCGCATTATAGTGTAGAACTGCCAAATAAAAAGACCGGAAATGACAGTCGCACGGCATCATAGCGACATTAGATAGGGGTGCCATCGGGTTCATAAAATAGTGAAATTGTAGCAAGAGGTGAGAGAAATGCGGGGGTGAGGAAGACACGGGGGGATGGGCGTGTCTGGGATAACGAAATAAAAATGCTCGGGGCCGCTTATGGGCGACCGTGCGAACTCCGCTTAACGCAATAAACATTTTAATTTGAACACGAAACTCACGCTGAGATGTGGAATTACAGCATGAAAGGGAGGCGCACGAAAGAAATCAAATAACGTGAAAATTTCATGAGTGGAAATTAAATTTTGTTGCCTGAGACAAATAGATAACGAAACTAGTAGAAACAAGCATTGGTTCCTTTTATTCAGACAATTTAAAGTTCATTACATCAGCAGTAATATACCTACATTGTAAAGTATACATCATCAGCCAATTAACGTCCACTGTTGGACAAAGGCCTCCCTCGTAGGGGTGTTGCCATAATCCCCACGCTTGGCAGTCGGCTTGGGGATCGCAGTACGTTCCCTGTGTACTATTAGGACACTGCTGCCCATCCTTCGGTGGTTCTGGTCGCAGTTTTAGGACATACCCGGGTCGGGATGTAAAGTATACAAAAAATGTATTACATTGATTTCTTTAAGCCCCGGCTAAAGTCCACTTTGATTCCACTTTTACTATGCGACCTGCTAGTCTGTGTAATGCGCTACCTGAATGGGTGTTCCCCTGTAGTTACAATCTGGGTGTCTTCAAATCACGACTGAATCGGTTCCTTCTAGGCAATCGTGCTCAATCGTAGACCGCATCGTCGCTTAACATCAGGCGAGCTGGCGGTCAAACGCATTAAAAATCGCATTCGACATGTTTATGTTTTTCTTTAAAAAAAAATGTTTTTTTTTTTTTAACAAAAGACATCAACGAACTCATATTTAAAAAAAAATATACCTTATCTATTTTTTTTTAACAAAAGTCATCAACGAACTCTTATTTAAAAAAAATATACCATATCTATTATACTCGTATTTTAGTCCACTGCTGGACATAGGCCTCTACCAAAAGCACGCCACTCAGTCTGATCATCGGCATTTCGCTTCCAGCCGCTGCCAGCTGCTTTATGTATATAGTCACTCCATTATGACCTAGGGCGTCCTACGCTACGTTTGCCGATTTGTGGTCTTCACTCTAAAACACGTCTATCGCAACGGTTATCGGTTCAGCGACAGAAATAATAAAATAAAAAAATTGTTTCTTCACTTCAGCTAGCTAAAAAAGAGTTATTCCAGTTCAGCTAGCTAAAAAGAGTCTTTCCATTTTAGCTAGCTAAAAAAAGGTTTTTCAATTCAGCTAGCTAAAAAATAGTCTTTCCACTTCGACTAGCTAAAAAAGAGTCTTCCCACGTCAGCTAGCTAAAAAAAGTATTTCCACTTCAGCTAGCTAAAATAAAGTATTTCCACTTCAGCCATCTAAACAAAGTTGTTCCACTTTAGCAAGCTAAAAGAGTTGATTCACTTCAGCTAGCTAAAAAGAATTGTTTTACTTCAGCTAGCTAAAAAGAGTTGTTTCACTTCAGCTAGCTAAAAAAGAGTTGTTCCACTTTAGCTAGCTAAAAAGAGTCTTTCCATTTCAGCTAGCTAAAAAAAGGTTTTCCACTTCAGCAGGCCTAGCATGGGCCGTGGAAAAAATTGTCTTCCCACCGTCTTGTCCTCGCGTAGACGCGACAGAAATAGAATATGGATACGTTAGTCTTTTTCTAGCGGGATAAAAACGATGGAAAGACAATCTGTCCACTGCCCGTGCTAGGCCTGCTGGTAGCTAAAAAATAATCTTTCCACTTCAACTAGCTAAAAAAGGGCCTTCCCACTTCAGCTAGCTAAAAAAAGTCTTTCCACTTGAGCTAGCTAAAATAAAGTCTTTCCATTTCAACTTGCTAAAAAATTATTTCTACATCAGCTAGCTAAAAAAAGTCTTTCCACTTCAACTAGCTAAAAAAGAGTTTTCCCACTTTAGCTAGCTAAAAAAGTCTTTCCACTTCAGATAGCTAAAATAAAGTTTTTCCAATTCAGCTAGCTAAAAAAGTCTTCCCACATCAGCTAGCTATAAAAGTCTTTCTACATCAGCTAGCTAAAAAAAGAGTCTTTCTGAAATGTAATGTACGCTTGGTATGTAGGTATACTCCAGGTCTATGCTATTGACCGGCGGCGGCGCCGGCTCAGGTATCCGTTCAATAACCGGCGGAAATGGTCTGAATTGGTGACGCCGGACTTCATCAAAAACCTGATGAAACAGCTGGTAGCTATACCACTATGCCTACGTATATACGGGGTGTAACAGAAAAGTGTAGATACTTTAGGGTGTTGACCCATCAAAGTGAACAACTTATAGAACACTAGTCACCTGCCCCGGCTTCGCACGGGTGTAAGCTCGGCTTTCGGCCTCGCTACAAAATATAATATAGCCTATGTCACCCGGGGATAGTGTAGCTTCCCAACAGTGAAAGAATTTTTCAAATTGGTTCAGTAGTTTCGGAGCTTATTCAATGCAAACAAACAAACAAACAATCAAATTGTTCCTCTTTATATATTGGTATAGACAAGTTTGCTAAATTCGAAAAATGTGTCCTCACTTTATATGGCCGATCACGCGATCCAGTTTGAATGAAGATTTTTTTTCTTGAATTTAACAAACTTGTGTTCTACAAGTTGTTCACTTTGATGAGTCACTCCTAAGTTTTAATGCACCTTTCTGTTATACGTTGTATAAATATACATAACGGCAGCAGGCGCAGGGCAGCACAAGTAATTAAATGTTGATAATGGTTAATTTTAACTAGATATTCGCCAAAGAACCAGAGTCACCGACATTGCTATTAAAATTTGCAAGTTGAAGTGGCAATGGACAGGCCACATCCCTCGAAGAACTGATGACCGATGGGGAAGAAAGGTTTGATTGGAGACCACGAATTGGAAGACGAAGCATAGGTAGGCCTCCCACTAGATGGACCGACGACATTGTGAGAATCGCTGGCATCCAGTGGATGCAGATGGCAGTATGTCGTTCAGTGTGGAGGTTAAAGGGGGAGGCCTATGTTCAGCAGTGGACGTCTTCTGGCTGATGATGATGAATGGTTAATTTTAACTGACTTCAAAAAAGGAGGACGGTTCTATGTTCCACTTTTTTTTTAATGTTTGTTCATCGATTTCTCAGCCAACTGTTGACCGATTTCCAAAAAAAAAACTTTATGTTTGGTAGGGTATACCTACATTTTGGTACCATTGTCACCAAGCCAGGATCTGATGACGGGATACTAGGCAAATTGAGGGCAACTCTCAAACTTTATAGGCACTTATTATGTTTTTCTAATATTTTTGAAGTCAGTTTTTAATGTGATCCACTTGTTTATTGAAGTCTTCACCACTTTTGAGGATTTACTATTTTAATGTTAGGAACAATAAATAATATTTCATAATTATAAGTGAAAACTGAAATAAGTATTTCGAATTTATAAAATTGAACCAGTTTAATTCGAACCTGTGCTACGATCCAGGTAAACGCCCCATTGCTATAGCCACTAAGCTACGGTCGCTTTCTAGTCAGCCTCTAAATTTAAGAATTTGGAGGCCGACAATAAGAAAGCGTCACTTACGAGCTATCTTTGCAACTAATCTAAGCGTTGGTGATGCCAACTATGATTCTTAATGCATACAAGTAACTCTCCTGATGTTTAGTGACGAATAAGGTCAGATAGAGCATACTGTTTCCTAGAAGAAACCGATTCTCTCATGATTTGGAGACACTCAGTTTGTAACTACCGAAGAACACCCATTCAGTCAGTTCACAGACTCATAAGTGGAATCAAATAGCTTCGTCCGGGCTTTCGAGATATCAACCATAAAGCAGTAAGCAGGTTAATTACTCAGCTAGAACCATTATAGGCCCAAAGCTGTCAAAAAGATGACAACTTTTTGAATTTTCTATAATATTTAAATAAGAAATGTATATCATAAGGTAAAAGTGTAAGGTTGCCTGGAAGAGATCGCTTATAGCGATAAGGCCGCCAATTGTTTCACTAGTTTTTAAGTTGTTTTTTTATGTTACCTACTATATACGTATGTAATTTTTGGTGTGAACAATAAAGAGTTTTCTATTCTATTCTATCATACTAATATTATAAATGCGAAAATGTATGTGATGTGTTTATTGCTGACAATTCAACTCCGTAACGGCTGAATTTGAATGAAATCAATATGGAGATACGTAGCTTGTGTCCGGGATCGACATATAGGTAAATTTTAATCCGGAAAATTCGGTAGACCAGTTCCTGTAGGATAACGGGTATAACTAAAGCTAAGATAGTGACCTATAAATCCATACAGTCAACAACTAACACCAAACTATCAAAGCTTGTGTTTGAGTTTATAACAAATAGGCTAAACAGTGGTTATTACAGGTTTTACTTGTACAAGTTTCTAATTGCCGGCAGTTGAAGTCAATCAAATGATAGCTTATCATTGTCTGACTAAACAGCGAAGTTTCCCTAACATACCATATGATTATACTAATATACGTACCTACAATAATTTATTTTTAAAATTCACTTGAACTTGACACTGACTCCAATTCCTAATTTTAAGTTTTCTATTCTATAAACAGGGTTATTCTTTTTGAGTGCATTTGAAATTGGCATTTTTTTAAATAATCTAAACTAGGTTTTAATGGCAAGAAAAATTTGAAAAGTTGGGAAAGCCCCCGGCGCGTCGCTCGTTACTCTCCTCTATCAGTTACCAGATCTTGAACTATTATATATTCTGTGGCCGGACCCATGCAATACAACACCAAAAATCGTTACTATATTTAAAAAAATGTGAAATATGTTCCAATACAATAATTATGGCGTGATAAATATTTACGCACTGTAAGAAAAAGTAACCTTGTATATATAAAAGCGAAATACCACTCATTCATACACTCATTCACTGATTACCTGACTCATAAAAAATCTCAAAAACTACTTAATCTACAAAACTGAAGAATATAGTTGAAACTATAGTCGGAATAAGTACAACATTACGTACATAAATACATAAGTATAACATTTACGTGAGAGTAATTCCCGTAGAATAGATGCATGAATATATAAACAGAATGTGTAAAAGCCACGCCAGTTTCAATAATAATAATGATAAACTACGAAGCTGAAATTCGTGTAAATAATAGGTCGGGGAAAAAGTCTTTTCGTATTTTGTATGTATAAAGTTGTAGTAAAAATCTCATGGGTTGTACTGTTTGTATCTGGCTGGTTTTGATACCATTAAAAATATGACATTTTAAAAAAGGAATATAAAAAGTAAAAAGCAATTTCCCGCCATTTTTCAATTGTTTTTTTGTTTCGATAAAATGAGTGAATCTAACGAAGAAATTCGATATATTGTGAAATTTTATTACAAAAAACTGAAAAATGCGACACAAGCCGCGAATAAAATTTGTGACGTTTATGGACCTAATGCAGTGTCATCAAGAGTAGCACAATGTTGGTTCAAGCGTTTTCAGTCCGGGAATTTTGATGTCAAAGATGCAGCTCGCTCTGGTCGCCCTGTTACGGATAAAGTCGATGCCATTTCTGAAAAAGTGGACCAAGATCGGCATATTAGTAGTTACGACGTAGCTGAAGACCTGGGGATTGACCACAAAACAGTTTTGACCCATTTGAAAATAACTGGGTATACAAAAAAACTCGATATTTGGGTGCCACACCAGCTCACTGAAAGAAACCAAATGAATCGTGTACTCATTTGCGATTCTCTATTGAAACGTAAAGAAACCGAACCGTTTTTGAAAAGATTGATCACTGGTGATGCAAAATGGATCACCTACGACAAGAATGTGCGCAAACGATCATGGTCAAAGGGCAGTGAAGCACCACAGACTGTAGCGAAACCCAGATTAACACGTAATAAGGTGATGCTGTGTGTATGATGGGATTGGAAGGGCATCGTTCATTATGAGCATTTACGGCCGGGCAAAACCATCGATTCGGATCTCTACTGCCAACAGCAGATGAGACTCAAACAAGAAATTGAGAAAAAACGGCCGGAATTGATCAACATAAAGAGTGTGGTCTTTCATCATGATAACGCCAGACCGCACACATCTTTGGCCACTCAGCAAAAATTTAGAGAGCTTGGTTAGGAAGTGTTAATGCATCCACCACATAGCCCTGACCTTGCACCCTCAGATTTCCACCTGTTTCGATCTCTTCAGAATTCTTTGGGTAGTGTTAGATTAACATCAAGAGAGGACTGTCAAAACTACTTGTTGCATTTTATTGATCAGTATTCCCAAAATTTCTACAGCAACGGGGTCATGTCACTACCTAAAAGATGGCAACAAGTTATCGAACAAAATGGTACATATATATTATAATTAAATGTAATTAAACTTGAAAAAAATATGTCTTGAATTTGTTTATAAAATACGAAGAAACTTTTTCCCCGACCTTATAGATTCCTTATGGAGTAAGAAAGAATTTAGCGAAAGAGCCTAATTAAGAGCCTTCTCACATTTTTTGACGAAAAAAGGAACGAAAACTGGATTTGTGGCGTTCTAATTCTATCAAATAGAAAGATCTATAGAAAGTTCTATTTCTGTATATGAATATATTCATATATATATATATGAATAATTCTGTAAAATTGTTTAAATAACGGCTTAAAATTTTGGAAAAGCTCAATATACCAACTTATAAGATATCTACCTCCAATTGTCAAAATTATTTTTTCGATTAACTCTCGTAGGGATCGAAATTATATATGCACAGCGATAGTTGGTTGGAGGCCCAAGTAGTGACATAGAATACTTTTAAGCCAAAAAAATATGAAATGTCAACGCAGGTAAAACCATATAAAAATACCAGCATATTTTTTTATGATGAAATGGGCTAGCGTTTGACCACAACTCACCTGATGGTAAGCGACGATGCGGTCTAAGATGGGGCACGCTTGCTCATGAGGTGCCTATTCACTCTTGTCTTGAAGAGCATGTATATAAGTAAAACACATATGAATATTAATGTACCTAATAACTAATCTATATGCTTTCCCTTGCAATGCCTTGTAAAGTATCCTATCTTTTTATCTTAACGACGCTGAAATCCGAAAACAAAAGACCACCCGAATTCTGCCATACCTACATAATAATATTAATAATCAAAGCATGTTGAATATTGGCACAGTATATATTGAGTCATGAGGTGTGGCCACACGCGGCTCTCTACAACCCCCCGCGGCGATGCTTGCGACTGAATGCTCATTGTGCAATTTGTGCATGTAAAATTATTGATAGCCTTTTCAATTGCATATTCAATCGGATATAAACGATACAAACAGATCTCTCAATGCTTAGAAATACTGATCATTTTGTCTGCGAGCTATCTCATCACATTGTGTTAGAAAGCACTGAACGTTCCTTTGATTTATTTGGTCATAGAGCTTTCAGCGGAGAGCTGGTGAAAGAATTATGAGTATTTCTAGTGTTTACAGATACTTTCAAAATATTAGATACTTATAAAACAAGATAAATTTATTTCTGTACAGAATAACTAAATCTAAACTTCAAATTAACCCTTAAACAACGTACATTGCATTATTAACTTGATCTGTCTACTACAACATTTAATTAATACCTATTTTATGGATTTTAAAAGAGTTATTCCTGCGCTCTTAATGTCGACCAACAAAAAGAAAGTGCTGTAAGTACATAAATATTTTTAGAGGCATCCTAGCAAAAGTAGAATAATAACTTTTTAGCTGAAATTATAAAGAAAATGTAGGAATGTAAATATGGTAAATATGTTAGTTTTTTTTATATATATAATTAGTTAAAAGTGAGTGTCTATAATTTTCTAAATAAAATAAAAATACTGAACACTATAACAGATATAAAAATAAACTGATGTACCTATATAAAGTTTTGCTGTTAGTACTTGTCTATGTACTGCGTGGCTATTAGGGACGGTAGAAATTGCAATAAGCGAATAAAATAGCGAGTGAAAACATAGATACTGGCACGTAGTAATTGTAAACTAAAAAAGTCGTGCAACTGTCAGACAGAAGTCAGTGTCAAATTGATGCAATTATCGCTTTTTGATTGACAGCAAAGATTGCAAAAAGCGAATTACCCCTGTGGATGTACAGTTTAAAAAACTTTGGTAATGTGAAATTAATTTAAGGTTTAAGTGTATTTTATATATATACTTTACCATTACAAATTTAATGAAAATATTGTTGTACGTACGTACAGTGACTCAAAATTTAATCAGCGAAGTTATGAAACAACTTTCATCAAAATCCAGGGCCGTTACGTTGTCAACGTTGTCACGTGTTGATGCGCGCGCGCACCCAACCCGTAACGAATCCATTTCGCGCCTCTCAGCCTGCGGCCCACACAATGCCGCACTGATGGCTGTCCAATCGCTGACAAAATCTAAATCGCCAATTTTGTCATTCGTTCCGATATTATTTCCCAACTTCGTGCTGGAAAATCGTAATAATCCTACACTACAAATCGGACTGTCCAGATATCATTAAGAAATTACAGGTAATAAATTAGAATTACCTGTGCGCAATTCATATTATAATGCCTGCGATTGCATGTTTTGATCTGATCTAAGAGCCTGTTACTGATAGAGGAAGCTTTCGTCATCACTAATGGACTTGAAATCTCAAAAGGATAATGATATTCTACCAGCAGTCTTAGCACGGGCCGTGGAAAAATTGTCTTTCCACCGTTTTTATCCGCGCGTAGACGCGATAGAGCTAGAATATGGATACGTTTGTTTCTTTCTAGCGGGATAAAAACAGTGGAAAGACAATCTGTCCACGGTCCGTGCTAGGCCTGCTGGTGTGGCCACGGAAGAAATATTAATATGTATATACATAAATATACATAATATGATGCGGTACTTACTAAAATCTTCATGTCCTTGTGATCGGCGGACACGGTGTCGATACTAACCTGAAACAAAAAAATAAACAATAGAAAACTCAAACTCGTGAACAAATTGCCTTAAAATTAAATAACCTTTCCTATGTTCCCATCAGTCAACACGTAAAAAAATATATTAGAAAGTGGGTAGATAAAAAGTTAGTATCACGAGTCGGGCCGTGTACACACGAGCGAATTTAATTTGGAGCTTTTTTAATTATGACTGGCTGGAGATTCGTTTGGTGCGGCTCGTTTCGGCGCCGAGCGGGCGCTGCCCTGTAATTATGGGGCACGTAATTGCGAGACCCGACAGTGTGCCCGCGCCCTTACCTCCCCGTGCCTAGAGTCGCGTCGCGTCAACGAAAATGAACTTAGGACTGCATAAATACAAATCGTGAAATACGGATGCTCAGCATAATGACTTTAGTTCGTTATTTCTAATTTCTGACTCATACTCGTTTAGGAATAATTTGTCAGTCCTTGCAATAATAATTTAAATGTTTCTATGTACTAAGGTGTTTCATTACTCAGTTATTTTACTTATTTTATTCAGGGTTTGATTTGAATTATAGAATAAAAAGTAGGATTGACTAAAATATTTGAACGACCTTTTTAAATAGTCTATATAATTTGGGAGCTATTTAGAAATAGTTTTTACTGGATTTTAGGGGATTATATATTGAGTTTAAAATAACTTTCTATTCGAGCTGCATTGTTTGGGAAAACTAGATAACAATTCAGTTATTAAATCTTTTTTTCAAATGCAAACCATGTCCAAAAGAAACAACATATTTTACAAGGACAAAAGCCTGACTTTACGTCCACAAAAACCGTGAAGCTGTGAAGTCGCAACCGAACACGACACGACGAACGGTCGCACAAGGCACGGGAGGTGTTTGTACTCCATAATCACACCAATTAAATATTTTTATTCCCATTGTACCTTTGTTAGGACCCAAGGTGTGCTTTTGTTGCCTCATTTCTGTACAAAACCACAAAAATATCTTGAACTTTACACCTTTGGAATACGGGTGACAAAATAGTTTTTTACGTTTGGTCTTTTGTATTTTTCTTCAAGTCTCGAAATGGTAGTTTTTTATCAATATTCAATCTTGCTAATTTTGATGTAATAAGTCTAATTGGTTGTATTAATTTGGCTTGGATATCGCCTGATTCTATTGTTGTTTTTTTGCTATTATTTTTTGTTTGAAGTTTAAGTAGGTATATGGGGGCTTTTTCCGTCTGAAGTTCTCGCACTTGCACATTATCACATTATTGAAGATATAAAATCAATGAGTGTGAGTTTTCAAGATGTAACAATACCATGTTTTACTGTCTATTATAATACATATATACCATATAAATAAAAGTTCTTTTTATTTTTATTAGATGGAGTATTTAATTTTTTTTCGATTTCTAGATGAGTAACCAGCAAAAGTTTCGGTTGTTGCCATTTTACTTTGTCAACTTAAACGCTTGAAAATGGTATATGCCACAGTAAAGAAGGGAAAGAATAAGTCAGACAGTTGCCATTACATCTACACTAATATTATAAAGAGGAAAGATTTGTACCTATTTTTGTATGTTTGTATGTTTGTAATGAATAGGCTCCGAAACTACTGAACCGATTTGAAAAATTCTTTCACTGTTGGGAAGCTACACTATCCCCGGGTGACATAGGCTATATTATATTTTGTAGCGAGGCCGAAGGCCGAGCTTACACTCGTGCGAAGCCGGGGCGGACGGCTAGTTGTAAATAAAACCGAATGAAAACGTAACTTCTGATCACTTTTACTAGCTTTTTGAATGTAAGATTGTAAGTAGCTGCTAGTCAATAATACACTACAATAAAATATTAAAAGAAAATGTTTTCTTTGGGATATTTACAATTTTATTGCAGCTGTCAGACGCCTTCTCTCAGTGGCGGGTTTTTTATTATAAAAACGAAAGTTTTTTACTGGCTCCTGGTGGGTTACCATAATCTCAAATACATTTTATAATAACCTTACATTGACTTTTGTCTTGCTCTCTCATTAGCGGAGAGAGCGACACAAAGTCAATTTAAGGTTATTATAAGAATATTTTTGGGATTATGGAAACCCATCAAAACAGTTTTAAATTAAAAGGTAACTTTTAAGTACTTTTCTCCCAGAAAAAGTGGTTTTTGTAAGATAACAGGTATTATGGGGAATGCAGTTAATAGGTATTAAGTACTTTAATAACGGAGGTGTTGTTAATCGCGAAAATATCTACTTTGTAATTTGCTTTTGCATTTTTTTTTGCACACTGACTCTTCAACCACTCTACCAAACTGTAATGTATCCTTTTTCTATTGATGAAATTTTTTATGGCGCACCGGTAATTTGTTTGCTATATTTTACGTTTTTAAAAGCTGTTTGTTTAATAAATAATAAATATTTAACAATTTGGGTAAATCGTAAAGTTTTTTTAATTTACACACAAGATCTCAAGAATTTACACACAAGTTAAAAAAGAAATAATACTAAAAACATAGTGGTAGGTTTAATTATTAAAACAGTGAGGGATGTTTGAACGGATTTTAAATATTTGTGACCATATTATAATCTTGTAATTTTCTATTGTAGCTGATCCAGTTTAGGTATAAATATATTTCACTATTTTCCTTCAAATCTTTTATTTAGGCTGTGGTAGGAAAAACGCAAAGAATCTGGCCGGTATCTCGTGCAAAACATTTTGGGAATGGCGATGCCTGCTGGCAGCGGGTTTATTGTTTTAGTTTTATATTTTATTGCTAGTTTCTATATATTTTAATATAAGTAAATAGTTTTAGGTTAGTTTTTCCGTGGCAGATTATTAATTTTTCTTGCCGATAAAAAAACAATGTGATAAAAATAACTATCACATTTTATTTTTGAAGAAAAAGTTAAAAACGCGTCATAAGCATAAATAATATTGTTTTACCTCATTGAAGTAGTTGTTATTAACATTGTGGTTAACAGGGTACGGGCCCCCGTGCTGATGGTAATACGTGCAATTCATTCCATAGGCTTCTTAGGACGTTTCACTGACACCACACTCGCGGGAGAAAATCCATGAAAATTCCTCGGAGCAATTATCTCGTAACGAATCGATGCGGCGAACGAATCTCGCCTACTAATTGTAGGGTCGAGGTTCGCCGACTCAGTCGCCCCTCTCACTCATTCATCTGCCGTCTCTCTCTCGCTGCGTAGCTTATAGGCTGACCAACTTATCAGTAATGTTGGCCAAATTATGGAACTAAAAATCCTTCACGGAAGGCTGTCAGCTTTGTTTAGAAATACGATGGTAGCTCTCTCATTCAACTTTACAGACATTAGTTGGTTAATGTTCGCGGGGCGGTGCGAGTGACGCAGGGCGGCGTAGGGCGGGCGCTACGCACGCAAAACTAACATAAGTGAGAACGCACTTTTTAATCAAGTTTTGTATTTCAAGGGGGATGAAAATAGAAAAAAAAAACTAATTTAATGTACAGATTTTCTCTTATAATTTTTATATTTTTTCTCGACGATAATAAATGTTTCCGGTTTGTAATAAAGAACATCGGGATCGTTACCCCTGTAACTATTATGAGGAATTGGACCATTTTTTACTGTCCCAATCTGTGCGGGGGCGGATACGGCTCGTATGACAGGATACGCTTTCCTTACTATTGATATCAAGCGAGTGCAGTCACGTGATACCAACAGATGTTATAATATGAGAAATCCTTTTTATATATCTATTGTTAGTTTTTTAGTTTGGGCGCAATTTTTTAAAATAGGTTTTAAACTAAAAAAAACAGCACATTTTTTATATATTTTTTTGTAATTAAACCACTTTATCTTCGCTTAAAAATGGTGAGGTGACAATTAAACGCAAGCCTAGTGTATTGTAAATCATTAATTTTAAAGTCGAATATTCTGACAAACCACTTACTTCGTCAGATTTTTAACATTCTTCTAAATATTTCATTTACAAAATTGTGTTGTTCCTAACTAAAAGTTTATTGTCTTTACTCAAACTGCTGTTCCTGATAATACCGCTGAAAACTTAAGCTACATAGTTTTGACTTGCTTAAAATCATGCTGAGTTATTTGTGATAGGAGTGTAGGACTCCAAGTTCAAACAGAGCTCCTTCTGACACGCATTTGGTTTCTAAAATACTTTAAACGTAATTATTTCCAGTTAAATAACAATTGTAGCAAGCCTCATAAAAGGATAATTCGAAAATTGCGTCTTAATATATTTAGTATTTAAACTGTTCGCCGTCTATTGAAATCTCCGTCAGGTCAGCATTTATGTAAGTGTTTAAATAATACCTATGTATATTGCTATTTAAGTTTGCTCTCAAGAATGACGTGACGCGCAACGACTGCGCACTAACAGAGTCGTCACTAAGTGACTGGCTCCACATTTGGTACGCAGTATACTTGCTAGCACCACTGACTGTAGGTACCATTATGAGGAAATACATTTTTTCAACGTTTACATGTAATTTTGACTGTTTTGGCACTTGCTTCTAATCACACGTCCAATTCCTGGTGGGTTATTCCAGGTCTTGCGAATAGTTTTGTTACCTGTCACTCTCATTCGATTTGACTTAAGTGCGAAAGTAATAGAAACAATACAGCATGCACAAAACTAGCCAGCTGAAATATCTCGCTAGTTTAATCTCCGCATAGTACCTAGATGTGGCTACGCACCTAGGTACTATGTTATATTCCCCGATAACAATCACAGTTCACATGGACCGTTAGCTATTTACTCCGGCGTCATAACCGATGTCACTCACGATCACGATAGGGCAAAGTATTTCGTACAGAGTACAAAATACAGAATAACATGTGCAAATGATAGTGATTACGGACGTCGGCGGGCGCGTGCTGTGTAATTATTGTAATCTCGAGTTGGCGCACTGCTGCTCTATTGTACTGTGGCGTGCCATTCATGAGCACTGAATGAATGTGGATTAAAAATAGATGTTTACACGAAAGTTCAAGACTAGGTCTTACTGGTTAGAGCTAAAGTAGTTTGTAGTTATGCTAAAGTGCAATTCCCTACAATTACATTTATTTATGACGTAAGAAGAGTAAGATTGCAGACGATGCGTGCAATGCTTATCTGAATTTATAAGAGTCTGGAAACAAATAAATAATAAAAATTGTATTCCTATGCAAAGTATATGTATCATAATCTTACAAACGGAGACTCACAACTCTATCTAAGTATTTGTTTAGGTACCTTATATGATTGACACCTCAGACACCGTAAATTTTTAAATATTTTTTAATCAGTCAACAGTTGGTGGAAAAATCGGTGAATATTCATAAAAAATATACACTAATACAGTGGAAAATTAAACCTCCTCTTTTTTGAAGTCAGTTAAAATTAATTATAAGTATAAGTTAAGCATATTATAAAATGTATCACCTTCCGGCACCCCAACTATAGAGATATTTGTAGCAGGAGTTAGTTTGCGTAGAGATGCAAAAAATCACATCGATGTCTTAGAACAAACAAACCAATTTCGCATATTTGTAGGATTGCGGATCCACTGGCAAGAAGTTAGTGTGCATTCATTACAAAGGTGGACTTAAAATGCCTATTTTCCTAGAAAATTAGGGAAAACTGAAGTCACGGGTAATTCTAACGGACACAGCTAGTTTGCAAACAATTTACATTATAAATAACTGTTACTGCCTCTTTTTAGTCCCTTACCATTACGTCGTAGAGTACAAAGCGTCGCGTGCGCATCTGGCTCTACACCGCCCAATCGCCGCCCAATCCCCACCCAGCCGCCTAGCAATCGCGAGTATCAAATTGCAATCACAAAACAAATGGACCTTCAATTATTGTACTCGTTTTTCACTTATTGTTGCGAATAACTGTTATTGAATTCATTCACTCATTTTGTAACTCAGTGGGAGTCGCTTTTGTTAATAAAAAAGTGTTATCCTAGTTTTGTGTTATTTTTGTATGTAAAAGATTTATTTATGACTTGAAAGACTGAACATTTGTGATGTTATTTTCTTTAGTCGTACAGCCTTAGATTTTAAGCAAGTACATTCACATTACACACATCATCAGCCAGTAAACATCCACTGCTGAACAAAGGCCTCCCTCTTAGAGGTGTTGCCATAATCCCTACGATTGGCAGGCGGCTTGGCAACAAGTACATTAAATCATTTCATATCATCCTTTAAGCCACTTTGTAGGTACGCTTTACCAAGCTCTCAACCATTTCACAAGTCAAGCAACTAAATCCGGTATCGCATGACACAATCGTTTCCCTTTGCTTTGTGCAATCTACGACAGTTGCCGTATTGAAGGGGTGCAACTACGTCCGGTTGCAATCTTATACCGACTTCCGTTGCTTGCCTCGACTGACGGTTTGGAGGTGCTTGCCTCGACTGACGGTTTGGAGGTAATGTTGAGGTAGGTATCTCGATAAGGGTTACCCTTTATTGACAGATTATATTTTGTCAAATTTAGATTCTTTTACCAGCGAGGTTTTAAGGTAAATGGTAAAGAATGTCAAGGTACATTCATGTCAATAAGAAACAAAACTAAAATATAAATGTACTACATCGCTGTGATAATAATGCGTGGTAATGCAGCCAGCCTGCTGGATACGCTGCCCATTAGTTTTGGGTTTGAGCATTTCGATTGTTATGAGCGATGATGACCGAGTGGTAGCATGTGCGCTTTACTACCTGACCCTTTACACATATTTCGATACTCTGCCCTGCACACCTAAATAAATTATTATGTGCAGTTTAGATACCAACGCTCAATCGCACGGTGATGGAAAACATCGTGGGGAAACCGGTATCTCTCAGAACTTCAAAAATTCAAAGACATGATTTTACAACACGGGCCAGCATGTTGGATTATGGCCCATCCTCTCTCTCTCTCTCTCCTAGTAGTGAGGCTGATAATAATGATGATTTGTATTATCTCTAGATTTTGACGGTCTATAGGCAATCTAATTGGTTTTTGTACATAATAGTCTAACAGTTTAGGAATCTAGCATTAGTTCGCTTGTATTTTGTTTAGTTAATAAAGGCACTAAGTATTTTGTAAAACTGTCTTCCTTAATCACTGTGAGAAAAATATCGAAGAATAAAAATATTATAAATAGGTCAGAACTATCAAAATATTTCAAGAAATCATTCATATATCGTTCATCTTATTCGTAACGTTCCAAATTGTTTGCCAGATATCCCAAATCCGATAAAGCGCTAAAGATAATCTCCGGATTACCATCAAAAACATTGTTCAGATCTCATTCAAAACACGTGTGACCATTCCTTTCAGAACTGGAGTATTATCGTCAGGAGTTCCATTCACAATGGTTCATTCATCACGATTCAATACCGGGACATTTGACGAAAGCTTCCTATGCAAAATTTCGCGTAATCCCGGAATAATGGCGTACATTTGAATGTTTCCGCTGCTCTGACACAAGTGTCCTTTAACAATGAGTGTCGGATCCAACGCTCACTTGACGGGAAGACATTGAGATGTACTCGTAGCATCCCGACACTGTTTATGAACATAATAGGATTAAACTTGAAGTAGGAATTGTGTTTTGAAATATTGAAAATGCTGTTGAATGTTCACTTGAGAGATTAGATCATTTTATCAGATTCGAATACGCAAGATTAACATTGTAATAAATTTAAAGCCTACAGGTTTTATTACGGTTGCCTGAAAGAGATCGCTTTTAGGGATAAGGCCGCTACTTCTGACACTTGCTCGTAAGTGTCTCTATCTGTATGTAATTTTTAGGGTTCCTTACCCAAAGGGTGTAAATAGGACCCTAATACAAAGCCTACGCTGTCTGTCTGTCCATCTGTATGTTCCTCCGTTCTACCTTTTAAGTGATGTATCTTTCGAACCAAAATAGATAGCCATTTGAACTTTTCACTGAATATGTAATCTTACGGCGTACTATGAAATAATAATAAAGTAAAAACTAAAGGGACATACAAAAAAAGTTTTTTTTATTACTCTAATGTAAAAACGGTAAAACACACAAGCGTCAAACTTACCATGATTATAGTACAAACTCTAAAGTAAAACAACAAATAATAAATAATGGTAAGTGCGATTCTGTGATAAATTTCTGTTCAACGTCGCAACGTCGGGTGCGATTGGTACTTGGATGGGTGACCATCTGGGCGTGATGATGTCTTTTTGCACGACTTTTTGTATTTAGTGGTGGTACGGAACCTTCAGTGCGCGTGCCCGACTCGCACTTGGCCAGTTTATTAATTCTGGTGCATAATAAAGAGTTTCTGTCTATTTTAAAGTATCCATAGGCGACGGTGACTACTTACCATCAGGTTACCCGTATGCTTATTTGCCACTTATGGCATTAAAAAAATCTAGTAAAGTAGAACTAGCTGCTGAGGACCCCGATACTCGTAGTAAACAATAAAATCATCTTACTAATACCTCTCTAATATAAAATTCTCGAGTCTGTTTTCCCCAAAAAGCACAATATAGCGTCTTCGAATCTAGAGTCTATCCTAGTCCGCGTTTCTGTTTAACATCGCAGACATGATAAACAAACGAAAGTTTATCATTTATAAAAAAACCTGTTGCACTAGTGGTTACTCATCGAGCAGCAGGAAAATGTATGCAAAACATGTGTGTTTTAATAAAAGTGGCATGCAGGGAGTGAGCGATGGCGTGCTCTCTGCAGCAGGCGCGAGGCAGCTCATGACAACCCCGACGCGCCGCGACGAGCCAAAAACGAACTAAACCAGCAAACCCGTGTAATAATGGTGTTTCCACCCCGTAACAATAACTACATAATAGTTGAGTGCTTTTACGAGCTTTTGTAAGCTTGTCGAAGCTCCTACTTCACGTTTTTTGTGATGAATGCCGCTCGTCCAGCGGGTCACTTTATGGCCGAGCGTATTTTATTGAATACTTATTCAGGACTTCAAGAATCAGCATCGCTTGAAAGTGGGTCGTAAATTGGTTTACTGTTTGTGTCATCATATTGTTTGGGAATGAAATACTTTCTTTCACAAATGCTGTTCACAAACGTGGATGTGGCCATAATTTCGTACAAGTATGAAACAATTTAACACAATAATGGATCTTGGTTCGGAACACTGACAAAGCACCGATTACCATATAAGTGTACGGTTCGAAAGTGCCCGTGTGATAGTACCTTACATTGAAATATTTTCCTGTTCTGAACAAGATAGCTGCGACCAATAAAGAGTTAATAGTCCTTGTTTATTGATAAATCAACTGTGTATAAGTTGCGTTTTAATTACTTATACTTTCATGATATTCTGTAAAATCAAATACAGGCTATTTGTTAGACGTTATCGATAGCCGATATTAAAAATATCTGACGACTATAAATTAGTATACTATATATAGAAATCAAGCCGCGGATTTATTAATAAAGATGCAAAGAAAGATTGTATTTAATCGATTCTAATATAAGTATCGAGTAGAAAACACGCTTTTCCAAACGCGTGGCTGGTATTGGTCGGTGTTGAGATAAAATTAATTGTGGCTATTAAACTGCGAAAGTCCGCGGAAGACTTCATTAATTTCTCGCAGCACACTCCGCCTACAAATTCCTGAGATGGTCTGACGATAGATTTATTAATTCATTGAACATTACTCTGGCCATCTATCCCGTTATCAAAATCGATTAAATTACCAATATGTCAGTTAATAAATATTAATATTTGGGAGTTACCTGTAATGTTCTGTATAACATGGCAACATCTAAGTACTTACTAATGATATTTTGGTAATGTAGAAAAATCTGGGGAACTTTGTGTCAGCAATTCTTGTCAATGCGTGGAGGAAATTGTCAGATAGATCCTAACTCAGCAGCCCTGATAACTTGAGCCCTGCCCTGCTGCCATTATGTCTTAATACATAAAGAAAAAAAACGTATTACATAAGAAGTATGGGTGTTCCGATAGTTACAATCTAGGTGTCTTCAAATCACGAGTGAATCGGTTTCTTCTAGGCAAGCGTGCTCCATCGTAGACCGCATCATCGCTTTACATCAGGCGAGTTGGCGGTTAAACGCAAGCCTATTTATGCATAAAAAAAGTAAAATAAACACCGAGATAATAATACAAAAATCTAGTCTACAATTTTAACTTCCCTTTTAAGTATGTACATACAAAGTTTTATTTAATTTTATTACCATTTCATAAATATAACCAAGACGTGTATATTCTTCCAATATGCGACATGGATAAAAACGTGGAAACGATCAGCATTAGATACTTGTATAAGCTTTTCAGATAAGTAGGTACGACTGCCAATGATGAGAATGGAGATATCTATTCTTTTAATAAAATTTTACAGCACAATTGCCGGAATTTTAATATGAAAAGAGATATATATTATTTTAGTGCCGCCATTGTCGTATAAAAAGATGGGCATTAAAACCGCATTGCGGTCCCTCCGATCGGAACCAGGTGAGTTCAGAGGTGCAAGGAAGGTGGGGACGAGGGGGGAGGGTGGTCGATAGCCGCAATAAATCAAGATATTATCTTCGCGAGCATTACCGCGCCGATACCGAGGGCAAGTCGACGGACCTCGTATAGGGCTCAAGCTCACAAACTCACCTATCGTGTTATTTTTTTTGTAATTTTTTTTTTAATGTCGTTCAGTCGTAACAAACTTACATAGTATTCAATAACGTCAAACAAGTCACAGTCAGAGTCAAGCAAAGTAAGTCACGGGCAAGTCAAACTCATGCCAAAGTGGTGGAGGCTCTACAAGAGGCTTCTATGGAGTTTTGGAAACAACACGAAAATACAAGTTTCACCTCGTTCACTCTACCTACCCACACTCGAGCACGTTCACGAGCACTTACTAATAATCTACCATTATTACACATTAACACTCGAAAATACACAACTTTAGGAAAATAATACACATTTTTCCACATTGGCGCCAAGACTCCACTCACCTATCTTCGTAAGGTGTGCCGAGTTTGTTTTTACATACTATTGAGTTGGTTTGCTTCACGGATTGGAAATTCAAATGCTTATTACACTCATTAGTTTCACTCGTTATTAATGTAAAAAAATCTTGGTAGTCGATTTTAACCAATTTTCGTATCGATATGAAACTTTGCAAGTATGTATATGAAATCCAGATAACGATACAACTATTTAATACCATGGAACTGTTTTGATAATGGAGTCAGGAGTTGGATAGTGGCTGTTCAATCGCTACTTGTAAACCTTTCGAGTTTGGAACATTTGGGTTAGCTTAAGCGTATTTTTTTTAGTTTTTTTAACTATAAGTAATATTAATAATATTTTACAGCACCAACACTATACTGACTGGTAGTGGGCTTGAGTATTTGGATTATCGGAAGACCTCTACCTGACGGTGTACCTAAGTTTAGTCAATCTTAATGATTTTGTGTTGTTAAATAGGATAGGTATCTTGAAAACTGGTTTTCTGATGAATCTCTAGTGTAATTCCGCATTTACGAAACAAGAAAAAGACACAAAGAAACGGAAAGAACAAAGTAGATAAACGAAAAAGTAGAAGTGGGTTGTAGAAGTGGAATCACACTAGAGATACATAAAAAAACAGTTATGAGTAAAAAAAAATGCTTTTTTTACATTTTAATTTGTCCAATTATAACTGCACCGTAGATTCTGATACAGATAGTATTCTTCGAAATTTGATAAATATTACAAAAAATACAAAAAAGTTTTCTTTAATTCTCCCAACCTGCAGTGATAAATACAAACCTTCCGTCTAAAAGCAATAATCAATAACGCTACAATGTAGTGATTACACACGTAAACGTATAATTTTAAAGCTATTAATTAAAATTCAACTAAAGATGCAAACGGTTCGGGACCACAAATCAAAGGCGAGTCAGCGATAGCCGGGGGGTAATAAATCTGATGCGCTTAGGCCTTCTTAGCTTTTCTAGATAGAGATTTATCCCGTAATAACATGTTGTTTTTGAGTAAATCAACCTCCGAATTATCCGGTAGAGCTAGGATGATTAATCGACTCGGCTGCCGATGTAATGTCGGCACTCGGGATCAGGAATCGGGAATCACGAGGCAAGAGCACGACATCGGGAATTTCTAGTCTAGAGAGGATTTGCGATGTTGGAATTCGTAGGCTGAATCTGTACGAACAAGATTGCGACTGGCCTTGAAAGAATTATTCTATATTTGTTTTTATTACACGGGAATTGTTTATATATTATTTATGATTAAGCCAATTATTCCGACATTCGTCGGATTTTTTTAAGGTGAGTGCGGCCTCGGCTTCTTTTCGCTTTTCAAAATTTTTGCATACTTTTTTCGCTGAGAGATGATGTGGCCGTGCGGTAGCTTGTGCGCTTCAAACTAACGACACCCAGTTTCTGCACAAATAGTACCTGCTTAAATAAATTATGTGCAGTTTTCGATGCTACGAATAATCTTGCTGCACGGTGATGCTCTCAAAAATAGAGTATAGGGAAATCGTGAGTAAACCGGTATATGACCAATAATCTCAAAAGAGTTAATAAACATGTTGCATTCATCAAAATGCACTAGGTCAGCATCCGTATGGTGGATATGTGCCTATCTTACAGGCCTCCTCTCAGAGAGAGTTCTGAGAGAAGGCCTGTATTCCAGTAGCGGGAATATGAAGTTAATAATAAATTTTGAAAGTTATTTTCAGGGGGCAAGTGCTTTTACGGCACTTTTTTTATTGCTTACATTAACTAAGCAAAATACAAGCTACCTATCATTATATAACTTATCAACAGTTAGACTGCCCACTGCTTATAGACTGTTGGTCTATAGACAATCCAAATACTCAAGCGCCCAGTTGGCAGTGCACCTAGCGTGCTGGCGGCATTATATACCATGCTGAATGACAATGCTTATACGTTATTGATAATCTAATGTAATAGGCCAATTTAAGATGTTGTTTAGTTTGTATTTTGTTTAGTTAGATAGATAGAAAGATAGAAAACTCTTTATTGTTCACACCAAAAATTATAAACATACAAACGTGTAGTTAACAAAGGCAATTGCCAAAATAAGTTTTTTTGTAAATGTGTATGTGTATTTTATATCCGTGTGATTTCATTGTAACAAAATGGTTAAGTTAAGGTAATTTAATTTTAAGACAGCTTCATTATAATTTCCTTCTTTGGAAACGAATCTCACCTGAGCATCATCCATCTGTTCAGCGATTAACTTTAATTAAACGCTATCTTCAATTAAACTTACAAGCGTCGGCGCGTTCATTTCATAAAAATAAAATACGTTTGTGCACCTAGGAAGTCTTTATTGAGATTGCGACTGCAAAGAGGCGGGGCCGGCATCTTGTTCAAGAATTTGAATAATCGGCACATTACAACTATGCATTATTATTTTATTATGTAGCGAGACGGCCAAATATAACGTGGTTCTAGCTTATAATTATCCTCGAAGCAGAATGTTCCGCGATAATCTATTAAGTTACGCGTTCAAGACGTTATCTCTTTGTAAAGTGCTATTTTACCACTCATTTTTGAATGTTAATTACAATTAATAACGTTTAATTACAGGTCAGGTGTGCCGCTCGATCTTTTTGTGCAGATTCAAATTTGCCTGTCAACGCTTTGTTTGTCCAGGTGGCTGCAATGTTGTAGAGTAGGATATAATATAAACTTCATTTTTTCAACAACAAAAACACGACTTTAAGACTATACCTATATGTACAAACTTAAACTTAGAAGTAGATAAGCTTTTAAATCGACCCCACGATGAGAAAGCTTTAACAGAAATTATATGGTTGCGAAATCTTTCCAAGAACTACCTAAGTAGTTTCTTTGAGTATAATAAATTATTATGACGGCTCCTTACAAATACATGCAATCTTCTTTGGCTAATGTTTCTGTGATAACAGTTAAAACAAAAATTGAAAGTCCTCAACAAAACTTTTGCTGAAGAAAACCACAAACCAAAACGTCACCTGTATACATATTTTTTGCTATTGTTGATTTTTTCAAAAAGTGCTTAATTAATTTTGATAAATTGTATGTGGACCACCTCTGAAGTATGACCTAGTAAATAAATAATTATTAATATAAAAAACTAACTTCATAAAAATTTCAGAACTGGACCAAATTGGCTTTCTAATAAAAAAATAATCATCAAAATCGGTTCACCCAGTCGAAAGCTCTGAGGTAAGAAATAAAATACAGTCGATTGGATAACTTTCTCCTTTTTGGAAGTCGGTTAAAAAGAATCAATTCATAATTGGCGGAGTAATCGCGCAACAAACATACAAAAAAAACATACACGCGACAAGTCAACAACAAGTCGACATTCAAGTCAGTTAAAAATAACTATTGTTGGGAACTCAGCAACATTTAATAGATCACTTGTCAAGTTTCGTACGAAAGTTATTACGTCACTATACAGGGTTAACCGGAACTTAGCTGAAAAGAGATCATACTCAACATTGTGAATAACTTTTATTATAACTGAAATCGTGAAAAAAACGGTTGTTTCATAGAAAAATTTCATATAACAAAATACTCGTACATGTATGAAACTGCTGATATTTTTATTGCGATTTCAGGGATGGTTCCATGGTAAAAAAAAACACAATGATGAGCATTATGGACTCAATTTGGCTTAGTACCAAATGGGACCAAATTTAGAGTGTACCCTACCGAACAAAAGTATTTTTTTTATCGGTCAACAGTTGTCCGAGGTAGAGCTTTTTAGAAGTTGGTTAAAAATACGCTGGTTTGACAAATACCTACTTTATTATAGTCGAACATGGCAAATTCTAAAGTTTGCATACAAAAGAACGATCGGCCATATCTCAACTATAATGATAGCAAGCGAGCGTGATAATCATTGTTATTACTATGATCCACAACTGCTATTATTTTATAATTGAAGCTTTTGGGCGAAACCCTACAATTATAAGGAGAGCCTGGAGCAACAACAAGCAACATGCAACGAGGTGAACCACTTTTTGCCTCGTTCCCAAATTATGAAACATTTTACCAAAACGCATTCTTACAATCGAGAACGCTCAAATGCAACGATGCAACGGTCAGTTTTACACAATTTATCTAAAACTGATCTGTAGTGTTGTGTAGTATCTGTGGTTTGTGTAGTAACCATTTTAATATTCGATTATCCATTGATGTTATGACGTATTTTGTGTTAAAAACGATCAGATAAGAGCGACGAATCAGGCTTTATTTGCGGTCTTACAATTCGATTCAAGCGAGCGACGGCTGCGATCGTTCGATTAACCCTCCAAATATTAATCGGCCTACAATCTATACGCCATAATCTATCGAGAGTCCTGAGAACACAGAGTTCATTATTTATTATGAATATTAGTCAATTTTTATTTAGTCAAAAAAGCGAGCGACGTACGGCGGGACGAGCGCCCGCCTGCAATTAAGTGAACCAACCCTGTAATTATGGACAGTAAATTTCTGGACTCGTCCTGATCGTACGTATATTGTTCTATCTGGGGATTAGCTCACCGCTGCCAGGCGCGACGCAAGATTCATTTTTAATGTTGCTGGATTATTTTCATTCGCATCCGATTCTTTGGAAGCTGACAGAAATCGCTATTGAATGACTGAACCACTGTGCATAGAACATACGCCTGTATTTCTCTATATCAAGATATAATCAGTTACATCCGTACATTTATTGCATAGCAAAAAATAAAATTTGGTCTGTGGTTACATCACACTAATATCGAAAGTGTGTTGTACTTTGTGTCCCGGAAAAGTTAAGGTTCCTCAGAGTACGTCCAGGCAGGTGAAACCGCGAGATGCAGCTTGTTTTTGAATAATTTAAATACAGACAGACGGAAGAATCAGGATGATGTCATCAATAATTTCTATTCATATTTCTTATATTTCCTGTTCCAAAGTTAATGGGGCTTTTAGGTTATAATAATTTTTCTCATTTCCTAATGTACATACTTAAATGTAATAAAGCGTCTTTATTATACAAGAGAAGTGGTCCCATGTGTGAAAACCACGTCAGTTTCCATAAAAAGAAGTGGTCCTCTATTCCAAAGTAACCGCTGACATGTCTAAAAGTTTTATATCAGTAGAGAGGGCAAAGAAAAAAACTTTCATAGTTAATTACATGTGGGCTCTATCTGGCCCAGGAATCAGCGCAGAGACTCGTAATTGAGTTTCCTATTTAAATAATTTAAATTCGAAACCGAACGATCAGATATACATAAAATATATGATAATTATAGATATTTCATCGCTGTAATGATAACTCGAGACGTACAATACACCGTCCTTGAATAATAAGTGGAGTCGAAAGATGTAAGATGTCATATTTCGTGTTAGAAATGAAATGAGATTCATAACAGGAAATAAGTATCAATATAAAGCTCGACATGTCGATCTCTGACCTCCATTCATTCACAATTAGAGGCATGATGAGACATGGTGCCAGATAGATAGGGTTGATGCTATTGTCAGAAAGCCTTACTAAGTCACAGGTTTGAGTAGCCTAATGAAATACCAGACACTGAATGACTGACGCAAAACACTAGACCTATTTACTAAGCTGAAATTTGGCAGGTAGATTCGAAATAAGACAGGTTTCTTGTCCGGAAGGAATTGGTGTTGGGGGGGGGGGGGGGGGATGCAAATCCATTATCCATTCGAGGGCTTGTAAAAAAAGGAAATCTTTTGATAGATGTAATCATAACAGAACTTATAAAATCTGCGGTTAAAACAGAAAAGTTAATAAACTTTCTTGAATATCCCAATCTAGATATAATCTTGTAAGCTGGTGTGCTGGTAACCCTGCGTAGCGTGTCATTGTCGTGTTCTCGTGATTTCTCGACACAATGCCACACAATGGGAATCCCGCCATGACTCTGCAGAATGTACGCCATTCATAATGGAATACGAGTACCGCTCGCTTGCTGTAACCACTTCGAAACAGAGAAATTAGTTTATAATCGATGGATTTTTTATGTGGAAATGCTCACATACAGTTTTTATTTGCATAAAGGATAGTATGACTTCTCGTTGTCCTCGGGCATTGAAATGTTAGATGTAACTGAATAGAGAAATGGGTGTGATCGATCTAAGACCAGTTACAATATTAATGCCAACCTGCTGATAATATATTATGTAGGTTGTTTGACTCGCATCAGAATCTACTGTCGTCATGCTTATTACCCTAATTCCAAGAATAAGAATATTGCCCGTTTGGAAAAAGAGGCTAATATTCCATTCAAAATTCAAGCCAATATTTTAAAACTTCGAGAGGGAAAATATGTCTCTACTTTTCAGCGCTGTACCTACATTTTGAACCCTAAAAGTGCAACTTTGGACTTGTTATCCTTCGCAAACATTAAAAAGAAAAATTATTCATACTTTCTTGCTGTTATGATGTAAGTTTATTTTATGATACCAAACTTAATCCATTACCAACCATGGCAAAGAAATCGACCAATAAGAGCACAAAAGGCCGGTGTACCATGCGCTTGCGCACGAATGGCGACCTGCGACCCGCGATTTGCATACAATGTGGTGTGCGTGGGCGACGGGCGCATTCCCTCGGCACACGTGCTTCGTAATGGTCTATATGTGTACCATTATTGTGTTTTTTTACCATTATTTTTAAATCTACGTATTTTCTTTGGAATGGCAGTGAGGTGATACTGGTTTCGGGATGCGTTAGATATAAATTCGTCTTAAAGATAGTATACATCATCATCAAGTACCTCAGTTTGGAGGTCAGTATATAGGCAAAAATTTTTGCGATCCCATGATGTCTTCTTCAGATGTTAGTAACTCAAACGGTCCATTTCTTAATATCGTCCAGCCAATTTTTCGATGACTTTTCTTCCTTGGAATACTGCCCTTTAAAAACGTCTGATTGATTTGAAACTTTGCATACGTACTTATCAAAGATCGATAACAATACAATAAAGTTTATTTTTGAATTATTTAGAACGTATATTTGGGTCAATAGCATAGGAAGGATGCCCCCCAAACGTAGTATTTGTTATATTAATCTACTTAAGAGTTACTGCTACGTATTCTGTTATTACATATTATTATAAACTATCACTTATTCTAAGGCGCACGACGACAAGTAGAGTATCTTTCACTGCGTATATACATATTAATTTTGTTCCAGTAATGCTTAACACGAATAAGTTTAGTAACTAGACTGCGGCGTATTTACTGTTTATTTCAATCGGCAATTTTTCAACGCTCAGCAGTGCAGTCGCCATGCTGTGATTTATCGGCCGATCTAGCGTTCGACGAGAGAACTCACTTGATTAACGAGTTGCGGACGGCGCGATACATTGTGGCTTTGTAACGATTTAATTTAGATCACTCGGCATTCAGTACACCACTGTGCTTTATATCTAGCTACTCCTCTATTCTATCTACTCAAGTTTGTAACTTTGAGACTATGTACAGGAGGTAACCTCTAGAACTATATACCTAATCGAAAATCAAAAAATAATTTTACTGGTAGGTAGATACGAGTAACTACACTTTGGTTTATATATGTGCGTATTTTCTGTGTATACAGTATACACAAATAAAAAAATGCCATCTAGTAAAGGTTACCAAAAGGAAGAGCTGTCAATCACTATTTACCTAAAAGTTTTTTATTTATTTATTATTTCCTCTTTGGCGATGCACGTCATGTGCATTTCCCTGTGTCAAGTACATTTAGAATATATACATATCGTAAAATAAGTCATAGCTACTGTCAGAGACAAGCAAAGTAAGTCACGGTCAAGTCAAACTCATGCCCCAGTAAAGTGGTGGAGGATTTACAAGAGGCTTCTATGGAGTTTTGGAAACAACATGAAAAGACATGTTTGTTTCACCTTATTACGACACTTTCTGACGCTCGAGCACAGTCACGAACACTTAATAAATAATAATCCACAATTATTACACATTAACACTCGAAAATACTAAAAATTATGAAAATAACTATAACTAGACGAAGTTTTTTAAACTTTGGAGCCAAAACTTCTAAATCAAAACAAACATTGTATTTGATTCTTCAAGCACCTAGTGACGTAAACAAAACGAGAGCAAATTAAAACGGTGATAATTTTTTAACACAACAAGCATTCGTTCCCACTCCGTTCCGTTCCCATTCCGTTCCGTTCCCGGAGGGTAGAGTACATTACTTGCACCCTTGCACCCCACGTTGACCGCATTAGAGCGACAAAGCGCCGCTGCACCCCAGAGGACTATTTATCAAATGATCATTTGATTTTCTTGTGTTTGATCACTGAACACATTAGAATTTGCATCAATCGTGAATCGAGGAGTAGCTTCACTAATATTTTTTCTGCTGTAAGGTTGCTGTTTGTTTTTAATGGACATTTTCATTGATTGAGACACACTGTTTTGCTATTTAATAGTATTTTCAATATCAAAAAGCTTTATCTGAAGATTTTTTTGTATTTTGTGTTCGTGTTTGTCACTCTAAAATCGATTGTAACTCGATTTTTGCGTGTCACATGTTAACGTCAAAAAATCACCTAACTTTTACTCTACTTACCTGCGATAGAATACAAGAATCCAGTGGAGGCATGATAATGCAAAATGACTCGTACAAAATCAGGCTAGTATAATCAAATTGATAGGTTCTTGTTTGAGAGTAAGCACTACTCTAGGCCATAACATCATTGCTGCATAGTCTTCTAAGCTTTTTTTGATTCAAGAACATTTCGGTTCAATTAACGCTGAATGGATAGTAAAGGTGGTGTACAAGCGACCGTAGAAAAGTCAACTCTATTCAGTTTACGCTAGATTCAAAATTGTACCTCAATTATTACGAGATAGGCCGTGTGGTTGCCTGTGCACTTTACAGTCTGGTGCAAATCTGGTCGCAAAACGGTGAATGAAAACATCGTGAAGAAACTGGTATGTCCAAAGAACCTTAAAAATTCAGACATGAAATTCACCAACACGCACTAGGTCAGAGCATGATAGCTCTTCCCCCCCCCCCCCCCCTCCCCTCTCTTTCTCTCAGAGAAAGTTTGTATCCCACCTTTTGGGTACAGCTACAATAATTGGTACAAGTTTTTTTTGTAAACGGAAAATTTTGAATTACCCTAGGGATATTAAGGTGACTAAATAAATTGTCGAGAATGTAAGACCTACATCGCCTAGAATCGAATCCCAGCCACATCAGCCACTCTCACTCGCTGATCTCTGGCTCACCCTCGCCCTTTCCACTTCGGATACGTCTTATAAAATACGATCTGTTTTGATTGTGGCCCGGGGCACAAATCAATTAGGGCTCCCTCGGCGCCCCGCCGCGGCGACACCCGAACCAGTGGCTCGTTTTATGACAACTCACAAACCGAACCGATTCATTAGTGTGCACTGGCTTTATTACGGCGTTACAGCCAATCGACGGGAGCGAGTATTGATTAAATTTTGGTTTATGATGTGGGTTTCATGGTCATTGCTTTTGATGTGGCTGGTTTGGAGTAAACCTCTCTTTTATGCTTTGTAGCTGTAATTGTGAATTGTATTGATATAGGTTTCAAGTCATTCCATAGCTCATCATAGTATCTACCATTTTATATGAAGTTCGGCGGTAATTGGCAAAAGCTTGTCATTTATTTGTTTTCCACACTCTAGTATTAACTAGTTATATGTTACAGACAGTAAAAAAATATATATCCTGCTGGTTTAAATTTTATGAACTCTCTATATCATTTGAACTATGGTATGTTAAAATCTACTCGAGTTTTTATTTAAGTCGTTCTTGGATTTGATAGTTAAATAAAATTAAATGCTGGCAAGGACAGTGGTTATCAATGTACGTACATTATCAATAGTCAGTGATATTTAAAATTACTCGCTTTGCCGAAATACTACAGTTTCCGACATAGCTGCTCAGATTTTCAAGTTGAAGTGGCAATTGGCGGGCCTTATCGCTCGAAGAACCGATAACCAATGGGATAGCTTATTGAGCGGAGACCACGAACTGGACACATCGTAGGTAGTCTTCCACTAGGCGAACTAATGACACGACGACGTGCGAGACGCGGGCATCCAGTGGATGCAGATGGCAGGCTGTCGTTCAGTGTGGAAATCTCATAGATCTATGATGTTTAATTATTTTTTTATCTGTGGGAAATCTAATTGGGAGTTATATGTTCAGCAGCGGACCTCTTCTGGCTGATGATGATGATGAACTACTAAGCTACCATCGCTTGTGAACTGTATTTGTAAATCAATGCTCCTACTTGTCTTATTAATAACCACATTGCATAAATAGGCCAAGCAGGCCAACTATGTCAACATCGGGAGTCGGCACTCATTACTTCAAATTGATTTTGGTGGCGTAGATTTCGGTCGTTATTCAGTTCATAAATCGATAACCCGTGTACAGGTACACGACCGCGTTATTAACTGTATCGATTTACTATTAATCTTCCATTTAATATAAATTCTAATATAGAAAATAATGACGTAATAGAGGCCGCCGGCGACAGGGTCGTTTCCCACGCCCGCCGCGGACAATCTTCATTTTTTTATATATGGAAATAAATTAACTTTCGGTAATCAGACGCCGACCCGATTCCTGACCCGCTTCTTCGCAATATTTCTAAAAGCTATTACAAATACATTTATATCGCGCCACAAAAAAGCTCTCGAGCAATTTTCGCCACATAATGAGGCCATTATGGGGGATTCTGTTTTACCAACATAATAACACCGCCTTTTATTCGTGCGATCCCGTCCGCGAAGGACTTCGTGTTCTAAAGGACAATATTATTCCGGGCTTGATGAGATTTTCGTGCAAAATTTTAAAAAGTAAATTGGCATCATTATGTATTTAACGCTGGGGATTAAGACGGAGCGGTCGAATAGGTCGTTCCTCTCATGTTACCGGCTCCTCTCGTATTAGTTAGACTCATATTATAAATGTGAATGTTTGCTTGATTGTTTTTTTTCCAAGCAGCAACAAGGTAACGAATCGAATTTATATTGCCTAAATAAATAGTTATATATTAGTGACTAAATAGTTATATTATATTAGACAGACTGACATAGAATACTTTTATCCCGGAAAATTACGGTTATTTAGGGGATTTCCACGCGGGTGGAACAGTGGGGCGCAGCTAGTGAACCTATATAAATAAAAACACCTAAAAACATACAAAATAAGAAATCTGTGAAATTATTATTGCTAAGAGGTGAATTTAAATATGAACTCTTTTATGCGTTGGGATACATGCCGTAGACAATTGTCATAATTATATATCTATGCATGTATCTCAAAGCAGCTGTGTTTTATTCAAATTCACTTCTTAGCATTAGAGAAGCTATTTTCAAGAAATTTCTGGCACATTACAATAACCCTGTATGAAAACCAACTATGAAATTAAATAAAAAATTCAATGAAATCCTTAGCAAATATTATGTATCAAGTTATTTGCATGTTGTTGTGTGTATTAATTGTTTAATAGTTCTTAAAAAATCTTTGTTATACAAATATTAAGATACGTGGTAGCTACTAAAGATATAGGTACGTAACAATGGCTGAGTAGGTATATACCTAATATACCTAACTGTATATTATAATGGAATGTATATTGCGTGACTCGTTCGCATCATAGCATCGTCATTGGCTGATAGGTATTGGAAAATGTTCTAAGGCGATTCTAATATGTCATGTCATGCCATACAATATATACCTACAGTCCTACACACCTTATATGTTTTTATCTGAATATTGTAAGCAATTGTGAAAGAAAATAAGAACTTACTTTAAATAATAAATAATTTCTACTTTATGCGTAAATAAACTTTCAATTATCACATTGAAATCTTTTACACCGACTTCAGGTGGGAGGTTCTCAATTTCTGTGACATTTTGTGAACCAGTTTAATTCTATTTACGAGCTTATTAGTACGAAAAGTTTTTAAGTACGTATACTTATCGTATTTACGAATTTATAAGGTTACTTGTAACCTTGTACAAGGAACCTTTATAAGTAAATTCTGTTGATCCGTCTTTCTGTTCGTCCTTCTGTCCTTTCGTCTGTCCCTCTGTCTTTCCGTTCTTCTGTCCGTTCGTCTGTCCGTCTGTCAGTCCATCCATCTGTCCGTCCGCCTTTTTGTTTAACTTCTATATTTATTATGAGAAGCGCATGAAATTTATTTAAACTATAATAATTATTAAACACTGTTTTGAACTATCATGGTTGTTCACTAAAGTTATATGATTATTTACGGGATATTTACCGTGGTAAGGTTGTGGAAGGAGCTCCCTATATTTCGGCGCAGTTACGTGCACCATGTTCACGGGAAGACACGGGGTGTTGTCTTCCCGTGAACATGGTGCATGTAACTGCGCCGAAATATCGGGAGCTCCTTCCACAACCTTACCACGGTAAATATCCCGTAAATAATCATATAACTTTATAATAATTATTTAGACGATGACATTGCCTAAAAAAGTTTGTATGTAAGTAAAACAGTGCAGCCTCCAAAACCACAGAATATTCTGTATTGTATCGGTTTATGTAATAAGCACTCGTTGTGGTATTATTGTACGAGAGAGGTTAAACCACTATCGAAACCGCAATTACGGGACACGTGACGAGGCGAGCACCAACAGATTAATTTCCTTTTTATATTTTACCCAACAATGCAATACAAAAAGGAGGATTTTGATGGAAGTGTATGTTTTTTTAAATAAAATAAGCGGTAAACTAACGACGGGCCACTGTTTTAAACCAATTCTCATAATGATATTTTCTACTTAGGTGAAGTGGAAAGAACAAAGCTATTTTTTATTTTCCTTATCTCCTTCTTCAAAAAAAGGAGCATGACCTTGAGGAAATAAGACAGCAGCCATAGCCACGCTTCATTGTAAGCAGTGTCGCACCGTATCTGGTGCGCCCGCGCAGCCATCGCTCCCGACATTATCCTTGTAATTGGTGATTTTGTGCAATTTATGGCGATTCGCGCAATTTACGAGCAGCGGACAAGTGGGCGACGCGAGCCTTTTTTCCCGGCCCGCTGCGAAATTGACTCGCAGTTTCAATTAAAATTTTATGTTCCGCAAATTACCTGCCAATTATATTCCATTAGCCTAAGCTAAAATACTGGGGAACCATTACGCCGTCTACTTTTTATTTCGCGAATTATAATAATGACCTATTCTAATGCGATACTCTTTATAGCTGTATTTCACGATATCAGAACCAGTCTACGATATTGAAGCAACAAAATACTAAGACGTTGATTATTGAGCATATTGTCGCTTCGATTTAACTTTTGATGCAATGTTTTAGAATTGAAATTCGCGGTAATGCGGTCAGAATTTTGGGTACGATGCATGCACCGGTTTATTAGTTTACTTTTATTTTCAGGTTTTATCCTTATAGTGCTAGTTTGTTTACATTTTGATATATTTTAGGTACTAATTAGTTTTTTGCTAGTTTTTAGGGTTGCGTACCCAAAGGGTAAAATGGGACTTAAAACAAATATTTAATTTTATCCCATACAACAAACATGTTTTTTTGGCCATTTTTATAGATAATGGTACGGAACCCTTCGTGCGTGAGTCCGACTCGTACTTGGCCGGTTTTAGTTTCTTATGCTGGGGCTACATTAGCGGGCGAAGATTCGGGTCGCGTTGACGCGATACATCGTGCTGGGTTGTGTTGTGGTGTACTGTGCGGCCGACACGTAATTCAAAATGGAGGAAGTAGCGGCATTGCATTGTATGTCGGTAGATTATTATTTATGAACTAGTGACGTAGGTGTAGCCAACCAAATGAATATTGTCGCAACAAATCCCTTTGATGCGCACCAGTTTACCGACAGTGCTCCGATAATACATCGTCTTCGATCGAATACTACGCGTTGCAACAATCTATCCGGTCACACTCATCGCGTTAATACGAATATTCGCCGTAGCCCGCTAATGTAGCCCCAGCATAACTAATAAATTATAGACTTTAGTTGTTTTTTTTTTGATTTGGTGCCAACGTGCGACAGAAACGTGCCGCCTCATTGTATTGTTTTTCTAAACTTACTATTTACGAGTGTTATTGTGTGAAAACGGTTTATTATTTATTGTGTGCTCGTGACCGTGCTCGAGTGTGGGGAGTAATATAACGAGGCGACTCCAGGGTGAATCATGTCTTTTCATGTTGTTTCCAAAACTCCATAGAAGTCTCTTGTAAAGCCTCCACCACTTTACTAGGGCATGACTAAGACTTGACCGTTACATACTTTTCTTAGCTCTGAATGAGACTTGTTTGACGATCCTTGAACGTGCGCTAAAGATCCTTTGGGATAAAAGAAAACATGCAACCAACATTTGTTGCGGATTTTATTTGCGGAACCCTCCCTCGGTGCGCGAGTCCGACTCGCACTTAGCCAGACTTTTATTCGTTTTGGACTTCCGCTGATACAACAACCGCATTTTTAATTATTATAATTAGATTAATTTGTCTACAAAGAATATTATGCCTGCACCTGTATAAATTACTAGCTGCGGGCTGCGGTTTCACCTGCGTGGATTACTCCTTATAACATCAGCTATCTGACAGTGGAAGTCCCGTCAAAATTGGTCCAGGCGTTTTTGAGTCCATATACACAGATATTTTTATGTAGAGTTAGTGCATTTATGTTCATTGATAATTTCGGGTGATTATCATCATGTTTAATCACAAGGAAGTCTTTATCCATCAAAAACAATTGACTAATGAATTTACGACGCTCACAAGTCTTTATATGAGACAAACAGTCGGTGGAAGGCGTCTCGAGTCCAAAATAGCCGCGGCCAGAGATCCGAGTTCTTATGACAGCGCGGCCGATATTTATGTCGCTGTGCCCCGCCCACCGCCGTGGCTCCATTCAGCCTGTTTGTATTTATTTCGTGCCTATTTATTTGTATTTGCCTTCGCTTTTGAATAATGCATGAGCGGAGCGTTTCCGTCGTGTGTAGGCAGCGTGACGCCGCCGCTTGTCGCGCGACCCCACCGCTGCTCGAGCACTTTTGGACTCCAGTTCCAAAGCTTTTGTAATGGTTTGTGACAGTTTCAACTTAAGCTCTGCTATGTTCAGCGTTTTTAAAGTATCGGTTAGCTACATGTGATATAAACAAGCCATAGTATTATAGATAGATTAGGTACTCTCTTAAAGTAATACAATTAAAAGAATATCAATTTAACTTATAATTTAATCCGAGATGATTACCGATTTACGTTACAACTTTATTAAAAGATTCTAGTTTATTTTTTTTATCAAGATAGTTCTAACTTTCGCGGAGCGTTCTCACAGATTTAATTAACATAGGGTGGGGACTAAGGAAATTAATTATCGGTATATCGATAACAGCATTCGATTGGTATATGCGATCATTCGGTGGGTAAATCACGCGGTATCGTAATGCATCGACCACGCCCCACACTGTACAGTACACCGCCTCATGGCTCAAACTTTGTTACCCACTCAAACATTATTTATATTTGTTTTGTCCTTAATTTTATTACAAAGAAAACGTTATATTCTTTTGGCGCTAACGAGAAAAAACATGTGTCTTGATATTGTTTCCACTACTCCTTAGATGCCTCTGGTATTCACCATTTTACTAAGACATCACTTGGACTTGACCGTGACTTACTTTGCTTGAATATGACTAATATGACTACTATGACTATTAAACGATACTTAATATTTCAACACTTGACACTGGCCAATGCACATCATGTGACGCCAAAAAAAAGATGAAAGAAAACAAATGGATTCTATCTATACTTTTGATAGATGCTAAGATCTGGATTATCACTTTTATTACGGAAAAATAACATATTAATATTTCAGGTGCCCTGTACTTAATTTTAAATACCTACTATTTAGACATGTAATGTGCTTTTGATACCCTCTAGATAATTTTTCTGTATACGTAATAAAGTTATGTAAACACTACGCGATACCGCTAATTATTCATTGAGAACGTGCAATTGTTGTCTTCTTATACAGTGAGACTACGTTGTGTATTACTGAAACGTTTACCATGGTTTTATAACTCGGGATTAATTACTAATTGAAAACGGAAATGCAAAAACTTACCCTTTTGAACTGGCAACCCATTCAGGTTCGTTTGTTTCCTATAGTTTCAAGCTCATGACGACATGTATTGTTTTAAAATTATGAATAAACATATCAAATATCAGAAGAAGGACTAATATTATTCTGAGATTTCGTAGTATTTGTAGTTTTTTTTTTTTTATGCTGGCGTTTGACCGTCCTCTCACCTGATGTGCGGTCTACGATGGAGCACGCTGGCCTAGAATGAACCGATTCACTCGTGATTTGAAGACACCCAGATTGAAACTAAAGGGAACATCCATTGAAGGCAGCGTATTCCATTGATTGCAGTAAGCACAATAAAAGTAGAATTAAAGCGATTCGTACGAGTTTTCGGAATATCAATCATAGAGCGGCGACGACTTGAATAATATTGATTCATAAGCCTACTAGGCAGTTATCATGGTCAAACTGTAAAGTTCTAATAACTAGCTGACTAGCAGACTTGCTGAGAGCCGCCGCAGTTTTACGAAATCCTCAATTACTTTGTACAAACGCGATCGGACGATTGATCATTTCAACACGGAGCTGTGTTGATTTGTTTTGTTATATTTGCGGTTATCAAATAGAATGGTAATTAGTTGCGTAAGTCTAATGGACGTGAATCGAGCCACTTTTGTGCTAGCCTCTACGATCACAATAAGATAAAATGTACTGTTTTCAATGGGCTATTAGCATACATATTTGAACTTTTCTTTTTATTGGTGGTTACATTTAGTATACATACATTGTTTGATAATATTAATTACTTGCCTTACAACTACTAGCCTATTGCAAATACATACTTATTTAAATTCGACTGAAAGCTTTCACTTTCAAAAAGTTTATTTCTTCAAAAAGATGAAACACATGATAACGGTATTTCGGGATCATATTTTGCAACCGGTACACATGAAGTAAAAATGATGTTTCATTTTAAAAGTCTCTAAGACAAATTCAATGATACGTCATAAGTATGAGGGGGTGCAGTTTTTTCATCGACGCTTTATTGTCGCCATCTTCTATTTATGATGACGTCACGTATCCAGTGACGATCCCTAAACTTAGAGACTTCTCATTTATTAAAATCAGTCAAGGTTTAGAACATACATAGACATTCACACCCATTAGAAAAAAACACCTAAAATCGGCACACAGGCAGGCAGTTTTGGGTGCACTTTTTTATCTAAGTATACAGGGTTACGCACATAAGTTGTACTAAGCCGAAAGGAGACCATTGTACTCATAATTAACAACTTTTACTATGCGATCGACTCTGAAATCGCGAAAAAATATTAGCTGTTCTATACATATTGTTAAAATTTGTTCATAATTTTAATGAGTACAAGGACCTCCTTTCGGCTTAGTAAAGTCTATATGCGTAAACCTGTATAAAATCCGCCCAATTAAAACAGTGTCAATTCACCGCAATTATTATAAACATAAACGTTTGCGTGTATTATCCTCTGACAGCATAATAGGTGCTATATTTCTAGAGTGAACACGTGCGCACGTCGCATGCGCACTCATCAGTAGAGATCTCGACCCGTTTATGTTGTATTGATTGTGTACGCAAACGACGTTGCTCCATTTAACTTTAGAGTCAAATGAACATCTAAAGACAGCTCTATGAACTACCAAAACACTGAACGTCTTTACTGCACACCGAAGTATTGTACCTACAAGAAAGTTAAGTAGTAAAAAATATTATGTTACATTGCAGCATTTTGAAAAGTTTTAGCTTTTTCTTTGTGGCGAGAAATTTGTTGGCTTTTTTGTTTGTTTTGCGCAAGACTTTTTTTAAATAGTATTCTATCTAAAAAAGGTTTGGCCACCAACTCGCTTGATGGTATGCAACGATGTGGCCGAGAATGGAACACGTTGATCTAGAAGAAATCTATTCACTCAAGCCTTGAATATCCCTAGATTGAAGTTTTCAGGAAACAAGGAGGAGGCAAGGAGTGGACCAATTTTTCGAATTTCCACGAGAAACAGGACTCAGATTAAATAATAATTAAAATAATTTTAATTTTAAATTATAAATTTAAATAATAATAAAAAAAAAAAATTTTTTTTTTTTTTTTTTAATTTTATTTAATTTAATTTAAAATGTATCTTAATAATATTATTTTGTAAGTCTAGGTACACCTAGACTTATAAAATAATATTATTAAGATACATTTTTTATATACATTGTTGTAGAAGAGTGTACCGGAGAAGTTTGATTTGTAACTATGGGGTTATTAATAAAGTATTGTATTGTGTAAGAGTTTCAGAAACTAGAAATTATTACAATTTAGCCACACTTAAAGTAAGTTTCAAAAGAAGATTTAAATTTAACTTAGCCCAAATAGCCGAGATATATGGGTACACAAGTTTTTTTTTATTCTTCTATGACAGCAATGATATTTCGATCTTTGAAATTCATAATACTAAATGGCCACATCGTTTACCTTCTCGACTACATACAAAGTCCTTAAGTGCCTTCATCCCCTGTTCTAAGGCTCGCTACATAGCGGGGGTTGCCATAGCAACACGGCTGTCTTTCGGATCACTACCTCTCTTCAGTTTATGTGTTCATTAAGTGCCGGCTTATTTATATCCCCACGGGCTATTGTGGCTGCGGAGAATTAGCCAGTTCTTTGTCTCGCTGACTTCGCTCTCCTGGGAGGGATTGCAATAAATAACTTTGTATTCTCTTTTGCTCGACATTGATTTTACTCATGCTGGCAGACCATTCTACAGTGAGTGACATTTGAAAGGCTATTTCCTGAAGATTTTATATCATTAAGGAAGAATAACGTTCTAAATCTGATGCCAAGAAACAAAAAAAATAAAAATGAAAAGTGATATTTTTTCCGGCTCGACATATTTTTTCCGGCTCGACGATGTCTCAGAGTGTAACTGTCACAAATGTATGATTAACGTATCATGCCGCTTACATTCCTCTGCGGCAGCCGCCCGTTACAAGTTCATCCCATTTAAATTTAGCGAGGCGCGTGCCGTTCGCGGGATTCACCGGGGGGGAGGGAGGCGCGGGAGAGGGAAGAGCAGGGGGCGGGACGCTCTACCATCACTCAAGTGACGAAAATTGACGGAAAATGGGCGGACACCGGTTGCCCGCGACGTCATCAATTACCGTCCCGACGGTCACCGGTGCAGTCGACGCCGTCGCCGCCACCGCTGCATACCTAATGTCCTTCTTAAGATGCCATTATTAGCGCTCGACTTAATCTGTCACCCGTGACATATATGAATTAAAGTACCTACGATACATGTTGTATTTCAATGACAAATGCGCAAACGTAGTGTAGGATATTGCGACACAGTGGATTGACGATATATGTAAGAAGTGACAGGTAGAAATCAATGATCAGAATATGACTTGTGCCCAGAAGGCACGCCACAAGTCCACTGCTGGACATAGGTCTCCCTTACATTTGGGCTGGTGATGATGAGGTTTCAACGACTGATTCGTACGATATAGCTTTCAGCATTTCATTTAGAGCTTCCAGAAGGCGCGTCAGATGTGCGCCGTAAATTGTCGATATCTCGAGCGCAGATTATTGAGACGCAATCTAGGAGCCATCGGACGATCGATAATTCGATCTAACTGCGGCCGCCTTGCGCAACCACTCATCAGATTCAAGCTTCGATACTCCATGATACCTTTATTAAATGGTAGCCGATAGCTAAGGACGGGCTTTTTCTCTGCTTGCTCATAAATACTTGTTTTGATATTTCCTGATGGAAATATTAGGAATATCTAAGTAAAACCTAATTTTCAAACAAGCTAGCAGACCTTGTATTTCTCTACCAAACAAAGGCAGGTAGCCACAAGAGTAGAGCGAAAGCTCGGCGATCGATTTTGAAAATTGCCCATAATTAGCATGTATCTCAGTCGTCCGGACGACTGTGCGTTTAAACTGGGATCTCAACCACAGACTACAGTATTCCAGTAGCGTTTACCGAGTAACGGCAAGTGACGGCGACGGACACAAATTGCCCGAGGAGCTGCCACTACGCAAATTGTAGTTAAAGGTTTTTGGAGAGCGATCGATTGTTCCCCTCGGACATCTCACCCGCGGGTTGCTCGCTCATTGTTTACCGTCTAACTTCACTCGCACTTTTCTCGCCTTAGGCCGAGCATTTTACGACATTGCTTCACTCAAAGTACGACGAGTTCACGAGTAAAGTACTTCTCGTAAAAACACTGAACACAATTTCTTCAAACAACTGAATTATTTTAACGCTACGCCCACGTCCATAGACATGGCGCCGTTATTGATGTGGCTCTGTACGCGGCCATTAATATCGAGCCGACACCTTTGGGTCCGACCTAATCGCCTCAATAATTTTGATGCGATGTCGATGAGTTTACGAGGCTCCTTTAACAAGTCAAAATGTAAGTTTCACATTAGGTATGCATTAAAAGTAACGGCGTGGCAGGGAATTATGCAGTCATTATGAATGCCACTTATTTTGCCCTTGAGGTTAGATATGGGCGCCTTGTGGTCGCGCTTGTGAATAATTTATTGAATCTAGATAATGCGTCTCGTAGTGTATTTCAGCAGGAGTCACGTCCGAGACGTTTGATCGGGTAACGAGAAGTGCGGTGTTTGAGCTTGCAGCCGGTGGCTAATGGCGGGGTAATTACGCAGGCATTATCGGGTGACCCCATATTGCGGTCGCCGGACTCGCCGGGCTCCAGCACCCGTCGCCATAGGCCGACGCTTTAATGGATACAATACGACCAAATATACATGAATGATGACAGGCAAAATGTCTCTTGTAATGCATTTGAAATAGCGCTCCAATCGGAGCTTAGACTAACACGTAGACATTATGCACCTTTCAGATGGAAGGACCTGTGATTTGCATCAATCATGTTGTCGCTTTTACGCTAGAAACTTAGTCGTTGAAGACCTTTAGGTACTATAATAACGTAGGCACTAGTATGTTAGGTTATAGGTAGTAGGTAGGTTCTTTGAAATAGGACTTAGTAGTTATATGCATAGGTGTTTTATTCAAAACGTATATGACAGCTACTCCATAGAAAACTAAAAATGTACCCAGAAGCAGATTATAAAAAGAATTAAAAACAAAATGTAGTATATGGGCATGATACAAATCTAACGACAAATCAAACATCAAAACCGATCAAGCCATTTAGAGAATAGAAAATCATAAAGAAACTTTCAAATAATGACGTATTCATACATACATCCGAACGTTAATCTTTTTCTTGAGCAGTCGGGTAAATACCTATATAACCACAGAGTACACTAAGTTTTTAAAGTAAAATAAGTACCTAGTAAGTAGTAGTAAGTAATACCTAAAATATACACCAAAAAAGTCACCAAATGCATACTATTTGCGTAGAATGAACAAAAAGCGAAGTTTGAAAGCAAAGAGAGAATAACAAAATTCGCGTAGGTATGGCGAGTCTGGCGACTGCGCGGCGCCGCTCTTTGATGTCTCAATTAGTAACGCGAGCGGGTAATTGTGGCGAAATTAATTTGCGAGCGCGTTTGAGCTTCCTCTTTCAAGGGCTAACGGTTACAGAGGGGTCTGGTTTTGTCACAGTACGGTTTTAAAAGGAAAATTTATTTAGTAGAAGTACGAAAATAATGTAAATGTAATGTAGAGAAAACAGTTTTAATCTGCCTATATTACGCCTTTAGGTTGGTTAGTATTTTTTTATTTATTGTAGAATAGGCTTGCGCTTGGCCGCCAACTTGCCTGCTATGATGCGGCCTACGGCGGATATCGCTTGCCTAGAAGAAACCGATTCACTCTTGACTTGAAGACACCCAGATTGTAACTATCGGGGAACACCCATTCAGGCAGTGTATTCCACAAACTAGCAGTTCGCACAATAAAAGTGGAATCAAAGCGCTTCGTACGGGTTTTCGGAATGTCAACCATAAAGCGGTGTCGATTTTTCGTGCCCGTTCTGGCAGTCCGATAGAAAAAAGGGCAGGAGGGAATTAAATCATGCAGATCTGATGCACAGTGCACACTCTCCAGTTCACAGTTGTAGTTGTAAAAGCTCTTTCGCACGTTTCTAACATGTTTGAAGTTAGGAAATCACTGAGAGCAAATACATTTTTTTGGCATTATTATAATAACATTGCAAATAGTATAAAGCAATTTTCATGTATTTAAACTCCCGGTTCTATTGTGAATGTCACATGGTTTGTTATTTTCTACTTTAAACACGCTGAATCCCACGTTTTTTCCTTTTTTACGCATTACTGGGGGGAAAAGTACCCTATGTCCGTCCTCATGATGTACAATATCTTCTATCCAAATTTCGTTAAGGTCGGCCTAAGCCCTAGGCGTTTAGTAGTCGTCGCGGTGTACGATCGGGCGAGGTAAATACAACTATTTTGAGTTCAAAATTGTATCCTATTTACTAGAGTTTAGGACAATTGTCGTCGAGTCGTGGCAAGACACGGAAGTGCGGTGGGACAATAGGCAATCGGACAGGTGATTGATTTATTAAATGTAACAGGCTTTGTGAATATAATTACATGTAATACATTATACTGAAGAAACTATTTAAATCGGCTTATAAAGTTTTGAGATATAAGCGTTTAAAGTTTTTGTTTAGGTTAAGAAGGGATGATTGGTCCCCTTTCCGCAAAGTGTCAGTATGAAGTTGTATTGTCTAGCAAAACATTAAAATGCTTATAATATCTTCCTAATTGTGAAAAATTACCATAATTTCAAAAAGAAAAAAATACATGTTTGGTTTCAGTGTTCAACTCTATTTATAGTCAGCTTTTCTTGTAGGACAATAAAAATAATTAATGCGTTAGCCTATTTTGAACCTACGATGAGCCGGTGAGTGTTAAATATTCGAAGGCTTCTTGTACGCTGCGACGTCGCCTTGATTCTCCAATTATTTCGTTCCCCGTGTTACTACCAGTAGTAACACAAGATATTTTTTTTTACATCGACGTTAGGCCACAGAATCAGGGACAATTCGAAAAATAGAAGACAATCTGTTACTGTAATTGCCTCTACTCTCAAGTACGTCAATAAGTCTTCAATGCGACCGGAAGTGACTAGACACAACCGTGTAATGCATTTCACACCGATTCGGCGGAGCCTTAATAAACCAATTACAGTTCATTACCTAATGCATGCGGAAGTGAAGTATTACTCGCTCATCATTAGAGACCACAACCTCCCCTTAAATATAGCAGTTCACATGTTTGTTGAGAAATGAAAGAAGGGGGCGATCGTGTGGTGTGAATGTATTACTTTTGGGTAGATTTTGGTTAGAAGAGGTTATAGGAGAAAAAGTTGCTTCTTATTGTACACACATAAGTAGTTGTGGTTACATAATTATGTTCCTAACCTTGTTTTTGTCTCAAAAAGTAGCCTGTTTCCTGCAATTAACGTTTCTGAAACGTGTTCACTTGACATACACGTCAACGCTGGTCCATGCATAATGTTACTCGTCAAGCTATAGAGCGCAACCTATGGCCGGAGTCTAAAACAACCTACAAGGCAAAGCATAATTAACTGATCTGATATAACCAAAATTACAGATATAGTTCAAAGAATTGGGAAGCTGATGTGGCAATGAGCCACAAGAACTGATAACCGCTGAAGTAAACGAGCCCCAGATTAAAGACCGGTGATATAAGTCCCCAAATTGAAATAAAGAACAACTGATATTAAATACAATCTAAAAGCTGTTTTTAGAATAACATTGCAGTAAAATCTACCTTCTCGACTGCCATAGCTTTTTAAAGCATGGTGAAAATGAAAACGCTGCTGTTTGCGGTGGCATGATGGATGTTAGCGGTCATTTGCCGCCAGCCCATTACGCATGTCACAGCATATGGCGCTACCATGGGGTTCAGGACTTAGCTATTGTTTGTTTTGTTTCCTTTGGCTCGGAGACAATTCAGACTGGCTTTCCTTTCCTGTGTCATTGTAACACGAAATGTGTTTAACGGCGCGCTGGAATATGAAAGAAGTCTTGGTTGTGAAACATATGCGATAAGCCTTGCATTTTTTATGGTTGTTAGGCTAGGCGTAGACCACAGCTCATCATATGTAAAGGGGTGTATTGCCAGCGTAGAATAGCTTTTAACCCCCGACAGAACAATGGTGTTATAAGTATCAGTGTGTCTGTCTGTAGCATTGTAGCTCCCAAAAGGCTGAACCGATTTGATTAACTTTTTTTTTTTGTTTGAATGTTAACTTGATCGCGAGTGTTCTTAGCTATGATTCAAGAAAATTTGTTAAACTGCTTGAAGATTATCAGCTCTTATATCGTTTATAAAAAATTAAGCTTGTTTTCGCTTGACGAAAGTTCACTGAGCTGACGGAATGGAGAACCACCTGATCATTCATTTTTTTAAATGAACTAATAACGTAGGACCACAACTTGCCTGATAGAAAGTGACAATTAATAATAAGTGAGTGAGTGAGTGTGTGGGTGTGTTAGTGTTAATTAATTTTGTATTTTTGTATTTGTATGTGGAAGGAGTACGCTTGCTCATGACCTATTTATTCTTCTCACGATGAAAGATACGGAGTATCTACTTTTGCAGGTGGGTTACATTAGGGGCACGGTCAGGCAGGGTAGTTAAAATAACCTTTTCTCACGATTTCCAATTTGATATAAATGAAATGGTGAACTGTGGGTAACCAAAACTATAGACAGTAGTTTATTTGTGGATAAAACACATAGGTTGACCAACATATACCTAAAATAGTGATATTCTAAAAAACACTATCTATTTGTTCAATTTGATTTGAAGTTTTAGAGACATTTTGTATATTTTTTAATGCCATATGTGGCAAACAAGCGGTCAAGACGGTCCGCCTGGTGGTAAGCAGTCACCGTCGCCTATGGATACTTTTAACACCAGAGGCATCACAAATACGTTGCCGACCCTTTTAAGACTTTGTTAACTCGCCTTTTGAAGAACACCTTGATATGTTCTGATATAGGACAGTTCAGAATGGAGTTGTTCGTTTGTCTTTCAGTCTGTTTGCTGTTTGCAACCTTTTCACAACTAACTTCTTGGCGCGGTAAAATACAGATCAATTGAATCGCAGTTAAACCATATGGCACGTACCTAATGTACTTTAACAAGTTACTTTACAAGTAGGTATTAAGCAGCCGTAACCTGTACCAGTGTGTTACAAAGAAAGCAACTGAACATTTCAGAGGGGAGCACACAATGAGGCTGGAAGAGGCACGTAATAAAAGTCGCATTAAGTCAAGAGCAAAGACCTCGTCGCGACGCGAATGGATTGAATTGAATTTATCTTACGCCGGGACGAGTTCCTTCAGATTTTCATGTTGACACGAAAACCTTTTATTGATGTTGCTTATGTATTACAAATCATCCTTGGTATTACATACTTTTAGATAAGGTATTTTGTATATAACACACAAAAACAAATGATATTTACAATACATCATTTGTTTTTGTGTGTTATATGAATTGGTTCATAAATTGAAGAGAGTCTTACCTATTAAGAAAACATGGTGGCAATTTTTTTTTTCTACATCACAGGATAAGTTAAAATATATATATATATATATATATATAATATTATATTATATTTATCAACGGTCGGTCGAAGAATCTCGTGATCAAAATTTTGGTCTTTAAAAAATGCATTTTATTTCAACGCGGTAATTCGGCTAACAGCTTGGTATCAATTCTTTCCGGTAGCGGTTTATTATATTAGCTTACTTCTTTATTTTAGTTTAAGTGTATGTGTTAGTATTAATAGCAAGTAGTTTTTTGTCAATATGTCCTTTGTAACGGCTTGCTTTTTAGGTGAGTGCATGGATGTAACAAACCTAAGGTTGTAGGTAAGAATGTACTCGTAACTTAATAATTTTTAACAAGACCTAGTTTAAAATAATCTGTTTGTTTGTCTATCTTACGTAGCAACTATACCTATTAAGATTTTAATTCAACTTGACGGACGGCACAATGTCGAACTTTAAATATTTCATAGCAGGAGACACGCATCAAGTAATTTTCTATAATAGAACCTTTTAATTATCAACCTATCAAACACGATTCAAGCCGTTTCAAAGCTTATTTCAGGTGTTATTTGATCAAAAATTCAAGCTAGGACAATTAAATTTCCACGTTGGATAATTTCGATCACCTACTTCGTATCGAAGACGTTGAATTTTAAATACGCCGCGGTATATAATCACGGATAATAATTTTAAGGCGAACAAATAGGGCAAAGGACATAATTACAGACATACGTATTTTATTAAAGCTAGTTATGTGAAAGGTGTTCACTTTCACGCGCTCAGCGCGGACGCGTGGAACTGAAAACTTAGATTGCATTTCGACTCATAATTGCTGTTTTAATAATGAACTTATAAATACCGACGAAACGAGCACTTATTAGAGTAGAATCGTTTGTAAGGAATTAAGTTTAACTTTGAGATTTCATAAATCATCGACACATGTGTGTCCACTATAAATCAAAATTCGTAGATGGTAATTAAAAGCACGATTTCAGGTAAGATTTGAGAACGCACCATATAATTATGTTTTGTGTTTCGTTAGATGAATCACCGTTGATTAGATGCGTGCAGTGAGTTAGAGATTTTCTATATTCAGATGCAGATGTTTACATTATAATTGTTCGATAAAACATTTCACGAAAGCCTAAAAGTTTAATTTAGCAATTCGCGTGTAATAAATTAGCGCTCCTACCGCAGCTATCTATAGCACAATAACCATAAATCAGTGTGATATTCCCTTTAAAATTGTTTTTCGCACGTCCTTATAGGCGCGATTATAGCAAAATTATAATAATTGTACGCGGCATAATTACGTGATGTAATGTAAGGCCAGCGAAGTATACCGGCCAATTTGAATTTATGTAAAACATCGCGCAATAAATTTACATTTTATAAGTTGCCTGGCGGTCGATGCGACGTGGGCGCTATATCTCTGTTTAGGATCAAAAACTCGTATCTGCAAATTGCGCATACCTATATCTACGGCATGCATCACTCAATTTTACGATTGTGAAACGACGTTGGTATTGTTTGAACAGTGTATATATTTGTTTACTAGATATATTATATTGTATATTTGTTTATTTACTAGACAGCCTCGTTAGCTTAGTTGGCAGTGAACCTGCCTTTTGCGCTTGGGGGCGTGGGTTCGATTCCCACCTAGGGCAAACATTTGTGTGATGAATATTTGTGTTTGTTTAATTTCTGGGTGTTAATATCTATTTTAAGTATATATTAAACAATATATATGTATGTATAGCAGTCTCTGGCAGCCATATTACAAGCTTTGCTTAGTTTGGGGTCAGATGACCATGTGTGCAAAAATGTCCCAGATATTTATTTATATTTTCAAACTGTGAGTGATGTTCGGCATTTGAATACTGATACAGGTTCCCTTCTCATGCACAGTTTTCGTAGGCAACGCTTTAACTTTGATAATTCGCGAATTTTGACAGATTTGGTATGGTAAAGCTGTCAAAACAAATTTGTGAATAAGATCACAATTTACTGAATAAATACTAATTTAAAAAATCATACGAGATTCAAATGCTCGTAAATATTAGGTAATAGTTTATGTACAATAGTTTCATAAAACCCATTCAGACATATCCCATAATAATTGTATTTTATACTCAACAGGGCCTATTGGTGTTGGCTTCGACCCCACCAAATCAATATCCAGGCTAGACCCGTAAGTTGAAAGCAATAAAAGCAATAGTTTTTTTTATTGTATGTAGTTTTAGGTTTAATTTTAATTCTTTCTTACGATACGATACGACTAGAAGTGCCCTGCGTTATCATTCGCTATTCTACAGGAACTATTTTTTTTTCAGGATAAAAAACCTGTATTTTAATCCAGGGTATAAGCCTACCTTCATACCAAATTACATTTAAATCCATTCAGGTGTTACGGAGTTGAATGGGAACAAACGTACACACTTACACTAACTTTCGATTTTATAATATTATAGTGCGATTTACTTATGTAAATAAACTTCCAATCTGTAAAAAATATAAGAGAGTTTTATTTCTTACCTCTCTGTCCACCTTAATTGATAATTAAGGTAATATTTTTTTTACCTAATTAAGTGCTTAGCTAGAAGATTTCCTCTGAAAATAAAATAAAATGTCAACTGCTATTTTCAACATCCAACGCAAAACCTGTACGTGTTATAAGTTTAACCTGTTTCTGTCTATCTACATATACTTCTAAGTATATCTGTTGGTCACATCCTTTGTTAGATAGTCAAAGGTGGCATCGTAGCATTCAAGTTTTACTAGATATTTTCCATCAAATCAGAGTCAGGGTCAAGCAAAGTAGGTCACGATCAAGTGCAAGTGGACTTTTGGAAACAACATGAAAATCAATTCAAATTATTTATTTGAAAAGGCATGTTTTACCACTTTATCACTTGCCTAAATTAGAGCATGTTCACGAACACTAATAATCCACCATTGTTACAAATTTTTACTCAATAATACACCAATTTAGGTAAGTATGTAAAACAATGAGACATGTTTTTTTCACATTGGTGCCAAAACTGAACAAAACCTTTACAGATATACCCACGTACATTCTCGGTATGATAATGCTTAATTCTTGACATATATAATGCAAGCCCGAGGCGAGCCGACCGACACTATGTCTAATAAATTTATGGACGTCCATTTTCATGTTGATCGGAGCTCGAAATTATAATCGTCGCGCTTGGGGCGCGGTCAGTCGCGTGACGCTTGCGTCTGCGCAACGGCGCTGCTGCGCGCAAGCGCTTATTTTGACAGCTCGGATGGACATGTGGGCATCATAAATGTATCACAACAATATTATAAACGCAAAAGTTTGAGTGATGTAAATGTTTTTTTTTTTTCTTCTTTCCTCTTTAGAGGAATTTGGCTTCGCCTTGTGCGTTTGGTAGTGTCAAGTATTGAAATATTTTCAAGTTTTATTAAATATTGTCAAAGTCAAGCAAATAACGGTCAAGTCATGCCCTTGTAAAATGATACTTAAGACTTCTTTGGACTTTCTGAGGTTACTAGCTGCGCTGCACGGTTTCACGCACGTGGAATACTCCTTAAATTATCAGTTATCTGCCGGTGAAAGTCCCGTCAAAATCGCTCCAGCTGTTTTGGAGTCCATAGGGAACATACATACACACATCTCTTTTTGTATATAATAAGAAGAAGCTTACAAAAAGACATGTAAGACACTAACGTATCAGTCTCCGATACTCGAGCACGTTCACGAAATACTTAATAAATAATCATCATCAGTCAGAAGATGTCCACTGCTGAGCATAAACCTCCCTCTTAGAACTCCATACTGAATGACAGCCTGCCATCTGCATCCACTGGATGCCTGTGGCTCCCACGATGTGGCCGGTCCAACAATTGGGAGGCCTACGTACGCTGCGTCTTCTGTTTCGTGATCTCCACTCAAGAACATTTCTTCCTCATCGGTTATCGGTTCTTCAAACGCCTGCATATTAACACTTTAACTTGCAAATTTTAGTAATTATTAATGGTCTGCCATTATTACACATTATCACTCAAAATAACAGAAGTTAAGAAAAATAATACTACACGCCATGTTTTTCCACGTTGGCTTCATAACTCCTTAATTTATAACCCATTTGACATGTTGCCATCATAAAGTAAGTAGGTACTTATATTACACCACAGAATAAATAACACTGTTCCTTTTCACGTTCTCACAGAAAGTGAACAACCTCCTCCGTTGCTCTGTAAAAACTTTGAATATTAATGCCAAAGGGGAAAGGGGGGTACAAATAGTTTTATAAGAGAAGCTATTTTATAAATAGTGTAGTGTTAATGGGTAGTGTGCGGAAACGTTATGCGGGGTTAAATGACGTGGAAACTTCGAGGGCGGGTGAAGCGAAAATACGCATTTTAGGTCATGCTCTGAGAGAGAGTAGTGCGTGGAGCGCAAAAAATATCGAGGGCAAAATGGCAGTTACTACTCTTTTGTTTTGAAGTGTCAATTTTTTTGCTAAGTTTTACACTAAGTAGATATAATAACCAGACCAAAGAACCAGAGTCACCGACATAGCTATTAAAATCTGTGTTGAAGTAGTAATGGGCAGGCCACATCGCTCGAAGAACTGATAACCGATGGGGAAGAAAGGTTCTTGAGTGGAGACCGCGAACCGGAAGACGCAGCGTAGGTAGGCGTCCCACTAGATGGACCGACGACATTGTGAGAGTCGCGGGCATCCAGTGGATGCAGATGGCAGGATGTCGTTCAGTGTGGAGGTTAAAGGGGGAGGCCTATGTTCAGCAGTGGACGTCTTCTGGCTGATGATGATGATGATGATGAGATAAAATAAAGTACCTTGTACAGGGTGCACTGAACTGTGGTACTAAGCCGAAAGAAGCTGTTGTAAGGCGCTTAACCTAAGGAGAACGATCAAGAAGAACGATCTGGGGCCTTTCGCCTACCTGTTATAAGCGATGCAGTTTAGGTAATTGCAAAAAGTTACGTGACCCCAAACCGTATATCAGGGCATTAAGGTTCACGTTCGTGTGATTTCGCAAACTGTGCGTATTCGAGCCTGCGGTTAGAGTTAATAATCTTACATTGAGCTTTACCTCGCTCTCTCGGCTAATGAGAGAGCAAGACAAAATTCAATGTAAGATTATTATGAGAATGTTTTTGAGGCTGTAATACGCCCCCAGTTCGTCTCACCACGTATAAAATATACTAGTTTAATACATATAAAAAAAAAACAGATATTTGTATAGTTATAACATTTTAAACAAACTGCACAGGAAAACGTAAATTAGGTATTTATAGTGCTAAATCAAATTACCACATATATTGTAGTTTTCGTGATACAAATAATTCAACATGACATAACCGGTTGTGGTTACCCCGCATCCATTACAATAATTACGTGTAATGCTGGCAACATTGTAAGGTATAATGCTCAGAACAAAGAGAGGCGGCAATATGCGCTTGCGCACGAATGTTGTCGCGGGTGCAAACTAACTGCCAGATTGGCAGATTGCGTTTATAATCAGCGAGCTAAAGTCAGGTGTGTATCATTTTGATGTGCATGTTCCTCGCAATGCGATGGTCCATATCACGTCAGATAGGTACTGGCGTCGATTCTGTTATACCATTCACTAAGCTAAACCATTCTGACATGATCTGGCTCTCTGTTGATTTTAATATGCGTATGAAAATGATAATAATAGTTTAGTTTGATTATGATTGCTACAAGAGAATCGACATTCTTAAATTTTTTGAGGTGAGAATATAAATAAATCTACGTAAATCTAATGTAGATTGGCAACCTTTTTTTACATGCCATTGTAGCAAACAAGCAGAAAATGTAATTTATCAGAAAGTTCTTAAAAATGAGAGCTTTAAAACTATAGTCCGCTCTCTATACGAGATTATCGTTGACAGCTGAATTTGCAAATAGGCTGAATAAAAGCATTTTATTTTTCTTTTCTTTTCACCCACGAAGGAACGGAGAAGGTTTACGTAGGTATGCATTTGTATAAGAAGTTGTGTGTTAGAGTGTATATTTGATTATATGTGAGTATATTACCATCTCTAAAACGGTTAGATCATTTCATTATAGTGGTTTATGATCAAAATCTGTCCAGCGCAGCGCACAGATAATAATCTGTGGTCCAGTGGCTTAAAAGTTGTAACCTTTTTTTCGATCAGGGGCCTTACATCCAACTCTAAACGCGGGCCCGAATAGGTGCAGCTTACAAAATTACGCGATCGCAAACCGTATCTTGGCGCGTTGAGGTTCGCGTTCGCGTGATTTTGCATACTACAACTATTACTAAGGTCGTGGTTTTTTTATTTATGCTTGCTTGACTACGACGATTTACATAAAAAATGCTTGTTTAGTTAATTACGTGAAATTTATTACTTTATGTTGGAAAACTAAAAACATCGTTTTTATTTCATTTGAATAATCTGCAGCTGCCAGCAATTATTGCATAGCGAACTAACTTTATGTACCTATAACTAAAGCTTTAGTGATATTTGCTCTTAATACTATCTACCATGCGAACCCCAAGCCGCCTGCCAAGCGTGGGGATTATGGCAACACCCCTCTCTATGAGGGAGGCCTCTGTTCAACAGTGGACGTTAATTGGCTGATGATGTGATGTGCTCTTAATACTTCATTTTTCATTTTAAATTTTTTATGATACAGAGTGACGAGAGAGCAAAGTCGCTCGCCTGATGGCTCTTCACGCTTGCCCATAACAGCTCAACGCCACTCAGAATTTACTCATACTCTTCATAGTGTAATTATTACAACAGGCTTAGCCTAGTTTGGGGCCCACAGTTAAATCTATGTACACATATTTAGTATTTTGTTTTGGTAAATTATATTGGCTATTTTTAAGTACTGTAACACATTTTAGAAAATAAATATTCTTATTCTTATTCTTATATTCTTCTTCTTATTCTTATTACATTCTTAGGTTACAAAAACGTCGTTTTAGCTGCGGGGTGAAAATAACACGATTTGAAAACTTGCCGCGAATCAACATAATAGCAGGCCACGTCAAATATTAATTAGCCTCTATAGTTGGTTGCAATTAATTGTTTTAAATTAATTGCCGCTATCGAACAATAAATCGATTGTTAAAAGACACTCGCACTAGATCAGATATGGCTTTGGCATTTATAACCGCGCCCTATTCTTGTTCTATTGGTATTTTACAATGTAATTTTTTAGTTATCTTATGGGTTAAGAAAATGAGTGAGTAGGTGGCGCAAAAGGTGTCAACACATTTTATGTGTAGGTACTCCATACGCTTATAACCCTCATTATTAAAAAAGAGGCTTAGTAATATAGAATAAGTTAGTGTTTAGAATATTTTTCTAAAAATATTGACACAATTCATTTATTACATGTCAAGTCAAATTTCAGCAAAAAAAAATACGGATCGAATTGAGGACTCTTTCGAAGTCGGTTAAAAATCAATAAATTTATATTTTTACAAAGCAAACAATGAAAAAGAAAATAAGAAGCTAAAACAATGTTCTTACCATAGATGTAGCAAAAAATATACGAAGTCTGTGGTTAAAACTTTGCTTATATTTTCATGGCAAAACCACGAAGGGTCTCTCACCAGACAATTGATATAGAGGGAAAATATCTTTTTTTTAAAGATCCATTACTATGATTAAAAGGTTTATCTAATCCTTATTGCCATCTTTTACTATTCCGCTTAAAAAGCAAAATGTTATCGCAGTGCCACGTGCATCCACCGAACTTTCAGGAAAGCGAACAAAACAAACTGCCTCTTTATGGAAATTCGGTCATTCATACCGGAAAATATGCAACGACAAAGCGACTTGTCCCGGAAACGAACCACTCCAAACGAGTAGATTTATCTATTTTTATGTCAACTCTCTCTCATGTGACAAAAAATGCAATCCTCGTTTTCGGTTTGTTGGGAAATTGTAACATTGGTGACTGGCTTTTCGAGGGTTCAACCCCAGGCTACTCACAATAAAATACTGTCAGACAGCACTTTTCAACGAACGTTTTGGTTACTATCAGTATGACATCACGCTTAGTGAATGACTTTTTTTTCCCAGAGAGTATAGACAGATGATTTAATACAATCTATATAAAAAACTGAATTCAAAATTAATAAATACGCAATTTCGTTTACTTAGATAACATTTATTCCTTGTTGTTTTAATTTAAAAACCTAACTACTGAACCGATTTTGATGAAATTTATATGGAACCAATTTGAAAGAAGGTAGGTATCTATAAATTATTAATAAATATCCAAATCGGTTTATTCAAGAATGTAGTTCTGAGGCAACAAACATAAAAAAACGGATTGAGAACCCCTTCCTTTTTTTTAAGTAGGTAAAAATGGGTAATAGTTCCTGCTGACTTGATAAGTGGCGATATAACCGCAACTAACTCGCACAATTTTATCTATATAACCCATCGGAATTGGTTGTGTATCGGCGATGCCTTCGAGAAACTACGGAACTATCCTTTGACATTGATTCGCGAGGGTAAGCAATGTTTAACGTGTGAAAGTATATTCTGTGTAACGTGTCTTGATTTCATACAATAAAATGAGCACCATCAAGTTAGGCTTACCGGAAGAAAACCTTATAAAAGTAGGTAGGTACTACGCATATTTACATAGGTACCAAGGTACCATCCAAAACATGTCCGTCGAGTTACTCGTATTTTAAAATTGACTTTCTTGTTGCACCTGAGATAAAAAAAACTTCAAGAAGTAGTACGCATAATAAGCTCAATCATTTTCAAATTATGCAAATAAGCTGAAACTTCGTGACTCGGGCGTTCGTCAACGCATCGGCATGAGCACAAATGTCAGAATGGCACTCATCGATGATCTCACAAGGGAGCATATTTTATACCACTTTGCAATAATGAACGCCACGTAACTAGGCCACGATTATGCACTCCGTATCTCTATTACAAGCTATGATTTACAGTGTTCTCTAGGTATTTTAACGGTAAGCTTCTAGCGTAAAATTGGACAATCAATTTTATTACAATAAATGATAGAGTGTAGAGACAACAGAACACCGGGGCTAATCTGCTTATGGGATGATAAATCGATTCACAACTTTGATAGGTTTAAGTAGACTGCTATTTTCATTCAAGGCAAGACAATGGCACTTCTCTTGATATATGCAATCAGGTTACCGGTTCATCTCTATAAAATAAGACAAATACTTCAAGTGCACTAGCGCAAAAACTTTTCGGTTACGGACTTGTTACGAAACTTGTTTAAACGGTAGAAAATTCTTTGAGATTGCGCTAGTAAATATAGCTTTTAACACGCTTTTATTAGCTTGGAATGTATCTATGTAACGCACAGAAAAGAAAAAAAAATTTTGTTTAAATTAGAACGGCTGTCAAAGCATTTTTGTAAGAAATTTGTTGCACTCATATAAACCCTAAGCATCTATGTTAGCAACTGTGACGCGGAGTTCGACGCATTGACATAAATAAGAATATTCAATCAAGTATCTGTCACAATACATGGCGACAGAGTTTCATTCTCATATCCGTTCTATTTACTTCTCTTTTCTGTGATGAAACGGAATTTTTGAACGTGATATTCACCCCTTTTAAAACGTCAGATTGATTTGAAACTTTCCACACTTATCAAGGACCGATGACCATGCAATAATTTAAATAGTTTGTCCCATTATCCTTACCAGGATTTTCAGGAATAACGATTTTAAAGCGTGTTTTTTATGTTTTAAACTGCGAGAATTATTACAAGGGTTTTTTTGGATTTCAAAAATGCCAAATGTAGTTACCTAGACCAATATTATTATACCATGACCTAGACTAATTTCAAATTACTTAAAGTCCGACTGCTCAGAGAATGCGTTTGACAGCTGCAATAAAATTGCAAAAATTTGTATGAAAACAATTTCTTTAAATATTTTACTGTAGTTTCTTGGCTATACCTGCTACAGTCTTACGTTTAAAAATCAATCGAAAAGGATAAAAAAATGGTTTTCATACAGCTTTTTACGATGTAACTGCAACTGTCAGAGCAAATAAATACTTAGACCGAGTCTAGTTATGTATGCTCTACCTTGACAATGGCCTACCCCAAGTTTTTGTAACGACATTAAGGCTCAAGGGGTCAAGATTTTTTAATTTTAGATTTGGCTATAGACATCTTGTCTTTTTGCCAGATTTGTTACCCATCTGTACTAATTATGTATTCTGTGGTCATCGCAGGCTGTAAAAGGGCAGCCTAATACTCTTACCCAATACGACACGCAAGCAACTTTATTTGTGTGTGTAGTTTTGTACGGCAATACAAGGTGTCCCTACCAACTTAGATGCCTCCTATACTCGTATGTACTTGTATGGGTCTCAGGACGCTCCGAACCAGTTTTCCCTTGACACCGACCCTCCATTAACCAATGGAGGCCCGACCTGTGCGATTGGTTGTCCTGATGATATCTCTTACTTTTTATCAACTTTTTATACACTACAAATGACTGTTTTTACTGGAAAAATGTTTGAACTATTGATTAATATGAGTTTTTATGCAGATTAGGTACTACTTATGTCAATTAAGTTGTAGATAACTAGATACATATTTGTTCCTAGGTTAAAATACTTAGTAGGTATCGTATAAACTGTAATTCTTAATATTATTTCTTTATGTCCAGTGACAGGCATTGCTTATATATATATCACAGATACAGAGATCTGTAATAAATATGATGCTTTTTTTTTTAATAATCATTTTATTAACACTTAATTTCATTTTTTTTTCTTCCGGAGAGGGTTTTGACATCACAAGTCTTGAGCATTCGCCAATGTCAAGTATGGAGTTTTTTTTAGACCCTTTTTATCGTGCTAAAACGAGACAGGGTTTATGAAACTGCAGGCACCTTGTTGCGTTCTTGCTCGACAAAGTGACGACATGAGTTTGTCGCGGTGCGCATACTAGCCATGCAGCTTAAAACAATAAAATACAACTTTTTATGGTGTACAGGCTAGGTATGTGACAACAGCTCACCTGATGGTATGTGAAGGTAAAAACACACCTACCTAACCTAGAATGATCACGAAATCTTGAACTGAAATTTGGCACCTGTCAAATCTCCAAATTTCGATATAGATTTCGAATCAACCTAGATTCTTCATGGCGTCCACGAAGAAAAAAAATTGCGAAAAGGCCGAATTGAGGGGGGCAAATGGAACTTGAAAGTTTACGCGTAAATACGAATTCGCAGGCATCAGCTAGGTCATATAGCATCTGAAGCATAAAATTAACATTTTGTTCGTAACCAAAGTTGCGTTGCGTATCTCAAAAATATTGCTTTAAACGTTTTATCAGTTAATACCATCTGGGATTTAATGAGTAAATTAATTGGTTTGCGAACGACGGCCAGTGCTTCTATAATCTTTGCAACCGGTTTGATGGAAACATTTCGCGTTCCCAGAAATTTATTTTCGCGTTTAAATCAATAAAATTTATCCAATGTTTGGTGAATTTTTGTTTAGAAACGTGGTTATTCTAATATGTTATTGCAAGCTTCGATCAAGAATTGATTTATACAGGGTTTAATAAAATACTTTAAGTATTTTCAGTCGAAGGATCTTATTTGTTATTTCTTTCTTAGGTTTGAGTGATTATTATACATTAAAATTAAACGTTTTGGCCGTCAACGAAACTGTAGAAACTATTTTTATTGAAGGCTTTTTGATGTGAAACATCTATTGCCACGCCTTGGCAATAAAACTTACTCGTATGCCATGACGGCAAGCGATATGACGCTCTCTTATGCCGCATATCCCATGTCTGCCAACTATCTATTATACTTGTACGCAACTGGTTTCGATGGCTGGATTTTATCGCGTGTATCTACACTATCCACAAGTAACTCTGTCTGTTTGCTACATAATCACAGCTAAATGGCTTAACCGATCTCGATAAAATTTTGGGAGGTAATAGTGTGTATCACGAAGACGGACATAGGCTATTTTTTTCTGAAGAAATTGCGGACGAAGACGCATTCTATGTTCTGTAATATTATGCATAAATGGAACAAATGTAAATAAATATAAATAATCTCTTAATATGGAATGACACCCCATCCAAAGTAATAATTTATAAATAATATTCCTAAACAAGTACACGTTAATTAATTATCACCTTCTAAGACATTATAGGACGCCTATTTTCAGTTATTATTAAGGGTAATATCTTAACTAGGTAACACCCGATGTAGTCGCCAATCTTCCGATTACAGTTCAGGGTGGTGATTATGTGTCATTAGCATATAGGAGACTACTTAGTAACCATTACTGCGTCGTATATTTATAGTTAAAATAAGGGCTTGCACCTGCCATTTGCTAACAATAATAATGTAGATGCAGATAGCTATTACGGTATATAGTTTGCAGAAAACATTATTTAGTCGAAATATGATTAGGTATCGATAAGTAAGTGATCATAGGTTGTGTCGATTAGATTAAATGTTAAAGCAAGTTGAAGAGGCAATGGGCAGGCCACATCGAAGAACCGTTAACCGTTGGGGAAGAAAGTTCCTTGAGTGGAGACCACGAACCGAAAGACGCAGTGGAGGTAAACCTCCCGCTAGATGGACCGACGAAATCGTGAGAGTCTCGGGAATCCAGTGGATGCAGATGGCAGGCTGTCGTTCAGTGTTCAGCAGCGGACGTCTTATGGCTGATGATGACGATAATGAAATGTCGAAGCTTTATTCTAACATTATAACCAGGATTACACGGAACGGTAGTAGTTAGCCAAAAGGATTCATTTCACCTATCGTTATAAACAACTTTTACTATGGTATTTCAGCTCAAAAATAATAAAATCCAAACCCTGAAATCACAGAAAACATTCAGATGCTCCATAGAAAAATGTCATTCTCATTCAACGTAATGGATCAAATGATATTTTTTTGATTTTAAGATTGCTTTTTTTGTAAAAGTTGTTCATAGCCATGAGTAAAAATTACATGCTTTCGGCTTGTACCAACGTTCCGTGTAGTCCACAATAGATAGTCTAGTGTAAAACTATTGGTTGGTATAAATCATTAACATTGTTTTACGGTTCATTAAATTTAACTATAAAAATACGAGAAACTAAAATTTACCAGTACTTTACCAGAAAAGCATCAGTGGTTAGATTATGCTAAAGCTAATGTAAAGCTTAAAAACTTATAGTTAGGATGGAGTTTCCGATATTTGGGCGCAGTTGCATGCACCATGTTCTCGAGAAGACTGAAGAATGCTGGTTGGCCGATAAGTTCAAATTTAGATGCAGACAGAACGAACTATCCATCTTTCTCAGTGTTAGCTTTTTTTAATACCAGTAGTACTTTTTCTTATAAATAAGTATTATGATCCTCATTTATTTATTATTTGTGTTGCTCTGTTCTTAGCAACATGATTATCATTGGAGTTGTTACTATATTATGTAAGCCAAATCAATTTTTTTATTTAAAAATATATAAATAAATAAAATTACACAAAAAAATACCTGACTATAATACAAAGTAACAATTAATATTTTCAAATGCTCGTCACGTAATTAAAAAATAGTTAAGTTGTATTGCTGACCTCTGTAAGGTGTTTGCTCCAAAATGTCAGTGTCTCTAGCAGTGGCTTGCGCAGGCGCACGCACCTATAAATGTTCGCTATTAATGCGAAATAACTATAATTTAGGCTCTAGCTGTAGATAGCGTTTGGCGCTAACCGCTCCCTCTGGAAAGGCGACGGAAGCCTGTCACAGGCGCAATTACAATACCGAGAATTACCAAGAATCGGTATTAGTTCCAACTATTTATGTATGTAAAATAAGAGCAGCCTCCCGTACGGGGAAACGGCGATTGCACGCATCGCTCATTAAGCACTTTAGAGCAATTTGAGGAGAGGAGAAAAAGTTGGACGAGCGCGGCACAACATCGCGTGGTCAATTAAAATGTGGCCGCGCACGGCGGCTGAGTGCCACTCCTCGGCCACGGAATAATTAGTGAAGGCAGTATCTCAACTGATAACATTCTTAAAGACTGATAATTTGAATTAACCAGCATGGTCGAATAGAGCAAGAGGTTGCAATCCGTTGCCTTTTGGCGATATTGTTCTACGTTTAAGTCAAAATAAGCGACGCAGGTCACCGTAAACGAAATTTTGCAAAATTTTAATAATTATAACACGTAATTATGCAGTTCTAAATTACTTTAAAAGTTTCAAGTCTCTTGCTATAAACGAAGTAGAAGGTTTTATGCTGCGCTCAACGGCCATAGCTATCTCTTGGATGGCGGAGGAGATACAAAAAAAAACTCGATAAAATAATACATAATTTTTTACGAAATATATATTTTTCTTCTATCTCCACCATCCTTTCAAATTATCAACACAAAAATTACTTGATACCACTTATTTGCGATGTTATTCTGAAGATAAATACCCAATCGTTTCTTTTTTTTTATTACTCATTGATTTTTTTATCTTTAAAAACGTTGAAATGCACGAGTGATATAGCCGCGCGTCTTCATCAAGGCATTGCTTTTCAAATAATATCTAACGATTTGGTTCAACTGCATGTTACGTACTGCCCCATCTTCAGCCACACCGTCGCTTACCATCAGCCGAGTTGGTGGTTCTATCTTCATCTTGTATATAAAAGGCGTTACGTATATGTAAATATGTTCTCTATGAACTCCAAAATGGCTGGACCGATTTTGATGAGACTTTCACTGGTAGATAGGTGATGATACATATACGGAGTAAGTACCTGTGAAACCGCGGGGTGCCGGGGGGAGATAGACTCTTATAAAAAAGCATGTCATGCATTTCCTAATCATAAGGTACGTCATCTACTGGGCGCGCCCTTGTATTTGAATATTCACTGTATTCTCAAGTAAATAGGGTTCAAAACTGTCTAAAGTTAATAACTTCTTTCATCATTTTCCTTTAAATTACTATCTTGAGTACTCGTAAGAAGTGTTTTAGTATGTGTGAGTCAAAACAAGTTCGTGTTCGGAGTTTCGCCACTGTCTTTATGCCAGTATCCAACGGTACAGCGGCGTACAAACTGGTGAAATAACACTGCCGACTTGTTCTGAATTGCTTGCATCCTCTATCTAATTGCGACTTGGCATTGGCGACATGGGAATGTCAAGTTAGACGACTAGTAGAGCGACTGTTTGACACTTCATTTAAATGTCAAGCTGAAAGTTAAATAGATAGGTGTGCAAGGTGGACGTGGGCGAATGTATGTAATCATGGTATTTCCATGGGTAAAATTCCAATGTGGTCATAGCTAAGCATATCGTGAAAATCGCTCGAAAATCCGTCAAGTAGTTAAGGAGATGTGCTCTACGTCAAGTAGAGAAGGATTGTGGACAAACAAACAAACAGGCAAAAATTCTAAAAACTGTCTTATCGTGTTCAGCTGCTTATTTTAAGACGCCCCGTGTTTTTTTTTATATCTCGCAATTTCAGATGTTTATGTGTTAAGCATATTTTAAAGATTTTATTTTATTTCCTAATTTAAAAAAAAAATCGTAGCTACCATTATAAATAACAAAGATCAGATGTACTTAAATGAAAGTTTTCGAAACGTTTTTTATGGAATTCAAAAACATTTCTTAATCGAAATGGGTAAATCACTAAACCACTTTTATAACGTCCTATGTGCCAGTTTTTCTGATTCGGAATCAATACAAAGCTCATCTACCTGTCTACCATCGAACAAGTCACCTTGGTAGCTTTACAAAACAAATATTCAGTACGTAGTACATCCAATTCATCCGCTAAACGACACTGCTGAATGAGAATGCTGTTACTACGTTTGTCTTACTTTAACACGAAAGAGAAAAGAAAACAGCAAATGTAGTTCCTGTTACGACCACGTCCATCAGAAGCGATGATGCGCTTCAGCCATGACTTGCAAGTTGTGGCGGGGCACTTTGAAAGGAAACCTGCGCCTACGCAAGCCCTACACCTTGCCCTGGTGTAGCTTGGAACTGGTTTGTTTACTTGTATATTCAATTTGAAGGATCATAATTGGGGTTGGAGAATGCATTAAGGACAATTGGAGGTATGTAACAGGTACGCATTTTTTTTAATTTAGGTTTTTTAATTGTGTGCTGTCAAAGAATATGGTGGTAAGCATGGCGGTGGTATTGGCTACCACCATGTCTCTATCTTCCCGAATTTTCCATGTCGAATTTACATATTCCGCACGGTGGTGGTGGTCAGTCCTCTCAGACTTTTCTCCTCCACTTCACCATATTTGAAATAAAATAAAATTCTTTATGATAGTTTTTTGCTACTAGTTCAGGAGCCAAGCAACACGTTTTTCTGATGCTTATCACGCATTTTTATAACAGTTCAATGCCACCTACAATTTTAACTTCAACTGTACAAAGCCTTTTGCAGCGATGCACTGCACTCGTCGTCTTGAGATATAAGTATTTAAATCTCTTCATGACCAGTAATTACACTGGAAACATTGTCCTTAAATCGAGAACATACTCATATCTGCACACTAATTCTTATAGATTTAATAACTGGCAAAGGTATGGTAAACTCTGCAAAAGAGTTCTACCACGAAATACATATGTAGAGTAGGTAATTTTCTACAAAGTTGTTGATACGTGTTTTTAACATTTTCCATTGCTTATGAATATGAAAAGGAGAATTTTAAATGAATAGGAGAAAAAAAATGTATCATTATAACGACTAAATACGTTTTGTGTTGTATATTAGTTCTTCCAGCAGTTAAACAAAGCATTACTCGGAGCTAATTGCGGCTGTCCCGGCGCGCATCAATCACTGCAGACGGCGCACCGAAAACACTGTTAGTTTTGCCGCCGAATTATTAATTACATTCCCACAAAAAACTACACACACGACGCCGAAACGCATAAATTTCTTCCTTTTTCACCGCACAAAGAACCCGGCGCCCTACAATATAACGCTAAACAGATTAGCCTCGCCCGATACGCCCGTCGCGGCATAATTTTTGGCGCCAGTAGTCCTGCCTTTAGATTAAACTAATATGAAAAGGAAATTGGGTAGAAAACGGACTGAGGCTCTATGTGTCATTAAGGATTCGTTACGCCGCCACGGCCTGCCGCCGCTAACTTTATTTATTTGTTATTTAATTGAATTAACTTTTAAGGTAGTTTACGAACTGCCGATAATGGTTCGGAACTAACTAGAAAGGCCGTTTTCAGGTAATAACAATCACGTTTATGTGACAGATATTGCTTTATACATTATTTAGGAACCAGCTACTCAGAAATTTTGTTTATTGTTGAAAATAAAGTAATAACCAAACATAAATTAGGAATAGCGACCCATCTAAGGTGAAACTTCAAAGTTAGATGTTTAATTAATTCCACCAATAAAATGTATTAAGGTATTTTATACTAGCCGTCCGCCTCGGCTTCGCACGAGTGTAAGCTCGGCCTTTGGCCTCGCTACAAAATATAATATAGCCTATGTCACCCGGGGATAGTGTAGCTTCCCAACAGTGAAAGAATTTTTCAAATCGGTTCAGTAGTTTCGGAGCCTATTCATTACAAACATACAAACATACAAAATAGGTACAAATCTTTCCTCTTTATAATATTAGTGTAGAAATGAGCATCAAAGAGCTAGAATATGATTCTCGTGATAAAAATGTACAAAAAAAACTATCTGTGACAAAGAATTCGATCATAATATACTTTATTAGTATAGTATAAGGTTTATTTACATATTTTTTTAAATATTATCGATATTAGTATCGGTAATATTTGTAGGTCACCGGGTCTAATTGTACCTACCCAACCACAAAGGGGTAAATAAATTGCCTATGAGTTTGAAATGCAGACCAGTGGATGCAGATGGCAGGATGTCGTTCGGTGTGGAGGTTAAAGGGGGAGGCCTATGTTCAGCAGTGGACGTCTTCTGGCTGATGATGATGATAATTAAAAACTAGGATACTCTTCAAGCAATCTGATGAGAATACTCGAATAACTTTTTAGAATTCCAGTCCTTTAATAATAAAAGCTTTAATTTTCATTACCTTCATTCATTATTTGATTTAAAAAAAATGTCGGCCGACATCGTTATTATTCAAAAGCAAGAATAATATATGATGAAGACCCCATAACATTTTCTCGCATGGCGTGAGATATTTTCCAAGAGGACGGGCGCAGGGGTCATTTGGTCTCGAGGTTCGCCATGAATAGTAATGGAGGTTAGGGCTCTAGGGCGCTGTCGTAAATCTGTGTTGCCACTGACTAATACAAGTACCCTTCAATTCAAATCTTTTAATGATTTTTTTATATTTTTTATATGTGGTGTTGTTCGATGCTTGACTATTTGAAAGCCGACAAGAGGGCGACCGTAGCTTAGTATATAGAGCCTTTGGAGCGTGTTCCCAATGATGGCACACGTTCTAATCCTGCCAGTCGTCATATATTTAAATTATCCTTATTTATAAGTGACTGGTATATTATTATTAGGATCAAATTAATTGAATTACTCAAAATGTCACAATGCCGCAATACTAAGAGATTGTGGGCATTTGCATTATTTCTTGACCTTCAACGATCTATAGAAAATCTGACTGTTTTTATATAATGGCGAAATAGGTTAAATATTTTGTGTGTATTTTATTTATTTAATAATGGTTACTATATGTATTTTCAAAATACATTTTTCAGGTTAAATAAACTAGACATCTGGTAACACAATGGCAACACCGTGCACTGTGTAGGGCTAGCGTGGGTAACATGCCGCTTATGGTCTGTGCTAAATCGACTATACCCCGGGGTGTACACCCCTGAAGTCACTGATAGGTTGCTAACTAAACATTTCACGGGCCTTATTGAAAGATGTTTGTTGTAGCCCACGAGCACAAATAGGCTCTGATGGCCCTTAAATCCATCTCGAGCATTTTTTGTACCTTCCGTTTTTGAACTGTCTAATTTATTTATAAAGTTCCGGAAATAAAACTTTTAAAGTTAGGCTTTGACTAAAAATCCAAAATTATTAATTGAATCAGGTGGTCCTTCAGAAATTCATCTTTAAAACTAATCCCAGTATTTCTAGAATATTAGTTATAAAAAACTGTTAGACTGTCCATAGACCGTTGAAGGTCTTTTTTTTGTATCTTCCGCTTTTATTCCTCCAACATGGGTCGGAGATATTGGCCAGCTAAACACAGTTGTATGATATCTTTCTATTTCACACACCATTGCTATAAGGTGGATGGCAATGCCCACATTGTGGTAAGCGTTGTACTCAGAATACATTTTACAGTTTACAATAGCCAATAATTAAATAGTTGTACATGTTATATACTTTTTTTTTATGGTTCTAGGTTTTTTTTGGTGTACTTTTTTTATGCGTTTTTTTTTTTTTTTTTTACCTTATAAAAGTATTTAAATTGTTTCTTATAATACTTCTTCCTTATATTACATTACACAATATTAATCTTAAGTAACTATTTTATTTATTATGTTATTATATATACTCATTATATATGATACATAATTTTTTCATACTTATATATTACTATTGCGTTTATTTGATATTTTTGCTATTTGTTCACAGTATTTTATAAAATATGTTCTGGAGTACTTATCTTCTAATATTTTACTTATATTTTCTTTTATTATCAGAGTATCGACTATTTGGCTTAGGTTGAATCGGTTCACACAAAACTTTGGACATTCCAACAATAAATGTTCTACTGTTTCTGGTGTCGTCCTTGCGTTTTACTTTAAACAAGTACTGACTGAACCCTCCGTGTCCGGTTAACACTTGTACCAGCAAAGGGGTGAGCGTTAAATTTTTAAGAAGCCGATACGCCTTTACTGCATCTGGTAAGAACATTTTTGTTAATGTCGCTACTTGGCCATTGACGTACCTGTTGTTCCACGCTTCTATCGTTTTTTCTTTCAGTGTTCTTTTAATAAACGATAGCGGGCACTTATCATAATCTGGGGGCGTCTCCTCCAGTCCTGCCTGCTTTGCAAGTTTATCAGCCCTCTCATTTTCTTCTGTTTCAACATGCGCTCTGATCCAAAATATTTTTAGCTCTCGCCCCTGTGTTCTTAATTCTGAGATATTTCTCTTAATTTTATACACCAAGGGGTTGAAGGTCTAAAGACAATCCAAATGCTCAAGCCCACTATCAGTTGGCAGCGTACCCAGCATGCTGGCGTAATTACCACGTTGAATGGCAATGCTTATACATTGAGCCAGATACACGCCAGCATTTTGATCACGCGTCGCGTTAATTAGGCGCTCGGAAAGATTTTTGAAAATGAGGTGAGCTCCCGGTCCCCAAGGGCCCAAAGTCTCGACCCCAAACGCCTCAAATATGTAACCACTGCCAAGGTTAGCATATTTGCGCCGCTTGTGCTGCTCTGCCGAATTGGCAGCTGCACCAGCCCTTCCCTGTGTCTCAGGAAGATGTGACGGTGCCAAAGTATCGACACAAGTCACGTCCCATACAAGGGGCCGCCCCAACTACCAGGGAACAAGTGTCATATCAGCCCCCCCCCCATCAGGCCTCCTTCCATCGTCACGCGCAGGACCGCTCGGTTCGAGCACGGCTGCGACATTGGCGGTGGAAAAAGCCCTGCGTATGATGTCGTTCAGGCTGGCGTGTCGGCCAATACGACCAGCGCTTCTCGAGCAAGACAGACCATGGTGACCGAGCTGGTCAACTGCAGTAAATATATGTTACTATAACCATTCAGAAGTACTTAATTCGCAAACTCATATTCCGTGTAGTAAACAAACATATATTTAGTTAAACATAACGACTTCAATCAGGACTTATGAGGAAGAAAAAGTTTTTCGGCAAAAAACATTCTTACCGAACCTATACGTAAATTCTATCCATCCAATGGTTGCCTGGAAGAGATCGCTTTTAGCGATAAGGCCTCCGCTTGTGGCCTTTTAAATTTCTTTATTTATAACGTTTATTTCTGGTGTACACAATAAAGAGTTTCTGTTCAGGTAGAGGCATTGTTAATCGAACTAATATTATAAATGCGAAAGTTGGCGTGTTTGTCCGCACTCATATCTAAAATAGCTGAACAAAATTTGGATATGAATGAAATTTGGTACAAAGGTAGCTTATGGCTAGTTGCTGGTTACTTTCATACTGCTGGTCCAGGGGAAATACCTATCATGTTTACTGAAGAATAGCTGTTAAAACAGCGACTCACTGTTAGTACTTGACATAACCTAATATGTTATTTATTATAGATTAATCTATAGAGCTTCTTTCCTATGGATAGAGACTCCGCATGTGATAGTCAAGTGTTAGTAGGTAAGCAGTGACCGTGCGACGGGATAGCGTTAGCTCGGACTCACATTCATGAGTAGGTCCGGCGAGGAGGATCCCTTTCCGCTCATGTCTGTCGGGTCCGCGCATGTCACAGTCACAACACTCGCGAGGCGGCGCAGGCGGCGCGGGCGGTCTGCGTGCGCCGAGCGGCCGCGACTGCCGCGATCACCAGCCCCCACTTCCCGCGATCCCCACCGCTACCGGCTGCCTCATTTCTCACTATAATTTGCGTGCTCGTTTTTTACCATTATTACTCCCTCGTTTTGTTTTACGTATTATCGAGTGCATCCCGCTCGCACCGGCGGCCGCCATGCGCGGTGAGCACGCCCAGATAATCGCTCGCAATTACGCCGGCGAACTGTGACGCGACGACTACTAGTCACGCCATCTAGTGGCGGGAGGCGACACTATACATCACGACTGTTTTTATCTCTTCACAGACAATATCACGATTAACACTAAATAATAATAAATAAATAAAAATACGCGTTGACTAAGAAATCTCTTCCTTTTTTTCGTTGATTAATCAAAATGTATAAATATAAGGTACAGTCATAGCAAAATATCAACCTAAATCGTTTATAGAATTTTCAGAATCGGTTATGTAGTTCCAGAGATACCCTTTTATTTACATTACTACAAACTCCTCTTTACCTAATGTAGATACTTATGTTAAAGTAATTCGATCACAATTTTGTACATACCTAATAAACCTAGTTGAAATATTATCTTAAAATAGACAATTTCGTTTGAGAGTAAAAAAGACATAAACGCGATTCTCGTAGCACGGTCGACGACGTAGCACCGTAGCACCCACGTAGCATGTAGCACCTGGTAGTACACCTGCGTTTTTTACGTCATAAGGTACGTAGATAATTTTTGTTAAATTTTGCATTACTTATGCATACATTATTCGTTACGTTACTTTGTTTACATGATTGAATCGTATTTTATCTATGTTAGGAGACATAATGTATCTAAATTCTATTATTTTTATATTTTTAAAGCTATTGCGAGAAAAAACTGAGTTATCAATTATTCGGCATCTTAAAGTTAAGTAGTGCTTCAAATATAGCCTAAACTAGATAGACCATCTATTTTTAGGAAATGCTAAAAATTTGTACTAAATTTATAAAAACATGCAGTTATACGGAGGACATGTTAACTCAATATGAAATTAAAACAAATTTTGCACTTGCTATACCTATATGACATTGCAGACGAATGACCAGTAAAAATCTTATCTTAACAAAATAATAACAAAATTAAAAATCTTATATTATCCCTATAATTTTTTTGATGTTACAAAACTTATATACTTATTCACAAATTATATTTTTATGGATCTAACGGTAAGTTTACGGTTTCGAGACCTATCGATCAATATGCTAATATCAGAAATTGAATAATGTAGTCACGCCCATGACGCTATTTTGTAATTGGTCGGTAATATAGTCAGGTCAAAGTTCACGCATATCTTGTGTTTAGAGACATTATTCGACTGCTTTGGGTTATACCAGGTTTTTTTAATCTGCCTATATGTACAACGGCTTAGTCGCAATCTTGCTAAATCACTTATGCATATACGTTCGATTAACTAACCTATACTAGATAATTATTTGTCTTGCTAATAAGAACTGGGCCCGTATTCATCAATTTCGAGTTTTAACATACCTACTTTCATATTATTAGGGATTTTGACAGAGTTCTGTAAAATCCGTAATAATATGAGAGTAAATCTATCATTACGAAAAATGTGAATGGGACCCAGATTAGCTTACCCCCTTATTAAATGCATAATTTCCTTGGAATACTTATGCACTGTTTTGTCGTTTTCGGTCATTCTAATTTTAAACTTAATTGAAAAAGACAAAAGACGCAGTAATTACTCAAAGCCGTGGTTTATTTATTTAATTCATACGACGTTATTCAAAAGTTAGCCAAGTTAATAATTACGCAAAGCCTATATACATCAGTTAGTAACTGTTACATATACTGGACCCGATAGTATTGGGTAGGTATAGTCTGTGTGTATCTAGCATAGCTTAAAATAAACTCTCATGTATTTAATAGCAGTCTGAACTTTAAAAAGGTACCTATATTTAAAATCATATTAGATTTGTATGGTCTTCTTCTAATCATAGAATCATTACAACTTTATTTAACTCTTGGCGGCTGTAATTGTATTGAACAAAAATATATATACAAAAACTAAAGAGTAGAGTAAATCAAAAATAAGACAGGAAATTGAATCTGTAATTGAATTTATTTCTATAAATTGAACAACTGTGAGTACTGTAAGCTCTAAAAGGCACATTTTTTTACAAATCTTAATCGCATATCTATCATATAGACGTCACAATTAAACCATGGTAACTTAAAACAAACACAAGCTAAAACCATGTACTTAAATTTAAATTTAAAGAAATGTATCTTCACTATAAATAGGCACTTACATATTCACATCTCCAAATACCACTTTTCCTAAAACTTACTTAATACAATCCATGCAAAATCTTTTTACAATATTTCTTTCACTGCCCTAAAGCTACCGGTGGTTGAAAATTGTAATGTCCTTGGAACACCGCATAGTTATCTTTCGAAGCGCATTGATAAGTGCTGATCGACGTCGGGTACTGCTGGTAAGCCCTGTGGTCTCTCATCGAAGCATGCGCATACAGGCCATCTTGCCTCACCTCGGGATACCAGCCTGTTATCATTCCACTACCACTGAACATTGAACTACTATTGTATCCCGTAGCACTAGACGCCACAGGAGCGGGCGCGACGGCGGCATAGTTCAAAGACATCTGCTTCGAAGCAACACTGGTATATGGCACTGTTCCATAGTTTGAGCTACCAATTGATGCTACGGGAACCGGGGCAGTAGAATGCGTTACAGGCACTTCAACTTTATTTTCCACTAAAGTCGGTGAAGCAGATCCTTCTTTTTCGTCTTTCGTCTTTTTGATTTTTCTAGAAACGTTCGCGTGTGTCTTCACATGCTTCGCGAGGTGGTCCGATCGCATGAAACGTTTAGTGCAGAGTTGGCACGAAAATCTCTTCTCGCCGGTGTGTGTGCGCAGGTGCCGCTGCAGCTCGTCGGAGCGTGTGAACCGCTTGCCGCAGAACAACCAGTTGCACACGAATGGACGCTCTCCAGTGTGCCAGCGGAGATGAGCTTTCAAATGAGACGTCTTGCCGTAGACTTTACCGCAGCCGGGGACGTGGCAAACGTGCTCACGTTTAGCGCCATCCTTGCCGTAGTTGGGTCCGAAGCCGGCAGCTTCAGTGAGGCAATTGGGGCAGCGGCACTTAGCGCAGCGTCGCTGGAGCTCACGAGCGTCTTCAGCTGCAGCCGCGGGTGCCGGTGGCCAGTACGCGGGGTACTGCGGGTACGGCGGCAGCTCACGCCACGTCCCGCACCACGGGCCTGATGACGCACTGCTGCACGAAGACAGATCGGAGGCGGGAGACAGGGTGTCTCCTCGCCCGTAGCCGCACCCATAGCCGGACATCATGTTCATCATCTGCAAAGGCAGACAATTATTAAATTTTTATTCTATTAAGGAACAACATTGTTGACTTTTGAAAATATTGGAAGTTCGGTAGTAAATCATTTAACGTCTCTTAACAATTATTAAAATTTGATCGTTGTTTAAACAGAAATATGACAGTACAATTTAACACTTCACTGGATAACTAAAGATTAAAACTATTGGCGATCTAATTAAGGGCCAACGAAATTGTTTTAATGTAAATAAAGTGTCAAGTTAATAGCCCTCGTGGGCGGGCGGACGGACCTGTTGCGCGGGCGGGTCCACGTACTGCATTTCCGGCTTCAGTGGTGACAACGTCGCGAGCTTATAATTACAGGGCGCGCGCTCGCGCCGAGACGTTTTTAATAACTGGCTTGGAATAGACGTAACGAGCGGTTGTCACCTCGCCCCCCGACCCGCCCGAGGCGCGGCACCCCTCGGCCCGGCGCAGCCTCCGACACACCCCACCCTGCGCGTGAGTTATGAGCTTACCAGTCCCTTACCTGTTTATTCATACTAACAATCGCCTAATCTGTGATGCTCGCCTTATGAGAAAGCCGTGAGCGAGACGCACGACACGCTCTCAAACTCTCAAAGGTTATGTTTACATATGCCCGGTCTACTTCAGCCGAACATAATCGTTTTGTCGTTATTAACTGGCGTTAAGCTTGTATTTATTCAGTAAATATTTAGTTAGGATTAGCACTTGAATGATTGTCGTCTGTAAGTATCTTACTTACACAGTTGCAACAATAAAGGATCTATTCTATATTGGGTCGCGGTCTACAATATCCGCTTGTCCCACTGAAAACTTTATTTTCTCCATTATGAATAAATTTACAGTTAGACATATGTAAAAACCTACTGAAACAGGTACTAGATATATAGAAGTTAGTACCTACATAGACAGGCATCTTCTGGGGATGCTCTGGCTATCATTAGGGTTATATTTATCTTGAACACAGCTGGGCGGAACAGGAATCTCGGGTTCAGATCGAACCATGGCCGTATACTTTCGAGCTACGATGTACTTCTTCCGGGTTGTAGTTTCCCCTAGATTATAATATTCCTCGCATCATCGACTACTTAGAGCAGTTCATACTTATCATACCGCATTATGAGAGCAATGTATTGTAGCTTGCGTATATATAGATAAATATACCTAGAAAAGTGATACATAATTATGCTTAATAAACTATCTACCTACTCATATAATTTCGAAAATATTAGCCTATTCGATAACAATTACCAATAAAAAAAACTACTTCAAAATTAGTAACACACGCAATTTTTCATTAATTTTGATTTAAAAACCAAACTACTAAACCGATTTTGATGAAATTTCTATGGGACCAATCTGAAAGTACAGGTAGGTACCTATACTTACTACAATGGTTAAAAAACGGTTTATAAATGTTAAAGTACTGAGGTAACAAAAAAAAATTACAACCGAATTATGAAATAGGTGTTTCTTTTTTGATATCGGTTAAAAAACAGATCTAACGGCTTGTAGTGAAACGATCATTTCATATTATTATGTCTTCAACGGTGATAGCATACCCTGCATTAAACTTTTAGGTACCAAAGTAGATAGATATATTTTTATTATTTTCTCCATTCGGAGGTTCCCAGCCTCTTAATGTATTTAATTTTTTCTCTATTTCGGTCGGCAGTTCGCGGCGGCGTATGATTTATGCATATTCAACCGAAACCTTTAATTACTGGTTGTTAAAATATGGCAGTTTGTTAAATCGTTTCTTCAGCTTTGTTTTAAACGCCGCGCTCTTAGAAAGAACTACGTTTCCTTTTCTTCCTTTCCTCCTGATGTTGTATTTTTTCTGTTAATTAAAGTATCTTTCGAAGTTTAAGAAAGTTGATTTAATTTCGTTTAGTTAATTACACACATCTTTGAGAGAGAAAAAAACTCTTTATAAAAGTCCGTCTCTACCACAGTCGCATCGAATAAAATAAACTGTCTCTTTTCCAATCTGCTGTTACGTTGTCACAGTGAAATTACTGTCTTGATGGATTTTGTCATAAGTAACTTGTACTTAGTAAGCTAGATGAGGACAGATAGGATACATTATATCCAGAAAAATATGGGGGAAATGGAATTCACGGGTAAAACCGTAGGTCGTAACTATTATCTACATTAAATTAACATAATTACATAAATTATACGTAAAAGTGCGATTGTGATTCAATCTAATTAGTAAATTTCATAGTGGCGCTAGCGTAGCTTGTTACCTTTGCTACTGAAATGTTGTCATTATGACATTTGACATGTCTATACGAGATTGAGACCTAGAGACAACTTTAGCCCAGGATTAGGAAAATTAGAGGCAGTACGACAAAAAATGCAACATTTTCTAAATACAAAAAAAATACCGTCAAAGCTTTTATTACGCCATCTATACAAAAAAAAACGGCCGATCCCATTCAAAAAACACTCAAAGAAAGAACGCAATCACAAAAAGCCTTTCTCCGAAGCACTGGCTACTGTAATTTTCAAACCCATTATCAGTTGCATACAAACTAACCTGTCGACAAGTTTACTAGAGTAAAGAACAATAGCTGCGAAGCTGGGCATCAATCCTGCACCAGACAATGTCCAGCTGAGCTACTGTTCCATCGGTGCTACAAAGGACCCATGCAGGGAACAATGTAGCCTACTAATGTACTATGATCGGTCTGCTAGGCCATAAATCTTCAGGACACTGACGCTACCATGTTTTTGTTAGGGTAAAAAAATACGTCCCTTGGTCAGTCCCTGTCTTCGGACATGTTGCGAATAAAGACGGATGATAGCTTGCGAAATCATAATATTCAATGTAATTATATTATAGCGGCTGGTATTAGGTGGGAAAAAGCAAAGCTCAAAAACCTAGATGGTAAGTAAATTTAACTAGTAAATTTGGTAAGTTATTTTTTGAGGAAATAAATCAAAAATTTGGAGTCCGAGAGGAAAGCGACCGTAGCTGAGCGGTTAGAGCGGGAGCGTTTACCGATTGCGCAAGTCGTATTTTTTTTTAAAACTGTCAACATTTAAATAATAAATTTATCAACTATTAATAAAATTAAGTGGGTAGCCATATTTTCATATTTATCTGGTGTAGGTAATATCATAACAAGTTTCATGTCAGTTTAAGCTTATCATAGGGTATCGCTTTCTATTCAACTACATGACGAATTAGAGCCCATCTTCTCTTTCTCTCTCTATCTCTGCAGCAGGCCTAGCACGGGTCGTGGAAAATTGTCTTTCCACCGTTTTTATCCGCGCGTAGACGCGACTGAGCTAGAATATGGATACTTTTGTCACTTTCTAGCGGGATAAAAACGGTGGAAAGACAATCTGTCCACAGCCCGTGCTAGGCCTGCTGAGAAAAGGCCTGTGTTACAAGCAGTGCGAACAAGATATAATGATAATAATGATCTAACATTCACCTACGAATAATTATGTATGTACTCGTATGTGGAGCATCGTCCAGTGAAGCACTAACAATTACAATTTAACGAGTCAACTGACAGTTGCAAAATGCCACTTTCAGTCACCTATCGGAATACTAACCGACCTAACCGTGTCGTCTGTGATCAATTAGAAATATTATACCTAGTCTTATTTTGATACGTAGAGGTTTTTAAATTTTACCCATAAGTACCTACGCACATGCACAATGCCACATGATTATCTAAGGTGACCTAATGTAATTTTTTTATCAAGATTATAAAAAAATCACAAAACTACACATCGAATAATAATTGCAAAAATCTGTAATTCGATCCATGTCATTTCCGTCCAGCTCGGATATTTTACACTAATTACTGGTTTCTGATATCGTGGGCGGGTAATTGGTCCTTCTCATCCACTTCCTGTGCTTTGGGCGCCCGTCAATGGGCTCAAGAGTTCAAAGACTGTACCGAGCTTAGAGTACGGGGGCTGTGGTATCAAGTTGCATCATTGTGGAGTAGCCAGCACGGCACCCACGCTACCGTGAATCAGTGCATGATCTCAATGTGCAGGAAAGGAGCTTTAGTTACTATTGTTGCGTGGGAATTGGGTGGCGAATTCGGAGATAACTCTTTGATATTTTTTGAAACACGACGAAACGGAGAAGTAAGACTACATTTTGGGGTATAAATATTGTGTATGTTTGTATGTATGTCTGTTAAAAATTTTCTCCAAAAAGATGCAATCATAATGTGTTCAGCTGTTTAAAAGTTAAAACCTTTTTTCGAAATGGACAACTTTCGGCTAAGTAGTACACCCTTTCTGTGTAACCCTGTCGAGCCCCCAAGGTGTGTACCGGACACGCGTATAGTGACTCTATAGTCTCTATACACTTGCCGGTTAGGTCGTGACAGTGCCGTAAATAGGGCTGTGCCAGCTATGCCCAGGCACAGGGCGCAGACTCTGAAGGAGCGCAGAAATGACCACACCAGCCAAGTATTGTTTTCAAGGGCGCAGTTATAGAAGCTCGTACAGGGCGCATAAAAGGCTAGTTACGGCACTGGGTCGAGATGGTGGCGCTGATTCTGGGCATGCCTGCGTTACGACCCACTTTAGGTCTTGTGGAAAGTGGAAATGTGTAGAATCTGTGGCTCCCTCATAATTGCTTATCCATGAACGCAAATGTATTTCGGACGTTGCATAAATCATCTTTTGTAGAAGGATAATTATGTAGGTGTAGAATGATTAGAAGGCTGCTTCAAAGCAGCCTAAACTGTCTGTGCACACCATGCAAATAAAAAAACCACTTGTCCTAATAATACCTACCATCCAAGTTTCACATTTCAATACATCAAAAAAGCTACATTTGCCACGCCATTTGATTTTTTAAAGAAATTTGACACCCACAAAAACCTTGCAGGTTGCAGATATCTCATTTTGCTATTGTACCGAAACGGATGGTGGTGCTATCTGATCGGAATTCCGTAGTATCCCATAAAAATGTTATACAAGTTAACAAACTTAACCGTGTAGGTGGTAGAGTAGGACAGCTCAGATCAGCCATATTGAGATGAAAGTTTGCAAAGAAAGTGGCGACGTGCGAAACTTGTATAAATAAGTTTGCTGGTCCGTGAAAGAGTGAAGATCGCTTTAGCTATTGTTGAAGTGTAACAAGATCACCGAATGTACCTGTTCTTAACAATGAAGAACACGGGTTGGCGTCATTTACGCCGCTTCAGTGGCTTGATAGGCTTTTATACTGAAATAACTTTTTCTAGTTTGACTTTTTTTACTTGGAATGAACAGAATTTGAGTTATAATACTTTGATTGATGGAAGTTTAGGTACTTACACGTTGACATTCGTTATTTCTTCTGTCTGTGGCTTGAGCTAAGTAACGTGAAATATCTAAATCTATTTTTAACTAATTATATGGAATGTTCTACCATAATATCCACATTGAATTCGCTCCGCATCTCATGATTTCTACCTACTTATTGTTAAGTTGTTCGCCTTGTCATTTATATCATCGAAATTGGCACAATAATACAACATTGTCAGTTTATAGCCAACTTTGTCCCTCAAAAATCAGTCAGACAAAAAATTAAGAGGCAAAGAAATTCCGCGTATTGCAGGCGCCCCGTGGAGGCGCGGCGCTTTCAAACGCTCGGGTTCTCTGACCACTGACAGCCGAAATTACTCTACATCAGCAAAACGCTGTAAAAACTATTTTCGGAGCAGTTTGTTTTACACAACAAGTGATTCGGAACGATATGAAGGTGACACATTTTTGACGCCGGTTGGAGCTCGGGGGTGCTCTGGATCTCATTAGCTTTTCTTAGGTGTAAAAATTGTTTCGGTCCGTTTCATTTTGTAAATTCTCTCTAACTCAGGTCATATTCTTCTAGTAAAGTTTCTAATACTTCACACACGTAGATTACAACAGCTCGCAGACTGTTGATTGTTCTTTCACCCGCGTTGACAATCCTACAGGAACCGTTAATTTTTCCGGGTTTAATAGTAGCCTATGTCACATTCCAGCCCTTGAACATGTCCATGCAAGAAAACTCTTGCTGTGTCGCTGCGTAAATGAAGAACAAGAAAACGGACACACCAACAAACAGACATTGGTATTTGTACTACCTAACTTAGTAGCACACAAGTGCCAAGTGCTTTCGAAATTTTTAAGGATTTTTCGGGGAGACTGAAAGTTTCTTTGCGTGACCAAAATGCTGGCCTGTGAAAGTTAGCCTCGCAATCCAGGTAGGCAAAGCGCCTAGCATTTTTGGCCTGAAAATCCTGAAAAAAGCCTGAAATTAGAGATCGTTTGAATTATCTATAAGTCTTTTTATGGAACTTGTCTGATATAATAAAAAACTACAGTTAAAAGAAAAGTGGCACACTAATAAAATTAATTATCAAAAATAAATAAATACATATAAATGTACTTATTCTGTGATGTGATGAGTAATCAAAACAATAAGTTGAAGGCTCGAAAAATTTATTACAACACACGGCACAATACACATTTGTACAAGGTACGGTCCACATTACATAAAATGACTACTCGCATAGCTTCAGGAATGTTTAATCCCATTATTGAAAGAAAGTTTTTAAACAAAAAATTGCAGATAAGGCGGAGAAGTAGGTATAGTTGGTATTGGTGGTCAAAATATGAATTTTTCGTTAACTTCCCAAGTAGCAAACAACACCTAATTATCCACAGTAAAATGGTGTCACCGAAGATCTAAGAATTTGGACTAAGTGCTATAGTGCTAACAAACGCCAATACTTATACAAAGCGAAATAAGTCTCGATCTTTAATACAGTAATGCAATTCTAAGCAAATTTCGCTATTTACAATAATTATGAGAAACCAAGAAAATCGCAAAAAGTGAGTTTTTCTTCAGTTTTGTACTGTCAATAATGCTAACAAATTCTACATTTCTCTTCAATTACATCCCCCTTTCTTTCTTTTAGCATACAGTACTTGCGTATGCACAGTTCTACGTAGATAATTAGATGTCGCGATAGAATAGCAACAACGCAAGCAACACATCTTGCAATGTGAACAAATCAAGGAGAAATGGAGAATCGCATTAACGTTTATGAATATATCTATAACCCACTCGAGTGCGCACGGTTACAGTGGTACCCCTCAATGAATAGGTGAAATTATACTCGATATTAAGGAAAGATTCAACCCGGGTTTTTATTTTGAAATTTTCTGTAGTTTAAATATCATCAAAGTTGCTTTTTATTTTGTCCAATACTGAAAATAAGTCATAGCTGTGTTTAAAGTTATTAAAATTAGTTTTCTTGTACACGGGCCTTACGACTAACTCTTAACGCGGACTCGAATCAGCGCGGTTAGGAAAATCACGCGAACGTGAACCTTAACGCGCCGAGATACGGTATGCTTGACAACTGCGCTAATACGAGCCTGCGATTAGAGTTAAGCGTAAGTCCCCAGGAGTGGTTTATAGTGCTGATTTGACCAGCGGATTTAACAGAATAATGTATACCTTATTTCAATATATTCACTACATATTTTAACACAGTCCTGAGGACAAATTTATCACTTAGAACTATTGCTTGGGTTACATTTAGAAAATTAGATAACAAGGTCTTGCCTCTTTTATTGGTACAAATTAATTAGCTTTAATTTACGAATAAATACCTAAGTTGTAGTATTTCTTTCACATAGTATTACTTAGAGCCAAGGAGCACAAACTGTACACATAAAATATGCAGTATAATGTATGAATTTTTATATTCAAATTTTACTTCTTACAGTATATGAAACTACAATAATTATAAAAATTGGAATAGCTGTTTTTCATTCAGTGTAAGCAGAAGAAACAATAAAAATAAAATCTACATCAGAAAGTCCGATTATGGTAATAAACAATCGAATAAAAATAATAAATAATTCATAGACAAACAAAAAGAGCATTTTTTGCGATGCTGAGGTCAAGTATTTTATTAGTGTTACTGTTTTATTCAGAAATGTCCAATAAAATAGATTTTATGTAAAAAAACCATATCACACATATCAGCTCGGCACCAGATCGGCATCGCCTCGAGCCGTTCTGTAACTTTTCTCTGAAACTCCATACTGCTACACAAATGAGCTTCGTTATGGCCTCGCTTTGAATAGACTAGTTGACTGGTGTTTCATTTAACACAAATAACAAGCGAAGGTATAATTAACCTTAAATTTAGGCCGCATTAAGGAGGGTATTCAATACGCACCGATTTACCCAAATTGGTTGAACACTGCCACTGGCAAGATCACAGCACCAGACTAGTTTTCCCGAACTACCCCCATGTGAGGACATAACAGAGAACAACATATTTAAAGAAAGATTAAATTGAGGCTGAAAGTTTATATAGTTAATAGAGTCTTAATGGGTCGGCAACGTATTTGTGATGCCTCTGATGTTACAAGTATCCATAGACGACGGTGACTGCTTACCATCAGGCGACCCGCCTGCTTATTTGCCACCTATGGCATAAAAATATATATACATATATGAAAATTTACACGTAGGAAGTCGCTGGCCACACCTAGTTTTTTTTTATCGCGAATAATTCTTGACCAACAACTTGCTTGTTGATATAATAAAACCTGCCATAGTCTTGCTGATACCTCAGAGATGCTGAGACGCTAATTAGGAACCTGAATTTGTTTGAAGTCTAGTTCACGAAGCGAGTCGATGTCTATCCAGTCTGAACTGAATGTGTGCTGGGACCATTAGTGCTGTCTCGTTTCCACGCGTTACACTTCTCAACAGCGAGAAGTTGACAGAGCATTTCGAACGTGTCGGAATGAGGTTAGACTATACAAGCTATTAAAATACTTATTCAGTAGACCTTACGATGGACTTTTGAATCAAACAGAAATTCCATAAAAAAGGGTACTCATTTTGAGATTGCATAAATATTCACAACTTTCGATTTCATTTCAATAAATAAATAGGTAAAGAAAAATTTAATGAATTTAGTATTATAAAATGAGATAAAACTATTTTATACAAATATCTAAAGGGTGACTTAAACTAATGCCTGATTTATGTACATTTTACATTAGATAGAAAATATATTTTGCTAAATGATTGATTTACTACCGGTCCGCCTGCACAGGCTATTTATGGTCACTGTATAAACACACACTGACAGAAAGATAATTTATATTTTTTGGTCAATCACGAATTATAAATTTTATTCAAATAAAATTTATATTTCGTGATTGACCAGATTCAAATATTACCATTCAAATATTACGTAAGCATCAAATCGGGGTCGGCTCTTAGCTTTGCTTATTTTTGATGACATGGGGTACAAAAGAGTCCGGATGGTAATTACATCAGCAATATTTATTTATACACTCATGAATAACAATAAAGAACCTAAAAAAATAAAAATATACCAATGTAATAAGCAGGGGGGGGGACTAAAAATTACTAAAATTCCGCTTACGTAATACTTTAATGGCATTTATCTGTAGCCTACGAAGATATATATGTGCAAAGATTTAAATACAAACTATAGTAAACAAATAATCATCTGAGTCGTCGGGTTATAAATCATTATCTATGTCCTCGACTTATGGAGTTTTTATGTGTCTACCTCGCTCGCACCTACAGGTCTTATGGTATGACGTTTATTGCTCGACGACTCAGATGATAATGCGTTTACTATAGCAGAGTACTGCCACACGTGCACTGTAAGGCAGCGCCCTAATTGGCAATAAACAAATAAACGATGCAATTTCGTTTTCAATTTTCAAATAGTTTGCAACAGACCCCGCAAACTTTAACTAGGACATTCACTAAAAATAAATATCAGATTTAGAGTTTATACGAACAACACGATGTGAAATACAAATCACATACAGTGTAAACTCTTTAAAACAAAACTCAAGAGACCAAGCAATATTTTTTACATGCTTGTATTAACTTGGTATGTATGTATGTAACTATGTATGTAACGGAATCTTTGAACTTGATTTTCTACTGCTTCAAAAGGTCGAAATAAATTGAAATTTTGCACACTGATTTAAGACAGATGACAATGCAATAATTGTGGTTTGTCGCATTAAAGTGTGTTTTATTTTTATTTTTTATTAATGTTATTTTCGTTATTAATATAAACGTGGAGTAAAGAAAGAAAAATAACCAAATTTCATTAATACACAAAATAGATGTTTCACGACTGACAATACGATAGGTGCCTAGTGTGTTTAGTCACTGATATCATATATGTGAAAGTTTGGATGGAAGGATGTTTGTTACTCAATAACGCAGAAACGGCTGGATGAATTTGGATGAAATTTGGAATATACATTGCTTATGTCCTGAATTAACACATAGGCTACTTTTAATCATCATCATCATCACCTATTTTCATCACCACGCGGGTGAAACCGCGGGGCGCAGCTAGTAAAGAATATGTATATGTTTTAAGGTAAACCAACCAAATTGTACTAATTAAATGTTATAGGAAGTTCTTCGTTATAAAGAGTTTACACTGTATTGTTTAAGGTATATTTTCGTTCGTGCATAAGTTGGCCAATAGGACACCGCCTAAGCAACTATAGTCCGTTCGCTATTGGAAGACCGCTTACAGTTGCACCGATTTGCTAACAGCTCAATCATGTAATTTTTTAGTATATTGGCTGCTATATTTTACATTAAAAAGGCTAACAAAACAAAAAAGTGGATCACATTAAAAACAGACTTCAAAAATATATGAAAAACGTAATAAGTGCCTATAAAATTTGAGGGTTGTCCTCGATTTCTCTGGGATCCCATCATCAGATCCTGACTTGGTGACAATGGGACCAAATTGGAAGTATACCACGCAAAAGATTTTTTTTTATCGGTCAACACTTGGCGGAGAAATCGATGAACATACATAAAAATTAAAGACAGTGGAACATAGAACCTTCCTCATTTTTCGTCGGTTAATAAATACAGAATTTCCATTCGCTTTTTAACGAACTTCAATGAAGAAGGTTCTTTATTCCAATGTATTTTTTGTGTATGTTATGCGATGCTTTCGTCGGTTGGTAGACCTATTAAAAAAACGGTACCATATAGATTTGAAGAAAATATTCCATTTCTAAGGATGGAAAATTAGGGGATGTACCCCCCTACTCCCTATACTAGCCCCGCGTATTATACGTAGTACGTAGTATTATACGATTTATAAGACATATAAATCGTTGAACGGCGACTGCACGCACGAAAAAGCTTGACTCATTGTCGCATTCCGCCAGAGCCGAGCGTGCAAGCGAGAGCGCGGAACAAACGATAGAGAGGCACGATCGGCCTAAGCGTTCGGCTTGTGACGCATACGTTATCACGTAAAATAATCGTCCGTAAACCGACTTTACAGACAACCAATTTTTGTCATTTTGAGCACCAACTCGCCTGTTGGTAAGAGACGATTTGGTTAAAGATGAGTAACGCAGACTCAGAAGATATATTCGCTCTGGCCTAGAAAAGACTCAGATTATGTCTCTCGGGAAACAAGAAAGCCAGCAGGTTGTTTTAATCCTAGGCCGTGCGTATTAGAAACGTAGAATCAAAACGTTTGTTTCGTATCTAAGGAAAGTCTACAATGTATGATTAAATAAATATCTGGGACATTTTTGCACACACGGTCATCTGACCCCAAACAGAGTAAAGCTTGTAATATGGGTGCCAGAGACAGATATACATACATATGTATTTTTAAATACATATTTAAATAGATATTAACACTCAGCCATAGAACAAACGCAAATGTTCATCCCATGAATGTTTGTTCTAGGTGGGAATCGAACCCACGCCCCAAGCGCAGAAGGTAGGTTCACTGCCAACTGATGCACCGGAGCAGTCAACCGGGGCAGGTACGGGTGGTATTGGGCCGACTTCCTACTTGTCCTGTCTTGTATTTGTTACAGCTTTTAGCGTTCATCCAATAGCGAACGGACAACGGGTGCGTCTTCGTAGTTAGAACGGACGATAAAGCACAGACTATCAATAAATAAATTATGACCATAATATAGAGGTATTCTTATAAATCAGGCGTAAAATGCGTGTTCTATTACATCTAGCAAGTTTATAACTCATCCCGGAGTAGCGTGTATCGGTTTTTGGACGGCGCTAGTTTCTTGAAGGTGGACTCCGGAGGGGTGGTCACTTTCACATCACTGTCTATTTGGTTCGGGTCCGGGCCGTAGTGGAATTCCCTGGAAATTAGAACAATAATAATTATTATAATTTTAATAATTATCGCGAGTGTAATTTTTCCGAAGACGATGTCGAGAATAGAGCGAAGTGGAGGAGAAAAGTAAGGAAGGCTGACTAGTCGGGAAGAGAGAGAGAGATTTTGAATAATTATTAATTTAACATACCGACTTTTTTTTTTTATTTATTTAAGGATTAACATACAGAATACACATATAGTATACAACAAAATATAAAACTAGAGAGTAAGAAAAAAAAATAGTTGTGATACCAGCATCTTTGACCACGAATTAAAACCGACTTCAAAATTAGTAAATACCTATGCAATTTAATTTACTTGGATGACTTTGACTTTTACCGTTTTTGATTAAATTTGAAACTGATTTTTTAAAACTGAAAGTACAACAAAAACCTAATCGGTTTATAAATAACATATATAAAAATAATTATCAATATAAAAAACCGCCTCATAAAAATGTCAAAACTGGACCAAATTGAAATGGGACCACACGGGAAGCACCAGCTTTCAAATAAAAATAATTATCAAAATCAATTCACCCAGTCGAAAGTTCTGAGGTAACAAACATAAAAAAAATACAGTCGAATTGAGCAAACAGAACTCCCCCTTTAACCTCCACACTGAACGACATCCTGCCATCTGCATCCACTGGATGCCCGCGACTCTCACAATGTCGTCGGTCCATCTAGTGGGAGGCCTACCTACGCTGCGTCTTCCGGTTCGCGGTCTCCACTCAAGAACCTTTCTTCCCCATCGGTTAACAGTTCTTCGAGCGATGTGGCCTGCCCATTGCCACTTCAACTTGCAGATTCCAATAGCTATGTCGGTGACTCTGGTTCTTTGGCGAATATCTACGTTTCGGATTTTATCGCGCAAAGAAACTCCGAGCATAGCTCTCTCCATTGCCCGTTGTGTGACTCTGAGTTTTTCCAAAAGGCCAACAGTTAAGGACCACGTCTCAGTACCATATGCCATCACTGGCAACACACACTGATCAAATACCTTCGTCTTCAGGCACTGTGGTATCTTGGACAAGAAGATGTCACGCAATTTCCCGCACGCTGCTCATCCGAGTTGGATTCTTTGGGCGACCTCTTTGCCTAAGTTGGACTTACCTAACTGAACAATCTGTCCAAGATAGGTGTAATGGTCATATAACTATTTGCTCCTTGTCAATTTTAGCGTGTTTCTCCAGGTATTCAATTTTTTTCTTAAGCATTGAATTTTCTTCACAAAGAAACGTGATAGTACTCAGGACGTTATTTGTAACTTGCTGAATTTCTTTTAAAGTTGATAGAATATTATTTGTTTGTTCTTTTTGTGTCAAAAAACAATTTCAGAGAGTTTACTATTTGCTCCTTAAGTTCACATTTCATATCATCCAATTCAGTAGATCGCTTTCTCTTGAAACGAGAAGTGACGTAATCGTCACCCTGCGGTGAGAGATCTGGAGCCGATCCAGATTTTTCCGGTGTACGCATCATATTTTTAGTTTAATTAGATAAGTAGAAAAATAAGACTCAAGACGCTTACTGTAACTTGCCGCCAGGTTATTCCAATCCTTGGCCGTACGGATCAGAAACGTAGAATCGAAACGTGGTTTTTGTCTTTTATTTGATTTTTTCCAAATTTACTTTGGCGATTAATTTTATGTTAAGTATACCTCTTTCCCTGTTGTTTTGGCATACTTGGAATTTGCCATAATTTTGCTTCGTCGGGTACCATGGAGCAGCTTTTTAATCAGCCACACATAATAGCCTTTTAATATAATTATATTATCTAGAGTTATAATTCCAGAGGATGCCGCCTGTAGAAAGCGGCAGAAGTACGCGGCAATGGAGCCACAGTATTATTTTGTGCCCATTGCCGTGGAAACTATGGGCAGTTGGGGCACTGCGGCCAAGAGCTTGATCTCAGAAGTTGGCCGCAGGATACAAGATAACGGTGGCGACTCCCGCTCTGGCTCGTTCTTGGTGCAAAGATTGGCCATTGCAATTCAGCGTGGGAATGCTGCCAGCGTTATGGGCACTTTTGCACCAGGCACAGTCCGGGGCGGGCTGTTTGATTAGGCTAGTTTTTATTTATTTATTTTAAATTAGAATTAATTAGTAGATATAATTATAATTTGACATGTAAAATAACATTTTATGACTGTGGAAAATAAATATGTACGGGGCTATTTTTAAAAAATAAAAAATTCCATACCTGTGTAGTTTCCCAGAGTATAGATCCTGCAGGAATTGGTTGAGTTTCCCGGGGATCTCCATGTCCTTGTAGTCGGGAAAGAGGTACATGTGCCGGAACGAGTCGATGGCGATGAGCGGGAGGTCTAACACGGACTTGCCGAGGTGGTGGAGCGGGTGCTCGAAACGGACGCCGTCAGCCGTCAAGAAGTTTATGTTCTCTGGAAATAATAGGACAAATGTTCATAAAAATGTCAGAACTGGGCCAAATTAAATGGGACTACACGGGAAGCACCAGCTTTCAAATAAAAAAAGAATCATCAAAATCGGTTCACCCAGTCGAAAGTCCCGAGGTAACAAACATTAAAAAAAGACGAATTGATAATTTCATCCTTTTTGGAAATCGATTAAAAATCACTTTAAAGTGTCATGTGTAAACCTCACTAATAATTGAAATCGCACATAAAATAATCACAGTATGGCAAGTAATAATTATCAATTTAAATACCGACTTCAAAATTAGTAATTATGCAATTTCGTTTACTTTACTTCAGTGTGGAGGTTAAAGGGGGAGGCCTATGTTCAGCAGTGGATGTCTTCTGGCTGATGATGATGATGATGTTAACTTGGATGACATATTTTTTTTCAGTTAAGTATTTTGATTTAAAAACCAAAATACAGAACCGATTTTAATAAACTTTATATGGGACAAATTTGAAAGTATATCCTTATAAATAAACAAGATTTTCCAAATCGGTAAAAACATAAAAACTAATAATGATAAAAAATTATCAATATGAAAAACCCAGCTTCATAAAAATGACAGAACTAAACCAAATTGAAATGGGACTACACGAGAAGCACCAGCTTTCAAATTAAAAAAGAATCATCAAAATCGGTTCAGCCAGTCGAAAGTTATATAGAGGTAACAAACATTTAAAAAAAAAACAAGTCGAATTTAGAACCTCCTCTTTTTTGGAAGTCGGTTAAAAAATACAACGGAATTAAGAACCCTACCCCATTCCCCCCCCGCCCCACATAGACCAACTCAGCCACCCCTAGCATTGCGAACTAATGATCGACGACATACGTATATTACAAATTTGGCTTTTATCGTCTTAGTCACACATCTACACAATTTCAGATATTTCATTGTTTGTACAAAGAACAATACTGTAGCCTGTTTCTCAGTATTCACACGACAAAAATATAGCTATCTGTAGGATTTTTCAAGGTAACTTAAAACGTAAGCTACATTCTAAGGTTTGATTCGACGATACAACAGAATGAGGACTATCTCTTCTCTTCATGTTATATGATGAAGTCACAGACTGATATGATGAAGGTTTTAGTATGTTGTCATAAGGTAACAATAATACGTAACTGACCGATTAAACACGTTCATGGTATTTTGTTCGCGTCATCTACCGTATAATGAACGTCGTAAATCTCCCGATTGCCTTATCGCTGACGTCGAGTCGAAGCCTTAATAAGGCTGGTGTGACGATTTGTTAACTTGTTATGAGCACATCGAATTCAACTTTATATTGTAACTTTTTAACCATTATTTTATAAGCATTGGAACTTTAATATGTAGGTAGGTAGGTTTGTTTTTTAACGTTTGCCGTTCGTTCACCGTGTGCTAATAGGACGCTGCTGCCCATCATCCGGTGGTTCTGGTCGCAGTTTTATAGCTGTAACAGACGGGCCAGCATGGCTGACGTCAACCACCTCAACCAACGAGAGAAAAAGAGAGGGAAATAATGTTCTCACCCTATCTCTCCCATTGGTCAGGCGGCGGTTCGTCGGCCATGTTTGATGCGTCTGTTACGGCTATTAGGACATACCCGGGTCTTAAAACATCAGCAACCATTGATTTACATTTCCTTGAAGTCCTATTACGTACGTAACGTACATCACATTCAGATGACGTCACATATTATGATGCAGTCCCTTTTACTGACAACATTAATGTTTCTCTTTGTTATGAAACACAGCAAATAACTAAAACAACGTTTGAATAACTATGTTCCATACTTAGCGAGTTTTTACTATCTGCTGATTCTCTTTGATATATATAAAGCTTTGTAGGTCAAGTAGTTTTTGAGATTTCGTGATGAGTCAGCAAATCAATGAGTTTTAAAGTATCACGGTTTTTCACTACAGTTATATGATTATTTACGGGATATTTACCGTGGTAAGGTTGTGGAAGGAGCTCCCGATATTTCGGCGCAGTTACATGCACCATGTTCACGGGAAGACACTCATTTCGCTTTTTTATATATTTATATAATTAAACAGATAATTAATAGTTGAATGTCGTCAACTTGGGTTGCGTTGCATCAATTTGCCCAGTTATGGCAAACAGTACCAAATTCATTAATGTCATAAATAGTTTAGGATTAAAAAAACTTTAATGTGATTTTAGAAATTTTATTGGAGAATTTTTCTCTATAGAATAATTCGACGAAAACAGGCTGTCTAACACACGTTTTTAAATTTTCTCTGAATCTAGAAGCTCTTGGCAATTAGTTTTTCCATATTCTAATGGCTATTTATGTAATGCAATTTAATTTAAATTCGTTTTGTTTGCATTTAAAATGGTTCTTAAGTAATCTGGCGTTTTCTTATTTGTCACTTACGTTATTTATCTCTTTCCTTCATGTGTAGATGGCATAGATTCGTCGCTGTTTGGCGCAAGGGCAAAACTTGGATTTGAGCGGACATCATGGTATTGATTATACTCTTAACTTAAGGTTGAAATTACTTTGAAGGAGAGTGCCAGCATTCCCGCCCCGTCTTATGAGTGTCTTGCACCCTAGAGACTGGCTCAAAGTTGCAAAGTCACTATACTGTGCCAAGTGAAAATATATATCTACGCCAAGTTTATTTCCTGGCAATCGGTTCTCAACAAAGACTTCTATCACCTTCCATTGCGTCAGTTTTTCTCAATTTTGCCCATTATTAGTTGAAAAAGGTACCATCTTAATAATAACAACTTAATAAAGTTCATAAAGTACTCACGTTTTTCAGACACCAATTCTCTCGATATAATCTCCTTGTACTTCTTAATACTCTCCGAATCGGACGGGTGATGGAACAAGATCAGGAATGGCAGTCCTTCTTCCGTCAACTCTTCCGCATTCTCAAATGTGATTTCACGGACAAGCGGGATGCATTTTTTCTGAACCCAACTGTGCAACTCATCAAAGTCCAGTAGAGAGCCCATGAATGTCTCATCAGCTTCGGCAGATGTTTTCTTATCCGGCCTGAACACAACGACTGGCTGACCTGGAATTATATAATATTTTTATGACGACCAGTTTGGCTTATTATTATTAACATTAACATTATTTTTCCAATTCTTATAGTGCTTCGTAAGACATTTGAAATTGAGAGTTTCTATTTTCTAGTGTCTTGTAAGACATTTGAAAATCCAATTCTATATCAAAATCAATCCAACTCCAAGAGTTTTTAATTTCTAGTGAGTCATGAAATTGGCGAGTTTAGTTTCTAGTGCTGTTTACTCCCATCTGCAGTTTAAACGTTGACTTCACGCACAATCAACTGGTTATCTTTGTGTATAACTATGGGGAAAATTAGAATAATATGTCATCTCTTAAACCTCTCACATTATGTGTGTAGGGCCTAACGTGTGGTCTTACCTGCCGGATGCATTTGTTGTGAAGCATCACCAAACCCAGCATGGAAAAGACATTCGTCTTTAAGACTCGCAGCCACCCGCCTGACGGTTTCATATTCAGGCTGGTCCCGCCTATCCATATATGCAATAATGTGTCTTTTCTCATCACTCAGGTTGAGCAGCTCTTTAAGTGTGCTGAATTCGATGATTGAGTCAGTCAGCTGCTTTTTTATGAAGTCAGCAAATGCTTCTACGGATCGCTGTCCTAAAAAAATTACAACCGTTATATAAGCGGGGTAACTGTGCCAGCGCCCCCAGAACCTCGCTCAGATATTTCATGGAGCCGGGTTGGCTCGGGTAGATGCTGGTAGTAGGAAATGCACAATACACCCCAAGCAGGACATCGACGAAGGATTTATCACCCCCATCCCAAAGAACAATAAGATAGCTGTGGCATGTATTATTTATATCATTTCCCTACCTTCCATTTCAACATGTCTTACACAACTTGAAGATGGTAAATGCGCTAATCTCATGAAGGCAAAAGCCTCAAGACGAGAAAAAAATTATAAGTGGGGTTTGATAGATTTATATGAAAAAAACAATTGATTTATTTCGGTATGAGTATTGGTTTACATATTGAGCTAGTTAAAATATAGAAGTAAAAATCTTGAACTAGGTTCTTAATTTTTTTTGCTTCAACACATGTTCAAACTATTTTTAGACCAATCTTCACCAAAAGGTTTCATTATTATATGAATATTACTCAGGATTCTGGCAACCAACTTTATGAATCTCGTGCACAATAACTAATTATAAATGTTGTCATTTACCTCTATATTCTTTCTTAGCGGGCAATCCATTACGGAACATCTTTAATGTAGGATACTTGGTGATGTGGAACCTAGTTGCGACGGCACCTTCCTTGTCACAATCAACCTTGCCCATGACAACTTTGCCCGAGTCATAGTTAGCTTTTGTCACTTCATCCGCTGCATCGTCAAATATGGGCATCAGCATATTGCTGAATTTACACCATTCCGCATAAAAATTAATAAATACGACTTCATTGGAAGCTGAAATGAAATTGCAAATTAGAGCCAGACGGGGGAGACGAGCTTACCATCGCGTGAATGACTTGCTCATTATGTCACTATTGTATAAGGCAAGTATAGATTTTTTTTAAACCCCTGTTAATAGAGTTTATAATCTTCAAATGGCTGAACAAATTTTCATGAATCAAGCTAAGAACACTCGTTCAAATCTTTCAAACAAACAAAAAAGTAAATCAAAATCTGTTCAGCCGTTTAGGAGCTACAATGCTACAGACAGACACATACACATTTTAAACCTGTAACACCCCTGTTTTGCATTGGGTTTAAAAAAGTACCTTATACAACTTAAATATGAGAATAGAATAAATTAGAGAAAATATCATTAGGTAGGCCACTGGTAAATTGCATGTTGTCAGGGTTCAGGTTAAGACGTGGCTGAGATTTTGGACCAGAAAGATTGGTGAACTTTGATAATGACTACATTTAATAATAGGCTAAGTTAGTTAAATTCGTTAAAAATAACAAACTTAGTATAAAATATTAATAAATATACTTAAGATATAAATACAAATAATGGGAGCCACGACTTGCAGCAAATCAAAGGTGCCAAGCGAGTGTCCGCATGGCACTTTGGCTCATCTCACCTGTGTTTGTGACTGAATTATGCGTTGGGGACAGCAATATATAAGTGTACTAATTAATTTCTACTTAAAACATATACACATTAAAATCTATTTTATAACTTGCTTAACTTGACCTGCGTTTCTGGTTATCTTTATGATCAAATCAAACAACAATAAATGACTTAGTGACCTCAGTGACGTGCTTTACTTACGTATAAAATGTATTGAATTAAGTACACCATTTTAGCATCTGTTACTTGTGTGTGCAAGTTTAAAGATTTTGCTTATTTGTTTAATTAAAGTTCAAAGAAGAAAAATGGCAACATGCATAACGGCATCTTTGCAATAGGTAGCTATTTATGCCTTAGTTAACAGATTTTCATACAATAAAACTGAAATTTATCGATACATTGCCATTCTATTTTCGTCATTCTGGGCCTCACAACATGCAAGAGCATATGACAGCCAAATATAACACATCCTTGCTAACCTACAATTCCCATCACCTATTAAACTGACTGACCTGACAGATTCTCAAACCATGAAAAGTTTGTTTAAAATCAATCAATCGATTGAACGGGTCAAAAGGACCATTCGATTTTAGCAACGGGTCAGTATTGTTCTGGTTCTTTGAATTAACGAACGACACATGTCTAAATGTATGCAATATACAAATAATATTATATCAAATAGCAACTGTTCATTAATTAGTCAAAGGTAAAAATGTCATATTCTAATATTAATGCACATATACCATTCTTAGGTTAGGTAATGTTAACAGAGCAGGGTTAGCAGAAAATATAACAATTATTGATAGACGTGAAATTTCGGGACGAAATAATACGTAAATATACCGTAATGCTGTTTCTAGCTAAATGCCATACACGTATTTACTCACCTAATACCATGTCTAAATTGCTTTGAGTTATTTGAACTGCGCCGCTATCGGTGGGGTTGTAAAAACTGTGGCACAACTGAAACATAACAGCCCACGTTAGAATAAACCAATTAATTATTACTAATTCACCATAAAATCAACAATCAATCGGATTTCTTAAAACAAATCGGTCACTCATGCCGTGTCAATAGAACACAAATATTAGCGAATTCGACACTTACCAAAACAAGAACACATGCTATAAATTTGTAATTGTGTATATTTAAATAATTCCAATTCATAGCGAAATAATTTATACCCAAATACTCTAAATCTTTGAAAAAGGAAAATGGTGTTTCAAAAACCAATGAATGATGTATTGCTGGTACTGACTGGTATGCTTATTGCTTAGCTGTCAGTCACAGTTGGCACTAGTGATGTGACATTGTGACAAGTCGCAAAAGATAACAATTATCATAAACCGGACAATCTCCAGCATAAATGTCTACCTGAATCTACACAAGACATTGGCAAGTTGGGGCAATACCACAGAAGCCAAGAAGAAAAAATTGAATTGAATTGATAACAATTATACTGTAGGTAGAAGGACAATTGAGCGGCTGTATATCAGCGTTGCCAATATAGCATTTTAGTTTAGATAATTGGCATTTTATCTTCTCTTTTGGCTTTAAATACCACTCTGATGAATTTTTATAAGTTCGACAATTTACAGCCGTTGCATCTCAAATGCGGCGAGATAGTTCCACAGACAACTCTGATGCATTTTTATAGGTTCGGCATTTACGTTGCATTTCAAATGCACGAGATGAAAATAATTCTTATGAATGAAAAGAGGATATTTTCTTTTTCTCTCTCGTTGGTTGCATCGTACTTTAAGATTTTTGAACTACTGCATTTTCAGTCTTGCTAAATTATTAAAAAAGGCCAATCACTTTAGTTTATCACATCACTATAACATAACTTTTTTAGTTCAAAATACAGATAATAAATCACTTCAAAGAAAAAAACATGACGTTTACTAGCAACTTTTTTTTTCTTAGTTCTATCATTGATAATTGAATATATTGGACTATCAATGGCGTCTCTTCTACTCTTTGATAATATATATATAGTCTCTCTTTGCTTTGTGCCGATGCTCAACTCAAGACTAGTCAAGACTAAGGAGTTTAGCACAGATGAATATATATAGCAAGCTAGAGCTTAGTCTGAACCAGGGATTCATTGCTGATTACCCTCTTGGCGCGTCTCTCAATAAACTCCAACGCCCCAAGCTGGTACTTAGCTGATCCATCCCAAAGGTGAAAGTAGTACTCCATGCACGACCGAACTTGTGCTTGGTACAGTGAAAGCAACTGTTCCGACGTGAAGTACCGTCGCTCCTTCGATAGAATACCCAGCTTTTTGGCAGCCAAATCAGCCTATTGAGCCTTGTCCTCAATATATTGTCCTCTTGTTATTGTTATAGGAGCCAAAGTTGAGGGTAGAAGACTGAGACGCTCAAAAGCTCAAGCCGGTCAGCTCTCGGAATAGATACATCCAGGAAAGTAGGAGCCAGTTACCTACAGACTATACCAAATAAACCATTTCTGTTCTCAAGTTTGGCGTGCGCTCACTTCCAAGGTTGTCCCATCTATGAGTAGCACACTAATACTGTACTAGAGTCTGGCTAATTATGTAGCTACTGATAAAGTGCGCCAAATTTAAAAATATCATCATTCATCATCATCATGCGCCTATACCTACTAGCTCGCTGCTGGACATAAGGCCTCTCCCAAGGCATGTCACTCAACTTGATCAATTTCAAACAATTCTTGGAGGTTGTTAAGTAGAGTTCCATGTCCTCACTCACGGCTTTTCAGTTTTAAGCTGCTGAAGGACTAGCATAATATCATTCGAGCTTACATCCAAGGCCGTAGCCAGGAATGTAGTACATATAGATCGTTGGATATACTCATATTTTTGTAAATTTGACTTGCCCAGTGTAACTAACTATGCTATAAGGCTAATAAAGATTTCTATTCTATTTAATTAATTAAATTTAACTATTATTGATTATGCCGCGCTCTTTCAGTCTCTTTTTTCATCAGCCACTCTACACAATAAAGACAAGACAGCACAGTAGTACGCTTGCAGCGAGTTGCGGTTTTACCAGCTATCCTTAAAACTGCACAGTTGCAGTGTCTAGGATTTAATCGTCTCTTAATTATACCCATGATTATTTAACCATTATGGGGTTGAGTGGAAACACACACATAGGTACAAATTCCTGCATTTTATGTGAGGTATTAAAAAAAATGCGTTGGCGTCATCGCGATCTCTATAGTGGACTATACAACCATGTAATTAATACATGGCATGTATTGGTAAAATAGCAATAAAATAAATTTCAAATATAATTTTCGAATTTTATTTATTTTATGAAAATTATACAAATTATAACCTACCTTATATAAAATTGTAGGCCACTGGTTTCCGAAAAGATACTATAAATACATTTAAAATGAGAAACCAATATAGGTAATATGCAGTAATCTAATATGAGAATATATCTAATGTGCAGTATTTACTGTGAGTTTTTTATAGTAATAAACAAAACTTTGGACTTTAATATTTACTATTAAAAATGTATACAAATGACTTCTTTTATTAATGCGTACTAACTGGAGAAGTGACATATAATACTTTATCCCTGAAAAAATATTTAGTTTTTGATGGAATGTCCACGCGGGTGAAACCGGGGGCAGCTAGTTAATTATAAACAAAGTAAATATTGCATTTCTGAACTACGATTATACTTAAAGTTTCTAGTTCAAAAACAGAAAACAAAAATGTCATAGAATAAGTAGGTATAGGTATTAATTACAAAATAGGCACTTAGGTCTAAGGATGAAATATTTTGGACGGAATATTGACCTGCTTAAGTCTTAAAATTACAAAATAATGCCAAATCATAAGAAAAAAGATGCAGCAATAATTAACTGCATTATATATATACTACTAGTATATAGTATAATTTGTTTCAAATAATCACATAAAAAAAAAACTACAATGGTGAAAACGTCGGGCGCAATCAACTAGTTAATAAAATATTAAAATTGCATTACTGAAGTAAATTTAAAGTTTCCAAAATGTAAGTATGTCAATTATAAAATAGGCACTTATTTTTAAGAATGATATATTTTGGACGGAATATTGACCTGTGTAGTCTTAATAACAAAATAATTCTATAACATCATAAGAAAAAAAATGTAGCAGAAATTAACTACATTCTAGTTATTATTATTTTTAATGATTCTATTAAAAAACCCTTCGGCCGTCAACGAAGCCAGAGTGTCGAAACTTGTTTCCACAAAGGCATTTTTCATACAGCTGGTTTCGATGGCTGCTTTTTTATACTCGTATGTAACAGATTTCGATGAAGTAATTGTCAACCACAATGCTGTAAATGCAGCTTGGTCCCACAAAATTTAATTACTATGCGAATGGTCATTTTCTTTTTTCACAAATAATATAACATAACATTTTAGCTAAAATGTGCTTTGTTAATACTAGCTAATTAATCACTGTACTCAGTAGCTTACAGAGACATGTACTCATTCATGGCGTACATGAAATCCGCGCCTGCTTACAACATAATCGTACCATAGTGTCAAGTTGCCATCCTTCTCTCACATATTCAAATGAAAAGAGACAACGGCATCAATTCTGTCGTACCATTCTCTAAACTAATATGACAGGACTAAAATTATCGGCGTCTTTGTTCATTACAGTACAGCAGAAAAGGATGGCAACCAATTTAGAACAGTCAAATTTTAGTTTAGTTTAGAGAATGGTCCATCAGAATCGAAGTCAATGTACGTCAATTATTATCATTTTAGTGCTGTCAGATTGGCTTAGTTTAGTGCAACGCCATTGTGCAGAACATAGCAAGCAAAGAACAGAATTATACAAAACTATGAGATTCTAATAAGAGAATAAAGGATTCTTTTTAGACTATAAATCCCTTAAAATATTTCTTGAAATGTTATTCAAACCAAGGATCCAGTCAAACTTACTTTTAATATTAGTACTGGCAAACATCTTGAGCAAAAGCGATATAAAGCGGGAAAAGTTGACCCATGTACACGCACACACTACAGCAAATCGCACGGTTAAAATCTCCTCATTTGGTCCGCGAAAGAGACTGAAATTCGCGGATTTTTTTGTTCAAGATATTTGCTTTACGACTTCCCTTTTAAGCATTAATGCCCAAAAAGTGAACTATATAAAACTTGCAACATTGCAACACCCAGCAAACCAACAGACATAGTTTTACTGATGTCACTTCCACTCTGAAAATAGAAGAAAGGGTCATATTAGTATATTTTATATGAACGATTTAAAAAAACAGCTATAAGATCTGAGGGTTTGATGAGGATTTATTAAACAACATCCAATTTTCCTATAGTATCTTGTCCTTCCATATGTTGCACACTACTTTCTAGCCAAATCTCAATCAGTTCAGCCGCTTACCTTAGCTAGCTTAATTTCACCTGCCTACAATTGTCTCGTTTTACCACTGAGGCTGTACCAGGATAAGGTTTTCAACTATCTTGTTAAAAAACACTTAAAAAGTTAATATTTAGAATATTTTCAGTAAAGTCTAGCTGACTTTCTTTTTTAGGGTTTGTAGCACAAAGAACCAAAGATCATTGTATTGGTACATCTGTCTGCCTATTCCAGTCTTTCAGCATCAAAATTCTACTTTATGAATCAAAGTACATAAATAAAATTTCATATAATGATATTGTAAATATAGATCACAATTTTAGGAGCATGTTTGCTTGTGCATTTTAAGAGGTAGCATATTAAATACATGTGTGTGAAATAGGGACGAAATTTTCATACTATTATGTGAGGTATAGGTCAAAAACTGATTCAAGTGAAGTGACGTGATCTGGTAAGTTTTCCTTGCACATAACTTGCTACTTGCCAGATTTGTATGGATCTTTTTAACCGAGTTCAAAAAAGGAGGAAAGTCTCAATTTGGTTGTATCTTTTGTTCAATGTAAAAACTGATTTGGAAAATTATTTTTTATTTGTACGGATATACTTCCAAATTGGTCCCATAGAAATTTCATAAGAATCGGTTCAGTAGCTTAGTTTTTAAATCAAAATAACTGGAAATTTGTTTACTTATTAAATGAAATTGCATATTTAACTAATTCAAAATTAGTTAAATATGCAGTTGGTTTGTTAAATTGATAAAATTATATAAGAAAAGTAAGTCTTCATAAAACACTTATTTTGTCAAGTGCATATTGTTTGTGAGATTATGTTCAATCGTAAACTTACTATGACATAATAGTTGCATCGATCTCCGAGGCAGCAATCCGAACACACCCAGTCTTGATACCAGATATGAGTACACAGTGGCATGTTCTTTTGCCTTGTAGTAGCACATTCAGTCTTATTTGAACATCGTTTAGATATATAGTACTGCTTCTTAGCTCCTTGAGACCAGTAAGGCATAGTTCCCCATTTGATCTCAGTCAAACAAACATCCTGTCCATATTCACAGGTCTTGATAGTTTTCACGCATTTTTCATTGTTATCTTCTTGGTTTTCGCAAACATAGCATTCCATAGAGAACACTGAAACAATGAATTTACAAATCAAATGAATGTAAGTAGATTACATCAAATATCTCTAAAACTCAAAGCCCACTGCTGTCATACTGTCATACCTCAACATTTCTAAATCCTAGTTTATGGAACAATTTTGAATCTCAGAACCAAAAAGAGTATCTGATTTGTTTCACATTTCCTCGACCACTTGTAGGCTGCCTCAAAACCTCGACTGCAGTTGGCGTTGTGGCTAATGATGCTTTGAGAGGAATCTTGCAATGTGCGAGAAAAAAATCACCCAAAAAAAGGCAAGGCGAGATTAAATGAAGTGATCCTATTGGTTGTTTGGTTTTCTCGCCGCTCATCTTCCTCGCATATCTTTGGTGGACAAGCAGCCTAATTCATTGGATTACATACATTTTAACCCTAGATAGCTAACATTCGTCAAAATGACAAGCATTCAATAAATATCTCCCCCTATCTTTTTCATTGTTTTACCTAGCAAACAATGAAAAAGATAGGGGGTCTCTCTCTCGCAGTTTCATGGCCATTTAGAACAGCTAGACTGTATCGCATGGTGGTCCGGTTGGTAAGTCATTTTGTTTTTGAGATATCTACTGCATGCTCGTCATTTTGATAAAGTTAGCTTATGTGTAACTTTTATATGTATACTTTATGTTAATTGTTGCCTAGTTTTTATAGCTATTCTTTAATGGTGCAGAATGGGTGTAAGGCTGATCCTCATAGATGGCGACATAGTCCGTGCTTTGGGTGATGAAGATGATGACAACATAAGTTATCACAAGTTAGGTTTCCATGTAGGAATGAAACCGGCTTAAAGGTACCATGGGCTACTTAAAAATAAGTTATTAAAGGCATAAATAATTTAAAATAAGTACATTATGTAAAGTTTGTTATTGAATTATTAACCTCGTTTTCATTATATTCTTACCTTTTGAGACAGTTATCAGCAGAATAAACAACGAAAGCAACATGTATTTTTTCATATTGCTAATTAAATCAAGATTACTGTGAACTATAATGTAAACGAAAATATTATAACACAATTTGTTTTCAGTGCGAAACAAGTGTGAAAAAAACTACTTTGTTGTCATTCGTTTAGCCGTTGCACGGAGCCGTTGTCTTGTCGCCGTTGTTTATAGTATATGGCAGATGTGTGGGCAAATGGCCACACCCGAGGCTTGCCAAGTGGTGTCATTTGTCAAATTTTTCAATGTCACACAAACACAACACAATAATATCCTCAGAATAATAAGATGCATAGAGAGAGGGTTTTTAGCGCCAACATGAAAAAAACATGTTACCTCATTGTAATATTTTATTAATCTTGTGTATTTTCGAGTGTATGTATAAAAGACGTAACAGACACGTCTACATGACTGACGAACCGCCGCCGTCCAACCAACGGGAGAGAAAGAGAATAAATTCTTTCTCTCCCGTTGGTCCGTCGACGGTTCATCAGCCAAGTTCAACACGTCTGCTACGGCTATAACTCAGAAAAAAAATACTGTTTTCGGTACTACCTCGAGTTTAAAGGCAGATCCAAACTATATATTATCAAAAGAGATAACATTATAGATCATTGATAATCTAAGATAAAGATAGACGAATCGTTATTTGAAATAGGCCTAAATGACTCTAGCCTGTCAACAAACCGAAAAAAAAACATATGACATCGTTTTGATAGACGTTTGTAAAATCATCAAAGAATCTCGTAGAAAAATATAAAAAAGTTCACGAAACAAAAATAAATTCTCGTTTTATTCGGCAAGTTCGTAAAATTAATAATTGTTTACGGTTTATTGAAACTGATACCACATGGAAGGCATTTTATGGAAGTGGACAAATTACTGGAACGGTAAACATCTAAATATTGTTTTCAATATGTTGCATTGCACATTGATTTATTACAGTATTGTGCATTGCAACACAAGTGAAAGGTTTTTGCTATAAAATAGGTACTGTACTACACCTTATTTTACTGTTACAGGCTGGCAGACTAGATGGTTTGTGTTAGAGAATGGAATACTTTCATACTACAAATCCCAGGAAGAAGTTTGTCAGGGATGTAAAGGATCAGTCAAAGTTTCTGTCTGTCAAATAAATGGTAATCTGCTAATGTTTATTACAGCAGTAACTGTGTGACGGTCGAGACTAGGTTGGCTTAACCCAGGCTGATTGAGGATGAGATGGACTGACGACATTACTGTCGGAAACGAGTGGATGCGACTAGCCAGAGACCGGGAGAGTGGCATAAACAAAGGGATGCCTATACCCAGCAGTGGGTCAGACTGATGATGATGGTGTATGTACAAGGTTACAGAATGGAACAGATAAGCCAAATGATTCATTGTAAACAACTTTTACTATTAAAGGGATCAATTATAAAGTCGTGAAAAAACAGCTGTTCTATACATTACACATTCACATTATCAGCCATCAAAGTCCACTGCTGAACAAAGGCTCAGAGGGGTGTTGCCATAATCCCCACGCTTGGCAGGCGGCTTGGGGATCGCAGTACGTTCACCGTGTACTAATAGGACGCTGCTGCCCATCCTTAGGTGGTTCTGGTCGCAGTTAAGACACCCGGGTCCCGGGTAGGATTGAGTATGAATTACGTTTTCTGTTGAACAGCTGTTTTTTTTTTATATATCAGAAAATTACCTTTCGGTCGAGTTCTCCTGTTCCGTGTAACATTGAACTATAAATGTATTTCTGTTTTTAGTCCACAATTGTGTTTCTTTCCAGTGAATAATATCGACAACACTAGACTGGATCTGGTGATTCCCGGGCAGCAACACATGTACCTGAGGGCTCCATCTCCACAAGACAGACAGAAGTGGCTAGTGGCACTTGGCAGTGCCAAAGCATGTGTTGACTCTAAGGCAGATATCAAAGGTAGGAGGAACAAAATAATACTACAAAGTAATATTATAAACTAGCTGTTGCCCGCGACTTTGTGTGTATTTCCCTAAACTTCATGTAAACTTTTACCCTCATTTTGACCCCCTTAATTGGCCACTTTTGCAAAATACTGTCTTAGCATACATCTACACCCTATAAGAAAACCACTTGCTACTCGAGAAATTCAGTCATTTGGCCATCATCATTCACAAAATCGAGTCTGCACCCGGTTTCTGCGCCGGCGCCGCCGATGTGTTTGATCTCCAGTCTAGGACATTTCTGCCCCAATATTTACTAATTGTGCGACACATAACTGGCTCTTCATGTTTTAGCTTGCTTATATAATGAGTTATGTCGCTGATTTGCGGAACCCAGTCTTGTTAATATAGTTACAAAATGTCTTAGTTACAGTACTAGAAGACCCAAACTCATTGAACCACAAGAAATCAGAGCTGAGGCTGTACTGCGACCTGATGATGCAGCAAGTGCATGCTGTGAAAAGTGCCGCTACTGCTGAGGGTGGCCCTGAGATACAGGTAGGCATACATATGAGTATTAGTTACGGGCCAACACCTTGACCACTGCACTGGTAAATTGGCGCACATAAACTGGTGCGCGGGCGCGTCTCGCACCGAGAGTCCGTATCACCACAAAATACAAAAAGTAGTGCAGAAAGACATTATGCCCAGGCGGTCACCCATCCAAGTACCGACTGTGCCCGACGTGGCTTAACTTTGGTGAACAGATATTTGCTGCCGACTCACACTTGGCCAGTATTTATTATAATAGGTCGGGGAAAAAGTCTTTTCGTATTTTGTATGTATAAAGTTGTAGTAAAAATCTTATCCGTTGTACTGTTTGTATCTGGCTGGTTTTGATACCATTAAAAATATGACATTTTAAAAAAGGAATACAAAACGTAAAAAGCAATTTCCCGCCATTTTTCAATTGTTTTTTTGTTCGATAAAATGAGTGAATCTAACGAACAAATTCGATATATTGTGAAATTTTATAACAAAAAAGGGAAAAATGCGACACACGCCGCGAATAAAATTTGTGACGTTTATGGACCTAATGCAGTGTCATCAAGAGTAGCACAATGTTGGTTCAAGCGTTTTCAGTCCGGGAATTTTGATGTCAAAGATCAAAAAGCTCGCTCTGGTCGCCCTGTTACGGATAAAGTCGATGCCATTTCTGAAAAAGTGGACCAAGATCGGCATATTAGTAGTTACGACGTAGCTGAAGAACTGGGGATTGACCACAAAACAGTTTTGACCCATTTGAAAAAAACTGGGTATACAAAAAACTCGATATTTGGGTGCCACACGAGCTCACTGAAAGAAACCAAATGAATCGTGTACTCATTTGCGATTCTCTATTGAAACGTAACGAAACCGAACCGTTTTTGAAAAGATTGATCACTGGTGATGAAAAATGGATCACCTACGACAAGAATGTGCGCAAAAGATCATGGTCAAAGGGCAGTGAAGCACCACAGACTGTAGCGAAACCCGGATTAACACGTAATAAGGTGATGCTGTGTGTATGGTGGGATTGGCAGGGCATCGTTCATTATGAGCTTTTACCGCCGGGCAAAACCATCGATTCGGATCTCTACTGCCAACAGCAGATGAGACTCAAACAAGAAATTGAGAAAAAACGGCCGGAATTGATCAACAGAAAGAGTGTGGTCTTTCATCATGATAACGCCAGACCGCACACATCTTTGGCCACTCAGCAAAAATTTAGAGAGCTTGGTTGGGAAGTGTTAATGCATCCACCATATAGCCCAGACCTTGCACCCTCAGATTTCCACCTGTTTCGATCTCTTCAGAATTCTTTGGGTAGTGTTAGATTAACATCAAGAGAGGACTGTCAAAACTACTTGTTGCATTTTTTTGATCAGAAGTCCCAAAAATTCTATAGCAACGGGATCATGTCACTACCTACAAGATGGCAACAAGTTATCGAACAAAATGGCACATATATATTATAATTAAATGTAATTAAACTTGAAAAAAATATGTCTTGAATTTGTTTAAAAAATACGAAGAAACTTTTTCCCCGACCTTATATGTTGTTTTACTTTAGAGCATGTCATGTACCTACTAAAATCATGCCAAGTTTGACGCTTGTACGTATTACCGTTTTTACACTAGACCAAATACAAAATATGTTTAAAAAACTTTTGTTGTATGGGGACCTCCCTTTAGTTATTACTTTTTGACTTTATTATTATTTCTAAGTTAATCCGCCGCGTAATTAATTAATTACCATATTCTATGAAAATTTCAACTGGCTATCTATTACGAAAGATAGTCATTAAAAGGTAGCATGGATGGACGGACAGACAGAGTAGGCTTAGTAATAGGGTCCCGTTAACACCTTTTTTGTGCGGACCCTAAAAATCGTCAAAGTTAAGGTAATTTCTCAAGGTGTATAGGTAAGATACCAATACAAAGTAGGGGTGAGACTTGTACCTTGGTACCTGTGTCTTGGAGTATACTGTGCATGGTTCCAGCCAACCCAAACCAGCTGAGGTCTTCAAAATAACGGAGCACGGCTTTGGGTCACTAACTAAGTTGTTCCACCCATATTTCAACGGCTATGTGTGGAGTTTCTTCAAGGAGTCTCGACTTTAATCGTATCCCCACTATGACATGCTTCATAGTCCCATAGCATATGCTTGTTGAATAGGCAGAGTTATGAGAAAATGTAAAATTAGTCAAAACCTACAATTTAATCAACACTTTTTCTTCATTACAGAAAATTGATGACGCTTCAAGTCTACTCACTGCGACGTGCGACACCTTCATCAGAACTCTGGAAGACATCATGAAATTAACCTCAAATAGCAGCACAGGAGCACCATATGAAATGCCCATTCCCAACATCATTGCTGTGAAAAACAATTGTTCCAAAACACCCAGACAAAGCATAACTAGGTCTATATCACAAGAAAACAGATGAATTAACAGTGTGCTGTTGTTAAATAGACATAAAAAGTAATATAAAAATTAAATAAGTCTAGGATCTGGTATACCCTAGATCTGACATTTGTGTTCACCCACCCCAAAAGGTAATAGGACAGCCATAAACATAATTCGTCAATTTTATGATACATATAATGGCGGCCAGTGGGCGAAGTACGAATATTTGGTATATATTACACATAAAATACATTGCCATATAAATGTTGAATTTTAAAATTGAAACTTGTACGGAATTCAATACTTATTTTACATAAAAAATAGGGTAGATGACCGATGTTTATATCATTGAAACGAATAGCTTTGATGAAGAATTAAGTATATATAATATGTTTATTGAAAAAATAATTTAAATCGGTTATTAATGTTCTGATATACAAGCGTTTAAAGTTTTTGGTAGAGAAAACTTTATCCCTTTCCCACAAAACAAAAAAATTACGTCACGCCTCTGTGCGCCATACTTGTCAGAATAAATATGGCGTACAGAGAAGTGACGTCATAATTTTCTGTTTCGCGCTCTCTGTCTAGCATGATATTATAAGTTGTTATATGCTTATAAATTGCTTATTTTTGATCAGATTTTAATTTAATTTTATTTAATCAGCTATATTTATGAGCTACATTTTAAAAGGACAATTAAAAAAAAGACATCTAGTCTATTGTGGTACTCCAATATAACTCGTTGTTTCATACTTGTAATACTCATATTCGTACTAAACATAAAATTTACATTAAATATTAACTTATGCAGTTAGTTCATATTACAAAAATAGGTTATCATTTTTTATTTTCGTTTACTCTGACTACAGCTAAATAATACAGCAGTAACAGTCAAACACAATCCGTAAATTTCATAAACAAATGAAAACCACACCTGAAACTGACAGAGTAAAATATTGTCGTGGTCACACTAGAGTATTTCGCTCATTTTTGGTTTTATTATTTAGATGTCAGATCCAGTAATATACTTCATCCTAGAAACAAGCTAAACTACCACCCTGTCGTCCTTTAGCTAGACAGCAGTCATCAGCTAAAGTGCTATTATAGCAGTCGACTGCTTCCTAGCTAATAGACATTAGCAAGCACTGAAATTTGTATAGAAGCTGATAATAATTGTTTGTAAAAATGTTGTATAGAGCTTTAGGTACCAAAATGTTTGTTCTCTATTTAGTGTTAGTTCTTATTTTTGATGTATAAGTGTCCTAAATGCGACCACGCGCGCTGTGAGCGGCTCAGCTAGCATATTGATACTGGGACCTTACAGCTACCTGTTTTAAGCGATTCTGTTTAGGTGATGAGAAAAATTGCGCGACCGCAAACCGTATCTCGGCGCGTTAAGGTTTACGTTCGTGTGATTTTGCGAGTCCGCGCTATGAGTTAGCCGTGAGGCCCCTGCATGGTCTGCTTAATTCGAGGGGTTCAAAGCCCGAGCCACACACTGTCAGTTTTTGATGGTGCTCAAAGGGCGTTCAGTCTGAGTCGCGAAGAATTTGGAGACATCTATACGCGCAGCTCGTGTGAGCACAATAGTTAATCGTGAATACATAGCATTCTTTTGGACCCTAAACACCCTCTTGATTGAAACAAATTCAAGAAAGATATGCTTGACAATCTTATGTCCTTTAAGAGCCTGTTTCTATATCCAATTTTGTAACGAGATTATTGTTTATATTGGGGGTTTTGTTGTTTTTTTATTTAGTAATGAATTGGTACCAATAAAAGTGGTAGAAGACATGTGCAATATCATGTCTTCGAGCTGATCAAGAAATGAGACTTGGGCTGGAGCCGCAGCAGCTCTCGTGCTCCCTCTGCTAAATTAATAAATTTGCAATAAACATAACGAGTAACCCCAATAAGAACTGTTTTTCTGATGAATTTCTAGTGTAATTCCGCTTCTACGTCGCTTCAAGTACAATAAGCAATTTGTGATAAATTTACCTGGTCTGGTGGTTGGTGGCCTGGTCTTTATCAACAAATATCTACCAAGTAAATTTATCACAAATTCCTTATTGTACTTGAAGCGACGTAGGAGCGGAATTACACTAGAAATTCATCAGAAAAACAGTTTTGAAAATGGACTTCCGCAAAGTAACGCCTGATTCAATCAACCAATAAGAACTGCTCACAGCTTGCGTGCTCGGATGTAGGCTTAAGGTGGTATAATTGTTTAGAAACGTTGACCATGCGACTATATTGGTAACATGAAAGGGTAAACATCAATGACTGTTTCAAAAAGGGGGAAGACGCGTGACATCCAAACATTGTACCCAATAAATATGGCTCGGTTCAAATAAAATTTTGACAAGTACTTCCCGTGAACACGGTGCATTTAACTGAGCCGAAATATCGGGAGCTCCTTCCACAACCTTACCACGGTAAATATCCCGGAAATAATCATATAATTAATACTTCACATGCTATCACAAACGCCAGTTCGATTGTGACTGAAGTCGTTTAGGTCCATGGGCTTAATTTGTGCGGTCCACGTCAAGATCGTCCCGTATCGTATCTTCTCACCATTTCCTTACATCAATGGTAATTATACATGTCCAGTATTTAGCTTTAACATGCACCACAGTGCATGTGGCTGGACGTCATTAGTGTCAGGTACAATTATACGGTTTCTAGTGCAATGATGTTGGTGATAATGCATCTATAGATTTATGTAAAATTACTAGCTGCGCCCCGCGGTTTCACCCGCGTAGTGATGAAAAATTGTGATTATAATGAAAAATACTTTACGACCTATTCTCATACCTACCAAATATACATAAAAAAAATCATAATAATCGGTCGAGCCGTTTCGGAGGAGTGCGGTCACAAACACCGTGTTTTATATAGATTAATAAAAAGTCCAACTTTTTTAAACGAGCTGTTAGGCATCCGCCATAGAAAATTTATTGTGACGTCATTTTATTTTTCGTATTCTTCATAACAAATCCTTTCTTTTGATACCCATATCATGGGGCTGCATAAATTGTTCATATGGCCACCCTCCAGCTCCATCATCAGGACCCTAGTCATCATCTAGGACCAAAGTGCTTCGTAAGACAAACCCAAGCGTTAGGACAGATTCTTTTTACGGCAGAACTGTTGTGTTTTCTGACTACAGTTAAAACTATTCAAATGGCCGATTATGCTCTTAGGTGAATTAAGTAAACGCCACCCGTTTGGGCTGTAGGGCGTGAAACCATTATACATAAAACACTCGAAAAACATAACCCTCCTTGCGCAGTCAGGTAAAAATACCAACAGCTATTATCTTTGACTAACTGCTCTGCACAGCTTCACCCGTTATCTTAAAGATTAAAAGGTTGCATGTTTTAATCCAGGGTGGGTATAAGTCATTTTCATAACAAATTTTATTTCAATCCGTAAAGTTACATGGCTACAACTTTTGAATTTATAATATTCACTAATATTGCCGGTCTTGCTATAGATATTCTAAATTTTACACCTTGCATACAGCCTGGCAAAACCTATTATCAAAAGCATGTACCTACTAGTGCTGTTATTGAATTGTTACTTAATAAAATTTATGTTTTCTATAATAATGATAGTGGTTGTAAAATGTAGATGTAAAATAAATAAATGTAATTAATTATGTACATATATATGTATTATGTATGTGTATTGTATGTTATGTATTTGTGTAATATGTTATGTCAATTGTGTATAACACTTCTACATTCCTTTAACCTGCAAATTGTAAAAATTTTAGTACATAAGTGTAATAAACTATGGATGATAGCATCCATCATAACTGGACATAATAAATAAAAAATTAAAGACATCAAAATTGTTTATTGTTACAATACCTTTTACATAATCTACATAATAAGAATCTTAAATTTATTTATTCATTAACTGTCCAAAACGCACAGCCTAAAGCACTGGGCATAGAAAGAAATATTAATTTTTTTCACAAGTATTCCCTAAATGACATCTACTTATTAGCGAGGATGAAGGCCAAGTGTTACGCGCACAAAGTCATTTAAATACTGCACAATAATCACCAAATTGGTTCTCCAAATCTTGAAATATTTTTTTCTTGTGCATCTAATTCTATACCCATTTTCTTTCTCATGTAGAAAATTGTACAATCTCTATTAGTACACAGAACTTCTTCATGGAGACTTCCTTGGCATCTTTGACACTCGGTCCAGAGCCTGGAGAACTTTTCTTGGAGTTGTCTCAATTTAAACACCTCTGTTATGTACAATTGACCCTCTTTGTCCATGCAATGATTACACAAAGCATGCTTTGTATTGTTTGGCATTATTGTTTTGCATCCAATGCACTTCTCTGTCTTCTTAGTGAATTTAGCTAATGCTCCAACTTTAGATGTAACCATTGCTTTAGTTCTTGTATGTTCTCCTTTCAAGAGAAGAGACTCAGCTTTGTCTCCGAGAATTGGTTCAAATATCCGCAAGAGAGGCTTGGAGAGTTGGTTTTCTAAGTAATGGTTGAAATCTATAGGAATATTGTTTTCCAAGACATAGATTGGGTCTTCAGCTTTCATATAAGCAGGTGTGTTTTTAGCAGCACATGTCAGAATATATGGAACTCTGTCTCCCAACTTAGGAGCAGTGCCAGCATCTCGCTTTCTCATTTTATTTGCAAGTTCCACATGAGCTTGTTTTGCTGCATAATCAGTTTTTGTGAGTTCTTTAGTTATCACAAGTTGTGATATGTCTATGCGGTTGCATAACAGATCAGATATGATCTGTTTGGCATAGTTGACTGCCCCATCTGGATCTCTGTCTATGAGAAGTTTTTGAAGGCATGTGCTCATCATGTTTGAAACGAGGGGACAGTTGTCTCGCCTCACTGTTTCAATGCCTTTACAGTCCATTTTGTCATACTTATCTGGCTTTGTAAAATACAAACCGGCATATCTCTTCTTGTTTATAAGCAAGTATGGATAATATACTTTTTCAAACTCCAACTTGATTGGTTTTACAAATTTTGACGAAACAAACTCAGCTGCTTCTCTACCCAGCTCCATGCTTTCTTCAAGTGTTTTGACACCAAACTTCACCATAACTGAGTCAGTGTCACCATAAATTACTACAGCATCTTCTTTGTATCCATTTGCCTTTGTATACTTCTTCTCAACTTCAGTCTTAGTAAATTCAATCATGGTTCGACCATAAGCAGTTACACTGCCCGAAATTTCAAGGCAAGGCAATTTACCTACTTGAGCTCCTGTAAACCCATACACAGAGTTAGCACTGATTTTCAGAGCCAGCTGTCTGCCATCAAGTACTGATCTTTTGAAAGGGTCTTTTTCCTGTTTCAAGTCTGCTTTTGCTTTCTTTCTTGCAGCAAGCAAAGATTCCAGTATTTCAGGGAGCAAACCTTTCCTCACATTTGATTTCACAAACATGTTTTTTGACGGAGTCATCGTAACATCATCCCCATTTTGTTGGAACTTGTTGTGCATTTGTGGCTGCACTAGCGTTGTGTAGCACAAGTTGTGGGCAATCATTATGCTGGGGTACAGCGACGCAAAATCTAGTGTTGATATAGGATCAGCATAGTAACCTCTTTTGGGTTCAATTACAGTTGCCCCTTCGAACTGATCATCAGAACCTTGTCCACTATAAGCTGGCATTAAATAACCCGCTTCTTTTGCCTTTCTTAAGAGCTGGCTTACAACTTTAATTTGCTGGCCTCTTGTGAGCAAGCATAGTAAGGGAACACCTGTTACTCTCGCCATTTCCATATAATTGATAATACACATCAATTTGTTCAACAACTTCAGAGGTAAATATGCATCTTTCAAACAGTACATAGCCAACCGCCTTCTTGTTTGTTCGCTTTCATTTTGTAAGTCTGTTATGATGCTGTGATGAACATCTTCCTTTTGCTCCTGGAGGAAGTGGTAGCTGACAGCATTCAATGTGTAAGATCTGAGTTTGAAATCTCTCACAAGAACAAGTAGCAGGTCAAATGGAACTCTACCTTCAAAATTGATGCTTTTGTTCTCTCTCCTGCCCATCTGTTTTGACTGCAGTATGGAATCTTTGATGACAGATCTGCAGTTCTTGATTCTACCCAAGAAATCAAAGTTACTAACTTTCAAATGTTTTGCTCTATTTATGAGGTACGGCCAGTCAAAGTTGCTGATGTTGTAACCCGTTATAATGTCTGGATCTAATTCACGGAAGAAATCTGACCACTTAGCTAGCATTTCAGATTCTGATTGAAAGCTTAGAACTTGAGAGCCTACTATCGGAGCACATGTGTTCAGTGTGAAAACATTTCTGAGATATGGCTCTGTTTCACCCTGTCTGATTACCATTGAAGCTATTTGTATAACAGGGTCATGATTTGGTTCGGGGAAAATGCCTTTTCTTCCTGCACATTCTATGTCAAAGCTTAAAATCCTAAATGGTGCTACTTTTGACCATTCACCTTCCGGTTGATGAGCAATGAATGCATTCCAGGCAATATCTACTTCTATTTGACATCTTGACTCATATTTTAGGTTTGAATTCTTGTTTCTCAGAAACCATTTGCCAACAGGAAGCTCAATCCAACTGCAGCCGACCACTGAAGTGTCAACCATGAATCGAATATCAAAGTCTATATTTGTCTCATAGAAACTTGGGTCCATTAGGCCAAAAGATGGAGGCTGCCTTTCAATTAATCTTTTTGATGGAGCAATCAGTTTTGGTAATGCTACTGATACTCTTGCAAACGTGATTTCATCATCTCCTTTGTAGTACATTATCGATTTAGCTTTCACAAGCCTCACTTCTAAAACAGCCTCTTTGATATTGTCTTTATTTGCCCTAAGATCCTCAAGTATCGCCTTGTTAAGGTTAACTTTTAATTCATTGCATTTAGACTCAGTGAAGTTTAAAGGCACAGTAACATAAAAGTAGGGTGTGAATCCGTGAACATGACAACATACCGAGTTTCCTTCCATAGTAATTCCATACATTCTAGTAATGGGAACAGGAGCTAGTTGCGATCCTGGCATACCTTTCATTGGTTGTCCATTATAGTGATCAACGTCAAGTTGTTGGAAGACAAGTGCACCTCTCTTTGGATCTAGTTCAGGAGGCGGTGGTCTTGACCACTTCATGTTTGTAGCTTGATTCTCCGGTCCTTCGCCAAAAACTCCTTGAGAATCGAACTCGCTGGTGTCCATACCAGCGAGTTGATCTTCAAAACTGCCTGGCACTTCATTGTCATCGTCGTCATCATTGGATTTGAATCTCTTTGGAGGCGGGCCTTTTTGCTGTTTACGTTTATCCATTTCCGTGAAAAACCTGACTGTCTCCGGTAATAAACTAAAGCGGGAAAGCCTGAAATTAGACGAGAAAATTAATGCCGTCCCCCAGAAATATAATCAGCATTTTATTCACTGGTTTCAATTAGGTACCTCTTCACTGGTAGCTCAAATTTATTTTAGGTTTTCTGTACTTTTCAAAATAAGATACTCATCTTACTAAACATCAAAACAATAAACTTATTCCAATAATAAAATTAAGAAAACACACAATATCATAATTTCAGAAATGGAAAAGCGCGCGCAATTTGACGTTTACGATGCAATTAACGTCATAACGTTATGAAGTTGACATTCTTTTGCTGGTTTTTTGGCTTCAGAGATCCTGTCCATTTAGCCAGTCCCATATTAACAATTAATATTTAATTTTCTTCTTGTTTTCTATTGCTTAATTTTTTACGTTTGTAACAAAAACCTTCAACATGTTTAATCTGGAATTTTTAGTAGCAACGTGAAAATATTTTAATGTCATAAATTTTTGGCGCCAACTTGAAAAAACTTGTCGTCTCATTGTATTATTTTCCGTAACTTGTGTATTTTCGAGTGTTCATTCGTAATAATGGTAGATTATTAATTTATTAAGTATTCGTATACGTGCTTGAGTGTGGTTAAAAAAAGGGTTAAGTTAAGGGCTATTAATTGAAACCGCCATTGTATAAGGTACGTACCTAGGTAAATAAGTACCCTTTTTTTGTTTACGAGGGGGAAATCTTCCAAAGATACTCCAAAGGCTGCATTGTGGTGCAGCCAGGTTATGTGGGATTGTAGAGGTAAATAGGTACCTACCTAAGCATTAACAATTTTATGATGCAGGTTACACGGTGTACATGATTGAGCTGCCTTGCTCACCTCATTTTTCGGATTACTTTATTTATCTAGGTAATTATAAATGTAGAATCTTAAAATAAAACGGTCGAATTGATAAACTCCTTCTTTTTGGTAGTGGGTTAATTATATGTTTTCCGCGGGTCTGACGCCTATCGGGCTCAGCATGATTCACTGCTCCTTGTTGTAGGTATCTGTTGTATCCTACCAACTTACCTACACAGGCATAACTAGTAGGATGAACAAAAGAACCTTAGGATAGCTATTATGTATAATGTACGACGACAACAATATTAATTTAATTTTTTAGTTATATTCTCATGTAAGTGAAATTTATTTCTTTTTGAGAATAATAAATATATTTAACCTTATTGTGATTCGAAAGGTTAAATTTGTCTCAAAATCTAACAATATGAAGATTAGGGGAGTTTCATTATCATCAGCCAGAAAAAATCCACTGCTGAACATAGCCTACCAGTTAGACTTCTGAACTGACTTCACTGAACGACAGACTGCCGTCTGCATCCATACTGGATGCTTGCGACTCTCACGATGTCGTCGGTCCATCTATTCCGTGGTCAATCTAGGGGGAGGCCTACCTACGCTGCGTCTTCCGGGTTGTGGTCTATACTCAAAAACCTTTTTTCCCCATCGGTTATCGGTTCTTCGAGCGACGTGGCCTGCCCATTGTCACTTCAACTTGCAAATTTGGCGGAGTTTATTGATAACACTTTCATAACATGCGTTTATTTTTTGTTTACATAAAAACCTAAGACACGCTTGAGAAATTATGAAGTGGGTACCCGTAGAGATAGATACTTATATAGGATATGTGATAGATAAGTAAGTAGATCTAGAAATGACAATTCGAAAATTCTTCCTTCTTCTCAAGGTGGCTTCTCCTAAAAGAGGTCGGCTATCAAAAGACTATTCGAACTTTCCACAGTTGCTCAAAACCTTGTGTTCACAGCAGGCCTGTAACAGGAGTTGAATTAGAGGTAGGGATGCGGTGGTTACAGGAAGGGCGGAAGTAAAAAACAGAACTTAATTGCGGTTGGGGGATAGGTATAATACAGTATTATACTTATACTGTATTTTTAACAGACTTCCAGAAAGGAGGAGATTATCAATTAGATTGTTTAAAAAAACTTTTTGTTGCCTCAGAACTTTCGACTGGGTGAACTGATTTTGATGATTCTTTTATTATTTGGTCCAGTTTTGTAATTTTTATGAAGTCGGTTTTTTATATTGATAATTATACACTTTAACACATTTGGTATTATACCGGCCTTAAATCTCTTATACAGACAGAGCGGAACACACTGTCATGTGGAATAAAAAGTGATTTATTTTAATATTAAATAGAACGGGGTTGCAAACGGTATATTTGCAATGTAAAGTTGTTTGCATGGGAAAGATCCCATACAAAATCATGACTAAGAAGTTATGTTGGTTAAAACGTTGCCTGGATATGAATCAGTCCAGAACCATCGGACTTCCGGAGTATAAGGGTCCTCTTGTGGAAGCTAAATGAGTCTACAATACCTACGAGGCATGCCTTTTAAGTTTTGTATCTTGTGCTAAGGGAATGTGGAAAATAAATTAATGCAAAAGTTTGAGGTTACAATGCATTTACTTTCTAAAATTGCCTAATACAAGTTATTATAAAGTAACTAAAATCCAGAGAGGGCTCATGGCGGTTAGTTAAGGGAAAGCTGGCACATTACTGCGCGTCAGCATCAAAAATTTGGAAAATACTAAGTGAAAATGAAGTGAAAATTAAGTGGTTATCTGTTGAAATCCTGCGGCGAGGTGGCTTCACAGGATGATCTCCACTTGAAACTGGAACATTCTTGGAGTTCTGCGTTCCTGATGCGTGATCAAGTCTTCATTTGCAGGAAATAAGAAAATTTGATAGAGCGCGTGGCGTGCCCGAACATGTTGTTTCAAAATCAATCCAATGTTGTGCTCATGTTGGTTTCGAGCCGGAAATCTGACTTCAACGTTTCCACAAGGAAACTGCAGTATTTTTCTTCAAGTCATCTTGTTAAAATTGGATGGCAAGTAAAAATTGTGATTCGCACGAAACCTGCTCGTCGCGCGGTCCCCGTGTGAATAATCTCATTTCAAAATGGTCTCCTGCATCTCCTTTCTCTTTCTTGTTTACGGAAGCATTCTTTGAGTGCGAGCGAGTCAGCGCATATGGCGATGCCGCGTTCAACAGATAACAAATATTATATTGTATTTAGATATTTGGTTAATTCACAGACATAACAGACTGAACATGTTTTTTACAACTACATTCGCAAAAACAGTTATGTTTGCATCTCTCTCGATTACACAAAAATCATAATATTCGTATCTCTTTTTGTCGGAACGTCAACATAATAGAAAAAAATGAGCATGTGGTACGGTGTTCCAAGTTGCCATTTTGCTAAGCTGTCAGGAGGCAGACACCGAAAACCACGGCTTGCAAAAATTTGCTAAAATAAAAGTTATTTTTACATATTTGGTTTAAAAGATACGAAAATACTATGGTGAAGTGCAGTGTCCTCATGTGTTTTAATTCATCTCATAAGATGCCACCCGGTATAACGTTTCACAGGTAAGTTTCGTGTGTCATAATAGAGCTTATTTTGAATTGCAAATTTTTCTTATTATTTTTCATAAACTTTACAATTTGAAGGCTTGGGAAGGTTGTGTTTCTTCCAATTTCATAAATGTACAAGTTTGGTGGGTGTAATAAAAGTTGATAAGTAGTTTTCATTAAAAAAATATTGTTTCGATCATTGTTTGGCGTTTGAGGTACTTAGACATTGTCCAGGGAACGTATTCAGTAGTATAATAATTAAAATAGATGATTCAGCTCGATGTGATTATGATGACATGAACCTTTTTCATTCATAACTAGCTACTTTTCTTAAGTAATGTAACTAAAGTAACTACCTATTGTAGTTCATGTCATATACACCTAGTGATCTAGATGATGTAATTAAAAGGTTATTTAGACATATTTCAAGTAACAAACATTTTTATTACATTTAAGATTTCCCAAGGATGAAATGTTGAGAAAAGCATGGGTGAAGAATTTGAACCGAGAAAATTGGCAGCCCAGTACAGCAAGTTTGTTGTGCTCAAAGCATTTTGAGGCACATTTGCTCGACCGGACTGGTTTCCGAACAATCCTTAGAGAGTTTGAGGTGTAATGCTTATTGGAACAACAGTTTTCAATTAACAGTCGCTATCACTATCATGAATCTCAAGTTGTACTAACTACATTATGATAACTTGCATGTAATAATTTTCAGAGCGATAACATACCAAGTGAAAAGAAAGCCACAAAAAGAGGTGTTACTGGCAAAAGTGTTCTGCGGGAGCTGCAGAATACCTCATTTCCATCAAATTCAGATCCTGCAACCACATGACACATTTGGTAAATTGTTTTATACAAAAATAAATGATTTGACTTGGTCTGGTGTGTTTGAATATTAATACCCAATGGGAACATCCATAAATTCCATCACATAAAGAGGAGGGGAGGAGGGGTCGACGAAGTGTGACAGACAAGGGCAGGGAGGGGTCGTAAATTTTGTGACGTTACATTTCAGATACAATCTAATAGTATCTGTTAGCACTATTATAAAAGAATGTCCTTGAGTCCGGCCCGCGTTTTGCAAATGTTTGCGTGTAATGTTTATGTAGTGTTTTTTGCATCAATATTTTTGTGGCTTGTTGGTTCTGCTTGGTATTATATGTCTGTGGGTTAATTCTAAATTATTTTAATATTTGTTTACAATTCCAAAATAAATTCCTGAATGTAAATCTAAGTACATTTTTTTGTTTATAATCTGAAAATAATGACATTCTACCATCTTAAAATGGTTCCTAGCCTTTCTGTTAGAGCAATGTCCCCAGCGCCAGTTGCTGCCAGGATGGAAATATTTATTTTATATGACAACACACTTCAAATACCATTTAGCAGAATAAAAATAATTAGTTTTGATGATTGTAATAAATTATTGAGATATCGATACGCTATACCTACTTGTAATTTTTTTCCCCACCACCTACATAATCATACTATGAACAAACAGTTTACTTACCATGCAGGTAGGTAACATTAAATGTCATGAAGGTAGAATAATTATGGATATAAGAATAAATAGGAGTAAGTTTTACGTGATTGCAATGCTCCATAGTTTTCTTTATTCCCCAACTGCCTCCTGGCGAGTTTACGTCATCGATTGTAACAGTCGATATCGTCATCGGAGTAACTTCACCTATTGAAGGGCGCATTTACCTATCGAGTGTATCGGGAACGTGAATATTTGCCAAAGACTAGTTCTTTAGCAAATATCCCCGTTCCGGATATTCACCGACATAGCTATTAAAATTTGCAAATTGAAGTGGCAATGGGCAGGCCACATCGCTCGAAGAACCGATAACCGATGGTGAAGAAAGGTTCTTGAATGGAGACCACGAACCGGAAGACGGAGGTATAGGTCCCACAGTAGATGATATTGTGAGAATCGTAGCATTCAGTGGATGCAGATGGCAGAATGTCTCAGCGTGGAGAATAAAGGGGGATGCCTATGTTCAGCAGTGGACGTCTTTTGGCTGATGATGATGATGATGACCTATTGAGTGACAAATAGGCTATTTGATTTATTTAATTAGCTGAGACAGGTGCCTATATACGAGTAGGTACAGTCTTGCAAGGAGATATCACTTGTACCTATTTAGGTAATATCAGGGTTGATGAGGGTAGGCGGATTTATTTTCAGCCAACGAGTTATTCGTTAGCCTCGTATCATTAGGATATAAGCGAGACATATGTACATACATATAATAAAAAGTAGAGCTTTCAATAAATCAATAACATTTACTTAGGTAATGTTGTACCGCTTACCTACCCGCTTCCATCCGGGATGCACCATCCACCGCGTGCTAGCTTAGAGCTTGGCTCTTAAATTTTTTATTTTATATATTTAATGTTTTTTTTTATGTTAAATGATTTTTGACCTTATTATTCATTCATTTTCATTATCATAATCATTTTTATTTGTTTTATTGATAAATTATAATGTATCATTAACATAATAATATTAGTAAGATATAATTGTATATACAATTTTGTAGAAGAGTGTACTGGAGAAGTTTGACTTGTAACTATGGAGTTATGAATAAAGTATTGCATTGTACAGAATTAGCTTTGTGTTTTTTTTTTTGTATGTTTACAGCCTTAAAAACACGACATAATAGAAATATACGGGGGAAGCGAGCGCGGAAATATATAAGGAGAACAAATTTACGTGACTTAAGTACCTGAGTAATTATGTGTATAAATAAAGTAGAGATTAAATTTATATTATTAGGTATTATCCCGTCAATAATCATATAAATGTAGTGAACAACCGTGATAGTTTGAAACAGAAGTGGAGATAATATTTATTATATAAAATAATTCTATTTATTAACTTACCTACAATAATAGAATAAGTTACAACAATAACAGAGATAAACAAATTAAGTCCTAACTATACTAAACAAAACCGACTGCCTCGGTGGCTCGTTGGTAGTGATCCTACTTTCTGTGCTTGGGTGAATCGAACCCACGCCGGGTTCGATTCCCATCTAGGACAAACATTTGTGTGATGAACATTTGTGTTTGTTCTATGTCTGGGTGTTAATATCTATTTAAGTATGTATTTAAAAATATATATGTATGTATATCAGTCTCTGGCAGCCATATTACAAGCTTTGCTTAGTTTGGGGTCAGATGACCATGTGTGCAATAATGTCCCAGATATTTATTTATTTATTTAAAAACAAATCTATTAAACCGTTAACAGTGCGAATCGTTCACAAATTGTGATATTTACTACTAGAGTGATCGTGACAATAAAGTAGCGTAGGTACAGACTAAAATACTGAATATTATAAAAATTCTGCATAAAGCGTAATTTAGGCATTCCGATTAAGATTAGGGATTTAGGACTTACGTACACATGATTTAGGAACTAAGTAATTCTCGCAATAAAAAAAAAAAAACTAATTAACACGCTTTAAAAATAGCTAATCCTGAAGATCCTATTAAGGATAATTTATTATTTATATTATTGCAATGTTATCGGTCCTTGATAAGTGTGCAAAGTTTCAAATCAATCCGTCGTTTTATAAAGGGTGAAAATCACGTTCAAAGATTCCATTACATATATACATACCAAGAGTTATTAATTTGCCGATACCAAGCTAATAAAAGCGTGTAAAAAAACAAGACATCCCGTCAAAAGTAACGTCATGTCAAATGAAGGCTCCTGCGCCCTTTTCACCTTAAATACCTAAAATCAAGAAGGAAAAAAATGTATATCCATCAAGAGTGTTGAGGTTCATTGGCTAATTTTATATCTCAAGCCTATCTGCCATTGATTGATAGTCAAATGTAAAGCCAAAACAATCCTATAAACTATATCAGTTTCCGTTATTCCTCTGCCCAGAGATGGATGTCAACATAAACAAAGCATTTTATGGCCTATAAAACGGCATAATGAATGTTAAATGATTGCATTTTGCGAGTGTCTATAGTACAGGAGTAATAAAACGTGATTTCCAATGGGTAACAACGTGAAATGACCACGAGGACAGTAAACTGGAAGGTCGTATAAGATATTATGATAAACTTACATAAGTGGAATCGAAAGATTGACATATAGATAAAAACATAGCGTTATATTTTCTTTGGATAGAAATATATGAACCAATTTTTGTACGTAAGTAGTTTGTTTGAAGTCGTACGTAGTTGGACTTTCCTATAAGAGTTATATTATTTTGATATCTCATAACGACCTTTATTCTTCTTTTTTCCTCTTGAGGATTTTGGGGTGGCACGTCTTGATACAGTCATAGTCAAGCAAATTAAGAAACGATCAAGTCCAAGTCATGCCCTAATAGAGTGGTGGAGACTACTTGATTGAAGATTCTATTATATTTTGATGACATCACAAAATGGTAATTATACACTAAGGGAATACAGCAGTGTTTAACGTCGCGGGCGGCATATTGAACCCTGAGCGTAACGAGGGACTCTAGTTAAGTCCTGAGTGAAGCGAGGGGTTCAAGCTGCGCAAGACGAATACAGGCTTTATTCCAGAGGAGCATACTCTACTTTTCACACCTTCAGCGAGACAATAAAAAACCAGGTTTCACTGAAAATCACAGCACCAAACACCGTCTTTTGTTTCACATTCTTTGTAAATGCACCTTTATTTTTTTGAGCTCTGCTTGTGGTGGCCAGTGGCCACCACAAGCAGAAAATTGAACAGCGCCTCTATCGGACGTGAAAGGAACCTGAATTTTTCACACATTTGCTATCGTTTACGTAACGATAACTTTTTCGCAAGTTCTAGTACTAACCCCACTGATTTTTCAAGAATTTGTCAGATCGGTTCAGCATTCGGTTCGGAGCCTATTCAATGCAAATAAACAAACAATCAAATCTTTCCTCATTATAATATTAGTATAGAAGTATAGATATAGATAGTATATATTAGACGACATGTTATTTTCATGTTGGCACCAAAACTCTGACAGCTTTACTATGTATTAGTTGTCAAAATCCAATATAATAAAAATTGTGAATAAGTACAGATTAGGTAAAGCTACTACGTAGATAAGGCAGCCTCCCGCGGTAAGCATAATATAGAAACCTAACATGAGTGAAGAACCTTTCGGGTTATTATGTAGGCCAGTGTTTTTCAAACTTTTCACGACGCGACCCCTTAGTATGTAGTAATTTTTCATATTTTTTTGTAAGTTATTATAATGTAATTATATACTTAATTAATAGTTTAAAAGTATAATGATCATAAGATAATAATAATCTGTATGCGAAATGTATCTTTCTGATATGAATAAATTAACTATGAACTATGGAAAAAATATCCGCACTCCCTACCTTCCACAGTTTATAATCTGTATTTTATTATATTACAAATAGCAAATACGTACAACCTTTTTTTATTTTTATTATTAGTCATAAATTAATTTTTCTTAGTAAAAATATTTTATTAATAAACTATTTTTTTTCTTTAACCGAGGCTTCGCGACCCGCGCGACCTCCTTATAGAGGCATAGCGCGACCCACAGTTTGAAAAACACTGATGTAGGCTGTAACATGGTATCGCTTATCATGTCATCCCGCTCGCACCAACTGTAATCTTACGTTTACTACAGATATTATTATCTTGGTTTATAGGTGGCGGGAAGAAAAACATAATAGTTTGGCCCAAGAAGAAAAATAACAAAACTTGAAGAATTTTATGGATACTTCCTATACATCTACCTCATAAGTTATTGAGTACTGACCTTCTTTCTTTTCTTTTAAGATGTTTATTAATGATCGTCAATGCAAATGAGAAATTACGTAAACCACCCCTTTGAAGATGCCTTTGAAGAGTTCGAGGGCAATGGAATTATGGTTATTTTTTTTCAGGTAAGGTAAGGTAGGTTTTAAAAGTACTAAGACGGGACACGAAAATAAATCTGTTTCTCTATTTATTTTACAACTAGCCGTCCGCCCCGGCTTCGCACGAGTGTAAGCTCGGCCTTCGGCCTCGCTACAAAATATAATATAGCCTATGTCACCCGGGGATAGTGTAGCTTCCCAACAGTGAAAGAATTTTTCAAATCGGTTCAGTACTTTCGGAGCCTATTCATTACAAACACAAAAATAGGTACAAATCTTTCCTCTTTATAATATTAGTGTAGATTATATGAAAATTTATATTAAATTTAATTTTTATTTACTTAATTTAAATTTATGAAATTCCGCAAAGAATTGGGAAGTAAAGGATAAAGTAATTTTCTACTACTTACACAATACGCGGTAAAGCGGAAAATCTTGTAAAACCATGGAGCGCAACTAGTATGACAATAAGCTTTGAGCTTTACCTAATAAGCTCCGATGCGAAACGTGTTTGTTTTCTGCGCTGCGCTTACTAAATAAGGCGACGATGACCACCGCAACATGTTATTTGAATGGTATTCAAGTTAAAGCGATTCATGATAAATGCCTAGTAGGTAGGTACCTACGTTCAGTCGCCTTCTGTGTTTTGCTGTTAACAGGAAATAATACTATTTTTACATAAGTAGATACGATTAATTTAATAGGTAGGACATAAGATTTACAATGGAGCTAAAAATTCAGCGAAGATATTGATGGTTATATAATTATATAGGCGAGGTCGAGACTAACATAGGGTTTTTGCTAGTAACATAGATGTTCTAGACTACACAATTAAAAAAAATTCCATTTTTTTAAAATAATTTTTTATCAATTCAAAAGTTGTCTATGTATAACATTTTGATGGTAAATCCTTAATGGTCAATTTAAAAAATATTACCTACCCAGTTGGGTGTGCTGCAACAGTATTATTTTCATTCACTCATTGATTGAAGTATAATAATGATCGATGATGGACAAAAATCATGCACAACGAAAAAGAAAATTATATGTACCTATGATAAAAACTCAACAAACCTCAATTTACGCCACAAATTAAATTTGTAACCCGATGCGAGTGGGCCACCAAGATTGCCTATAGTTTGAGTTTGGGACCTCATAGACCGCATAGGAAACTAGAGATGTTCAGAATAGGTTCTAGTAGTTTTTCTCACCTATTGAGGTGAGAAAAACTAGATGAATATAGTTAAGTCAAAACGTCAAAGTCCATTTGTGCATTTCTAAGTTATACCATTGAACTGACGTGTGAGTGAGCGTGTATAGATTCTTTCTATTCTCAAGAACTGAGCACACTTTAGGCGGTATCATTAATTTATGCATATAATTTCAGTGTAGCTAGGGTTTCAGCTTGCTCTAGTTCATAAAGTTCACACGTCAATTTCGTTCTTAGCAACCGGAGTGACACACGGACGGTTTCTAACGATAGCAATACCCCTATATTCAAGCATTACCTACCTTACGATAGGAAATAGTTAGGAAGACTCTACCAGCTTGACAAAGTCTACCCGCTTGACAAATAAACCGACGCCGGACCTAGCCTTTGATCAGGGACTAGGGAAGAGCGAGATTTTCTTTCGGCGTGTTTTATTTCTGAAAATCGTACAGGAGTCGATACCGGGATAAAAATTTGCTAATCGAGAAAACAAAAGTGTGCCTCGCCGCCTGTCAGTCAGGCAAGTCCGGCCCCGAGCCACCATATTTTTTTTATTTTCCGCCCAAATTTTTTTCGACTTTGGCATTTTGGCATTCCTGGCTATCTGGCGTCTAGAACGACCTGAGAGTCATCGTTCCTCACGCTATACCCCAGGGGTCGGCGCTGAAACAACCATGTGTTATATCGTCGTTGTTTAATCATAGGCACCTTCCATTGTTGATTGAATCAGGCGTTACTTTGCTGAAGTCCATCTGTTATTATGACGAATCTCTAGTGTAATTCCGCTTCCACGTCGCTTCAACTACAAGTACAAAGACAATATTCAACAAAGCTGTATGAAATTTGGCATCATGTGTATCCAGTGATAAATACAAATGAACACGACAGGAGCAATTGAGTGGCGTCGAAACCTTGCCAATTGGATAATTTGATTGTTAGCCGTCTTCCAGATCTTCTGTGTTGTTATGTTAAAATGGTTAAACTACAGTTTTAGTCTTCTGTTCTTTCATACTTTTATCTTGTACTAGTGCTGTTGCCCGCGACTTTGTACGCGTAGATTTTCATATAAACTCTCAACCCTTTTTTCCTCCCTTTCGCAAAATAACATAGCCCGTACTTCAATCTGGTCATAGCTAAGCATATTCGTGAAAACCGCATTTAAATCCGTCCAGTGGTTTAGGAGATGTGTGTGTACAAACAAACAGACACAAATTCCAAAAACTGTGGGTAACGGTTAGTGTTCAGCTGCTTAATTTAAGACGCCCGATAGGTTTTTTGATATCTCGAAATTACAGATTATTTGTCTCTACGTTTTTGTTATAATATGTAGATAGATATTGAACATGTATATATATTAAAATTTGACATGGCAAACTGAACCTAACAACAATTAATTATAATAAAATAGTTAAATATTATTATTGTTGTTGTTTATAGCAGCAACAGAGCATTGGATCGACGTAATTTTCAATCCACGACACAAAAAAGAGGGCTGATATAAGTTTATTGTGTGTATTTGTGTATCTTTGTATTTGCGTGTCTGCCTGTAGCATCGTAGCTCTCAAATGACTATTAGTATCTACCGATTTGGATTTAGTTTTTTTTTGTTTGAAAGGTAACTTGATCAACTTGGTGACTTTTTAACTGATTCCAGGAAATCTATTCACCCGAAGATTATATAGCTCTTTTATACGGGGTTTAAAAAACAATTTATACTTATTTAGATACATATAGTAATTTGGGAATGTGGATGTAAGTTTTTATCCCGAAAAAACTCTGAGGGAATGCCCACCTGGGTGAAACAGCGGAGCGCAGCTAGTGAGTAGATAACACAGATGTGTACGGGGTTATAACCTTGGGGTGTACTTAGCCAAAAGGAGGTCATTGTACTCATCATTATGAACAACTTTTACTATGGGAACAACCCAGAAATAGAGAAAATATATCAGCTGTTCCATACATTTCTTTTAGTGTGAATGTATTTTTTGCGATTTCTGGGTTGGTCCCATATTAAAGTTGTTCATAATGATGAGTATAACAGACTCCTATCGGCTTAGTACACCCTTTTTGCGTAACCCTGTATAGGCATTTACAGCGTAGTGCGTACGTAAGTACTGTATATTTGAATGCGTGAAACTTTGTAGGTATAGGTACAAAATAATTAGAATTAAAAATAGTCGAACGACTGACTTTAATGTACCTTTTTTTTACCTATACTGTCCCACTGTTGGGCAAAGGTCTCCCCCATTTCCTTCTACAAATCTCGGTCCTCCGCCACCTCTTGCCAACCTTTCCGCAATGAGTCAAGATCGTCACGCCAGCGTTTCCTAATAGACCTTCCTTAACTGCGTCGTCCATCAGGCACCCACTGTGTGACGATCCTATGATATATGAACTCACTAATTATGGTTAGGCATTAGTACGTACTATAAAATATATAATAGGTAGGTATATCACTTATCTACACGTGTATATGAATCAACGGCCATGGATACGCAAGTAATGGATATTTAAAGAACAAGCCATAATTGAGACGCTCTTTCATCACATACCTATGACCTGGTGTTGCTGGAAGCTTTTGGAACATCTTGTCTGGCCATAATTATCTTCTATTGGTTCGAGATAAAGGTTAAAATCGTACAGGCGACAAGTTGTAACTTGTAGTGACTTATCTATCAGCAGCACAGATCATAGCCAGGGCGGTTGGAACACCCGCTGTAAATCACTCGTCGGATTCGTCACCGCGACATTGCTTCTCAGAGTTCTCAGTATCGATAATTGAATAAACTCCTTCATATTACCAAGTAATAAAACTGAACAAACGATACGGTTGTTCGTTTAACGAGCCTGAGCAGATGCATTACACTGTTTAGAATATCTTTATTGGTATTGCATTGACCTCAACGGCGCTATCGACTACTTACAGATGAAGATTGATAAAGTCAAAGTCATTGCCGATTTGGTATGGTCAATGAACGTGGCCTAATATAAACGCCAACGTACCTACTTAATACCACTGTATCATACTAATATTGACGATTCACACTCATAGTTCCACTTTCTTGGGTAGGGTTACCAGAAGATTAAGAATCCCGGAAAACCTCGGACGCTTAAAAAAAATCGGTAATTTTCCTCAAAGATTATATTTTGCGGCATAATGAATTCGTGTGGCATAGACAAAACTACTACAACTGTACAACAACACTACAACTGTAGTAGTTTTGTGCATGTGTGTAGAGAAAAATATGTACTGCAAGGTATTTACAGGTGCCTTAAATGTAAATGCCTACTTAAATATCGTAGTTGATTACGAAGCGTAGGTACCTAAACGCATTATATAAAATGTATCAAAAATAGTTTTTATGTTTTTTTAATTTTTATTTAATTTCTGGACGTTTTAAAAGCCCCTGCATTCTAGACAAAAGCCTAAATTCCCGGACATATCCAAAAATTTCGGACGTATGGCAACCGTAGGTACATTTGGGTACAAACTCGCATGGCATGGAACAAAAACGGACAACACACACTTAGACCCACAGTAGATATTTAAATTCATCATTTTAATATTTGCCCGGCCGGGAATCGAACCCTGGACCTCTTGCTATGATGCAGAGTTGCTATCACTAGCCAAACCGGTCGTCAATCAATCCTTAGGAATCTTCTTCTTATTATACCTAGACGGCGATGTATATGTATGTTCCCTATGTACTCCAAAATGCCTGGACTAATTTTGACGGGACGTTTACTTGTAGCTACTCTAGCTAATGATTATGAGTGGTCACGCGGGTGAAACCGCGAGGCGCAGCCAGTATTACATAATTATCAATTTAAAAAACCGACTTAAAATTTATAAATACGCAAATCCGTTTATAATGGTTTTTTTTCAGATAGGTTGATTTAAAAACCCAATTAATGAACCGATTTTGATTAACCCTTTCTTTTTGTCTGTCTCTCTGTCTGTTCGTTCCATTCGCTTTTCATGACTAGGCCGATTTTACCGAAATTTGGCAGGATGATAGTGTACATCATAAGGGCGGACATAGGGTACTTTTCCTTCGGAAAATGTGGAAAAACCTGAAAATGGTGGGTGAGGTTCAGTTAGTAATATTATAAATGCGAAAGTGTGTTTGTTTGTTGCTTTTTCACGCAGCAACACAGTAACTAATCAACGTAATTTTGCGTAGAGATAGTTGGAAGTCTCCAGCCTTCAGAGCTCTAGAGTGTCAGTGGATACTTTATAACCCAGAAAATTAAATGGATCCTGAGAAAATGTCTACGCGGGTAAAACCGCGGAACCCAGCTAGAGAAATTTAAATTAACTTTGAAATATTCGGCGGGGTCAAATGGTCATGTTCTAAATATAGGTAGGTAACCTATATTTGGAAGATGAATGAGAAAACAGACGCATTGTCTCGTTACAGATTCTGTTAGCTCCATAAGTCACTTGCTGATAATGTGGTTAATGAACGCCGAGTTTGCGTAATTGTTCATTTAGCCTGGACGTCTGGGAATGCGTGACAGCATTATGCCGTTTCGCACAACTGTTTGGACAGGATGTGAAGTAGCAAATCGGTGAGAATGATGAGTGAGCGGATCGCAATGCAGTGCAGTGGTTTCTGGGACCTCGAGAATGCACTATCTTATCTCGGGAATGTGCCATCCCTGCAGCGCCCGCGCCGTGGGCCACCACTTAACGCCACGCCGCAAAAGGATCTTTTGTTACTCAAAATCAATAACGCTTATCTTAGCCGCTTTGTGCATAACGGTTGCTCACTCAAAGGAAGCTGAACTTGAGTCATTAATCTTAGCTCCAAAACATAATATTTTATCACGGGTTAATTGTTTCGGAATGCAAGAAAGACTTGTCACACTATTTTTGGAACATTGTTGTCTCACATTTTTTTTTATAGATTTTTGGATTTACTGTGGTCGAAAGAAATGGTTTAGATGTTATGTGGGACTGTGGGTACATACATTCATACATACACACGTAAACTCTACATAAAACCATCGAAATTATAAATTTTTGACGGATTTTATAACATGTACTTTTTACATTATTTTTTGGAATTAAAATAATGTAAAATTTATACACTTTTATTTGGGGCGCAGATGACACCCTATCCGTACCTAGGCTACCTACATCCTTTCCATAAGGGCAGTTAAAATGTTATTCCTGAGTGCAACGGATTTTGAAATCGTTTCCTGAATTATAATTTTTAACAAACTGCTAAAATTAATGTACCTACATAGCTACCTATTTTACCAGAAAATTTAATTTTAGACTCACTCGATTTCGATTTGTGGCGACCGAATATGTACCTACCTAGATTATGCCTACATGAGTTTAGTACCATATGTGATATGATAAATTAATTTGACCTAAATTGCGCTTGATCCTGTCAGAAATAAGATCGAGTTATCGCTCAATGACAATGAAAAACAATATTAATTATCTGTGGCGAGCAACGACTTGCATCGAGGGCAATGCACCCACCGAGGGTGAATCGATTGGTGTTTTCTCTCAAAACGCCTCGTTTGTCTTCGGGTGCACTTATCATTTTAATAATTTCATACAATAAGTTATCTTATAAAGGTTGCTTGATCTCACATCTCGTGACAAGAACGTATATGTAGGTACCAACTTCCAATTTCATATCATGACTGAACGATTGCAATAAGTATCGATTATTATCACATATTTGTTTCGAAATAAGGACGTATAGAAATGCAAGAAAGCCTTTTTTCCCTTTGAGAAGATTTGAGTGAAAATCCTCCCAAAAAAAAAACGTTACGAATTTGGGTTCTTTTTAACAGACTTCCAAAGAGGAGTAGGTTATCATCGACTGTATTTTTTAATATTTGTTACTTCAGATCTTTCGACTGGGTGAACCGATTTTGAAGATTATTTTTTGTTTGAAAGCTGGTGCTTCGCGTGTAGTCTCATTTCAATTTGGTCCAATTTTGACATGAACTCGGTGTTTTATATTGATAATTATGCTATAAAAACTTTGTGAACAGACAGGATAGAGACTATTGAGAACTGAATCTAGTCTAATAATTAGTGTTGATTGATATACCTACCTATCCAAGAACCTAACTGCCTATACCTAAGTACCAAGAAAAAGGATGAAAGATGATATTATGTAGATAGACTACCTAATTTTTGGAATCTAATTTAATTTACTCACTACGCAAACAAGGTAGGTGAATAAATATATTCGTCTATGGAACAAACTGACCGTACATTTATTTACTACGTCATAAATTCATCACGTGTGAAATATTGTCTTTGTGCTATGATCTACGTAATATGTTACAGATTATTAAGGAATAGATAATCAATTCTGATGTCTGAGAAATGTTAGATCTATAACTACTACTGCGTACTGCGTACTAAAATTTGCTAAAGTACTACCTAGTTACCTATAGAGACAATACGATGGACTTTGTGTGTGAGATTGTGATGTGCTTGTTATGTTTAGTAAAAAAATAAAGTTGTAATCCATTTATCTCAAAATGTTTTTGGCCTATGGGTTCGAATTAAGCTCCTTCACTCTCGGCGGCCTCTACACTTTCGGTATAAAAAAAACTTTCCACGCTTATGTCACTGAACTGTGCACGCTGCGCTGTTCAAAACTGTGGAGTCTGTATCTGTCGGTATGACTTTATAAAGGTCAAACTGACTTGAAAACTCATGAAATTAGAGAAAATTAAAAATTTATGGGAAGAATTTGTTTTCTATCTATTTGTTGACTGCGTTGGAAAATTATGGTGTAAGGCTTGTGAACTTTTAACCAATGTGAATTTCAAAAGTGTATTACTTTAAGGCTCTAAATCTTGTATGAAAAACACCAATATATAGGTATGTAAGTATTGCACAGTCTTCTAAAAGTTGATCATCTGCGTCTATTTAATCATTAAATATGTATTTATGCGACCGATAAATAACATTAATAATGCTAGCCCTACTTTCCCCCTCCTGTTTTGAAGTGCGGACCATCCGTGGCAAAGGTTACTGATAACAACAACTTTATGTTCGAAGATATTCGTTATGCATGATGTCTTTGGCAATTTGCCGGATGTACACAGATAATAGTTCTAATTTGCTTTAAATTAGAGGACACCCACTGCGTTCTATCACATTTGAGTTTGAGTAGTAGTAGTTCTTAAAAATTGGCACACAAATAATTTTCAAATTTAATCTATTACAGAAATTGTGTAAAGATAATTAGGTAGTGTTCTGATATGATTCATGATTGGAAGGCAAGTCGCGAGTGAGTTTTGTTTCTCTTAGGCAACCGTGCTTCATTGTAGACCTTTGCATCGTGATGGCCTTAGATTAAATGTGGTTTCAGAATTTTATTAATCTCATAAGAACAATTACATATTCACTTACTGAGATTACACGTTAAACTTATAATAGTTGTTATTTCTGCCGCTTAGCGCAGCGTGCAGACTTAAATAGAATAGTAATATTTACAATAATAATATCAAAAACGAATATAAACTTAAATATGTGTAACAAAAATATAAAAGACTAGCCGTCCGCCCCGGCTTCGCACGAGTATAAGCTCGGCCTTCGGCCTTGCTACAAAATATAATATAGCCTATGTCACCCGGGGATAGTGTAGCTTCCCAACAGTGAAAGAATTTTTCAAATCGGTTCAGTAGTTTCGGAGCCTATTCATTACAAACATACAAACATACAAAAATAGGTACAAATCTTTCCTCTTTATAATATTAGTGTAGATACAATAAAAAGAAAAGAAAAATGAATAGCAAAAAACTTTTTTTTTTAAATAAAAATGTGAGGTAGGTAGTTACTTTGTGATTTACTCGTAAGAAATCGGATAATTTTAAAATTTTTATGCAAACGAAATTAAACTTAAATATGCGTAACAATCGAAAATACAAAGAAAACACAGTAAAAATGAAAGAAAACAACGTAAAACATTTTTCTTGAGCCTATTTTACTCAAGATCGACTCTTGAAAACTTGAAAATAACACCTTTTAGCCCGACTGCCTAAGAAGGTATAGTGACTTACCCCATTGGTAACATTTTTTAGGGAGTATGAACATACAATTTTGCTTTATGTACGTTAGTTTGTTTGTATTTTTAAGGTTTCTTAATTACTTTCTATAACCTAACTGACTTGACCGATTTTGATGTGTAAGGTGTTGTTAGATTCGTCTTCATGCCCAGAGTGTCTTAAGCTGCATTTTGCTTTTGGACATTTTTTCGTTTTAATAATCTAGGTTTCACATACTTAAAGTTAAGTCGTTAACTGGACAAAATATAGGAGATTTATTCAAATTAATTATTTATTTTAAGTGTAACGCGAAACTAGTAGGACAATATTTAAAATTTGCCGGGTCAAGGTTGAGTAAAAATTTGCCCTGATTTTAATAAATTTTCTTGGCGGTGTAGCTGTTTTCATCTTTCATTTTTGCTTAACTTCAGCCACCATTGACCTCTCGGCGCAAAATTACTGTCGCATTTTGGTCATATAGGCATTCTTAGTTTTTCTTGTGTCTACTTAACTCTCTTTCCCTTCTATAATGGTATCTAGCAAATTGTTGTGTTCTAACAATTTTGCTGTTCTCTTCTACGTGATCAAATCTGAAAAGAATCAATTGAAAACCGCAATTATATTTTATTTTTTGACGACAACTGAACTGTGTTAGCTATTAGGAACACGTTTCACAACAATCAGCCGAATTAGATAATACGATGACGCAAATTAATACACGTTGTTAAAGCTCGCGTCAAAAGCTACTCCACACGAGTGTTTGCCCAGTATTCTACTGGATATAAAAATAACGTTTACCCGTTATAGACTTCAGGCACTCAATGCAGATAGCGTTACAGTGGAGTGTGGAATGTAGGCGTGGGTGGTGTCATTAGAGAGAAGTCAGTCATTTTTCACCATCATGCGTCAATTTGCTTAACTTAATCGCAATTGTCGTCACTACTGTATGGGAGCCAGGGCTGGAGGCAGGACAGCCCCCCGGGGTACCTTCAGCTTCACCCTTTTTAGAGAAACGTCAAAAGTTTTTTTTTTAAATCTTTATTTAAAGTGCTTCTAAAGTTGTAGCACAATTTACTATACCAAACGAGTTCACTATTTTTATTTTATTTTTTTTAGATGGCAGAAAGTGCTTTTACTTTAACTAAACAAAATACTAGCTAAAACTAACACTAAATAAACAGTTAGACTTTCCATAGCATAGACCTCATTTTTTTTTTGGACATCCTAAATCTATGCTCCATAGTACGTTGAAGGCCAGAAGATAATTAATTATTTTTTAAGATAACTATTAATTGCCTCATGTTGTAATCTCTATCTATACTAATATTATACAGAGGAAATATTTGTTTGTTTGTTTGCATTGAATAGGCTCCGAAACTACTGAGCCGATTTTAATAATTCTTTCACTGTTGGGAAGCTACACTATCCCCGGGTGACATAGTCTATATTATATTTTGTAGCGAGGCCGAAGGCCGAGCTTACACCCGTGCGAAGCCGGGACGGTCAACTAGTATATATATAAATCTCGTGTCACGGTGTTTGTGGTCGCACTCCTCCGAAACGGCTCGACCGATTTTTATGAATTTGCTTATGTATATTTGGTAGGTATGAGAATATAAGTCGTAAAATATTTTTCACCATCATCATCATCACAATTTTTCATCACCACGTGGGGCGCAGCTAGTATTACTAAATATCCGTGAATCCTGTATATTATTACCATTGAAATTTGACTTTCTGTCGTTAATAAGTATTTATTTGACTATAGGCTAGATTAATGGAAAACTATATGTTTTCGTTCCCCTAAGGAAATCCTTTAGTTCGTCCACTAGCAACCCTCTTGTAGGCTTATAAAATGACGTCATTGCACTCACAAATGACCCGTGTATGTTCAGCAAACATTAGCTCTGATAAACGGCTAAGGCTAGACACAGTTGAAATGTTATGACTGCATTCGATTGTAAATCAGCTTTTGTGTATTTCTGAAGGATAATTAGTGAAATACGAGAACTAGTCACCTATTTTGGTATTATTTGGTACCATGTTAAAGAGAACACCAGTCACTATATAAGTACTTATCTAGGTAGGTACACGAAACACAAAAAAGGTAGTGGAATGAGACGACATGATTGTTCTTTTTTGAACGTTTTTTCTGGTTAGAGTTAAGTACCTATATTAGACACAGGTCATGAACTGCACAATATAACGAGAACACGTGTCGTGTAATTGAAAGACTTCAACTTTATTAATCGACATATCTAATTTATAATTTTAATTTAGTGGCTTGTCTATTCCCACCGTGGCGATATATTTCAGTGTTATCAAGGATTTATAATTATCGTCCTTATTACGTAACGCAATTTTTGGAGATTTTTGATCCGCCCTCCCCCATATGTAACGCGCCGTATCGTTTTTCTGTACCCCCCCTCACCCCTAGTAAAACGTTACGTAACCAAGTGACCGTTTTTACCTAAAAGTCACAAATATATGGCGTAAAGTATCGGAGAGTCGTTATTAATACCTTTGTTATTGTTTTAATCGCGTGAATTTTTTTTTTACTTTACATTTCGAGTATGAAAAAAAAGTCATTATCCTGTAAACTACGCGTTACGAAACATTGTTTTTTTAACCCTTCAGAACGGTCGCGTAGAGTCTACGTGACCGTCCCCCCATCCCCCAATTCATTACGTAATACTTGAACGCTCCCTTTAGACAATTCGAAAATTTGCGAACGCTCTATCTAGGGAGGCCGTAGCTTAGTCGATAGAGTCCTTGGGGCGTATACCCGATGGCACAGGTTCGAATCCTGCTGGTCCCCAAATTTATGTATTCTCCTTAACACTGAAACAAGTTTTACTGAAAAATATCTTTTTCAAACCAAGCTTATATGAAACTGGTTATCGAAACTGAAAAAAAAAAACAAAATGAACCCAAACACTGTGAGTATTATCCATCGAGGAGTGTCGTTGTCCACCGTCACCATTAATTATCAAATCAGCTCGCTGTCACCATAATATTGTATTGTCTTTGGAACTTGACAAGTATGCCAAATTTTAGGCAATCAAACACCGTGAGGCACAGACCTACTTACTACCTATAGATTTTCAATGAGCGTGGCTAGCTGTGCCTCTCGCTTCAACAAGGTGTGTTGCCACATTAAAATTATTTGCTTTAAGTTAGGGTAATTTACCTACTATGACGAGTAGTGAATCTCTTCAATGAGTAATTTTGGAAACTTTGGAAAATCTTGTGAGATGGAAGGATATCTGAAAAATACTTATGAACAAAAGAAATTAATATTAAGATCCAAATCCATCCGTTTAAAGGTAAGACAGCTTTAAACGGCTGTATCTTTCGCGCCGTAATATCGTCAGTTGAAACTTACACAGAATATGTAATGTTACGACGGATTAACTAAGAAATATAATTAAGTCAAAACTAAAGAGGGTACACATCCACACATACAACAAACGTTTTTGTTAAGGTATTATTGTATTTGCTCTGGTGTAAAAACCAAACGGTACGTAACGGTAATCGGTACAAGCGTCAAACTTGGCGGATTATAGTGCACACCCTAAAGTAAAACAACAAATAATAAATACTGGCCGCTTGCGAGTCGGTCACACATTTCTGTTTCCCACAAGTTAAGCAACGTCGGGCGCGGTTGATACTTGGATGGATGACAGCCTGGGCGTGATGTTGTGTATTTGCACTACTTATTGTATTTTTTGACGGTACAGAACCCTCAGTGCACGAGCCCGACTCGCACTTGGCCAGTTTATTTATTTTCATGGATGGAATTATGGATAACATCCCAATTAATGAGATACTTAGATAAAACTCTTTATTATTTACAGTACTCATATCACACACGATAAATCAGACTTCAAAAAAAGATTATTTTGTTTTATTTGAACAAAATCACGCTGATGATGATTTATGATGATATATTTTCTTTGATTTAAGTACATTTAAGTGTGTTTATTAGACCCTGAGCAGCTGCAGTTGCTCAAAAATATAATTTTTCCCTTTCTGATATTGGATTCGGCATTGAAATGACTGGAACAAATTCTACTATGTTTTCCTGGCACCCAATTTTCACAACCAGTAGCACTGATCCATTTTATTCGTAAGCCAGGATCAGTTGGAAACCTGCAGAACGAATAATTTATGTTAATTGTGGTGGGTAATTTCATTTATAAACTGGCAACATTGATTGTTATTCTTCTCAGTTAATATTTTGATAAAACTCATAGGAAATACCACAAATCGACCAAAAAACGGACTAATTATGAATAAAATATTTACGCATTGATATCCTGAATTTATTTAGGTGATCATTACAAGCTCTATATGTTTACTTACGTGTGAAATGATATTTCATCGTTTTTTCTCTCACTGCGGTACTTGCAGCCCAAAATGATACAACCAACCATTGTAAATGTTTGTTTTACAATTATTTCTAAGACGAAACACGCATTTATCACATAAAATCACCAAAAAAATGCAATAAACAATATTCAGACCCGTTTTGTTTGTCGCAGAACCGTCAGATTTTGACATTTCTGATCCAAAAAACAGGCCACGCCGATAAGGACAAAAAAGTCTTGTTATGTCCTTTTTGTACTTGTGCTGAGCCATATCAATTTGTCTCTTTCACTTGCTTTCACTGAAATATATTGCCGGGCCCTGCCGTGAGGTGGTTCAAATTTAACTTGCAAGATTAGATTACAGACTGACAGACACTGGGATAGGTGAAATTAAATAAAAGCTTGTAATAGGAACAATACACTTCAAATATAAAAATTACTTTCGATTGTAATTAAGTTGATTGTGATCACAGGTGTACAGGTCCGCTAAAAAATGATTTTGCGAAAGGGCCGAGTTAAGGGGGGCAAATGGAGATTGAAAGTTGTATGAAAGTTATGCTTACGGAGTCGCTGGCAGTAGCTTGTATTGAATAAGTAAAAATAGTTATTGTACTAGTGAGAGAGCGTGTAAAGTGTCAAAACGGCACAGCTATACTTTATTCATAAGATTTATGTAACAGAACTGTTCAAAACTATAAAATCAAAGCGACATAAATCAATAGTAAGAACTGTACCGTCTTCTTAGTTCTACGAAGTGCAGTTGAGCGGGTTGCATCAAATTTCATAACACCATTAACATCACTTTGTTACATTCTACTTTGTAAGAAAATTGCATCTTTTATTGGCTGTTAAAATTGTCTATCAAAATGAAATGATCCGGGCAATTTAAACGTATCAAGCAATGCTGGCGTCAATTTGTGTTGTGACACAGCTGGGGGTTAACAGGGGCAATAAGCCCTTTAGATAATGAGGCTGGCAGACATTCGCATGAGGTGGAAAGCTACCCTTTCAATGAGGTACTTTCCTAATAACATCCGTAATATCTGATAACATGTGCATTTCTCTAAAATGTTTAAGCTATATACTTTTTGATTAGCGGTGGGGACCGAGCGGTAGCATGTGCGCTTTACAATCTGACAGCATCCGATTCAATCCTAGACTTATTTAGTACCTAAATAATTTATGTGCAGGTTCGATGCCGTCGCTCAAAAACGACATCATGAAACCGGTATGTCCAAGAACCTAAAAATTTCAAAGACATGTTATGACATGACTGTCACCAGCAATACCAGTGTGCACTGGGCCAGCATGGTGGATTAGGGCCCATCCTCTCTCTCTATAAGAGAAAGGCTGTGTTCCAGCAGTATAGGTAATTCATGTAATGTAAACATTAGTAAAGCCATATCAGAGGCCTTTGGGCAGTTTAAAAACTCTGACGAATGGGTTAGCACTCAACCTGTAGGTACGAAGTAACTTTTAGTAGAGAACAGTAAAGACTGAACATTACAGCAAATAATCAAAAGATATAGGAACTTATCTGAGGTAAAATGTCGTGTTTGAATAGTTGTAATGTAGAGTACCAGGGTTGCCGGTTTTTTCATCCTACGCGGGATTCTAATCAAATTTACATCAAAAATAAGTTATTCGTCAGGGAGAATAAAATATAATTAAGTTTTTGATAAACCATCATTTACATTGGTCAACGTTTTTTGTGTTTAAGGGCAGCTAAAAGCGCGCGGTAATCTCGCTCACGCTTTTAAAAAAAAACAATATTTTTGAAAATATAAAACCACTCAATGGGGAAGAATAACAAAGACTTAGAACTGTATCTAAGTAGGTCAACTAAGTTTATTTAATTTATTGATTTTTATCTCAAAATGTTATCAATGTCATCGATTAACATTATTTCATAATCTTAAGTTTTACTACTAGTTTCTGCATTTAAGATTTGGATTTTATGTAGTTTTAGGTATTATTTAGTTTCTCTATGTACATATTATAGCTTCGTTTCAGAATGAAGATCTAGCAAAATAGCCAACCTTTAGAACATCTGAATTACAAAATGCCTTTGTGGTAAGAACACCGCAAAGAAATAACGATCTGATAGGTACTCGTAAATCATCCTAAATGTCTCATAGGTACTTACTTTTTCTTGTTCGGTGTGTAATAAAATTTTCCTCTAGACTATAATTTACATTATTTAATTTTCCATTCTCTTTGATCTTTTTATTTATATTTTATCTCTAGCGACTTTTCATGTAATGTGTTGACTGCATTTGTTATATTCTTTAAATTCGTAAATATATTATACCAATTTTAAAACTGCATTAAACCAACCAACGAGAAAACAAGGCAATAATTTGTTCGTCTCTGCTATAAATATATTTTTACCAGCTTTACATTATCAATCTCATATTTACAAGGAAAGAATATAGGCAAATATTTTTACGGTATATTTTATCGACGGCTCAAGAATTTATCTATCAGAGGTCTGATTTAGTCACAGAAAAGAGAAGGGAAAAAATGCTCACTTCAGTGGATTTAGTGAACTTTATTACGTAGGTACTCGTACCTATAACTAGGACATTCCCAGTCATAATTCACTCGAGTTGGGGTCGAAATATGATGAGTGGCAAAATTAATATGTGTTCAAGATTTGGACGATTGTATTGGTAAATAAATATACCTACTACAAAAAGATATACTTATCTTCATTTATTAGACAGACTTCAAAAAAGGAGGGGGTTCCCAATTCGGTTGTATTTTTGTTACCCCAGAACTCCATCATTTATAATCTGATTTGGAACATTATTTTTAGTTTTATGGAATTTGATGAAAATCGGTCCAGTAGTTTAGTTTTTAAATCAAAATAACTGGCAAATTTGTTTATCAATGGCTTGGATAAAATAATATTGTCATCCAAGTAAATGAAATTGCGTATTTAACCAATTATGATGTCGGTTTTTAAATTGATATGCAAAAGTATTACAAGCCTTTATTTAACTTGCCCTGTTCCTGTTAGTTTGATACCTTTGCGCTAGGTATGTGTGGAACAAAATAATCTTGCAATCTTTAATTTTAGACCATTTATCCTCAACCGATTGAGCTGAAATTTAGCATACTTGGTTTGGTGACAATGCAAAGTTATAGTACCATCGAGCTGGTTTGATGATGGATACAGAAGGAGGCCATAGGAACTCCTAAACGAAACGAAGTAGCCTCGTCGATTATGGATTCGTTGGGTTTGTCTTCCCAAGCAATATACCGGTTCTTCTTTCTAGTATTTGAAAATTAACAGTTGCAATCTGAGCAGACTCAACATCATTATGTACCATCTATTGGAGGTACAAGAATCTTATGGAGATTCGATAGCATCTTAGCATGAATATTTATGCAGAGTTAAACGTAAAGGTGTAAATAAGGCGAAAGGAGCTCGTTCGTCACATAATCGACAAAAACTTTTACTACAAAACCGATAAAATCAGCTTTTCCTTAAGAAATATTTCATTCACACTTAACTAAATATATAAAATAACTAATATTTCTTACGCGATTTTAGGGTTGGACTCATAATTGAAGTTACATATTCATAATGATGAGTATAATGCGCTCTTTTAGGCATGGTTACATCGGTCTGCGTAATCCTGTGCAGGAAGTTACAATAGACATGCATATTTTTTATGACAGTTCAAATGAAAAATCTAATCTTTGAAAATGTTAAGAAAAAAAAACATTTGTTTTTATTGACGTGTGTGAAATTTTCAAAAATTACCCAGCTGTTTTGGGGTATAGCCGGATTATGTGAGATTGCACCCACTAAAACCCCCTCAGAGGCCGACTTCTGTCCCAGACGGAGGGCACCGGGATCTCTATAGGAACGCACCAGTACGTTTTCGTTTGCCCCAGTTATTCCCCATAAATAAACCAGTAGAATATAGGTTTCTACTGGCTCGAAGCGTGACGGGGTTGTGGCAAGGAGCCAGTGCCTAAATATTTTTATAAGGATCTACGGAGCATGAAAAGTTGCATTTTCAGAGCTTTTCTTTTTGTTAAAATGTCTGGTATAAAATGCATGTAGAAAATTTAACAGCGAGTTTAGTGGCGCTTGTTACGAGTTTTAGAGTTAAATAAATGCAGTGTTCCGAACAATACATTTTCACGAACGCTGTATGTACGTTTTTAGTTTAATTTGAATACAGAAAAAAAATACATATAGTAGTACGCGGTTGCTTTTGCCAGTCTGTCTGTTAATTTTTAATGAAATAGCTAAATCAATTTTGATGAAATTTGGTTTGGGTTTTTTTGGAGGATGAACACAAGATAAAACGAAAAACTGTAACGAACAAGCTATACAATTAAAAAAATCACCATAATTATTAACTTATTTCTAACTCGTCGCGTCGACGCGTCGTGTCTCAAATGGCTTTTTCTAGTTAACTACCAATTACTTTATATTAAAAGCTTTTAACTATAGTTATCTTTTTATAGTTGCAACTGAATATTAAAACAGTTATTCCCAATACTCCCAATGCCCATACATTTTGTTCAGTGTCAATGACCGTTTTCTATAGAACAGCTGTATTTTTTCTCGATTTCTGGGTTGGTCCCATAGTAAAAGTTGATCATTATGATGAGTACAATGACCTATTTTCGGCTAAGTACCGTCTATATACGTAACCCTGTAAAGATAGTTGAAGGTCCGGAGAGTGACTTTCTAAGCCGGAAAATGTGTGGTACCTGAGGGAAAGTTCACGCGAGTCAAACCATACGGGGCGTAGCTAATAGGGGTGTAGCGTATATATTACATAATTATATGCCATAATTTTCAAAACTCAAAGATCCATTCTACAAGCCAATACAATCAAACCAATTGCTCTTTTTCAGTCAGTAAACTCATCAAATAATTATCATTATTAAATCGCAGTACAAGGATTCACATCAGTATGCAATGTTCGTCGAAGTAAAAATAATCAGATGCTGCAAGGAATAGGTACAATTTTTTGCCGTCTGTTTCTTGGATCGTGCCACCGCCTACGCTTCAGGGCTGCCAGAAAACTCCAGAACTAAAAAAACTTGCTACTTTATTTGCAAATTAGTAGGTTAATGGATGCGTGGGAATGATGGATGGCAAACTTCTTTTTATCCAAGTTAGAGTAGTACATTTTTGCTGTGACACTTTTATTTGGTATTATTTAACTTCCTTTCTTCCTCTTATTTTAATGTACTTTACTTTTAATTATTATTAATGTGTTGACAAGGAAGAAGTTTCTAATGCATCTAATATTATAAATGTCAGAGAAACCAACTCTATCTGCCCGGCGGCTTTATTACGCAACTTTTCTGGTAAAATTCTCCGCTGTAATGAGTGAGAGATTGCCTACTTGAAGGTTAGTCTGGGCTTCATGAAACCCAATCTGGGTTTCCTCCTGTTTATATTCCTTCCTGCTACCTTTTCACGATTAGGCTATACGAATGAAACGGCTAAATAAAAGTTGGCGATGTAGTACGTAATTTGCAATATCTTTACAGACATATCTTTGTAACACTTTAATATTGTCCACCCTGTTTATCTGTTAGAAATGTGATAAAACCGTTGTTGTAGTGAAAAACAGTGTCAGTGTTAAGTAGTGTAGTCCTCTACCACTTCTACCAGGCTCTACCTCTAAATAACACGTAAAACAAAGTGTCTTCTGCTCTTAATAGAGACAAGAAAAAATGAGTTATAGGACCAGACACATTCTTAATTTTAATAAATACATTATGTAGAAGATTGAGTTAGAATTATATTACTTATTATGCTAAATTGTAACTAAAAAAATCTTCGGCCGGGCGTGTCTCGCAGACCTCGGAATCGGCGCGTGGCAGGGTCTAAATTTTCATAGTGTAAGTATTTATCGCATAAGCTGCGATCAGCCATGGATCCGTCTGTCGGAAAAAAGGGTGGTCAAATTTTATCGCACGGTGCGTGCTAAATCTAGATATATTGGTCTGACTAAGGATCGAAACCGGTGAGGTACAGTTAGTATAATATGTATAGTTAGTGTTTTTGGCTCAACACATTTATAAGCATTGCCATTGTAATGCCGTCAGCATGCTGGGTAGGTATGTTACCAATTGATAGTGGAATTGAGAATTTGGATTGTCTTTAGATCTACAACGATCTATGGGCAGTCAGGGCAGTGTTTTTGTAGTGTCATTGTTAGCTTGTATTTTGTTTAGTTAATATAAAGGCTCGTAGTATAAAAATGTTATTTACTCCTTTCTTTCAAATTGCATTCACCCACATATTTTTTCATTTGAAGGTCGAGGGAACGAGAGGTTTTTTATTATTTCAGAAGAAACGTGGATTGCCTAATTTTACAGTTGCCGTCAACGGCTGCCTCGAGTGATGAGCGTGATATTCGTTTAACGAGAAGTAGGTGGGAGATATTTCTAGAAACATGAGAAGATTTTTTTGCTACTTTTTTGAGCCCCTGTGATCTTGAATTGAAAGAGAAATAGGTACGTTGAGATAGGTAGAGTATATTATAAAATATAAGAAAAAAATACTCGATATTACATTCTAGTAACACTTAGTTTACTGTCAAAACATGTTTTTGTTATTAGACATATTTTATAAAATTTACTCAAAAATGTTTTGGTTTTAGTTGAAAGTTTTTTGAGGAACTGTAATTAAATCAAATAAACAATTTACGAAAATAATTCAAAAACTTTTTACACGACTGCGCAAGTAGGAAGGTTAGTCATGTTATATGTATGAATGTATCCTCTGCTAAGCAACTAAATCATACTTAAATACCAACTATTGCTTACGAGATATTCACAATATTAATTATTAACATTATTGATTAAAATTAATTACTTGTCTACTTTTTTCAACACTACTTATAAGATAAAAACACTACTTGTTAAACATTCAACACCTCTTTTTCTACAGTCATTTCTGATAAGTAACTCTTTTTTTATTTACAGTTTTCAAGAGTCCTCATATTATGTCTAAAGATATGGTTAAGTGGCTTTGTCCTGAGTTGCTTAATCCGTAGGTAGGTATAGTTAGTCAGAACACTTGTCCATCGAGCTCCAAATAGGCAGGCTCGTCACATAGTCTACGAATGATAAAACCCCGCCGCCGCGTCGCCGAAGGCTTCGTCATTAAGAAAATACACATCAAATGAATGAACCGAGGGGCGCCCACACGCTCCGCACTATAAGACAAAAGCTCTTAATATGGTGTCTGTATAAACTATAAATGGCATCGTATTGTACTTGGCTTTATATGGCAATGTTGTGTGCTCGGAATTAATTATGTGGTTAACATCGTAACACATAGAAGTGTAGTTTGTTTGACTGATTGAACTGACTCGTGAAGAGATAAGACACAATTAATTATGATTTACTTCTTTAGTCGAGACTGTCCAAAGCTTGTCGAAATCAGAATAATTTTAAAATTCTATCACTTCTCTAAAACTCCGATTCACTCACCAACTAGAGCGCATGTTCAAAATTTTGAAAAATAAATAAATTCGCTGTCAACAAAAAAATTACATTCATTTTAGAATAAAATTGCAAACTTTTTAAATCAATTTTTATGTTCATACGTACGTTTATACTGGTACAAGAGTAAGAAAAAAAAAACGATATTTTTGAATATTTCAGTCCCCCGCCATCCTATAAAATTTCTAAATGAAAATTGCTATACCATTTGTAATGTTATTCTAAAATTGCCTAATTAATTTTCTGAACTAGTAGTGTTTTTCTTATATACTTTTTTGTATAAAAATATTCACTTGTAAGAACTAAGACTCAAGAAAACAAAGCTGTGAATTGAAAAAATCTGCATTATCAAGTGTAGCCAGAGTTGGAAGGAAGAGCTCGTGAAACAATGAAAATTAGAGCATTAACTTCAGTTATCGAGAAGACATTCAATATTCTGCAGCAGTAGGATTTAATACAGCCTAAGTAGTGCTTGCATTGTTTTTAATTGATGCAATTAGGGTATTTGTGATGTGTCGCTGACTCACAAGTCCCGCTGACATATCGCGCGTGACCACGTCCTCTCTGTGCACTGAATAACTTAAAGAAAATAACATAAAGAACTATTTTTATCGACGTAATAATTGATGAGAAATAAACTTATCGAGTCGATGACCTACACACATCGAGATACAATACCTATAGAGTCACAATCGTCCCAAAAATCTCCGAACCAAAACTCGGCGCACGCTACACATTGCACAGAATTTTTGGTTAGTTGTAAGGCAACCGCGATCCGACTACAACGCCGCGTGATGCCAGTGCTACGATGCCCAATCGGACAAGCGACGTTGAACACTAATGCAAGCGACATAACATCTAAATTGAAGTAAATGTGGCATTTTGAACTATATACCCAATTGATGTCTAGGTATGTACAACGACGCTCGGACGTTTTTTGACTGTTTTCATTTAGTGTTCTCTATAGGTATTGTACCTCGATGCCTACTCTTGATAAATGACACTAAATTGATCATAGATACGAGACAATGTAGATAGATGGTAGTTCTTATGGGTTTCCCAAGAATGTTATTAGATAGTTACAGGTTATGTACCTACCTTAATTGCATGAACATCTTAGATACGATACACATAATAAGATAATATATCAACTGAATTATGGATTACTGGTTAATTTTAATAATAATTATTAAAAATTTCCATAATTCTTTCCTTACGGCACAGTGACACCCAAGCTGATCTACCAAGTAGTGCCGTAAGGTTTTTTTCTCTTCTGCAGTACTAAGCATTAGGGATATTTTAAACGGACATCGATATATATGTAAACAGCATATTTTTTTTATTCCCGGAACATTTTGTATCTTCCTTTTTAATTTGTTTTCCGATGCTTATTTGATCCGATGTTTATTTTCGATATTGAAAAATATATTTTTCGAACTTTTTTTCCATGTTTTTGTCAAACCCCAAAATGACAGATGTCAATGTGATTGTTGCGTCAAATGCGTCAATATGACATTATCATTATCACCGTTATTTATTACGTAAGAGTTAGGAGATATCTATAGTCTGAGTCTACGTTTCTTTAATGAGGTATTAAGTGCAAAGGCAGTTTAAAAAAAAATACTACTCACCTTTTCATAGAAAGTAAATTTTGAGACATATATTTATGTGATATTTATATTATGTACCCATTTTTTGAGATAACCTATTGATTATATATTTTATGTTGTTTGATTACAATTTGTTGTGGTTGACGTGACTACGTCTTTAAATTTGCTTCCATAGTGGGAGGTAAATAAAAAAACTGATGTTACCAAAAGCGGGGGATACAGTTTGATGCTGCAGCTACATATCTATCATCTACAACCAAAATATAATTACACCACTCGATAGCTAAAAGATCTAAGAATTCGTAACGTTGAGTGAGATATACTAGCTGATGCTCGCGACTTCGTACGCGTAGCGCAAAGTAAAACGTACATGTATTCACGTAAAATACACAGCCGTGTCTACAATACAGCCACACCCATTTTTTTGTATATCATGGTCTATAGGTAATAAGTAAATTGTAACTTTGTACGTCAATTTAAAAGATGTTCGACGATTGTTTGACTTATTACCAACTAATTAATAATGTAGAACTTATGGATATTAATATTATAATACAGAATCAACATAAACGAGCGGAAGTGATAATAATTAGATCTATTTCGCATAGTTTCCGTAAACAGTGTTAACTTAATTACATGTTATTTTCTATTTATATGACGCTTCAAAGTTTCGCAATTACGAGGAGTTCCTACATAATGTTTTAGCTAATTATTATTTGTGTTGTACATTTGAGATAAGAACAATTATACTAATTGATTGAAGGTATGTCGCTTTAATAAAATGTATTTTTTGGATAGAAATAGTGTCTGACTTTAGATTATAATGTGATCGTAATAACTACCCCGGTGGCCCAGTTGAAGTGATCCTGGCTTCTGCGCTTGGGGAAAGAAAGAAAGAAAAGAAAGAAAATCAATTTATTCGACATACATAAATAAAACACCTTATAACTGAAAAAAACAAATTATTGTCGAATGGGTCCATCTCTGCATTAATGCTGAAAGTCCAAGACTATCAGCGCCGGTTTTCAGATCGACCCTTGAATTTACAGATTATTAAAACTAAACAATAAAAAATAACTATAATATGCAATTAGGGACGTGGGTTTGATTCCCACATAGGGCTAACATTGTGATGAACATTTTTGTTTGTTATATATCTGGGTGTTGAAAAATCCATTTAAATAATGTATGTATTTAAAAATATATATGTGAGTATGTGTATCAGTCTCTGGCGGCCATATTACAAGCTTTGCTTAGTTAGGGGTTAGATATGGCTGCGTATGCAAAAATCTCACGGATATTTAATTATTTATTAACTCTAAGGAGTGACGATATAGACATGGAAGTTGGCTGTATGCTGTTGGCTGAAAGCAAAAAGTCGAAGTTTACGTTCAGTGGTTTGCAATGAGGAGGCATAATGTCGAGCAGTGGATTAGGTCGGCTGGTTCAGTTGAGTTAGCATATTTTTTTCTGTACATTTTGCAACATTTAAACCAGCTCTAATCAAAATTTTGCATGAGTTACATTTTATACTATCATCATTATGGTCGCAGAAAGGAAACCGCTATCTCTGCTATCACCGTAGGTACCTACATAACGTGTGGGCTACGAACGTGTCCTCTGGTTTTGAACCTGACTGTAATAATAAGTCCTCACTTGGTAAGATCTAGAATTATATTTGTACAGACGCTTAACAAGAGGCCTTTTGTCGGCACCTTGTTTAACGCTGAATTTGGCATAAGATCTAGCTAATATTTAATGTATGTCAGGGAATCTCTCTAGGGGCGCTATGCTGACGCAGTCGAGATTCTATCTATCACTATAAATCTCATGAAAGAAACAGTTGGTTTATAAACGCACGACGGTTAAAAACATAAAGTACAAAATCTAAGAAAATAATTTAGATACATTTTAGACATATCGTAAGTCGATATGCCTACAGTTAGTTCCCAACAACGTTGGGAAGTTAGTCACTAACTAATTTAAATCTATCGTTACTACAATGTTTAATTTACACGCAGTCGCACAAAGAGCTAAGTAAAAATATTTACGTGCATAAAAACGTATCGAATTCCATACAGAAATTAAAAATATATATATACATACTATACATATTTTACGCACGTGAATATTCGTAGATACTCCGTGTTTGAATAGTTACTAAGTTTTAGTCTACTTTTAATACGGGTATTACCTATTAGCTAACAATATCTTAGCTTTAAATATCTTTGAACAAACAGTGAAAGAGATAATATAGATTGCGCTAGAATAGGGGTTAGAAGTAATGCACGTCTACAAGTCAATGGGTGAGGTGACTTCGAGGCGCGGATGGTAACACATGGCTGTCTGCCAGTTATCAGTCAATTCGTATGTAAGGCACATGCTAAATTGCTAAGCCAAGAAGAGCGAACCAACGTTGCCATAAATACATAATTATACATCGTGATATGTGTGGGGCACCCGGGTGCCTGTGCGTACAAGCCTTGTAAAACTTTTCTCAAACATGGTAAACGTGTCAATTCGTTTTATTGAAGAAGCCATTATCATCATCATCAGCCAGAAGACGTCCACTGCTGAACATAGGCATCTCCCTTTAACCTCCACACTGAACGACATCATGCCATCTGCATCCACTGGGTGCCCGCTACTCTCACAAAGAAATGAAGAAACCGCTTTCATATGTGCAAAGAGATCGGATTACGTTTTTAGGGTTTTCAGGCAAATTCAAAATAATTATTTATGTTAGAATTTTCAGAGTAAATATAATTGAGGTTTCCAGGGTATTTTCTTATGATTCGCTCTTATTAGGTACCTATATGATAAGCATAATAAGTCATAGTGAAATATTGTTTTCGAAATTTAGTTCCTATTATATTCTAACTGGCGACCCGCCCCGGATTCGCACATATATAAGTTTTATTATATATAAATAAACCTTCCGTGAAAAATTATCTAACTGATGGTGAAAACCGCATCAAACCAGCGCAGCGTCTACTGTGAACGACGCGTATGAATGAACCTAGAATAGTTCAGAATCAGAGTCAGTGTCTATCCAGAAAAATTGCGAGAAAGCTAAAAAAACAATGTAGTGCAGTTGTTTTTCGGTATAGGTTCAAGTTTTTTCATCAACGTTTGAGAGTTTTAGCAAACAAAGTCCTTGTTATGTTTTCCTTGTAGTATTGACAGAACAGAACCCACTTCAGATGGCACCTGATGGAAATATTAAAACAAAGTAGGTATAGTAGTTCTCAGACACTGACGAAAGATGCGAAGACTCACTGGAAAGGAATGAAGATGTTCTACTCCGATAGGCTCAATGTTTTGGTATTGCATGAATGAAGCCTTTTATTGCGATTGCACACTAAATCGAATTACTCACAGGATAGTCATGACGAGCTTTGTCTAATATTAGTAAGAAGATGTGTTCCTATTGGAAAGCCGAAGAGCAACAAAGCGCATTTTTTCATTCCAGGAAAATATAAAGAATTTGAGATAATGTCCCAGTGAATGAAATCATGGTGCGTAGCTAGTTTCAAATAAAAGTTTTTTTCTAAACTGTAGGTACCTTTCTACAGTTGTACAAAAAGTAGGTTGAAGATGAAAATATTCCAAATAGGTAACTGCTGAAGGCTCAGACGTCAATTAGGATACCGCCCACGACCTAGGCACTCAATATTGGAAAGTTAGGTACGTATATGCACGCGCAACCCGCTGTAAATTGGGAAATACAGACATTTGAAGTACTGTGTCAAATAAAAATTTAGTGCAAATAACGATATTGGATTGATATTGGTGTGAAAATGGTTGACAATTACCTACTTACCGACCCGGGTATGTCCTAAAACTGCGACCAGAACAACCGGAGGATGGGCAGCAGCGTCGTAATAATACACGGTGAACGTACTGCGATCCCCAAGCCGCCTGCCAAGCGTGGGGATTATGGCAACACCCCTCTCTATTAGGGAGGCCTTGTCCAACCGTGGACGTTAATTGGCTGATGATGTGTGATGTGAGTGGTGACGAGACAAGTGCCAGAAAAAATTACAGATGAAATGGAAGAAAAGAAGATTAATCCATGAGGTATTTCCTACCGAAATATGTAGGAAATAAAACACCTCGTAATAGATAATTATATAACTTTGTCTTTTTTTGAAAAAAAAACTGTTATCAATGGAAAATTACATACTTCAGTTGACCAAATAACCAGCAAATAACTGAAGACAATTAGGTCTAACTACTAATATCTATATATAATACGCAAGTAATACGTTAATACGCTTTCGAAGATATAAACATTACCATCTAAATTCTACGTAACCGGTAGTGCATACTCCAATACGATATAACCGAATATCTTTGGAAGATTTAACCATGTTACAAACTAGGTACTATTTGTATGTACAAAAATACATACTCTACTAATATAGGTAAATTCACCTACTAAGAGTTTATTTTATGCTTCGCGCAGACAGTATAGATACCTACTGCAGATTGATTGACAAGATACGACAATTACAACTTATTTTGCTTTGAACTAGCGATTGTTCGCCGTCTTACATGCCGATTGTAAAGATGTAGTTTTTAATAGTTATAATTTTCAATCGTATTTGAGTCGAAAGAGTTGTCGGTGCTAAAATGGGCGAAGTAACTCTCCTGAACGTCTACCAATATAAAAAACTCACTTCACCAGAACTGGACCAAATTAAAATGAGACTAAACAGGAAGCACCAGCTTTGAAATAAAAAAAGAATCATCAAAATCGGTTAACCCAGTCAAAAGTCAAAAGGTAACAAACATATTTTTTTTTTTTAAGTCTGTTAAAATCAACTCAAAAGGTTTTGCAATATAAATGTGGGAATAGCTATGCGGTTATAGGTAGGTACGCCACTAAATAAAGATAGAGCAAGACAATTTTGCTAATAAGTATTTAACTTCTTTAGCTAGCATAAGAGTGATGTTATTTTTTTGTGTTAGGTATCTATAATATAGATTTTTTCAAAGATACTTTAGATTCCCAGATCATTTCCGTTACATACTAAGATAAACAAAGTTAGTACAAGGGAAAATATAGTATCGGAAATATTTACATTCATAATTTTTTCTTCTTTCCTCATTACAAGATTTTAGGGCACGTCTTATGGATTGTGCGACTTTGAAATATTTTCTGCTTTTATTAAATAGCGTCAAACAAGTCATAGTCACAGTCAGAGTCGAGCAAAGGAAGTCATGGACAATTCTAAGTCATGCCTAGTTAAGTGGTGGAGACTACTTAAGGCTTCCATGAAGTTTTGGAAGCAACACATCAGAAATAATATTTACATGTAACGCCTCATTATGGCGCAAACGTGAAAAAACATATCACCTCGTTGTATTATTGACCTCAATGGCTTTCGTCAGCTCAGAGGCGTAAAAACTTAAAATAAATAAGTAAAAAAAACAGCTATAGCTGCAGGTATAGTACAAGATTTGATAGATTTCGAAAAAAAAATAGGGTTCCGTAGCCCGACAAGGAACCCTTATAAATTAGTTCTGTCCGTCCGTCCGCCTGTCTGTATGTCTGTCTGTCTGTCTGTCCGTCCATCCAAATTTTTAGAACCTAACTTCTATAATTATTAAGATAAGTGCACGAAACTTTGCATAATAACAGTTATAATATAGATCTCAATATTAAAAGTATAAAAAAAAAATGCATTTTAGGGGTGGCTCTGGTACATCTGAAATGGGGATGTTTTTTTTTTCACTACACCTACTTGTGTCCCCACATATCGTTGAAAATGTATTTTAAAATGAAGGTAAAGTTTGATACATCACTTTTTATAAAGTCTATACTTTGTGAAATATGGCCCGCCAAAGTGAGAAAAAGTTGGTCTCCCCCCCTGCATTTCTAAACTATAAGACATAGAAACTTGTAACTTACAATACGGACAGGTCATATTTTAAAACTTCATTCAAAATTATTTCGAACATTACTTGATCATGACTTTTTGAGTAACAGCGATAAAACTGTAATAAATTCAAGGCGTTCTAGCTCAAAGGTCACTGACCTTTTTGTAAATGGTCTTGAAAAATAATATTTATCAATCAGTTTTCTCTATGTTTAAACCATATAAAGTATATGCTATGTCGGGATGGTAAATCTCTGAAATTTGGTTAAGTCCACAGAACTTCATTCGTTCGAACTTTTCTATAACTATCAATTTCTGAACAGACTCTGACAATAATTCAATGGCTTTGGTTACGGAACCCTACCATATGCGTGTCTCGACACGCTCTTGGCCAGTTCATCATCATCATCATCATCAGCCAGAAGACGTCTACTGCTGAACATAGGCCTCCCCCTTTAACCTCCACACTGAACGACATCCTGCCATCTGCATCCACTGGATGCCCGCGACTCTCACAATGTCGTCGGTCCATCTAGTGGGAGCCTACCTACGCTGCGTCTTCCGGTTCGCGGTCTCCACTCAAGAACCTTTCTTCCCCATCGGTTAACAGTTCTTCGAGCGATGTGGCCTGCCCATTGCCACTTCAACTTGCAGATTTTAATATCTTGGCCAGTTATTTAGTTTATATTGTTTCATACATTTTATTAAAGCTCCTCCAGCGGAAACGCGGATGAACTAAAATCGTTAGTAATCGGCAGTATACACCCTGCTTCACTCAAATACGGAAAAAGTTTTCGAATAGCTTTCAGCCCAGCAATGTATGGACAAAACGAAATACATGTCGAAAATTATCAAAACTTGTAATAAGGGCTCGTGATGTTTTTATCGCGATTTCTACGGGTTGGACCCGTAGTAAAAGTTGTTTACTTATGATGATTAGTACCGTGAAATTACATACACGTTAAATTGACAAACGGACTGCTCTATTTTTTCCCATTGTTTTAAACATTAGTTTTCTAAGCATAAAATGCAGTGTTAAGTGCTACTAGATTGTTATAGTGACGCATTACCATAATCATTCCTCACAAGAAGCCGCCGCGCCTGGCGCCTGTCTGATCACTAGATACTAGGTACTACACAAATTATATACCTACCTCGTTGGAACTTAGAGAATAAACAACTATTTTCCAGATAATTGTGCTCGTTTACCTATTCGAGAAGTAATGAACATTTTAATGCACAATTATTAGTTACATGACGAAGAGACAATTGTGGGTTGTTTATTTAAATGGTAGAACGAATAGGTACAAAGAAGGACCTAGCTAGTATAGCTTACTAGCTGTTGCCCATTACCTACACCAAAAATTTCACATAAACTTTCAACCTCCTTTCCCAAAATCCTTTCTTAGCGGACCTCTATGGATAAGGAATCTACTTTATTTCAGCGTCAAGTCGTTTTCAAGATTTTGTGATGAGTCAGTCAGTCAGTCAGTGGTATTTCACTTTATATTGCAAACAGTCACTCAGGGATGATGTAGCTTTCGTTTAATGAAAGCTTTTTCAGAATTGGTTCAGCCAGTAGTTTCAGAAATTATCTCTTCATCATCAACAACCGAAGACGTCGACTGCTGAACATAAGCCCACCTTTAACCTCCACACTGAACGACATCCTGCCATCTGCATCCACTGAATGCCCGCGACTCTCACAATGTCGTCGGTTCATCCAGTGGGAGGCCTACCTACGCTGCGGCGTCTTTCGGTTCGTAGTCTTCACTCAAGAACCTTTCTTCCCCATCTGTTGTCGGTTCTTCGAGCGATGTGGCCTGCCCATTGCCACTTCAACTTGCAAATTTTAACATCTATGTCGGTGACTCTGGTTCAATTATTTACTACTAACATACATAGCCACAAAATTTACCTCCTTATAATATTAGTGTAGATAGGTAGTAGTTGGATTTCTTGATCCCAACATACCTTTATCTACGAGTATAAATATAAACCATTTTAAAATGTTATTAAAATGATTGCTGAACATTGTAAATACATTAGTTAGGCGGTAATTGGCAGTTTTATATTGCGAACAAAGGTGATTTGCAGTGGAAGGCGATGTAATCAATCCGCTGTGTGATTAGTCGTACTACGAAGGTATATCGAAGTAATCATTACTGGTACCATTATCACTTTAGTTAGTAAATCACACCGGCCGATAATATCGGATAATGATCCGAGGCAGGCGTCAAGTGTGAGTTAAGAAACCGCAACCTCTGAGTGGCGCCAAGCTGTGGCCTGTACAGCTACTTACGTCTAGGTAGGTGACAATTATACTGATGGCAATTCTTCAGATTAAAAGGAAACTGTGGAATAAAAAATGTTAAATGAACTACAGGAAATGGCAAACGATCTATATACCTATAATTCATTCGTTCTTAAAAATCCGCGGCCGTATTTAGTAATAAGTAGCTGCGCCCTGCGGTTTTACCTGCGTTATATATCTACCTTCTTGAAGCAACCTCCTTGATAGCGAAAGCAACCTCCTTTCATTTAGACTTTTTTTTGCTTTTAATATGTAATATGTCAATGTTGACTTCAATTCTTGCTGTTCCATACTAATGTATGTGAAAATGGATTTTCTTTTTAATTTTTTATTTAATGTTTTTTTTTCGGTATTATAATACGATCACGAAAATCGGTCCAGCCGTTCTGGAGTTATAATTGTTGTAACTAACCCAAATTTGTTTTAACATATATATATATAGCAATGACTGTTTAAAAATATTTACATCAATGAATGATATGTAGAGATTATTTTTCATAAAGATTATTTAACGAAAAATAATGAGCCACAGGTAAAAAATATAAACATGGCGCAATCCTAAAAATATTTATTTATCAAGTTATTCAGTACCTACAACTGTATTCTATCTACCATACAGCTATAAAGTATATAACGATGATCACTAAGAAAATAATCACTCGTGCGTAAAAATTCCTTCATAGAATATGCACACGTATCTATGCATCGCAGCGGACTGTCTTTATAATTATCATTTTACAAAATAAATCTGTCATTTTATAACACCTTGTCAGAAACGATATTCATATCAAAATCAGCGCTTTGGCACTTTTGACATTACCTATAATAACATATTCCCAGGACGAGCTTTGAAACTATAGTTAAACATATGTACACACACAATATACATACCGTCGTCTTAGAGTGAAAAAACCGTAAGTAAAAAAGAGATAACTTTTCAGGAAGAAGAAAACCTATCTCCCATATTTTTTTTGTACTACATATTTTTAAATTCGGTGTTAAATTACATACAAATTGAATGAGTTTTCATATTATTCCATGAATTAGTGAAATTAGGACATGCTTTAAGAGGTTTTCTTCCCAGAAATGTAATAATAAGAAAATGATCAAAATTGCATTCCCGAAGCTTTCACTCCAAGGCGACGATACACACAGTTATATGATTATTAACGGGATATTTACCGTGGTTAGTTTGTGGATGGAGCTCTTTAATATCAGCGAAGTTACATGCATCATGTTCATGGGAAGACTGGAGAATGCGGATCACCATCACCATCACAATCACACGCATCATTCTTCAAGTCCAAATACTAAAAATGTTATAGGTCAAACAAAAATACCAGAATTCCAAAAATCAATTTTTTTCCGAAGTTTCAAATTAATCTGGCAAATTTTCCAATTTTGTTTTTCTAAACAGCCCAATACGTATAGAGTTATAGAGGCGACCTAAAAAAAAACGGTTTTGGCATTTTAGAGTTTTTTTAAACGCACGGCAATTGATTTTTATGTATGGGCACATCCTACTGCCCACGGGCACACCTATAGACTAGCTGACCCTTACAAACGTTGTGCTATCTAATGAGTTTTTTTGCCAATGAGTTATGGTTCAAATATAAATCAAATAGAAAAAAAATCACTTTCAGTTTTTCCCGAATTTTTCAATGTTCCGGGAAAATTTTCGTTTTTTTTTTCTAAGCCATTTCAGTATTGAGGAAACAAAACATAACAAAAAAACGCCCAAACCATTTTAGAGTTTTTGCGAGACTAACGCACGGAAAATATGGGGTAGATCATCTACTGTAGACAGTTCTGTAAATAGAATATAGTATGTATAGATTTTTTTATTCAACGTTATCAGTTGACGTCTACCAAGCCATATCGACAGCGACAAAAAATCAGCTGTAAAGTACGATAAATACTTTCAGGTATGTACACTTTATCAAAGGATAACATACCAGGTTATTTGAAAACGTCATTACTTATCGCACCTTTGTTCTTGTTGCTTACTCATAATAATATTTATCATACAAAATTATTCGCAGTTCCGATCTTTTCAAGTCCCCAGAACGGAACTAGATCTTATCAGTTCCCAAAATAAGTGACTAACAAAAATTGTGATATCTTGGCTTGAGCTGACAGCTGTCAATACATTGCCTATTGTGTAACTGATAAAAGCATAGACGTCTCTTTCAGTTTTGTGCAGAGCATGGACGTAATAAAACCTTACGGTTATTACGTCCTTGGTGTAGAGATCATTTGATTTAGCGCAAATAATATGTGCATAATTTGCATTATCATTTCCGGACAGGAAATTCAGACAGTAAACTTCTGTGCACAACGTTTTTCAAAACCAAGAGGATAAAAAACACGCCTCAAGATCCAATAGGCGTTTGTGAAATGTCGGAGTAAAGATTCTCGTAAAAACATTTTTTTTTTACTTCTGCGCTTACTTTACTGATAGACGCAGAATTCCATGCGTAATTTCTGAGAATTCATAAATATGATCTAAGCGCAAATACAAATTTCCCTATTTGAAAAGATAGATAATTTCAATGATTTCCCCAGATCTTGATAAGAAAGTATGTCAGACCTACTACCTAAGTACTTATTTATTAAAATATGAATGAAGAGTAGTCCTGAAAGGTTTCATGGTACAAAGGTACAAACCAAAGATTTCATATATATACTTCGTATTATATCTTAGGTACAAACTAACAAATTACAAGGGGTGGTGCAATAATATGATGTGTCTGAATTGTTAATGCAAATTGCAATACTTATTTATTTGTGTAATTTATTTTTTTGGTTTAATTTCTTTTTAATTATAAATTATTAAATTATTAAACACATTAAAATAAAACACTTCAACTTCAACTCTTATTTAATGGCCTCTTTTGTGGAGTCACCACAATTTCGCCAATGCAATGTATATGACATTATTTACAAGTACCGCCAATTATTTTTTGTCAAAACGTTCCCTATGCAGGCTATGCATGCAGTAGTCGCTCACGATGTCTAGAGGTCTTGCAGTTCTTTGAACTCTGAGAGGTGTTGTTTCGAGTTCAGTTGGTCTTGAAATGTTTTCTAGTTAGGAATAAAAATAATAAAAATACAAGCGATTTTCAACAAAAACCTAGTCACTAATAGATAAATCATATTTTACTTGCTTTCTTTGTACTGTAGTATATTGGGTACCAGCTACGATCTTACGTTCAGAAAGCTGGTAAAAATGATCAGAATTTACCGTTTTTGTTCAGCTTGGAGCCAAAAGGTTGTCGAGTGGAGACCACAGACCGGTGGGTGCAGCGTAGGACTTCCACCCCACAAAATGGACAGACGACCTAAAAGAGACCGCAGGAAAACGCTGGATGCAGGCCACTTCCAAACGGTTCTTTTGGAAATCGATGGGGCAGGCCTACATATGCCCAGCAGTGGACTTCCTATGGCTGAAATGATGATGATCCTTCAGCTTTTTACAATGTTATGGCAATTCTCAGACACATTTCATTTTTCTGTGGTATACCGTGTCTAACCACGCTGCTATCTAGTCATAAATAACTGGTCCAAAGCGCACTCCAATTGTGTTTTTTTTTCTTAGCGGGAAGGGCAAGCTAGCCCATCAAGTTAGCAAGCTGGCATCGGTGTAGCTAGCATTTTTATACACGCTTTTTCTCGCTGATCACAATTTAGGGTTGCTTTTTTAAAATGTACTAGAGTATATAGGGCGGGTGCCAAGTTTTCTGGGGTATACAGTGCCCAACCATGCCACTACCTTAGCTGCTACAAGTATGTACGAATAGTTTCGGAAGGTGCAGGATTGCGTAACCGACACCAACCTAAGGTATAATGTGTTATGTGACCCAGTAACCAGCACAGCGCCACACGTCTGCGGTTTGCCCTGATTGATTGCCTAGATAAAACAGTTTTTCTAATATCGGCGCAGGTGCGTAATTTAGCTTTATTGGACTAGATATCTGCTGTTTACTTGTTAATGCTTAAGTTGTGGCTTAACCACTAGTTGCTTATTGCGTCATAAAAGTTCAATTTGTTCGGTATCTAGATCATTATTTTGTACAAGGGTTTCGTATCAGAATGAAAACTTATTGAAGGTCCACCTCTTTTTTAGAATGGTAAAATTATTTGACGACTTCTGGAGCAAAGAAGTTTAGGAGGTCAACGATGGCTGAGAAATGAGAATGCAATAGGGCGGAATAAAAGCTGCTGTAGGTACCTACTGACCAAGGCTGAAAAAATTGCATAGCATTTGCAAAACATTGCCAGACAGTAGCATAAAGATTTCAATAGGTACATAGGTCCTTAAATCTTTGTAACTATGTATGTCACTATACGAAATCTTATCTAAATCGGCTAAACTCATTTAATCCAATGTAGTCGTTGTTGCGTAAAAATAGAATCGGCATGTGCCTTAGGATTTTCTGGTTAAGGCTTAAAAAATAGCATCATTAATTATTTGTCAATACGATAAAATAGTACTTTAATATAACCACCATCTTAGTATTTTGAGTTTTAAAGTTTGAATACCTATAGGGACCTAATGTCTGCAGCCTCAACGATAATATTTAAATAGGTACCTACCTAATGTTATCTCACAATTATATTAACAAGGTAAGTACTACCAGTAATACATTTGTCATGCCAAATATCAGAAGAGCTTCTCCAGTTAAAAAGCACCGCTCAATGCTATAAGTCTGTCTGTCTGGTGAAAGACCACAACACAGAAAGTTATTGAAATCAATTCGTGTTTATTGAGAATGCTGAAGTCAGTATCTAGGTCTTCGTATAGGTTGTAGGTTCGTCGCGCTATATTAGTGCATAGAGTAGGTACGTCGCGTGTTGCAGGCAGTAGTGGCGAATGTCTGGTGCGGCGGCGGCGGCAGCACGGGCGCGGGAGGCTGCAGACTGCAGGAACAGGTCCGGCGCACGCGCGGGGCAGAGTCTCGCGGCGGCCGGCCGCGGCGCGCCACCGGCTACCAGCCACTCCACTCAGTGCACGCGCTGCCTTGCCGCCGCCAGCCTGCGTGCTACACCGTCTCACGCACCGCGCGATACCAACCCGCGAACCATCCCTTCGCGCAACCTGAACACCCTTCATAACTTTTCCCATACAACCGCCACGTTCCGAGTGACTTCGCTGTCGGTAGTGAATCGCGAGTGAAGTTATTACTTTTTACGAGTGCTACGTTGACCACGATATCGATTTTAAGGTAAGATTATTATTCTTAAAATAAAATAACAAAAATCAACTCGACGACATGATTAAAAAATACTGTATGATGTATTAGAAAGTCACTTGCATAGCAACGAAACAAGTTAAAGCTATACACGTATCCACTGTAAGTACGCGAGGTACTCGAGTTGATGTAACCTCGTTATTTTGGGGCAAGTTAAATAAAGTCCGATTCCTCAAACACATTTAAATATTTGTATAGATTCAAAAAAGTCGCCAATGTGGGTACGCGTATCAATGTTGCATTTAGTCGAATGAGTTAACACGAGGGATCTAAATACTGATGTACCTGATTTTAAGCACGCAACGATGATCGTTAAAGTTTTGATGCTAATGGAAAAAAAAAACTGTGAAAATATGTCAGAACCGCTAAAACTAAATGGTCAGATAGAGTAAAGCGTAGTATCAATACAAGTATTGCCAGTCGAAGAACATAAACCAGTTAATGATGTGGTAACTCCAATATTATATTCATCCCATACCTACCTACAAGTTTAAGACACGGGCATATTGCTTTGGTTATGTGAATGCCACTTATCATACTCGTAGAATAAATTTAGAAAGCTATCATCATAAATAAGATAATAATAAACTAATTTAATCACTGATTCCGAATATAACTGTAATTTAATTAGACAAACATTATCTCGACCACATGTTTTATATTTGTAATAAAAAGTCACATGTCTCGGAAAAAAATTGTCAGCAGTCCCTTCAAGCTGAAGATTAATTTGAATATTAAAGAGATAATTCTATAAAAATAATTTTATTTTTATTGTAGTCAATTCGTTACCGAATTGAAATAAGTATTTAGAAAACTTTGTTTAAATAGTATATTTTTGCAAATGTCTTTAATACTTTATTAGTTATAATTTAAATATGCAGTTATTATTATATGCAGTTAATGTTTTTTAATAACTATGACCTCTTCTTACCAAAAAAGGTTATTATATTCTTAAGTTCAATGCTTACAAATTGGCAGCTTTTCCAATTGTAATTCCTAGACGATTTAAGTTTTTTTTCTGTCTCATTCTCAAGAGTTATTCATTTGAATAGCTGGAAGTAAAATTCAACAAAAAAGGTATTTTAATAACAGTTTAATAATTACATAAATATAAGCTTTTACATAGGTTACCTAGTAACTTGCCCTATACACAACAAACCAAAACAATACGTATTAAAATATCAGCAGAGAATAATTATTTGTTCACGGCCTGGGCTCATAACCTGATGATTTTAGGCGATAATTAAACACAGATTATTGTCTTACTACTGCTGTTGCCCGCGACTTCGTACGCGTAGATTTTCATATAATCTTTCAACCATTAATCCGGCTTATAGCACAAAATAATATAGCCTTTACTTCAATCTGGTCATAGCTAAGCAAATTCGTAAAAACAACATTTAAATCTGCCCAGTTGTTTACGAGATGTGCGTTAACAAACAAACAGACAAAAATTCTAAAAACTGTCTTAACGTTTTCAGCTCATTTTAAGACGACCTGTGTTCTTTTTATGTCTCGCAATTACAGATTTTTTTATCTCCACGTTTTTATTATATATTTTGATGTATAGATCCACACTAATATTATAAATGCGAAAGTAACTCTGTCCGTCTGTCTGTTTGCTACATAATCACGGCTAAACAGCTTAACCAATCTCGATAAAATTTTGCTAGGTAATAGTATGTATCATGAGGACGGACATAGGCTATTTTTTTTTCAGAAGAAATCGCCGATGAAATCACAGGTACATCTAGTATAGATATAGATAGATGTATAGATTCACTGATTTATGTAGGGATATAAAAAGGTTAACGACATGGTACATTCCGCACACCAAAGACAGAGAAAAAAGCAGTGACAGTTCACTGTCAGCTTGACAGTGACTTTCCATAATTACTAGGTAGGTATAGTTTATCTAACACCTGCGATTCTAACAATACCTAAGTATCTACATACACACATTTATTCAACAAGTTTTGACCCTAATACAGCCCTAGACGACTTTAAAAAAGTAATTTTCCAATTGTTGGTCGTATAAGCTCGATTAAAGATTGTTTCAATAAAACGTTCACTTTTATGGAAACAGTAAACTTAACTGCACATAATAAGAGTTGGGTTAAGTAAAAGCTGAACCAAATAGTGCAGCAAAGCTAGTCATAGAAAAGAAAATTGTACATCTTAGCTTTTAATTCCTTATCAAGAAATTCTAAACAATTGATTTTGTATTTGGTACCAAATACCAAAACTATAGCCGACCGGCACTGACAAATTTAATATATAAGTGACAAGCAAACCTCCCTACGCCTTTTCTCATGAAAATGTAGGGGAATCTTGCTACTATGTAAGCTAACAAACACGAGTGGTAAAGGCCAATGAGTTTACTTGAGTTGACAATTAACCCAAACAACATCTTTTTTCCCATTGTCCTTTCAGTATAAGACTTTGTGTTTTTAGGGTTCCGTACCCAAAGAGTGTAAATGGGACCCTATTACTAAGCCTACACTGTCTGTCTGTCTGTCCGTCCTCCTATATCACATAGAGATTTTGTCATGAAGATGTATATTATCCAGTCCGGCAATGAAACATATTTTATTTATTCGCCTGGACTATCCCTATGACGGGGCCGTTATGTTTCATCGTTTCAGCGAAAGATGGAATGAGTCAGCAGTCATTCAAACAGGCGTTTCCCGTACCAACTCATTCATTATTTATTACTAAGATAGTTGCATTGCCATGTAGACATTTCATAGAGCTTACGATGTAAAAAGTCTGCATTTATAAACAAACAGTCGTCCGATAGAAATCTTCAATGTCTTTCAATCCATTCATTTATGTTTCTTTCAATTAGATTTCTTTGAATTGCATAACATTATAGAAAAGTTTTAAATCAATTCTGTTAAAGGAATCATTGGCTATTGTTTTAGTTACCTATGTTTAATCTTAGGTGTTTCATAAATAGACATCAGTTGACTTAAATAGCAATCGGAGTCTAGACAGTCAAATGCGGGTTGCGTTCATTTAAGCTGGCATCAAAAAAAGTTGCAACTGACATTGAACATCTCTCGTATTTTCAAAAGCTAACTTTTACAAGCCCTTTGTATGCAACAAAATGATAATATGTACTAGTAAGTTGCTCGCCGTATGGCAAGCATCACGCTTGCCCATAACAGCGTCACCTAGAATTTTGAATATATTTTATTTTAAATTTTTATGTGTATTTATTTTTTAGGAAATTGTGTAATTTCTGTAATTATTTGTTACCTGACCACGACATATCATATATCGGTGGAAATCGCACACTGTGTGTTTTACGCATTCTTATTTGCGTCACACTTGCAATTTGTGGAATGAGCTCCTACAGCATTTCAACGTAGCCAATATAGGGTTCTTCAAAAGGTAGAGTATTTAAGGGTCGGCAACTGTCTGGGTGTATCTGTGATGCTCCTGGTGTTGCAGGTATCCATAGGCGACGGTGATCAACAAATTTTCATTAGAAGTCGGTTAAAATGACCAAAAGTGATTTTTTGTCTATTACAAATTTACTGACTAATCAAAAGTGGGACGTGTCATTTAAGGAGGTAGTGGAGTTTTAGTTCTATATCTTGTTATTTCAGGTGATGCATTACCTGAAATAAACAAATAAAAATTCCCACAGATTTTTCTTTAAAAAACCAACTCATGTAGACGATACGACGCGGCGACGGTACGAGACGAGACTCTCTATCCTTGTAAAAAGGTTGTGGATGGTGCTTACTTAATTAGTACAAATTAAACAATGTTATGATATAACCTTTAAGCTGCGAGATAAGACCTGTCGTAGCAGTTTCACTGAGTTCTCACGAGACTAATTAGAGATTGCTTGGGCGCAGTCACTCCTGGCAATTAATACTCAATGGAATAATTATTTTATAACCCTTTTATGCCTTGTAAAGTTAATATTGGTTTGGAAACGTAAATTCTGTTTTATGTGGCTATAATAATGAACTTGAATTTAGACTTAACGTTGCAGCTTGCTATGCTTGGAAACTTCTTGATCATTGCCGAAAATTTACAAAAAATTGAATTTGCATCTTGCGGTTACCTATCTAAAGAAGTCTTATATTTTTCCGAAATAAAAGTAATTTAAGTATTTGTTAATCTAAGATATATCATAATAATATTATAAACGTCAAAATTTGTGTGCAAGTATTTCTGGATCCAGCTCTATCACAGCTAAACGGATTTGAATGAAATTTGGTATAGAGGTAGCTTATCTATAATGGATCAACATGTAGGCTACTTTTGATCCAAGTTTTTTTTGGTTACAGCGGGTAGCATCTAGGCTTGTCTAGTAAGATATATCCACACAAAATATCATGCAAATCCTATCAGGCGTTGTGGAGTTGCTTATGAAAAGCACACTCACTTCAAAACACATACTAAGTTTTGCATATATGATAATGTTAGGATGAGATACGAGGTTACGCTGAAAGGGTGTACTAAGCCAAAAGGCGTCCGTTATACTTATCATAGCTTTTACTACGGAACCAACTCAGATATTGCAAACATTTGATCGTTTTCTATGGAACTGCTAAATTTTTATTTGCGATTTCAAGGTTAGTCCTCTAGTAACATTTGTTTAAAACGATGGCTATGTTATGAGCCCCTTTCGGTGTAGTACGCCTTTTCCTCGTAACCCTGTATAAATATGTTTCACAATAAACGAACATATTTGCAAAATCGATGATTTCATGTCAGTCAAATATCGATAACATGTTATGAAATGCAGTAATCAATACGAATTGGTATCAGTGGTGACGTCTAGAAAATATTCAATGGAAGTCTACGTAACGTATCGATTTTAATCTTTATGTAATCGCTGAAGGAATGTGCTGTTTATCGAGTACTCGGACTGATGATGAACCGTTGAAGATGATTGTTTTTCAATAATGTTTGATTGCTGTAGATAATTGCATTCCAGCGCAGCCGTTGTAGACTGATGTAATCTTGCATAGCGATGGAAAGAACTGCCGAGTATCTCAGTGCTTAGGTACCTAGATAAAGTACTGTGTCTAGAACTTTCTGTTAGAAGAAACTATTATCTAAAATTATGACTTGTATCCTTTTGTCTTTGCCCGAGGCTGTGATTTTCATTCGCAGATGAGATAATAATAATTCTCATAAGATGAGACAGGGTAAGGCAGGTGCCGTTTCTCATCCAATAGATCTGTTGTCCTATCCACAAGTTGTTCACCTCAATAGCCAAGACTTTTAATCCTATACTGTACAATAGTTTCATATTCCATTTTATTATACACAATCCATAATTTTATTGTATTTTTATATTCAAAAGGGCCTCTTGGTATTGGCTTCGGCTCCACCAATGCCCATAAAATGTCCGGGCTAGACTCGTGAAATGAAATAAATTCTCATAATAAATTGTATCTCTAAATTATTGATTTCAAATAATGACATGACTCAATTCTCTGAGTGATTAAATAGCAGCACTACTTATCGCTAATTTACCAGAGAAATAGGACATATCTACTCAAAATGTTGTAAGTTTACAAAATAGACTTTTCAAGAAAAATATTTATTTAAAGATCCCATTAATTTTCACACATTTTAACCTGCCAAAATTTTAACAATATATCTTTTTTGTTATCCTACTAATTTCACGTATTTAAGGGCACGTCACAACTGTAAAGAAAGTGGAGGTTATTTAAAAAAAACACCTCAAAAAGATATTTGTACTATCAAGTTGTGACGGTTTTTGTTGAATAGTTATGTGAAAGGGCGCTTAAGCTACCACCTTACATATGCATATGTAAGGTTATAGGCTTATAATATGCATTTCTTTGTGTATCAAAACTGTCTAGTCACAAGATTCGATCTTATTAGATCTTTCTTTGTGACGTGTCACAGTACTTACATTACAATGATTAGATTAAATCACAATAAGTACTCGATAAATTACTTTTTCTATGTCGTCAGACCTAAAATTTATTATCATTAGAAAAATGTTTGGTATTGGATCAGGCGTACTTAAGTAGCCGTTTATTTTCCGATAAAATTTATGAATGTTATAACTATTTTCTTTAATGTCTTACGTAAAGTTTTATTCTTTGTGGTCACACGGTAGTCGTATGCGGATTTATTGGTAAGAATTAATAAATTACTGGGAATCGTCTCAATACGGCATTAATAATAACTTTACGCAGTAGTCATTCATTTATTTTAATTACATACTTGAATGAATAGTCGGCGACCCTCGTTATCGGGAGTCAAAGTGCCGAGTGGTGGTCGTGCTCAATCCGCCTTGTTATTTTCAACTGCTATATACGTCACAGCGTTGATAAATTTGGAATTTTGTTCAAAAATGCGGTTTTAATGCGAATTACAACAATAGTAATAAAACGGTATCTGTTTGACGTAGCTTCCTTCCGGACTGATAGTTCTGATATTCGGACAGCCCAGAAAGAAGTTAATAAAAAAAAGAATTAAATATACAAGTAATGTGATTTTTTTTAAACATACAGCCAGAATGCGTCGCCGCTCCTTTTCAGCCAGCAGTAACTTAGCAGTTTTAACTTTTTACATTTTCATTTGATCTCTTTGGACGTAGATCCTTAAACAGAGAAAGCTGGTAATCCTGGCTGGTATAGGTTCCAAATTCAAAATCTTTACAGCTCGATATGAAAGTCTCTATCAGAAAATACCTACTTACTCTATTTTACGAATAAAGGCGCACTTATTGATAATCATCGTTGTACAAAAAGATGGGATGAAGAAACTTTGTTTATTAGGCAACTTTTGTAAAGCAAAGTTAAGTAACCTTATTTCTGGTAAGCTCAGCTAATTTATCGGATTAGTTAACAAACACGCGTCTCGGGCACATGTTGCTAATTTTTTACTAGTCAAACATTTATATAAAAAGATTGCTGTGAATTGCTGCCCAAAAGTATCTCGATACAGTGTTATTAGATTTTGTTCTTTAATACGTGGTTTAATAAGGATGAAGTTAATGATTGTGTTGAAAGGTAGTAAGAAGTGGTGCTGGTGTATGTTTCGGGTTGTTGGCGACAATCTGGCTGCGTGGGCACTATCTGCGTGGAGCACGAGGTCGCGCCGCGCCGCTCACCCCGATATCGCGGCTCGCAGAGCGCGCCTCATTAGCTCTATTAATAATTCATCTCGTATCTCAGCCCTATTGTTCTGCGAGATTATTTTCCACACGTCACTTTATGCACCTCGTATGAACTCAATTAGGCACCGATAGCTTTTGTTTGAAGACCGATAGCATGTTGCTGTCCGATTGTTACCCAGTTTCATGTCAAATGAACATGTCAAGTTTTTCTTCTAGATATTTTGTCTATTTAGCCAGGGTCAAGATATACATATTCAAATAAGCAAGCCGTAGTCAAGTCCTAGTCACGCTCCAGTAAAACGGTGGAAATATATTTATTATAGGCTTCTATGGAGATTTGACGTAACACTCGAAAAACGAAAGTTTTTGTAATTTATACATTGCCGCAACACATTTTTTCGCATTCAATTGAGCATTAAGGGGTTTTCCACTTGGCGTTCTGTGATGATCTGCATAATAAGTGGCAGATTTTAAATTGGTAGTCGCTTATAAATTCTGCTTGCCTATTAAAGTTGGCTTTCCCAACTTCTATTGTTAAGCACATAACAGCAACATTAAAAACACCAATTTTTATAAACCGTTCTCAGAGATTTCAAGATCTAATTCCGGGACTTTAGATAGTGATTGAGATCTTTGTACATAGAATAAGAATTTTATTCATAAAAACATAATAATATCGTTAATCACTCAAGAACGAGAAATAACTTAGAACACCTTTTTTTACATACAATTAAAACCTCTTGTGTCGAAGCATTTCGTTTCACATCCTTCACTTGAACTCAAGATTCTGGTCACGTTGCATTAGCAAGCTGCCACTTTCATCTAACGCTTGGCATGCTGAGGTACCTGGGGGCGTGGTCAGGTGGAGGCGTGGCTCCTACCCCGCACTACACCTACCTGTTATTTTACCCCCACCCTAGGAGGCTTTTACTTTTTACCACCTTGAAAATCAAGACAACTTTTACGAGTAAAACTGTGTGCTAAAGACAATGTTGGCTCTTTAAAGAGCATGAAGACAAAGTTGTCATCATCGTGTTGTTATTGATTATCATAATTATATTAAAAAAACGTGCAAGTGCCTTAATCGTTGTATAAATATAACACAAAGTCAGGTTAGTTACACCATTTATAACTTAAGAATAGCAGGACCGATTTTTATGATCTTCATAATTTGTTGGATTCCTCTCCGCCCCAAATAGCAGAATACAGATTAAAATACATTAAAAATAAAATTAAAAAACTCAAAAATTTAGTTTGGAACGGCAAGAATAATAATAATAAGTCTATACATTGAAATTTATTACATCATAGAAAAAAAAACCATTTAAGTCAAAGGAGGGGTAACAGTAGCTACCAAGGAGGTTGCTCCAAGGAGATATATTACGCGGGTGAAACCGCGGGGCGCAGCTAGCTAAGTATATATATAAACCACTAGTATTTTATCAAAAAATTGAATTAAATAAACCGCTGAAGGTCTAGAGACAATCCAAATGTTAAAGCCTACTACCAGTTGGCAGCGTACCCAGCATGCTGGCAGCATTAGTATGCTGAATGCTGACACCTTGCTTCATAATCACTTCAATAATAGACGTCCACTGCTGAACACCGGCATGGGCATCGATCTCCAAAATGGCTGGTTCGAAGCATCTCCATCCAGCGTTTCCCAGCGCTCTCTTATACACCTTCGTTGTAGGTACTTAATAAATAGCAGTGACAAGCATGCATGCATGTCTGAGTTCATTTCTTTCCTTGGCAGTTTATATTAAAAAGAGTTTTAGAACCGTTGCGTGCAATTTTATTTAAGTTCACGACGCGACGTGGAAAGAATAGAGAATACCGGGCATAATTTTATACAGGGTCATCAAATTTCGTTGTTCCAATGATAATACTTCTGAAGCCTGTGATCCTTGGTGACCCTTCTGTGAATTGTTTGTTATTCTCCCGATATGGTTATAACTCAGATTAATTCATCTCCCTAACGTCAAAAACATAGAATTTTCATATAAATTTTCAACCTCCATTTGCACCCTCCATTCGGCCCTTTCGCAAAATCACATTTTAGCAGACATCCAAAAAATATTTTTTTTTTTTATATTATGTCGCATATAACGTAAGCAATGAACGACAACCCATCAAAGTTGCGAAAATTTGAATGTTTTTTCTCGATCTTCAGTTGAATTGTCATTATGTTTTTAGTTCATACAAAATTCCCATCGAAAGAAGGAAGTTCGGTTTTTGCCGTATTTTTAAATTTTACGGAATAGGAAGGAAAAAAAGAAAGAATAAGAAAAAGGAAGGTGCCATGTTTTCTTTCTTTTACCACATGTTTATCTTGACGGTGAAAGATACGAAGTCTAGACTCCAAAACGTTTCACATGGTTTGTTTGGTCTGTTCCATGATGCGTCGGACGTTGTTTTCTCTGAACACACTATGCCTAAGTACCTATAAGTAGTTAGGTAATCCCGAATATGAATGCAAGTACACGTTCCCGTGTTTGCACACAGCTAATGGACATGTTGTGTTCGAGTCTGTTAATTGAATTACTGGCGAGTAGTGGCGAGCCAGACTATGCGCCAATCAAGGCGCTCGTTGTTCGCCGCCAGAACGTAATCTTCTCAAACTTAAGGTCAATTTGGAGAGTTTTTTTGGCTAGTATTCAGGTACGGGCTTGATATTTTTGTCCTTTTCCCGCTTAAAATAGGTGACATGCACGAACTAGTCAGAATAGGCTGTATGAATGAATTAAAAAAGGCATGTCAGAAAAGACAAAACTTATTTCTTTCTACCATAGGGTACGATATCATCAAGTTTTGTTTGAAATATGTCTTCTGGTACATAACACGCACTCGACGCTAAAAGAGCTTCGATTACCGAAGAAGCTTTATTGACTGTATATCAAAATCACAGCCAATCACATTAAAAGAAAATCAAGCTACAGTTATTACCCAGGGTTACAAGGAACTGTAGTACCAAACCGAAAGGAGGGACCAACCCTAAAATTGCGAACAAAATATCAGCTATTGTAAAGATTTTTATAAGTGTGAATCTTTTAAGCTTTTGCATAGCTTCTATCGCGGGCCTTGAGCGTGGAGATCGAATCCAGATATTCCGTAACGAAAATAACCTAACACCCCCACTCACTCACTCCTCTCACCGCTAGATGGCGTTATAAAATATGTTTGATAAAAGAACGACATACATAGAGTTGTAAAACCTACATAATTTTATTCGTTACGTTATTGTTATTTGGGGTTTTGGATTTGAGCATGACCAGGACGGAGCGTGGACTTCACCAGACGAGACCTCTCGAGATTGATGTTGATATTCAATGTGCCTCTGACAATTCGGTGATCGCTACCGGTTTTCACCTTGCTGATCATGGAGACATCATTGAACATTTGCTTCTTGGTCGTCATGATCAAGTCGATCTAATTTTTGGTCTATCCATCGGGGCTCATCCACGTCCACTTTCTGGATGGTCGCTTCTGGAAGAAGGAGTTTATCAAATAGAGTTCCTCCCTCTCCATGAAGTCGACCAGGCGCTGGCCCCTCGGGTTCCGCTGTCCATACCCATATGACCCCACTCTTAACTCATCGACATTCCGCGTGCCCACCTTTGCGTTGAAGTCACCCATAACAATGGTGAAGTATGTTTCGGAGGTATGTATGGCTTCAGATATCTCCTCATACAACGCCTCTACTTCATCGTCAGGGTATGTCGAGGTCGGCGCATATACTTGTATGACCTTCAGCGAATAACGATCGGTTATTCTGAGTATAAGGTATGCTACCATGCTCAACACACTATCGACCTTAACCACGTTGTTGATGAGTGACCTGCGGACGAGAAAACCTACACCACCCTGGGACTTTCGTTCTCCTTCCCGGAAGAAGAGCATGTTACCGGAATCTAGAACTATCGTATCCTGTCCCTCTCGTCGGATTTCAGATAGTCCCATGATGTCCCAACGTATTTTGCTCAATTCTTCCTCCAGCTCGATAATCTTCTCGTCAGTCCTTAACGTGCGGATATTGTGTGTTGCCAGGGCCAAATTTCGTGGGAGGTGGTAGCGGGGCAACTGCCGGAGATTTTTCGCAACCCCTGTTCCACCGTTACCTGGCCAGCTACCTTGACCAGGGATAGTGGAACTGCCGGGGACTGGGGGCCGTAAGGTTGTCTGTCATTGGGGCCATAATCCCCACGCTTGGCAGGTGGCTTGGGGATCCCAGAGCGTTCACCATGAAATTTGGAGGATGCTGCTGCCCATCCTCTGGTGGTTCTGGTCGCAGTTTTAGGACATACCCGGGTCCATAGTAGTAATAGTTAGTATGATTTTAGTCTTCGCTAGAGCGCTAAATATCTATTTTTTTATTAATTTATATAATTACAATGTCTCAAAAACTTGCAGCAAAAAACCAAAACGTATTTGAGACAATGTTTTCCTAATAACAAAATTCGTAAACTAAGTATTGAATGTAATACCGAGTTAACCATAAAATAACTTATACAATAGTGTTTTTTTTTTTGTTTTTTTTTTTCTCTGGAAGAGTATATTTTTTCCGATTTTGGAGAATTATATCCTATAGTAAAACTTTTTCATAATGAGTACGTCATTATCCTCATTATGAAAAAGTTTTACTTGCCTTTCAGCTTAGTTCCACTGAATTAACACTGTTATGTGTAACCCTGTATCTATAGGTAAAGCCAAATCAATTCATATATGCGTTTGAAAACAGGAAAATAGATAGGAAAAATTGGAATTACCAAAGAATATGGATAAGCAATACAATTTACAATTTTGTTAAATGACTCATTCGAATACTTGAAGACCCAAGCGAATCGGTGATCATGATGATTATCAAAATTCCATATAGATTTGTCGTTAAGCATGTAAAAACAAGTTTTGTAAAATTGATAACAATTACAGAAATCCTTGAAACAGTTATCTAAATTATGTATAGGTCACATTTGTTGGCACATTTATTGTTGCTAAGTAGGCAGCTACTGCTATTATTGTAATTAATTGATGGCTATAAAATATGTATAATAATTTCATATGACCCAACAAAAAAATTGCCCCGCTAAACTTTTTACTAAATAAAATGCGACTTGATACTAAGTTACTCGAATTTGCATAACACTTACAATATTAATAAGAAGAACCACTGATTCTTTTGAGATCTTATCGCAGACTCATTATATTACGTATTTTTATCCCACAATGTTCTGTTTTAATACGAACAAATTATGCGCAAGGAAATACCCATTCGCAGTTAAGTGCGATCCAAATTTATCTTGTCTGCAAACAAGGGCTAATTACGGTTCAACTCTAATATTTGCGGGAGATAAATCGCAGTACAGTGGCATAACGATAATCTCAGTATTAATGAGATTATAAATTACACATTTACTTGAGCAGTCTGAACGAGAATATCATAAACTTTCGGCCGTATGTTTTTTGGAACAGGTTTATTTAAATCTGAGACGATTTGGAAAAATGACTTCACTTATGATAACAAGTCGAATTGTTGCTTTATCTATCAAATACAAGTCTTAAGTACGTATAAACTTCAATATTTCAGGCAAGATCTTATTATTCAGAAAATGAAAGAGATTCTGATGAATAGTGCATGAATGACTGATTCCCTTCCAATTGAATGTGAGAATGAACCTCATAGAAACGTAGCAATAAGGTGTAGGAGATTTGGCAAGCAACAAGTGCTTATAGGAGCACCAGTGTCGGTAGAGTACCGTAGGCGGTGTGGCGACGCGGGTCGGCCGTCACCGACACGAGGATTTGCCGCGTGACCCTCCCAGAGTTGCACCCCGTGCCCGATCGTCGAACCTGCAGCGAAAAACTCGATCTTGTTACTCTCCGCTTGTACAGTTATCCGCGCATTAAGTAATCGGAGTCGAGAGCTGCGAGATAATGTTGCGCACGCGTGAAATATATCCGAGCGTTTTTATTGCGACCGCGTTCCGCACCCGGACTGGTATGCGCGTGTCTTTGCGCCGAAGAAATTCTGTCGACGAGTGGTTTGCCTCAAGCGACCTTGCGGTTCCGCCCCGCCTCGCCCCGCAGGCCGCACGGCGCTTCTCCGGCGCTGCCTCCGTGAAAGTAGGTGACTTCGCTGCCGCCGCCGCCGCCCGCCTCGGTGGCACCCGTCTTCGCTCACATGTGAGCGCAACTGGCCCTACGACAGTTTTACACTCACGCGGCTTTCTAAATGTCTACATACGAGATGCGATGCATGACAACTTTGGAATCTGGATTCACAAGGGCTTTTTATTGACACCAAAGTAGTTTTCAAATCTAACGATCCAACCAGGTATTAAGTTTTAATACCAAGCTAATGTGCTCTCTGTGATATTTACCTATAGATCATTTATGTCGCACGAGTCATTAATACTATATTAGCTTCCATCAAACGTGCACATCATGATTATGTCGTTGATTAAAAAGCTGTTCGTTTTAAATGAATAGCTTATTAAAATATCACTAGACGCTGCATAGAGCTCCAGTCACCTTGCTAATGTTTGAGTCACGACTGATTTTGCCTTATCTGTCCGCAGCCCTGCGACCTCGAAGAAAAAAAAAACGTTTTAATAAACTATTCAATAGAAAACATGGCTGATGAATTACACATGCAATTAATGCGATTACAGAAATATTTTCGCGTAGGTATGTCGTAATCATTATTTCTATTTTTATGTTGCTGGAGTTAACCTTAAGACAATTTATTGCGTAATACAAGTCGAGAGTTAGCCATATCTGTAGTGCTTGGAGCAATGAGGTATGACAAAAACAATGAAAGGATTCATAAAAGAGTCACCATTCTCATAATTTTAAAGTGTATCGATAAGTAATTCCTTTTGTAATATGTATCAGTAGTGGATTACTCAACGCTTTCAAAGAAATGTCGTATTGTGAATATCGCCCACGTTGATGAAACTGAACACATTCAGGCGAATGCTTAGCGCGGCCTTCCTGGAGAGCTGCTCACTGCGCACTCGCCAGCTCTTGCGGGAACGTGTTACCACAGATCGTCCGCAGTGGCCGTCACTTCGTCTTCGGAGACAGGTCGCTTCATCGGTACTTCCGCGTACACTTCGCATCATGTCTCCATATTATCAAGTTAGTAACAACCTATTCTTAAAATTCTTTGTATACTTTACAAAATTATCTCGTTCATTGAAATGACCACTCATTGATAACCAGTTCATTATAACATTCCAAAGATTAATTTAAGTTCAATTGTGAGCAGTCATTAATAACAAAGCACACTGCGATAACATTATGAGCATACTTGTCTAATATTGTGTTTGTTATTATTGTATCAACTTAAACTTTTTATCGGTCCTATTGTCCGTTCGATATTTTCTCGATTAACAACGGGTTGATTGACATGTGGGACAAAAAATGAAACAATACGAGTAACTAGGAGCGGATGTTGCTACCGGCTATAAGCTCTGAGACATCTCGAGCGTTTGCCACTCCTATATTATTGTCTGATACATCATTACGTACTCGTACTTCTTCTCCGTAATCATTAATGTTCTCTGTATCTACAAATATGTCAGGCACGTCCCATCGTGCCACTTTAAATTGGAGATTTTTCATTATTATTTGCCGTAATTACAACATTGTTAGCTGGTTCCGCGTTATACATTACGTCTAAATTAACAGAGTATGTTTCATTTGCAGCAGAGCACTTTATAAATTTCAATTAGATTTTTTTGGTGGTATTTTCGCATTAGCGAGGAGGATCTGAAACCGGAACTAGGTGTAATTGACAACAGCTGAGAGCTAGCGAGTTCTTCTCGGGAGTGATCGTGGCGTGTAAACGCACTCAATATGAACCACTTTTTGCTCCAATGTGTTATTATTAATGAATAAATGCTATATGTCCGAGTACCGAGGTCAACGCTCCGACAGAATGCTGTAAAAAAATGCGCTAAGGACATCAGTCCGGTACTCTATCAGCCGTGGCCGATGTTCCACTATGCTCGGGGTCATTAATTCTCTGATTACCTTTGAATAATTAATTAATGTAAAAGTCGTAGTATATGTTCATTTCAATTTTAATAACGCTTTGTGATTTGCGTCCGATTACTGTTTTGCGAATAATAGCGTGCGTGTTCAAATAACAGGAAAATATGACAAAGGTAAATAAAACATGTAAACTACACACATCGAAGTTTAAAATCCTTTTTTATTCGTTTATTGTTATATTAATCCGAGTTTAAATATGAACAAAGCTCTCAGACAAGCTACGTCATGAGTTCCGATGACGGAAGATTGTCCTGAAGCAATAAAAATACGCTTACGTATCTATCTATATTTTTGTGCCTACATTTAAAACAATGACCGGAAATAACAATAAAAAACTCTTAATTAAACACCTTAAACAACTAAAAATATTTTAAAAATTTGTGCTCGTATGGTAAAACCAAAATCGCGAGCTGTCTGGCTAGAAAATTACCTGAACATATCTAAAAATATCAAAGCAACCTGTGTGTACCTACTGAGTGATTTGATAGGTATGTATACAATTACCAGATACTTCGCATTGTAAATCATAGAAATTCCGATCGTATCTTTACAACATTTTACGGAAATAATGGTATCATAAAGATTTAAATCACGTGGAAATTCAGTGACCGGTGACGTCAAAAAGGTAAATAAACATTCTAAGCTACGCGTAGAATGTGTGTGGAATGTGACGACTTTATTGGTTAGACGCGTGTTAAATTGCTTAATTTAATGTCATAATTCGTCGTTTGCCTATCTTATAGAAACTTATTTTCCCCAAAAGCTCTTTCTTTCTTTCTAATATCAGCAAAATCTTGTTTGAATCTAACGTTTACTTGTTTGCGCTACTTGATTCAAGAGAACTACTTTGTAACAGCAGTTCATAGCAAAACTCGAAAACACCTTATTAAGTGCCCTGCAATTTGCTTTGTTCACGTTTTAATGAATAGTTGAATAGTTATTAGTAGTTCACCTGAACTGTAACCTTGCGACTCCTTTATCTCTGCAATCCCTGGACTGATTTTGCCCGTACTCTAACTTGAAAATTATATTGGAATGAAATACTTACTAGTCTACTAACATGAAGACCGGATTCATCATAATCATCATTTCAGCCATAGGACGTCCACTGCTGGACATAGGCCTCTCCCATTGATCTCCAAAAGGGCCGATTGGAAGCGGCCTGTATCCTGCGTTTCCATGCGGTCTATTAAATGTCGTCTGTTCATCTTGTGGGGTGGACGTCCTACGCTGCGCTTACCGGTCCGTGGTCTCCATTTCTAACCGTAAAAGACAGCCATAGTTGAAATTTTGACAGAATATGTAATTTTACGGCGGATTAACTAAGAAATAATAATAAAGTCAATAAATAAAAAATAACGGGTCCCCATACAACAAAGGGTAATAAGTAATTAAGTACAGTTATTTTTTGGTAATCTTACGTACATGCGTCAAACTTGGCATGAATATAGTATAATAAATTTGTGTTCCACAGGGCGGCGTTTTATCTCCCCTTCTTTTTGCAATTTTTATAAATTCTATCTCTAAACAGTTGACTTCCTCCTATCACCTCTATGCAGACGACTTGCAAATATATACTCAAGCTCCTTTAGCGCGTTTGCACGAGGCGATTGCGTCCACAAACTCTGATCTAAGACAAATAAGAGACTGGAGCAAATCATACGGCCTCACAGTTAATCCTACCAAAACTCAGACGATTATTATTGGTAGCTCCCGTATGATCTCAAAAATCGACTGGTTTCGCCTTCCACAAGTGATGTTTGACGGAATACCCATCCCCATTAGCAAGACAGTAAAGAACCTTGGAATACTGATTGATAGGGAATTTTCCTGGGGTCCTCAATTGGCAGAAGTTAGCCGTAAAATCTTTGGCTCGGGATCGTCACTCAGGAGGTTACGTAACTTCCTACCTATTACTACTAAGACTGCGCTAGTAAAATCTCTCCTATTTCCAATATTAGATTATGCGGACGCATGCTATCTGGATTTAACCGAAGAGCAATTGAACAAGCTTGAGCGATTACAAAATTTCTGCATTCGATTCATATATGGCTTACGCAAATATGATCACATTTCCGATTTCCGCCAAAAGCTCAAATTGTTACCCATCCGCCTTCGCCGTAATTCTCACATCCTCTCCTTTCTTTATAAAATCCTGTTTAATCCCTCCACTCCACTGTACTTGAAAGAACGTTTCAAGTTTGTTCAACCTCACTCTAGTTCCTTGCGATCCTCTCGTGCCCTTCAACTTAAGATTCCTACGTCCTCTCATACTAACCTTTCCTACAGTAAATCTTTCACTGTGCAAGCTGTCCTGCTGTGGAATAAGCTGCCTCCTTCTATCAGGCAGGCCAAGTCTCTTCCTATTTTCAAGAATCTTGTCTACAATCACTATCTTCCTTTATAATTGGTACGTATGTATGTATGTTTTATTTATAGTATGTATTGGTAAGTAGTTAAATAGTATTATTTGCATATTCAGTATTTATTTGTATGCATGTATGTATATTATATGTATTGTCTACACCGCCGACCCTACTCCTGTCTCTGTTATGTCCATCCAAAGGTTGCCTGGAAGAAATCGCTTAAGGCGATAAGGCCGCCTATTATACTGCCGGTCTTGTATTATTTTTTAAGTGACTTTTGTATTTATTTCGGTGTATAATAAAGTGATATATTATTATATTATTATTATTATAAATAATGGCCAACTGCGAGTCGGTGATAAATTTCTATTCATCACCAAGTTAAGCAACGTCGGGCGCGGTCGGTACTTGGATGGGTGACCACCTGGGCGTGATGTTGTCTTTTTGCACAACTTTTTGTGTTTTGTGGTGGTACGGAACCCTTAGTACGCGAGCCTGACTCGCACTTATTTACTCCTGGTTTATTTATGCTAAACTGAAATCAAAATGTTTACCTATCTCGATGGTGCAGACTGTTCCAAATAGGTAAGTTCTAAATATGTTTGGACCTTTTAATTATTATCACAGTATTATTGTTTTCAAAAATATTCATTTATCGGTCAATGATCCAAAAGAAAGTAAAACGTAATAAAAACGAAATGATTTAGTAGATAAAATAATTATTGATAAGTCTGGGAGGTCATTAATACAGTATGTTTGTGATTATTATATATTGAAGGTAAAAATAAATATTGTACTGGTATTTGCTTATAAATAATCTTTGGTCGAAAGGAAAGGTCCTAAATACCAATTGCGATAGTGAAATTCAGTCAAGAAGGACCTATGCGTTCTCCAAAAAAATATTTGATATATGTATGTCATGTTAACAAGTCAAGACAAACATAATTATGGAAGTTAGAAGGTTTTAAAAAATTCGGACGGACGGACAGACAGGCAGACAGACAGATGGACGGACAGAACGAATTTATAAGGGTTCCTTGTCGGGCTACGGAACCCTTAAAAGACTAAAGCCATAATTGACAGAGATAACGTTGATATTGTTGCTATGTACAATGTCTTGATTAAAACTAATTTCCATAATTTCGTTTGCTTATCGGGAAAGTATTGATAGATAACCTGCTGTGATAGAATTGGCTTCGAATATTTTGATTTGTCCTATTCAGTGTAGTCAGTAATTTTCTTGATTAAGCTTGAATTGTGAATTGCTGTTTTATTAGTTCCATTAGATTTGCCTTTATGGTATCAGGTACCCAAACATATATACTTATTTAGTCTGTTTAGAAGGAAACCGATGTAGAAGGCCAATAAAATTACCAATGAACTACTTCAATTCTAATAGGAAACTATTCGAAGGCTAATTGTAATGACGAGCATTTATAACATGATAACGGACATATAACACTAGAATTGGATTGTTGGTTAAAACGAGCCCTGAAGATTGCATAGAAAAACTAGATACTTTTTATATGGCGGCCATTTAATAAGTTGTTGGTATAATTTAAGAATTAGAAGCAAACGCCAAAAGGTGTAAATATTAGTTCTCCGACCACCTCATCGAGACTATATACCTACTAGGTTCTCTCTAAATAAACGGCTAAAACAGGATTTATGGAGGCTCTTGGAAGTCAGCTAACAGTAGCCTTATTAGTAACTATGTAGCTGTAATTGCGGCTGTACCTGTAATTTTCTCGTTTTCCCAGAATTTCAAAGATTCTTTAGTCATAGTGCACACTCCATCTGTCAAACTTCATTAAGATCTTAAGATCAGCCGCTTAAAAGTAAAAAGTGACGAATAGACATAAGGCAGACAGAGAGAAAGAGAGAGAGAGATATATATTAAGGAGATAGACAGGTTGATAAAGATACAGGGAGACGTACATACTGAGAATTATATAGACAGATAATGATAGACAGACAACAGATAGCGATTCAAATAATCATATAGGTTACGCTGTTTCGGAATGTTCCTGTTCCTTTGACTGACTACCTGGAACTCCCGGGATTAACCCTTACACCAACCTTCAACTACGGCACCTACGTAGAGTCAAAGGCTAAATTTGCTGGCAAAAAGCTGGGCGTGCTGAGTAAAGTTAGGCAGTATTTCACACGGGACAGTTGCTTACTCTTTATCAAGCTCAATTCCGATGGTGTGTGGAATACTGCTGTCATCTTTGGGACCGTTTAGCTAGAAATCAGCTCGAAGCTCTTGAATCGGTAGAACGACGTGCTGCTTGACTTAAAAGTGATGAGAAGTTAGTGCCTAAGACACTTAAAACAACCTGCCGACTTCCTTGTTTCCTGAGAGGTATAACCTGGGCCTTTGCAAGGCCAGAGTGAATAGGTATCTTTGTTTGTGTTTTTTTCTTCTAAGCCTGCGTGCTTCGTCTTCAACCACATCGTCACTTACCAACAGGCGAGTTGCTTGTCAAACGTGAACTTATTCGCGATAAAATTGGTAGAAAGATATACAGTACAGTACAGAGGGGGAGATATACAGTAAAACAAATATAATTTTATATGCCGATTCACTCGTGATTTGAAGACACCTAGATTGTAAATATCGGGGAACACCCATTCAGGCAGCGCATTTTACAGACCAGCAGTACGCACAATAAAAGATAAATAATATAAATATGATTGATTTGTTTCAGGTGTTGCACACAAGTGGCGTGGCGCGAGGGTGTGATGCGAGGGCGGCGGGGCAGCAGGCGCAGGCGCTGCGAGTAGCGACCATGCGGGGCCCGCGCGTCGCCGCCGCCTGCCTGATTGTTCTCGCCGCGGTCGCTCACGTCGCCACAGCCTCCACAGATACCATTAGCCTCAGTACGTACACATAATTATTTACATAAGGAACCCAAAGATAAGGAAGTTGTGTTTTACGAAAATACTCTGTAGTTTGTGAGGTTGGCTAACTATGATCAGGCGTAGGCGTCGCGAGTAGTAATCATGTGGGGTTGTTCTCACTAACAGCCTGCTTGCTTTCGCCGCGACCTCCATAAGCCTCAGTCCATACCAATTTGTTTATATTTGAGACCTATCGCTACAGCGATACAAAATATGTTGTAGGCAAAGAACAAAAAGCCACTTCATACTGACTAGCGCATCTAAATAAATAGGTGGTTACTAAAGTGATTTCAGGATTAGCTGCGCTACCTATTTTATTGTTTGTTACTCCATTCATGTAGATACTTAGACATTCTATAATAACCAAATGTCTGATGTTCTGATTCTTTAAAGTCGATGATTGGTCTATTAACTGGATTAACTGGAGAGAGGCAGGACCCTCGATCGATGATTTAACAAACTACAGGAAAATCACAAACGATTCAATTCCAAGAAGCTAATGAGAAAGAAAGGGAAATACTTGACACATCAATATTGAGGATATAAAAGTGTTATTTATTGCGTTTGTATTGATGTTTTGACTTTCATTGTGGTTCTGTTGAGGTTTCACAACTAGGTATAGCTTCACAATAAAGGCAGAACGGTTACCTACCGTACCGGTTGCACAAGTGCCAGCGACAATTCTTCGGTTGCGAAACATCGGGTCCGTACCGGGTTCTCACATCGATCACACGTAGAGTACGCTCGCCTCTCGTTTACTGCTTTCATTTGTTACATTCATTTGTTATTCCAACTTATAGCTTAACAGCACTCATTTATAGGCAGTTATGTAGCACGCAAGCTATCGCGAAATCAATACTTATACAGTTCCAATTAGATCTCTCTTTGAAAATACTAACGTAATAAAAACTTTTCTGTGACTTTAATCAATGTGGATAATATAGAATTATTACCCAATTAGATGATATATAGTAAATACATCGTAATAAATGTGTTTTCATAATAAATAAATAGACTGGGCAGTTCATTAGGAAGTATTGAGAAGGTTGGTAATGTTGATAACCTTAATAGCGAGCCCGGGATCTCGTTTCCACGGAAATGAAATCCTGTCCCGGTTTATGGACAAACATTTATTTAAAGATCAATTGGAGAATTATCCACGTCTAAGGGACATCAACAAAATTGCCCTTAAACGTAGACATTATAAACATGTATATTTCTCGACGGCCTGAAACACTGTAATCAACCTGAGTGTAAAGTGTTTAAAGCACCGTTCAGTTTTGTTATTTGCATAATTTGCTGTCGCTAATCAGGACAATATTATTTATCGGATAATATAATACCCCTTACAGAGGTTGACGATTACGACAAACTTAATTTTAAAAATTATAACCACTCTGAACTGGTAAAGTTAACTAACAGGAAATTTAAGTGAAAAATAAAATGACATTTAACCAATGAATTTATTGTGTCGTCAACTTCGTATTTTTGGTGTTTTAACATTTCGTTTTGATATTTTGTTATACCTTATCAGTATTGTATTTATTTGTGCTCTTACGAAATCTCAACGCGCTTCAGCTCAAAAAACAAAACAACACCTTGATGTCGAGCGGTGTTTTGATTCGCCATTATTGAACTCGTTTGTCAAAGAGCTGTGACCGAAACGGCATGTTATGCGAAAATATGTAAAACAAAGTGACCTTGATACCTCGATAGTATGGGAGTGAGCTCCATTTGTGGACGCTTGGAAGGTCAAGTTCATAGACTAAACGTATTCCAAGCTGTGCCGACATCGATGGGCAAACATAGGCTTATCTATTGAGCCTTATCTCATTACATTCATCTATTGCCCCGCCACTTAAGGACACGCGTGATCAGAATCCGATTGTTCATCATTATCATCATTATCATCATCAGCTAGAAGACGTCCACTGCTGAACATAGATCTTAAATTCCCACACTGCTGCCATCTGCATCCACTGGATGCCCGCGTTTCTCACGATGTCATTACATCTAGAGAGAGGCCTACCAGTTTGTGGTGTTCACTCAACAACCTTTCTTCCTCATCGGTTATTAGTTCTTAGAGCGATTTGGCCTCCCCATTGCCACTTCAACTTGCAAATCTGAGTTTAAAACGATCCGAATTATTATAATCTGTTTCATATCTCCGGGCCTTTGGTCAACTTTCCGCTCGAGAACAGAGTTTCTATTTCTATTTCTTGTATAATTATTATTTCTCAGGTGCATGATAATAATTATCTGTGATGACTGTAATTGCTTTTCCACGTCATCAACAGGCAGGTATTTCGTAAAAGACAGCTTTATGTGTAGATTATTTATATTGGTGTATGGAATTTAATTTAGTTCTTTGACAATATGAATTACCTATCAAAGTCGGATAATTTACAATTCGGCGAATTATTTATAAATTCGTTTGCCTTGAGATCCACCGGTTGCTATGAGATTATTAAGAAATGTAAATAAGTACGGCACGTCGAACGTGAAGATTCAAGTTTGACTATAACATTGTGGAGTATTTGAATAACAGTTACTAATTTAACAAGAGATTATTTGTTAACAGAATACTTATCTCAATCGATGTTGGTTTTATAAAGCAAATAAGTTCTGAGTCGATCGAGTAGACTTTACGGATAACAATAAACAAAGCTGTAGTGTTTGGTGAGCGAGGTGTAGGTAAACAGACATTGAAGAATATTCACGTTTCAAGACGGGCTCATTAATTACCTACCAAAATATTTACGTGGATGACCAGTCAGTGTGACCGGTGGCGCCCGCGGTACCTACTAAGAATGCGGATCTTAGGATCTAAATCAAGGTGATGTGAGTCGCCGGACACTCAGACGCTGTACCAGTGTCATCTCTATCGAAGTGGTTTCCCTAACAATAGTTCTATTATATACAAACAAATCGAAGCGTTGTAGTTTTCGTATTCGAATTTATTATTATTTATTTTTAATTTAATAATAGGCTTGCGTTTGATTTCCATGTCGCCTGATATTAAGCGATGAAGCGGTCTACGATGGAGCATGTTTGCCTAGAAGAAACGAATTCAGTCGCGAACACTCGTTTATTGTAACAATGAGGACAAATCAAGTAAATATGTACTCTGTGCCTACGTTTACTAACATTTATCATTTATTTCAATGCGCATTTTATTAGTCAGTTGCAACAACGCACAGCAGGGCGTTAAATTAGTGCATAGGTTTAACCTTGTCTTGTCTTGTTGGAATATTTAAAGATTTTACGACTGTATATTTTAATTCTGCAAAAACAATCATAATCAACAGTAGTATCAGTCTGCTTGGTATCATATCAATTAAGTGCCAAAGTTAGTTTTTACACAACGTTGCCTTACCAATACATTAGCCATAACTTGAAAATTATACTGTTTGTTATCTTACTAGTTCCACATAATTAAAGACCAGGGGCCTTACCCCTAGCTTTACTTTTGCGAGCCAAATTTTAGTAGGTACCTGATAGGTACCTAAAATTAACCAACTCATTTTAGCGGCATCGTTTAAAAGCGTCTAACTTGAATGAACGAAAATCCGTTTTACTATGCGTGTGTGCGTGAAAATAGCAAAGCTTGACGGCTATCAAATAACTATCGCTTATCGTAGTTGATGGTACCGTTTAGACAAATAACACCTATTCAACTTTTCGAGCTTTTCGAGCACCTGGTCAACTTTTCGAGCTAGGGGTAAGGCCCCTGGCTTTAACTGGAAATTAATAAACACAATAATGAACACTTTTAACGTATTTTATCACGTGTATTTTACGTTATTTTCATATTTTTGTGAGCATGCCCTTGACAATCCTGACCATTACATTCGTTTTGATAATCCTGAAATTCTAGCCAAGGAGAACCAGTATATACTAAGGATACTTGGTGAGGCTATTAAAATATATAAAAACATCTTAGTTTTAATAGTACCTATCCGAGTTTTAATAGAGAGGATGGTTGGCAAGCACCGCCTGCTTCCAATCATCAAATTAATAAAATATCAAGACTGACGCAGTACCTACTCGTACTGCAAGACCTTTAGACACCGTGAACTACTACTGCGTACATAGGGAATGTTTTGATTGAAAATAATTGACGGTACTTGTAATTAGTTTCATAATATAGCTATAGACATTCGTCGTCTACTTTTTAGTCAAGTTGTTTTTTTAGTTAGTTTTAGTTTACTTTTGACCACGGATACTGCAGTGTTCGAAAAATCAGGAAATAAAATAAAGTAAAATACACGCGATAAAACCGAGTTAAAAATGTTTAATTTCAATGTCGAATAATCGTGAAAAACTAAGAAATCTACCCAAAATTAGGAGTTTTTTCGTTTGGAAAAAAAAAAACTGTTTACTCTTTTTTATTACCATTATGTAAAACTAGTAAAGATAGCAAAATGAAACAAAAATTGTTAACTTTCAAGTCTTGATGTTATTTTTTTATCGTGAAGAAGTCCGCGTTTGACCAGCAACTCGCCTTAAGCGACGACGTGGTCGAAGATGAAGCACCCAGATTTAGAAGATACCTATTCACTCTTGCCAAAGCTATCAGAAAATTAAGATCTTGGAATCCAGCCGCTGAGAGATTTTTTTGAATTTTTTTTTTTTTATTTGGAAAATATACAGAATAACATACATATAGAATGTATCATTGTAAAACATTGTAAAAATCTGAATGAAAACATTTTCTTTTATTAACTGACTTCAAATAACAGGCCACTATGTTGATATATTTTTTTATGTATGTTCACCGATATCTGTTGTCCGATTAAAAAAAATATTTTGTTCGGTAGAGTGTACTTCCAATTTGGTCCCATTGTCACGCAAGTCAGAATCTGGCGATGGGATCTCAGGGAAATCGAGGGCACCCTCAAATTGTATATGCATTTATTACGTTTTTCATATATTTTCTAAAGCTGTTCATGTATTTGCGTCTGATAATCATGATCTCATATGGATGAGTTGATGATGAAGGGTAGGTACAACTTCTCAAAGGTTAGGAGTTGAAAGAAAATTCTTTCAAAATTATACGTACATATGGACCGATACTTTTATTCGTTCAAGCTATTAGAACCGACTTCAAAAAAGGCGGAGGTTCTATGTTAAGTTGGTTTTTAATGTGATCCACTTGTTATTTTAAGGTGGTATATTGGCTATCAACTTACAATCTTACGTTCGAAAAGTTAGTAAAAGTAATCCTGTGGCATACTCTAGAAGCCAATACTAATTCTCCACTACTAATTCAATGTAAATTTCAACCCAATGTTAACACAATATTGTCAATTTACTGTTTTCAGCTTTTATGGCAAATGTAGGTTGATTCATAAACAGCCATACTCTAAGTCCTTTGTTACGTTATAGGTATTATGATGATAAAATGTGGTTAAACAATGAATACTGAAGATGTCGATATTATTTATATTTTTATTTATTAAATCACAAACTTAGAATAACAAATTAACTTGATTTTTTATAATAGCTCTCCAATTACATTGGAATTTGTATGACGAAGGACGTTAACATTGATTAAGCAGCTCCGACCATTCGACATCTCTCGCTATTTATGTTCTTTGATATTTGATCTATTGATAAACCTTACTATTCCAACAACCTTGAAAGTTTTTATTAGTAATTCTTTGAGCTTTTACCAGCTTTTTGTATGACCTTAAGGACCTTTGTTATTTTCTCATAGCAAATTGGAACTATCAATACATTGTAAATGACCTGAGGCTCTGCTCCATCGTTATCCTTGTACTGGAACATTACTAGAACCTAGAATTCGAATGCTGTATTTATGCAGGTCTTGCCCAGGCCTTCTACGTTAGGGTTGAGCTCTTGGCCTATTGAGCTGATAAACATCAAATCAGATTAAATTGGCAATTATGAATTTCTAATGATTTGCTATTTTGAAAACCCTAATAAAAACAACTTTTTTTACAAGTTCAATATCACATCACTTATTTGAAATTTATTACAAATTTAGATAACTATAATGGTAGAGTTTCATCAAAAGCAGACGAGTAGTTTCCAAAAAATTGTCTTGTACGTTTGTATGAATAGTATAAAAATTACCCGACCTCCGCCTTAATGCCATGATATAGTAAAAAAATTGATAACATATAAAATGATTGCCTACTTTTTATATATTTTTTTTTAAATAGACTCAGTCATTTAAAATCTTAAAAATCGTCAAATGCGCGAGTGAAGTAGAGGGCGCGGCATATTCTGGGTCTTTTACTCTATTCGGCATCAACATAGACATAACCAAAAGTCCCACACATTCAGAAAGATTTTAATGGAAATATCTAAATCATAATAGTTATTAGAACGTTTAACTTAGGTGCACAGTAAAGTCCACTCTGTAACTATTATTCGAATGTCTGTCGATTTATTTGCGATAACTGTCCTCAATTGAATGCAAAACGGCCGATAAAATTGTTAAAGTGCATTGGACGGTGCACCGGTGGTTGTATATAGGACGTTTGTTTCCCACGCGTGTTGCTAAACCAGAGGAACCTCCTCCGCACTTCACTGTCTGGCCACTCGGCGAATAGGTATGCAAAAACCCTTTGCTCTACCTATTCGTGCTTAGAAATATTTTTAGCTTAGTCTAGTATATAGTAAGTAAATTCTCTCTCACTGTATTTTAACTATGGTTCAAAATAATTATGGTTTATATTTGGTCGACATTGTTTTTACAAGCTTTTATTTAGTTTCACCTTTCCCCATGACTGTCTGTCTGTAATATAAATTTGTCAAAAAAATATTTGACGCACTTCCCGGTGTTCTTTTGAGCTAAAATTTGGCATTATTGTCAAGTTCCGATGACAATACAATATAATGGTGACAACGAGCTGATTTGATGATGGTGACGGTGGATAACAGCACTCTTCGATAGATAATAGTAGACTGGCAGGGTTTGGACTCATTTTGACCAGTACACCGTTATCCCGATCACCAATTTCTTAAAAGCTTGGTTTGAAAAAGATATTTGTCAATAAAAAACTTGTTTAATACTAAAAACTCAAGAACTTAGCAAAGTTAGCAATCATAACTTAAAATAGCAAATACATCTTTTTAGCTCTCCTCCGTCTTGACGTTCGGGTCTAAGAAAAGTTACTCGTTTGCGATGACCTTTGGTTTGTTGTGATTACTATCAATGACCTATAAGCTTTTACACTTTAGAGTAACGAGTATAACGTTGGTCCATGTATGTTAAAGGTCTCTAGGTCTGTAAAACAACTATTATTCCGAAATAGTGGTGCTAAATTAAACTCAAACATTAATTTGATTATGGTTTAGTAAGCCGATGTTGACACTGCAGATGATTTGTTACAATGTAGTTTTATTGAGTTGGACATTAAGATTAATCATTACGTGTAAGATTGAGTAAGGCATTGATTAAGGGATTGTTTATAATTATATCTAGATTTAACTATAATAACACTCATCCCATTATTTGGGAGAGTTTTCTGAAAAGTAAAATCAGCTAAAACTCTTTTAAACTCAGATTAGAAATATAAGGGAGATATGGTAAGGTCGCGTGGCGGGTTGGGAATGCATCACGCATTATAAATCAGGCTAGATGTCTTTAGACGAACTCATTCTGCAGACGGCTTTCTTTTCCATGTGGATTGCGAGTTAGTTCATTGGTGTCGCTGCTAGTCCCTACGTGTGCGTTAAAAATGGGTAAAAGAGCCGTACAAACTTACAACTTTGGCGTTACGCGGTTTAGCAGTATAATGAAAAAAAGTGGGTGAAACACGAATGATAATTGTACTAAGTAAGGCATATATTCCTTGCTTATCTGATCGAGGTTTTAAACTCGTGTTAATTCAATAGTTTTACATCTAAGTGTGATTTTTGTTTCATATTGTCATTCTACTAGTTCACAAAGGTAATCAAAATGTCTCGCCAATTGATATTTTTTCGTATTTTGGGTTTTTTAGTTTGCGAAATGTCTTTGTGAAATTATAGAAGTTGTGTGAAAATTAAGCGATGATTTGTCACCCTAAGGTATAAGTCGTACCCATAATGACACGTTTCGTCTTTTCGTATCAGTACTAAAATAATTTCTGTTTTTTTTTTTACATTCTTTGTTTGGATCAGGGTTTCTTAAAGTGGGGTGCATGGACCACTTCGGGGTCCATGACACGAGTGCCATGGGTCCACAGTCCCGGTGTTTACTTATTAGAATTAGTTTGAAGTATGCAGTTATTTAAATAAACAAACCCAAAAATAAAGTAATGTTCAAAAAGCACTGTTTTATGACCCGGACAGCCCGGATGGGCAGCAGCGTCTTAATAGTACACGGTGAACGTACTGCTATCCCCAAGCCGCCTGTCAAGCGTGGGGATTATGGCAAAACCCCTCTCTATGAGGGAGGCCTTTGTCCAACAGTGGACGTTAATTGGCTGATGATGACTGTTTTATTATTCTTAAATTATCTTTGCATGGGGTCCTGAGTGTTTCTGAAAATTTGAAAGTGGTACATAACTACAAAAAGTATAAGAATCATTGGCTTAAATAAATTTATAGGCCTTCTCATTTGGTTTTATTAGTGCCTTGTTGAAATTCATTAGTTTTAACAGAAACATAACATTTCGTCATAATGGTGCGTGATAATATATTAAGACAACACGGAAAATGACTCCCCAAACATGGAATATGTTTCGGAATGCCGCAAACACCACTTTTAAGCAAAACTTTTAAGAAGCAATAATGACAATTATAGAGAAGATAGATTCCATATAAAACGGGTGACTTGTTTACTGAAATGCGATTTTTTTTGTATGACAGATACATGAAGAAGAATATATGGTAAACTTAATTAAAAAAAAAAATATGTTGCGTAATAATTTTCTCGTAGCCATTTTGTTAAGAGGAATGTGTTATGAAAATTAAGCGGACATTTTTTAACCAAAACTTTTTTAAACTGTTAATTTTGATAAGCGTCTTTGACCGAGTTAATTTTGATAGGCGTCTCTCACATAGTTCTGATTCTTAAAAACTGTAAAAAAAACTGTGGAAATCGCACACACACGCCACGTTTTCATGTCCCTAAATGCTTCTGTTGCAGGCCGTTGCAGTAATTTATTATAAGTACTTTTTATTTTTATTTCGATGTATTTTTTCTAGGAGGTCAACGCGCCCCTTGCTCCAACGAAGGGGAGCCCGTGAGACTACAGGACTCGAGGCTCGAGCAGGACTTCAGTAGCTGTTTCAGCTGTATCTGTAAGGTATGCTTTTAATTTACAAATCACTTATAGTTATTAATCAGTTTTTATTAAATGCACAAATTTTCCACTACCAGCTACTTTAATCAATGCAATCGAGCCCCTTTTTCTCCAAATCGGGTGAACGCACGAACTCATTTTAATAACTTACTAATCTGTGGCTTTTTTATCACAGATTAGTCAGTAGTTCTGACGTATTTAGTTGAACAACAAAATAAATGGTTATACAAAGCCGCCTCCATACAAAGAGCGTTAACAGGCGCACGCTCACAAGGAAGCGTACGTACAACGATCTCGGACCAAGTCGGATGCCATCCCAGTCGCGAATGCCCACGCTTTGGCAGTACACGTAATTATCATTTCGTGTGACAGTAGTCATAATTTACAATGATTTCCATGTCCCAGATATGTATTTATTTATTTTCATATTGCAAAAAGCTTTATTTAAGAATGAGGCTTTATTACACTTTAAAATATAATAATCGTGCCTTTCGTACGTACTAGGTATTTTCGGTAATCAATTTATAGACTTTTATTTGGTTCCCTTATCTATCAGAAATAAATGACTTTTAGAGTAACATACCTTATAAATTGTTTTTAATCGAAATTCCCCTTATCTAAACTTTTCACGTTACACTAAAGTTGTATTACCCTAGTACTACGGTTGCGCAGTCAGCCGAAGCTGGTCTTCTGTACCTATTTATTTTGTGGATGAACGCAGTGCGTACGGCCCGAGTGGCGCGGATAAGTGTACAATTTACCGTTACCCTGCAAGTGTGCAATGTTTTGCTCCTGATTGGCCAATTTAGCTTCTCCGTGTAAATAACACACTATCTATATACTGTGCGACTGTTATTAAAACAATTGTAAGTAAATAAGTCCCTAGGTACCGTTAACTGTATACTAATTTTTATTTAGAAATGCAAAATATGTTACAGAAGTAAATATTTGTACTTCGCATGACTTAAGAACATATTTTATGGCAGGAAGATATAGCCAGACCAGCGTATTTTGTCATAAGCGTCCCCCTAACCGTATGTTCATGTCAGCGTAGATATTGTTTTTACCAGCGTTGAGTAGGAGGTACCAAGCTACATACTGACTAGAGAATATTATAAAATGTAAATATTAACAATAAAACATCGGAAAAATCAAAAATTATTTAGACACACTGACTGAATGTCATTAAAACCATTTTTATTTTTAAGTTTTGGCTACTGACATCCTGTTTATTTAGCTATACTGTAAAGTAAAATTTAGAATTTTCAAGTACTTATTTGATTGTTTTAAGTTTTAGAAGATATTTTCAAACAAGTCATAATAGTCCATTCAAAATTAAGTGAATTCTGTTCAGGCCCTTGTCATTAAATATGTAATAAATTTTTCATTGTAAACATTACCCAAGCTCCGTTTTTAGCGCATGGCAACATTGAAGAATTCGTCCCATGCTCCAATTAACTTTTTTATACAACACCATCTAAATAACAATGTCAGCGAGACAAATTTATATACGTTGTAAATATTTTAATTGCGAATAATTACTTCACCCAAACCACGCGCGTGACGTTATTCTTTAACGTTGACCTTTACACCACATAAGAGCAATTTGTCTACTTCGTTTTAGTATGTGAGGAGCACGAGTGATAGCGAATAGAGGATTTATTTATGCCGAACACGGATACTTAGGAATTTTAATAAATCAAAAGGCCGTCCAGCCCGTGGAGGCTTGTCTTTAAGATTCGCAATGTGTGCGTAGTAACCACCCACCATATAGAAACGTTAAGTGCACGTTCTACCTCGTTGTTAATATTTATTACTATTAGGTGTTATAGGTAAGATTGTTGGCAGAACGCCATAAGAAAATACTGGGTGGAAGTTTTAGTAAACGTCGAACAAGAGACATTCTAGCAAATTGAGTCACGGTCAAGTCGATATCGTGTCCCAGTAAAGTAATTAAAACTTTATTAGAGACTAAACTTCTTTTTTCTGAACTATTTTCTTTCGCGACGCTTTTTTCTAAAACTTGAAATTGTCAGCTACTTGCAAAACCTATTGTATTTGACATTGGTTAAACAGGGTTATTGTTTTGGAGTGCGTAATTAGGGTTCCGTACCCATAGGGTAAAACGGGACCCTATTACTAAGACTCCGCTGTCCGTCTGTCTGTCTGTCTGTCCATCTGTCACCAGGCTATTTCTCATGAACCGTGATAGTTATACAGTTGAAATTTTGAGATATGATGTATTTTTGTGGCCGCTATAACAACAAATACTAAAAAAACATAATAAAATAAATATTTAAGGGGGCTTCCATACAACAAACGTGTTTTTTTGCCGTTTTTACAGATAATGGTACGGAACCTTCGAGCGCGAGTCCGACTCGCACTTGGCCGGTATTTTTTTATTAGGTGTGTATCAATCAGTATCGTTATTGCAACTAATTTCACGTACAATATGTGTCTGGCCACAGCACAAATAAAATAAATAAATGAAAGCGTTATCCTTACAGTTTCCCCTTTAACCCCCTTCTCAGTCATCCAGTCGTTTACATTTTGAGCACATCGTTTGCAGTTGTGTGCCGCTCAATATTGAAGTGTGCTTTTGTAGAACTAGTAAGAATATGTCAGTGCGTGTGCAATACCTACGTCTTTACCTCGCTCCCTTCAATTTTTGGCAGACTTTTTTCGGTACTAGCTGGTACTAGCTCGAGGTCTTTTCCAAACTATATTTATTATCAAAGGGCCACAGAATAGTACAAGGTCCGGCTACTGGTAGAGGAATCGTCCGTCTATCTGTCAGTCCAACTGTCTTTTGCACAATTTTTTTGTAGTTTGTGGTGGTACGGAATCCTCAGTGTGCAAGCCCGACTTGGCCGGTTTATTATATTCCATTAGCTTGACGTGCTAAACTTGCCACACCAAAGTAATCCTGTATATTATAGACTAGCCGTCCGCCCCGGCTTCGCACGAGTGTAAGCTCGGCCTTCGGCCTCGCTACAAAATATAATGTAGCCTATGTCACCCGGGGATAGTGTAGCTTCCCAACAGTGAAAGAATTTTTCAAATCGGTTCAGTAGTTTCGGAGCCTATTCATTACAAACATACAAACATACAAAAATAGGTACAAATCTTTCCTCTTTATAATATTAGTGTAGACAAGATCCAGCCAAAATTTATATGAAAAAAAAAACTCAGTATGTGGTATACGTAAAGGTGCTACTCAAGAAAAGCTGTCAAACGCGTTATTTAGCAATAAACACATAAAAGCAAGGTGTGAAATACTGTACACTAGTCTAGTAATTGTCTCGTCGCTTATGGGACGTTTGTATGCCCACTCGGCGACCACTGTCACCAAATCGATTTATCACGCGTCAAGTTTAGAATAATAATTCCCTAGCGCGTGCGACAAGATCGCACCTAGACAATAACTAGGTAATTTAATTAGCGGTCATTGCTTCTAGGAATTTTGTAATATATATTGGAGAATATTTGTCAGAACGTAAGCTAGAGCGTCAGGCATTACACCTTTTAACGCTTGTTTTGAAAATGTAAAGTTTTACGCACAGTTTTTGACTAGTACATACAGGAGCCTCACGAGTGAAGTTCAGGGGCCTATAGGCTTGAACACAGTATTCTTATGGCGTTCTGCCAACAATCTTACCTATAACATCTAATGGTAATAAAATATTTACAATAAGGTAGAACCTGAACGAGGCGTTTTCCACTTTTCGTTTTCCACTGTGCGAGCTGCTAGTCTGTGGAATGCGCTGCCTGAATAGGTGTTCCCCGATTATTACAATCTGGGTGTCTTCGCAAATCGCAAGTGAATCGGTTTCTTCTAGGCAAGCGTGCTCCACCGTAGATCGCATCATCGCTTAACATCAGGTGAGGTAGCGGCCAAACGCAAGCCTGTTCAATACTACGTACCTACCCTGTTTCGATCGAGGTCTACTCTTTGACATGTTCTCTCAGCTTTGTACAGTTTTCGACCAATAACGTCTGATTGCATGGTTTTTCTATTGACTTTCATGTACTGATTCAACATTTTTGGGGAAATTAATGGTGGAATATTTCCTTCAAAATGAAACGGGGCCAACATTCGCGACATTATATCTTATTCAATAAAAAATATCTTTAAAGTCGGTTTACAATCGGCGAAGATATCGCGTAACATTCACAAAAAATACAGAGCATATCCTTTTTTAAGTCCGCGGATAAATAAATTGCTTGAGGCTTGAGTCTGTTTTGAAATTCAGAGACCCTAGGTTGATTCTTCTGTATGCTCATCATTTCGTAACGGTATTAAGTTCCAAAAGCCTTCGGCATTGAGGATAATAACCGGCATTTCAGTAATATAATCTACGTAATGTCAGCTCATGGTGCTAATCGTTCAAGCAACTACGAGACGTTTACAACTTGCCTTCTGTGGCGTGGCGATAGCGACGCAACCTGTAACAGGTTACTATTGTAAGTTTACTATTGTATAGGAATAGTAAACTTACACCTGCATTCCCTGCGAGAAAATGTCCATAAAAGGTTACCTGTTCTGGACATTTTCTCGCAGTGAATGCAGGTGTACATTTACTTTTGCGGTACAATTTTAAATACTTATCTACGGATCGGTAAGTTATAAAGGGTTATGCGGAAAGGGGGGTAATAAAGACAACAACAGAGGGTATACTACGGCGAAAGGGGTCTCTCATACTCATCTTATGAACAACTTTTACCTACTACTGGATCAACCCTATTGAAAAAAAATGACAGTTGCTCCATAGAAAACGGGGTTGATCCCATAGTAAAAGTTTTTACTAATAATGAGTATAACGGATCCCTTTCGCTTTAGTACATTCTTTTTGCTTAACCCCGTAGATAGATAGATACGATGATTTTTGTCTATAGTTCGTTTTTACACGACTGCCCGGAAAAAGGAGTGTTAAGTTTTAGCTTTTTAGAGTTCATGTATGTATAATGGGTATGTGTGTAAGGTATCTTAATTTAACAATAACTTCTGGACACTTGAACTAATCTTGATGTGAGTGATATTGTTAGAATCCTTTAATTTTCCAGAGTAGGTATTTATTACACATGATGACAAATTAAACACACTAGCATCGTCAAAAACTTTTGTTTGTTTGATTAGCGATTCAATTATGTTTATTCATTTTTCTACAACAATTTGTTTGTTAGCATTCATATTTTAAATATACCTTTTCCAAATGTTATCTAGAAACCTTATCTAACAAGGAAAATTCAATAGAAAACCAAATTATCTACTTACTTATTTAAATTGGCCCTTATGTGTAGGTACGTAAATACAAAATTACGTATAGGTATAGAATAGACGTTAGAGAAATAGCGGTGTTTGCATGTATTTTTCCTGACTTCTGCGTCTCCACTTGCTGTTTACATAAATGGGAATTCTTTACATATAAGTTGTTTGCGTTTGTAGTTTAAACTTGCCTCGGACTGCTGTTTGCTCTATACGTAGTTATTTCACAGTTTTCCCCGCTCATTTTATTGTTGTGGCAAATTCTTGAGTTAAAGCCAGTCTATCGTATAAACCTAGACAAACCACGGAATCTATTAAGGATTTTTCGTAACGACGGATTTTGATAACTTCAGCAATTTCAGCATATACAAAATTTCTCAAAATTAATTATTACAAAATTTGTGGATATTTATTTATAAGGCCCCTGGACCTCGGGTATGTTCTAAAACTGCAACCAGAACCACTGGAGAATGGGCAGTACCGTCTTATTAGTATACACGGTGAATGTACTGCGATCCCGAAGCCGTTTGTCAAGCGTGGGGATTATGGCAAGCACCCGTCTCTATAAGGGAGACCTTTGTTCAGCAGAAGAAGTTTCCTGGCTGATGATGTGATGATGAAGATAAGGCCTCTAATGTAAACTGAGCTAAACATATATTAAATTTTAGAATTACGCGATTTGAACTCGTGTTTTTAAAAGATATTTTACCTAAAAAGGTACGCGCGATAAGCTTTGTTGCGAAAGAAACACGAACTCTAGACATTTTTCGAATTTCCAAGAAAACTCGTAAGTTCCATGAGAAAACAAATCAAATCCGGTTTTTTTTTCGGAAAGCTCGCATACACGTACTCGAGCCCCAAGATACAGACCTTGTGCCTAGTTTGGGGTTCACTGATAAACTATTTCAGATATAGTGCGGAACTTGTAACTACCGTAGGTTTAAGTCTAATATTTAAGCATCTCTGTACTTATTTTTGGTAAATAAATAAATCTAAAAAAAAAAAAACTTTTCATGCAATTTCTGCACAGGTATTTTACTATTAAAAGACTGAATGAGAAAAACGATGTCTGAAAAATGCTACTACACTGAAATCACTTATTCTTGCAATTTTATCTTGAAAAGAAGTAGCCAGTCAATTGGTTGTATGAATTAACATAGCAAAGGGAACAGACGGTTACGTGAATGTGCAAACGACAACAGAGCCATAGCATAAGTAACATTACCATGGGCTAACACAAAAAAGATTACAGTAAAGTGATACAAGAATTGTATTTGATGCATTATACTTAAATTAAAAGCTTAAATAAGCAGATACTTGATTGGATAAGTAGTTTGTCGTCTCTAATTTGATAGAAAAATAATGGTGACTTTTGCTGAGCTCTTGGTTTTCTGTATCTCGAACTAATGAGGATCGTTCGTCTATGAGGATACTAAGTGTTCCATTAGTTATTTTTAGTCGATTTGTGCAAGTCCTTAGTGCGTCCGCGTGCGGTGGGCGCCCACGTCGCGCAAAAACACTCAATGCGGAACCCAGACTAGAACAGGAATCCGCCGCAACTGTTTCTAACATTCCATTATTATTCAAGTTATTTACCTAGAAAACTATAAAAGAAAAAGAACAAATGCTTTAAATGTTTATCGGGACTTATCTCGAGTTATTTTATTTAGGTAAAAACAGGTACTTTTTGCTTGACGTTTCGACCACTGACCAGGTTACAATGGCCGTGGTTACGAGCTTACTGAAAACTGTGGGTGAGTCCGGTGAGAAGAGCGGGTGTTTTGTTCTTCTACCCTCACTTGATCGTGAAAAATTGCAGGGTTGTCACTACGACACACAGCACTGACTGTAGCCTCGCTCAACTCGTGACCTCTGCTATTGTAACATGGTCAAAACGTCAAACGAATGGTACCAATTTAAACTAAAAAAAAATACATTGTGCGTTTCTCGTATAACACAAACACAATACTAGCGACTCGCCCGGTCTTCGCACAGGTGTAAGTTTTATTAAGAATACATATAAATCTTCTCTGAAAAATTATCTAACTGATGGTGAAAACAGCATCAAAATCCGTTGCGTGGTTTAGGAGGAGTTAGCGGATATACAGACAGACAGACGCGGAAAGAGACTTTGTTTCATACTGTGTAGAGATGACGTATCTTTTTATGTTATTTTCGTTGTTCGTCGATATGACACCAAACCAACGTAAGACAGCAAGACAGCTACGTATTTGTAGGTAGGTAAGTATGTATATCATACATGGTATTTCCCAGGCGATCTCACCTCGTCGGGTGACTTGCGCGGAATTCGAAAGCCCATCGCGAGATTTATCGCTTATTCTGTATTAAAATATACATTTGCCTACCTAATGGGCGTTTTTTGTCGCGTGCCAAATAACAACTGTGGGATACTGTCTCGGAGTTGATGGAATTTTTATGATTTATCAATCTTATTTGACAGCTATTAAACGAGATACGTAGAGATTATATAGAGCTGTGCTTTTACAAGTATACAAAATGAATTATGTAAGAAAAACTTTACTAAACAGCGTAGGTACAAGGAGTTCCTTGAAGCTACTAGCTCAGCTCGGAAGACTCGGAACAAGTAAAAACTGTGATAATAGTTGAAAATTAATATTATGTATATTGTTGAAAACTATCATTGTTGTTCACTACAGTTATATCTAGATAAATAGATAAAAACTCTTTAAAATTCGTTTTCAGTTTTTTTTTACCTGACAGCACAAGAAGGAGGGTTATGTTTTTGTTTCTATGTCTTATAGTTGAGAAATGCAGGAGGGTGCAAATGCACCAAGTTTTTGCCACTTTGGCGGGCCATATTTCGTAAATAATAGACTTTATAAAAAGTAATGTATCAAACCTTACCTGTATTTTGATATGAAAATATTTTTGTGCAAATTGTGCAAAGGTTCATGCGCTTATCTTAATAATTATAGATATAAGAAGGTTTTAAAAAATTCGGACAGACGGACGGACAGAACAAATTTATAAGGGTTCCTTGTTGGGCTACGGAACCCTAAAAAGGTTAGAAGGACAAACTTAACTTTGTAGTTGGAAAACAGGTGCTCCGATACATACCAACTGTTTAAGTTTGTATTAGCGAAACATTTTTATTGTGACTTAACTTCCAATTAACTACTTTTGGATGTTTTCCTTTATATGTGCTGTGAGACCTTGCTTCTTGACAAATTTCAAGATTCTAGGTTTACGGGAAGTACTCTATTAGGTTTTGATTCCCTTGTGAGTGTCAAAATATGCGGTATAAACGGCCGTATCTTTTGATTGCGCTGACTTAGAAGTAGATAGGTTATTTTTACAGCGCCAAGGGTTTTTAGGGTGGGCATAAGCGACGGTGATCGATTACCATCAGGCGGCGGTTCTGCTTGTTTGCCACCTATGGCATAAAAAAAGGGATTGCAAACTTGAGTATTTAATATTAATTTCATCTTGATATCTCTACACGTTCCTGAGAAAACGGGTCTTGACAGACAGACAGACGGACAAAGAATTGATCGTATAAAAGTATTTTTGTTTTTTTTAGGTACGGAACTTTAAAAAGTACAGATATGCACAATTTTAAGTTTAAAATTTTAAGATACTACAGGTAAATGTAAGTAGATGTAGAGCCGACGCGAGGGTTGCCAGAGCCGAGAGAGACGAGTGATTTCGTGTAAGACCGGTAGCGGTAAGATAACATCTCATTGCTCCCGCGCACCGCTTACTTTAATGAGCCTTGTCATTTATCGAACTGTCGATTATGTAGACAACTCTCAATCGAGCCTACGACCTCTGTAATTCATAGCTGTTAATAAGTAGCTTGGTAGAACTAGGTTCCGCAATGCTCAGTAGGAATTTTAAAGTGCTTTGAAAATGGCTTTTAGAGAACTTGAGTTTGAACTGCAATCTATAGTTCAAAAAACTGGCCAAGTGCGAGTCAGACTCGCGCACGAAGGGTTCCGTACCATTTTCGATAAAAACGGCTAAAATCACGTTTTTTGTATGGGAGCCCCCCTTAAATATTAATTAAATTAAATTTAATAATTTATTTTTAAAGTGAATATATAATTAAATATTCTGTTTATATTTAAAGCGTCTACCTGTTATCAATATCGAGCATAAACGAGCAAAACAATCACGTTTGTTGTATGGTATATAGCCCCCTTAAATATTTATTTTTTAGTATTTGTTGTTATAGCGGCAACGGAAATACATCATCTGTGAAAATTTCAACTGTCTAACTGTCACGGTTCATTAGATACAGCCTGGTGACAGACGGACGGACAGACGGACGGACAGCGGAGCCTTAGTACCTAATAGGGTCCCGTTTTATCCTTTCGGTACGGAACCCTAAAAACTAACCAACTCGTTTTATTGATAAACTCGTACTTATTCGTGATAAAAAAGAGCCCAAACTCACTCACTTGGCGGCGAGGGTCTAATATTATAGTGGAATAGTGGATTGTGGAATTCTTGTTATGGGACTCGATAAAACAAACCAAATAATCGCTGTGATCGCTAAAATGATGTGATGTGTGATGTGATTGAAAAGTTCCACTATCCACCTCCTGGCCTGGGTCCATCATCAGATCAGTTAGATCTGATGACCAAATTACTATTGTAATTGTATTTATTGTATTGTCACCTGAATTACATATAAGTACTTGCAAAGTTTCAAATCTATTCGACAATTAGAAGTAGGTGAAAATCGACTTGCAAGATTAGTTTAACATTGTTAGGTTAGTTCGTTTTTTTGTTAGTTACAAGTGCAGCTTCAAAAATATAAAGCTTGTAAAAATAGATAAAAACTTGGTTTAGAAAATGGTCGTAAAATTATATTTAGCATTTATTTTGTCCGCGCCTGTTTTATGCTAAGTCAGCAATTATTTTGTAAATTTAATTCAGCTCTACAAAGCGCACGTAAATAAGCCACATGGCCGTAATAACAGCCCTTAGGACCTTCATGACAGTTTAATTGAATCATAGCCCGTAATTTTATAATGTTGTTGGCGACGCGTCTGTCCACTCACTCCGTACCAGTTTGTAATTATACTAATGTTTGACGATTTGTTTTATTTTTGCCATTTTGTTTAAATATGAAAGTTTGGACGGGTAGGTACCACGGACCTCAGATCATTCAAACAATGGAGATATGGTGAGGTGTCGTGGTGGGTGCGAACGCATCCAACCTATATCGAGTTTAGATGTCTCTGCCTTTGGATGACTCACCTGCAGGCCTTGCCGCCCTTTTTCTGCATGTGGTCTATTAGTTCATTAGTGTCACTGCAAGTTTCTTAGTGTGTGTGAATAAACCGACAAAGTGCAAGTCAAGCTGGCGCTCTGAGGGTTCCGTGCCACCAGATAAATTGTTAATTACTAAAGTACAAAAAAGAAGTGCAAAAAGACATCATACCCAGGCAGTCACCCATCCAAGTACCGACCGCGTCCGACGTTACTTAACTTGGGTGATCATACGAGAACCCGTGGTGAATAGATAGATATTTGTCACGGACTCGGACTTCGCCAGTTTTTATTATTTGTTGTTTTACTTTAGAGTGTGTACTATAATCATGCCAAGTTTGACGCTTGTACGTATTACTGTTTTTACAATAGAGCAAATGCAAAAATACGTTTTGTGTATGGGGTTAGTTCCCTTTAGTTTTTACTTTTTGACTTTACTGTTATTTCTTAGGTAATCCATTGTAACATATTCAACTGGCTATCTACTACGGTTCAAAAGATACAGCTGTTAAAAGGACAGACGGACAGACAGACAGATCGGCGGACAGACAGACTGGCGAACAGACTGACAGACTGACAGCGCAGGCTCAATAATAGGATCCCGTTTAAACCCTTTGGCTACGGAACCCTAATAATTTGTAAGTGAGCAGTAGGTACTTTATAAAGCGTACTTTTTTCCAAATAAGAACAAAAACATTTAAATTAGAACTCTCGTTTATCAGCTGGGTTCAAATGAGAAGGATTGCAATAAAAAACACTAAAAACTTTTTAAAACGGTATTTTTTATGCCATAGAACAAAAATGATGTAGAAAAGCTGCGATTGGAACATAATTTATGCATTTATAAGCACAATAGATTAATTTTACAATTTACCTTGATTTACATAAAAGTACATTAACTTTTTATTACAAGTGCTTCCAAGTATGCATGATAGTACCTACGTAAATTAACCATTGAAGTACCTGCAACGATTACGCACAGTTTGATCCAGAAACCGTGGGCAATAATATATGGGATATATTTTAAGCAAGTTAGTCATAATTCCCGATGCCTGTATTATCTTGAAAAGTGATTCACGTCATTAATTTTAACTGGGAACTAGGAGTGACTAATTTTACTACTTTAGTTAATGGACGGTGGTGACAGATACGCGCCAAATGTGACTAGCGAAACAATGACGTGGTTTTCTTTGCCAATATACACAAATAAAGCTAAGAGCTCTAGAAAAAGGCAGTAACCATCAGATTTGTTAGAGTATATTATCTTTTTAGTGAAGTTTGTTAGTGTTTAATTTCGAAGTTTGTTAGTGTTTAACTAAGTAGGTGCTTACATTAAAAAACACTAGCCGCCGCAAAAAATTTAAGCGGTAATTTAGTTACAATTACAATCTGGCCGAATGGCGATTTTCTGACAGCTTAAAAAAACATTACTAAAAGATTGTAATGGATGGCATTGACATATAATGAAGTCAGTGTGACCCTTCTCTTTGACTTAATTGACGTTTACAATATTTTTTTCTACATCCTTGTCTAATGTCACAGAGCCAAACTAAAAAATTATAGTCAAATGTCATTCATTAAAATTTTGTGATTTGCTTATTGCCCCTCATGAAAGTAAATAAAATAAATAACAGTGATACACGCGGTGCAAATGTAATACGTATTACGTACGTAGTCAGAGTCACAGAATACTAGACTAGGTCTGTAAAACCCCCATTACTTAAACTAGCAAGCAACTGCTAGGTACGCTGTTAATTAAAATATTATGTCTAATAAAAAGTGTTTAAAGTCTCTATAAAAGGGTAGCCACTTATACCTCCACGCGTCCTTTAAAAAATAAGGGGTTTGACAGACAGACAGATGGACAACGAAGTGATCCTATGAGGGTTCCTTTTCTCTTTTTGGGGTATGGAACCCCAAAAAATAACTTTTCCTGGGTCTGTATGGTTTTCGATAAGACGCGGAGTAAGCAGCAGCGGGCGCGTTCGCGGGCCGGCGCGCGCGCAGGTGCCAGGCCTTGCCGCAAGCGCGCGGTATGCGGTCTCACCGGTTCTTCTAGCAACGCGTATTTTTTACACGCCACACATCATCCACATTGTTGTAATGTTTTGCTATGATGCAAAAAACTTGGCTCAAATCAGTTGCAGGTTCTTTGCGCCTGCGCCGTTAAAGAGGGGCTAAATATTTTGTTCCGTAATAATATCCGCTTTTTCATCCTACTGGTTTAAATTTGCAGAAACAGAATGCTAGGTCTAGGTATACTTCTGCTTACTGTAACCATTTTTATGTAGTATTTGAAGTATTGATACAGAAGCACGCTATAGTATATTGTAGTCTGGTAGAGATCGCTAATAGATACTTTTAAAGCCACCGACGCAAAAATAGGGGCGTTATAAGTTTAATGTGCATTGCTGTCTATATGTGTACCTGTCTGTGTGTCTGTCTATATATGGCATCGTAGCTCCCAAACAGCTGAACCGAATTTGATTTGGGTTTCTTTGTTATTTTAAAGAAGACTTGATCTAGAGTTTTATAGCTTATGATTCATGAAATACTGTTCAGCCGTTTGAAAATTATCAGCTCTTGTAGGGGGTTTTATAAAAAAAAAAACAATTTATACGCTTTTACCTTCTCAGCTACGTTCAGTGCATATTATTACTCATATGGATCATGTAAGGCTTTATACCGTCTACTACGTTATTACAAAGCTAATTAGCGGACGCGTGGCACGCGCAAAAACTAAACGCCGAGATGAAGGCGCCAACATGCGCCTGACTTCACCCACACTTGGCCTTGCACAGCCCTCGCCGTTCCGAGATCATTTACTCACCTAGATACTGTTACTCTTTAATTTATACGCATATTGAAATAATATAAATATGTAGGTATATAATAGGCTATCGGATAAGTCTTTGATTTGTAACACTACTGAAGACTGTATACTGAAATTATACCGCATCTAAGAAAATATTTAAATCGGCTTTAATTTAATAATAAGCGTCAAAAGATTGTGGTCGGATTAGGTAGATGCAGATGTGAATGTTCGCATATAGTTTGTATGGTGTACTGACTTACTAGTGACGTCATGTGTAGATAAGTGGGTTCTCTCTCTAGCAAGACATTAAAACTTATACCTTCGTTAACTTTATTTTTGGCGATCGGCTCTATTTATGGTCTTCTTTTTTATACAGTGGTACTGGTAATCAGTTAGCATCCTCTTAAGGTCTCCTCACTAAATCGAAATAAACAACTTTTGTTCTACACTTTTTTAAATTTGCTAATAAAATCTGCTGTTCCATTAAAAAAATACATTCACAAAATGTAGGAAGCTGATATTTTTTCGCGAATTTTGTTTGTTGTGACGTATTGAAGCCCTACGAGCCGCATTGCGTGGATGCTGATTACCAGTAAACCTGTATAATATATATGAGAAAAAAAAACGTCAAAATCGGTTCACTCAGTCGAAAGTTCTGAGGAAACAAATATATATATATATATATATATAAAAACATTCGAATTGAGAACCTCCTTTGGAAGTCGGTTAAAAAACAGTTCGAAAGCCTATCAGCAGAACAATTAAATCCTCAGACCTAAACGAATTTAGATGAATTAATAAAAAATGCCTACATTTTAGGATCTGAAAATTCGTATCGCTCTGGCCAGTGATCGTAGGCAATAAACTGGGGAATATTTCAAAGTATATTATGCAGAAATATAGGTATTTTCCAAAGTATCGGATTAATAGGTGCTTGCATAAATTTAAGTTGATCCTCCGAGATGAGTCCCCGTGCAGTCTGAGCAGAACGCGGCTCCGTTATGCAAATTAAGAGATAAACATTTTATATGAATGTTCTCGTTTACGAATTGTAAATAGAAGAAAAAAAGTTTTTTGAAAATAAGCTATTATTAGTTGTTAGAAAAAAAAGTTTTAAATAAATTCGAAAAAATTCAAAATAAAGCCTTTTTCATCCCACGATCTCGGAAAGAGTATTTTTGTCTTCAATATCTGAGTGCAAAAGCCTTTTTATCCGCTAGAGGGTAAAGTAAAATTGAATTTAGAACATCGTGTGCACTAAATTTGTGAATTCAAAACATCATTAATTACCTATTTACTTCTATATCCATGGTGCCGAATTTATCATACAACCTTTTTCAATTTGTTAAAAACCTTCTTGGTGTACTTTTTTTTTATTTGCATTGCGCGTGCCATTTTCTTTTCATATCAACCTTAGGTTAAAAACAAGAAACTTGAAAAACAAGTGAAAAACCTATAATGAGTGATTCTAGCGACGAGGAAGTTTATTTGACGCCAACAGAATTGACTGAAACTGTTAATAATGCGCAAATGAGTTTTCTCTCTCAACTATCAATTTAGTCATTTCCTCGCTGAGGTGGGATGAAAAAGTACGTGTTGCACTCGAGTGCATAGGTTTTTCACCTCATGCTCTTTTGATTCCCTCGCTAACGCTCAGGATTCTAATTTTTGAATCACGAGCGTAGCAAGTGATTCAATTTTTGAATCCTTCGCTTGCTCGGTCATCAAAAATGAGCACGTGGTTAAAAAGCAACTTTGCACTCTTGTATAACAAATAACTATTATAGTTATTTACCTTTAAACTATGATGAAACTCCTTAGTCTATGTAATAAAAGCGTGTTACTCCCTCTTTTACCCACTCTTACTGTTAAAATGGTTTTTTAACTATTTACTTCTCTTTTTTAGGGTTCCGTAGCCCGACTAGGAACCCTTATAAATTCGTTCTGTCCGTCCGTCTGTCTGTCTGTCTGTATGTCTGTCCGTCTGGCTGTCTGTCCATCCGTCCGAATTTTTTAGAACCTTCCAACTTCTATAATTATAAAAATAAGTGCATGCGAAACTTTGCAGAATGACAGTTTTTATATAGAGCTCAATTTTAAGAATATAAAAAATATATAATATTGCATTTTAGGAGTGGCTCTGGTACATGTGAAATGGGGCTGAATATTTTTTTTTCACTCCACCTGCTAGTGTGGGGTATCGTTGAAAAATTTTTTTTTAAAATTAAAGTAAGGTTTCATACATCACTTTTTAATAAAGTCTATACTTTGCGAAATATAGATTGCCAAAGTATCATAAATTTGGTCCCCTCTGTATTTCTAAACTATAAGACATAAAAACTTGTAACTTACAATACAGATGGGTCATATTTAAAACCTTCATTCAAAATTATTTTGAACATTAGGGTATATGATCATAACTTTTTGAGTAACAGCGATAAAACTGTGATACCTGTAATTGGCTTTCTATAGTTTTTTCATTGTATATCTTAGTGTAAAAAGCTGTTGGTTTTCCTATCATTAAATAAATAAATACATTCAAGGCGTTCTAGCTCAAAGGTCCTTGATCTTTTTGTAAAATGGTCTTAACAAATAATGTTTTTCAATCAGTTTTCTCTATGTTTAAACCATAAAAAATATACGCTATGTCGGGATGGTATATCTCTGAAATTTGGCTAAGTCCACAGAGCTTCGTTCGTTAATTTTATTCTATAACCATCATTTTCTGAACCACGACTACAATTATATTTTTAATAGGCTTTGGTTACGGAACCCTAGTTATTTTATTAACAACTAATAAAAGCTTATTAAGAAAAATATGTTTATTTATTTTTAAATTTTTAGTACCTATATATGATGCTAAATAACTAGTTCAGTAATTTCTATCCGATTTACATAAATTCCATCAATAGGACCTTATAAAACCCCTTACTTTATTTTATAATAGTCAAAAAACGTAATCATCAGACTATGAACCAGAGAACTTGTCAAGACGAATCAAACGTGCCCAAACTCGATAGAGCTGCGTCGTTTTATTATAGAGTTCCCATGGCCACCTTTCGACACTATCATCAGATAAGCTCCATAGTACCATATTAATGTATTGTCGTATAGGTGTACCATATTTCAACTCAATTGAACATCGGGAAGTGGGTCAAATTAGGCTTGCAATATTTGTACTTCACATACAAATATACATAATTACATACATACAAACATGTTAAGTTAAATAAAAGTTTGTAATATCCAGTATTTCTGCAATATACAGCCATCGTGAGTTAGAAATTAATAGTCATTGCAAAGGAAATATACGTTTTTTTTTAATAAAAATATAAGCTTTTTTATGTAAACACTGAGCTTTTCATTACAAATACAAGGAAACTAAAAATAAAAACATGAACTGACACTGGCAAATGCACGAGAAGTGCGGGACTATAGTCCTTTGAGGAGAAAAAAAAGTTGGATCATGGTTCAATACAAATGTGAAAATAGAACTAGTTTTTTTTAATAATTTGAGTGTCTGTCAGTTGTCAACTGTCACTGTCAGTTGAAAGTGATTCTCCCCAGGGCTGAAAAGTATTACTTTCAACCCGCTCCTCAGGCAACTTCAGACCTACTTTCCGAGTATGAGTAATGAAAATGTTATTTGTCTTAGACCAATACATAAGATAGTAGGTAACACTGTAACAAACAGCAAAACTTAGTTTAAGAAAAGTCGGAATTCGTAGTTTTCTGGTGTACTGAAATATTGAAAATTTTATGCTTAAAAATATATAAATTTAAATTTGATAGATTTCGATTAAGTATACCTGTAGTGAGTTACCAAAGAAAGTTGATAAAGTTGAATCAACGATTTCTTTTCCTGTTTAATTTAATTGTAACAGAAAACTTTAGGTAGGTACTGCATGAGTTTCTTTTGAAGTACATTGTTTTTTGCTCAAGTACTTACGTATACGAAGAAATGATAACGCGTTATAAAGGTGTTTTCTAGTAAAATGACTTCCACAAAACGATAAGGATATTCGATACTCGAGCACCAATTTAATCAGCATATAACGGGAAGTGGTCGTCAAAAATACTCACGACTTGTGCACTAAACTGATTGATTTCATTAATAATGTATTATTACATTATGTAATATGTAATATAATTATATTTGTGTTGTTTGTGGACTGTTTTATTTTGATTGCAATAACGTATGTATTTAACTGCATTAATGGCTCAAGAACATCTTGGCCAATGTGTGGACGCAGTATTATAACAGGAGGTGTGGTAGCTAACCTGCTCTATCTCAATCAGCGCTCTCACTAAATAATTGTAGAATAGTAGTAAAGGCCGCGCTCACTATCTATTTCGCATATTTTCAACATTTTCAAAGAAACCAATACGTTGAGTAGAATAAAAAACAAAATGGTCATTCTTTTACAACATTGTAAACGTTTTAAATTAATTTTTAACCGACACCAAAGGAGGAGGAGGTTACCAATTCGACTGTATTTTTTATGATTGTTGCCTCAGATCTTTTTACTGGGTGAACCGATTTTGATGATAATTTTTTATACCATGCTGGCCCAATCTATTTGGTCTATGAACTTTGCAGTTCTTGGACATTCACCGTTGTTAAGCGATTGCGTCGAAACTTCAAATTCATTATTTAAGTACTAAATAAGTCATTGTTCAAAGCCTGGGACCGAACCGGGTGCCGTGAGATTGTAAAGTGCACATAATATGCAACCGCCTGGCCACCATCGCTCGCTTTTTACCATATGGAAATTACAGGGCACATAGAGATTTGACATCTTATATCTCAGGGTATCGAGCGCAGTGCATTGCCATACAGGGTTTTGAACTGTTGAAGTTCAAAATTCTGAGTGGCGTTGAGCTGTTATGGGCAATCGTGAATAGCCATCAGGCGAGCGGCTTCGCTCGGTTCGTCACTCTGTATGACAAAAAAAAGGAATGGTGTTCTGAAGATGTTTAAATATTTAAAATAACATAGAATATAAAAATGACATAGACGTTCTTTTGCCAGCTAAGTATTTTGATTCCAGACAAAATTCAGTGAAATATATTTTATAGTCTTTTCTAAAATGTTTTAGTAACTGAATGCTTTGTCACGTTTGACAAGAATATTAAATCGTATATTTTTATAAACACACTATCACACTATCAGTGATTATTTCTTCAATACCGTATAATGTTGAAAAAATGTGCGAAAAAGAGAAAATAAATAACTCTGGCGGAGAGCGCTGCCTTAAATAAAAACCGTAGTAATTTTACATTGAATCTTCCCACTAAAAGTATTTTAATATCCGTAAACGAAGAATGAAAAGAATTCAGATCCGGAAATGTGAAAAACTAGCATTTCGTTGTAAATAGTAAAATTACATTAAAAACATCATCACCATTGTTTCGTAGCTGTTCGTAGCACCTGCGTAGGCATGCCATTTTTCTTATCGGCGTTGAAATATTTTTTGCATAAATTACGTACGTTATTGTTATTGAGTAAAGAGATATTATAAAAACCTGCAAAAATAACAAATATTTGCGGCTCTCTCGATCTAAAACTTTTTACCCGATTAATACGAGGTGTTTGTTACACATACATAATGGATTATACGTGATCGGTCATTTTGTATGAGGACACAATTGTTTTTTCTCGAATTAAGCAAACTTGTTTTCTACAAGTTGTTTACTTTTATAAGTAGATGTATGACTACACCTTTCTGTTACGCGTTGTATGTATTAGGTTCACCTAAATAAAATATAATATGTGTATATGTAAGAAAATCAAAGAATCAATTACCCACTTCTAATAGTCGTATCTATTTAAAACAATTGTGAAAATATATGTAATTCCAATGAAAATTTGTTTTTCTGAACCAGTCTGATGATAGAGTTGGAATGGAAGGTGGGTAACGCAACTCTAGAATAGAAACGCTTGGAGTTTGGGATTATTAAAATCGTCTTTAGAAGTCTTATTAATTAATTCAAATGAATAAGGAGAAAGTTATCAATTTGACAGTTTTTTTTTGTTTTTCTAATTTAAGATCAAAGTCTGTAGTCAGCAAAATTTAGATCGCAATTTTACGTGACGTATCAAAGTAAAATACTTACGTAATTAAATGTATTTTGCGTACAGATACGTATCGATTGCAGAACGGTATCTTGAACTGATAAATCACTGACCTAATTTTTTCATGATTCAAGTTTTTCAGTTACTTAGTGCAACAATTTTATTTCTTTTGAGACGCCAATAGTTTCACTAAGTTTTTATGTTACATACTTATCTATAAGAGTTGCCTTCTTGATGAATTACCCATAGACCTCGCATTTTTTTGCTACGCTTAGATCTACATCCTAGATCTGTGGAATTACTCATTTCTTTTGTAGACTAATGTATCAGTGTCCCCAAATTAAATAATTTCCCTGATTGCTATTATGACAATGCGTGATTTGTCGTTTTAAATTTTATTCTTTTAAATCTTGCTATATATGGAAAAGTAGTTTTGATAATATTAGTATTCATCATCATCATTTCAGCCATCCCCCATCGATCTCCAAAAGGGCCGGCATGTAGCGGCCTGTATCCATCGTTTCCCTTCGGTCTTTTTTAGGTTCTAGAATAGGTTACGTTAGGTCTCTTTTGGTTTATAGTATTAAGTTTATACAAATACATGGAATGTAGTACGAGGAAGTGCATTAGAAACATTTTTGAATCTCGAATATTTATAATGTCACATACATCCAGTAGGTACTGGTACAAAAAACAAACGCAGCTATGTACTCGTAGGTAGCTTTAATTATGAGTCTACAATTAGTGATATAGCCTACAATTTTCAAATATGTATCTGTACTTGAACGTTTGACAAATGTGACAAACCATTAAGTTACAAGAAAATTTTCGAATATAGTTATGTACTATAAAATAAATTTTAATGAAATTTGACTTCATGTCTGGTCTAGTCCTACATGTCAGTCAAAATACTTAGCTGGCAACACAAGAACTTTTTATAGTCTGTTCTATTTTGTTCTTTACATGTTAAAACGAGTAATAGCCAGTCGACAGACTTATAGTTATTATCCGAAGCGTAACGTAAATATTTCGCTTTTTGAAGAAGATTTCAAAGAGCGCCGCACCTGTAACTCTGCTTAAGTCATAGAATAAATAATAGCACTCCGGTGAAGTATTGAAAAACAATAAACATAAGGAAGTGAGCGACCTCGACCGGTGCCCCTCTTTCCGTGAAGAAGATATTTTCAACGTCGTCATTTCAATATTGCATTCAATAATAGTGATTGTGAAATTTTAAAAACATACTTGTTAATCAAAAATTATACTTAGATACAAAAATTATACTTAGTTATACCTATATTATGAATTAAAAATGAAGTCCGTAGATAGTGTTCTTAAGCGGGATCATCTACGCAACGTAGCTCGTGACCCGAGTTTTTCTGTGCGTAACATGCCTATCTTTGTTTCCACGCCTCTACACAAGTCGACTATGGGCCTAAGTTAATTATGGTGAAGGATCCTGAAAGCCCCAACTAAAACTTCTATAGTAAAACTATGGTTGACATAAAAAAATAACAGGTATATTTATATCATGAGGTTACTTATATTTCCTTTGATGTTTCCATTTTTATCTATTGTTATTTCCATTGATATTTCTTTTAAGATTTTCCATTCATATATCCGTTCCTATTTCCATTAATATTTCCATGAATTTGGTACTAGACCCAACATCCATGTTTATAAATTAATGTTATACTTAGACATAGTACTTAATTATTCCTGAACAAATCATTATTAGAAATATGAAAATGGCTATCTCATTTATTTGCCACGAGCTTGTTTCTCACTAGTGACCCGCCCCAGCTAACCATGGGTGTAAGTTTTATTATATAATATAATAAATAAACCTTCCGTGAAAAATTATCTAAGTGATGGTGAAAACAGCATCAAAACCCGTGGTGGTTTAGGAGGAGTTAGTGGATATACAGACAGACATACGCGGAAAGCGACTTAGAGACTATGTAGGGATAGAGAAGAATATATACATTACTTAGATAGGTTACCAAAAGTACCTACATAATTACACATACAATTATTAATCTTTTTTAATTGGCTCAGTGGCGCCAGAACTGATGATAGATCAATAAAATATTTGACGTAATACATTCTCGTAACTGATATCTAGCATTCATCAGAATCTGATAAGTGCCTCATGTGGCGACTGCATGAATAATAAGATATTAATTTATTTTATAGTTTTTTAAAGGCAAATCGATATTTTAATCAAATCGCTGGCCTTTACCTACTGCGTTGAATTTAATAGAGATAGTATAAGGAAAGAACTGCTCAATAATTTTTTTTCAAGAACATTAGCGCTACTTATAATTATACCTACTCACTGATAAGCAACTATTTTTTTAACGGGGAAGTGCCATTGTTAACTTAAGAAAATATACCTAAGCTAATTAACAATAAATTCCTAAGCTACTAACTCTACTATACAAAAACAGTTGGAATGCCCATAGACCGTTGAAGGTCTAAAAATAATCCAAATACTCATACCCATTACCAGTTACCAGCATATCTAGAATGCTGGTAGCATTACAATGCTGAATGGCAATTAGACGTTGAGCTAGAAAAACGCCAGCGTTTTGGTCAGCAATATTATTTAATATGGGACGCTTTGTGTAAATACTATTTATACATTAAAAATACCAGTACAACTAACCTACCCAATTTATTTTTTATTATTTTATGCTACAGATATCTCTCACAACTTTGAAGACAAAAAACACGGAGTGAGAATAAAAAAACTCGATTGGATAATATCTTTAGTATATATATTGCATAGGTATGTTTAATTTCTTTCTCGTGTATTTTTTTTTATTATGTCGAAGGAGATAGATACAAACAGAAAAAATGCAAACTCATTCTGAAGTTGACGCCCAATGTTTTTTTTTCGAACTGTGTTTGTTATCTTACAAAAATTTACTAAAAATATGTGAGCGGGATCTTAACAAAACTGGTATCTTACTAATTATGATTGTGTGCAAATCGCAAAAGCTTAAAAGTTGGTGGCGAGTTATTAGCAAGCGTAGTAAGCGTAGATCTATTCTATATAAATATATATAAAAAGTTAGTAAAATATTACGAGTGCATAGATTTATTGAAGAACATGTGTTCAGGAACAGATTGTTTCTAAGAACACACTGTTGACTAACGCTATGCAGAGCTAGTTAAAAATATACCTTCTCTATAACCTAGCTCTACAATCATAAATATCGCTAAGTACTTATTCTACTCATAACCTCAGGTACAAGGTTATGCGTACCACCCATATAGTGGTATCTATGTAAAACTAAGCAGTATCATAGTTTTCTTAATCCCGGTAATTTAAGTTGTGACCTGGTAGTTTTGAGTTTTCACTGATCGTACCTGCTTGTTGCCTTTCCAGTTAAAAACGTGTAGGTAATTGATACATCACCCAATTCCAAGTTTTAGAGCCTTAGCCGTATAGGTGGTACACGATAATTAAAGTATCTTTAATCTGATGTGATGATGCTGGCTAGGTGGGAACTGGAAGCCTATCACAGTAGGTAGTGCAATCGACTTAGGGCACGTGCCGAACCATGCGGCAGCGCCTAATTAGAACTTGACACGAGCACAAAGAATTTTTTTTCGTGCCACATGCCAAGTTGGATCTCATCGGTGCTGTTGGCGTTGAATCAGAACGTATCGTTAGTGCAATTTTGATTTGTTATTATATTCACTTTTTGAAACGTAATAATAACAGGAAAATATTTTTTCTTATGACCAAATGTGATATCATTTTGACCGATATCACAGACGTAGCTTATGCCCTCTAGAGTTACTACTGCTACGCGTACCACCGTAAACCAATTTCATGACTGACTAAGAGGTGTTTTAGAATCTAAGATACTGCGTTACACTGTGACCCAGACTCACATGAATTAGGACGCTTTGTTTGGTGTTAAAACGTTTGATAAGTTTACAGATATGTGCAAATACGGCGTAATATTGGTTATGTCTGTCAGTTTAGGCTATAATGAGCTGCGTTTGGCTTGACTGGTTTAGTAGTTAAATATGTCTAGTATCTAATATTCTTGCTTACGTTTTAATGTGCTGAAATTGTCACCACTACAGTATCCAAAAAATGCGCTAAAATGGATGACAGTTATTAATTTACCTTTTTACTTGTTGTGCGTAAAAAGAGAGGTTTTAGTTTTAGTGAATAACTGCGTACCTATTTCATAAAACATTTTTTTTTCTGACTGCTGTTATGACAAATGACGATACCACGTGTCATCTAGTACTTTTTAGCGTCAAGAAATAGTACCCTAGCCTTTCTCGATATATACTCTGATCTATGCCTCACCTGCGACCGATCGACGCGAACGTAGTAAACTCGTCCAAAAGCAAATTTTGACTCGACACGCGATCTATTGGTTATATTATTTTTTGTTATAGCTTTAGTTGATAGCGCGTCTACCTCTGAGCATAAAGAGTTCAGGGTTCAATTCTCAGCCGGGCAGATGTTTGAAGAATGAATTCATTTGCATAACTATCTGCTCTGGGTCTGAGTGATATTCTGTGTGTTCCATGGTATCCCCGACATGGGGAAACCTAGTCGGAACTCAGAGCCGCTGAGAAGATAATCGAACTCAAAAATACTAAAAATATTTTGTTAGTAGTATTGAAACATTACTCAGTCATACATTTTCTTGTGACAGCTTTGATGATAGACATAGACAAAAATAATGTCCTTGGTACTATCAGTAGAACTACGCAGTATAGAACCACGGGCAACGACCCGTTTATACTTGTATCCTTTGTACCTTTTTTATCACGGGATAATATTTCAAAGATTCATGGCCACTTGGGCTACAGCCATGTAATGTAGGACTGCATCAAAACCAGCACGTTGTTTGAGGCAACACTCCCACAAAATGCTCAAAGCATCCTTCCCTCAAAAAACGGCGTGAACAATTCTGCACCATTGTTTCTCCTAAGCGTGTTTGAATCGTCAGATCCCTAAATCTAACCACGAGCCCAAGAATCGTTCAATGATACCCGGCTGGAATACGGCCAGGTAATGTAGGATTGCACCAAACTAGCACGTTGTTTGCGGCAACCAGGGGGCAACACTCGCGTGAAATGCTCAAAGCTTAACCCCTCCTTCCCTCTAAAAAGGGCGCGAGTAACGATGCGCCATTGTCTCCTGGGCTTGCTTAAATCGTCAGACCCCCAAATCTGACCACGAGTTAAAAAGTCCCCTTTAATCGGCTCTTACCACAGGCAGCAAATATATATAATGGTTATATCGTCATTGACAGGCAGGGAATACCGAAGCTTTATTCTAAGACCCTGGCTCTAGTCATGTATCATTTATACTTAGTGTTCGTCGGCTTATAAACCTATTGATATTTTATAAGAGGCACGTGCTCATGAACAAAGAACTAACGAGCAGAATATGCAGAATATTTCGAGCAATATTATTGTCAGTATGATTTTATAACTATTGGAAACCTACTAACACCGGTTGCGCTTTATCGCGGCCATTATAATTTTAATGAAAATTATCATTAAAATTATCTATTTCAAACTCATAATTATGAGTTTGAATTAGATAATTTTAATGGATATGTTTGCAGAGTGCGTATTTATAATCATATCGTTTCCGCTCGTTATAAATGGGCTTCTACCGTCCAGCTGGTATTAACACTACTAAATACTTGGTTGCTAATATATATCCTAATTAGATAAAACTCGTAAAATTTAAACTTATTTTTCCACATTTTAACGACATGCGATGAGGTATTCCTAGACTACAATACAATACTTTTAATATGTAACATGCATTATTATTATGAATAAAATTAAAATAAATTAAAAACTTGTTTAAACCTGTTAGGCGTCCGCCATGTTGAACTTAGTGTGACGTCATTTAAATTTTCGTATTCTTCTCAGCAAACCCTTTTATTTGATGTCATGTGATAAAAAAAAGATATTTGTTTTAATGTTAAATAGAAAGGGGCTTGCAAACGGTATATTTGCAATGAAAGTGTTTGTGATGGAAAGATCCCTATAAAATCATGACAAAGAAGTTATATTGGTTAAAATGTTGCCTGGATATGAATCAGTCCAGAACCATCGGACTCCTGGAGTACAAGGGTCCTCTTGTGGGAGTTAAATGAGTCTACTGAACCTATCTTGTGCTAAGGGAATGTGGATAATAAATTAATGCAAAAGTTTGCGGTTACAATGCATTTACTTTCTAAAATTGCCTAATACAAGTTTTTATAAAGTAACTAAAATCCAGAGAGGGCTCATGGCGGTTAGTTAAGGGAAAGCTGGCACATTACTGCGCGTCAGCATCAAAAATTGGGAAAATACTAAGTGAAAATGAAGTGAAAATTAAAAGTGGTTATCTGTTGAAATCCTGCGACGAGGTGGCTTCACAGGATCATCTCCACTTGAAACTGGAACATTCTTGGAGCTCTGCGTTCCTGATGCGTGATCAAGTCTTCATTTCCAGAAAATAAGAAAATTTGTTCGAGCGCGTGGCGTGCCCGAACATATTGTTCCAAAATCAATCCAATGTTGTGCTCATGTTGCATGTTCGATGCATTCCGCGAAAATTACGATATACAATTTATAATGCTTTAGTTAAACCGCATCTTTTATACTTGATCGAAATTTGGGGATGTGCTGCAAAAACAAGATTAGATAAACTTCAAAGATTACAAAATAAAATAATTAAAATGCTCTTTAACTATCACTACCTAACACCAACTAAAAAAATTTACGATGAAACAAAAATTGTGAATATCAAAAGACTATATAAATATAACATATGCGTTTTTATTCGAAAAACCTTAAATAAAAACATTCACACTAACTTAACATTCTTGAAACGCAAAAATGTTGTTAACCGCCGAACTCGACGAGCTAGCTTCCTCGTCATACCGAAGCATCGTACAAATTACGGTAAAACAATGCTCACTATTGAAGGAGCGCAACTATACAACCACATACCCTCAAAAATAAAAAATGTAAACTCACTTCACGCATTTAAAAAACAATTAGCTGATCATATTATCTTAGATAAATCATTGTAACACCAAAATGCGTGAAGTGGGTCCGTTGTTTTATGTTTTATTTTTTACTTTATACTGTTTTTTGAGTAGGTACTTTACGTAACATGCGACGACGAACTTTATAGTTTTATTAAAATACTAGTTTTTTTGCCCGCGACTTCGTACGCGTAGATTTTCATAAAAACCTTCAATCCTTTTTTCTTTCCTTAATCCGGCCTTGCGCAAAATAACATAGCCTATACTTCAATCTGGTCATAGCTAAGCATATTCGTGAAAACCGCATTTAAATCCGTCCGCATTTTCTTCTAGGGGTGTAGGAGATGTGCGTGAACAAACAAACAAAAATTCTAAAAACTGCCTTAACATGTTCAGCTGCTTATTTTAAGTCGCCCTGTGTGAAGTATTGATAGAAGCATAAAAGTAATAAATAACACCGTCAACAGTTTTCAAATCAAAAAGATAATGTGACCACAGTGCAGAGCATGTTTTGAAATTTTATTTTTGTCTTAACCATTAAAAGTATATCATGTCATGTCGGGATGATATACATCTCTGAAATTTGACTGTCCAGTTTCGCTGGCCACGGAACCCTGACATAATGCTTGTCTTAACACGCTCTTGGCTAGTTATTTCTCATTTCGCGTGCATTTGTATGTACACCTTGATTAAAAAGCCATGAAATGGAACTACTCTATTTATCTGTTAAAATATCACAGTAAAATAAAATTATTTCTATATTCTTATCCTTATTGCAAATATACACTGTATTCTTCTAAAAGCTAAGTTTATATACCCTGCATAAAGGGTGCAGCAATGACTTATGTAGTGGCTGTTTACAAAACCAGACCTCAGACATAAACATATAAATTTAAGTATAGTTAAATCTATTACATAAATATTATACATACTATTCAAACTTAACCTAGGGTGAAGTAATTTTACAAAACAAAAAAAAACATACTTAGTGTGATAAGTTACTTAATTATATATGAGATGATACAAAACTTATGACGCTACTTTCTTAACTATTTATATATCGACATTAATTTTCTAATTATAATTTTCTAAAATTTATCGTCGAATAAATCTTTTATCTCGTAATAACATTTTTGGGTTAGAAACTTACGAAGTTGGTTCTGGAAAAATGTTATTATTTCTTTCTTTCTTTATTGCGTCCGGAATTTTGTTGTATAGGTTTATTTTCATGTACACAGGGTCTTTTTTGAATATTTATATTCGCGGAACTGAATTAAAATAGGATGCGGTATATTTTGTGTTTTAAATGCTAACATAGAATAAAACCAAGATAATGTAACACTCCTATGAATGAATCACCAAAGAGGTTGTAAGGCCTATAACATGCTTGATCTACACGTTCATTCATCTAAGAAGGTTAAGAAACCTTCTTTAAATTTAAACTGATTAACCGAACACAGTGACAGTTGACAGTTTCAAAATTTTAATGGCTATGTCAATAACATTCTCTTTACTTTGGATCTCCTTGCTTGAGGCTATGTGACGATCCTCATATTACGTTTCGGGTAACGAAGAAATAAATCATTGATTTTTATTTTCGTTTATGTAAAAATAAAGAATTAAAATAAATGATATAAGATAGCCTATGTTTTAATCTGGTAATTTCTAAGCATATTCGTGAAAACCGCATTTAAATCCGTCCAGTGGTTTAGGAGATGTGCGCGGACAAACAAACAAACAAACAAACAAACAAACAGACAAAAATTCTAAAAACTGTCCTATCGTGTTCAGCTGCTTATTTTAAGATGACCTGTGTGTTTTTTTTTTGTTATCTCGTAATTACAGATTTTTTTATCTCTACGTTTTTATTATATGTATAGATAGATAGATAGATAGATGTTATCACATAAGTGACAAATCTGTCTTAGTGCTAATAAAATTCTTTAAACCTAAACCTACGATATGTTGGTTTCGAGCCGGAAATCTGATTCCAACGTTTCCACAAGGAAACTGCAGTATTTATCTTCAAGTCATCTCGTTAAAATTGGATGGAAATTAAAAATGTGTCGCGCGGTCTCCGTGTGAATAAATCCATTCCAAAATGGTGTCCTGCATCTCGTTTTTCTTTTACGGAAGTATTCTTTGAATGCGAGCGAGTCAGCGCATATGGCGATTCCGCGTTCAATGGATAACAAATATTATATTGTATTTTGATATTTGATTAATTCTACATTATTTTAATATTTATTTACAATTCTAAAATAAATTCCTAAATGTAAATCTAAGTACATTGTTTTGTTTATAATCTAAAAATAGTGACATTCTACCATCTTAAAATGGTTCTTTCTGCCTTTCTGTTAGAGCAATGTCCTAAAACATCCCCAGCGCCAATTGCTGCCAGGCATAAAATATTTATGTTATATGACAATAGGTATATGGAGGTCCATGAAAAATAAGTGGTCCGCCATCTTTGAAAGTCCACCATTACATACGGGATTTAGAATGATGCCATTTAGCTAGCCACCTATGCATATTGATTGTCATCCAAATTGAACGTGTATGCAAAATTTCAGCTCTCTTGGTTGGGGGCACAACTGTTTAAAAACTCAGTTGCAAGATTTGAGTAAAAGGCAATATAAATAAAAGCTTGTTTTAAATAAACTAATACAAAGTGACATTTTTACAGTTTTATGCATAAACGTTTGATAGGCTAATCTGGTTTATAAAAATTGCTTTCCTCTCACGCTCGACACTTCTTAGACCCTATGTTCGACCTCATGATGCAAACTATCTTTCTGCAATATTCAGTTAAGATTGGCTTAGCCGTTTAGTCGTGAAAAGAGAACAAACACACACACACACACACACACACACAGAGAGAGAGAGAGAGAGAGAGAGAGAGATACAGATATAAAGTAGTTAGGATTTAAGAGAACAGATGAGATAAGCTTATCGTTCTTTCATTGCATAAAAAGGTTAATTTCCACATGAAGTTAAGTGTTCTATTGTAATATTTGGCATTTATTTTACATAATTATATTAGTTTCAGCAGCGCGCCGCGGTTGCACTTGCTACTTTATGGGAAACTTTATTTTTTTTGGGAGAAAAGCATATGTAGAGCTGCCAATTATTTCACTAGTTTTTAAATTATTTTTTTCTGTGTATGTCTTTTTCTGGTGTGAACAATAAAGAGTTATCTATCTATCATATTAATCAAGGGTGTAATAATATCTTCACACCAAGTTTAATCCAAATCCGTTTTTTAATTTAGTTAAAAAAAATGGAACAGAATCGACGTCATTGTAGTGAAAAAATATTCGTCTAGTGCATAGTGTGAATATACCCTATAATTATGTAAATGAATTTATTTATTATGTAGGTTTTGGTCTCAAATTACATTAATTAATAAGCAAATTATTTAAAAAATAAATTTAATTTTTATTAATAATTATCATTAAGATACTTAATGACTAATAGGTATACCAACTTTACACGGAAGCTGCTCTCTGCGGATAATGGTGCTGAGAAATATAAATACTTACATAAATTAAGTTATAAGTATAGTTAAATACCTAACATTTATACTCATTTACAAATATGTAATGCGGTATCTTTAACTTTAATTTCATGAATAATGTATGCATTGTTACGTAAATATAACAATTGATTTCAATATTATAAAATTACGGGATCCATCTCGTAATTTTATAACCTTAGAATTGGAACATTTTTTTCAAATTTTAATGTGAAAACGCTCAAGATAGATATCCAATTCAATTAAAAATAACAACCGCAGGAAAACGCTGGATGCAGGGTACTTCCAACCTGCCCTTTTGGAGATTTCCAGCAGTGGACGTGGACGCCCTATGGCTGAAATGGGGATAATGATGAATTATAAATAATCATCAAAATCATTTAAAATTGTCGAATATGTCGCGTACACACAATAAAATGTACAATCGATTTGAGATCCGCCTTTTTTCAAGGCAGTTGTTATAAGAGGAAAAGATGAAACTCATGAAACCAAGTGCGTGCAAAATGCATAATGAATAACTAATGTGTAACGCGTGTGCTTTTTTTTCCCGTGCAGTATTTGCTCACCTACAGACGCAAATGAATTATACTCATAACAAAGGACAAGGAAAAAATGTATAATACATTTTACTGGAACAAAAACCACAGCCGTCTGCGGCGTAGTACGAGTATATACATCATGAAATTAGGTGCTATACAGGGTTACGCGGAAAGCGTGTACTAAGACCAAAGGGGTCCATTATACCCATAATTATAAGCAAGCTTATAATGATATAGGTTCACCTAGTCATTTATATCAAAATGTTTTGTTAGTGTTGGTTACCCTTTCTTCGCCATTGATTACCCTTTATTGGCACTTGGCACCGTCATTTTCCCGTTGACACTGACAAGTGGCAGATCCCCCCTGCCCGCATGTAAGCGCACTTCGTGCGCAAACGCGTGAAACCGGGAGCCGGATTGGTGCCACTCAAAGGTCCCGTGCACCATGCGACCTTCTATCTCACTACAATTTTGAAGAACTTTTTAGCGACAAGGAACCCTACTAAATTCGTTCTGTCCGTCTGTCCGTACGTCCGAATTTTTTAAAACCTTCAATTTCTGTAATTTTTAAGATAAAGATAAGATAAGTGCATGAAAGTTTTCACAACTACAGTTGTAATATAGATCTTAATTTTAATAGTATAAAAATATATAATACAGCATTTTAGCGGTGGCTCTGGACATGTGAAATCTGGGGATGAAAATATTTTTCTTGTAGTGTCTTTAACTTACGCAACTTTTTCATTTGTCCGCAGAACGGGTTCGTGGAGTGCCGCAACGGCGTAGAAGAGTGCGGGCAGATGGATGACTGCGCCGTGGTGATGCCTCGTGAAGGCTGTTGTGCCAAGTGCAAGGGCTGCTGGTATAACGGCACCGAGCACGCCTCGCACACCGAGTGGAGCGAGGAGCTGAAGACACTGAGGTGTGAGGCTGGCGTCGTCACGATATCCAGACCGGAATGCTACGCACCTTGTGATCGACCCAAGCATCAAAGACACACGCACTATAACTGCCCTGTTTGTGATGGTAGGTTTACTTTAAATAGTTATCGCATCCCTGAATAAGTCACTGGTAGTGCGTATGGCTCTCTCTATTTCAGTCATTTTTGCCGGTTCCTCGCTAGTTATTTCGACCGTTATCTGTCTTGCTGCTTTTCTAATTTTCTCGGACCACTTTTTTCTAAGCCAGCCTGCACTCGGTCAATCATATCTGAACCACCACTATCACCAGTTAAGTTTTGGTGACTTGGAAACTACCACGGGGTGGCTAATGCAGCCTGACAAAGATAAATAGATCGGTATACTCCTTGTATACATTTTGCCCCCCGCAAAATCTATACAAGATATTTATAAACCACCACACTAAAATCGTCCTTACGTAGTAATTACTGAATGGCCCTCTAGTTGACGCGTATTTTTTGCGACGCGTCATTACGATATGCTGTTATCTGCACGAATTGAGCGATCGTCGTATGTTGTAAAAAATCGACACAAAACTATAGGTTATCGGGACCCGGTACACTATCATCAAAATCGGGACTGTCCCGGCACAATCGGGACAGGTGGCAACCATGTTACTAAGAGAACAATAAAAACTCTTGGCCAAACCTATTACCTATCCGCTTGTGTGATGTCAATATTTAATTGCTGTAAAAAAGGCCTGTTATTTTTACTGTTCGGTATTAAAACCACAATGACTCAGAACAATTCACCGGCCATTTCACGCTGACTTTTCCCACAAGTGATGATTGGTTTGGTGTTGTAATTGCCTGCAGCGGTCGGCGGAGTCTCGCAGGCGCACTCATGTCTCGTGATCCCGCATGCGCCCACCCAGACGCACCCGAGCACAGACCCGACCAAAAAAACACCTTAATCCCTTACAAAAACAAACAAACGCCGCCTCGTGAACTTAATAAAACCATAACGGCAACCAATTTACCTTCGCTTCCAAACCTTAACAAGTTTATTAAATTCCATATAGAATAATAGTAATTTACAAGATGACGATTCGGAATCGCTTTTGAATGTTGCCGACGCATTCCAAACTACGATTTTAGTGCCTGTTTATATTTTATTAATTACAATGGTCGGAGACGTGGTGATCACTCGGGAGGTTGAAAAAAAGAGAAGAAAAAGCTAAGACTACTTCCATAGTTCGTCAATCCTTTTGTTAGATGGCTGCTCAATTTTTCATGTGTCAAGCTTGCACACGATGTCGCCGCGGTCTACCCACGCGCCGCTGCCAACAATGGCAAAACATAAGAAACAAGTGTTGCGCAGTAGCATACCGCAGACAATGGACCAATGTGCCATTATAACCAGTCTCGTTGGCACCTCCATAATGAGCCAAAGATGACTATTATAAAACAACGGAGCGATTTAGACGATTGCCCATTAAAACTAGGTATACCAAACAACATTGAAGGTTACCTTGATTACAAAGTGGACTACAGCCTGCAGTTTATGTAATAAAACTCGCGTGTTTGCTTAACTAGAATCAATTCAATATCAGAATACTGTAGTACTTACTACATCACAATTATAAAAGGAAATGAGTATTTGTAGGGTGGTTAAATTAAATATAATTATAATGCGACTTGTCATTAATACCTCAATGATATTGGAGCCGATGTACGTTCACGTATATTATGTACACATAGGTGGCGCCTAAAGTAATTACTTCGAGTGTTGATTCTAAATAAATAAAGTTCACATGCAATAAAATCTTGATGAACCGCGAAGACTATCAACTTTGGATTTAATTGTGTGAGCACTCTGAGCATTCTGAAGCTAATTATTTTCTTTGTCTGTTTATTTAACAAAGGTAAGAAATTGACGTGAAATTGCGGCTGGAGCCGGACCACCCATAGATTTCGCGATGGACTCGTGATTCTCTCTTGCTTTAGCGTTTCTTTGGATACCAGTAACAAGAGACAAAGAATTTTGACAGCGGAATTAACTTATTATACGTCGACAGGGGTTCGTTAAAATTATATATTTTGTGGTCAGAGAGTCTCCCACGGCGTTGCGTCTCTATTATTGATCATAAATCAAAAAGTTAACAACCTACTTAAAAGGTTGGGGCGGGTTGGTTTTTGTGTATTGGTCAAAGCAGCCGACTCCTGCGCGGCTGCGGGAACTGTGCCCTACCTCTGCTTGTTTGTTTTACGATCCCAACAGTGCATTAAGTTTTTATTCCTATTTCTTATTTCCTCACGATTCTCGGCTTATCAACTTGGGAATTCCTCTTTGTCCATAAGTGAATTATAATGACCGTCTGGATCCAATAAAACGTTCACGCGCTATAGTCTGTACAATTGCGTTTTAATTGCAGAGAAAGATTAGATTTGCTACAAAAACTTTAGTCGAAGTTTTAATTTAAATTCTTTTCATGTTTAGGCGCTGATGTTATTACGTAAGGGACATGAGTTTTGGAATAATTATCCTGTGCACTAAACTGTCGCCTTACACGTGTTTCGAATTAATAGAATGCATATTATGCTCACTGTGAATTATATACCTAAAAGATACTTAAAGGCTCCTACACACTATGTGGCAGCAGAGCCCCGCGCTGGGCGTGCGGACGTCTAACCCGGTGGGCGTAATGAACAAAGGCATACAAAAAAATCGTGCGGTAAAAACTTACCTGACTGTGCCACCGGCATAGTATTCAGGGTTACGCAGAAAGGGTGTACTTAGCCGAAAGGCTGTTTTGTGGAACAGCTGATAGTTTTTTCGTGATTGCAGGGTAGATCACATAGTAAAAATTATTCATAATGATGTGTACTATCCCCCTTTCAGCTTTCGGCACCCTTTCCGCATAACTCAATATAGGAACCTTTACAATATATCTATGTAGACCGGTGAATCAAGAATCTGCAGACCAACACGATCCTTTATCACTTAGACCTGCAATTGCAACTCCATCTGTCTCTACGAGTAACGCCTCTAGACTTAAATAAATGGGTTACTTTAGAAGCAACACCATAGAATGCCGACAAGTTAAAAATGTATAGAGGCTCAGTTATTCTATGTTTTAGATATAGAACTAATAAATCAAGAGAAGGTGATCCAAACATTGCGCCCGAATACGTTTAGAACTTGAAAAATTTGGACTTGAAACTTTATATAATTTATACGTGCCTATTTTTTATGGCTTGGCGTATGACCATAGCTCACCTGATATAAATGACGGTGTTGTCGAAGGTGGTAAAAACGTTTAGTCTACAATGGGCACTGATTCTTAAGTGAGCCTGCCGGAACGTTTCGTCACGATATTTTCTTTCACCAGTAACTCAAGCTCATTATTGAAATTTGAACCCACACCATTCAGATTGGAATTCGGACGCACCAACCACTGAGCCATCATCGATACAAAACTTTATGCTCGCAAGAAAGACGCTATGCGCAATGTTCGTGCACCATCGCAGTTGGAGAGCGTTTGACTTCATGTGGTGGGCAGTATATATACTTGTTAGCACCATTTATTTGGTACAATTGCAAAAGTTAATTCGCCCCGTCCTTATTAATAAGGTTGTGGGTTTTATTCTCTGACAGTATGCGTACATCGCTCATCGTTTATAAGTGCGCGCGCCACTACTGAATACGTACCTAATGGTTTGCCTACAAAAGGACAGCCTACTTTGTGTACGCGTCTCTAGTTTTACGACAGACACTTGACTGTTTCCATTGTCACAATTATATGCGAGGCAGTCGCGCCGAGATGAACACCGCACTCAACGGACTCCGTGGTTATAGCATGAAACAAATTGAATTCCTCCGCACTTACGAATAAAACCAACACTAGACTTCATGCAAGCTTTAATAAATTGATTATTTCAAAATGTGTCTCTGTTGGTGGCTGGCTGTGGTTCTTAACATGATAGATAAATAAAATATTTTTATTAACACCAGAAATTACATACATGGGAGAAAAAGACTTAATAACTCGGTGTTTGGAATTTACTAAAAATATCTGCCTCTGAATATTAAATAACATTTTCAGCCAAAGTTTACGGTCATCAATTTGACGATAGTATGCAAGTTACGAATATAATTTATTTTGCATAATTCCAGTTTCTAATATCTTTTTTTTTATATTCTTTTCTCGGTACCAAAGTGTAGTCAGGTTCGAAGACAAGGCACGTATCTGCGCCTTCAGGTGGTCCCAGCGGTAGGCCCGCGCCGTGTGCGGCCGTCCGCGCCTCTCTATTCATTTGCAGCCTCTGATTGATTCATCGTCCATCCTCACTAATTTATGGAGCTTGCGCTTTGTCGCAGCCGGCGCATTCGCAGGACAATAGCCCGCATTTTTGTTTTAAACTTTTACTGTTAATCTGCTGAATTCCCGCCGCATACAAACAAATATACGAGAGACTTCTTCCCATTGTTTTTAATTACGTATGTGTATAGGCCACAAATAAAACGCTTAAACACTTCGATGTATTTACAATTCAAATGAATTCGTGCATTGAATTCGCGAACGTTGACGTAACAGAAATTCCTTAAAAAGGACGTGTGTGCTTCAGACATGTTGTCTGCATTATTTTATGACAATGATGTAGTGTGAGAATGTTACGCTAAAAGGCGTGACTTTTCGTTGTTAGGTAAAATTAACTATAGCTATTTGTTGTACTAGGCTGCAAAGTTGTTATTTTGCAGCCGAGCGGAACACACACCTTTTTATCTTACCTTAGCTATTCATTCAATCCAATAATATATGTCTTTCTAATTTGTTATTTTCATTTAGAGGTGTCATCAATGTGGATTTATTCCCTCTTTGAACAATTTCGTTATCTATGTATAATCAAATCACATTATCCAAGCTCCTCCCTTACTGTTGATGACTAAAATTGCCCCAAAGCCCAAACGAGCCGTAGCCTAGTTAAATGAAAATGAAATAAAATATTTTATTATCCAGATTTCCATCCATAAATTATTAATAATTATACTTTGATTATGTATACATAATCAAAATTAAAATACTAATAATATTATTTCTAGAACGGAACTAAAGCCTTTCCGGATGAAAAATTTTCACGCGTTGATAATTTAATTTGCCTGGCCCACACCTTCGTTCCTATTATGTGTTTACCCAACGAGACACCTCGAAACATGGCGAGATCAAATTTCGCTCGTTTTGTACTTTTCCTCGAATGTTCTCCAAGACGTAATATGGGCTAGATGCCCCAGACTGTACAGCCAGCATTAGGTGCATAATCATAATCTGGTCCGTCCAATTTATCCACCTCAGCTTTTCCTGAGGGTAAAATATGGAAAGAGTTTACTCATAAAACCCCTGGACATATAGATTTTTTTCTCGTTGTATCTTAAAACACAAATCTATATCGACTTCAAAACAGAAATTTCTTTCTTTCTCTCAGAAATTTCAGACTTCAAAGAAACAATTTCTTGTTTTTGACTTCAGTTTAAATTAAGTGTAACAATATAATTAAGGCTTTTTTTGTTTACTTCGTTTAATATACCTTTGTGCTTAAATTAAATAAATTATTGTTACTAAATCATAACTTTTCGTAATTCCAGAGTGCGTGATCAACGGGCAGCCAGTGCGGGAGGGGCGCGACGTGCGCATCCCCGAAGAGCCGTGCTTGTCGTGCCGCTGCGTGCGCGGGGCTCTGTCGTGCGCCAAGCGCGCATGCCCCGTGCTGCCATGCGCACGCTCCCAGCAGTACACGCCCGCAGGAGAGTGCTGCCCAAGGTGCTCACATCCTTCCTCAGACAAAATTCTACCCAGTAAGTTTTTTTATTGATTAAATAGGCTTGCGCTTGATTGCCACCTCGTCTAGGGTTGCCAATATGTTTTATTCTGATAATAGAAAAAGGCAAAATTTCATACAAGGCAATTCAATTTTTTTTAAGGCTGCAAAAATATCCAGAATGTATCTGCTTCGATATGTCCAGAATCTGTCCGAAGCAGATTGACGCCATTGGAGTCCATATGCGTAATCTGTAAGAGTGAATATATATCTGCAAAGTGAATATATTATTATTATAGTACAGTTGGCAACTCTAACCTCGCCTGATGTAAAGCGATATAGGTGCGCTAGCATAGAATAAACCGATTCACTCGCGATTTGAAGATCGCATCTATCTGGGAACACTCATTTGGGCAGCGCAATCCACAGTGTAGCGATTCGAAAAATGAAAGCAGAATCAAAGCGCTTCATACGAGTTTATGGAAAATAAACCATGAGAAGGTGTAGCCTTTTCGTGCCTCCCTGGCCATCCGATAGAAAAATGCACTAGAGGGAGTTTCAACAGTTTCATGTTTACTAAAGCTTTGGTCTCTTGATCGGAACGCACAACGCCCCTAGTAAGCGCTATGCGGTCTCGGAAAATGTATTGTATGAAAAATTTCTAGAATAGTCTATTGTTCAGTTTAAGCATCCGTCAGTGGTGAAGCGCAAAACATAACTCTGCATGCATTGGAACCGCTTACTGCAGCGTCATGTGTTCCGTTCCGTCCGATCAACTTTTTAACTGACTTTGTTAACGCAGTAATCCAAGAAGTGTCTTGGCCGCAGATATAAAAAGGCGAAATTCATCACTACGTTAACTAGAATACCTGCCTAAGTAAAAAATATGTATTAAAAATATTTTGCTTAGCAATAGAAACACCTTATGCCGGCCGACAAACACAACCATTGTAAAACACACACCACAAATTATGAAATTGTGCAAGTAAAATAATTTTTTTAACATGCAACTCCACGTGATAAAGGTAGTTTTAATTTAATATCCTACTTACCAGATAATATTTTATGTGGATTTGTTGGTTTGTTTGTCCTTCTTTCACGCCACAATAGATCTATTGGAATGGACTGACTTGATTTTTTGCACGGAGATAGTTGAAAAAAAAAGTTTTTTTTGCCTTTTGTCCCAAAAAAAGGTACGGCGATTCCGTAGAATTAATTGTCGACACGGGTGAAACCATGGGGTGCAACTTGTACAAAATAATTGTATTCGACAAAACCATTTTATCCAGCGCATTGATTTCGTTATTTACTGAATAATTTATCGGCACAAAGCAACGTGATCGTGCATAATTTATTAGTTTGCCTATTATCGATATGATACCAATTAGGTTTCAATTAGCAAAAAATTGCCTGTTAAACTTGTATACAACAGTCTCGTTAGAATGGCCTGGTTTGGCGATAATTAGGCAGAGACCTGGATACGCTCCCTGATATTAGAAGGTCAGAGTGTCAGTGATAAGATGTTGACGACGTATTATTCGAACAGCGTTCTCGGCTGTTTCCCGAGAGGGTGGGTATTTTATCAGCTAATTTACATTTGTTGTTCATTATCTGGTAAATTTGGCAGTTTCCATCCAACACAACTATTGAGGCATGTTTATCCTCGTTGCCAATTGAAATCTCATTGTTTATTTTATCAGTTTCAGGTAGTATGTTTCTGAAGCCCTGCATCATTGGTAAAGACTACCACGCACATCTGAGCAACTTCCGCGTGGACCCCTGCACTGATTGCACCTGTATGAACGGAACTGCAGTGTGCATGAGGCATACGTGTCCAGTGCTTACCTGTGGGGCCCGAGCTCTGCCCCCGGCGCCAGGGAAGTGCTGTCCTGAGTGTCCACAAGTTGAGGAGGCCAAGTCTGCTTGTATCGTAGGGAGGAAAACTTATCAGGTAAGTTGTAAACTAATCTATAGCTTCTCACATACAACAAAACAACAAACAAAAATAATAAATTTAATAAAAATGATTTTTTTCTAGGATGGAGAAACATGGCAACTGGATGCCTGCAAGTCTTGTGAATGCCACGGAGGCGAACCAAGATGCGCCATGGAACGGTGCCCGCCACTCATCTGTCCCTCAGACCAGTCACTCGTGCAACTTCCGGGACAATGTTGCCCCAAATGCGTCGACGTTGATGGAATCTGTACGGTTTTTGGAGACCCACACTACAAAACTTTTGATGGGAAGTTCTACAGCTTCCAAGGGTCCTGTAAATACCAGCTAGCTGCCGATTGTGTAAACAATACCTTTTCGATCAGAATATCGAACGATGCCAGAAATACTTCACATTCCTCGTGGACTCGAACGGCAACACTCCGAATCGGATCCACTAAAATCAATATGGGCAAGAGAATGCGCATTAAAGTGAACGGACGGCGCGTGCAACTTCCACACAATATTCACGGTGTCGCCGAGTTAATTCGTGGCAACGGGACCGTCCAGCTCCACGCCGACATCGGCGTCCATATGATGTGGGACGGCGATGGCTTCTTAGAAGTGACCGTGTCGAGTGTGTACAAAGGAAAACTATGCGGCTTGTGCGGTAATTTTAATTCGGTAGCTAGAGACGATATGAAAACCCGCGATGGTCGACTGATGAGTGACACGTGGCGGTTCGGTTCCTCGTGGCGGGTGGGCGGCACGAGGGCTTGCACTCGGAGGCAGAAGAGGCCAAACTTGAGCACGACATACCGGCAGATGAGGGTGACGAGAGCGCGTAAGCTCTGTCGCGGTATCGTTAAGAACGAAGCGTTCACAGAGTGCGGGATGAAGGTGAACCCGCACCACTACCAGGAGGCGTGTGAGCTGGACGCTCGGAGCTGTGCGGGCGTGCGGTGCCACTGTGCTGCTTACCGGGCGTACGCACGCGAGTGCTCACGGGTGGGTGAGGAGCCACGGGAGTGGGCGCGCGCCGCGTGGTGCGAGGGTGCGCCACCACCCTGGCTGAAGCGTGGCGGCAAGGGACTCGGTCGCGCTAAGAACAAGCCCGGCTCCAGCCTGCTGGACCTCAGCGCGGTCCCCAAGCCGAGCTCCGCCCGACCGCGCCCGCCGCCGCCCATACTGCATATATAACTTGCTTGCGGCGTTACTTCTACTAGTCAAACCTGCCAGTGCGGCAATGTCAGGTGAGCTTTGAGCGTTTTATTTACAAATTTTTTTCTAACTTTTTAGGTACTTACAAAGTACAAACCTATATTTAAGGTGATACGTTTCATGTTTGGCGGGAAATTCAAATTTCAAACAGTTTTTTTTCCTTGTAGCTAGGCCGGGTAATTATTTTGAAATGACACAGTGTTTGCAAACATTGTTGGTCGTTTTTTACATTATCATGTACAGCTATTAATCAGTAACTCACCATATTACTTACATTTGTCAATAATCCGTTTGAAACAGCAAAAATTTGTTTATTGACAAATGTATGTAATAATGTGCATTGGAGACAAATAACTTTACGCTAGTTTGTAAAGAATAATAATCAATTTTCTCAAACATCATGATCTCTTATAATAATTACCCGGCCTAGCTACAAGAACAAAAAAACTGTTTGTAATTTGAATTTCCCGCCAAACGTGAAACTTTTCACCGTAAGCCAGCTATATTCTATATATTATCACAAGAAAATGATGGGAAAATAAAGGAAGTCAGAAAAATATTGCCAATATAAATAATTGACTTGTGACAAAGTATACTGGTTTGCCGACAGAATTTTTTTGACCCACCGAGAGCTAAAAGTAATCCATGTTTAGTTTACGTGTTATATATACGTATATCTACATAATTATATATATGTATATACAAAAAAAACTAATAAACTTAAATTTATCTATACACTTTAACACACTGCAAAGTTCCAGCGACACAGAAATTATTGTCAGGGTGTCCTGACAGAGAACTTCCTAGTTCATTAATGTGACTAACCCGAAAAAAGCGGGAAAAAATCTGCTGTTCCATTGAAAAATATTATTCACATTCAACTAAATATTTATGTAGTGTCTCCTGAGCTATACCTACTTATACCATTACAATAAACCATCACTAAACAGTATGTTCTTTTTCTTTGCAGAGTATTAAAAAGACATTGCAGCTGGCCTTCTCGTAATTATGTGGGTGCATCTGTGAGGCGCACCCTGGCTTTATAAGGAACGAAGATCTATCTACTAAACAGTATTCATAAAACTACTTTTAGCTAGGTAATCAAGAATTAATGATATGTTTATAACTAAGTCCACATATAGCTCGCTATTGCCTCGCAAATTCAACCAGCTTTTACTTTATAAGGCTTCATTATGCAAGGCAAGAGAAAATACCTACCTAACTATTTGAAATTAACTCTAATAGTGTAGGCTTTATAGGTATGCAAATCAATTCATCTTGGCAGTTTCTTGAATGTATTAGTTAAATCTGGATTGATGAGAGTTTGATATTTAATTTCAATCATTTTGATATCGCTAGAGAACCCTCTAGCAATATTCAAAATTATTTTTTACTCAAGCCGTGTTTATTTTTCCGAACAAAAATGATTGCTGGTTGAAATGTGGCGGTCACGTTGTAAATTTCTTACTACGAGTACTAATTGCTAAACGTGTCTTTAAATTTTATATTGTGATATTTAGCTTCGATTTCAGACAGTAAAAAGAACGTTTGGTACAACATAGTTCAAATTGAGATCTCATCCGTAGGTAGATTCTTTACGAAATCTTAGATAAAACTAGCTATCCGAAGCCAAGAAGCTATTGAGATTATGTGACGTGTACATACACAGATACGTTGGAAGTTATGTTAGTTACTTGTAAATGAAGACTCTTTGTAAAGCTTAGTTTTATATTCGTTACCAATGAATTTTTAATTTTTGACTTTGAATGTAAAAATAAGTTATGAGAGATAGCGAAGTGTAGAGTTAGAGTAAAGTCCAAATTACTAGTATTTATTGTGAGATTCTCTCGCTTTGTATTTCTGAGCACAATAAATCATCGAATTATTTCCACTATTATGTACTGTGCCATTTTAAGTTGAAACAGTTTTATTATTTCTCTACTTAAACTATAGTTTTGATTTGTGATACTTTTTATTCATCAGTTCTTGACCAATTAAGTTTAATTTTTTGATATTGATACGTACATTTTATATAATTTTTGACATCAATTCCTAATATAATTCATTCCCAATCTTTTTACTTTAGTACTACTTATTTTGTATTATTAAGCGGAGTCTACGTTTTATGTAGGCTTATAAGTTATTTAAGGTTAAATTTGGTAGTATACAGCAAACTTGATATAGAAATTACTGTAAAAATATCTTTCTAATAGGTACATTACTATAAACTATTTTCACATGAGGTTGGTTTCTGTACTGCTTACCAATTTTTCTTATCAGAATAGTGAGTACATCTTAGATAACATAAACAATTGCTTGTAAATTCTTTTGTAAATAAGTATAAACTTCAAAACCCGAAAATATACTAAATAACATAGGTAACCTAATACAGCACACTTCATTGCCAACTGACTGATGATTTTTACATTATTCTATTCAATGGGGAATCAAAGTTTTTTAGCTTAAATAAGTACTTACTAGTTAATATATTTATCTTTTTGTCTTAATTTTTGTGGCCCAGTCTTTTTTTATTTTATTAAAAGTACATGTTAGTTAAAGTTATTAAATACATAATGAAATAATAAATTACATGGCCATATTATTAAATTGTATTTATTTTTGTACAAATGGGTGTGTGTCATAAAGTGCTATAGAAAACTATGTAGTCGGTGTATTAATGTGTTATTTTGTAAATGGATAATTTAAGCTATTATTATCTAGTTTGCGATGTTGGATATTGCGAACGGTGAAACTATTCAACGAACAAAGAATTACGTAATAAATAATTATTATTATTCAAAACATGTTTTATTTCTGAAGTGTTATACAGTATGATCATTCATCGATATAGCTATTAAAATTTGCAAGTTGAAGTGGCAATGGGCAGGCCATATCGCTCGAAGAACCGATAACCGATGGAGAAGAAAGGTTCTTGAGTGGAGACCACGAACCGGAAGACGCAGCGTTGGTAGGCCTCCCACTAGATGGACCGACGACATTGTGAAAGTCGCGGGCATCCAGTGGATGCAGATGGCAGGTTGTCCTTCAGTGTGGAAGTTAAATGGGGAGGCCTATGTTCAGCAGTGGACGTCTTATGGCTGATGATGAATACAATATGAATTTGGAATAGAGTTTATGAAAGTTATTCCTTAACTAAAGTATCATCAGGAATAGTTGAAAGCTGTCGTGTTCTCGCGCTGGCCAGACGCCAACATTTCACAAATTTCATGTCATCAAAATTATGTAGGACAATTTGGCGTCCTCTTTAAAAACAGAATCATTTTATTTATTTCCAACAGAAATCTTAAGAAATGAAAGTTTATATCCCCGGGTATTATTTTTAGTCTTTTACATAACCCGATCTAAATCCGTAGAGTTCGTGGAATAAAACATAGTTAGTAGAATAAAATATTTATTAATAGTAAGTAGATAATAATATAAACATTATTCGCAATCACACACATCAATTAAACAAGAACAAAAATATTATTTTGTACAATACATACATAATACTTGAATATATGAACCAACGAGTGAGGTGTTCCAGTGATCTTACTGTTAAGAAATAGTGTTCAATGTTCCCAAGAGTCGAAAGGTTGAAGTACCGAAATGTAGAGATTCCTTATATTAATAGACATAAATAAAAAAGCGTAAAAATATATATTTATTCTCCCGTCATCATCTCCATGAATTCTGTAACAATTTTAAAATATGACAGTTATAAAATGGTAAGAAACATTGCGATGTGTTAGCGTGGGTAGGGTATTAATGTGTAGAAATAGCATAGAACAGCAAAACTAAACAAAATACAGCTGGTTGGAAACAGATAACAATAGGATAAGAGTATACCCAGAGTATAAAAATAAAATAACCATATGTCCCTCAAAAGCTTATACCTTACATACCTATTAGCCTAGTCAAAATATGTCACTTAATTTCTTCTATAAAATCATTCTACAGAATAGGTAATATAACCGAATATAACCCATACTTTTCCTATTCAATACTACCTTACATACTTGTACATCTTTAGGTAGGTTAATATAATATTATCTACTGAAAGAAAAAAAAACACTTTTCTTTCATCCTAACGTTTAGAGAGCTGGCAATCAGCCCACTTGATTGAAAGCGTTGTTTTCTGTCATTCATTGTTTGTCGTTAAACGCCGTTTTTCATTTGTTATTCTTTAATTTCATTACAATGGAAAAACTGGCAGTTGGCCCATTGTCAAGAATAACGAGTTCAATAAACTTCTCTAAAGTGTCAGTTACTAGTGTTAACATGTTACATTCTTGAATTGATATAGGTTTTCTAGATAATAACTACAAATTTAAAAATCGCGTCTCTCGATACTTATCTCAAAACAAAATCTACTATCAAATTTTATCGATCTGTGTAATCTAAACATCGTATAAAGTTGTATTAATTTTAAACCAAATAATATAAATTTATATAACTACCTAATGTAGTGCTGACACTGCTAAGTAACGAGTACGAACTGAATGCAGAACGAAATGGAAAATTACCATCGAAAACTAATTCATGTTCTAACAAATCATCGATTGTAAGAATATTATCCATGCTTTCATCTAGAATAATATAGATGATCCATTATGCTCTACCTACTGCTTCAATGTGACATCTTTTCGGACTACCTACTATTAGTATGAAAAGATGGTCTATATCTAGGTACTCAGCGGAAGATGGAATAGTGATCATAACATTCATATTGATGACATACAATATATTGATGTCAATAATGAAGATATTGAGAATGGGACTTAACACCAGCTGAATGCGAAATAAAATGAATAGGATAAATTGTGTAGGTACCTAGCTGTTGTTTTTGTGCACGAAATGAACATTTTTGATTATTATTTATTTGTTATAAATGTATATTGAAGACGTAAAAATCGCCGAATGTATGGGTGAGAATGTTGCTTCTAGATGTTTATGTCCGTTAGATTGCTTTAGTTTCAAAAGAGTACACGCTGGTACAGTCTGGTGTTTGAATGATGATATCCACAGATGTCTACAGAGTTATTGGTAACTAGCTTAAGATTCGACACTCGATATCAAGTCGTCAGCTCAAACCCTAGTTTTGCCATTGCCCGAAACTGTGTCAAATCTATGTCATCTACACCTACAGGAAAAAATACACACGAGTCGGCGCCCACCTTAGAACTAAATAACGTAAGCTACAAATGAGCCCCAGATTACACAAGAGAGAAGTAATTCAATTTAAAATAAAACGAATTTACAATAAATTACATTACATAAATGACCATTACTTTTTTTTATCATTCATTTTATTATAGATTCGGAGGAAATCTAAGAATGCTTTTATAAGGCCTGTTTTCGCCGAAATATTTTAACCAAAAATGTTTCACTAATATTTTTTCTAAAAATACGATAAATTCATTAATAAATTATAATTAAACCATCAATAATTTATAACCAATATATGAATTTGGTGCTGATTGGCATAACCGCGCAAATTAAGGCAACGCAACCCAAGTTGACACTTTTGTTTCTCTCGCACGCAAAGTTGCTTGCGACCAAGGTGTTACCAATAACCCTGTATAAAGATGAGGTTTGGTAGTCAGATATTACCATCAAAGTCGACAGTGCCGCTGCCGTCTGTGTCGATCTCCTGGATAAGGCCGTCGAGTTCCTCCTCTGTGAGCTGCTCGTCCAACTCGCGGAGAATCTCGCGCAGGCTTGACGTGGGAATGTATCCGTTGCCTGCAACCATCACAATGCCAGGTCACTAACGTAGTACCTAGCAATCTCCAACTCAATACCTATGCCAATATTCTAATTGCCTGCGGGGTCTTATTGCATATTTAAAACATGGTATTTAGTTTTTCCAGTTGCGTTTATCTATTCTATCGCATTAACGTTAACTCAAATTTGTATGAAGTAATGCCGCCATCAGCAATTCAGTGCCGTCTACATGGATCTAGATAGCACTTCTCTTACTTCATACACTCTTTTACCCCAAACGCAACTTCCTTCCCCGTTCCTTCGCAGGTAAAAAACTTCATTTTCTAATAATGAATGTGTAAAAAGTATTTTTTGTATACTATTGCACTTCAGCAGATCGCACTTGACATTGTGTCTTCGCCCGTCACTCTAACGTCCGTCCCAATGAGTGAATGAGTGACAGCTGACAAAAATATATTTTGCCTAAGAATAGTAACTCTGGGCCTTATTCACACATTTCGTTATGACGGGAACGGTTTAACATCAATTAATTACGAATTTTGACAGATTTTCTACAGTAGCTTTATATATTGCAGCAAAAATCGTCATAACGAAATTAGTGAATAAAAGCCCTGGTAATAGTGACAATACTTGGGAGATTAGGTACATTTTCTTACACTGATATGCGTGGTAGCTGACTAAAAAAATCCCTTGCCTGAGAATAGCAACCCTGGTAATAATAACAATACTAAGGAGATTTAGTACAATATCTTACGTAAATAGGTATTAAAGTTATATGATTATTTGCGGGATATTTACCGTGGTAAGGTTGTGGAAGGAACTCCCGATATTTCGGCGCAGTTACATGCATCATGTTCACGGGAAGACTGTGATGGTGCAAGTAACTGCGCCGACAACCTTACCACGGTAAATATCCCGTAAATAATCATATAACTTTAGTGAAAACCGTGATAGTTTAAAACAGTATTTTAAGTAGGTATTATTTTTTAAAAGAAAGTGTAAGAGATATACAATTCTAAAGGTAGGTGACATAATAGTTAACAAAGAAATGCGAAACTATAAAAATTTACGAGATTCACATTAGCGTAAACTGAAGCGAAACTGCTGTATCATTAGTAAAAATTATGATTCATGAAAATAACACTTACCTTCCTTGTCGTATAGTCTGAAAGCTTCCCTGAGTTCTTTCTGCATAGCCTCAGCATCTTCTTCAACGATGAACTTAGCGGCCAGGGTCACGAACTCTCCGAACTCAAGACGACCAGACTCTATGGAAGTAAAAGGACGACATCAGACGTATTCCAGCAACTCTAAACTTTTTCAAAACCTTCAAATGGTCATAAAATAATTATTATCGTTTTGTATTCTCTATTTCGTCATTCTCGTTTAAAATGATTGTATTATACCATACTATTGTTTACAACTTACTGTCAGCATCGACTTCTTCGATGAGTTCTTCAAGGATCTTCTTGTTGAAGGGCTGCCCCATCATCCTGAGGATGTCCGCGACGAAGTCGCAGGGGATACTGCCCGAGCGGTTGTGGTCGAAGCCATCGAATGCCTTGCGGAGGACTAGAACAAACCACACTTCCTTTTACACCTCTATCAGATTACATAACCAACAGGTTAATTAGGACTAAACAAACTATACCGTCGAAGTTAATCCCGGACATTTTACTATGCACGGAGGTTTAAAGACAACTGAAGATCGCAAGCAAATGTTCACTGGAGAAAGTGTACAGAAGTGTTGCACTGACAATAAAAAGAGCTATACTGATCGTTCGGCGGTTAGGATCGGATTAGGATAGTTCAATGCACCGAGGTGTAGTGCAAATATTGTGCAATGAATCTATTTTGGTGCATGGTGCACCGGCGTCCCGAGCCGCGTGGCGCATCGTTTGAATGTAGGCCGTCGACAAATAAATAAACAACCGTAGCATATATCTCTACACTATCGCAACGTCTATAATATCTATCCCTTGCAATAAAAATAATTGCGACATAAAAAATTAGGGCGTTACGCCTGCTTTCGTATGCATCCATCAACTATGTTACGAATGGACCGCGATGTGGGCCAATTCCAGATGGAATCTGGCGTCTTTCAGTCTCTTATATTTGTAGACTTTTTAGTAACGTTTAAAACAGAACGTATTTTTCCATTAAATTTGTTTTTGAGACCGACAAGATGAGCAAACTGATTCTCTATTAATCAGTGACAAAATTTCAAAGGGCAAAGACCTGTGACGGTGTTAGTGGAAACGCTATAAACATTTTCTATGTAGGCAGATAACAGAGTGGTTGTCATAAATTTTTCATCATTTTATTTTATTCATTCTCCATAGACATTAACGAACTTTTTACTTAGAAAGATGACGCACATAATTTTCTTTAAATAAAGTTAAATTATACGTTTATTTATGAATCAAAAACATAATAAACTCCTCTATATTTAATGACTTGCTTGATAGATACACCGTTAGCGTAATCTTTCAGTCGCTTTTATTATTTTTAATGATCGTTTTGCTTTTGATCGTTCTTAGTGGATAAATGTAAGAAAATATCACATTTCACAGTTTTTATGTTAATCGTTATTCTTAACTAAGTACTTTTTCACAGAAAAGTACTTTGTAAGACAGCTGGCAGTGGCAAGTGGGTGGCTAAGTGGCAAGCCTTGGTAGCCTATGTGCAGCAGCCAGGCAGGCTAGGCTTTTTCCAACGAACTTATCGGCTGATTACGATCTTGAAGACCTTTTTCGCTATTATTTCTCCAGAGTCCAAAACAAGAATAAGAGTTGAACGAGGATATTCAGTAGTTTTTATGTGTTGGTACAATTTAGTAGAAAAAATGATTGAAAATATATTTAACTAATGGAAAATCAAGAAATGATTGTCTACAAAGTTCAACACGCATGGTATGAAAGAATAGAGAAGCTGTAATTTCAGAACCGTTAAAAATAGTTTTAAAAGTATACTATCAATCTTTTTGTGGTTGCAATTAGAAAGGAAACATTAAACTAATACATCCGGTTTACAGCAGTAAATCTGCATCCGGGAGCAGCATATTCATGCTTTCAGTTTCCTCAATTATCTCCACTGACGCAAATACAGTACTGTTTTGAAAACCGTGACAATTACGCCTAAGGATCAAAGCTCCGTGAAAGTTAATCAGATAATTTTCATGCTGCCTGAAAACGTGAAGTCTTTTTTATAATTACCAGATATACTATCATGATAGCCATCGGTGCTACAAAATTTTGCAGCTGTTTCGTGATATTTTGGCAACAAAATAGTTTTTAAAACATGATTTTTATTTTTGCCGGAGCGTCGTGTTGTTCATTTTAATCGTCAAGACGTCTTGGCAGTTGTTTCAAAGTTTCATAAGCTTTATTGCGTTTCTTTCTTTAGAGTTTAGCTGTTTATTAATTATATCATCTACTAATAGCTCGTGCGGTGTTGAAACACTTGCAAAGTAACATTGTCTGCATTACTTCTGGTAAATGTGACGCATAAATGTCTCTTAATTAACGATAATTGTTTTAGTCTCAGAATCTTCTGACTGGCTACTTTACAATTGCATTGTTCTCAGCGTAGCTCATTGCGCCAAGTCAATCTAATCAATTTTCAAGGATAAACGACTATAAAGAATTGGGACGAAGTCATAAATAGGTCTTGTGCATACCATTAGTCACAGGTATATCAAAAGTTTTCATCAGCTAGGTAAGCATAACGTCTCTATCAATCATAGATGATGTAATGCAAACATTTGGTTCAAATGGGCGGACTACTAGTGTTTGTAAATCACTCTGAAAAGAGCAATAAATCAATGGGATATTAAAACAAGTCTTGTTGAAACATCACGCCTGGATTGCAATATTTGGCTTTAAAACAGGACGTTCCTGGATGTTCGCGATACATGGCAATTATCTGTACGTAACGGATTCTACACGAAGTTTTATTGTTGATATTTAAATAGCTGTGGGTGGAAACTGACAAATAACGTTCCTTAAAATTGCCAGAAATATTGCCAACATACTGCAAATTGTTATGTCTATTCATTATTATGTCTGCACGTGTTTATATTAAATTGGAATATATAGAGATAATATAAAATGCAACAGTATTTACATTGTAAATTTTATGAGGTATTAAAAGCCTACCTTTACAACAAAATTAATCAACGTTTGCAACCTTGCAAATTGTGCACTTTATACTTCAATATACATTTTTTAAACACAGAAATAATGAAGAATAGATATAACAATTTGCAACATGTACTTTTGACATCACTGAGCAGAAAAAATGTTTTACTCCACCGTTGATTTCTCTACTTAGATTCAAGACAGAAATAGTATAGGTACTATTTCTATCTTGGATAATAACATACAACAACTACAAAAACAAACTATCAATGGAGTAAAAACACTTGGCAGTGGGCTACCTATATAAAAGTGATGTTAATAGTTTATAGTGATTGAAACTCTACTCTATTTTTAATCAATCGTCTGATAGCGGATCAATAAAATACAATGAAAGATGATGCCAGCGTTATACCTCATTGTAAACTTGTAATCGCTTGCTACTATAGTTCAGAAATAGGGCTGCGTATAAACATTAAACCGTAGCAGAGTGCTGAATTGTAAACTGCTGGATTGCTCACCGTGTGTATTTAGAAACATCAATAATAACGCGTTTTGTAAATGTTTCTAGAGTTCTGCGAAATTTCGAAATACATACAGGGTTACACAGAACGACGGTACTAAGCCGAAAGGAGGTCGTTATAATCGTCATCATGAAAAAATTTTTGATAAGCGACCAACCCCTAAACTCAAATAAAATAGGAAATTTACGAATCGAAAATAGGAACTGATCCATATGAAAATGTAATTCACACTTTACGAGATAACGTTGAGTATTTATAGATTTATCTGTACGAAGCAACGAAGATACAAAGGCTAATCAAGTAAAATAAAATATTTTATGGAAAAATCTGCTAACCACTTGACACAAAACTGTGGCTTTTGTTCTGGAGTAGGTAACACGGTTTGTGTTAAACTGAAAATTAATTATTGATAAGTGATTGTTTTAAACTTTTAAACTAAAAAATAACTATAAAAATCGAACTGCTCAGTAAACATTGTAAAAGCTGAATTTGCATTTTGCTTTAATATTTCACTGAAGTATGTAATATGTATAAATATATAAATAAATAAATAAAAATATGTGTAATATATCGGGTACCTGCTACAGTCTTACGTTCAAAACCCTAGCGAAAATGATAAGAATTCGTGGTTTTTTATTTTATTGCATTTGCCAGAGCAAATAAATACTTGGACGGAGTTTAAGCAGAATTCATTCGTGCAAGTTTGGTTTACAACATCAAATAGTCCGCCCAATCTGTTCATTCACTCACAAATCATTTTAAGTCTTCAAAAGACAGTACTTCGTTCATTCATGCCGATTGTCCAAAATCCGGTAATCCATCCATTGAATGTGAGCACATCTCTATAATGCGATGATCGCGCTATCTGATTTCCATGGTAGATTGGCAAGCTTCCAACCGTGTTACTACGCGCACGCGCCCACTGATGACCGCCGCTCCGCCCGCCCTACACGCGCGCTTTTTATGATTTGCTTACTAAACTAGTTTTCCGGCAAACAAATTTTATAGAACCTAGTTGAAAATTTCTTTTGCTTACCATTGATTTAAAAAAATACGGATGTTAGGTTACAAGATTAACGATAAAAATGTCTTAAGTTATAAAACTTGATACATGTTAGAAATTACTTACTCGTAATTATTGTAAGCCCTACGTCGTAAAACAGTGGCTCATTTAGCTTGCAATAAAGATAGAACTAAGCTTAGCTTTATCTGGTTTGAGTCAACGTTTTAACTGACATAAGGAAGGTTATCAATTCGGTCCATATTTTTATGTATACACCTATTACTCATATATGTGTGGACCGATATAATTCTAACGTTTATGCTCAGACGTTTTTAACCAGTTCCAATAATACGAATAATTTTTTTCATGCACCTGTTGATTTGGCTATAGCAATAATTTTGTTTGAGCGCTTACTAATTTTGAAGTCGGTTTTTTTATATTGAAAATTTATAGTTCGGTCATTTTGAGCGCTGACCTGATTTCCTAAATTATGTAATCTTCGTAACTTACGACATAAATAACGTCCCAATATTAGTTTTTTTATTTTATTAAATGGCAACTGCTTTTAATAACTAAACAAAATACAAGCCAACACTAACACTATAAAAGCAGTTGGACTGCCCAGGGTTAGACTGGGCCGGAAGGGCCCGGATGGCTCCACACAAGCCCGGGGCCCAAGATTGGCAAGGCTGCGCTGGCCATCCTACCTTCCATCTGGCTTGCGGCAAGCCCCAGAAGCCAGGCCCGTGGGGGGCCCGCGCAGGCTGGGGCCCGGCTGGCAAATGTCACCTCGACTATATGGCCAGTCCGACCCTGTGATTGCCCATAGACCGTTGAAGGTCTCAAGCTCAAATGCTCAAACCCACTATCAGTTGGCAGCGTACCCAGCATGCTGGCGACATAACCACGCTAAATGGCAATGCTTATGCATTGAGGCAGAAACACGCCAGCATTTTTGTCACGCGCCATATTAATTAGGTGCTCTGAAAGAATTTTGAAAATGAGGTGAGCTCCTGGTCTCCAATCCAGGTCCTGGTCCCAATGTCTCAACCCCAAACGTTTCAAATACCTATGTAATCACGGCCGAGGTTAGCATATTTGCGCCGCTTGTGCTGCTCTGCTGATTTTGGCAGCCGCACCAGCTCTACCTTATGTAACCTTTTGGTATTTTGATTGGACAATTTAGGTGCATTGTTTCGGTGCATTGTAACAATCCAAATTTTCCGATACCAACCTAAATGAATCAGAATATAATCAGCAATAATTTGCAACCGACGTAGTCGTAACACTTACAATCGTTTTTGATTACCAGGCTAGGATAGTAATGGTGTATATACGTGTAGTCTAAAATGATAAACACACCTTGTATCGAATGGGAACTGAATCTCAAGTGTCGAAACAAGCCGATGATTGGCGACAGTTTTATTTACCGCGGGCGCAGCTAGTATTATTAAAAAATAAACGAAGTTAGTCTACAGTTGTTTTCCCTCGAGAAGCTGTGAGTGGCCCATTTCAGCGGTAGATCAAGATAATAAAAATTTTACATTTTCGTTTTATCTAACGAGGCCATCAAATACTATCTATTTTTTGTATCCGACCTAATTAATTTAAAAGCTTTGCTCCAGCGTGACGCTTCTTTCCAGATTTATTTCAGGGACGCACGAGAAAACACGAATTTAAAAGTGCATATGCAGCCACGACTCTAGGTTGCTTGGAGGTTAAAGTTATATCTAGAAAATATGTAGACTACTGTTTAAAAAACAAATGACATCTGTCTTTTGACTTTTTGATATGTCATAAGTGCACTTTTAGTTCTTCAATCAATAAAACGTAATAATTAATATTTTAAAAACAACAACGAATTTCACGAAAAGTTTAATAAACGAGATTCATATTCTGATTTTCACCTATGTAGGTGGAATTTTATTTGTGGTTATGTATTTTTTTACCAGCATAGTTTTTTCTTCAAAATTTTAATGGGGCCACCCTTGTGATATGGCGTATTCAATAAAATAATCTCAATCTCAGAGATATAGCGCAACAAACAAAAAAAATACAGACGAATTGACAACCTCCTGTAAATCCTGAGAATCTCCTGTGAGTCTTGTTGGTTGAAAAACAAACATAATAATTTAATAGTCTCATTGTTTTATGTCATGGACCACACCCTTTTCAGGTACTCGTGTAATTGTGTCTGCCTAATTAAACCCACACGCAAATTGTAGAATTCATTTATATTAATCTTATTCTTGCCTCGGTTTTTATGAAGTCGCCGTCCATTGTACATTTGGCTTTCAGCCAAAATGGAGCTCGCGTTTTCCTCAACATTTTATGTAAATATTACAACATTTATTTGTGTTTAAAGAAATAATAAAATGGCCAGGATTAGGATGTTAAAATATATAACAGGGCTTAAGAAATTAATGTAAATAAACTTACCGGCAATCTGTTCTGGGGGGAGCTCGTCAGCCTGAAACGTTCGAAGATGCCATATTAGAATAGGAATGAGTAAATCTTCTTCTTTCGAGTCGATGTTTCGTAAATGATTTAGTTGATTTCAAATTTAGTTTTTGACCAACATTTGGCCACTCCAATGGCACTTTCCATGGCCTCATTCAAGTCGTCTAGTGTGCAGGTTCAAGACACGCTGTACAGTCCATCAAGTGTGATATTTTACGAGGATTTTCCCCACAGAGACATTCGGTACCAGAGCCAACGCCACTTTCGCATGCTATCCCGACTTCGGCCCACTTGGGACCGAAGTCGGTTCAGGGTTTTCCAAGTGGGCCATGGTTCTTTATAGTCTGGGCGAAGCTATTCGACAGGGACAATGTAATATTACTTTATTCGAGACTCTAGTGGAAGCCAGTACTAGGTGTGAGTACGAGTACATAGCGAGTTTGATTGATAGAGTCCAGTGTTCCACAAGAGTGTATCATGCTGAATTATTGAGGCATAATAAATTCATTTTATGTGCAGTTGAAACTAAAATAGATTCATTGGAGTTGCGCACTCCCGACCCGCTGCGACCGACGGCGTCACGGGCAATTCTAAGTTTTATAGTATTTTTATGATATTTAACGGAATTTATCTAGAGTGAGTTTCGCTGCTCGTTGCCAATCTAATTTCACTCGAGTATGCAAGCTTTCATGTTGTTCAGCCTGGAATAGAAATTCTCTAATCACTAAGCCGGATAATTGGAGTGAAATTGGCGTAGATTCTTGAAATGAAATATTGAATTGTAGAATATTGAAATCATTCCAATGGGTTTTTTGTTACCGAGTGTGTTTAATAACTAAACAAATTATATTTCTACAATCTAAACCAGCTATAAAACCTACTGAATTAGTACATAAAACACGTAAAGTACTCATAGAAGGTTGGATATTCAAGCCAAATGGTACAATCATCTATATGTATAAAAATTTCGTGTCACGGTGTTTGTGGTCGCACTCCTCCAAACGGCTCGACCGGTTTTGATGAAATTTTTACATATATTTTGTAGGTAAGTCGTAAAGTATATTTCATAAAAAAAAATGGCAGAATAACGTTTACCGGGTCAGCTATTACTCATACAATTCGTTATCAAGAATCTTTTAGAAATAGTATTATTGGTTTTCTTAGTTATTTTCTGAAAACCAATCCAACTGAAAAAGGCAAACTTCTTGCTACTTATTTCGTTAATTGAGATATGAAGTTTATACATAGGTAAATTTTTGCTAAATTTCTTTCGTTTAACATAAAACATGAGGAAATTCAATTTCAAAATATGTACTTATTTTTACTTAGATATAGATCATTTATCAAGTGAACAGTAAACATATGGAATTCAAAAATCGTTAACCTCAAGTTTGTAGTTCTATTTAAAATTCAACGTAGATAAGGTTTAATCAAAAAGTAGGAATTTTGAAAATTTAAATTACAATTAATTATTGTTATCAAATAGTTACTAAGTTATTGAAGGCATTTTATAAAAATATCTAACTATATTAATTGGGTATATTTTATATTGTGGGTCTGTATCATGTTCTTGCTCTACATAAATATTATCAGAGAATCAAATTACATCTCTATAAAATTTTAATTTAAAAAAAAACTAGTCAACACCCAGAATGCTGTCTTAAAAATATATGAAAATAATTATAAAATAGCGCTTACATATTTAAATTAAGTCATATGTTTTCATGGGCTAATAATAATTAAATACCGGAAATTGTTAAAATTTTATTGTAATAACTTGTGATTATTAATAAAAAGAAGAGTACTTAATTCGGTTGTATACAAAAAAAAAGTTTCCTCGGAACTCCGTCATTTATGAACCGATTTGGGAAAAAAAATATTTGAAAGGATTTACCTACTTTCAGATTGGTCCCATAGTTTCATTAAAAGCAGTTTGCAGTAGTTTGCCTTTTATACCAAAATAACAAGAAAATTCGGTTAATTACTCGGATGACCTTATTATGTCATCCAAGTAATTTTACTGATATTGAATTCAGTTTTTTAAATCGATAATTATTTACACCCTTACAAGTCATTAGTAAAGCTAAGTTAATAGTTAAAGTAAGTTAAAGTTACGAAGTTAGTTATTGTCTGTGCAAATCACTCTAATGCACAATTTTTTCAACAATCTTTGCGAGGGAATATATATGTTAATCCACTAAAATGCACAGTTTTGTTTTTGTTTGAGTGCTTGGCTTGTACAGTTATCATACCCATGGTTATTTTAGCTAATATATTTGTCGCATGTGTCGAGTGTCAGTCATCCACCGTCTACCATCCTAATGGATTATAACTAACATAATGACAGCTCCTGTTCGCGTCCACTTAAACCATTCTATTGGTTGTCTTTTCACCCTCTTTCCTAACTCATTAATCACAATGTTAACAAGACTGAGCAAGCGGATTTTATATTTTTTTTTAAATCACTGTTTAAAATATTAATAATTGTTGTTCCAGCAGTCGAAGACACCTACCCAGTCTTCTGTGTCCAGAACCATTTTGGATTTCACTTGTTAACACTCTGAGACGCACAACACGACTGGCGGCAAGTCCGATGTTTCCAGCGTTCAGGGTTATTTTCTGCTTCTTCACAAGAGTCTTGCCTTTCGGATAATTTCATGTAAGGGGCGGGGAGGTGCGGTGAGGCGGGGGTCGGCGGCCCCTTGCGCCGAGTCCTCCCCGGTTTCCTGCGCTTGCGCCGACCAATCGCGTGAGCCTCAAACGGCAGGATGCTAAAGTATTTTTAGTAGAAACGTGGTTAAGAAAACGTAAACAAGCGGTGCGTGCGTTGCCGAGAGCGTGTAATGTCCCGCCCGCCCCGAGTAACCTCGCCGCCCGCGTTGCAAATGACCCCTAAAGCTTCAGTCATAATGTGAATAATTATAATTTTCGAGTCGTTTGTCGTGTGTAGGTCGTTTACGATGTCTATGATATGAAATATAGTTGGCAATTTGATATGTCAAACATCGTTAAAACTGTTTACTGCTTGTCTTTATGGCATCAAATGTTATGTGTTTCGTTTTTGTTTTAGTAGAATTTCGGTGAGTAGGTAACATCTCGGAAAATTACCTCTCCGAATGTAGTTATGACGTCAGTAGTCAAATTTTTATTCTTTCTGTATGTTGATGATTTGTTTGAGACTCTGGAGAAAATCATCAAACCTAGGACAACCGAAAAGTTTGCTTGTTACTATTTTGCTCCGTCAAATTAAAATATATTGAAACGAAAACGTATGACAGCAAAAAATGGTTTTAACACTTTAAAAATTCACACTCATTGATTTTATATCTTCAATAATTGGAGAGCGAGAGAACTTCCGACTGGAAAAGTATAAGTATGACATAATATTGTCATCCAAGTCACTTAAATTGCATATTTTATAGGTAGATAGAAACTCTTTATTGTGTACACCAGAAAAGTTTTTTTTTTTTTTAATAAATTTTATGTGAACTCGGTTTTTAGATTTATAATAAAATTAATGTTGATCGTTAAGAGGTGTAACTATTGTTAGATCAGTGTCCTCTATATTATTCCAAAATGTTTGAATGACACGACCCGTAAAATACGATCATTGCTCTGGGAAAACATAAGCAAACGCTTTGCATTCTATCCATCATCACTCCAAATGATGCACACTATTGAACTTGGCTGGGAAATTGGCACACAAACGGGAAAAAAATAAGCGATGACGCAGACTCTCAATGACATCCTTCGCACCCTAGGGCATTAGCCTTTTCTATTCAGCGTAGGAAGAAATAATATAAAGATATCAATGAAAATTGAAATGGGAGTAGCTAACAGAAACCCACCCGCCCAAGTTTTATAGGTCTATAGGTAACATCCTCAAGATAAAAAAAAATATCAAAAGAGTTGAGAGAAGGTGTCTTACTTTATTTAATAGTAAGATAGATACAATTTCATTTCTCTTTTTTACAAGCTTTTTATTTACTTGCCTTGTTATTATGGGTCAAATATCTTGCAACTAATTTAAAAAAGTTATCCTCAACCGATTGAGCTGAAATTTTGTATGTACGTTTAGTTTGACCATGGTTAGTCAAGTGAGGTCATTCTTAATCCAATATGCCTCCCAAAGCTGGCGAACCAGTTATTTTTATGCATCCCCAATGATATGGGTATCGAATAATTTTATTATCTATTTAAAAACGGTTTTCACAATATTAGACATTTATATTAGATTTATTATATTACATTTATTTTATTTATATTAGACTTCATAAAATGGCCAAATTCGATTACTTGGATGATCACACTGTCAACCAGGTAACAAATTTTTCAGTTATTTTGATTTTAAAGCCAAACTATTGGATAAATTTTGATGATTTTTTTACGGATACAATCTGAAAGTTTTACTTTCAATTAAAATATAACTTTCCAAATCCATTCATAAATGACGGACTTCTGAGGTAACAAACATTAAAAAAATACAACCAGTTAGGAAACCCCCACCTTTTTTGAAGTCGGTTAATGACACGGTTTGCTGAGAAGAATATGATAAATTTAAAGATGTCACAAAAACTTTTTATTTATATATTCATATTTGGTTATTTCTCACATACGGAAAGTTGTCTGATGTGAACAAACGGAAGCCTGTCTTGAATTGTTCATAACACCGCCAAAACCTCTTTTCAAAAGAGGTTTCTAAACCTAATTCAAAAGTAATTTGAATGAACAATTGATATTTAAGAGATATACCTAAGTAGGTACAATAATTTTTGCGTGGTTTGTCTGATTGATTTTTAGTTTTCTCACATTAGCAATGAAAAGCTCTGTATAAACAATTTATTTCACACTCGAGCTAAATGCGCCCTCGCTTCGCTCGTGTGCCAAAACATCTAAAATAAAAAATAATCAATATCTGGGACATTATTGCACACAACCCATGTACATTACCACACATTAATTGCATTTGCACATTATCTGACCCCAAACTAGCAAAGCTTGTAATATGGCTGCTAGAGACTGATATACATACATATATATTTTTAAATACATACTTAAAAAGATATTAACGCCCAGACATAGAACAAACACAAATGTTCATGACACAAATGTTTGTCTTAGGTGGGAATCGAACCCACGGTAATAATCTGGTATGAAATATCTATTTGTGGTGAAAAGGGTAAATAACGTACAGCAGGTAAATTATAACGTAAGGCGTAAAAGTGTGTAATGTGAGAATTTCACGAGCTTTTTAGTTAGGTAGTTGAGTCGTAAAAATCGATGAGAATTTTGCTAGATTATATTTATTTATAGCACTAGTAGCAAGATGTTTATTATTATAATGTAAAAATAAGTAGGAAAATTAAAAGTCGAGAGGAGAGTTAAAAAGTCACTGGGTTCGTAGAGTTAATTTGATGAAATGATCTACTCTGCTTTTGCAGACCGGTAGAGCAGCGAGTATAGTTGGTAGGTAGGTCATCTTGCAGTGAATAAATCGCAATGACGCAACGCAATGTTATTTCTAGGAAAATCCTACATTTTGCTACATTGTCTGCTCCGAAATTCACAAAATAATTGTAGCTCGCTTGGATTCAGCTAATTATCATTACCTTCCTCTAATGAATGGGTATAATAAAGTGTTCTGAATCTGTGTCAAGCGGATCCGCTCACCAACACTTGCGGAAATTAAATAATAGGAGATAATTTATACGTGCCTATTATAATGTTATAAAGTCGTGTTATTCAAAACTATAATGTAGTAGTAATGGGTGTGTGCCAATACAAACGTTACTGCCCGTAAATCAATCCCATTTTTATGAGCCCTGGAAAACTCGAGACAAGCTATTTTTGGACACAGTTATGAACTGGGGCCTTATTCCCAACTCTAAACGCGGGCCCGAATAGGTGTAGTTTGCAAAATCATGCGACCACAAACAGTATCTCGGCGAGTTAAGGTTAGTGTTCGCGTGATTTTGCAAACTGTAGGTACCAATTCGGTTTAGAGCTGGGCGCAAGGTTCCTGTACAGTTCGTAAAATTATTCGAATTGAGGACGGTGTACCTACCCTCAGCGATTCGAGAAATAGTAAAGTAGGTAGCAACCATTGGAGTGTAGGTACCTTCGTTACGGCTATAAGTTTTCGTTTCAGTACGAATGCCGAAAAAGGCTCAATAAGGAAATTTCTGATGACAAATACAGAAAATCCTAACATGCATTGTGAGATAATTATTATTGTAAAAAACCTTTACTACTACAAGTCTAGTGTGTTTTTTTTAATAATGAAGTTAAAAGAATTTAAACTTTGTTATTGTACCTAGGTGCTTAGATTCCCACAACTAAATAGCGTCGAAACGCAACGTCTTTCTTTATAGGGACTTCATCGCAAATCGTTTCTTAAGTGTATTTACTGCGTAATTGTGATCTACATACTTACTTGCTGAAAACTGAACTTTATGTTTCAGGTCATTATTTTAATAAAGACAAAAATATCCAGCGGATAAAAGATTAGGTACATAGGTAGGTATATCTAGGTACTGGAGGAAAACGTAGAACGGAAATGGACGTTGTATTACGACTTTGAATAAAACTTATGGTTATAATAATTGTACTTTGTTCGTATAGTAGGAACATATAGATGGTTGCTTGAATTTGCATCCCGAGGATACAAATTTTCCTAAATACTTTCTTAGTTTGCGTTTTTCACCATTCTTTAAACAGACCCGCCAAGTATCAAGTTTCTAGATCCAGCTGTTTGGATCATGTTGCTGATTGATTAATCGTATATATAAAATTCAAAGTTCTGACTGAGATATCAAAGCACAGCCTAAACCGCTGGTCCTAGAGACATGAAATTTTGAGGGTGTATTTGTTGTGAAGTAAATGCACCCACTAAGAAAGGATTTTTCGAAATTCCACCCCTAAGGGGGTGAAAATGGGTAAAACCTTAAAATTCGTTTTTGAAGTTACAGACGTGAAAATTGGTATTGGAACAGTAATAATTTAGATCTCAATTTTAAAAGTATAAAAAATATATTATATTGCATTTTAGGGGTGGCAATCCTACATGTGAATTGAGGCTGAATTTTTTTTTCACACCACTTACTCGTGTGGGGTATCGTTGGAAAGGTCTTTTAAAATGAAGGTACGGTTTCATACATCACTTTTTTATAAAGTCTATACTTTGCGAAATATGGCTCGCCAAAGTGGCAAAAAGTTGGCCCGCCCCCCTGCATTTCTAAACTATAAGGCATAGAAACTTGAGTCTTACAATACAGATAGGTCATATTTAAAACCTTCATTCAAAATTATTTTGAACATTATCTGATGATGACTTTTTGAGTAACAGCGATAAAACTGTAATAAATTCAAAGCGTTCTAGCTTAAAGATCATTAACCTTTTTGTGAAATGGTCTTAACAAATAATGTTTCTCAATCAGTTTTCTCTGTTTAAACCATAAAAAGTATATGCTATGTCGGGATGGTGCATCTCTGAAATTTGGCCAAGTCCACAGAGCTTCGTTCATTCGAATTTTTCTATAACCATAATTTTCTGAACTATGACTACAATTATATGGCTTTGATTACGGAACCCTACCATACGCTCTTGGCCAATTATTTAAGTTATAATGATGAAAATTTGTATCTGAATGTACTTTTTAGGGTCCCGCACCCAAAGGGTGCAAACGGGACCCTATTACTGAGACTTTGCTGTCCGTCTGTCTGTCTGTCACAGGGCTGTATCTCTGGAACCATAATAGGTAGTCACTTGAAATCGTCTTTGAAATATGTATTTCTATAGCCGCTATAACATCAAATACTAAAAATAAAATAAGTTGTAAATTAAAGGGTGTGATACAAGAAACGTGTTGGGTAACATACAACGCTTTTGCTGCAGAGTTTTTAGTTTTAACACAAATGTACACGTATAGTGGTACAGAACCCTCGGTGAGCGAGTCTGACTCGCACTTGGCCGGTTTTATTAAAACAAAATCATACCAATTTTTTTCCAGGGTTGATTTTAAGGGGTGAAAATGGGGAGGAAGGTTTGTTTCAAAACTTTTTTATTTTCGAAGTCACTTTCGTAAAATCGGTTATTATTGGGTACCTTTGTCTAAAAATTACAAAACAATAATAGCAATGTATGGTTTGGACGCGCACCGAGGGTTCCGTATAAACATAGGTAAGGTATAGGTATCTAAGTATCATGTAAAATTAATTAATGAAATTACGGTTTTCTGAATTTTGCCTTTTTAAGACTTGCTGTAAGACAATGCTACTTGCCAAATTTCATGACTCTAGGTCAGGGGTCTCCAAACTTTGAAGCCTTCGGGCCATAATATTTTTTTCGGTATGTTGCAAGGGCCGTAACAATTTTAATTTTTCTGCCCACCTAAGCAAACATAGGCTTTTATTGCATTTCAATTACTATTGATTGTGTATTGTGACACGTAACTACATCTAGTGTCGAATAGTGATACTATGTACGGTTCTAGGTACTATCTATTTCAGCTACAGTCTTCAGTCCTTGTGCGGAAAATGTTTGGAATTGTCTGAATTTCTAAGACCAGTCATATCAGTTGTTAATTTTATCAGATCCACAGGGCTGAATCACCGACAATTCCGCGAGTTTTAATTCCTGTCGCGGGCCGGATTGATGGCAGTGGCGGGCCGGATTTGGCCCGCGGGCCGTAGTTTGGAGACGCCTGCTCTAGGTGAACGAGAAGAAACTTATAGGTTTGATTCCGTTGAGAAAACGCAAAGTGTGCGTAAATCACAATAATATTATGAATGCGAAAGTTTGTGTGAATGCGTGTGCGAGTGTGTATGTTCGTAAATCCTTCATGCTGAAACGGCTGGATGGATTTGGATGAAATTTGGTATGCAGATAGCTTATATCATGGATTAACTCATTGGCTACTTAATACTACTGATCATCATCATCATCATCACTATTTTACACCACCGCGCGTAGAAATTGCAGGGTGCCACTAGAATGTACAAGTTTAGCGTAGATATTAGTTTTTAACTGTTTTCTCAAATGAAATACTACCTTCATAAATCCAAGACACCAGATCTAACCCTGTAGGATAACAATCATAGGATTATGATATATTGTTTTTATTTTTCTTCTTTCACGCAGCAACAAACCAGCGACGTGATTTTTTTATTGAGATTGTTCAAGGACTATAATAGTAGATATAGACTAGGTACTTTATATCCCAAAAAAATAATACTATTCCTGTAGGATACCGTAACCAATAACGGCTCAGTGAAATTTAGTATAAAGATAAGCAATGGGCCATATTAAAATACACAATACTTTTGACCCCGTAACAAATTATGGTTCCCGGTTCCAGTGGAAAAACATAGAAGTAAAGTTAAAAAAAAAAACTTACGATGTCGCGCGGTTCGCTGGGTTGCAAGCGGCCCGGGAAGTCGAGTGTCAAGCAAAGGTGATATTCAAAATTGTTAAAAAAGAACGAGGTTGCCTAGTTTTCTGGGCGGCAAGCGGCCCGCGAATTCAAGTTGCAAGAAAAGGTGACGTACAAAAAAGTAAAAAAAAAAACTTTCGATATTGCGCGGTTCGCTGGGCCGCAAGCGGCCCGCGAGTTCAAGTGTCAAGAAAAGGTGACGTACACACAAGTAAAATAAAAACTTACGATGTTGCACGGTTCGCTGGGCCGCAAGCGGCCCGCGAGTTCGAGTGTCAAGGAAAGATGACGTACAAACAAGTAAAAAAATAACTTTTGACTTCGCGCGGTTTGCTGGGCAGCAAGCGGCCCGCGAGTTTGAGTGTCAAGAAAAGATGACGTACAAACAAGTAAAAAAAAAAAACTTTCGACGTAACGCGCTTCGCTGGGCCGCAAGCGGCCCGTGAATTCAAGTGTCAAGAAAAGGTGACATACAAACAAGTAAAAAAAAAACTTTCAATATCGCGCGGTTTGTTGGGCCGGAAGCAGCCCACGAGTTCGAGTGTCAAGAATAGGTGACATACGAACAAGTAAAAAAAAACTTTCGATGTCGCGTGGTTTGCTGGGCCGCAAGCGGCCCGCGAGTTCGAGTGTCAAGGAAAGATGACGTACAAATAAGAAAAAAAAATCAGTGTCGCGCGGTTCGCTGGGCCGCAAGCGGCCCGCGTGTTCTAGTGTCAAGAAAAGTTGACGTACAAACAAGTAAAAAAAAAAACTTTCGATATCACGTGGTTTGCTGGGCCGCAAGCGGCCCGCGAGTTCGAGTGTGAATGAAAGATGACGCACAAACAAGTAAAAAAAAAACTTTCGATATCGCGCGGTTTGCTGGGCCGCAAGCGGCCAGCGAGTTCGAGGGTCGAAATAAGGTGACATACAAACAAGTAAAAAAAAAAAATTCAATGTCGCCCGGTTCGCTGGGCCGCAAGCGGCTTGCGAGTTCGAGTGTCAAGAAAAGGTGACGTACAAACAAGTAAAAAAAAAACTTTCGATATCGCGCGGTTCGCTGGGCCGCAAGCGGCTTGCGAGTTCGAGTGTCAAGAAAAGGTGACGTACAAACAAGTAAAAAAAAAACTTTCGATATCGCGCGGTTCGCTGGGCCGGAAGTGGCCCACGAGTTCGAGTGTCAAGAAAAGGTGACATATGAACAAGCAAAAAAAACTTTCGATGTCGCGCGGTTCGCTGAGCTGCAAGCGGCCCGCGAGTTTGGGTGTCAAAAATAGGTGACGTACAAACAAGTAAAAAAAAAAACTTTCGATATCGCGCGGTTCGCTGGGCCGCAAGCGGCCCGCGAGTTCGAGTGTCAAGGAAAGGTGACGTACAAACAAGAAAATAAACCAGACATAACTAGCACTGAGACCCAAAGCATATAAATATTTAATTAAATTCACCATTCAAACATATGCCAGGCCGGGATCTAACCAGAAACCTCCTGCTCATAAGGCACATGTATTGTGTTAGTACTTAGACTACTTAGCCATACCGGTCGTCAATAGCCAGGATGAAATATTTATATCGTCCTAAAATATAAGTATGTACCTACTTTGCAGAGAAATCGATTATAAAGTTAAATGATTATTTACGGGATATTTACCGTGGTAAGGTTGTGGAAGGAGCTCCCGATATTTCGGCGCAGTTACATGCACCATGTTCACGGGAAGACTGAAGAATGCGGGTGGTAGGTGAAAAAGTTCAAAGTTAGGTACAGCCAAAACGATCTACCCTCTTTCTTAGTCTTTTGCTACGGTTATCACTGGAACTCGAACTCGAACCTAAGTCTCGACAAAACACACTCACTGTATCACTGCGTATAGTATTTTGAACACATTTTGAATGCGGACTTTTATTTTTAAGGCAACCTCCCGGGCAGTCTTCCCGTGAACATGGTGCATGTAACTGCGCCGAAATATTGGGAGCTCCTTCCACAACCTTACCACGGTAAATATCCCGTAAATAATCATTTAACTTTAGTGAACAACCGTGATAGTTTAAAACAGTGTTTAAATCGATTATATTTCTCTCAAACAACGCGGGCGAAGCCGCGGGCGGAAGCTAGTATAGTATATTATCCATCTATTCCTACATAAAATAATGCTTCACACTGAAAGCATTTTAGGCGATATTCTTAAGTAGGGTACCTAAATGTAGTGGAGAAGTAGGTAGGTACTTAGGTAGGTTTCCTCTAAAATCTGCCGCCCCTAGGACGCTGCCGCCCCTAGGCCGCGGCCTTTACGGCCTACTGACAAATCCAGGACTGCTTAGGTAGGTACACGAACAACGTCATCTCGCATTTCAAACGCGCTATTTCAACCGAGAAACTTTTAGCCACTGGAAAAATATAGCAAGATTGATTAAAACAAAATATGCTTTACCTACTTAAATCCCTATGTACACATTCGCCCACACGTCTGCCGTCTCATTTTGTTTACAGTATTGTGCACGTCCGCGGACTGATATGTTTTGTTCAACGTAAAATAATGCTGCCGAACTTTAGCCGCGCTTGTTTTATTGTATGCGATTCCGAGTTTTATATCGTACAGCTGGTTGCCGGATTACCGAATATAAATAGCTTATGGACAACAAAGCGTCAACAGTTCGAGCGTATCGGATACCAGCGCCTATCGAATAATTTCCCTTGCGATTCATGGTGGAACTGCATCTGAACTCGTTTGCCAGTCCCACTTGAGAGCCAGTGCCTATCCAGGCTGAGCGTAGGTCAAGGCTACGCGGAAAAGGTGTACAAGGGGTCAAAATACATTTTGTCGATGTAAATGATCGTTTTCTATGGAACAGTGGCCTTAGTACGAACACTTGCGAAAAAGTTATCGTTACGTAAACGATAGCAAAATGTATGAAAAATTTAACATCGCCTCTATCGGACGTGAAAGGAAACTGAATTTTTCATACATTTTGCTATAGTTTACGTAACGATAACTTTTTCGCAAGTGCTCGTACTAAGGCCACATAATGTAGTGGTTATACTTAATTATTATCTTGAAACACATTTTATATCTAGTGAATTTCTTAAATTAGGTATTAATCAATTTACCTACCTAAGTATATAGTATTTTATCTCTCACTTGTAGGTGTAGACGGGGCTGTAGATCACGGAACCGACGTTCCTGTAGATAGGAGGTACCTATCATACAGACGTTCCCCGATATAATTATACCTACTCAGTGGGGCTAGTACGAGAACTTGCGAAAAAGTATTCGTTACGTAAACGATGAAATGTATGAAAAATTCAGTTTCCCATTACGTCCGATAGAGGCGCTGTTCAATTTTTCATACATTTTGTTATCGTTTACGGAACGAATACTTTTTCGCAAGTGCTCGTACTAGGGCCACTGATCTATGAACAGACGTGACGTGACGGATTTGGCTGACGGACCGCCAAGCTAAGCCAAGTTGACGTCTGTGAGAACTATTAAACTTGATTAAACCCATGAACCTACTTCGTGATTAAACCAGACGACTATGGATGGTTTAGACATTTTTGAATTGTCAGTACCTACTCTCTACAAAATATTTAGTTATTGATAAATTGTTTTGGACAGGCCATATCCTGCGAAGTACCTACTCAAGAAAAACAGAGCAGGATAATTAGGTACTGAATGGTACCTGAGAGATGTTAAAAGGAAGACAAAGGACACAAAGGAGGATATATAGGAAGATGAGATATAACTAACAGTTAGCCCCAACTGGAGAATAGTGGCTATAGGGATAGAAAACAATAGAAGCTACTGCCTATGCTAAGAGGGACACTGAACTGAGAGACATTCTGTAACGCATCATAATATTTTAAACAGCAACAAAGTTAAAACGGTTAAGTTCAAGATAAAAGGCTCATTGATTGATTGAAATTAATTTACAGATTAAACAGATAGAATTAGGTATTTTCCCGCCAAAACAGTTTTTTTTTTAATCTTTACTGAGCAGGCTATAGCCATTAAGGCCACAACGCCTCGCCTTCTGGATTTTACTTCCACAAGTATGTAAGAAACTCCCAGCTGAGCTAGCATGAGCCTTGCGACAAAATTTTGTTGGCTCTTTTTATCGTGCCAAAGCGCGACAGGCGTACCTATATGAAACCATAGGCACCTTGTCGCGTTCTCGCTCGACAAAGTGACGATAAGATTTTGTTGCGGCATGCATGCTAGCCAGGCTGGAATCGACATAAAATAGTAGATTGTTTACCTAGGGAGCAAACAACTATTTTAAAGGCGAGAGTGTTTCTTTGAATCCAGAGCGGAGCGAAGTATTCTAGAGTAGAATCACGAGCGTAGCGAGAGATAAGAATAGTACTTTTTTTTTTCATTCTCACTATTGGAAGACACACTCATTTTTTACAAAACTATGTAAACTTCGAATGTGATGTGATTGTGAGAGTGTTAGGAAAGGATGCGGAATGCATTTCAAGCGTTTTTTTTTTCAAACTGTTTTATATATTTGGCTCGCGCGGTTTGCCTTCTTTCAGCCGCGCATACATAGGTACAGCCTGTAACTTGTTCATATACAATGTTTGTGATTGATCTCTTTAGTGAATGGAACTTTTACTAACAATATCCACATTCTAAATTTAAATCACTTTTAGTCCCTAGGGATTTAAGAGCTATATTAGTCCCTGTTTACGAAGAATATACTAGCTGTTTTCGAATAGGTGTGATAAAAATACACTTTTTACGACATAACTTACTACACTCTAGCACGTTAACGAACACATAAAATATTTACTAAACATCTTTACCATTAACAGTAGTTTAAGAAAATAATTCAATAAGGCAAGAAAATTCGTTAAAAGAGACGCTTAAAACTCACCTAAACGCATTCTATTCTTCCTCAATGGAAGGATTTTGGCGTCACAACATTGTCTTGTTTAATTTGCCAGTGTTTGTATTGATGTTGTATTGAAATACTTTCTAGTTTTATTCCATACTAGCTTACCCGACAAGGTTTGACTATGATATTTTGTTTGTCGATAGGTATTTAATACAATTTAGAACTTACAACCTAACCTAACCAACTAACCTAACCTATCCTAAAAAAATATCAATAATATTGACACTATAATATATATTGGACTATATATATATTGGACCGATGCTGTGGACCGATGCCAAAATTCTCTCAAGAGGAAAGAAGTAAGGAAATGTGTGCTGTCATTGACAAAATATCTATTACAATGACACTGACAATTGATAATTGATTAAAATGACATTCGATTTGATTGATACTCCTATTTATTATTTTATTAATTTTATTTTTATAAACAATCAAAGAGAATACAAAATTACAAACGATCCGCTATAAAAACGAAAATAAAAATAAACACATGTGTGATAAAATGTGGAATTTGTTCAGATTTGTTTAGTTGCCTTCGCGGTAGATTTGGGAAAATTGTGAATAACATATTATTAATTGGTGATATAAAAGTTGTAAGATTACACAAATATTGCAATGGAAAGCTATATCGTTATATCTTTCATTGGAGAAGGGTCTTTTGGACGCGTTTTTAAAGCAAAACACAAGGAAACTGAAGCCATTGTCGCTCTGAAAGTTATTAGAAAGGTTTGGTTCAACTTATCTTGATCAAATTGTAATGAAAAATGAAACTAACAATAACTTCAATAATCTAACACTACGAAACAAAAGTCATCAATATTTTAGCTAGGTACTACGATTGCTACGGTGCGACGCTTTACGTAAACATCTTAGATTGGCCATCAAATTTACAGTCACAGTATTGTTTCATAATTTTACAATGTTGTAAACTTATTTTCATGTTTACAGAAAGGCCGTTCCTCAAAAGATCTGAAGAATCTAAAACAAGAATGTGATATCCAGCAACAATTAAACCATCCGAATATCATTCGAATGATCGACAGTTTTGACACAGAATCAGAACTAGTAGTCGTCACAGAGTATGCAGAGAAGGAACTTCATAGTATACTAGCTAAAGAAGGCTGTTTGAACGAAGATCAAGTAAAAAAAATTACATGGGACTTAGTATCGGCATTGTATTACTTACATTCTCATAGAGTACTTCACAGGTAAATAAGCTGTCTGTAAAATTATTATTTTCCTAACATCTAGTGAATTACCTGCTAAAAAGTTTGGTATCCTATCAAAGGTGCGACGGTACTTAAAGTCGTAACAGTTGGTTTCTACCAAGCACAAGTACAGTTGTGCATGTAGTACTGAGTAGTAGTACTACTGAGTTTACCTTTGGGATGGATCAGCTAGGTACCAGCTTGGAAAGTTGAGTTGAAGAATATTGAGAAATGCGCCAGAGGCTCATAAGCAACAAATCTCTAGTTGAGACAAAGTTCTTAAGTTTGAGCATTGGTGCAAAGTTGCTAGTCTGTTGGTTTTTTATCAAACATATTTCAGAGAGTGCATCGCATCTACACAATCTAATTTCGTCCTGCCCATTTTTCTATCAGACTGCCAGAGTGAGCATGGAAAATCGACTCCGCATTATGGTTGATGTTCCAAAAACCCATACAAAGTCTTTTTATTCCACTACTTATTCCAAATTTTTGGTTTTTCACTTCCAACCACTACCTTATATGGAATGTTCTATACTACGTTTAAAAATCACTAGCTCGCGTGTACCCCACTATATGAGTTATTGGTTTTGCGATGGATATTAATAACAAGAAGGAGAACATGAAAACAGCTTCACTAATGATTTCAAAAACTTCTTAGAATCCGAATGTTACCACACTATGGCAATTTTTTTGGATAATTTGGACAATGTACAAATAGACTGTTCCGTTTCATACTGGTAGCATACTATATGTTGCGTATTGCTGTTCTAATAAAGTTAACATATGATTTTCTCATCCTTCCGTGAACCCCACCTGTTCCAGAGGACAACAATAATAGGTCTGACTTCTGGTCTGCATAATTTGGGGATTCGCCTTGTCCTCTTTGAGGATGTTTCTTGAAGGAACTAAGCTGTACTACTACAACTAAGCGGTCATTCTACTCATAAAAATGAACAACCTTAAAATTGAAAAAAAAAAAAAAAAAACACTGATAGTAAAACTACTCTAGCTTATTTATTGCATGCGTTTTCTTTATTCCAGAGACCTCAAACCACAAAATGTGCTACTTGACAGCACAGGGCGAGCCAAATTGTGTGACTTCGGACTTGCGAGGATCATGACTAACTCCACACATATTCTGACTTCTATCAAAGGGACTCCACTTTATATGGCGCCTGAGTTAATCGAGGAGAAACCTTATGACCACCAGGTACAACTCAATCATAATGAGGCTTTTGGAGTAGACAAAATTCTACCAGCTTGTCACCAGAGGCCTTGTGTGTAAGTCTGCGTGCAAGCGGTACCATCGCCATCAGCAAGGCAAACATGAAAAGTCGACAAAAGCAAGACAGGCATATACAAAAACGTAGGTGCCTTGTCAAGTCCTCACTCGACAAAGTGACAACAAGATTTTGTCACAGTGTGGATGGCCCTGCAGGCTTACATGAGTGTAAGTTTGGTGGCAATGGTGATCAAGTGCTATCTTGCTCGCTACAACTTACTCTCAGCATGCGCGCGAGTGTATTAGCCGGTAAACACCAGTGCTACTAGGCTTATACAATAAAACTCCACTTTAAGGGATTGATGGAGGTAAGGTTTTGATTGCTTTGTGGCAATTAAATTAGATTTAAAGGTTAGGCATTCCCTGTCTAACCTATACTTAAGTAAATTCTATCCATCCAATAGTTGGAAGAGATTGCTTTTAGCGATAAGACTCAAGGGGGAGTCTCAATTCAGTCCTATTTGTTTAATGTATGTACCACCAATATGTTTACCAATAATTTTGTACGATGCACATTCTTATTTTCATGATTAACCATTTGATCTGTCTGCTTAAGTTCAGAGGAAATCTACAGAGATGTTATTTTTAGTAACAATGTAACTATGTAACTATTTGAAATGAAATGCTCCAGGCAGACTTGTGGTCACTGGGCTGCATAGTGTACGAGCTGATGGCCGGCCAGCCTCCTTTCTGCACCATGTCCATCTGGCAGCTTGTGCGCATGATCAGACACAAGCCCGTACAGTGGCCCAGCTTCATCAGTGTTGAAGCCCGATCATTCTTACAGGTTTGTTGGTTCAATTTATACCACTGAAGAAAACGGATATAACAACCAACTGGCTTGGTATAGTCTTGCGCATAGTATTCAGGATCTGGAGCGCTTAGTTTAGTTCGCAACTCCATAGCGAACTAGGTCATATTTTTTGTTCCTCAGCTCCCGTCTCGAACTTGAGAAAGGTAGATAGCTTGTTTTGCTGTAGTAGTGGCTAACTCGGTCTCGCTCACTCTCGTTATTACAAGTCAGTCTTATCCAGCGAGCTAAGGAGCGAGGGATCTGAGAACTAGTTCATGTACTTTGTCTGTGTGAGTGCTCTAACAACCTAGTTCATTCGCGAACTAAGCAAGACAAAAAAAATACACCATGTGTTTCCATGAAAGCAGGAGAGGAACTGTGAAATGAGATGGGTGCCATTCCAGGGGTTCCATTGAAGTGAAAACGCAAAAGGGAATAAAAAAAAATAAAATAAAAATAATGCGTTTTGCCACCAACTCGCCCGATGGTAAATGACGATGTGGACGAGGATGGAACACGTAACTAACATACTAGTGAAATCCTAATTCCCTGATGTTTGGATCAATTTCAGGGTTTACTTCACAAAGATCCAGTGAAGAGGATGAGTTGGCCCGAGATCTTGGAACATCCATTTGTCTCTGGTCATGTGCTGATACTTCCGGAAGACACTCAGAGCGAGTCTCCTTTTACTCAACCCTTAACACACAGTCAGCAAGAGGCCAAGCTTTTGCAGAAGGCGAAAATTAGTAGTAACTCAAGGTATAACTTTGTTCAACTTTGTTTTTTATGGGCGTTCGATCTCCGTTTGGGATCAACGAGTTCCGAATGAGTTATCAGAAAACGAAATATGAAACCTTTAAAATTTATCTTTATTATGTGATAAGAAAGTAGAGTGCATCACATCATCTTGATAATCACAATCTATCTTAGTACGCAATTCAAGGGCGAATTTTGCCGATGCGTTTTCTCTTCCAGCCACTGCCAGAGAGCTATATATCTTCACTCCATCTAGTCCCAGGGAACCCCTACGCTATATTTGCCGATTTATGGTATCTACTGTAGAATATGTGTACCCCAATGGTTATTGAGCTGCGGCAAAGAGTAAAAAAGAAAAATAAGTACTTAAGAGGAAAAAAAGAGAGAATTTAATTTCTATATATCTAACTATGACCCATTGCCCCTTCAGCTTGCTTATACATGGAGCCATCTCAGTGACTTGAATCTCAGACGAATTCTTTCGCTCCGGATATACAATACCTCAGAGAAACGCCGAAAATAGCTCTAGTTTCTAGTCTAGTTCGTAGGTTGCTCAGCAACTTGTGCAATGACATCATAAAGCTTCTCTAAAGTGTACATAGGAAACTCTCATCTCCTAAAACGCAGGCAACCGGGAAAATTGCGGGGCGCAGAAAGAGTTCCTGCTGTTTAAGTAGCTTAGAATTTCACAATACTTTTGTACTTCCAGATCAGCAAAAGTTGAAAATGAACCTCCAAAACCGGAGACAAGGCAGCACGATCTACGCAACGTTCGCGTAATGCAGGCCTTAGAGTGCGTCCCTATGTCTGATGACGACAGCGTCAGAGCTACAAGCGCGTTCAGCGTAAGAGACAGCCTTAAAACTGATGATGAAGACCAGGCCAACCTCATCACAGCAGCCAACGCCAAGCTCCTCCGTCATGAATACAATGTCATGAACAACTCCAATCTAGTTGTTTGCAATCTAGAAAACAACATGGCGCAACTCATGGCAGTTAACAAGAAACAAGCCGATTTAAACATCAAGAAAATGGATAAAATCGACGAGGAGAAGCAAAATGTTGAGAAAATTAAAGCATCGGAAGAAATTAAATCAGATGTAAGAAAAGAAAGCATTGAAACAAAGCAAAAAGTTAAATCTGTAGATACGGCGTCCCACAGCCTGGAGAATCCTAAAAGTTCTACTAAATGTAGCAGCGATATTAGTTCCGGTCTCAGCAAGAGTGTCCCTCCGTCATATAAGCAGAAAATTCTACAATTTTCTAGAGATAAATTGAGGTTCGGAAGCGGTGGCAATAAACTGACTAGAAGCATAAAAAGGTCGTTCCATTTCAGTAAAAGTTGGGATAAAAATAAAGGAGATGGTCAACGGCGGGGTAGCGAGCCCAACGTCGAAATACCGAGTATTATTGATGATGACAATGAGAAATGTTCTAAAGAAGACAAGGACGAAGATATTGAAAAGAGCGAGATAATTGACGAAACTTCTGATGAGAAAGACGTGGCTGATAATGACAAAATTCTTAAACCTGATCAAAAGACTGAAGGTATTGACTATGCACAAATAATTATCTTTCTCGATTATGACATTGTAATTAAACTTTTTTTACTGATAAAACCTGTAAACACGATAGAATCCGTTGTGTACTAAGTTTTTTTTATATTTATTAATGGGCCAACAGCACAAATGCGATCGTATATTTATCTTGACATCCTGCCATCTGCATCCAGTGGATGCCCGCGAGTCTCACAATGTCGTCGGTCCATCTAGTGGGAGGCCTAGGCCACTCAAGAACCATTCTTCCCCATCAGTTAACAGTTCTTCGAGCGATGTGGCCGCCCATTGCCACTTCAACTTGCAAATTTTAATAGCTTTGTCGGTGGTTCTTTGGCGAATATCCACGTTCCGGATTCTATCAAAGAAACTCCGAACATAGCCTCTCTCCATTGCTCTCTTGGTCAATGGAGAGGCCTAATCCTATTAATTAGTTAACATAGTCATAGTAGTACTATGTTAATATAGTAAGTAGTATTTATCAGGTCATATGCAAACCACTTTACAAAGTGAAAATGATCAGTTAATGTTTTTAGGTATTTAAGCATTTTTAAACTTAACTAATACTTTCAGCGAAGGAACCTTCCGATATAGAGTTAGAAGAATGGGAAGCGTTTCTTAACTCCAATATTAGTGAAGTAATGGACGGCGATGTGGAATCTCTCACACAACTCAATATGGTATGTTGAATTAATTTTATTTTATGGTTTAAGTTGATGTTTTATTTAAGTACCAAGGTGTTAATTATTAAGAATATTGTCAACATAATCCACAACACATAATGTCACTTAATTAAATTTCAACAAAGAGTCGAGAGACCCAAAACTTTAGGAGAATGGAAGAACACAAATTTTCTTATGATTACGACTGTCAGAGCGTGCTATAAATCCAAAGGCAATGGTAAATTAGTTATAAAGAGCATGTAGACATGCATATCATCCCGAAGTGCTCCAATTAAGCTTATTGCACCGAGCCAAATTTAAGAGGGGTGTTATCACAACAAAATACATACTTTTAACCGACTTCCAAAAAGGAGGAGGTAAAAACATAATCGCAAAATGTATGTGTAAACAGGTGAGCATGGTGGTAGGTGTAGTGGGCAGTGCGGCGCGAGGTGCCAAGGGTGGCAGGGTGTGCGGTGCCGTGGCAGCGCTGCTGGCACTGCCGGCTCTCGTCAACACGCTGCCGAGGCACACTCTCCTCAATATACAAGACGTGAGTACTTTTTTAAAATAATAAATAAATAAATATCTGGGATATTTTTGCACATACGGTCATTTGAGCCCAAACTAAGCAAAACTTGTAATATGGCTGCCAGAGACTGATAATCATACATATATATTTTTAAATACTTAAATGGATATTAACACTCAGATATAGAAGAACAAACACAAATGTTCATCACATGAATGTTTAACCTAGATGGGAATTCAACCCACGCCCCCAATCACAGAAGGTAGGTTCACTACCAACTGAGCCACCGGGGCAGGCTTGCGTTTGGCTGCTAACTCGCCTGATGTTAAGCGATGATGTTAGGTGATGTGATGAAATTTTAAATCGGGCGATTGCCCTTATTAACTAAACAATATTTTTTTTAAAGACGAGAAATTTTTACAAAATAAAAAAAAAGTTGAGGAGTTCCATTACGTTATTAATGCAAAAAGAGGCTTAAAGCTTTTAGTGTTTTCACTACATAAACCCAATTTTAGAAAAAAGTTTACAAAATCGAGTCCATTATCATATACCTTAGGTACAATCATGAGTACATCAGCAAAATAAATCAAGAATATAATTTATCTAATTCTTTATATTATGAAATTATTAAAATGTTTATTTCAGGTGTACCTCGAGGCGAAGGTGGTGTACAATTTTGTGGCTGCCATCAACACGCTGATAAAATACAGCAACGATACAGATGAAGGTGCTGAGGACAGGTTTGTGGAATATTTTTGTGCATAGTTTGCCTTTGATATTGCTACGAGTATGATCGCAGTTTTTTTTTTTGTTTAAATTAGAACGGCTGTCAAAGTATTTTTGTAAGAAATTTGTTGTAGCCAGTTGCACCCATTTAAACGCAACGTCAGCCATTAAAAATCAGTTAGCAACTGTGACGCGGAGTTCGACACGTTGACATAAATAAGAATGTTCAATCAAGGTTCTGTCATAATGCCTGGCGACAGATTTTCCTTCTCATTTCCGTTCTATTTACTTCTCTTTTCTGTGGGTATGATAATATTATACGTAGTACGTCCCTACCAAGATGTATTGTGAACAATTTGTATTTTTCCATGACAAGATATGAGTAGGTACTATGTAAAATAGGTTTTTTTATGCCATAGATGGCAAATAAGCAGACGAGCTGCCTGATGGTAAGCAGTCACCATAGTCTATGGATACTTGTAACACTAGAGGCATCTCAACTACGTTGGCAACCCTTTAAGAATCTTCAACTTGCCTTTTGAAGAGCCTCATGTCATGTAGCTTCTCGGAAACACCGCAGAAGGTAGCTCATTCCACATATTGCAGATGTGAGGCAAGAAAGATTGTGTGAATCGCACAGTGCGCGATTTCCCACTATTCTATGATATGTGGGCTGTCACTTTCCCGGACGATATCGTTTCCTACATAGTAATCACACTATGAAATGAAAGTTTGGATGGATGGATGTTTGTTACTCAATCCCGCAGAGACGGCTGGATGGATTTAGATGTAATTTGGAATATACATTGCTTATGTCCTGGATTAACACATCAGAAATCAGAAAAGTTTATTTTGTGACAATGAAAAAACAATAAAACAAGAAATATTAATACACATAGGCTACTTTCCATCATCATCACCGATTTTCATCACCACGCGGGTGAAACCGCAGAGCGCAGCTAGTCTTTACTTACTTGCATATTTTCCTAGGTCCCTGGAACGTCCACTGTGGTCTTGCGTCCTATCCCATTTTAAGGTCCATGCTTCACTTCGGTCAAAATCTTGCTAATTTCTTTGACATCAGTCATGATAGAATGCTACCAGATTCGCCTTGTTCGGCTCTCTTTTCGGTTCTCTTGCCCTGTGAGTTTCAGTTCAAAGCCTGGATACTGGTGTGTTGCGGCGCCCTGCGCAGAAGTAATGTGGTGTTGTTATTCTACTTATAAAATTGCCCCTTTTAGGCTGAGCGGCGTGGGTCGCATGGTGGAAGTATGCTCGTGGCTGTGCGTGCGCTCGTGCCGCGCCGTACGTCAGCTCGCCGCCGCGCTCTCCGCTCACACGGCGCATGGAGTGTTCACTACTCTACTCACACGCCGTAAGTAAACATGTGCTCAGGCTGAGTGACGTGGATCGCACAGTTAAAGTTTGATTGTGTGATGGTGGCCGAGCGGTAGCATGTGTGCTTTACAATCTGATGGCACCCGGTTTGATCCTCGGCCCTGCACCAATGACTTATATAGTAACTTTATGAATTATGGGCAGTTTCGATGCCATCGCTAAATAACGGTGAAGTAAAACATAGTGAGGAAATCGGTCTGTCCAAGAACCTCAAAATTTCAATGAAATTCACAAACACACTGGATCAGCATGATGGATTAGGGCCCATACTCTCTCTGGGAGAAGGCCTGTGCTGTGTCCCAGCAGTGGGAACATGATAATAAATAAATAAATATCTGGGACATTATTGCACACATGGTCATCTGACCCCAAACTAAGCAAAGCTTGTAATATGGGTGCCAGAGACTGATATACATACATATATATTTTTAACAACATACTTAAATAGATATTAACACCCAGACATAGAACACGGATGATAAGCTGATAATGAATGCTCGTGGCTGTGCGGTGGTAAACCTAACATCTAAAACGCGTACAAAGAACATTCTCTTTACGCACATCACGAGTTTGAGTCGAGAGCGAAATGGAACAAAAAACCTTTGATAGATATCAATAACTGGGAAATACGTGCCGCTTGGTAGCACTGGCAACGATCGGGAACTTGTTCCCATTTATGGTTAGTGGCAATGTATGGAATTTTTAGACGAAAATAAAACAAGAAACATTAACACTAAAATTGATTTTTTTGTCGGGAATTTAAGAAAATCCTTTCTCAAACTTTATCTAAGAGTTTTACGAAAAACTACTTTTGTAAATTGTAGGTAATAAGTTGATATGTTGATTTTAACCAATATTTTAAGCAGTTATTTTTCAATAAAAAAATACAGATTTTTCTAGTACAGAAATTGATTCTTCTATATATTTTATATTTGAGAGAATCAGATCGCCTAAAATCCAGTTGTCGTTGCTTTTTTCGTCAAAAATAAAAAAAAACCTACCTGCTTTATGAAATCTTGTGGACTTCTAAAAAAAATTGTGTACCTAAAGGTATTTCCTACAAAGGGCACCGTCATCAAAATATCACCGACCCCGATGTGAAAATAAACGGCATTTCGGCAAGTGCTATTAATTAATACCATCAAGATGAACTCATTGCTTGTTTGGCATTTCTCAGTAGTTGCTTAGCGACATCTTACCATGCAGTTTCTCTGTAATTTACCACCAACATAAAGGTTCAGACGGACATCATTAGAACTATCTCGTTGGTCTAGCGAAACTAAGACGGACAAAACGGAAACTTTTAATTTCCATGACCACTAGCGACACCGTTAACTGAATAGATAAGTTGTTAGGACTATGTTACCTAAACTCCCAGACGTGACTAAACAGCTGAGTGTAATATGTCTGTTGAATTGCTGACCAACACATTTATCTGCAGAAGTGTAGACGCTAGATAAATAAATATTTGTAAAAGAAATTGCGTGAGTAAGATGCTGAACTATGTACTTTTGTGCGAACCGTGTAGCAACTGGCGTGAGTCACTTACACGCGTCTTGGTATTGATTTGGCTTGTGCTACGAATTTTGATGTTAGAACTCAGCCAAAAACTGGCCACACGGATAGTCCACCGACGATGAACACCGCCCTTCCACACATCATTTCGTCAGACTGACCAAATAATATGAAAAGGTGGCTAAATGATAGTACTAAAAAAATCCACGGATAGGTATTCTGTTTTGTTCAGAATGTACAATTGTACATGGATGCTCATTCATTTCACACAAAACATAATATCTAAAGTATTTTTTATATTAATAATGTTGTTCCATACTTTAAAATTTACTATTTATGTTATAGACAAATCAAAAATTTTATGACCGGAAGGATCGAACCCGCGCCTCCTGGGTTTACGTACCGAGCGCTCTAACTGGAAAGCTACGGTCGCTTTCTTGGCGGCTTTACATACGTCTATAATATGAATATGTATTGCGCCCTAAAGGTAGAAATGTAACGTTTTACTCCCTTGTTACAGATTCGAAAACGCCACGCATATGCCTCAACGTCGTTGGCCTTCTCATAACGATACTACAAGACTTACCCGAGCACGCCGATGTCGTTGAAAAAATACTTTTCGACGACGAAACCTTTAACTTTGTGTGCCTTTTAGAGCAACCAAGTGACGCCCTTACAATGCGAGTGTGCATCCTTATAAGTCTTCTTTGTACCTTCTCTTGTACCGCATTGTCTGCTGCCATGGAATCTAAATGGAGCAAGAGAGAGACAGATTCTTTGGAAGCTTTGCATACGCATTGCAATGTCACATTGAGTAGAGCAGCTAAACTGGCGACTAAAGAGCTTAGCAACATGCCTTTTTACATTGATCGCTAGATGAACACTATGTTTAAGAACAATTATTTTAAATTATCTAGATTTTCCGCTTTCATGGAATCTAAATAAATCAAGAAAGAACCAGACTGGAAGCTTTGCAATGTGACGTTGAGTAGAGCAGCTGGATTGGCGACTAAAGAGCTTAGCAACATGCCTTTTTACATTGATCGCTAGATGATCAGTACATTCTACAATGTGTCGTTGAGCAGAGCAGCTAAACTGGCGACTAAAGAGATTAGCAACATGCCTTTTTACATTGATCGCTGGATGATCAGTATATCTGCAATGTGATGTTTTATAGATCAGCTAAACTGGCGACTAAAGAGATTAGCAACATGCCTTTTTACATTGATCGCTAGATGATCAGTACATTCTACAATGTGTCGTTGAATAGAGCAGCTAAACTGGCGACTAAAGAGATTAGCAACATGCCTTTTTACATTGATCGCTGGATGATCAGTACATCTGCAATGTGATGTTTTATAGATCAGCTAAACTGGTGACTAAAGATCTTAGCAATATGCTTTTTTACATTGATCGCTGGATGATCAGTATAATCTTACAATTACTTTACAAAATGTTAATTCTTCGCTGCCATATAATTTAAATAAAACAAGTTAGACTGTGGAAGCTTTGCATATGCATTGCAATGTGACGTTGAGTTGAGCAGCTGAACTGGTGATTTAGTAAGTAAGTTGTAATGTTTTTTATGACCAGTGAGATCAATTTTAATCGCAGTAGTTGTGTCGTGCGATAGATCGTTACCTATGAAAGTGTTATCAAATGTTCTTATGGTATTACGGAATATCTTCGCAGCATGGTTTTTGATGTGGGGAAGAAAGGTTCTTGAGTGGAGACCGTGAAACGGAAGACGCAGCGTAGGTAGGCCTCCCACTATATGGACCGACGACATTGTGAGAGTCGCAGGCATCCAGTAGATGCAGATGGCAGGATGTCGTTCAGCGTGGAGGTTAAAGCGGGAGGCCTATTTTCAGCAGTGGGCGTCTTCTGGCTAATGATGTTGATGATTTTTGATTGAACTAGCATGGACCATGCCTGCGGGGTATAGTTTTAAACCCGTGGAAAACTCTTAAGTAAAAAAAAAGCCCATGTGGCATTGTAGAGTTTTTTTCGAAAATCTAATTGGTCACCATAAGCAAAACTAAAAAAAAAAGTGCGTTTACAAAGAATGTGAAACAATGGACGGTATTTGGTGCTGTGATTTTCAGTGAAACCTGGCTTTTTATTGTCTCGCTAAAGGTATGAAAAGTAGAGTATGCTCCTCTGGAATAAAGCCTTCGTCTTGGGCAGCTTGAACCATTCGCTTCACTCAGGACTCTAAATAACTCCCATTCATTCAGTCATTTAATTTCTTGTTATTTATTTCCGTAATGGCTTAATAGGTTTACGCTAAATCACCAAAAAATCGTGCATTAAAAAAATATGTCGGTAGCAAATTTTGCTAAGCGTTGTGGTCCGCACAATGTGCGTTGACCTTTACGTACCTACATTCTTACGCATGTCTATGTTCCACAAAATCAAGATGTTGAAATGATTACGTTACATTATTAAGATTTGCAAACGTCAATAGTCGTGCTTTGATGATGAAAAAATGGTGTCTACAATAACAATTGAAGATCATACAATAACAATAATATAGTAATTTTTAAACTTTCGCGATTCGAACACATGTTTTCATATTTATCGGTATCTATTTTTACCTATATTTAATAGTGCGCGATAAGTCCCGATAAATATGAAAACAATAATATAATCGAGGCAGATGGCATAGCAAGAGTGAAGCCTTATACCCAGCTGTGGGATAATACTGTGATGATTAACAATAACAGACTAGTGAATTGCCAAGTGCGCATCATGACTCGCTTATGGTAGGGTTCCGTAGTCATGTCAATGAATAAATAATATTGTTAGCCGAAAACATAGCATGAAAAGTTGTTTTTAAAGTTTATTCCGAACAGTTGCTTGACTCTAAACTAGTCGGTAGACTTCATCTTTTGTAGCTCTTGTTATTAATTCTAGATTTTTTCAGACGTTCAAATATATTTTTTAATGCGTTGTGTTGAGCTACATAAAATAAAATCAAAAATGGCTACTTTGTATTGAAATTATTTAAAACCTCATAATATTTTTAAAGTCCTTTTTCAGCGGGCCAAATCAACATTATTTTTTCACCTTTACTCATTATACAAGGGTGCTACGCTGCTATAATTAATTATCTGTACATGTACTTACCATTTCAGCACTATATAGTCCTTGAATAAACTAACCGTGACTTACAAATGGCTGACTATAGTCATACCGTGTTGCCACAGAACCCTAAAATTTCTAAAGCACATTATTATACAATGTACCCTCGAACAAGTATATGTACAGATTTATTACGAAAACTGACGTAGTTTTAACAAATTTTATTTATATTACACGGGAATTACTCACGTATATGATTAAGCTGGTTACTCCGACTATAGTTTCAAGATTGCACGCGCTGCTTTGTTTTTAAAGTAAACAATTTAATAGTTATATAATAATAAAATATAATAAATAATAATAGTTAAAAAAAAATAACAAATGACAGTCAAAGAAGTTATCCGTTAATCAAACATGTATTTTTAGCCGACTTCCAAAAAGGAAGAGGTTCTCATTTCGACTGTATTTTTTTATGTTTGTTACCACAGAACTTTCGCCTGGGTGATTCGATTTTGATGATAATTTTTTATTTGAAAGCTGGTGCTTCCCGTGTGGGGGTCCCATTCATTCATTTTGGTTCAGTTCTGACATTTTTTGAAGTCTTTTTTATATTGATAATTATATCTTCATACTTTTATTCATAAATTCAAAGTTTCAGAGAGACATCGCAAGTATCAAATGGCTAAGAAGGTTAGGTTATTTGTTATTTAATTCAAATGCTTTAAAATTATTATTTTCTAGTTCTAGTATGTAGTTGCATATTCCGTTTAGTTATAAGAATATTCCTGTTTCATTATTAATAGTAAAAAGTCTTATTAAAGTTCAAATAACGTGAAAATGTGATTGTGAATGTGATTAGATTTTTAATTAAGTCTGATATTATATTGATCTGATTATATTATATAGGTTTAGTACTGATAATACTGTATTTTCATCGTCTGTACTATTATAATTTTGAAAATATATACATTTTGTATGTTCACTGCTTAATCGTGTTGTACTTCAAGCGTCATAATTATATTATAACTTTTTATACAATGTTGAATTTTATTTTGTTTGCCTTTTATTTTCATGGAAAAATAAACATAGGTACCCGAAAAAGTTTTTTTTAGCATGTGCTAAAATAAATAGGTACATAAACGGAAGTAGTCTTAGGTAGCTGTGTATAAATAGGTATACGCCAGCTGCATTATGGATTCTGCGTTTAAAGCGTATCTACTTAAAATTCAGATACTGAATATAGGTGCTAACAGAATTCCGGCTCCTAACCTACGTGTACGACATCCAAACAACCGCAATCAGACCACTACCTACCTCAAAAGTCAACGACCTGCCGTTCTGGGAGCGTAATTATTTATAAACACCTGCTTGTTAAAAACAAACGATTATATACGGCTATAACGTAGTGCATCGGATCAAAGACCTGTCGTAGTAATCTGTTTAGCCGAGGCCTGCATTTTATGGCGGGTTATGTAAGGAGGTGATCGGCCTCCAGGCGTTCACCGACATCGAATGCACCTACAAAATCACTAATATGCATTTTATGGCTCCATTACTATCGACGCGGCTATTAAGATGTGCACGCGACAACATTTACTAAAGCCATAGTCCAGTTTTACGACCGATAACGTATCGAAAGACATCTCCATACAATGTACTACGTGAACCTAGTTAAAGTAGAGCTTAATAAATATTTTTATGTCGAACCGTTTAAGAAATGGGGCCTCTTGTTTGGGCACTTTCATATTCCAAATACCTATCATTTATCTTTAATTCATCTTTGTCTCTGTGAATAGCGCGCGTATTTTGGCGCTTAACCTCTATTACGTTAGGCCCGTATTAAAGTACCGCTATACGGATTTGAATGCAGTTTGTGCTGATTGATAGTTCGAGGAATAGATTTAGCTTAAAATTGGTTTTGTTAGTAGTTAAGTTGTAGTGATTGAAGTCACAGATGAATTATGCTCCGGCCTGGTATTTGGCCCGTGAACTGTGATTCAGAATAGTAGGTACGTACAACCTACAAGTTGGTCATTTAGAGGTATCTAAATGACCAACTGACCACCTTGATGGCCGTTTAGAATTTCTCTCTAAATATCTGGCAGGTTCGATTAAAAAAGTAATGTACCTAGCGCAAAGCGCCACTACGATTGTTGAGAGAAGCTAAGTATTTTAGGTACCTATTTAATAAAATCGTGCTAGTATCCTGTAATACCTATCCTAAATTAAATAAATTATATATTTTTAGGAAGGTAAATGAAAACATCGTGAAGAAACTATGTCCAAGAACCTCAATAAGTACAAAGACATTACATAAGTATGAAAAGATGGTAAAGATGATTTTTTCTAGGCAAGCGTGCTCCATCGTAAACCGCATCATCGCTTAACATCAGGCGAGTTGGCGGTCAAACGCAAGTCTATAAAAAAACACGCACTAAATTAGCATAGTGAATCCAATCCAGGGCCCATCCTCTCTGAGAGAGATGAGATGAGAATGCCTGTGTCACAGCAGTGGGACCATGATAGGCTAATAATGATATTTTTTCGGTTATTATACTTATATTTCTTACTAATCTCTTCTCTACCAGGATATAAAATGAAGTCGCTTTCCGCGTCTGTCTGTATATCCGCTCACGCCTCCTAAACCACGCAACGGATTTTGATGTGGTTTTCATCAAATAGGTATATATCAGCTAGATATTTTTTTACGGAAGGTTTATATATATATTTATATATATATATATAAACCATATAAACCGGGTCGCTATATACATATAGCGACCCGCCCCTTCTGATATATAATAAAACCTAAACCGTGCGTAGCCGGGGCGGGTCGCTAGTATTTTATATGCAAAAGTGTGGGACGTGTTTTTTTTCCATATATATCTACTCGTAGTTCTCCAACTACTTATTTATTCTTCAGCGTTCTCCTTTTAGGGTTAACATTATCCCGAAATAAATTACGGTTAACGAAGGAATATAGGTACACTCACAAAATGCGGAACGGAGAAGGACTTTTTAGCTCTGATATCTGCAGATTGTTAACAACGGAATGAAAACCGAAAATTATGATCGATTGCTAAGTTTTGAATGTAAGATTGTACCTACACTCGAAACCATGCACAGTGCACACGTAGGTCGTGTGCACTTCGGTCGCGTCGTCAGTCTCCCAGTCAAATGGAATCTCTGCTAAAGAGTTAAGGTGATGTATGAGTCCCAAAATTAGCAGGTAGATACGCGTTAACAGAAACATCGATCGTTGACTTAAAGATGAAGACAATGCGCCTGGAATTTGTTTTTTATAGTTTTCGTTTCCTAGTAACATAAATAAAAAATTAGCCTAAGCATTATCTAGACTGGTCTCCGTGACAATATTTGGGTATTATGTCATTCATCATTTCAGCCATAGGACATCCACTGCTGGACATAAGCCTCCCCCATCGATTTCCAAAAGGAACGGTTGGAAGCGGCCTGCATCCAGCGTTTTCCTGCGGTCTCTTTTAGGTCGTCTGTCCATCTTGTGGGTGGACGTCCTACGCTGCGCTATTATGTCATTAGTAAGAAGATATTGATCAAATAGTACCTACCTACCTAAAATAAATACTTAATAAAAAGTTACAAAAAGAATCGTGAGCAAGTTTTTTTTTGGATCGAGCGAAACATTACGCATCGTGTTTCGACTCCCAGTGAGCCTTAGGTTAAGATCTGAATAAGAATATAATATATTTTTTGTATTAAAAAGTATTAGTATTTCTAACTCGCAAAAAAGGATTTTGTAACTTATTTTACCTTGACATCAATTGCCATTCTATGCAAGTGGAACCGGAGGATCTAGTTTTGTCCACGTATTACTTAGAAGAGTTGTGACTCTTTAATTTCTGATTCTGTAATTAGTCTGGTAAAGTACTAGATTTAAAGCCAGAACACTTCTACGCGCGGCGCGAGTCTGAACGGATATCATTGAATCGGGAATAACAGCGTAGCAGCTGCTACGAAAGCTCTACGATTTTCGTAGCAGGAATGAATGTTGTATTTTTTTAGCTAACAAGTATCAGTTAATAAAAAAAAAAAAACTATAAAAAAACTGATTGTCTTCAAACGGCTGAACCGATTTTCATGAATCATAGCTAAGAAAACTCTCGATCGAGTCACCTATCAAACTAAAAAAATTGGTTCATCCGTTTGGGAGCTACCATGCCACATAATAGACACAGATACACGTTAAACTTACACCCCTTTTTTGCGTTTCCCAAAATTGAATTGAACTTATAAAAAATTAGGTAAGTATGAATTATATTTTCATTCGTAATTTTTTTTTACTTTTTTCTGATCTTTAAATTGGATTACAATAAAATAAAATAAAAAAATTGTATTATTGATGTGAAATTTATTATAATTTATTTTATAAACAGATTTCTCATCTATCTAAGCTTTTTGGTACAGTCTGTTCTAGTATTGAGTTTATGATTTGGTTGGTTTGCTACATTTTAGATGTAGGTAGTCCAATGCAACGTTCCACACGTTATTTCCAATGCAGCGGTGGTAGCGGCACTCGGCGGCAGTCAGGTGGCAGCGCCAGCACGTGACTTCCAAATTCGAGCGATGTCCGCTGCGCCCGCTCAGCTGGCTCCCATACATTTCTCATTTCACTTTCGTCGGGCCGCTGGGTTCGTCGACCCGCCGTCCTCGCGGCCGTGTGCCGATTAGATAATTTCCGCAGTTCGTTGTCAAAATACTCATGACCCAATGGTACAGTGAATACGCGAGGTCGATGAACTCGATCTCGCTACGTGAGCGTTCGCCCGAAATGTCGGTATCGGTCGATAGAACGGTAACCTCGAGATTATCAAATTTATCGATCAGTTTACTGATTTGATTAATCTAACCTAGTTGTTTCGATTTTAAGGAAGCTGATAACTCGATAACACAGCAGGTAAGCGCCTAAACGAAGAGTTACATAAATTATTATGAAAAATACATAGCTAGGATAAAACTACCACCTATAATTGGTCTATATCTAAGTTTTTATAGTTCTTACAGCTGCAGTAAATTGTTAGAAACTAAAAAAAAATACTAAAAATTCAGATCGACTTTGGTTATTTTTGATCAACTTCAATTAGGGGTATGTTTTAAATTTTACCTTTTTTACTCATTTCAGAAGTTCGCAAGAGGTGGCGGAGGACCGGGATCTATGGAAGAAAATGGGGGAGATCTTTGCTCAGCAGAGGAACTGTAAAAAAAAAACAACGCAAAGAGGGGGGTGTTATAAGTTTAACGTGTCCATTTGTGTGTCCTAGTTCATAAATTGCTGAACTGATTTTGTTTAAAAGGTGACTTGTTCAAGAGTGTTCTTAGCTATGATTCATTAACATCGGTTCAGCCATTTGAAGATTATCAGCTGTTTCAGATCATCAGGGGTCAAACATAAACTTGTAGCTGATAGCCGATATACTAAAATAATGTATCAAAGTTTTTATTGAGTAACGTTACCACTAAGTACCAGTTTTTGTGTACTTCTAGGTTACTTTAATCTCATAGCCGTAACAGACGTCAACTTTTTTGAGAAAGAGAAAATTTTCTCTCCCGTTGGTCAGACGGCGGTTCGTCAGCCAAGTTACGACTCTTATATAGATCAATAATATAAAACGCTCTTTCAAAATGACGTATAAAATAACAAGTGGATCACATTAAAAACCAACTTATTTTGATTTCAAAACCAAACTACTAAACCGATTTTGATGAAACTTATATGGGACCACCTCTGACAAACAAACACCTCTTCTCATGACCTACCAAACAAAAGAATGTTGTTTGGTAGGCCATGAGTCAGAATCATAAAAATCAATTCATAATTGCCGGAGAAATCGATGAACATACACAAAAAAAAATATATAATATACATATATATACAGTGGAACATAAAACCTCCGCCTTTTTTGAAGTCGGTGAAAAAATACAAGGAAAACTAAAGGTTATTTTCGATACAAAATATTCAAACAGCAATAAGTTATGCGGTAGTGATTAGCATTTTTGTTAATTTAGGTCTTGAGTAATAATTGAATACGGGTGTTCGTTATTCATCATATTTAATCTCAATACCGGGAAACCCAGTAGGTATAGGTTCTATGTACTTTATTCTAATGTCAATGTACTTTATTCTTCACCATAATGATCAGGCCGAAGACGTCCACTGTTGAACATAGGCCTCCTCCTTAGATTTCCACACTGAACGACAGCCTGCCATCTGCATCTACTAGATGCCCGCGACTGTCACGATTTCATCGGTCCATCTAGTGACAAATGATTATATACTAGTAATTATGGTAATAGTCTTACACTATAACCAAACACGTTGTAATGTGAGTACTCACTTACTATAGTAATATTTATCTTGTCTAATATTTTTAGTTTATTTTAAATTAGACAGCCGTAACCGTCGGGATATTTTTCATACTTTAAAATAACCATAAATTCCAGTTATTTAAAAGTTCTGACGGAAAGCGCTATTGTTTACCTTTTTATTGCTTCTCAACTTGAAATTGATTGAATAGCACTATTTTTCATGTATTTTGGGGGAGAATTTATTTTGACGACTACCTACGCTGCGTCTTCTGGTTCTTGGTCTCCACTCAAGAACGTTTCTTCCCCATCGGTTATCGGTTCTTCGAGCGATGTGGTCAGCCCATTGCCACTCCAATTTGCAAGACAAGGGACTAACCAGTGTGGAGCTAGTGATGACTTATGGTACTGAGACGTGGTCCTTAACTGTTGACCTTTTGGAAAGCTTTATTCATTTGTCTATAAGTAGGTATAATTATTTATAAATAGGTAATGTCAACTAATAACTAGATTTGAGTGGGAGAGCTAAAATACTATTTTCTGCATAAAACAAGCTGATAACCGTTAATTTATTTTTTCTCTTATTTGGCTGTTTCGGCAGATAATATTCACAGTTCACTGGTCAACTCGGCGAGGCATACTAAATTTTAAAAAATACAAATGGTCTTATTTTGGCTATTCTATAATCATAAATCCAAATTTGGTTTAACTAGATAATAATATATTTAGATGATCTGACAATAAATATGTCAAAATGACAAAGAAACTATCAGTTCAGAAAATAAAAACGATTATTGAAAACACAGAGAAATATACGGATTTGGCTCCCATGTCGGTTAAGACCGTCTAGTGGCAAATTTCCCTGGTTAGCGGTAGTTGGCGTAGTTAAAGATACGAAGACCTGTGTGAATGAATGAGTGTACGAATGCCAGTTCCTGTAACAACTTAATATTTGTACCCTAACTCTCAGGAATAAGGTTTTATTTCGCTTATTTCGCAAGATGCTGCAATTGTCGGGTAAGACCGGCCATACGTTGCAGTTCCAGGGGTGCAAAACTTTGAACTTCTAGTATAGCTTCTTTTGATTTCTCTTTCGAATACGACCCTTTTTCCGTTTTTCGCGTATATTTTCCCATGGCTGAAATAAATTAAAACTTTAATTTCTTATAATCTAATAATTTCTTATTACGGTTTAAATAAAAGAAGACAGACCCTGCACGCCTAGTACCCTATCGAGAGTATAAGTAATTAATTATCTGTCCCAATCAGATCAATAGAAAATTGGTCACGTGACCATAACAGCAAATCTGATTGGTTGAAATAATCACTCACCGTCACTCACGAGAGTGTGCTCACGGTGCTGACCCTGTGACAGAAGAATGGACAGACAGCAGAATTTGGTATCCTTTGAGTACGGAACTGAAAACTTACACATATGTTACACATATACTTTGATTATACAAGATACATAACATTATTAAAAAAAAACCGGACATATATTCTTGATTTTATAGTATGTGCTACTTTGTAGAACTCTATATTTAGGACACTTTCATAATTTATATAGGTATTCTAGAAAGGCTTAACAAAACACCAAAGGTTGACGATTTCTGTAAGAGGCGAAGACCGGCATATGACATTTATTACCCTCCAAGATCTAGACGGACTTCCCCGCAACATATTTTGAGGTTAGTTTTTATTTTCATCAACCATAAATTACTAAAAAACGTCTATAATACTAATGTAATTTACTAATCAAATAGATAAATTAATGAAGAATAAACTTACTTGCATAGATCTGTTGAATAATTGAGTTTTCTTTTTAAATCCTTTTTTTTTGTAAGCACGTGGCACACTCCAATGCAAGGTGCTCCCCGTACTAAATTAACAACCGCATTTTTTTCCGTTCATACTATAAATACCGCCATCTATATCAATTGGTAAGAACTTAAATGGTTTTATTGTTCCGGTGATGGTATTGCCATCTGCGTACCTAGTTCTTGTTGTGCGATCTTTCCCGATAGACGGTCTTCGCCGAGTTGACCTAATTGTTATAACGTTATACTCGGTCCAAGTAGTTATTCTTTAAACATTTCATTGTAGTTTATCGGCTACTACACTATTTCCAATCGTTTATTCGCTTTGACGGTTGCAATAAATTTATAAAAAGCTGAATAAAACCATTTTCTTTTAATATTTCACTGAAGTTTACCTGCTACTAAGTCTTACGTTCAAACATCCTAGAAGTGATCAGGGGCCTTACCCCTAGCTTCACTTTTGCGAGCCAACTTTTAGTAGGTACCTGATAGGTACCTAAAATGAACCAACTCATTTAAGCTGAATCGTTTAAAAGCGTCTAACTTGAATGAACGAAAATCCGTTTTACTATGCGAGTGTGCGTGAAAATAACAAAGCTTGGCGGCTATCAAATAACTACCGCTTATCGTAGTTGATGGTACCGTTTAGACAAATAACACCTATGCGGGTCAACTTTTCGAGCTAGGGGTAAGGCCCCAGTATTTAAGGATTTTGTTTAGATTTTTACAATGTCAGTTGTCAATCTCAGTTGCAGCATCGACAAAAAGTACGTTACATCCATGGTTGCAGCTTTCAGAGCAAATATCTAATACCTACTTATAGAAAGCGTTAAATATAGGGTACCCATACCTAGGTCGTTGACCGGCCACTTCAATTGTTGCTCAGTTGATAGCTGGCAGGCATATCATAATAGATTCGTGAGAATTGATGGCCTACATATCTCGCGAACTAGATTAGATAAATAAAGAATAATAGACAGTTTTCTGTAGCAGCTGAAACTGAATTACATATGTGCAAACTGCATAGTGACAAACAATGAAATTGTCATTTCATGACAAAGTTTTAACTTATTAATATTTTATACCCAGTTGAGTTGAGCGAAGCGAAGTTTTCAGAGTTTACGGGAATGAATCGGCTTTTGTAATAACCTACGTACCGTTGATACGATCGTCTTAAAAATTTAAAGGCAGTGTACCAGTGTAGCTCATATTTATGAGCAAAAAGTTCAAGGGATTATGCTTGGTCCAAGCATTTATGTACTTTGACAGTTGCAATAACATTGTAAAAAAAAAAAAAACCTACATGAAACCACGACGAACACGAACTATCGCTCGGTTTTTGAACGTAGATCTGTAGCAGGTACCCGATATACTTCAGTGAAATACTAAAGATTTTTTTTTGCACTATTATTGCAACTGACAGAGAAATCATTGTTTGGACCGAAAATAGGAGTACATGACTTGCAGATTGTACCTTGCTAGATCCGGAATTGAAAGAAATGACTTTAATAATTAAGAATGGCATAAATCATTGCATAAGAGAAGCTATTAATTTCGGATTAAAATCCAATGAAAAGATTTATAATACCAAGTCAGTGTCAATTATTTTAGATATTAACCACGCCATTAAAATTTTCGAAACTGAGATTTCTAAGGAATCAACATACACAATGACACATTCTGAAATTAATCAACAGTCTATGGGCAGTCCAACTGTTTTTGTAGGGTTAGGGCTGAGGGTTTGGGTTAGCTTGTATTTTGTTAAGTTAATATATGCCTTGATAAGTAAAAAAAAAACCTCCCTATAATGGTAATTTATACAGTAATATATCCTTAAAATGTTTACTGCTTACAAGTGAGAGAACGCATAATCCGCCCACGTGATTTTAAAGAGCATTTTGCAAACAGCATGTTAGTAAGCGACTGCCCAATAGATACGATCTGCCGTCGCCAAGCCAAACCATCCACACAAGTGAACAGTGTCTTATGTTCTAAGTAAGAATAAAACACCTGACAAATAAACCCTGTTGTGTTCCACCAATGAAATCTTCCACTTCCCAGTAAGGATCGCTTAAAAGATCATTGACTGCACGTAGGTAATGCATTAGCCGAGGTACAAAATAAATCAAAACAAAACACTTAGAGGAAACCCCGATCGAGGCAAACACGTGTCTTTGGCTTCCAATTACGTAGTGTCAGTTCATTACCATCGCCCGGGTCGCCGACCGATAGCTTAATTACTATAATAGTAAAATTTCTAGTAATCAAACATTGCCGTAGTATGAACGATTAATCTATTATGAATCTTATGAATGAGACATTAGAGTCTCACAGATAATCGATTAGACACGTATTATTCTGCTGATCAAAACACGTCAGTCAATCGCAACGAACGTCCTTGCGAGATTGTTGAACCCGGAATAGTGACGTTCGATAAAGGCCAATAAACTATTATCCAATCTTGATTACGGCTTATGTAAGTCCTTGATATGAGATAATGAGGTGACCTTGCGGTCGGAGACCTCATAAATATTAGATGTTACTGACATATTTACCTATTGCGGGCTTATTAAGCTTCATGATGTGTTTACTACAAAATATATTAATATAATTGTCGTGCCGGAACTACATGGCGTTATGTAACTTGATAAACAACTTTATGAATACCTAAAACTACGCAACAAATATCAACTTGTTATGAATTCGTCTTAGTTATATTTTTATCTACGAAACTTTGTGCATAAAGAAAGTTATGGTTTAGGTATTTTAGTCACTAAGTCTGTAACAAAATGAAAATGCTATATTATTCTTGCTAGATCTATACTTGTCCACATAATACTTAAAAACATTTTCCTTGATTTTTCTCAAAATTTTATACATTCACAAAGAATAATTATGTTAAAATGTTTACTGATACAACTTTCGCATGATTTTATGGTTAAGTAATTGGTACTTTGAATAATTATCAATAAAAAAAACAACTTCAAAATTAGTAATACATACACAATTTCGTTTACTTGGAAGATATATTTTTCCAATTATTTTAATTCAAAAATCAAACTACTGAACCGATTAGGATAAAATTTCTATGAGACCAATCTGAAAGTATATTTCCTTTCAAATATAAAAATAGTTTTCGGATTGACACTTCCTCCTTTATTGAAGTCGGTTAATTCTAAAAAATATCACGAGATTCAATTTATAACAAGCCAAGCAAGGTGGTGTAAAAACACCACCATAATTAAGAATAATATCCCTAAACACACACTGATGCGTTCTAGGCCGTTTTGACGCGTTGCAAGTTAGGCAAAAATAGTTCGAAAAATTAAAATACTCATTCCATTTCGTCCTACATCAATGCCTGTTGAGCATTCATCAAGACCCGCAATCAATCGAAAAACATTTCATCTTTTTTAAAGTTTTTTTAAAGGAATTGTAATTGTTTTTCAGTGGGGTAAATGCAGGTATTGGTCGCGATAACAATAATCGCGTGTATTATGCATAAGAAAAACCAAGTACTTGTTATCAGTCAACATTATGTGAGATAATAGTATCTTCGGAAATCTATGCACATGTCATGATAAATGACGACAGCAGTGGTATCCGAGCTTCGTATATAAACACAGCAATCTTACAATCTATTCATTATTTAGTGCTCACAATCTGCGATATACTGACACAGATTTCATCCATATTCAACGACATTGAATAAATTCTGGCAAAAAAATCTGTGCGCAAGCCCGGTTTCAGTTTTATACAGTGTGTTTGTTCAAAATCAGCCTGCTTATTTTACTTTCGTAATAAAAAGAGCTCAACGCTTTTCAAGCTTTAGCAACAATATGACTTCCTTGGATTCAAATATTTATTCCATAGTAGTTTCAACATCGTCGTTTGTAACAATTTGGAATGTTAAAGTGGCGTTTATTTGTACAGTCATCTCGTGGTATATCATTAAACAATTAACCTATTACAAAAGTCTACCACCAGGTGAGTCAAGTGCTTTTTAACCGACTACAAAGAAGGAAGCAAAGCGGTGTTTGTTGTTTTTTTAATTTTTAAGTTTGTTACCTCAGAACTCCGTCATTTATGAACCGATTTGGAAAATCCTTTTATGATTGAAAGGATATACTTTTAGATGGTCCCATAGAAATTCATAAAAATCAGTTCAGTAGTTTAGTTTTTAAATCAAAATAATTATCAATATAAAAAACAGACTTCATAAAAATGTCAGAACTGGACCAAATTGAAAAAGAATCATCATAATCGGTTCACCCAGTCGAAAGTTCTGAGGTAACAAAAAAAACTTACGAATTGAGAGCCTCCTCTTTTTTGAAAGTAGGCTAATAATCAAAATTGCGTATAAAAAATATTTGAAGTAGGTTTTTTAAATCGATAATTATTAAAATTATTCTTCGATCACTCAATTGTCAGAAAATAAGCTTTTACACGCTTTATATTCACTAAATCAGAATCATTTGAGTTAGCATCCTAGATTTCATAAGTTTACATAATATTATGTACGATCCACCCGCATATTAAATCGTCGTATTAAAAAAAATTGGCAGAGCAGCTTGAGCCGTAGGTCTTGTTGTATTTATTCTATGAAAGCCCAAGTTGTAGTTATTTGACTCGATACGTGCTATGCTTTTTGGATTATAGTCTGTTTTTTAGACGACCAACTATGTAAACAAATATGACGTTTTTCAACCAATGACAGCTCATTCCTCCGTAGTGATTATAATTGGTACTTTTCCGCCATGTTTGTTTACATAGTTGGTAATAACAAAAATATAATTTTTAGTGTCCGATTTTATTTAACCCAAGATATAATTACAGTTTATTTAACTTTGCTCTTTTGGCTCAGTAATTATTATTTGTTGTCAAATACTTTTACGTTTTACAAACTTTTAATGCATTTATTTTTTAGGCCCTTGGGGTATCCCGTACTTAGGTTATCTGCCCTTTATGAGTGGTTTACCCCACTCGTGGTACTTGAAGAAATCGGTAGAGTACGGAGATGTTTTCTCGTTGAAGTTGGGAAGTCACCTCGTAGTTTGTATCGGATCAGCCAAGCTACTGAAAGAGCTATTTTACAGACAAGACTCAACTGGGAGACCTCATACTCCGTTAAACAACCTTTTGGGTGGAGTGGGTAAGTTTGAATTGCGACATTGAATGGATTCGAATTGCTTGGCGTAGTTGTGATATTATTGTGAACGTAGCAGAGATTCATTGAAAGTATTTTTTCTCCCGACGTAAACATTATAGGGGTATTAACATATGTATATATAAGTTAAAAGTTTAACGTGCTGTAAATCTATGTATCGGTGTATCTATCTGTTGCATCGTAGCTCCCAAACGGCTAAACCGATTTTGATTTCGTATTTTTAGTTTCAAAGTTGACTTGATCGAGGGCCTTCTTGGATTCAACAAAATCTGTTATAATAAATATTGTCACCTCTTTTATCGGCGGAAAAAAAAACAGTTTTTCATGTACAATTAGCCACGTCCCGCTGTTGCACCCGAGTGAACATTCCCTCAAGGACCGTAAATTTTTTCGGGGTATAAAGTATCCCATGGCCCCTTCAACTATCTCTATGCGAAAATAGATCCATTGCTCTATTGTTGCGAAAAAGAGGAACATAAAATCAAAACATTCGCGTTTATGATATTAGTATGATGCATTGGTTTTATTCACCCGAAAAGAAACGGAGTAGGTTTAGAAGATGATGTTTGGTGTAAAAGATTGTGTGCTTTGAAAAAAGTTTGAATTCGTGTATGCCTGTAACTATTATCCCCCAAGACGGCTGACTAAAGCGGGTCTCCGTACGATGTTTTTAGTTATGTTTGACCGAAATCTGTCTAGCAGTTAAAAATTTATGTGCTATTTTCTGAATAGGTCGTGGGTTATTAAAAGTTCAATTATATTTGCTTGTATTCAACTTGCCCCGTTAATATTAATGTTCGTATATACGTTCGTATGTGTGGGACAAATCTTGCAACAGAATTTTAGACCTTTGCCTTCAACCGATTGATCTGAAACTTGGCATACCTAAGTAAGATCGGTGACAATGCAATGTTATTGTACTTAACATCGAGTTGATCTGATGATGGAGACAGAAGGCAGCCATAGGAACTCCTAAACGAAACGACGGTTACATCGTCGAGATTGGGTTTGTTGGATTTATCTTCCCAAGCACTTTGGTCCTAGATAATTAATTCAATCCAGTGGACGCCCCAAGATCCCATCATTACATGGGTATCAAATGAAAGCTTGTTTTTTTTTTTTAATTTATAATTTTATTTCTTAATTTTGTTCATGTGAATGTTTATCGCTAGCTAAACTTTTAATAGATTAAAAAATCATGTGTTTTCGTCTAAGCTAAGAGAAATTTATTTTTTATTTTTTAGGCATTATCTTGAGTGAAAGCGCACTATGGAAAAAGCAACGTCAGTTCCTATATGAAAAGTTCCGTAACCTCGGCGTGAAGCTGTGGCCAAACCAACGCTTTGAAAAGTTCGTTCTTGTAAGTCTGCCCGCAAATATATTGCTTCCATATAGATTTACAAATAGTGGATGTTCTGTCAAGCGCAATTTTATGAAGAAAAGTTTCTTGAGTTTACCTCAAATTTAGAGAGATTATACCTATAAACTAATTAAATAAATATTCGGGACATTTTTGCACACACGGTCTTCTGACCCCCAAACTAAGCATATACTATGGCTGCCAGAGACTGGTAAAATTTTTAATCGCTAACCGGTAATCCATGTGGTTGAAAATCTATTGTTGTTTCGTTACGAAACGTCAAAAATCCAGTATTCGTTGCTTGTTTCGTAAAAAAATGTGATAGGGCTCTTAATTTTTTTTATCATATTCTTTTATTCACAATTAAGTATACAATCGCTAAAAAAATAAAAAATACACAAAATATTTTAAACGTGAATCACTGGATCTGTGGAAGGACGATTGAAATTTGATACCACCAATCCCCTCACAGATGGGCTCTTAAGTTAATTCCAAAAAAGTTATCGAAGTAATATAACCAGTTAAGAAACGCGTAATATTTTATTTTATTTTAGATGGAAATAGACGAGCTTTTACAAACCCTGGAGAAATCGAACGAAAGGCCGGTGGACCCAGCGTTCATCCTCGGTAGACACATGCACAACGTTATCTGCCAGCTAATGATGAGCTTTCGGTTTGAGGAAAATGACGAAGACTTCAAGAAATTTAACGAAAGAGTAACTCGAGGCATGAAACTCTATGGGTCAATACATTTTGGAGAATACGTGAAACACTACATGGTAATTTTACAGGCTTTAAATGTAACTTGCACTGTTCATAATGTACGTAGGTATTTATGTTATATACAGGGGGTTCTTTTAGACGACGCACATATACGCATAGAATACAATACAATACCTCTTTATTACACAACGAAAAAAATACTAAAGAAACTTAAATTAACAGCGGCCTTATCGCCTAGAGCGATTTCTTCCAGGCAACATATTCGAGGTTATCAGTGTACTCATCATTATAAACAGCTTTTACTTCGGCACCAACACTGAAATGACGAAAAATCTGCTGTTGCATACACTCTTCGCTGTTTAATGAAATTTTTCTATGGAATAACTGTTTTTTCGCAGGATCCAGCGTTTGTCGGATTGGATTCCCTAGTTACAATCCTATACTGTACAATACGATACTGTATGTATAAAAGAGAATATGAAATCTTTTTTATACATACCGAATAACTAGCTACTCAATAAGTGTATTTTAAATTTTATTGGGATTTTTGGTTTTGGTTTCGGCCCCTCCAATTCCTCCCAAAGGTCCGAGCTAGACTCGTGAATAAATTTAAACACATACTTATACTTAATAGAGATTGTAGTGTGCTGTTTGTGAAACCAGCCATGAAATAAACAAAACAACAATGAAATGGGATATTTAGGTGCTGCGATGTTCAGGCAGCCGCCAAGCTCGGCGTCATTGACTATGTTGACAAATGATGTTTACGTAACGTTCATCCATAATCCATGATATCCTTTTTCGTAGGCCTTAAAAGTTCCTTATTTGTTTTGTTTTAGAAATTGCCCGGAAAACAAGCAGTTTTGCAAGAAATTAAACATAATCTAAGAGATATAAGCAAGTTCCATGCTGACCGTTTGAAAGGTCGTATGGTACTTCGTAAACATACAACCGAGTCCTACGAGCCAGCGGACCTTTTAGATCATTATCTGGAAAAAATTGAAAAAGAAGAAAAGCTTGGAGAATTTGCTTCAACTATCTTTCCCAATACTGACCCAGGTCAGTGGCACTTTATATTTTGGATCCATTGAGCTATTATGTAATACGTACTTAGAGGTGAAAGTTTTTTAGTGGTTGATAGACAGGCGTTTGACCACATCTCACCTGATGTTATGTGACGGTGTGTACGAAGATGGAAATGACGTAAAATGCAAAGCAAAGCAAATAATAATAGCAATACAATTACCGATATTGTATTAATCATTGTGTACAATGCGTTTTAAAAAGATTAATTTAGTTTGTACAATAATTAATTTGAACAAATTCATAAATTAATCGTGCGTAGTCAACTTTACATTAATATTCTATGGTAAACACAAGTAATCTGGAATGAGAACTGGCTCCCAAGTGATGTTTTCGGAACAGGGAGATATTCCTTAGTGCAATTATCGTTTGTGTTCTAATGTCTCCACTTTTTATACATTTCTAGGGTTCCGTAGTCCTACAAGGAACCCATAGTAGAAGTTATTTCTGTCCGTCCGTCTGTCTGTGTGTCTGTCCGTCCATCCTAGTTTTTTAGAGCCTTCTGACTTCTATAGTTATTAAGGCAAGTAGGTACATGAAACTTTGCACAATTATAGTTTTAGTATAAATCTAAATTTTATAAGTATGAAAACAACATTATTTTTTTGGGTTTTGGGGGTAGCTTTGGTACATGTAAAATGAGGATAATATTTTTTTCCCTACACCCCTTCGTGTAGGGTATCGTTGAATAGGTCTTTTAAAATGAAGGTAAATATGGGTTTTGTACCATTATCTATAAAAACAGCAAAAACATCACGTTTGTTGTATGGGAGCCCCCTTAAATATTTATTTTATTCTGTTTTTTTTTTTTGAAATTGTTGTTATAGCGGCAACAGAAATACATGACCTGTGAAAATTTCAACTGTCTAACTATTATACGGTTTATGAAATTACAGCTTGGTGACAGACGGACAGACAGACAGACGGACGGTCAGCGGAGTCTTAGTAATAGGGTCCCGTTTTACCCTTTGGGCACGGAACCCTAAAAAGGTTGTCTGCAGGGTGAATTTGACTAAAGGCATCCAGATTCATTTAGAGTGAATGCGTTTGGGTGTAAACGCCACCTTAACATTAGGAAATTGAAATTAGCTTTAGAAAAAACGGGAAAATGCCAGCTCTACTTGAGTGGTTAGCATTAGAAATTAAGTGATCTACTACCACCCACCCTACTATGGTTTCCTCACGATGTTTTTCCTATATATTATATTTAAACTTTACAGAGAGTCAAATAGTACAAGTTATGAACGACCTCGTCTCCGCCGGAATGGAAACCTCACGCACCTCCATACTCTGGTGCTTGATAATGATGCTTAGAGAAAAAGAGGTAGCTGCGAAAGTTCGACAAGAGCTGAATAAGACTGTCCAAGTCGGTCAAATGGTTACTTTGGAGCACAGAACTTCGATGCCTTACATCGAGGCGGTGATCTTTGAGACTCTTCGAATGGTTTCCGTTGTGCCATTGGGAACTACTCACGTGAACACAAGGTAAGATATTTACATAATTAACTTAAAAAAATTGTCTATAAAAGTACACTGTTCTTAATGTATCTTTTTAGGCCCCGTTCACATTACAGTCGCAGAAGGAGAGTTTATTTTATTCTAGCCTTTGTTTTAGATTTCATTTGTTTAATCGTAAACCATTATGTCTTTCTTCGCACGTTGCGTAGTTTGGCAGTACTGTGCATACTTTGGCAAATTTTATGTTTGCTTTTACGAAAACTTACAAACAAACTCAAAGCTATTATCGCGTGGAACGCGTGCTAATGCGTTTGTAATGTGAACGATGCGTTGCTGTATAATACTGGCGACACACTGTTTTATCTGTCATTTTCGAGGCTTCCGCAGATTATCGAAATAAAGTCTTGTATGTCGGTCGGTCCTTATAATGCAAACATTTTAGCAATAAGGCCTTCCTACGCTACGTCTTTCGGTTCCTGGTACTCACGAAACTTAGCTTGATTTTGAAGCCTAGATTAGCTTAATTCTTTTCTAAGCAAGGCTGTTATAATATTACCGTGAAATCTTGAAGTAATCTCTATTTGTGTTGACAAAAATCTCATTTTTAGTCCCTGGAAAATCGACAAGTACACTATACCAGCTGGCACTCACATCATCCCCCTGATAAACAAAATGAACGTTGACCCTGAAATATATCCCGAACCTTACAAATTCAAGCCAGAACGGTTCCTAAGAAATGGACAATTCCATGCGTCAGAAACTTTTATGCAGTTCGGAGTAGGACAAAGGATGTGCCTAGGAACCCAGCTGGCCAGAATGGAGTTATTTTTGTTTTTAGCAAATATGATGAACAACTTTGAATTCTCTACACCTGATGGTGACGAAGCGCCAGGACTGGAAGGTGTTTTGGGAGCGACGCATGCCCCTCTGGCTTTTGACTTGTGCTTTAAGAAATTGGAGGTATGAAAAATGTTTATTAAAAGATACGAGATGTACCCACCGAAGTGTTCAAAGAGTTATTGATAGTAAATGGGATGGTAGGGGTGGGGAACGGAGGGTCTACATGACTATTGTGTTCAAAGAAAAATAATAATTAATAATTGTAAAGTGGTAGTAGGTCTACTTACACACCTATGTGTTTAAATGTAAGATTCTATACATATTTACATAGACGTTTATTAAAATTTAGTGTTCAAAATTTAAGGCTTTGTTTCAGAATGTCCGGTAAACGTTCCGGTTAAGCTAATAAGAACTTATCTATTAAGTAAACACTGTGCTTGCATTTCACAATCATTAAAAAGGACTATATCATATTCAGATAAAGTTTCTATTGTATATCTATTATATTATATATCAGATCAAGTTGCAAATAAAAATGTATTACTTGGTTAGCGTTTGACAGTAAAAATGAAAAGTGAAATAATAATGCGGCGTTGCCATTTCGCTGCCCGAGTAATATGGAACTAAGAATCCCGATGATAAATAAACCCGCTAAGTGAGAGTCGGGCTCGCGCGCTGAGGGTTCCGTACCACCATAAAATACAAAAACTAGTGCAAAAAGACAACATCACGCCCAGGCGGTCACCCATCCATGTACCGACCGCGCCCTACGTTGCTTAACTTGGTAATGAACAGAAATTTGTCACCGGCCCACATTTTACCATTATTTATTATTTGAATGTTAGAATAGAAGAATGTGTAATATAATCTCGCCAAGTTTGACGCTTCGTGAGATAACCGAAAGTTTTATTTTCCACATAATTTATGTGATGATTAGCAACTAGGTACTCTAATAGCACATTCTGAAACAAAACCTTAGTAAGTACTTAAAAGTAACATAGGATCCTGTTTTTTTAAAAAAAGGTACGAAAATTTAACGCAATAAATAAAATCTAGATTTTATGACAAAGCGCATCTTTGTAAGGCAGGGTTCATGTATTTACTTCATGTACTTACAGCTAAATTTATTTATTGATATACAAATTATTAATTCTATTTAGTGGTATATTTCCGCCTCAATTAAGAAATGGTTCCTAATTTTCGCCTATTAGTTTATAAAATACTCGTATAGTTAGGTCATTATTTAACCTTTTAATGTACCCAGTTATCAAAATTTAAAAAAATAGGACCTAACACTCTAACCTGAGTAATATGTATCTATGTTTATAAATAGAATTGTTTTGTTCAATAAATATAACGAATATATGAATGTCATAAAATGCAAAGGTCATTTTGTTCGTCATTTTCCTTAAAATATTTAAGAATAGACTGCAGTATATCTTATTAATTTCGTGGAAAAGCCAAAGTTGACACAATGACACAAATATCGCCAAAATGTTATTCATAGTTCTGCTGTTATTATTATGTCTAGACTCTAGACTAAACAAATCTGACAATACTAAAGTTATCTGCGTAATCAAATCACATTTTCACAGGTGAGAAAAGGATGGCAAGAATTTGAGAGATGTAAAATTTAGATAAGGGCCTTATTCGTTTCCGCCTGGAGCTCTCTCGCTTGTACATTTTCACATTATTCAAGATGTAAAATCAGTGAGTGTGAATTTCCAAAAACTTAAAAAAACATGTTTTGGTGTCTATCGTAACATTAAAAACAAAGAAGCTCTCAATTTGATATATTTAAATTTGACTGAGTAATATGGTAATAAGAAAAAAAAAAACACTTGTTACCATATTACTCCGTCAAATTTATATATATCAAATTGAGAGCTTCTTTGATGCTTCTTTAATGTCAGGATAGACACCAAAACATGTATTTTTTTAAGTTTTTGGAAATTCACACACACTGATTTTATATCTTCAATAATGTGAATGTACGATTAAGACAGCTGCAGACGGGTGTACAGGCCCCTTAAGATTAGAAAATCAAACGACATAACCAATGCCATTATCATTACTATTGCTCTGTTTACTAACCATTTTGAGTTTCCGGCAATTATAAAAAATGATGCTAATGACTTGAAATACAATTGACTAAGATGTTAATCTGTGGTCCAACGCCGACCGTGACGTCCAATACAATTGACTAAGATGTTAATCTTAGGTTCAACGCCGACAATGATGTCCAAGCGACAGTAGAAAAAGCCAATATTTTACTCACGCATTGCATCGTTTTTAAAGATAAAATATCACCAAAAAAAGCCATCTTCTCTGCCATCCTATAAAATCTCAATACGAAAATCGTTTTTTAGCATATGCAATGTTATTTTACAGATAATGCACAATCGGTTTTAAAAAGTTCTAACTCAGTTATTTGTTTATTTACAAAAATGCTGAAAATGTACGAAAGATATCGCTGTGGCCGGTAAGTGCCCGGCCGAGGTCGGTCGAGGCGCAGCGCGGAAGTTCGCCTGGACAATTTTGAATGTACTATACATCAGAAAAAGTTGAAGTTTCCACAGCCGCTAGTACCTACCTATACGCCACTTCGACTCCTAGTGACAGCTGGACATCGAGATATAATACCTACAGATTCACAATTGAGCCAAAAAAAGTCGGGCTATGCATTTTCTACGACTTTTCGAAGGCAACCACGATCCGACTACAACGCCACGCGATGCCAGTGTTACGATGGACCATACATTTAATGAGAAGCAAAGCTAGTTTGCCCTCTGTCAAAGAGAAGCAAGGCCTAATGCGACTGTAATTTAATAATAAAATGACTGCTGTGAAATTTTGAATACAATGGCAGGAAATTAGTCTATTGTTGCATATTATCAATTATTAATAAAAATCCTTGAGTCTATTAAATGATCTTAAATGTAATACCTATTTGCCTTTTCGAAGAGTCCATGTAGAAGTGTTAATAATATTTTATACTAGCTGATTTGACAGATGTTGTCTCATCAAAATTTCTATTGTTTAAGTTATGGTATTGCATGAGTTCGTACAAAAATCCCGAAAAAAGCTGCCATATCAATCGCACGATTTCAACTTTTTTGAACAAAAAAAATCACTGGATGAGAATTTAAAAATAACCAATTGGGTACTATTTTTAGAATAACATAGCACATAACAAAGCAATTTTTGTGTTGATACTTTATATAATGGCGGAGGAGATAGAAAAAAAAAACAAGTTTTATTTTTTACTAGCGACCCGCCCCGGCTTGTCACGGATGCAAATTTTATCTATAGTCATTTATAAAAATCTCGTGTCACACGTGTTTGTGGTCGCACTCCTTCAAAATGGCTCCACCGATTTTTATGATTTTTTTATGTATATTTGGTAGGTATGTCGTGAAGTAAGTCTTTTCATCACCACTCGAGTGAAAAACCGTGGCGCATTTAGTTATATATACCTATATAAACCATTCCATGGACCCGTGTATGTCCTAAAACTGCGACCAGAACCACCGGAGGATGGGCAGCAGCGTCCTAATAGTACACGGTGAACGTACTGCGATCCCCAAGCCGCCTGCCAAGCGTGGGGATTATGGCAACACCCCTCTCTGTGAGGGAGGCCTTGTCCAACAGTGGACGTTAATTGGCTGATGATGTGATATAAACCATTCGAGAAAAAATATCTGATAATGAAAACCGCATCAAAATCCGTTGCGTGGTTTAGGAGGAGTTAGCGGATATAGATTTTGAAGGGTAGCCTTACCAACAGGCGAGTTGGCGGTCAAGCGCAAGTCTATTCAATAATAAATAAAAATTACGAGCAAGAGTTCTATTAATAGGTTGTTAGGTAGTCGCTATAAATATACCTACCTAAGTGCCCTTATAATAGGTAACTTGGTTATTTATGGCGGTCCGTTATTAACCGTGACATTACTCATAGTAACGTCTCAATGTTAATCGTTTTCCTAGAATAACTAGTTATATAATTTACGATTTGTAAGCAAAGATTATTAAACAATGGATATCGGGTCAGTGGTTAAAAAATGTATGCACCAAAGTAGGCTAAAACCTTAAATAGTATGAGAACATCAGTTAATTTATAAACTTAGTAATTGGATTGAAATGAACTACTTTTGATCCCATAGTAAAAGTTGTTCATAATGACATTGTTACCTCCTTTCGGCTTAGTATATATGCGTAACCCTGTATAAAGGTTGCCCGAATGAGATCGCATACAGCGATAAGGCCGCCAATTGTTTTACTAATTTTTATTTGTTTTTGTCTTATGTATGTCATTTCTGGTATGAACAATAAAGAATTATCTATCTATATAAACCTATACGCGTAAGTACACTTTACCATAGTACTTTATTTGTTAATTTGTTTGCTCATCTTCTCACAGCAACAGAGAAACGGATTGGCGTCATTTTTTATTCAGGTAGTTGGAGGACCAGAGGTTACACCGGATACTGTTTATCCGGGAAAATATACTTCCTGAAAAAATTACCGCGAGTGATAACGTGGGGTGTAACTAGTAGTAATTGGCACCCCACGGTATCACCCGCGTTGACATTTTCTAATGAAGTAATAATTTGCAGCCCACGGTATCACCTGCGTCGGCATTTTCTCAGGAAGTAGTAATTTGCACCCCACGGTATCACCCGCGTGGTCATTTTCTCAGGAAGTAATAATTTGTACCCCACAGTATCATCCGCGTGGACATTTTCTCAGGAAGTAGTAATTTGCACCCCACGATATAACCTGCGTCGGCATTTTCTCAGGAAGTAGTAATGTGCACCCCACGGTGTCACCTGCGTCGGCATTTTCTCAGGAAGTAGTAATTTGCACCCCACGATATCACCTGCGTCGGCATTTTCTCAGGAAGTAGTAATTTGCACCCCACGATATTACCTGCGTCGGCATTTTCTCAGGAAGTAGTAATTTGCACCCCATGGTATCACCCGCGTGGTCATTTTCTCAGGAAGTAGTAATTTGCACCCCGCGGAATACCGCTTAAATTTTTTTTGGGGGATAAAAAGTATTCTATGTTATCCCGCAAAAAAAAATACAGCCCTCTAACTTCAACAACTCCAAAGTAATTTGAAAAGTCGAAAATGCGCCATAAAAATCGTTAAAACTACGTAATTAAAATGCGACTCTTAAAACTCCTGTAAAATATTTACTTGCAAATATCTATTGTCCTACCCCTATTTTAATAAGCTCATATAAACCATTGAAGTATTACATAAAGGCATGTTATATCATCGAGCATCATTCATTGGAGTTATTATTACGTACACATGATTGTATTCGAGCTGGCTGTCCCTTTGTGAGTTGACCTCGAAATTTTAAACCATTGAACAGTCGGTGGGGAGAAGCTATTCAGCTTTGAATGCCTTATAGACGCCACAAATGACATTACCAAGTTCAAGGCCATCAGTTGGGGTTCCGATAAAGCGACCAGAATTAATTCAGGTATCTACGACCATGTCATAATGTCGCACGATTTACCTGTCTTGCTATAATCTTTACAACTTGGGGCCTTACTTAAAAACGTTACTCAAGTTGAAATACGCTTAAATATGCTCCGTCTCGTTTTCGCGTGTGATTATTGCCGTCAGCGAGAATTTGAGAGAGCATTTTAAAACATAGATCAACTTGAGTAACGTTTTTAAGTAAGGCCCTTGTACGCTTTGAAATTACTTAAAATAAAGATAATTAATCAGGCCAAAATACGGGTAAATTATGCAAACATTTTAAAACGCATGTATTCAAATTATATTAGTCATCAACGAAAATATGCTTGGATGTTTCTTTAGTTTTGTGTATGTTTATGTAGTGTTTTCTTACTATAATACTTTTTTTTGGTCAAAAATCAGTTGTTTATTTTTGATTTAACAAGGATAAAATTTAAAATTCCTATAAATGTCGGCATACTCTGCTTATACAATCTGTCGCAAGACTACGTCAGACTCTACGTATATTTCGTCAGACTTTAGTCGAGTGTTTAAGTCGCTCGAGTGAGACTCACCCTTTAACTATCCACGTGTAAGCTGTTATGCGAACCTGAGCGTCAAGGCCGAGGGGATGAATGAGCGAGCAGTTGCGTCTGCGCATTGATTGTGGCTCAAAAGGTAAGCTATTTTTGTAAAAAGCTAATACCTCAGATTTGACGATTGTTTGGCCTAGTGATAGCATGTTTTCCTCATGAGCAGGAGGTCCCGGGTTGGCTTCCCGGCCAGGAAAATGTTTAAATCATAGGCGTAACTCGTCCGTGTCATTGTGTGTGTTCCATGGCATCTTCGACACAGGGAATTCTAGTGGGGAGTTAAGGGTGTGAAGCGTTAGGTACTATTAAAATATGTTAAGAAGAGTGCTACTAACTCGTTTAATTTTAATAGAACTTTAGTCATTACTTTTTGACAACACATTTTAAAGCGGTAAATATGAAATGCCATATAAAGTATTGTTTTTTTTTTTTGGTATCGCGGTTTCTGTTCATCCCAACGGTGGCTATCTACGAAGGCATTGAAATTAATTAATAAATAAAGCCTTAATTGCCAAACCAATTGCAGCCGCGGTTACAGGTGTAAGCAGGTGCGTGGAATTTTTCTCAGGAACCTTTTTCGGGACAAAAACTATCCTTTGTCTATGTCAAAAAAATATTTCTATATGCAAATAATCACGTTGGTCCGTTGCTGTCGCTGCGTGAAATAGAAACAAACAAACACACTTTCACATTTATAATAATAGAATTATTATATGAATTAACAAATCCTTATGCTAAATAGTATAAATTACATTTCAAAATTGGTTTTTGTTGGGCATCCAAATATGGGTGTAGGAGTGCCATGTTCGTTGATCTTGCGCCAGTCGCGTCCAAGTGATTTCAGCCGCTTCGACAATGTCATCGCCCTGCCTTAGCTGCCCCGTTGACCAGCTGTCCATATTTTATTAGATATATATATATATATATAATTGGCAATCAACTTGCCTACAACCTATAAGCAACTCCCTATGATACCAGTGCAGGATGGTCCAGCGCCCATCGCTATAGCTCTTGCTATCTGGCCAGTCCACTAGGAGTACTAGGACACGTACCTCTAGGCATTTCCACTCATCGTCAGCGTTTTATTCCATCCGTTTTTTATTTATTTACAATTATTAGAGCGATATCTTTCTCGGTCTTAAAATGTTCATAATTATTATATCATCATCATCATCAGCCAGAAGACGTCCACTGCTAAACATAGGCCTCCCCCTTTAACCTCCACACTGAACAACCTGCCATGTGAATCCACTGAATGCCCGCGACTCTCATGATGTCGTCGGTCCATCTAGTGGGAGGCCTACCTACGCTGCGTCTTCCGGTTCGTGGTCTCTACTCAAGAACATTTGTTCCCCATCGGTTATCGGTTCTTCGAGCGATGTGGCCTGTCCATTGCCACTTTAACTTGCAAATTGTCGGTGACTCTGGTTCTTTGGCGAATATCTACGTTTCGGATTCTATTGCGCAAAGAAACTCTGAGCATAGCTCTCTCCATAATTATTATATACGTGAACATTAATAAGGCAAAATTGAAACAATACCTAGCCCCAACCATTTTGTAAATGAAAAAGTTGCGTTAAAATGTGTGTATCTCGTAGTTGTAGGAGATACGGTGTTATTGGTTTTAAATAACTATTGCATTCTTCACGAATTCACTGGTTCCAATTTTTCAACTACAGTTAAATTTTATTATATTACGAAGGCCAAAGTCTTCATGATTCGCTACAGCGGTCGTCAAATTTTATTCGGCGTATACACAACACAGCGATCGATGTAGGCATAAGTCCGCGTCTCATTGCCAAATTATTTGGCTCAAGGATTCTGATTTTCTGCAATCTTTATTCTTTGGGGCCAGTCTGCTAATACAGCTCGTTAGTTTCATGTAAAACGAAGAATAATTTCAAATATGCTCATGTCACCTTGAAGGTTGCCAGGAGTATTGTGCCTGAATCTCGTTTTATTTAAGTTACGAAATCGTGCAAAATTAGATGATGGTAGTATGACCTTACGCACCGCGAGTGTTACGCAAGCGCGCACAAGACGTTACACAATTGATCAAAGTGCTAAGTTATCCGAAAGTACGGTGGCCGGTGCTCGGTGCCGTCGCTGATACCTAATTTTAATTCGGCTGTCTCAGTAAACTGCCGAATTCTTATTCAACTAGAGTTAGCGTTTCGGTAAAGATTGCCTCACCTGCGGTTAGTCGGGGCATAGCAACTGATAAGCTCTCTATTCCACGTTCGGTAGGCGTTTTATTGGCAATTTCTTGGCCGTTTTTGTAACGTAGCGATGACGACACGGTAGCTGCTATGGCTTCGTAAGGTTTTAGATTTTTTGACTGAACAAAATGTATTGAGCCCGCCATTCCCCGGCCAGAACTATCTCTTTCGCAAATATTCAACATTTGTGAAGATAGAAATCACGGAGCGGGAATAAAAAAAACGATTGGGTATATTATTTTATATTTCGGTGGGGGAGATTGAATAGAGTCGAAATAATTGTTTTTTAACCGACTTTACAAAAGGAGGACGGTTCTATGTTCCACTGTGTTTTTAATGTGATCGGTGTGTGATGTGTTTACGTTATTACCTTCGCCAAAATAAAAATATATATGAAAATTTATTTAAAATATTACTCGATATCGGGTTTTAAAACGTCCACTAATGTTTAAAATGCTGTACAAGTGAGATAGCTGTGACGGGAAACTGGCTCTTAAATCATCATAATCAGCCAGAATACATCCAATGCTGAACATAGGCTGCCTCCCTTAGAGCTCCACACTGAACGACAGCCAGCCATCTGCATCCACTGGATGGGGAAACAGAAAGAAAGGTTATTTAGTAGAGATCACGAACCGGAAGACGCAGAATAGGTAGGCCTTCCACTAGATGGACCATAATTAAACTTTGTTCTAAAGGCAAGTTTTACACGTGTCAATATTATAATAGTGTTCAAATAAAATTACAAATATACCTAGATTGTTGTAGAGTCGGTACTGCAGGCAACAGAGCGGCCTCGGCATTGAGGTTCTAACAAGGAAAGGAAAATTTTACACTTGCAACTATGTGATTTTCTTGTATTCTTATTCAGTTCTAGACACAGTTGGCGCATCAAGTGTTACTTTTTGCACACAGATACTAATTTCACAATGAGATTCAAAGTTGCTAGTAACATTAGCATTGTATTATCGAAGTATTCCTTCCCTATTTATGATGTGATTAGACTCTTAGACAACGTAGGACAAAGACCTGCATGGCTAGCATGCCACCACGACAAAATCTTGTGGTCACCCTGTCGAGCGAAAACGCGACAAGTTGCCTACGGTTTCATATACGCTTGTCTCGTTTTGGCACGACAAAAAGACTCGACAATACCCTGTCGTGGTGCACATGCTAACCCGGCTGAAAAGGGATACGGTGGCAGAAAAGAAGTATTTTTTTTTATTTCTTAAATATACATAATAGTTTGGGTAATAAGTATCGAAAAACTATGATGTTTGTATCGATACTTCGCTTCACTACTACACTGACATATCACATCACACATCAGCCAATTAACGTCCACTGTTGGACAAAGGCCTCCCTCATAGAGAGGGGTGTTTTGCCATAATCCCCACGCTTGGCAGGCGGCTTGGGGATCGCAGTACGTTCACCATGTACTATGAGGACGCTGCTGCCCATCCTCCGGTGGTTCTGGTCGCAGTTTTAGGACATACCCGGGTCGGGCACTGACATATATATATAGCTAAATAAATTTTATATTTTCGAATCAAACTCCACCTAACCTTTACACGTAAGTAAGGAATTTTTTTTCCCAATTTATTTAAGGATCAACAAACAGTACACAACAAAACACAGAGCATCATCATCTTTCACGTTATTCCACTACTGAGTATAGGTATGGATATAAACTTATTGATTAGCGATGGAAGTCTGGCGGTAGCATGTGCACTTTACAATCTGAGGGCACCCGGTTCGATCCCCGGCCCTACACCAATATGACTTATTTCGTACTTGAATAAATTATGTGTAGTTTTTATGCCATCGCTTAACAACTGTGAGGAAAAACATCGTGAGGAAACCGGTATGTACAATTGTTCAAGATCCTCAATAGTTCAAAGACATGATAATGATATTCTCCAACATGCAGTTGGACAGCATGGTGGATTAGGGCACATCCTCTCTCTCTGAGAGAAGGTCTGTGTCCCAGAGGTGGGAACATGATAGGCTGATAATGATGATGATGATAATAAACTTTTTATTGCTTTGCATGATAGGCAATAAGGTCCCAGTACGGCGCGATTTTGACTCTAGACTCATCCCCAAACCAAACATTTTGATGTTGAATTTCGCATTTTCCCGCTTCAAATCTTCGAATAAATTTTTGAGACAATCGCTGATTTTTTTATGTGACCCACATTTGACCTATGCTTGACGGTGTTTTGAAATAATTATACATGCAGACGCAATTTCAGATGTATTCAGAGCAGACTGTGGATATATAACGCCATTGTCATAGCAATGGGGTCAAGGCGCATATTATTTTATCATAAGCGTGATGTTTTTATTACCACCGTATCAGGGTTCCCATCGAATGGATTTGATACGCCATGGGTGCGTGTGCGGTGATCAATCAGCCAAATCATTCAGTGGTTGAAGGGCTACTGGTAGTCATTTTCAAGGCTATACAATACGCTCTTTTCATCATCATTATCCGCCTATCATGTTCCCACTGCTCGAACTAAGGCTTTCTTTCAGAGGAAAGACGATGGACCCTTAATCCACCATGGTGGCCCAGTGCATGTTGGTGAATGGCATATGTCTGAGCTGTTTGAGGTTCTTGGACATTCTCACGATGTCTTCCTTCACCATTTTTAAGCGATGGCATTGAAACTGCACATAATTTATTTAAGTAAATACTAAAGTCATTGGAGCAGGGTCGAGGATAGAACCGCGTGCCGTCAGATTTTAAAGCGCATATGCTACCACTCGGCAACCAACGCTCAACAACTACAATACACTATATGCTATAGACGAATACGTGATGATAACATCAAATTTTTCATTGACTGTAATATTTAAAGTTCACAGAATTTGATAATAATGTAAAAAATAGTCAACTGGTCTGGTTATTCAATTCTTTTTGTTTTGTCTTGAACTAAGCAAAAGTGCTCCGTGAATAATATATAGTTAGTAAAAAATGCATGGGTATTGGATAAAAATACATTATATATTATAAAATCTTAATACAAACAATCAACACACTTATCGTTTGTGCACAAACAATCGTTAAGTAGCGTATGCAATAGTGGACTCTTTACCAAGGGATGCGGAAATATATTTCACTCGACATGATTTCGAGGGTTAATATTAGAGTACATTTTTAGGAAAAAAATAAAAACCCACTTAAAAACTCTACCTAAATGTACAAACTTGAAACTAAAAAGTAGAAAATGACAGTTAAACCAGAGATTTTCAGTCCTCATCAAAACTTTTGCTAAAGGGAACCACAAACCAAAACGTCGTGTGTATCTATTTTTTTGTTTTAGTCGATTTTTTTCAAAAAGTACTTAATCAATATCGATAAAATTCATATGGGATCACCTACTAAACAAAAATAGTATCATCAAAATCAATTTATAATTGGCGAAGTAATCGCGTAACAAACATACGAGGACAAAATACATTCGTATTGATAACCTCCTCGCATCGTCCTCGTGAAGTCGGTTAAAAATATGTTTTCTATCGAGTTAAATGCTCTGCTGTCCATTTAGAATGTGAGGAAACTAAAACATTACTTTACCCTGGCCTTGGCCCCTTGGCCCTGGCAAAATACATTATATATAATCTTAAACTTAAATTGTGTAAAAAATATAGAAACTGCACTAAAATTATTTAAAAATTTATAGTACTTAAATCTAGTTGGTATAACTTCGCCTTTCATTGCTCACTATTCATATTACAATATAAGTTTTAGTCTACTGAAAAAGTGCCACACTTTTATTCGAGGTTTTGGATTTGATATTTATGTACAACATTTCGACAACGAGAAATGGAAAGTTTATAACGGTAGGTAAGAGGTTACTTATTCAATGTTATGCTGGTGTTATGGTACTGAATTGAAACAAAAGCTAATCAACAAGTTAGGTAACTTGTTGATTAGCTTTTGTTTTCAAATAATAATTAGCTCTTGCAGTGTCTTTTCATGAGTGCACAAAAGTGAGATCACCGGCGCGATTTATGACGTTCACCTTGACATTAAGTAAGTGTCATCGTCATATTATGCAGGAAATGCACAACGCTTTGAATCCGTGACATTGTCTATTAATTAGCTACTTAAAACCGGTTCCTAGGTGATTTATGAGACAAATATAATGTACCTATCTGTTTACTAAATTTGGTAGCAAATACATATCTATACTCGGTCTAAGTATTTTGACTTTGACATTTTGAGGGACGAGCGTGGAGGCGTGCTCGTCGCATCCCTTGCCGGTCCGGTCAGCATATATATTAGTAAAATTAGAGTATGTTCTTTCAGGACCGCTAATCCACTTAAACCAAATCCGGTGGAAGGACCTCATCTGAAGTCTGACTTGCTAACACCCTCCTGTCGTAGCGTATCACCAAACGTCGGTGTTTCTGCGTCGACCTGTTCCGGTACTAGTGCAGGAGTGCCAGTCCCTCTCACTCCTACAGCATTTTCTTCTCTCTATCCTGAGACCTTGTGGGTGCAAAGTTGCAGTAGCTGTCTTCAGTCGTGACAGTGTGGTGGTGGGGCCAGGGAGAGCCGGTGAAACGACTGACCGCTGGCCGCCCGCAGGACAGTAGACAGGGGCCTGGACACGGGGATTACTATGATACTCCGCCTCGGGGGGCTGTCCCGCCATCCAGCGCATAATCCTGTGGAGGTGCTGCCGTGCCGGAGTAGGAGACGAATGGATCCTGGCAATGCCTCCCAAGAGGACCGGGGGCCCTTCCGTTTCCCACGCCAGTCAATCACTATACTATACTCGGTGACTCAATATACACACCTGCACTTTGTCGCTTGATAGAAAGCCTAGCATGCTGTACCTTCCCAACTTATACCCACAACCCAATGGCCAAAAATATTAAAGAATGGTGTTTCCACAGCAGCCTCCGACTCCACTTTTCAAGTGGATTTCAGCAACATTCGGGGTATTCATGCCAATCTGAATGGGTTTTATCACCACCATGAATCCAGGAAACCCGCCTTGCTCTTCTTGACGGAGACACAAATATTGAGTCCTGTCAAAACTTTCTACCTCTTATACCATGGGTACGAACACGAACGTAAATTTATGAGTCGTGCCGGAGTATGCCTATGCGTGTATGTCCAGGACGATGTTTGTTGTCGCCGTCTTACTAGCCTTGAAGAATTTGACCTGTCCACTTTATGGGAGCGTACGGACTATAGAACCTTGGGAGTATAGAACTCGAGTCTATGCGTTCTTGTTTGTTTGGTCAAACTTAGTTGTTTGTGCACGTTGCTAGAGGAGCTGACAAAGTATTAGAGCAGCACACTTTCGTTTAGTTGGTGGTTCATAGTGACTGCAATGCTCACCATTCCACTAATCAGTGGCTTGGCTCTAAAACCACAAATTTTGCCTTGGCTCACGGCCTCTTTCAACTTGTCACTGGAATTACCAGATATCCTGATGTTGAGTGCCATGATCCTTCTTTGCTGGACCTTTTAATGACCTTACACCCTGACCATTACCAGGTTTTGGTCGAAGCACCACTTGGTCGTTCTGATCACTGTCTCATCCATACCTCAGTGCCATTCTTTGACCGCTCTCGTACCGTTCCTTCTGGTAAGCGCAATGTTTGGCGCTATCGGTCAGTGGACTGGGATGGATTGCGTGAGTTCTACGTATCCTACTCCTGGAGGCAGATTTGTTTTTCTTCAGACGATGTTGACACCCGTGCTGACTCCGTCGCTGATGTCGTGCTTCAAGGAATGGAATGTTTTATTCCAAATTCTGTCGTGCGCGTCGGTGGGTGGAGTCATCCATGGTTTAACAAATCCTGTGCGGAAGCTTCAAGTCTGAAGTGAGCCGCTTTAAATCATGATCCAAAGCTAGGAAAAACTTGAACACCTCCGTATTGAAGAACAAACTTAATGCTGCCTCCAAGTCCAGTTCAACCCAACAAAGACGCAAGTTTGCACGTTCACCGATAAAAAAGCTCCATTTGTTGTAGCTCCTCACTTTCGTAACACTTCCCTCATGGTTTCGGAGAGCATTGGAATCCTAGGAGTCGCAACAAAAAATGTGTGTATGATTTAATTTACTCGTGTTTCGTGCAAAAAAAGTAAATTGTACATATATCTTTTATTTTAATAGCATGGTATGAATCTAAATGAAAATTCTAAAATTCTTCTTAAGGTTGCCTGGAAGAGATCGCTTATAGCGATAAGGCCGCCAATTGTTTCACTAGTTTTTTAAGTTGTTTTTATGTACGTGTATAATTTTTGGTGTGAACAATAAAGAGTTTTCTGTCTATCTATCTATCTATTCTAGGTTTTATTGATATTCCAGAAAATTTGAATCGATTATACAACAATCACAACTGTTATAGAGGTCGTTGTGATTCTAAACTTTTAATCAAAAACAAGGAAGTATTAAAGGTAGTATATTTGTCTCTCAGTAAACAAGTTAGAAGTACCTACTTCAACTTTTTGCGCACTAAAAGGGTAAAAAATTGTTTTGTAAACATAAAAAATTACTAGCATTGATTGAGTACTTAGTGAGTAGATTGCATTTAGAGATCCGAATTAAAAAGGCTTCCGAAAATATATATAATTATATTGGAGAAAAAGAACTCAATATGTTTTCAAATGTTTACCGTGTCCCAATGCAAATGCATAAATTATGATGACATGTACTAAATCACACTAAAGTAAAAAAAAAACAGGTATCATTGTAAAAATTTCCTAAACTTGTGTATTATTGTTTGTGAACATGTTCGAGAGTAGGCAAGTGATATAACGAAATTTATAACATTATTTTCGTGTTGTTTTTAAACTTTATAGAAGCCTCAAGTAACATCTCAACCACTTTACTTGGGCATGAGTTGGGCTTGACCGTGACTTATTTTCCTTGACTCTCTCGTCTGTAATTAAGACTTGTTTGATAATATTTAGTAAATCTTGAAAATATTTCAATACTTGACACAGGAGAACACACACGTGCAAACGTCAAAGACCTGTCAAGAATAAAGAAAAAATAACTCAAAATCGGGGCTGCCAAACAGTCCTGTCATACAAAAAGTGTCACCGAGTGTTTCTAACTCGAAATCAAACTCTACAAAGAGCTGTCTTTACCAAAAACCAATTTCACCGACAGCGCTGAATCCGCGCTGTGACTTCACGTAAGTATATTTTTCAGAATCGCAATGCAGCTAATGATAGTACTACTTAACGACAGTATCGATAGTAAACTCGTCAGAGACGAAAATGATATCGATTGTATCAATCGAATCGAACATCGAAGTGTAATTCCATCGATACTACTACAAGTCATCATAGTACCTTGCTGGACTATCGATAGTGGCCTATCGATCGCCAACACTATCCTAAGTATCCACTTATTTTTTGTAGTATCTAACAATCTTTACCTAACTTCCGTATCATCAAGATAAAGAGCCTTGTTTTTATTCCGGCCCCTTCCTATTTTTTGTTTGCTACTTCGACGAAGAGAGATCTTTGTCATCTATAGGTGCCACAAACGACATTTTTTATCCTTATTTTTATTTGTTTGTTTTCCCTTTGTAGTACTAATGGGGTAACATAAAGGAGGGTGTTTTTACGCACTATTTATTAACGGGAAGTATATAATTTATTGGGAAATACCTATAGGCATTTTCGGTGGTTCTCGTGGAATAAATGCTTGGCCACATGGTTAGTAATTTTTCACGTATTAATATATAGATTTGTTATTTCCATTCCTGTTTTATATAAGTTATTATACACCAATACACCAATGTCTTATCAATGTCTCGTACCCACAACTACGTAATAGGATGGATTCTGTGGCAAGTTTTTATTGTGTAAGTATTATACAAAAGTACATTATATTTATACCCTCTGATCTCAATTAGCAAATGTATGCTATAAAATGATCTAACGACTATTCTAGCTGTCGTAAATTACAACGCGAAAATAAAAACTAACAAAAGCGAGAAACCAAGACAATTTTTTTTGAAATAACAATTTTTTCTTGTAAGACTACTTTTTTTGCCCGCGACTTCGTACGCGTAGATTTTCATATAAACCTTCAATCCTTTTTCTTCCCTTAATGTAGCCCTTGCGCAAAATAACATAGCCTATACTTTAATCTGGTCATAGCTAAGCATATTCGTGAAAACAGCATTTAAATCCGTCTGCATTTTCTTCCAGGGGTTTCTCCAGAGTTATTTTCACTGAAAATAAAAAAGTGCCGGTTTGTGTTGTTATTAGCAAAAATCAATGTAATATATAGAGTTGGCTTTAGGGGCATTAATAGATACATCAAATTAACATTAAAATATTTCTCACTCATAACTGCTCCAGAGTTATTTTCACTGAAAATAAAAAAGTGCCGGTTTGTCTTGTTATTAGCAAAAATCAATGTTATCTATAGAGTTGGCTTAAGGGGCATAAATAGATACATCAAATTAACAAAAAAATATTACTCACTCATAACTGCTCCAGAGTTATTTTCACTGAAAATAAAAAAGTGCCGGTTTGTCTTGTTATTATTAAAAATCAATGTAATCTATAGAGTTGGCTTTAAGGACATAAATAGATACATCAAATTAACAAAAAAATATTTCTCACTCATAACTGCTCCACAGTTATTTTCAATGAAACAAAAAAAGAGCCGGTTTGTCTTGTTATTATCAAAAATCCATATAATCTATAGAATTGGCTTTAGGGACATAAATAGATACATCAAATTAACAAAAAAATATTTCTCACTCATAACTGCTCCAGAGTTATATTCACTGAAAATAAAAAAGTGCCGGTTTGTCTTGTTTTTAGCAAAAATCAATGTAATCTATAGAGCTGGCTTAAGGGGCATAAATAGATACATCAAATTAACAAAAAAAATATTACTCAGTCATAACTGCTCCAGAGTTATTTTCACTGAAAATAAAAAAGTGCCGGTTTGTCTTGTTATTATTAAAAATCAATGTAATCTATAGAATTGGCTTTAGGGACATAAATAGATACATCAAATTAACATAAAAATATTTCTCACTCATAACTGCTACAGAGTTATTTTCACTGAAAATAAAAAAGTGCCGGTTTGTCTTGTTATTAGCAAAAATCAATGTAATTTATAGAGTTGGCTTTAGAGGCATAAATAGATACATCAAATTAACAAAAAAATATTACTCAGTCATAACTGCTCCAGAGTTATTTTCACTGAAAATAAAAAAGTGCCGGTTTGTCTTGTTATTAGCAAAAATCAATGTTATCTATAGAGTTGGCTTAAGGGGCATAAATAGATACATCAAATTAACAAAAAAATATTACTCAGTCATAACTGCTCCAGAGTTATTTTCACTAAAAATAAAAAAGTGCCGGTGTGTCTTGTTATTAGCAAAAATCTATGTAATCTATAGAGTTGGCTTAAGGGGCATAAATAGATACATCAAATTAACATTAAAATATTTCTCACTCATAACTGCTCCAGAGTTATTTTCACTGAAAATAAAAAAGTGCCGGTTTGTCTTGTTATTAGCAAAAATCAATGTAATCTATAGAGTTGGCTTAAGGGGCATAAATAGATACATCAAATTAACATTAAAATATTTCTCACTCATAACTGCTCCAGAGTTATTTTCACTGAAATTAAAAAGTGCCGGTTTGTGTTGTTATTAGCAAAAATCAATGTAATATATAGAGTTGGCTTTAGGGGCATTAATAGATACATCAAATTAACATTAAAATATTTCTCACTCATAACTGCTCCAGAGTTATTTTCACTGAAAATAAAAAAGTGCCGGTTTGTCTTGTTATTAGCAAAAATCAATGTAATCTATAGAGTTGACTATTTTAAGTCGCCCTGTGTGAAGTACTTATTGATAGAAGCATAAAAGTAAAAAAAATACATACAGACGAACATAGTACCTCGTCTTTTTTGGAAGTCGGTAAAAACACCGTCAACAGTTTTGAAATCAAAAAGATAATGTTACCACAGTGCAGAGCATGTTTTGAAGTTTTCTTTTTGTCTAACCCATAAAAAGTATATCATGTCATGTCGGGATGATACATCTCTAAAATTGGACTGTCCAGCTTTGCTCGTTCGAATTTTTTTATGACCATGCAATTTCTGAACTATGAATACGACCACAAGTATATGGCTTTGGCCACGGAACCCTGACATATGCTTATCTTGACACGCTCTTGGCTAGTTATTTCTTATTTCGCGTGCGTTTGTACGTATAACTTGATTAAAAAGCCATGAAATGGAACTACTCTATTTATCTGTTAAAATATCACAGTAAAATAAAATTATTTCTTTATTCTTATTGCAAATATAGACTTTTTTCTTCTAGAAGCTAAGTTTATATACCCTGCATAAAGAGTGCAGCAATGACTTATGTAGTGGCTGGTCACAAAACCAGACCACAGACATAAATATATACATTTAAGTATAGTTACATCTATTACATAAATATTATATATACCTACTATTCAAACTTAACATAGGGTGAAGTAATTTTACAAAACAAACAAAAAACATACTTAGTGTGATAGGTTACTTAAGTATTTACATATGAGACCATACAAAAGTTATGACGCTACTTTCTTAATTATTTATGGACCGATATTTATTTTCTAATTATAATTTTCTAAATGTTATTGTTGAAAAAATATTTTATCTTGTAATAACATTTTTGGGTTAGAAACTTACGAAGTTGGTTCTAGAAAACTGCTATTATTTCTTTCTTTCTTTATTGCGTCCAGAATTTTGTTGTATAGGATTTTTGTCATGTACAAAGGGCCTTTTTGAATATTTATATTCGCGGGACTGAATTAAAATAGGATGCGGTATATTTTGTGTTTTAAATGCTAAAATAGAATAAAATGGATTGGATTGAATCACCAAAGAGGTTGTAAGGCCTATGTTTTTATAACATCCTTGATCGCACAGACATATAATACAGAAATTATATGTCTGTGCTTGATCTACACGTTCATCCATCTAAGAAGGTTCCTTAATTTAAATAAAAAGTTTTAATCTGGCTGATTATCTGAATGACAGTTGACAGTTTCAAATTTTGAATGGCTATGGCAATAATATTCTCTTTACTTTGGACCTCCTTGCTTGAGGCTATGTGACGATCCTCATATTACGTTTAGGGTAACGAAGAAAATATTCATTGATTTTTATTTTCGTTTATGTAAAAATAAAGAATTAAAATATATGATATAACATAGCCTATGTTTTAATCTGGTAATTTCTAAGCATATTCGTGAAAACCGCATTTAAATCAGTCCAGTGGTTTAGGAGATGTGCGCGGACAAACAAACAAACAAACAGACAAAAATTCTAAAAACTGTCCTATCGTGTTCATCTGCTTATTTTAAGACGCCCTGTGTGATTTTTTTTTTGTTATCTCGCAATTACAGTTTTTTTATCTCTACGTTTTTATTATAATTATATATAGATAGTTAGATACACTTTAAACATCGATTGTCTAATATTAATTTATCTTCGTAAAAGTTATTCGTTGTTTATTTTGTAGAACTTCTACAATACCTATTTAATGAAATTCTCGGGTCTAGCCCGGACATTTGGTAGGCATTGGTGGAGCCGAAGCCAACACCAAGAGGCCCTGTTGAATATAAAAAATACAGTTATGGAATATGTATAAAAAGGAATATGAAACTATTGTACAGCATAGGATTAAAAAGGTCTTGGCTATTGAGGTGAACAACTTGTGGATGGAATAACAGATCTATAGAATGAGAAACGGCACCTGCCTTATCCTGTCTCATCTCAAAATATATTTAGGCAGGTCATGACTTGCCACCCACTGAATGGGCCCCCCATAAAGGCTGCCGTATCTTGGCACCGGAGGGGCAACATCGGCGTGGGTGGCTTAGGGTGTAGAGAGAACCTATTATTATTACTTCTAATTGTAATTGAGTTTTTTTTTTTTTTTTTAATCATAAATTAAGCAATACATAAAAACATTTCTTTAAAACAAACTATTATATAGACTAATAAAGAATTTTGTTGAATTGTTTTCCAAATATATACGAGATAGCTCAGTTCCACAACCCGTTTATGGAATTTATTATACGTCTAATAATTTTCTCATTATACATTTCCAATAAAAACAAAATTTTTAATTTCCAAGAACTATTTTTACTCTTGTTTCATAGTAAGTTCAATGCCTAAACATTTCGCGATGACATCATTCGCATACATTAGAGCGTGGGTGCGAGTTGTAAGACATTAGACAGATAGCCTTCTGCTTCGGTTATGATTTATACTAGCTTCCGCCCGCGGCTTTGCCCGCGTTATTGTGAAAACAATAATAAAGTTCTCTTCACACAGATTATTAGTGGTAGTCCAATCAGCTGTGCGTCACCTCTTCGATACACAACACCACCTCTATCCTGAATATCAATGGTTGATATCCTGAAAACCAGTACGAATAGCTTTGATTCCACTTTTATAGAGCGAACTGCTAATCTGTGGAATGCGCTGCCTGAATGGGAGACCCCGATAGTTACAATCTGGGTGTTTTCAAATCATGAGTGAATCGGTTTCTTCTAGGCAAGCCTGCTCCATCGTAGACCGCATCATTGCTTAACTCAGGCGAGTTGGTGGTCAAAGGCATGCCTATTATGTATTTAAAAAAGCAAGCATCGTGGTGAAGTTGTCAGTGGCGGGCTGCTTGTGGTACAGAAAACTGCAACCTCCAAAAAGTATTAACTTTTTAGGGTTAGGCCCGACGAGGAACCCTTATAAAGTCGATCTGTCCGTCCGTCCGTCTGTCTGTCTGTCTGTCCGTCCGTCCGAATTTTTTAAAACCTTCTAACTTCTATAATTATTAAGATAAATGAATGAAACTTTGCATAATGACAGTTGTAATATAAGATCTCAATTTTAAGAGTATAAAAAATATTGCATTAATATTGCATTTTAAGGGTGGCTCTGGTACATGCGAAATGGGGATAAAAAAATTTTTTTTCACTCTGACTACTCTTGTGGGGTATCGTTGAAAAGGTATTTTAAACTGAAGGTAAACTTTTTTATAAAGTCTATACTTTGCAAAATATGGCCCGCCAAATTGGCAAAAAGTTAGTCCCCCCTGCATTTCTAATTAACCTATAAGACATAGAAACTTGAATCTTACAATACAGATAGGTCATATTTAAAACCTTCATTCAAATTATTTCGAACATTATCTGATGATGAATTTTTGAGTAACAGCGATAAAACTGTAATATGTAGCTTAAAGGACCTTTTTGTAAAATGGTCATAACAAATAATGTTTTTCAGACAGTTTTCTCTATGTTGAAACCATAAAAAGTATATGCTATGTCGGGATGGTACATCTCTGAAATTTGGCTAAGTCCACAGAGCTTCGTTCGTTCGAATTTTTCTATAACCATAATTTTCTGAACTATGACTACAATTATATGGCTTTGATTATGGAACCCTACCATATGCGTTCGACACGCTCTTGGCCAATTATTTGTAGATCACCTAAATAATAGATCGCTTCTGGCTAAATAAAACTATATAAATAAAGTTTTTGACTTGAAATTAGGTTTCATTGCGGTGTTTTTATCTGTTTAATGAAAATCTGTCCAGCAGTTTTGAAGTGAAGAGTTCTTTAACGATTAATTATGGGCTTTTAAAATTTTATTACTAAAAAGCTCTTGTTTTGCCACAATGTAGCAGTGGCTGGAGTGAGTAAGGATATGTCAAGAGATTAACGAAAGTAAGCACTCAGATGATGCAACATTAAGCAGCCTCATTGGCGAAAGCTTTTACTTTTATTATTACAGCCGGGTCAAGGTCGCGGAGTAGAAACTCGCAAAAAGCTGATCGACGCCCGCCGTGAGCACATTCTCAAATTCGGGCGGAACCAATAAATTGTCTGTATCCATGTGTACAGTGCAACACAGCTTTTAATAAACGTGACCAAAAGCGGCGCTACCTATTGTCTTTTTAACACGCTTTAATTGCCTTCACTTTGAACTAACTAATCATTTTCAAAAATCTTTCAGAGCGCCTGGTTAATGCGACGTGTGACCAAAATGCTGGCGTGTATCTGGCTCAACGTATAAGCATTGCCATTCAACGTTGTAATGCCGCTAGCATGCTGGGTACGTTGCTAACTGATAGTGGACTTCAACGGTCTATGGACAGTCTGTTTATTTAGTGTTAGTGTTAGCTTGTATTTTGTTTAGTTAATAAAGGTACTCGGTTGGTTTAAAAGAAAAATATGCAAATTTTTTTTTACATTAATCTTGGAAGTCGATATAACCTACTTCTAAAAGACTATCGGAATGATTATTTTTCATTGTCCTATTAAACAGCTGAACATAATCATCATCATTTCAGCCTATCAAACTCCCACTGCTGGGATTCCGGCCTTCTCTCAGAGAGAGAGAGAGAGAGGATGGGCCCTAATCCATCATGCTGGTCCAGTGCATGTTGGTAAATGTCATATGTCTTTGAACTTTTGAGGTTCTTGGACATTCCGGTTTCCTCACGATGTTTTTCTTCGTCGTTTTTTAGCGATGGCATTGAAACTGCACATAATTTATTGCGCCAAATACCAATTGGCGCAGGGCTGAGGATTGAACCGGTGCCGTCAGACATAATCGAGTCAAAATATAAATGAACCGAAAACAAAATTAAAATGTGTTTAAAATTATGGAACATATAAACATTTTAATGTATGAGTACTTACTAATGACGCGTATAATAATGCGTCAGTATGGTACTGACGCACTCATTTTACGCGAAAGGGACATACTTCGATTTTTTTGAATTTATTATTTAATAGTAGGCTTGCGCTTGACCGTCATCTCGCCTGATGCAGTTAAGCGATGATACGGTCTACGATGGAGCACGATCAATAACTTTAGTTTGACCGCCAACTCGCCTGATGTTAAGCGATGATGCGGTCTACGATTGAGCACGATCAATAACTTTAGTTTGCCCGCCAACTCGCCTGATGTTAAGCGATGATGCGGTCTACGATGGAATACGATCAATGGCTTTAAACGCTTATATCTCAGAAGTCGACTTAAATGTTTTGTTCCATTACCCATACTTCCAATTTGGTCCCATTGTCACCAAGTCAAGGATCTGATGATGGGATCCCAGGGAAATCGAGGGCAACCCTCAAATTTTATGGGCACTTATTACGTTTTTCATATATTTTTTTAAGTCGGTTTTTAATGTGATCCACTTGTTATATAAATATAGATTAAGCCTTTTACTTTGCGCAAATCAAAGACCTGTATGATAGTCTATGGTCGTATATATTTAAAACATCGGAAGAATATAATATCCGGATGACAATGAAATTGTTTGCAATCTGAATGGGGCCGGAAGGTGGATAGTAGAGATATTTAACGGCCACTAGTAGTCCTTTTTAAACTTTCGCGATTCGAACACATGTTTTCATATTTATCGGGACTTATCGCGCACTATTAAATATAGGTAAAATTGAGTCAGCTCGTGACCACGGCCATTGTAACATGGTCGAAACGTCGAGCGAAAGGTATCTATTTTTACCTATATTTAATAGTGCGCGATAAGTCCCGATAAATATGAAAACACTAGTAGTCCCTTCTAGTTGGGTTCATTTGGTTTGTTTTCACGAGTCAATAATGCGAGCGTGTTTTTTTTTTTATACCATATCAATTTATTTTCTTTATTTATTGTTATAGAGAGACAAACAAACAGCGCCCGATCAGCCCTCATCTTCATTCATGTCGAGAATTATCCACGATTTAAAGATTGGTTTCTATAAAACATCTATAATTTACGACCTGTGACACCCACGGCCCAGGTGTTTATCGGAATTATGTCTGGATGTTCTCAGAAACGTGCTCTACGTTGAAAAACAAATAAGACTCTGGAATCCATTCGCTTTATAAATACCGATTCTTAATGGAAATTAAAATCATATTAGCATATCTTTATGCTTGCTCATAAAATTTATAAGGTACCCACGAGTCACCAATTTCACGTTATGCTAAGTGTAGGTAATATAACTACGGTAAGTAGATCCATAGAGCCTTTTAGCCTTAGAGTAATGTATCTGTATTTTGTACAAGATCTGTTTTTAGCAAAGCCAGAGAAGAAATACGAATAACTCAAGCCTAGAGAAATAATAACGTACAAAAATAATAATTTAATTCATATTGATGGTTTTTGTTGCTTAATAATGTTTTAAATTTATGAGATTATTTATAAAAGAATGCGTTAAATGATTCATTGACCCTGGCATGCGTCATTCAGTTTTTTGTATGTTTTTTATTTTAATTGTATTATAAACATAGGTTTCGTTTATGTAGTTCTTTCTGGTATGTTTCTTATGTTAATCATAACGTATCGTTTATTAAGTACTTGCTAGTACTGCGCTCGCCGGGTTCATTGTTCCAGGATACAAAAGTATCCTATGTCACTATCTAGTCCTCCAACTCTATATACCTATATAATATATATATATATATATTGACTGCCCCGGTAGCCCAGTAGGTAGTGAACCTGCCTTCTGCGCTTGGGGGCGTAGGTTCAGTTCCCCCTAGGACAACCATTAATGGGATGAACGTTTGTGTTTGTTCTATATCTGGGTGTTAATATCTATTTAAGTATGTATTTAAATAAATATGTTTATCAGTCTATGGCAGCTATTAGTATATAAAAGCTTTGCTTAGACGGATGACCGTGTCTGCAAAAATGTACCGATTATTGTGTATTATGTATTTATATGCAAAAAATATCCATTGCTATGCTGAAAGAGGAACAACAAACCAAACTACCACATTTTCGCATTTATAGTATTAAATATGATAGCAATAAACGTTATAGAGTTTTTTTTATACTAAATAGGCTTGCGTTTGACCGCCAATTCGCCAGGTGAACATGTTATGGAACTTAATTTTAATTCTGACGTAACATAAATCATAACTCATTAAAAAGTTTCATTGATATTATTAAAACAAAGCTCATTTGGTGACAATTTGACAGTGTCAGTTAATAATTATCAATTTGATAAACCGACTTCACAAAACTAGTAAAAAACGTAATACTTATTAAAATACATAATATTGTCATTAAAGTAACAAAAGTTTCCAATTTTGATTTAAAAGCCAAACTACTGAACCAATTTTGATGAAATTTTTATGAGAACAATTTGAAAGTATATCCTTTCACAAAAAAAAAACCAAATCAGTTCATAAATGAGGGAATTCCGAGGTAACAAACATAAAAAAAAACAAAGCGAGAACCCATAACCCATTGATTGAATAAAATTGATCCTATTTTTGGAGTCGGTTAAAAAGGTCTGTGAAGCTCTATTCAGATGTGGTCGTAACGATGATTCAGCGAGTAAATTTTGTTTTTTACCTGACTGCGCAAGAAGGTGGGTTATGTTTTTCAAATGTATGTATGGTTTCTTTATGGTTGGTATGGTTGGTATAATGGTTTCTTTAGCACGCCATACAGCCTAAACTTAATGGATTTCGACATGTGAGGTGTCATTAGAATCGTTTTAATGGTGAGAGTGATATGTAGGGTACAAGAATTTGAGATGACGTTCGCGAAAAAAGGGACAAAAATGGTAAGTTAACTTTGCTAAATAGCCATCATTATGTAGAGTTCACTCAGCAGATTTCAAAAATATATACACTACTATTAAATATTCAGTTGTTTACAAAATAAAGCGGTTTGAAAGAGCTCTGTATCTACTATGAGTAGATATAGATAGTAGTCCGGTCAAATTATCTATTATCTCATCTTTTTGAATTGTTATATATCTCAAAAACGGTGGCTCGTAAAAAAAAGTATTAAACATTTTTTGTAGATAACTTTATGATCTACAATTTTTGTCCAAAGTATTTTTATGATAAAACATACCTTTTTGGTGAAAATCGCGAAACACTCATTTTTTTGACCTTTGACCTCGAATAAAAAAAAAACCATACAGACGAAAGATGGGAAACTTTCAAAATTTATTTTTAATCATATTTTAAACAATCTTACTGATTTTCAGTTTGGTGGGAATTTATGTAGCTTTGAATGTCTAAATTGACCGGACTATAGGTACGCATTACATCTCACTGGATACGTAGCGTGCTGCTGTCACATTTTACCTACTATTCAACAAATACAGTCTGGTAATTTATTTATTATTTAATTTACTTGTCTGTATTTTAATTCTGAATAAGGCCTCTGTTTTATCCAATTAACAAAGTAGCTACTTGTATGTATGTACTTAGCTACAATTACATTGTAATTGAAATATCAACTCCTCAGAAATACCACTCACATTACAAAAGAGGTTATTTGCATAGCAAGTCTGTAAACGAGAAGGTTTAAATGTATTGCCAAAAATGAGTGCGGCGCCTTCCCCCCTTGACCTGGACGTTACGAAACACCTCCGAAGGTGCGCAACTACAAGGTTGCCTCGCAAATTGCCCATCTTTTTCCTTGCCAAAATAAACTTACTTATCTACACTGAATTACATAGCAAGTGTTTGTTTATAGCGGCGCCGGCGCCGGCCACTGAATGTTGGAAGCCGGTTGTTTGCAAATGAACAATACCTATACAGACTTTTGAAGTGAAAACTACTTTAAGCGCGTTGAGCACTTTCAAGTCATGGTACTCGCGTCATCGTCACGCTATATCGTGTATCTTAAAACAGCGCCATCTCTTGTAGAATAGGTGAATTACTACTTAAGTTTTCACTTCTGACGTGCAGTCCTATGACTGATGTGTTTTTTTGTTTTACCGAAATGGAAAATTACGGTGTGACAAAGAAGTAGAAGTCTAAGACGTAGGTACTTTCAGTTTTTTTTTTTTTAATTTAAATATCTTCTACTTTGCCGCGTGCATCACGAAAAAATCAGCTGTTATACACAAATTTTATTGAGTCTGTACCTCAAATAGTTTCGTAGCACCTCAAATAGTTTAGTTCAAAAAGGTCCCTATCTTAACTTAGAAGTAGTACAATATTTTCCTCGTTAAAAGTTGTTTTTCGCTCGGCAGCAAAGTTATTCCACGTCTCGTACCTTTTAAACCCTCGCTATGCTCAGGATTCAATACAAGTACTTGCGCCATCAACAACTTTGCAACCTTGCATAACAAATAACTATTTTCTATAGAACAGCAGTGTTTTTTTTCGTGATTTTCAGAGTTGTTTGGAGTCTATACAACCAACTCTGAAAATCTCATTAGTATAATAATGAGTATTACTCATACTCATTATTATAATGACTGCCCCGGTGGCTCAGTTGGTAGTGAACCTACTTTCTGCGCTTGGGGGCGTGGGTTCGATTCCCATCTAGGACAAACATTTGTGTGATGAACATTTGTGTTTGTTCTATGTCTGGGTGTTAATATCTATTTAAGTATGTATTTAAAAATATATATGTATGTATATCAGTCTCTGGCAGCCATATTACAAGCTTTGCTTAGTTTGGGGTCAGATGACCATGTGTGCAATAATGTCCCACATATTTATTTATTTATTTATAATAATGAGTTCAATGATATAGGTAATCGATTCTGTCCGTTGTATAGATATTTTGAGATACACCCCGTATAGACTAATTTGTGTATTTAAAATTCAACACAATGTTGGAAAATAAAAAATCTAACAGTTATACTATAGAGTTAGGTACCTACTCCACATTTCATACCCAATTTTTCGTTTTCGGGGAAATGAGTTACCCTGTATTTTATTTTATCTCTTATTACGAAATCAAGACTTTAATTTATGAAATCTTGCTAAGCTATAGTTTGTCTAGTTTTCTTTAATACCGAAGGTGGCAATTTAGCTTCCGGTCCGCCTGATGGTAAGAGATAAGCGATGGTAAGTTTGCTAAGAATTTAAGTTACCTATACTAATGCTGAATGCCAAATTTTACTATCGATACAATTGGCACGATCATTGCAGGTATTATAATAGGTCGGGGAAAAAGTCTTTTCGTATTTTGTATGTATAAGGTTGTAGTAAAAATCTCATCCGTTGTACTGTTTGTATCTGGCTGGTTTTGATACCATTAAAAATATGACATTTTAAAAAAGGAATACAAAAAGTAAAAAGCAATTTCCCGCCATTTTTCAATTGTTTTTTTGTTTGATAAAATGAGTGAATCTAACGAAGAAATTCGATATATTGTGAAATTTTATTACAAAAAAGGGAAAACTGCGACACAAGCCGCGAAAAAAATTTGTGACGTTTATGGACCTAATGCAGTGTCATCAAGAGTAGCACAATGTTGGTTCAAGCGTTTTCAGTCCGGGAATTTTGATGTCAAAGATGCAGCTCGCTCTGGTCGCCCTGTTACGGATAAAGTAGATGCCATTTCTGAAAAAGTGGACCAAGATCGGCATATTAATAGTTACGACGTAGCTGAAGAACTGGGGATTGACCACAAAACAGTTTTGACCCATTTGAAAAAAACTGGGTATACAAAAAAACTCGATATTTGGGTGCCACACAAGCTCACTGAAAGAAACCAAATGAATCGTGTACTCATTTGCGACTCTCTATTGAAACGTAAAGAAACCGAACCGTTTTTGAAAAGATTGATCACTGGTGATGCAAAATGGATCACCTACGACAAGAATGTGCGCAAACGATCATGGTCAAAGGGCAGTGAAGCACCACAGACTGTAGCGAAACCCGGATTAACACGTAATAAGGTGATGCTGTGTGTATGGTGGGATTGGCAGGGCATCGTTCATTATGAGCTTTTACCGCCGGGCAAAACCATCGATTCGGATCTCTACTGCCAACAGCAGATGAGACTCAAACAAGAAATTGAGAAAAAACGGCCGGAATTGATCAACAGAAAGAGTGTGGTCTTTCATCATGATAACGCCAGACCGCACACATCTTTGGCCACTCAGCAAAAATTTAGAGAGCTTGGTTGGGAAGTGTTAATGCATCCACCATATAGCCCTGACCTTGCACCCTCAGATTTCCACCTATTTCGATCTCTTCAGAATTCTTTGGGTAGTGTTAGATTAACATCAAGAGAGGACTGTCAAAACTACTTGTTGCATTTTTTTGATCAGAAGTCCCAAAAATTCTACAGCAACGGGATCATGTCACTACCTACAAGATGGCAACAAGTTATCGAACAAAATGGCACATATATATTATAATTAAATGTAATTAAACTTGAAAAAAATATGGCTTGAATTTGTTTAAAAAATACGAAGAAACTTTTTCCCCGACCTTATATTAAGAAAAGTAACAAATAAAGTAAGATAATTTATTTTCCACAAAAATATAATATATATTACTTATATCCAAGCTGCAAAGGAAACAATTTAAGCTTAAGTTAAACGAAATTAATAATAAAATTAAACATAAAATACTTTATAGATTTTATTTCGGACACACACCCTCACTAAGCACCAATAAAAATACTCCCTCTATCTATCTACATTGGGTATTTAGATTTATCATCATCACCAGCCCAGATCACTACTAAACTCCAAGTGATTATTTGTTCATTTGCACATTTTGCACAGCTGCTTTGACGTTGTAAAAAGCTAACAACAACCATTGAAACATTTTCTTTTAATATTTCACTGGTATATCGGGTACCTGCTAGTCTTATGTTCAAAACCCTAGCGCAAGTGATCAGAATGCGTGGTTTACATCAGCTCATTAGCAATATTGCAGCTGTCAAAACATATGAATACGTGTTCCGAGAATAGGAATATTAATAGACACACCACTAAGACCGCTCCTCCGCTTTACAGCAATAAGCTACTAATTATTTTTATTTCTGAGCAAAATAAGATATTTTCTTTAAAAAAACCCAACAACAATACTTTTTTGCTGATCATCTGAACAAAAACTATATACAGACCCTCACTTTCACTTTAAAAAAACAATTTCATTCATAAACTCCTGTTAGATTATGTGCACAGAAAAAGATGTGAACCTGCTGTTGGTTGTAGTTACTTTATTTTTAGCAAATAAATAAATATTTGATATTTGATTTAATGACACGTCACATGCAATCAAAATTTTACATGTCGCCATCTTGCATTTATGATGACGTCAACTATACAATGACCATTCCTACACCTACACGAATCTATCGACACATCATCCGCTTAGGCTGTACTTAGGAACATACATACACGCTTACTATATATACCTACCCTCCTTTAGCATTGCGTCGTAGTGCGTCTGTTAAAAGAGGTACGTATGTTATGCAATTTTTGACTATATACTAGCCTGTATCGTCCCACTGCAGGGCAAAGGCCTCCCTTCTCTCCTTCCATTCGTCTCTGTTTTGGGCAATTTGGGTCCAGTCTTTAAAGTAGAAGTCCAGTTCATCCAGTTCATCTAGGCCGTCCGGGAGGTCGTTTGACATCCTGTGGAAGCCACTGTGTTGTGGTTTTGGCCCAACGATTCTCCGACATTCGAATAACATGCCCAGTCCCTCTTTTTTAGATATAGTTATATAATAATCTAAGAAATGTATCGGTAATGTAATTGTATTTACATGCGTGATACTCTATCTTTATACATCAACAAGTTGTGAATATGTCCATACATGAAGTGTATTCCACTGTTTAACCAAGACCTTGGTCCGAACATGTTACGTAATGCTGAAATCATTCTGTTCCGCCGTGTTGTTTGTTTCTGCCGGGTTCATCCGCCGACCGTGATCGTTTTAGAAAAAAAAATATGTTTATTCAATCAGACTACTTGTTATGATTGATATGCGTCCATGTTTTTGTATGTCTGTTAAAGCAATTTTGGATACTTCTTAATACTTCTGTCAATGATATATTTATGTACTACGTGCTTCTGTAATTTTGTTTTTATTATGTCTACGTACTCAACATTATATATTTGCGTATTATAGCCACTGGTGTGGCCACTGGCCAATTTCAAGCCGCGCGAAGAAACGCGCGTAAGAGGAAATTGTGTCAACAGGGTTCATAGTTTTTTTATTTTATGGGAGCAACGTTGAAATTGCGAGAAATATCAGGTGTTATAAATCCATAGTAGTCCAGTAGTCCATAAATTTCATTGAGTGTAAAGGTATTTTTTTTATCGAAGAGTTGATGTTTTCTTTTGCGATTTAAGAGTTGGTTCAATGGTTCCAGTGGTTCAAACTCTGAAATAGCGATAAAAATTTCAACTATTCCATAGAAAAATGTCATTCACTCTAAGGAAATGTGGAACTGATGTTTTTACGCAATTTTAGTTTATCCCATACAAAAGCTATTATTAACCCTACTGTTGACTAATGGCAAAACTGCCCCTCATGCTCATCACTCATCATCATCACTAGTTCAAATGTCCTTTTATAGCCACTGCGACTACGTCGTTTGGATTGGTTTGGAACTAATGCGCACACGCACACATGCTATACCATACCCAGTTACACACTGCACTACAATTAATTTAGAGGTGGTTGGTTTATAGATACTACTTATTAGATTATTTCAGTAAAAAAAAAACTTAAAACTACTAAAGAAATTAAAAAATACTATTTTCAAATATATACTTACAATAGCCCCCTGTCCCGGCTTTGCACGGGTGTTTTTTTTTACTTTAGCCTATGTTACTCAGGGATACTGTAGCATTGTAATGGAAAGAATTTTTTAAATTGGTCCAGTAGTTTTTGAGTTAATTCATTTCAAACATACAAAAATATCAGAAAATACAAATCTTTCCTCTTCATAATATGGGTACCTAGACTGAGGGGTCATATATGGGTATGGCACTGAAGTGAGAATTTCCTGCAAGCATGAACCTACTAGAAGTTTCATGCCTGCAACTAACAAGAACCTTCAGGGCCGTACCGTCATAGTTTTAAAAACCGATTTTATTGATAATCTTTGATTGATTATCTTTTGCGGAAGATCACGTGAACGTGAACAAATATATATACCGGGTTGCGGTCGCGCAACTTTTCGCAATCACCTAAGCAGAATCACTAAAAACAGGTGACGTTACTTCCCCAAGACCCAAAAGTTACTGAAGGCCCACTAAAACGACACGAAAACAAACAAGGTATCTAGTTAGCCTGGATTTGTTCATCAGGACTAACTAATTAATGAATTATAAGTTAAAATTCAAATGTTGCCCGGGGTTAACCCGGGCTACCTCGTTTTTGTGTCAGTGCAAGAGGTCAGTGCACTAGCTTAGCGTAAGTGAAGTTACGCAAGTGGGCCTAAGACTAAAAGATGACTGATATTTTTAGGGTTCCGTACCCAAAGGGTAAAACGGGACCCTATTACTAAGGCTCCGCCGACCGTCCGTCCGTCTGTCCGTCCGTCCGTCTGTCACCAGGCTGTATCTCATGAATCGTGACAGTTAGACAGTTGAAATTTTCACAGATGATGTATTTCCATTGCCGCTATAACAACAAATATTAAAAAATGTAATAAAATAAATATTTAAGGAGGCCCCCATACAACAAACGTGATTTTTTGCTCGTTTTCGCTCGATATTGATAACGGCAAGAGGTAGACGCTTGAAATATTCACAGAATATTTAGTTAATATATTCACTTTAAAAATAAATATTAATAAAAATAAAAATAATATTTAACAAACATAAAACCCATACAAAAAACGTGTTTTTATTGCCGTTTTTATAGATAATGGTACGGAACCCTTCGTGTGCGAGTTCGACTCGCACTTGGCCAGTTTTATTTATTTTTTTACTGAAACTTACATGGTTTTCACACATATAATTATTATTTTAACACGCGCACACAGTATAATATATTTTACTTATTTTATATTACATGGAAAACAAACAGCTGCTAACCAACGCCCGAGATACGAGATAAACACAGGATATATAGATACGAGATAAATAATTACACAAAAGCCAAAAAGTTTTCACCAATACAAACTTAAATAGTGCAAATGCAACACCAACTAGGGCCTGGACAGATTATGTTAATATTGTTACTGTCTTTTCAATGTAAATAAAATATCACAAGTTTTAATTTGTTCTTTCTAGAAGCATTTTCCAGTATAAAGGTATAATACGTTTTCAACGCGTATCCGGAGTAGAAATGAATGAGTATGAGCAAACTACGTATAACGTTTATGGGGCAGCCCCCATGTAGGTACGAATTCCGGTATATACTAGTTTAGAGCGATCCTAGTTTATGATTATTCGTCGTGCATAATTGAAATTTGCAACATTGGATGACGTCGGTATACGAATGCCTCATGAATGAGTATTACATAAGGGTTCATTGCTCTCGAAACACAAATCTACGGGAATGCTAAACAACAATAGTGTTATGTTACTTTGTAGGTACGTAAGTAACTCGTAATGTGTCAATAAACCTTTGCTGTAGGTACGTAGTATTGGTTATGAATGACGTGACTCATGACCAATGAGCGGTTTCGGTACTAAAGCCCAAAGCTCACGATGTGTAGTTTAACTCGATCTAAGCATTTATTTGCTCTGACAGCTGCAATAATATTAAAAAAAGCTTAATTAAACCCACGAATTCTGATTACTTTCGCTAGGATTTTGAACGTAGTAGATACTCGAATTACTGCAGTGAAATATTAAGAGAAAATGTTTATATTAAGCTGTTTTACAATAAATACTTGGATCGAAATTAGGGTCACTAACAGTCCCGATGTTTTGTCTTAGAATGTCCGGACTTTCAGTCTATTGCTGGACTTGGCCTGGTTTTTTAATTCGTACGATTTTTTAGTAACATCTAGGCCCTGATTCCATAACTACAAACACGCTCGTAACGCGGCGCGTTAAGTTAACCTCAAAATCCGTGATTTTAAACCGTGGAAAGTAAGGGGTCCTGTTTTTTTTTTCATGTATGAAAAACGCTGTCCTAAGGAATAGAGGCCCAATTTCTGGAGATTAACTTAACACGCCATGTTAAGTGCGTGTTTTAGTTATGGAATCAGGGACCTGTTGAAATAGCAACCCCTAGAGTTTCTATTTCTCGAAATGATTCGAAATATAAATGGCCGAGCTGCGCTACGCATGGGATTTATTATTTTCATACTGGTAAATTGTCCGGACTTTTTTAAACGTCCGCCTTTCTGATAGCCTACTATTTTCGAAATGGTACACTTTTGTGCAGCTACTTGCTCGAGCGCTAATGCAGACGTCACCTTATCCCACCGTCACTAGACATTGTTGTTGTAATCGCTGGGGTAAGTACTTTTAATTAATAATTGCGCAAGATACTGGGCATCGTGTAAAAAGGGCTTAAGTAAAATCCCTTGGATGGCGTAAAACAATCCCAAGTTTGTTGTACCTATCACACCTGTGGCTACTTCTATTTAGGTAGATTGTGAAATAGGTCGTTCACCTTTAACATTTCGATTTAAATGTGTTTCGTAGCACATGTGTTGAATTTTTACATAAAATTTGATGCAATAAATTACACAAATTATTAACTTATATCCGGATTACATATAGGTATTTATCTCTAGACGTCTGATACGCAAGATATTTTGCTAAAACTAGTAAAACATATGCAAATATTACTTCTTTTTTTCAAGAGCAACTTAATTGACTAATATTTATAAATAGCATTAATACCTACCTATATTTGCCTAGATTCGGATGATTTTATAAGAATGCCATAAAGTCAATCGAAGGAGAAAAGTCATTGCCCCGAAATCATTTTACACTTGTATCGAGTAAAATTCGGTTTGTTCGATTTTACTTTTTCGTTTTTAAGAGGCTTGAAATATTTGTGTCATTTTCCTACGTAGGTATTATTATAGGAAAACTTTTTTTTTAACGCTTATAAGTCAGCGTTTGGCCACGAATGAGAGATGATGTGGTCGAAAATTGCAAGCGCTGAATTAGAAGATAGGTACATTTTCACTCGGACCTTGATAAGACCCAGTAGGTTTTTCAATTAAATATAGAAGAGTTTGTCAATTAAAGAAACAAGGAAGTCGGTAAGCGAAGCCGGGGGAATGCCGTTCAGTTAAGGGACAACACTGTGTTTTTAAAATTTTCGTTTAGGGGTTGAGCGGCATTACCCGATGGGCGTCATTCCCCCGGTTTCCCTTGGTTGTTCCATTCCTTGGCTCTTCGGATTTCTGTAGCAATGTACACTTTTAAATACCAATAAGGTATTAGGACAATAATGTCGCAAAAAGGGTAAATAAAGAAATCCGTGGATTCGCTCTACCTAGTCACCACATATTGTCTCTCCTAGATATTATAGATATATTGAGATAATAGATACATTTGATGCATAAACAATAGAACATGCACATTTTTTTCCTTGCACAATGAAACAGACAAAACGCGGGCTGACGGCGCTTATCGCTAAGGTCAAAAGGCTTATTTTCAAACTGCATTGCCGAATTTATAAGTCACCTTGAGTGTGACACGCAGATAAGCGTAGAATTTCATATCTATGACATTTCCAAGGTTATGTACAAAGCCACTGATTTTGATAAGGCGAAATTTTACTACGTATTTGTTGGTCTGACACACGCGAACAAAATTTTACTTTCAAGAGAAATTACAATTTGTATAAACCTCGCTGTTTTAAAAAGAATAATTTTCCTGTTTATTGAGAGCATTTTCGAAAAAAAAATTAAAACCTAACTATGGTATATTTCGCGGATTTTACCTACGTCACAAACGATATACCTAAACAAATAATTTCAAAGCGAAAACTTATTTTTATTATCAAAAAGTTTATTTTATTCGATCTTCTCCGCCAAGATATCAACTGATCGAATCGATCCCAATGGATAACATCACTATTCAACACAACAACTGGAATAAAGACAACCTTCAAAATTAACACCACTATAAAAAATGGTTTAAAACATTGGCAATGTTATTCTGAAGAGCGTTTTTATAAATTAAATAAACTGACCGAAAATTAAACTTGCTATCTATCGTACGGTTCGAAAGATACAGCCGTTAGACAGCGTAGGCTTAGTAATAGGGTTTACGCCCATCGGGTACGGAACCCTAAAAACTGGGACTTTCATCGTCAAAATGTTGAAAATGTGCTAAAGAGTTGCTGGCTGAGAAGTGGGCTCTTAGCCTAGTTTTTTCACTAATTGCTAATAGGTTCTAATCTTGTTCTAATGAAGTAATATGATTCAATGTTTTATCTATTTTATTATCAAGGTGACCCGTGCGTAAACTGCCGAAATTATAGCTAAGGTGCCCCTAATGATATTTAATTGTTTACGCTAATGACTTCTTGGACTCGTACGTAACCCGTGACATGGAGTGCAACACGCTAGTTTTATAGTCTTATGTTTATTTACTTTAATAAAAAAAATAAAAAAGGTGCTTTCAAATGATTGCAATAGTATTAAAGTAACTTACCTACTTAGAAAATTCTAAGTATGCTATATTTATGATAATGTTATTATTCTGTTTTTTTTTAATACTAGGTTTCACGAAACTATGGAGTGAAAACCGAAAGGAGACAAAAAAAACAGCTTTTACTATGGAACCCTGAAAAATAAAATATTTTCCATACTTTCGAAGAGTGTGAATGTCATTTTCCTACGGTACAGAAGTTTTCCCAATATTTCAAGGTTAGTCTCATAGTAAAAAAAATCGTAATGATAATGACAGCTGTCCCAGGCAGGACTCGAAGTATATTTTGCGAAAAATAATTTAGTCTTAAATTAATTAATTGTTATTAATACATACATATTGATATATTAGTTTAGGCTGCATTTAAACGATACCAGATTTAACAATTTCAACATCAAAAATTCATAAATGGCACTTCAATAAGTCACAAACGAGGCGGCGTCACAGCGTAGGTACAAGCGATATTGGAAAAGTAACTCTTAGGTTTACCGTAGATTCAAAATTCAAAACTCTAGTAAGACAACTACAATTTGAACCTTACATAAATCGAAAAGAGTTAACTTTTCTACGGCCGCTTATTTACGTTGCGATATCACTTCGACTCTATAGTTGACATTGTGTCTTAAGAAGTCTATTGTTCTCAAGCACAAGCAGAAATAAAAAGTCTTAATTTATGATCCTGGACCAAAATTACAGATATAATGAGGTTGATGTACCATTCATCTAGACAAGCTAAGATAAAAATTCCTAAATTTTTTAAGCGCAATATGTAGAGAATTGGGTTATCAGTTGACCTACACAGTGCGTCCATGATTGTTTCGCGCGATGACGTCAGAAGTTTAACCATTAGAATTTGGAGCCTTTTAAATGAAGTTAGTTGTATGCATATGTAGCATATATAGGGTGATACGGAACATAGGGACAGAGCCAAAAGAAGGTCATTTACTCATAATTATAAATAACTTTTGTTATGGGACTAAACCTGAAATCGCCAAAACAAATAAGATGTTTCATAGAAAAATTTCTATCACATTATTAAAAATTAAATAGTTCTGATATGAAGGTAGATATTTCAATAAAAGTCCAGACGTTTTAGCATGTAGGTTAATTTTAAAAGAAGATTTTTGTTTTTTATTTTGGGAGACGTTTATCAAGATTAATCACTGATTTTATAATAATTATGTATGTTTTGTTACTCGTATTACATCGTCCAAGCTAAAAAGGCCGGACAAAGGTCTAAAAGTCCATACATTTCTGGACACATCCAGACGGTTAGTAACCCTAACCTCACACTCATCAAAATCTATGAAACAGCTGTTTTATCTTAAATAATTTCGGGATTGATCCCGTAGTAAAAGTTGTGCATAATGATGAGTACTAAATGATATAATACTATACCCCTTCTAGTTTTAGTCAGTGTCATCATCATTAGCCTGAAGACGTCCACTGCTGAACATAGGCCTCCCCCTTTGAACTTCATCCTGCCATCTGAATCCACTGGATGCCCACGACTCTCACGATATCGTCGGTCTATCTAGTGGGAGGCCTATCTACGCTGTGTCATCCGGAACCTTTCTTCCTCATCGGTTATCGGTCCTTCGAGCGATGTGGCCTGCCTAATGACACTTCAAATTGCAAATTTTAAAAGCTATGTCGGTGACTCTGGTTCTTTGGCGAATATCCACGTTCCGGATTCTATCGCCCAAAGAAACTCCGAGCATAGCTCTCCATTGCCCGTTGTGTGACTCTTGATTTTTTACAAAAGGCCAACAAATGACCACGTTTCAGTACCATGTTATGTAATGTCATCACAGGCAAAACACATTGGTCAAATACCCTTGTCTTTAGGCACTGTGGTATCTTGGACGAGATGTCACGAAATTTCCCGAACGCTGCCCATCTGAGTTGGATTATTCGGGCGACCTTGCCTAAGTTGGACTTACCTAATTGAACATTCCTTGTATACTTCACTTCATTGATATTATATGTCTTCTACAGAGTTTATTATCACGACATCAGGTAGAGAAGTCTATTCACTATCAACAATCATTCCGATTTTACCGATTGTTAATAGTTGCAACCATAATTATTAATCGAATACGGAAGCCATAAAACTGATAACAGGCCTACCTGCAAATGCATTGAACTTAAACAAGGTTACACGGAACAATGGTATAAGCAAGAAGAAAGGAGGTCATTATAATCAACCACTCTTACTAAGGGGCCTGTAATCGCGGAAAAATATTAGCTGTTCTATACAGTTGCTGGTCTATCGGTTATTTATCGGATACATTTAGGAGTGTGCATCGGATCTATACGACCTTAATGCCTACTGCTCATTTTTCTATCGGACTGCCACAGTGGGCACGATAAGGCTACACCGCTTCAAGGTTGATATTGCGAAAACCCGTATACGAAGCGCTTTGATTCCGTTTTTATTGTGCAAACTGCTAGTCGGTGGAATGCACTGCCTGAATGGGTGATCCCCGATGGTTATAATCTGTGTATTCAAATCGCAAGTGAATCGGTTTCTACTTGACAAGCGTGCTCTATCGTAAACCGCATCTTCGCTTGACATCTGGTGAGGTGGCGGCCAAACGAAAGCCTAGTATATTATAACGGATTGATGCTATAGTAAATGTTGTTCATAATAATTAGTACACTGACCTTGTTTCCGCTCAGCAGCACCGTTAAATGTAACCCTGTATATGTATCTCGTTTAGCAGGCATGATAAGTCCTCGTTGTGTAACAGCTTTCAGGGAAGTGAATAAAAGCATGGAATAATTATTTCATTTTGTGTATATCGCGTTTATTTATGTTAAGGCAGAACGTAATCTAGAGTTCCTTAAAGCAAATCCCTTAGGAAGGCTTGCAGAGCGCTTACGCAAGCTATCGATTGGTTGCGCTGGCGCTCACTCCAGTCTAAACGGGTCGATAACCCCAGCCATTCACGCAAAATACGTAGATTTGGAAACCTCTTAGGCCAACCGAGCAGCTGCATATGAAACGAACAGGCTTCCTTGCCCTTTCCCGCACAATGCATTGCCTTCCGCTCCGAGCTATTCGCTCGCTATCGCCTAGCCTTTCCACGCTATTTCATCACAATCATTGTTAAATTATAACTGGATTCGCGACCCGTCCTGGCTTCGCACGGGTGTAAGTTTTATTATACATATATATATAAACCTTTCGTGAAAAATTATCTAACTTATTGTGAACACCACTTCAAAATTCGTTGCGTGGTTTAGGAGGAGTAAGTGGATATACCGACGGACATTACGCGCAAAGCAACTTTATTATATACTATTACTTGTGTGATTAGTATAAGATTGGTTAACCCAAGTCACAAACTTTTCCATCAAACATACGAATGTTTCCTATTTAAATGTTACAGACCTAAAAATGTGGAACAACACTTGAATATAAGAAAATACTTTTTTTTTTTACATTTTTATAAATTGAATAAGAGGTATGCGTTTTTCCATGACGTCGCCTATCAGGCGATAAATGGAGTCTTCGATAGAGCACGCTTGCCTAGAAGAAACCGATTCACCAGGCGTGTGAAACTGCGACCTTCGACCAAAATAAAATGAATGGACGGGCCCTAACCATTGAACTTGATCATTAAAAACGAGTCAAAACCGTCGAACATATACTTCAACACCTAATTATAAAAATGTACACTATATTTGTTACAAAAAATAGATATCGGTTTTATTTGTGTATTTACACTTCGGTAAAGCATAGGAATTCATAATTTTGTCAGATGTTTCGTTATCGTGTAACAATAGACTCGTGTTTCACTTCCTACGGCTAGAGACCGACTGAAACGAAATGAGAGCTGGCGCTCATTTTGTAATCTTCAAAAATGCTCTTCTACTGGGCCCGTCCATTCATTTTATTTTGGTCTAAGACTGCGACACTAAAATCGTTGCATCATGTTTAAGATGCAGGTACAGGTGTTATAATAATATGTAGTCTATCTATGTAGAGTTACATACAAAATCATAACTGTTCCATAGAAAACCGTCATTGACACGACAAAATGTATGGAACAGTTGTACCTATTTCTTTTCGTTATTTTCTTGGTTGGTCCCATAGTAAAAATTGATCATAATGATGAGTACAAAGACCTCTTTTCGACTTAGTACAGTCTATAAGCGTAACCCTATAGAATGAGCATTTCAGAAATGCCATTTTAAGTGACATCGCTTACATAAAGCATGTTATGGGTTATGTGGACTAGACGTAACATGAGGAACGTTTCGGGTTACGTCGGTGCTCGCAATCCCGGGAAGGCATTAATGTTTCGACACGGCCGCCAGGAGTACCTCAGCATTTCCACGTAAAGACATGCGAAACTTGTGAGACAACGTTATTGCTGCGTGGAAGAATCTTCAAAAACAAAGCTACAAGGTACTTTCAACAGTTTCAATTACTGTATTTCAACAGTTTCAATCACATAGCTACCTAATAGTTCATCTTCTTCATCATCCTCATCATCAGCCTGTAGACATCCACTGCTGAACAAAGGACTCTTAGACCCTCTGTTGCAATCAGTTATTAGAACATATTTTTTATCCTTTTTTGCGTTCCGTAGTACTACGAGGAACCCTTATAAGTTCGTTCTGTCCGTCTGTTTGTATGTCTGCCCGTCTTTCTGTCCTAGTTTTTTAGAACCTTCTATAACTTGTATAATTATTAAGATATGTGCATGAACTTAGCACAATTTTTTGTATAGATCTCAATTTTAAAAGAACCTATAAAAATATAATTTTTCGACTACTAAACTTATTTACATGTGAATTAGGGATATTTTTTTCGATTAACCCCTTTGTTTTGGGTGTCTTTGAATAGGTGTTTTAAAATCAAGATTTCACACAAAACACTTCCTTTGAAAAATATGGCCCGCCAAAATGGCAATAAGTTAGTTTCTACCCTGCATTTCTAAACAACTAGACATAGAAACATGTAAATAACTTGCTATGCCGATAGGTTATGTTAAAAAACCTATAACTGTCTGTCCGTCCGTCCTACCTATAAACGGCTGTATCTTAGGAACCGTAATGTAATCGCCTGTTAAAATTTTCACAGTGTATGTAATGTTACGGCGGATTAACTAAGAAACAATAAAAAAGTCAAAAAGTAGAAACAAAAGGGACACCCATACAACAAACAACCTAAACCCCATACAACAAACGTATTTTTTGACGTATTTTTGTAATTGATCTAAATATAAATACAGTAATACATACAAGCGTCAAACCAAGCATGATTATAGTAGGTGTAGTAGGTCTGTGATAGTAGGTACACACTCTAAAGTAGTGTTTGACAAACTTTTTCATGTCGCGATCCCCTTAGTATAAAAAAAAAAATTTGCGACCCTCTACCCTCCACTTTTTATAATCTATATTTTATTATATTAAAAATATCAAATATGTACAACATTTTCATCATCATCATCAGCCATAAGACGTCCACTGCTGAACACAGGCCTCCCCCTTTAACCTCCACACTGAACGACAACTTGCTATCTGCATCCACTGGATGCCCGCGACTATCACGATGTCGTCAGTCCATCTAGTGGGAGGCCTACCTACGCTGCGTCTTCCGGTTCGTGGTCTCTACTCAAGAACCTTTCTACCCCATCGGTTATCGGTCACAACATTTTTATAATTACGTATCGGCTAATTATATAATTAAGCATCTATAACAGACACGTATAAGTTTTTTCCTGAGGCTTCGCGACCTTCAGCGACCCCCCCAGGCTTCGCGACCCACACTTTGAAAAACACTGCTCTAAAGCATATCAACAGTAGATGAAATTCGTCGGTTCTGCCGCAATGACGTCACCAGTCGTGACGTTAACTTCAGTATATTAGTTAATGAGATTTATGAATTATTTAATTACTTTATCGTCAGCTAACGTCATGACTAGTGACGTCATGGCTGCACTGGCTGGGGACATCATTGCGGCAGAATCGGCGAATTCCATCTACTAACAACAAACAATAAAATGGCCAAGTGTGAGTCGGTAACAAATGTCTGCTCATTACCAAGTTATAACTGGTAATTTCGTTACTTGGACGACCTTATAATTTCTTTCACATAAACGAAATTGCATATTTTACTAATTTTGAAGTCAGATTTTAAACTGATAATTATTCTATTTTGTGGTGGTACGGAACCCTCAGAGCGTGAGCCTGACTTGGCTGTTTTTAATTCATAGTTACAGTTTGTTAAATATGATTCGCCAAAATATTGTTATCGATTTTTTTTTAAGTTAATGTTAATTGCTACAAAGTAAAAAGATTGTTATCTGGTGTCTTACCTGTTTTAGGTGATTGTGAATCGTATTTCGACGCGTTAAGGTTCGCGTGAAGCCCTGTATAACCCATTTTACTTATCATTATGGACAACTTCTACCACAGCTATAATTTTTCTGTGGAACTTCTGATTTTTAGGGATTTCAGGGGTTGTCCCGTATTAAAAGTTGTTCTTATTAATTAGTACAATGACCACCTTTCGGCTTCGTGTACCACAGTTCTAGGCTATATTCAACTTGCACAAATGGCTATTAGACCGTTGTTATATTATATTCATGAATATGAGTGTGTAATGCGGAATTCCCATACAACGGATTGGGTGTTGAGTGGACTGACTAGATATAGGGATAATTTTTAACGAATTTTTCATGTCGTAGGTGGCAAACAAACTAACGGGCCACCTGATGGTAAGCGAACATCGTCGTGGCTATTGATAATTTCTTCATCAATTATGACTATGTGTGTGCTTTTCCATGACACATGATTCTACTAAACAATTGGTTTTTTACTTTTGACACTTTATGTATACCAAAAGTGTCAAAAGAGCAATTTTTGAAGCAATTAATTAACAATTGAAAAACAATTGGTTTAATAGAATCGAGGTCCTGTATCTACACTAATATTATAAAGAGGAAAGATTTGTACCTATTTTTGTATGTTTGTAATGAATAGCTCCGAAACTACTGAACCGATTTGAAAAATTCTTTCACTGTTGGGAAGCTACACTATCCCCGGGTGACATAGGCTATATTATATTTTGTAGCGAGGCCGAAGGCCGAGCTTACACTCGTGCGAAGCCGGGGCGGACGGCTAGTCTATAATAATCACTGAAGTGAGATTTTTTTTCGTTATAATAATAATTGTCTTTTGTATCGAGGAGTGTGAATTATGTAGGTGTGTATTTTTAACTGAATTCCAAAAAGGAGGAGGTTTTTTGTTTTGTTTTAGCTTAGTTTGTGACTTTCATATATGCATGCCTCATCGAAGAGAAACATATTTGGACATATTAAGAGCCGTTTCGCACTACGTCCGATCAGAATCCGATCCGAATCCGTGAAAATATGGATCTAGAAAACTCGGACCGAATTCGGATATTGCGTACGCACTAGTCCGATCTCTGATACGATCTATTCGGACGCAGTGCGCGAGCATTCATACAAATAATACTATGGCTACTTCGGTCCGTCAATTATCTATTCCGAAATGGAAATTTACGGATGACGGAGAGAATTTGGATGACGGAAATCGGATCTAGTGCCTACCGAACCGAGTGCGTGCCGAACTACCATACAAATAGTTGTACGACAACTTCGGAACGTATTTTCACGGATTCGGATCGGATTCGGATCGGACGTAGTGCGAAACCGCTCTTAGTATGGTTTTATAACAGCCCATTTTTTATGTGTTTTGACAAATAAATTGAATCTGAATAAGGTAACGAACAAGCCAAGAAATATTATTTCATCACTATTTTACTAGACTTGAATGTATTGACTTTTGACCATTGCACTTTAAAGTTTAGATTGGTGATAACTAGACCAGTTAATAGTTCGTTAACTTTAGTCATGATATATACCTAAGCTAATGAAAAACCCGATCAACACATTCAGTGATTCTAAAGCCCGTTGCAGATGTTGCGCAGTACTTCCACAAGTATTAGTCGCGCCAGTTTACTACGCATCGTCTGCAACGAGCTTTATACAGATTATGATATTAAATCGAAAGTTTTTTTTTTCACGAAAACAAAAACAGCGTAACATTCGTAAATCATAAGCACAAAGAAAAATTAACTAACAAGGCTTAACAGTTTTATAAATATTTAAAGGGTACTTATGCAGTAGGCAGGTAATAATTACTGCCATGGGCAAACTAAAGCAATTTAACTGTAATCTTTTTGTTCTTGATCTTATATGTTTATAAAAGGCGATGTATGTATGTTTCCTAAGGACTTCAAAACGGCTGGACCTATTTTGACGGGAATTCCATTGGCAGATAGGTAGCTGATGATATAAGGAGAATAATCCACGCGCGTGAAACAGCTGGGCGTAGCTAGTTTAAATTAAGTAGATTTTAGGTTTTGAAGTCAAGCGAAATGTCATGCATGAAAAACGTTATTACGTTTGGGGTCACGTGGAACTCTGATACTAAGTAAGCATCATTGTACTCAAAATTCAGAAAAACTTATACTGTGGTACAAAAATAGCGTATTTTTCACAGGTTACACAAAAGTGTGTAACCTGCAAAAATTTACCTATAAATGTTTGTTTGTTAGTTTAGATCAAATCTAACCAACCACTTCCTCTTATCGTACGGAGTTGAATTTTTACATGTTGGTTCAGTTCCGATGACAATGTATATGGAAAGCATGACTGGAATCGACATCCAGGATTAGGTTCAGATAATGGTACTCTTCTACGGTGAACAGCTCAGACACAAAATTTTGTGGACGCATTTTGTTATGATATCCGGTTTTAAGTTTTACCATGACATGGTTGCTGTATACTCAGGGTTGGTTCCTGACTAGAGAACTCCTCAATGGTTAGCAGCACAGACATGAAATGTTGTATACGCATTCAGTTATGATAACCCATTTTACAAGTCACCGTGACATGGCGGAATACATTTGTTTAACAATATTTTTTTTATATATTTTTTATATTAACTTGTTTAATGTTATTTAGGGTTAATTCAACAGTAAAAGTTATTCATGGTGATGAGTACAATGATCTTCTTTTCTTGGTACCACCGTTCCGTTTACCCCTATATACTTTAGTAGTTAGATAATAAGCTTACTTGTCCCATATTATAATCTCAATCACGTCATTATGTATTTCATAATTGTTTATAAAAAGCCGCATTGTAAACAATTTTTATCATTTGGTTTAGATAAAAATTATGTAAAAAAACAACACTATCACACACAAAAATTACCAAACAATGAGTTAAATAATAAAACTTAAGTATGTAGATGTTTATTTACTACTAGCTAACCCGACAGTAGAAAAAAAAAAAACAATTTAATTCTGTAAATTTCCATAAATTTATTTGAGTTAATGTCTTGACTTCATACAAAAATACTATAAAAAAAGTACTTTAAATTTTCCCGAACATTCCCTTTAAACCTTTTTCGGTCCATAAAAAACAGAAAATTGCCAAATCGGACCAGTCTTTCTCAAGTGATGCACTTACAAACGAACTACGTTTAATTTTTATACGTGGTCTACGAATAATATGAATTATTATTCGTACTTAGCGGGCGGGTCTATCGCTTTTATTTTCTTTAAAAAATATATTTGTGCATTGGCCAGTGTCAAATTATTTAAATATTTTCAAGTATCGTAACATACGAGTATAACGTCAAACAAGTCATAATCAAAGTCAAGAAAAGTAAGCCTCGTTTAGTCTAAGTCATGTCCGATTATAGTGGTGGAGACTTCACTAGGTATATAAATTTCGATAAAGTTTTGGAAACAAGGAAAGACCACGTTTTACCTCATTATATCACTTGCCGACACTTGAGCACGTTCAAAACCACTAAATAAATAACAATTCACGTATTACACACTAACTGCGCCCGCGGTTTCACCCTCATCCATGAAAAATCCTTCAAGAACCGTACCTTTTTCTGGAATTAAAAATCCTATGTCATACTGCGGCCCTACAACTACCTATCTCAATGCAAAAAAAATACTTCGATCCGTTGCTTTGGTCCTGCGTGAAAGAGGAACAAACAAACACACTTTCACAATAACACTCAAATCACTCGAATATAATGTAATACATATAATTATCACTTAAATATGCACAGGGGTTCAATTATTGAAAAGCACTGTATGATATTTCGCACGTAAATATCATGCTAAATGAAATGACTTATTGATTTTGTTTCTATCAACAGAAAATCTTTCATTAATCATGATGTTTCCGTGCGAAATATCACACAGAGCGATTCAAAACGAGCCCCAAGCTTAGGAAAATAATACAATGAGGAGGCGTAGTTTTCACGTTGGTGACAAAACTACTTTAAAAATGTTAATAATGTTAATTTAATGCCGAGATAATTATTATGAAAACGTTCACATGTTTCATTATGATAAAGAATTATTTTATGCTTTTTAAAAAGTATCGCGTGGACACTCGTCGTTGTAGTGTCGTAGGGCTCCTGTGGCTATCTCTCGTGTTATCACCCTCTGATATAGGTATTTGCAAAAATGGTGTCACCTACTTTTTACTCATTGAAGGTCGCTGATAAACTCTTTTTATTTAATAAAATTATAATTTTGTAATCATCAAATCACTGAAAACACTCTTATATTTGTGTCAAGGACAACAGCTGTCTTGTATGTAACTAGATAATAATATATGCTAATTCTAAAAATTCGCAAAGCCGACGCAATGAGGTCTTGAGATTAACACTCTTTCATTGAAAAATGAAGACGCAGGTTTTAAGTGTTTACTTAAATTGTAGTTTTTTAATTAATAATGAATACACATGTATTGCTTTTAGTTCCGTAGCTATCTAAATGACAAGGCAACGAGTTAGGGTCGGTTCGAGCCTTAGTGATGAACTTTCGGTGATTTTTGTGGTCCCTCAAGGCAGTATTCTCAGTCCTACTCTCTTCACTATTTACGTTGATGACGTTTTGGACCTTAATATGCCCGGGGGAGACATAATCTGTTACGCAGATGACACAGAGGTTAGTTTTAAAGATAAATCTCGGGAAAAGTGTTGCCACATTGCGGCATGCCTAAACAACAATTTGCTAACTATAAATAGTAAAAAAAAAATATGACATTTTTTTAAACACATAAATAATCACCCCAAATTAACTTAGAAGTAACAATACATTCTTGTACTACATATGTAGTCAGAAAACGTATCTATTAGGTATGGCCCCGTTAGCTTAGTTGGTTGTGATCTTGCTTTCTGCGCTTGGGGGCGTGGGTTCGATTCCCACCTAGTACAAACATTTGTGTGATGAACATTTGTTTTTGTTCTATGTCTGGGTGTTAATATCTATTTAAGTATGTATTTCAAAATATATATGTATGTATATCAGTATCTGGCAGCCATATTACAAGCATTGCTTAGTTTGGGGTCAGACGACCATGTGTGCAAAATGTCCTAGATATTTATTTTATATATTATTTATTTATTGAATCTCTAGCATTATTGAATTTGTCCCTAAATGCTAGCCCCATTACCACGTTCTATAGCAATACTCACCCTTAGAGAAACGTAGAGGCCAGCATTTGGGTCACGTTTTGCATAGACTGGACGTGATGGCATTTTGTTTTATAGCATTTCATGTTATAATTTTCAATGCAACTGAGGGACAATACGAGCAAGAGTTACATTTGCCCATGCTATGACATTCTTTCAAACTATATACTTAAGTCTTCTTCTGCTTAGCGTGTGTCCCGGCACGGGCCGGGGTCCGCTTTTCTACTATGGTTCTTCCACTTCGCACGGTCTTGATTGCCGACGTACTCCACCGGTCTGCGGAGAACATGACCCATCGACTTTCCTGAAGCTTATCCGCTATGTCGCGTACTCCGAGGTTGCCACGGATGTGCTCGTTACGAATACGATCCATACGCGTAACGCTGCACATCCATCGCAGTATTTTCATTTCGGTGACGCAAAGCTGTTGGACATGACGCTGCAGGGCGGGCCATGTCTCGCTACCATAAAGAAGCACCGGTCGGACAATACTTTTGTAGATAAGTCCCTTGAGCTTTGGTGGCATCCTAGTGTCACAAAGGACACAGGTGACCTCTCGCCATTTGGCCCAAGCGGCGCTGACTCGGGCGTTGACTTCGCAGTCGATGTCTCCGGAAGAGTGTAACACGCTACCAAGGTACTTGAACTTATCGGCTTTTGCAGCCAGTTCGTTCCCTATTTGGATGGAGTTATCATTAGTGTCGTCGCATGCCATATACTCTGTCTTCGCCACATTTAGTTTGAGTCCTCCGTTTTCAAGCGAGACCCTCCACTGGTTTACCTTACGCTCAAGGCTGACTCTGTCCTCGTCTATTAGTGCGATGTCGTCAGCGTACATCATCGTCCATGGTGCCGGCGTTTGGATATTAGCTGTTACGACATCGAGCACAAGACTGAATAGAAAAGGACTGAGAGCGGAGCCCTGGTGTACACCAGCAGTTACTAAGAAAGGTCTAGTGTCGCCAACAGCAGTTCTCACTATGGACTCGGAATTGAGGTACATGTCTCTTATAAGGATACAACCTTTCAACGGAAAGCCTTTCGCCAGAGCCTCGTTCGCTAGTTGGCGGGGTGTACCACGTGCAAGTGAGGTTGACTTTGACCAAAAGATGATGGTTGGTCACTTACCACCCCATACTATATACTTAGTAATGTAATGTAATGCAAATGTAATGAACAGAAAAAGAAGTAAAAAAAATCTTTTCTGTGATGTAATGAGATACAAATTAATTTGGTGTGTTTGCTTGGCAACAACGATATTTTACCCAAAAGAAAATATATAAAATGCTTATTGACCAATATACATCAAAGTGTTGAGACTTATTACAAATATTAAGACAGGTTAGTTAGAGTGCACTGGGGAAAGTAGGTATAAACACAGATTAGATAAAAATTATGAAATTCTGGCTGTAGCTCGCGATCTCGTATGCGTAGACTTTCATATACAATACGCCTGCGTTCTATTTTTATTACCTCATAAAGAAGCTAATCTTAAAAGAGCCCATCAACAAAACAAAATAAAAATATGATTAAAATTAAATAAGTTATAAATATTTTAATTTTATGTTAGACAAAGTGCGCACTATAGCACAATATGATGTCAAGCCGTACGCGCGCTATACTAACACATATTTTGCGGGAGAGGGACAAATCATACGCTCTCTATCCCCACCTAAAACTTTAAACGCCTATATCTCAGAAGTTTATCAGCCAAGTGAAATATTTTTTTCAATATGTGTGTGTAATTTATTTAATTATATCCTTCGCTATGCCTGTTATTTGTAATAAATAAAACAAGGACACTGGCCTACTTTAACCCATTTTGACTCCTAAACTTACCTCAGTCGTAAAACCCTTTCTTAGCGGATGTCTACGCCCCATAAAGACTCTACCTGCCAGCAACGAAGTATTGAAGATCAAATGGTTTTAGCGATTGCATGATTAGTAAGTCAATCAGTAAGTGTCATTTTGCTTTTATAAATGTAGATTGGATTAAACACGTATTCATATGGTACTCTTCGACCTTTCAGTTTTGCCTTGCACCCGATAGATATGAAATGATCTGTTACGAGCCTGTTACTGTTCCGGAGCTGCAATTTAGGTCGCTTTAAGAGAAATGTGTAAAAAGAGCTGAACAGTAAACAATTGCATCTGGTGTTAGTCTATAGACATGAAATAAGGAGACCACTTACAATACATTTGAAAAATTATATTATTAAATAAATAAAAAAATATACTCAATTAATGAACTAATGGTTTCTATAAAATTATTTAAATAATATAAACTTTGTTTTTTATGAGCCTGAAATTGTCGAACATCCCCTACAAGTTGATCGTTTGTTTTGACTTTCTCATGCTGGCGGCGCCTCTAAAGAAGTGATGAGACAAGCAATAAATCGAGATCAGGGACTCGTAAATGTTAATCGGTAATACCTATGCTGTTCCAATCAGTACTTATATACCTAGCTTACACACGTGTTTTCACCAATTCCGCATTTTTTTGTTAACTGTTGCATAATCGTAACGGACAATGTGAAAGTGGTTACAAGTTAAATCAGTAGGTACATATATGTACTAAGGTGCGTTTACTAAATACTATATACAAAGGTAAAACGAGTGTCATGGCAAAGTTCATGTTGTATTCTGGATTGAAATAAAACTAATACCTAGTTCTCGCCCGTAACTGTAACCTTGCGGCTTAATCTTTACTCGTACTGATAAAACTAATAAGCGACGGTGGCCGGGCGGTAGCATGCGCTTTACAATCTGAGGGCATCCGGTTCGATACTCGGCCCTTGAGCAATGACGTAATTAGTGCACTTTCGATACCATCGCTCAATAACGGTGAAGGAAAACATCGTGCCAAGAACTTCAAAGACTTGAAATTCATCAACACGCACTGGGCCAGCATGGTGGATTAGTGAGCCCTAATCCTATGTCCAGAATCCCAGCAGTGGGAAAATGATAGGCTGATAACGATGAACTTAAGATTAATTTATTTCATTTGTTACATAGGACAAATAACAGAAAGTAACATAAAATGTGACTCTCGCATAGTTACCACAGAAAAGAGTTTTCTTTTTCTTTTCTGTTATAATTAAAATATTGGTGACGTTAGAACGTCACGAAAAATATATGTGCGTAACTAAATATTTTACAATTTCTAGATATTATTGGTGTAAAATCGCGAGAGACCAATAACATACTTATTACAAGATGATCATTGTTGTTGTTTTACATTTTATAGAAGCAAAACAAAATATATTATGCTTGTCTGTACATTCATGTACAGACAAGCATATTTATATTTAACTACAAACGTAGTTACATACAAATGCCGACCAGATTAATAGACCAACAGCACAAATGTAATACAATATTTACTAAAACTTATCTTATATTAACTAATAAAAAGCCTAATCCTATTAATTGGTTTACGTAATTTGGTAAAAACACAGGCCATGTTTTGAGCGCTTTACATAGGAATAAAATTAAACGAAATATTTATAAACATAAAAAACATGTTGTCCCTAAATAATACCAAAATTATAAAACTGGAACTAGAAATTACAACAAGAAGTTCTTTTGTTTCTTTTGTACAACAAATTTATTATATTTAAAACTAGCAACCCGCTTCGGCTTCGCACGGTTGTAAGCTCGGCCTTCGGTCTCGCTACTATGACCCGCTCCAGGAACACAAAATTTCATCCAAATCGGTCCAGCCATAAATGTAAGAACCTTCTACGAAGTATTAGAAAACATTTAAGCAAAAGATGAATGAAATCGGTAGAGCCGTTCTCAAGTTATAGCGTGACGAGGAGAAATAGGGGTTCATTTATATATATTTAAAATATATTATGTCATTATGTTGTTGTTATCATAACTAAAACGGCTACAAAAAGCCAATTACATTAGTTGATTAGATTAAATTAATTTATGTGTTAGAAATAATTTAATTGCTGCGTCCTATGACAGGGTCTTTGTACCGACGTTTACACACTATCACACAAACCTCTCATCCTTCCTTCTCTTTTTCATTATACTAGAATATACTATATAATTGTTTTACCTGAACTTTTAAGCAATTTACCTATATAAGTTCTTAAATATTTTCTTTAATTAAAGAAGTTTCATATAAATGCAATGCAACGTAACTTTAAAAAGGCAAGTAAATATTTAAATACCTCATGTATCGTGTACCTACATTGACAAATAAAATAAAAATATATGATTAACGTGTAGGTAGTCCAACCATAACAAAAAACACACTCTTGAGTTCGATTAGCTCGGTCAAATACCAGAAGTATGACGTTGTTCACAAAATTCAAATACTATTAGTTCGCCCCGATTTGTGACCTCGCGACCCCTATATCTTCGCAACCCATAAACCGGTTTTATTCAAATGCGAATTAAATATTGTTATGAAAAGAACTACTTACCTACAATACTTCATAAAGATCGATCAAAAATTAAGCAAGATATCTTTGAACAAATAAACACACAAATGCTGCATGTCTATTCTGCAAGCTAAGTGAACGCGCAAGTGAAGTGATAAGCTAAGTGAATGTGATTTTTTCTTGCCTATTTCCCCTGTCAAATGTCAAAACATCGAATTATAAGGGTAAGGGACTACAGTCAGGGATCACTCGATATTTTGACATTTCTGTGTAGTAATCGATAAGAAAAATACACGTTCACTTAGCTTGCAGAATAGACCGGCTGATCTGTTTTTGTAGACTGAAACTGTCGTTACACTCGACGACACAATGTCCAAAAAATCTGTGTATTAAATTCAATTATTTGCGTATTTATTATTATTGCACTTACACTTGAGTACCTGTACTCAATTAATACATATTATAGTCACTTGTACAAATATCTATAGGAAAACAATAAAAATGTAAAAACCGTTAGGCCAGGACCCCACCAAAGGTGGCAAACTAAGCAAACATTAATACTGGGTGACTGTCTTTTACTGAAGCAGAAAAACTACGGTGTGACAGGTAAATGGAGTGAAAGCCTATTTGCCTATTGCATAGGTACTATACATATTATTAACCGACTTCCAAAAAGGAGGAAGTTATAAATTCGACTGTTTTTTTTAACCGCAGAACTTTTGATTGGATGAACCGATTTTGATGATCGTTTTTTTATTTGAAAGCTGGTGCTTTCCATTTGGTCCCATTTCAATTTGGTCCAGTACTGATGAAGTCGGTTTTTATATTGAGAATTATTAATAAGCAATATCCTCTTTTGGATTGTGAATAGATAATTTTATGATGTTTTTTTTTCATAAAATAGAGCATTTAGAAAACTGAACATTTTGTGAAATATTTTTTTGTACTGGCTTTTCCTCCGTGTGCCTGTGACATCCTAATTTTTCAGATTCAGTTAAAAATTCCCCCGGGTACAAAAACTACATTACGCCGCCATCGCATTGCTATCCCGCTGTGTGTTTTGACACCTGCGGCGAGGCTCCGGCCTTAAGGCTACACAGGTTTAACGTGCGAATTCATGTCAAGGAGGTAAATGATTCAGGATAACCAAACAGTTGGTGGTCGTAGGTGCTTACGGCATATGTCCGTTGACGTCGGCGCATTGTGAGAGAGAGCATTGACCCAATTTGCGAAATAGTATTGTTTTATTAGTTTATTACGATAGTATTGTTTAAGCTATAATGCGGTTTATCACAGTAACGCGTGTACATTCTGTTATAGGTACGCATAATTAACGGTAAGAAACTAGCTATACAGGGTTACGCATAAAGACTGTACTAAGCTGAAAGAAGATAATAAATAAAGAAATATCTATGGTACATTATTGCACGCATGGTCATCTGACCCCAAACTAAACAAAGCTTGTAATATGACCGCCAGAGACTGATATACAAATATATATATTTTAAATACATACTTGAATAGATATAACTTTTTATTTAGTTTTCGTTGATGGGCTCTATTTCTCTATCTATTTATGTTTAGCATTTTTATGAGATAACTAGCTGTACCCGCAACTTCGTTTGCGTGAACATTAAAATAGTCCCTGGAGACAGAATCACCGGAAATTGCAGTTATATGTTACTAACAATATTGTTTACAGGAGCTTTTATTAGTTGCTTATCATAATGTAAAACATCACATAACGCAAAACATCAGACCAATATTTGCAATTAACAACGAAAAAAAAACATTATCAAAAATCAACAATTCTCCGAACTAAACGATAATGAAAACCTACTAACTAATATGACATGAATATAACCATACCAACAATATCACTCTATACACCAAACACAATAACAGAGGTTTCCATCTAGGCGCCACTATACAATGTTGCTACCTAGCACTGCGGTATGCTTGGGCCTTGTGCTCCGGTTCCGGCCTCACCATTCTTCCCTGCGTTTGCGCACCGTTCAAACACTACGAAAAAAAAACATTATCAAAAATCAACAATTCTCCTAACTAAACGATAATGAAAACCTACTAACTAATATGACATGAATATAACCATACCAACAATATCACTCTATACACCAAACACAGTAACAGAGGTTTCCATCTAGGCGCCACTATACAATGTTGCTACCTAGCACTGCGGTATGCTTGGGCCTTGTGCTCCGGTTCCGGCTTCACCATTCTTCCCTGCGTTTGCGCACCGTTTAGTGGAAGTGGCACGGTTGGACACGATGGCAATATTGCCAATATGAGAGCGGTGCCACATGACTCCACATCAGCCGGTGCAAGTCCCGTAGGTACTGTAAGTAGGCTACTGTAGGTAGGTACGTCCTTAAGAGATGGGCATGTACCCTATGGGCGATGGTGGGGCACGTACTCGCACTTGTCTTTGGGCGCAGTGGAGCGCCCAGTTGGCTGCCGCGGTGGTGTTTTACCGTGTGTGGTTGGAACCAAGACCACTGAGGCCTATGTGGGCAATCCTGTTTTATAATGACCTCCTTTCGGGTCAGTGTAGCCTATGTGTATAATTCTGTTTGATATTGACCTCCTTTCGGCGCAGTGTAGCCTATGTACGCAACCCTGTTTAATAATGAGTTCCTTTCGGCCCAGTGTAGCCTATGTACGCAATCAAGACAAAAATGAAAAAAATTACAGTTTTGGCTTCAGTATCGATTATAGAATGCCATCCAATATTTTTTTTCAAAATGTCTTCAATGTACAGAATTGGACCTGTTACAGTTTTATTATAAGTAATAATAATAATAGGTCGGGGAAAAAGTCTTTTCGTATTTTGTATGTATAAAGTTGTAGTAAAAATCTCATCGGTTGTACTGTTTGTATCTGGCTGGTTTTGATACCATTAAAAATATGACATTTTAAAAAAGGAATACAAAAATTAAAAAGCAATTTCCCGCCATTTTTCAATTGTTTTTTTGTTCGATAAAATGAGTGAATCTGACGAAGAAATTCGATATATTGTGAAATTTTATTACAAAAAAGGGAAAAATGCGACACAAGCCGCGAATAAAATTTGTGACATTTATGGACCTAATGCAGTGTCATCAAGAGTAGCACAATGTTGGTTCAAGCGTTTTCAGTCCGGGAATTTTGATGTCAAAGAAGCAGCTCGCTCTGGTCTCCCTGTTACGGATAAAGTCGATGCCATTTCTGAAAAAGTGGACCAAGATCGGCATATTAGTAGTTACGACGTAGCTGAAGACCTGGGGATTGACCACAAAATAGTTTTGACCCATTTGAAAAAAAACTGGGTATACAAAAAACTCGATATTTGGGTGCCACACGAGCTCACTGAAAGAAACCAAATGAATCGTGTACTCATTTGCGATTTTCTATTGAAACGTAACGAAACCGAACCGTATTTGAAAAGATTGATCACTTGTGATGAAAAATGGATCACCTACGACAAGAATGTGCGCAAACGATCATGGTCAAAGCGCAGTGAAGCACCACAGACTGTAGCGAAACCCGGATTAACACGTAATAAGGTGATGCTGTGTGTATGGTGGGATTGGCAGGGCATCGTTCATTATGAGCTTTTACCGCCGGGCAAAACCATCGATTCGGATCTCTACTGCCAACAACAGATGAAACTCAAACAAGAAATTGAGAAAAAACGGCCGGAATTGATCAACAGAAAGAGTGTGGTCTTTCATCATGATAACGCCAGACCGCACACATCTTTGGCCACTCAGCAAAAATTTAGAGAGCTTGGTTGGGAAGTGTTAATGCATCAACCACATAGCCCTGACTTTGCACCCTCAGATTTCCACCTGTTTCGATCTCTTCAGAATTCTTTGGGTAGTGTTAGATTAACATCAAGAGAGGACTGTCAAAACTACTTGTTGCATTTTTTTGATCAGAAGTCCCAAAATTTCTACAGCAACGGGGTCATGTCACTACCTACAAAATGGCAACAAGTTATCGAACAACATGGCACATATATATTATAATTAAAAGTAATTAAACTTGAAAAAAATATGTCTTGAATTTGTTTATAAAATACGAAGAAACTTTTTCCCCGACCTTATAGATAGATAAAAAAAATTAGGACAAGCATATTTTTATTCCTATTTATAAAATTAAGATGATTCTCAACAATTGTGGGCAGATTTTTATCTCGCAGATCATTGAGACAAAAAAACGGCTAACTAAGAAGGTCCCTCTGTTATATATTTTTTTAGGCTGTTATCGCAGCCCATGCTCGAGCGGTGTAGATGATGCTAGGCCAGCCCGGGGAGATGTTTGTAGATAACTTTTTTTTAAAGCTCCGTATTGAAGCTCGCCAGGAATATATTTACATCAGTTACAAGGGACAAAGTTTTACAGGAATCAACGCGTAGATTTGATGTCACCCATAGAAAAGATTTCAACGAGTGCTTATTTACAAATCGTAAACAAGTCATAAAGTTTTTGAAATGAAAAGTGTAGGTAATACTACTTGTACTATTATGTCTTGTGTACTGTACTGAAATGTGAGTTCGGCAACCAATTATAGAAAAACATGTTAACAGAAATATATTCATATCCTTCTTCATAAATTATAATGTTTGAAAATCATCATAATGTGCTACTTAGCATTTTTATATGATAACTTCAAGCAGGAAGTATCAGATAATGTGACTTTACGCGATTAATTTAATTTGGGTCAATGTAAGACAATTCAAGTAAATTTTTGACATAATTAATGTTCATGATATCATCAAGAGATCATATCATTAAGACTATACAAGGTGTTGTGGAAATCGTATTCAACCCGACCCGGCAAGTGCCTTTATTAACTAAACAAAATACAAGTTAACACTAAAATTACAAAACACGATTGTCTAAAGACAATCCAAATGCTCAAGCTCACTATCAGTTGGCAGTGTATGTATATATGTATGAGTACATGACCCGATTATACATTTTATTTTTATTTTATAGATATTAAATGGAACCATTTATATCATTCGTTGTACGACGAAAAAAAAAACAATAAATAAACTTAATAAGAACTAGAAACAAACAATTGAAACTACAGTCGCTACAGTCGTGCGAACGAATGTTGCTTAAATCAATTTAAATCAACTGCGACTTATTATATACGGATTACTTTCAAATTCAATTCTATTTAGTTAGAATATTTTACTGGGACATCTTTAGTCTCCAAGCAGGTCGGCGACGTTCAAAACACCATGTATAAGAGGTGACCAACAAGAAACAACAATAAATTATTATTTGATTTCCGTAAAATAGTGCCCGAGTCATCTAAGGTTTTACTCCGAAGTTTCAATACTCGAATAAATAATGTGTCATTTATATAAACATTCTGGTTTGTATTCACATATGTATTTAATTATTTTAATCGGTCGTGGATATGTACTCACATCACACATCATCAGCCAATTAACGTCCACTGTTGGACAAGGCCTCCCTCATAGAGAAGGGTGTTGCCATAATCCCCACGCTTGGCAGGCGGCTTGGGGATCGCAGTACGTTCACCGTGTACTATTAGGACGCTGCTGCCCATCCTCCGGTGGTTCTGGTCGCAGTTTTAGGACATACCCGGGTCCTAGGGATATGTACTCGCGAGCGCTATAATCTAAATCAAAGTCTTCCAATCTAAGTATATCTTAAACAACAAGGTTAAGTATTATCAATTCAAATTGGAATCAATAACCTCATAATATGTTTAAATCAGCTCACGACCATTTTCTATGAATAGTGATAAGGAACAATTACATAAGCAAGTCGGAGCTAGCGCGATAGAATATACTTGTAGATATAATATCTAGTATTGTAGAGCTGATACAGGAATGACCAAAGTGCGATAAACTATGTAGCGTAGCAATAGGGTTTGACGCCCAGTGGTTTTTAATCCTATCAATGAAAGGATACAAGGAAATTTTGCACGGAGAGTGATCTATGAATCACAGCGATACGGCTACCGTTCCGACTCATTTTAAATAAAAAAAAAGCCGACCATAGGCACAGAATACATAAAAGTACAAGTACAGAAGATTCTCTCCCTAAATTTAAATAAGTTGCGACTCTTGCTACTAAATTCTGAGTGGCGTTGAGCTGTTATGGACAAGCGTGAAGAGCCATCAGGCGAGCAACTTCGCTCGTCTCGTCACCCAGTAGCATATAATAAAAAAAACTACACAATAAAGTGCAATTCCGGATGTGCGAGCGCTAACTACCTATAGCTATATTAACCTAGAAGTAGCCTCTCTGTCTATCGCGTAAATCTTGTCGCGTTATCTCTGTCTATCGCGCGGCACCGGGCACGGCAAGTCCGACAAGACGACTACTTGTGGCTTCATACCTACCTAAAGTGCGGGGTGCGCCAGGCCTGCCGTAGGTAAATAGAGTCCAACACCGAAAACAAATTTGAAATGTATCCTACTCGTATAAGCCTTTTAATGTCTTGCTAGACAGAGAGCGCAATATACTTACAATTGACGTCACATGAAAGCACACATACAAACTCCATTCTTATAGCCGTTACAGACGTACTGACCACTTGATGGTCTATCCCTTTCTCGCAAGGTTAGTGTAAAAGCCGTAACAGACGTACGTACCACGGACCACGGACCGCCGTCTGACCAACAGGAGGGAAAGAGAAAATTTTCTCTTTCCTGTTGGTCAGACGGCGCGGCGGTCCGTGATCCGTGGTACGTACATCTGTTACGGCTTTTACACTAACCTTGCGAGAAAGGGATAGAGCTTCCATTCCAAAATAAAAAAATACTTCAGTGCCATAAGACGAACGTCTTACCAGTGTGTGCTTCATGTGATGACATACGGCACTGAAACGAGGCCTCTCACTATGGACCTCATCAAAAAGGTCAAAGTCGTACAACGAGCTATGGCTCTCCATAGCTCGTTGTACGACTTTGACCTTTTTTATGAGAAAAATTCTGAGCATAGCCCTCTGGCTATGCTCAGAATTTTTCTAAGAGATCGCATGAAGAGAAATAAGAGATTTGTATACACACGAACGAAAGTTACTGACATAGCCCACCGGATTAGCAAGTTGAAGCGGCAGTGGGCGGGGCACATAGCACGCAGAACAAATGGCTGATGGGGACGAAGGGTTCTCGAATGGAGACTACGGACCGGTAAGAGCAGCGTAGGACGTCCACCCACAAGATGGACAGATGACCTAGAAGAGCCGCAGCAAAACGATGATGCAATGGATGCAAGCCGCTTCCAACCAGCTCTTTTGAAGATCGATGGAGGAGGCCTATGTCCGGCAGTGGACATCCTATAGCTGAAATTATGATGATGATCCCTTCCTACTTCAAACAAAAACTTTCAGGTGATACGTTTTTTGTTTGGCGGGAAATTCAAATTTCAAACAGTTTTTTTTTTGTCCTTGCAGCTAGGCCAGGTAATTATTGTGAAATAACACAGTGTTTGCGAAAATTGTTGGTTGTTCTTTAAATTATCATGTACAGTTATTAATCAGTTACTCACCATATTACTTACATTTGGCAATAAACCGTTTGAAACAGCAAAAATTTGTTTATTGACATATGTATGTAATAATGTGCATTAGAGATAAATAGCTTTATGTGAGATTGTATAAAAAAAAAACCAAACATCATGATCGTTTACAATAATTGCCCGGCCTAGCTACAAGAACAAAACAACTGATTGAAATTTGAATTTCCCGCCATACGTGAAATGTTCCACCTTAAGCGCTTATATATCAGAACTTTAGAATGAAAGATATCTAACCCGGTATATGCTGGGTTGCTATTTCAAAAATTTGGCAACCAGGACAAGACGCGTGTAAACCTCGGATTTTAGAGCCCAGAACCCGGACATGTCAACAGGTTTTTTTAAACAGTCATAGGGGGCAGTGCGTGTGTCGCGGGCGGCCCAAGACTTTAAATTTTTAAGCCTGGACTACAAATGAAACCCCGCCCGGACGCTCCCCGGCCGCCCTCTAAACAAGGACAAGTCCGGGGAAACCCGGACGGATGACAACCCTAGCTCTGTACACCGTAGGTAAGTACTATTTGTGCAAAAATACCAATGCCAAAAATTGAATTATCTATTTTAGGCGATACCTTGCTGGTCGTTAATGCTAAATTGGTGCTGTAACGATAACATAAGGGACGGTCATTGATCTCTCGGCCCAGTGCGGTTCTCGCCGCTACGTACCTACGACCGAGTACTTGACAATGCGATACGGATTTTAATGAATGTACCTAGATGAGGGCACTGAAGTGGCTTAATTATACGATTGACAGAAGTTGTAGTTCTACTTTTTACTTTTGACGATAAGCGATGCTGGCCGAGCGGTAGCATGTGCGCTTAACAATCTGACGGGACCTAGTTTGATCCACCCCTGCACCAATTACTTATTTGGTAGGTACTTACATAAATTATGTGCAGTTTCAATGCCATCGTTTGAAAAGGGTGGAGGAAAACATCGTGAGGAAAACCAGTATGCCCAAGAATCTCAAAAACTTCAGACATAAAATATGCACTGGGCCATGGCATGGTGGATTAGGGCCCATCCTCTCTTTCTCTCTGGGAGAAGGCCTGTGTCCCAGCAGTAGGAACATGATAAGCTGATACTATACTGTGTAGTTCAACTTTTGACCACGTTCATTACAAGCTCAGATCAGACAATCGTGGGAGATTGGTAAGGTGGCGTGGCGGGTGTGAACGCATCTGGCCTAAATCAGACTCGATGCCTTTAGTCGAGCCACCCAGCAGGCGACCTTGCCGCCCATTTTTGCATGAGGACTATTAGTTAGTTTAGTTCATTAGTGTCGTTACAAGTTTCTTAGCGTGCATGAAAAATTTGTAAGTGAGCCGTATTTACAGTTTTAGCGTGAAACGGTTTAACAGTAAAGTAAAAAAAAATTACTTGAATACGAACGATAATTGTAGTAAGGCATATTAATTTGTATTTTGTATACTTTTTCGCATAGCATGGAGAAGTACCAGTAGTACCACACCTTTGCTAGTTATTTGCTTGTCAAGCAGTAGTGTGCAAACATTACTGTGTATCAGATTGCAGGGCAATCTATCTATTGAAAATACTGCACTTTAAGAGATATAACATCTAATATGTCAGGGTGACGAGTGCAGTGCACTGCCGTGTAAGGTTTAGAATTGTAGAAGTTCTATAATATTCTGGGTGCCACTGAAATGCGTGCCGCTTAAATATATAAAAATCGTTTAATTCAGGAATATTGACCCATACAACTCGTACTGATGTCTTATTCTAAAATAAATGCACATAGGGTGATGGTCTAAAATTATATAAGCACACTGTATAGGGGTGATATTCAGAGAGAAACGGTGCATAATAATGCCAGGTTATATTTTGTTTTTATCCATGTGAACAGAGATCCAATGCTTAAACGCTGAACTCCTTACATCATCAGAGACAGCCGCTAGTATTCTGTTGCCGGGACGACGCAAGCGATGCCAGAAGGAAGCCACTCTTGATTATAATAGCAAAGAAGTCACCCCTGCCTCTGCAAACGTGCAGTACTACAGTAACCTTATAAGAGCCCGGAATGCGTCATTTATACTGGACTCGCCATCAGGCGAGCTACTTGTTGAGAGTTTTGCAGCTTGCACACGGCGCATCTAAGTTGCGCACGTAGAGAAGAATTCACGCATGTAACCTGCATAAGGCCGGTAAGGCTTAATCGTTATTTTTTAATACTAGCCTGACTTTTTATCCTCAAAAATGTTTATAATATGCGAGAAATATAGTTTTGGCGGAAAGCGGGCTCTTAGCTACTTCTTACTTAAGAAGTAAACAAACTATCACTATAAACTGTCGCAGTGCTACAATAATTATCATGTCATTTGTTTAACCTCCGTTCCGATTATGCAAAAATGAAAAAAACAATTCGGTTTGTTAAAAAGTTTATCTATGCCTCATTAAAATTTAATAAACATTACGTATATCTTAGTAATAGCAGTTAACCATGATAAATTGCGAATGAATGTTGTGCATAAAGTGCGTCGGGACGGTTTATTTTATTGTTACACAGTTAAGTGGTAAGCTCAACTTCTCTATTTGTAGCAAAAAAAGAAACTGAATCTTTAGCAATTACAAAAAACTGAAAAAAAGGTAACTAAACTATCTTTATACTAACTATGAAAATGATGTAATAAGTAATGTTTATTCATTCGATTCTTTTAAATAAATAAAAAAAAAAAAACTTTTTAATGCATATTTACTTACTTATAACAATACATAAACTCGTTTTTATAGCATGTAGCCTGCACCTTTATTTGTGGTGACGATTAGTTGAATTATATTGTCTCCGTTATGTAATGCAACGTACATCACGTTGGTTGTTCAATAAATAAATGGCAAAATAATATAATAAGGGGGTAAAATGAAGGATGAATATCCAGATACCAAAAAATTTACGATTTCATTTTATAATACGGCTCTTAAGCAGCAGTGTGCAACCATTACTGTGTCACGTATTAAAGGGTAACATTACTGGGCATAAACATATTTTATATCTTAGAGCAGTGTTTTTCAAACTAAAAAAAAAAATTTCTTAGGAAAAATATTATGAATGAATGAGTAATTATAAAAATAAAAAAGGTTGTATTTGATATTTTTAATATAACAAAACACATATTATAAACTGTGGAAGGTAGGGGGTCCTGAATTTTTTTTTATACTAAGTGGGACGCGTCGTAAAATAAAATTAATTTTCTTAGGAAAAAAAAAATGTTACTAAGATATATTAATTAATGAGTAATTATAAAAATAAAAAAGGTTGTATTTGATATTTGTAATATAATAAAACACATATTATAAACTGTGGAAGGTTGGGGGTCCCGAACATTTTTTTTCATACTAATGGGTTGCGTCGTGGAAAAGTTTGAAAAACACTGTCTTAGAGTGACGGCGAGCGTAGTGCATAGCGGCAAAGGATTTGAGCTGTTGAAATTCAAATCTAGATGCGACTGAACTATGGGCAACCTTTAAAGAACGTTGCCACCAGGCGAGTGACTTGCTCGTATTGTCACTCATTGGCATAAACATATTTACACACAATTTTTTGCATTATTAAATCAGTGTAATAACTTTTATCTCTTTCTCGTAAACATACAAACTCTACTACACTTGAGTGTACATGCACTAGACGAGTGTTGACGTGATTCATAGTAAGTATTATCTCCTTCAAAGTTATTTATACACGCATTTTTTTTATATAAATCTAATCGTTTTTACAGCGAATTAATAATACTAAAAACATTCCAGTTTATTATTGCGTAAACAAATTTCTAGATACGTAACATATACGTCGTCTAGGCTGGGAATACCGTAATGTAGGATAAACTATTCTGAAGTGATTTAGGCCGCGTTCAGCGACCAGCGTTTTCTCTTTCGCTCATTTTCAACATTTTTAAAGATAGGAAATCACTGAGCGAATATAAAAAAAACGATTAGACATAGGTATATAATCTTGCAATATCTTTAGAATAACATTGCAAATAGTATAAAGCAATTTTCCTGTTGATATTATATCGAATAGTGTAGATCGCAACATTCTCAATTTTACGCCAAAAATAAAGCATATCATCATAACTAGTAGATTGTACAACGAGTGCATCATTTCAGCCAAGACTTTTATTTGAATTATCGGATATTGAAGTCGAGAATAAGAGGTTTTATGCGCGAGTTATAAACTCGACTTTTCACTTTAATTGCGAGGAAATTAAACAGTAAGTAAATTATTTAAAGTAATATTGTAAGTAATACCTATTTTTATCTATAACTTTAAAACTGAAATTTAAAAAAGTTCTATTTTTATTCGTAATATTTTTTTGTCCTTTGCCCACTAGGCAGGCAGGATTAAGCCATTAATGCATACATCCTCGTTTTACGTATTTTACTGTCTTAAGTATGCCCCAGTAAAGTAATAGGGACTTTAGTAGACGATTTCTATGGAGTTCCGGAAACAACATAATATAAAAAGTTGGCCGTCACGGAACGCCCGGCAGATGTGAAACATTACGTCACGTCCGTCACGGCATACGAGTCAGTTTTATTGCGATGGCGCGCCAATATAATATGGTTCACATCAATAACACGTTTCACTTCATTATCACTTGCCAAGACTCGCACACGTTCACGAATAGATACTTAATAAATAGGTAATAAAATAATCCACCATTATTAGATTACATATTAACACTCGAAACCAGTTTACCAGTTTAGGAAAATAATACAATGAGGCACCATGTTTTCTTCACGTTGACGCCAAACCTCTTTTCTTTTTATTCGACTAAAGTTACGTTAATAGAAATACTAATATTAAAAATAAAAATAAAAAAACGCAGGGGCGGCTTTATGGCGAGCCGTCGGTGAGTGGCGACACCGCGTACCCCGATTCCATGGGGCTAAAGGAGACCCCTGACCCTTGGCTTGCCTTAACCGGCCATCCGGGGGTGGAAACCGCAAGAGCTAAGAACCTAAGCTCCGGGGTGGAAGTGATAAAGGGCATAACACCGCGAGTAGCTCTTAGTGAAAGTGCAGCACACCTCTCTACACCCTAAGCCACCCACGCCAATGTTGCCCTTGCGGTGCCAAGATACGGCAGCCTTTATGGGGGGCTAGTCTTTATATACTTATTTTGAGATGACACAGGATAAGGCAGGTGTCATTTCTCATCCAATAGATCTCTTATCCCAGCCACAAGTTGTTCACCTCAATAGCCCAGTTTTTTTTAATCCTATACTGTACAATAGTTTCATATTCCTTTTTATACACATTCCATAATTGTATTTTTTGTATTCAACAGGGCCTCTTGGTGTTGGCTTCGGCTCCACTAATGCCTTCCAAATGTCCGGGCTAGACCCGAGAATGTTACTGAATAAATGGGTATTAATTAATAGAGACCTAAGCAAACTTCTTACATGAAACCAACCAATTGAACCTGTCTGAACAATTTTAAAGAGGTTCTCTTTACTTTTATGCTTAAAAATTAAACTTTTATGCACTGTACATAAAAAACAGTAGTAGTCTGCTTACACCGGGCATAAACAATACTTATGAGCGATGACTTTACGAGCATAAGAAGTGAAAATTTACTTTTAAAGTTTTTTGAATGTTAATCTAAACAGACTTCCCAATAGTTTATTTATTCATACTTCGCAAATTTTTATCTTTTAATATGTTGAAAATGTGCGAAAGAGATAGCTGTAGCCGGTGAACGCGGCGTTAAGCATAGAAAGGTTAGAAGTAATAACGTTAGAAAATAAAATAAATTATAACACTTGCTTTAGTTATAATTAGAAAAAACGTATTGCGAATCCGAGTTTTACGATGATTTGTATTGTTCTGTATTATCATGATCGATTTGTTTTCTTATTTAAGAATATAAGTACTTTCAGATTGTTCCCATAGAAATTTCATCAAAATCGGTTTAGTAGTTTGGTTTTTAAATAAAAATAACTGGAAAAATATGTCGTCCAATAAAGGAAATTGAGCATTTACAAATTTTGTAGTCGTTTTTAAAATTGATATGTAAAGATCATGAATATTGTTTTCTCTGAAGACACCTCATACACTCTTGATTGAACAGGTACGTTATCTCCGCTTTCCACCCTAGTCACCACCGCGTCGAGGTCATTTAAAAATAAAGTGTATTTAAACTGAAATGTCGCTTAGAGGTCGCAACGCGTAGTCCGCCCAAGGCTCAGCCTGCGAGTCGTTGACCCGCTGTCACCTTGCGCCAGCTTACGCAACGCTTTAATCTTATCATCTACATGCACACCCGCGACCTTACCTCTCCCCTCCCTAAAATTTGGACGCCCACATTTAGTATCAATAAGCGAACGTTTGAGGTCAACCCCGCAGGTGCTCATTTCAAATTCGATACGGGTTGGTAACGCTGACATAAGCTTTTGAATAGTTTCAGAGTGGATAATAGGTGTAAGTATGTAATTTTTACAAGGCACATTATTTTTTCTTTAATTTTAAAATTTGTGCGTAAAAGACCGCTCGTAGCAATAAAACCGCCTATTTAATGCACTTCTAATGTATTTATCCTTCTTATAATGTAATTTTTGTGATGTTAGTAGTGTTATTTATTGCATAACTACTTTCTTAGGTTGACAGAAATGAGGATAACTCTTTACTGTTCACACAAGAAATGACATATCTACATATATAGGGTAAAAAATACTCAAACCTATTGTAACAACTGGCGGCCTTATTGCTATAATCAATCTCTTCCAGGCAACCTTAGCATAGATAGGATAGAAAAGAGGTAAGGTAAGGGTACGTCACGCTTAAATAGGTAGGTACGCCATGTTAATCATGATAGTGTGTTTAGTTCCAAAACCAAAATGTACGAGACCAAAATTCTTGTGCATAGTGTAATCACTGAACTGACCTTCTGATTCTTCTTGGGAGACAACAAAGTGCAATTTTAAATATGTAATCAAAATAATCATTTTATCTGCTCTCCATACGTGCCATTTATGGATTGCATAATACTTAATATTTTTTTATTTTTTTTGTTAATGAATACATAAATATCAAACGTAGGTAAAATTCAATTCTTCATTTTACAAAGAACATTGTTTAGGAAAACTTTTATTGTTTTTTTTTTACACAGATACTTGTTAAGAGCTACGGATGTGCTACGCGCGTGCTACGCGCGCCGGCTTGCGGAAAAGCGAGGGAGAGAGGCGCGGGCGCCGCCGCCGCCGGTAGGACGAGCCCATAACTCGCGCCACCCCGCTTCGCGCTCGTATTTATTCGCAAGGCCATGCCAGCGGCCCGCAGTGCGCACACGTCGCTCGCACGCGATATACTATCATACCGTTCTCCGCATCGCACAGTTGCGATTTACGTTGCGCGCACTAATGTTGCCATCGTTTCGTACTTGAACGTTTACTTTTCATTGATAAAAATTTACAAAGAAAAAGAAACAAAAATGTTAATGATAGTTACTGACTCAAAACTGTTGTGGGGAGTTTGGTATGTGTTAAACTACTGTGTGTCGCGGACATCGACGCCGCTGTTGGTGTTGTTCGGCGTGGCGTTGCTGGTGCTGCGGCTGGCGGCTTTGGTGCGCGAAATGCGCCTCTTGCCGCCGGGGCCCTGGGGGCCACCCATCGTCGGCTACCTGCCGTTCCTAGGCGTGCGTCACAAGACCTTCCTGCAGCTGCAAAAGCAATACGGCTCGCTCTTCTCCGTCCGCCTCGGCAACCAGCTCACCGTCGTGCTCTCCGATTGCAAACTCATTCGCGAAGCTTTTCGCCGTGAAGAGTTTACCGGCCGCCCCAGCACGCCACTTATGCATACACTTGATGGACTTGGTGAGTATTCATTCCGACAAGCTTGCTATTAATTTTTCGTTATTATTGTTTTTTTGCTGTAATACTTAATAATTCAACATTTAAAGTTTTGAATAACTTTGACTTAATAAATGCAACAATAAATAGTTTTTTATCAATTTAAAATTCTACACTCCGATAAAGTGACATAAACTAGAGACTAAATATATATGAATATATATAATATATCGGATCGGTATTTAATTCAAAGGTGTCCGTAAATAAAGTGAGTAAATAAGGCCGGTAGTGGCCGCATGCGTATGGGCGGCGGCGCTCCGGAGACCCACCCGCGGGTGCGCTCGCGCCGCCCACTCAGACCTGGCTAACGCCTCTCTCGTTACACAGGCATCATCAACAGCGAGGGCCGTCTCTGGAAGACCCAGCGCCGCTTCTTGCACGACAAGCTGCGGGAGTTCGGCATGACCTACATGGGAAGCGGGAAGAAAGTCATGGAAGGAAGAATCAAGGTTCGATATCTATTGTTCAATAAGTTTAATTTCCGCAAACAGGCTTTGCTGTGAGTAAATAAGATTTTTCTAAGAAATGTCATTAATAGGTATTATTTTGTTTATTAGAATGAAGTGCACGAGCTGATTGCTAATCTGAATTGTGCAGAGGGGTCGCCGGTAGACGCCAACCCCCTATTAGCACTGGGCGTGTCCAACGTAATATGCGGCATCACGATGTCTGTTCGCTTCGCCAACGGAGACGCGAGGTTTGAGCGTCTCAACAACCTCATCGAAGAAGGCATGCGCTTATTCGGAGAAGTTCATTATGGAGAATATGTTCCGCTATACAATGTAAGTACGCAAATTATTGATACTTATCTTCTAAAAACATTACGAGAAAAAACAAAATTAACAAACAAAAAAATACATTTGCGTGAATCATAATTACATTTTTCTTTATAGTATCTACCTGGGAAAGCTCAAGCTCAAGAAAAAGTTGCTAAGAATCGCGAGGAAATGTTTGCATTCTACCAAACGCTGATCGACGAGCATCGTGAAACTCTTGATATGGACAATGCGAGGGATCTCATAGATGTTTACCTCATCGAAATCGAGAAAGCTAAACTTGAAGGTACAGAAAAAGAACTTTTCGAAGGCAGAGACCATGGTGAGTAAAGTTCTGTTCTAAAAGGTTTATTCATTATAGTTATATGATCATTTACGGGATATTTACCGTGATAAGGTTGTGGAAGGAGCTCCCGATATTTCGGCGCAGTTACATGCACCATGTTCACGGGAAGACTGAAGAATGCGGGTGGTTGCCTAGAAGAGATCGCTTTAAGCGATAAGGCCGCCTGTTAAAAGCCTAGATAATTACTGTAATTTATAATGTTATCCTTGTTTTTGTGGTTTTTAATAAAGAGTTATTATATTGTGGTTGGTGAAATATCCCGTAAATAATCATATAACATTAGTGAACAACCGTGATAGTTTAAAACAGTGTTTATTCATTATAATTAGATTTTTCTATTGAGAAGTATGATGTTACGACTTTATTGAAACTTTATGTTCTCTTCCAGAACTTCAGTTAAAGCAAATCCTCGGAGACCTATTTTCCGCCGGTATGGAAACGATAAAGTCGTCCCTGCTGTGGATGATCGTGTTTATGTTGAGAAACCCTGAAGTGAAGAGACGAGTGCAGGAAGAAATCGACGCCGTCGTTGGACGGGACCGCCTTCCCTCTATCGAAGACATGCCCAATCTTCCTTACACTGAAACCACCATCTTGGAAACTCTACGGATGTCAAGCATCGTCCCGTTGGCCACCACACACTCCCCTACTAAGTAAGTACTAGGTACTTACTAGTACCGTGGGCGAAGTACGAGTATTCGCTACGTAAAATAGGTATTGAAATTCATTCAAATTTTGAATTTCGAAATTGAAATTTGTATGGAATTTGATAAGTATTTTGCGTAGCGAACATTTGTACTTCGCCCACTGATACTTATATATTTGTTTGTAACGTGCTACTTCGTCTTTTGTTTTCGAATTTTTAACAGTGATTTGTTCTCTATTAGGGACGTCCACCTGAATGGGTACAAAATCCCGGCGGGGTCGCAAGTGGTGCCACTCATCAACTGCGTGCATATGGACCCGAAGCTATGGGACGAGCCCAACAAGTTCAACCCGAGCCGATTCATTGACGAGTCGGGCAAGATCCGGCGGCCGGAGTTCTTCATGCCGTTCGGCGTGGGGCGGAGAATGTGCCTGGGCGATGTGCTAGCACGCATGGAGATGTTCATGTTCTTCGCGGGCATCATGCACCAGTTCGATGTGGAGAGCGCCGCGGGCGACGCGCTGCCCTCCCTCGAGGGCACCGTCGGGGCCACGATCGCGCCCAAGGCGTTCCGCGTGCGGTTCGTGCCGCGCGCGCGCCCCGCGCCGCCTCCGCCCGATCAGCCGCTGCTGCGGCACGTCGGCGCGCACTAAACGTGCCACCGACGTACATTCCCCACACACCCACCAGTATTCAATGATCACTCGTTTTAGAGCGCATCGAAGACCGTTTAATTAAGTCATTATCATTTAAGAGACGACGTCGCCGCGGCGATGGTCGAGGCTGTGCATAAAGTGTTCAATTTTTATAGTAGCGGAACGTTTAGATGTATTTGAAAATTCCCATCGTTGAGATTATGATTCGAGTGCGTTTGCAGTATTATAATGCATGTTAGATTTTAGATGCGACAGATCGCCGTTCGAATAGATCTAGTTTAGGGATTACCGCGTAAGCTATAGTACCAAAATAAATTTAGGAATTAGACGATTATTTATTATTAGGGTGCGAGAGTGTTGTCGGTTGAGTGTGATCTCATGTTTGTTGCGTTACGCGTAGGTAGTTAGAGTGTAGGATTGAAAGTGTTCATTTAATGTAATTTAGTAATTTAATTGTACCTATCGGAAGCGACCACATTCCATGGTAAAATAAACCAGCAGCTAGTCTAGACTTCTAGAGCGGTGTATCGCTACGTAGATAATACACATTAATCTTAGTTTTCGTTTAGTTCTCTAAATAAAACAATGTTATTGTTTGCAACGAAGTTGCTATGTACTGAAGTTCAGATTCAAAACTGCATTAAGGGCTTAACAGCGCTTAATTTTCACACAACGTTGACCTACCAAAACTTGAGAGTAAGGTATACTTTTTTTGATGTCCTACCAGTTTCACATAATTGAGGATATGCCATTAATTACAAATTTTTAAAAAAGGTATTTAATAAGGTATACTTTTCGAGTTTTAGCAGGACAAAGTTGTGTGAAAATTAGATTTGCCATCTTAAGACAGATTTTTGGTTAACTCCATTATACATAAATGTCACGCTGTTTTAATCAGAGCTATTTACGCAGAAAGTAAAGGTGAATAAAATGATACAAATATATATTTAATGGTTTCATTGAGTTGCTGTTCTCCTCAGAAAAATCCAAGTGGTATGACTACGCAGAGTTTAAACTCCACACCGGTTGCGCACTGGGTAGCAGTATCCAAGTAATTACTAAAAACGACCTGTACCTACCTGTTCTTGTATAAATATAAGAGGTAAAAAAATATAATTAAAGTTTTTACCTTCTTACGCATTAATGATTGACATCTCAATCTCAAAAACAAATAAACGCAGACGTAGTAGACGAAGACGCAGCGTAGGTAGGCCTCCCGCTAGATGGACCGACGACATTGTGAGAGTCGCGGGCATCCAGTGGATGCAGATGGCAGGATGTCGATCAGTGTGGAAGTTAGTTGAGGGGAGTCCTATTTTCAGCAGTGGACGTCTTCTGGCTGATGATGATGATGATGATCATCTCATATGCTAAAGGACTACTGGTAATCAGTGAGCATCCTCTTAAGGGAGGCGAAGTATAACAAAAAAACACCCTATGTTCGAAATTCGCGAAAAATAAATCAGCCGTTCCATACAAAAAAATCATTCACTCTCGGCAAAATGTATGAAACACCTGTTTTTTTTTGCGTCGTAGAACAAATTTATTTTGACATATTGAAGTATTAAGAGTATGCCAACTGATTTACAGTAACCCTGTATAAATATAAAATGATCTATCAATTTCTCGCTAACGAGATATTTGCTCGTAAAAATTGACAGATTTTTTAAATTAGCTTATCGTTCGTCCATGCATACTCATCAGATACTCATATTATAAACACGAAAGTGTGTTTGTTTGTTGTTCTTCGCTGCAACGGGTTCCCCAGATATTTTGCACATCGATAGTAAGAGGCTGGAGGAACACATAATATTTTTTTATCCCCGAAAAATTTAAGATTCCTGAGGGCAGGTCTAGTAGTTTTTTTCTAAATAAAACATTACATTAATAATTTTTTCGACCTAAGTATTACTTAACAAAAATATATAAAACCTGCAGAAAAGTGTAAAATAACACTTTGTCAATTATTAATATTAAAACCGACTTAAAAATTAGTAAATAGTATAGTAATTACTTGAATCACATTTTTTCCAGTAAATTTGATTTAAAAACCAGCTACTGAACTGATTTTGATGAAATTTCTATGGGACCAATCTGAAAATATATTCAAATAAAATGTTTATAAATGACAAAGTTCTGAGGTATCAAACATAAAAATGAGAAAAAAATACAACCGAATAACCCTTTTTTAAGGTCAGTTATAAATGGAAAATATAGAAGTAATTTTACAGGAAGGTACCTAGACAGAAATTTATTTAAGTAGGTATGGTATGGTACATGTCCATGCAAGTGCATTGTGAGTGCATTCTGAGTGCATTCAGGATAAACTAGTACATAAAAGTATACATGTCTTAGGGGAATGACCTGTTGTAAATTTAACATTATCGTGGGTAAGTACTAAATTGTTTCCCTGATATGCAATTGCGGTGAGTCATGGGTTGTTATGGGGAAATTCCTAGAACGTTTGAGTTACACACCGGTCGATGATTTGATGCCTAACCAATATGTAACCACGATAGATAGAGGTACCATAGGTTTTGATATAATGAAAATAGCGTGCAAGTGATACAGACCATATGAAAACTTGTTTTCATGAAAGTTAACTATGTTATTGATACCTAAGTAAAATAAAAAAATAAAAAGAAAGAAAAAAATAGAAGAAAGTGATCATTTATACGCTGCTACTATCCCTGTTTCCAAATTTGCTATTACCATCATAATCAGCCTATCTTCTTAGCCCATACTGGTTTTTTCCACGACACGCCTGAGCTTCGGTTTTTCGATATAAAACAATAACATATTTACTTTTCGGAAAGGGTTGGTTGTCATCATGTTTCTGACAATTTATCATTCATAACTCTATCACCGAAAATGCGATAGAGAATTTTAATTTTATAACTAGGCAACATATTCACTATTATGAGGAAAAATTTAGCATATCGCTGTGAATATCCAGTAAGTACTAATTCAAATATGCCCAAACTTAGACAACATGTGTAATTTTATCTATTCCACTCATTATCATCAGTCAGAAGTCGTCCACTGCTGAACATAGACCTCCCCTTTTAACCTCCACACTGAACTACATCCTGCCATCTGCATCCACTGGATGCTCGCGACTCTCACAATGTCGTCGGTCTATCAAGTGGGAGTGGCCTACCTGAGCTGCGTCTTCCGGTTCGTGGTCTCCACTCAAGAACCTTTTTTCCCCATCGGTTATCGGTTCTACGAGTGATGTGGCCTGCCCATTGCCACTTCAACTTGCAAATTTTAATAGCTATATCGATGACTCTGGTTCTTTGGCATATATCTACGTTCCGGATTCTATCGCGCAAAGAAACACCGAACATAGCTCTCATTGCCCGTTGTGTGACTCTTGAGTTTTTCCAAAAGACCAACAGTTAGGGACCACGTCTCAGTATCTTGGACGAGAAGATGTCACGCAATTTCCCGATCGCTGCCCATCCGGGCAAAATTGCTCGGATGAGTTGGATTCTTCGGGCGACCTCTTTGCCTAAGTTGAACTTACCTAACTGAAGAATCTGTCCAAGATAGGTGTAATGGTCAACAACTTCGAGAATATCGTTCCCAATAATTACCGGCACGGGTATAACATGGACATTGGACATGACTTTTGTCTTGTCCATGTTTATTTTAAGACCCACCTGTTAGGAAAGGCTACTGAGGTCGCTGAGCATCGTGTTGAGGTTCTCCAACGACTCTGCCATGATGACTATATCATCGGCAAAACGAAGGTGAGTGATGTATTCGCCATTGATGTTGATGCCGAATCTGTTCCAGTCCAAGAGCTTGAAAACGTCCTCCAATGCGTTCGTGAAGTTCAGTTTCGGAGAGATAACATCTCCCTGTTTCACGCCTTTCTGCAATTGGATTGGTTCCGTGCTGTCATCCTGTAATAAGATCGACATAGTGGCGTTTCTAGACAAACACCAAACAATCTATTCCACTATCTATCTATAACTGAGGAGTGATGGAATTTGTTATTCTGGATGACGGTTTAAAATAAATAAATACTGCAAACTATTTTTACCGAAAAAACGGACTAAAGAGAGGAAATGGGGGTTTTAATTTTGGGTGGAAAGTTTTAAGACTATACGAACTCTATGAAGCTGAAATTTGACAAGTAGATTCCTCGTAGTAATATAATCTCCGGTCCGCTTAGAATGGATTGTGCGAAAGGACCGAATCAAGATGGGCAAAAGAGGGTTGAAAGATTAAATTAAAGTCTATATGTACTAGAAGTAAAAGCCAAATGTACATAAAATGTTATCGCTTATGTAGCCTTTGTAGAGCTGTAATTGCCAATTTTAATATGCACTGCATAGGCATGCCGCGGTTGGACGTTAACTTATGTATGAAATATATGTTTTTCTTATATTATCTAGATAAGGTTTTTACGTACTTGTGTTTAAATTTTAGCTTATTATTTAGATATTAATGTGCCTTATATTTTAAATCATACAATAGAATACATTTATTTTTTGTTTATGTACAAAGGTATATCAAAAGAAGCAAACAAACAAAAAAGCCTTAATTAACACACATTAATAATCTAAAACAAGATGTTGTCCGTGTGGTAAAGTACCAAGAACGTTGGCTCCATTCCATACAATTGAATACCCTAATCAATTGTATGGAATAGCCCTAATACCCCTAATAATAGTATAATAGCCCTAATACTTGTATTATACCTATCCAAGTCCTGTCATTTCTTTACAATATACTATTTAATCCTTCCACTCCATAATATCTCAAGGAACGTTAAAAAAAATCCACGAGTCCACTAAACCCCGTCCTCTGAGGCAGTCAACTTTTCTCTCTCTCTATCTCTTTTGTAACGCCCAAATCTAAAAACATCTTCTACGAAGGTGCCTTATTCGTGAAAGCTATATGGTTATGGAATTCCCTTCCAGTTTCCATCAGAAAATCTCAGTCCATAAAAAATTTCAAGGCTAGAGTTTTTGCTTTTTACCTTTATCTAGTTCAGAACTGATAATTTCTGTTGGAACGGAGTTTTGGCCGTACCTATTGCTCTTAATTCATATAGGTTGCTATATACTCTGTCATTGTGAGTTTTTCTTGTTGCCTTCGCACTGTGTACCTACTCATAATGATTGATTTAGACATCATATATTACTGCAGTTGATATTGGCAAATTGGCATAATGCAAAGATACTCCAAAGACTAAAAGATAAAGACAATTTATTCACTTAATGTATAGTATGTACTTATCGCGTTTGTATTATATGGGTCTACCTACGTATATCATTTGGTAGAGTTTATATAATATTATCATTAAAAGTGTTTTATATCACCCGTCTATCCTGTTCCGTAAATTCTTTCCATCAAATGTTTGCCTGGCAGAGATTACCTTTTGCGATAAGGCCGCCATTTGTGGCTCGTAAGTGTTTTCTGTTTGTAATTTTTATTTCCGGTGTGTGTGTAAAGGGTTTCTATTTAAGTTTTAAATATTAAGTTTAGTTAAGTTTTTTAAGTTTTATCTTGTCTTTTAGTGATTTTTTTAAAACGTAAATATAAACTTTTTCTTTTTATCCTTTTTTCTTTCAATTAATTCTTGAACATAAACAAGTATTACTTTAAATCATCATATCATAGTCAGCGCTCTTTAGTCTATACTGCTGGACATAGTAAATTATCGTCGCTCTGTGCAGTGCAGCAGTCGCAGGGTATTTTACACTACGTAATCTATGAATATAAAAGCGAAACACAACTCATTGACTGACTGACTCACCACGAAATCTCCAAGCTACCTAACCTACGAAGCTGAATTTTGACAGGAAGTTTCCTTATGGGGTACCAATAGTAGCTATACCTAGTCTGTGTGGGGTACAGTGGTCAGCTAACTTAAAATTTTGTGAAAGGGCCGACCAAAGGGGTTTAAAAGTTTTTCTGAAAGTCTACGTGTACGATATCGCCTGCAATAGCTTGTTATAAATAAAAGTAAATATATTCTAATAACTGTTTATTAAAACCAAAAAACGCTACTCTAATAGGGCACAACGCAACACATGTTACTTATTTTATAATCTCTACTTCTAATTACATATCTGAATATAACATTTTAAAGAGGATCGCAATAGTATTCCACCACGGGTGGTGTCAACGTAAGTCCGACCTTTCCCTGCATTTCTTTAGCGGATGGTGGGTCGCACGCTAAACGTATGCGCTTGCGCCGGAGCAGACGAACCACTAGCCCGCAGGAGAGCATGCGCGACAGCTCATCCCCGGGGCACATGCGTTTACCTGGCGAATAAAACATTTCATTGCAGCTTAGATAGTTTATTTTTTGTCTTTCGTTTGACCGCCAACTAGCCTGATGTTAAGCCATGGTGCAGTTTACGATGGAGCACGCATGCCTAGAAGAAACCGATTCACTCGTGATTTGAAAACACCCAGAATTTTTAGCCAAATTAGATAGCAAATATTTCTAATCTGGCCAATTTAATGTTAACAATACAGAAAACTGGGTAAGCAATATGTTCAGCTTGACAATGTCCCCGGGTTATGTTGGGGGAAGTACAGGTGGTACAACAAAAAAAAAAATTAAATACTAGCTAATGCCCGCGACTTCGTACGCGTAGCGCAAAGTTATTAGTGGGCGGACGATTAGACTTACATAGCAAAATATAAATGTTACACTAACGAACACGAACGGAACTTTAAATAGACAAATCCATTGGATTATTTATGCTGAATATTTTTTAGATAATACCTACACTTATGACATTATTTTAGATTTTTTGCTCTCAATTTTAATGCGGATTGTCATACTATCGTTATAGTATGATTTTAGTCTAGTTTTAATCTGACTCGATACAGGTATCCCGACGTGTCCATAGTTTCAAATATATTTCAAGCAAATAATATATTACTTTCACTGGTTAAATACGTTAGAAGTGTGGAGCCATGGAGCCAATAAAGAAAAAAAATTGATATAAGTCAAGCGAAATGTCATGCATGACGAACGTTATTATTGAATTATTAGTAAATAGTAAGTAGGAAGTATATGGAGCGGTATCTATAATTAATCGCTATTATTTAACATTACTCCGCGTAAAGACTGCCAATCACTGATGTCTAAATAATTTTACCCGCCTAATGCGCTCCTACCCTTCCAACAACTAAACCGCTTGCGTTAACCACCATAACATCCAAAATAGCTGCTGATCATACATCAGTATTTGATTAGATGCCCCGAGTTCACCTAATTTGCGTGTCTGTTATTGTTCTTAAGTTTGATCCTGGCAAAAAATGTATTCATTTTAATCTCCGTTGACTTGGTATATTAGCACGTCAGAAGTCAATACAAAAATCAAAGTACATTAAATTACGCCATAATAAACTGTAAAACCTTTTCAAAAGCAGTTGGCCGTCCTGACAATAACACAAAAAAAAAACTATTCGGTGCAGTCGATCGGAAGTTATGCGGGTACATACATTTCGGCGATTCGTTTTTATTTAGATATAGATTATATGGCAACAGCCGCTTCAGTCTTCCTACCTACCATGTCTGCGAGTAGAAGTCTATCATTACGACAACATTACTATAAAATAAGCTAGATGGCGTTATAAATAATTATGAAAAAAAATATTGATTTTTTTACTATTTATTTTCATAAATTAATATGGCCTATGTTTCAATCAGGTACTTTTTAAGCATATTCGTGGAAACTGCTTTGAAATCCTTGTAGTAGTTTAAAAGATGTGCGTGGACAAACAAACAAACTGACAGCCGTCAGATTTGTAGTTCCATAGTTGGAAAATAGATTGCGTACTAAAACGATGTTTCGCGAAAAAAATGTAAATTTGTTTAAACTTTACGAATAATATTATTAAAAATGTAATAAGGTATTCAATAATTCCTAAAATAATGAGTGTAAATGGATCGTAGTTTCACAAATATGAAAAGTGCGTCTATTATAGGTAAATACGACACTTTACCTGAATCACGCAAACGGCATTTTTTTGCAAGTTAAACCGATATCAGGTATTGATTGTACTTAGAAGTCATGTGTGAAGGTATTTGATCTACACATTTATAATATGTAGGGATGTCTACTTATGTCAAAGCGCTTCGTATGGGTTTTCGGAATATCATCTATAAAGCGGTGATGATCCAGAAACGGAACGGTGAAAAGCAGAGGATCATTTTGTAGCTAGGGTAGATCTGTTACCGTCAAAGTCCAAAGTAGAGCTGTACCACGAGCTAACACGTTCCGATTCGATTTTGTTTAATATCGATACAATGTCGTAACGGTTCTTCTTTGATAATATTTACTTTAATTTGCCTTTGAATTCGAGCTAGTACTGAAAAAAGTTTGCCAAAAACTGAAGGGGGAGGTAAACACGTATTAAAATGTATGTGAATGAACGGGATGGACCGATGCTACGCTTCACTTTATTTATTTTTTCTGTGCGGTTCTTTCTTAGATATTTTAATCAATTACAAATTCGATACAAGTAGGATCGCTTCAAAGATATATCAGTATTTGATTAAAGTTTAATTAAAGATAGAATAACAGCGCATTTTAATAAATAGGTATTATTAAAAGAAAGTCAATCAATCTATATCGTTCATTCGTTTAATTAAATCGATACAGATAAATTGCACTATAACTACTTGGACTCTACATCCCTTTTTGTATTGTTGTCATTTCGAAGGTAATTCGTACATCATTTGATATACTATTAATAAACATAAATAACTCCGGCGCTTACGAAAATGAGAAAATATTAATTAATCTTAGAAAAAAAACCTTTTTTTTTATTGCAAGATAGGCTTGCGCTTGGCCGCCAACTCGCCTGATGTTAAGCGATGATGCGGCCTACGGTGGATGCTTGCCTAGAAGAAACCGATTCACTCTTGACTTGAAGACACCCAGATTGTAACTATCGGGGAACAACCATTCACGTAAAATTACGTTTGTGTTGCCTGAGCCAGATTCACATAATTTCGTAGGGGTTGTACAGCCATGCAGCTCATAAAAATAGAAATCAACTAATTTAAGATTACTTACCAAATCGTCTTGTTACAAGAACATACTTTTAACCCTATGAAAATAAAATATTTAAAACAGCACTGCATTTATTTACAACTAGGTAAAATTGTACGAGTATCTATCCCATAGCTGAGATTTTTTCAAAAACGATAAACGCTCTCTATATTTGTTGAAACAATCTACGCAAATTTTTCGGTTTCATTTCGTTACAAATCGTATTATATTCTATACTCGTGGGTATCCGTTAAAGATCGAGACATGAGATGAGTTATCTTTGTCTTCGGGGTACATGACTTGTTGGTGTATTTTTTACACGGTGTCTGTGTTCGTAGTAGACAGGCGACTAGACGCGACTGCCATTAGACAGTTTGCCGCCGCCGCGTCACCAGACGTTAGACGAAACCAGTAAAAGCCAACCCTGTCGGTCAGTCACCCGCCGCAACATTGTAAAAATCCAATAAATCTAATGTTTTCAGTGAAATTACTTGCCATAAAGAGATTTAACCTCTAAACTATTAGGGTGACGAACGCAGTGCATTGACTCATGAAGGATTTTGAACTGTTAAAGTTATAAATAAAATTTGAGGGTAGCACTGAAATGTTTTATGGGCATGACGCTTACCATCAGGCGAGCGACCAGCTCAACTATTCGCCCAGTTACAAAAAAAGTTGAGTCAGCTATCTATCATAATCATTCTCAAGAGGGCTCTTCCCGTCCGCAGTTCTCTTGCTAGCGCATTTTTACATTATTGTAGAAAAAAAATCACTAACCCCCTTATTAATAAACGTGGAAATAGTCTTGTAACACTGTTTTTTGTCTTTTTCTTTGTTCCAAATTTTGATTGATCGATCAAATTTTGTCGAGGGGTAAGAGTGTAAATTTGATAGAAGTGACAAAACCAAGTTTCGCGGACAATCATAACATAACAAAATGAAGAAACAAACTTTGTATATTAGTATTGACAGCAAGACGTGGTATATATATATATATATATTTTATTAAAAATATATTTTTGGAGATTTACACAAAAAAATACACTGACCAATGATGATTTTATATCGTCAATAATGTGAAAATAATCGAGCGACAGAGACTGCTCTGTCGGCTGTGGCGGTCGCAACATCTTCCTTATAGTTACTAAATGAAACCCATCTTAAATATAGTGATTTCGCAGTCCTTGCATCCTATTCATAAATCGTTTGCCGTTTCGGCAGATACCAGACTTTTTTGATAAATAAATATAATTTTAAAAAACCTTTCTTGTATGGGGTTGGCCGGTATTTTTTTTACACATTTCGCGCTAGCATTGTATACACAGCATATCATCAAATTAAGTATATTTGTTATTATTTTTGAACATGTGGTAAGGTCAGACGCTACGCTTTTTTTGAAATTTATTTTGCCGTTTTTTTCCTAGTTCAGAGTAACCGAATCAATCGATATTTTACGATTTTGGCCGTAATTCTATAAGACAAAAATGTTGGTTATGGACTCGCGTATCACTTTTAATAACTAATAATAATACTGAATACGTAATACTTTTTATGAGTTTAGAAATTACCAAATGTCAAATAGACAAATGTTACAATTACAAATTTTTATACAAAATATAGCTTTACAGTATATGACACTATAGTTGCAGAAGCCATAAAACCAAGAAGTTAAACTTTACAATCATCGGGTAATGTAGCGATTCGCATCGCATTTGGTTAGCACCACGGCGTAACTATTTGCATATCTTTTATTTTTTGGTGTTTTTTTGTAACTATCAAAAATGAAAACTGTAAAATGTATGAAAATTACCTGTCTGGAATGGTATAAACTCCTGCGGCTTCAGCAGACTACCATCTTCTGCCAAGAACCGGCTCGGTCTGAATTCTTCAGGGTCCTCCCAAATATTAGGGTCCATGTGTAACGCCCATTGGAGAGGTATAACCATGGCACCTTTTGGTACTCTGTAGTTTCCTAGATATGTATCCTATAAAAATAAAACAAATATTATATGCTAAAGATTCTTAATTACCAGTAAGACTGTACTTCATCTTACTGTACTGACTATACTTTTAAGTCGTTCCCACCATTTCCACCTGCTGTTGAGTATCATGATCATTTCAGCCATAGGACGTCCACTGCTGGTCACGAGAGGTGCTGGATGGTATAGAGCCCGAATAGATGAAATCAAAAATTCTTATAAAAACTACGATAGAAAATATAAACTTACCTCTACACATCCGTGGGGTATGCCAACAGGAACAATGGACCTAATCCGTTGCGTCTCACAAATGGTTGCCATAAGACGCGGGAGCAATGTGCTGTCCACCACGTCCTCTTCAGGATAGACAGAGACAATCTCTTTTCTGACACTTTCCTGAAATAGTGATTTAGGACCTTTTGGCGGATATGTTGTTGTTTTGGCGGCGACCAATAGAAAACCACAGACGACCAATACAATTCACAAGTAGAAAGCAGAGATGACACATGGCGGGATGCTGAACTCCGTTTCTAAGAACTTGACCCAAAAAATCTTATACCGTTACGATAGAAGAAGGTAGCGGATAAGAATTAACCTTTGGCTAGCAGTAGGACTGGAAAGATTCCCTGAATAATAATCAGGGCTTATTTCATCTATCCTCTCCAATTATTCCCCCCTAAAGTAAAAAAAACTAGGTGGATTATTTTATTGCACATTTCCGCCTCCTTAAATGTCCAATGCATAAAAGTTTTTTCACAAGACATAAGTGAATTATGTTGTTATTTATACATATGTTTCAACTACAATGAAACAAGGAACAAAAGATTGTGTACCTGTTCTTCAGGATATAGTGCCATATACAACAAGAACCACGACAGCGTAACCGACGTCGTGTCCAACCCAGCTCCAAACATGTCACACAATAGGAACAATAGTTGCTCATCAGTCATAAAACGCGCTGCCTCTTCACCACTCTCGAACCTTCTCTTCTGTTCTATGAGAAAGTTGTCCAGTATGCAATCGCCTTCTGTGGGTATCAAAGTTTGCGGGTCAAAGAAATGCTGCTTGTTTTCCGAGTGTTTGCTGTACGTTATGCATTTGATGTGGCCCTCGGGGTGATCGTTGAATAGATTGTCGTGCAGTGGGTAAGCAGCCCCTTCAGGTTTCTTAAGGCCCAGCATGCCTCGGCGTCTTGCTATCACGCTAGCGTACAGACGGTGCGATTGAGCCTGGCCACGAGTCAGCACTTCCATAGTTTTTTGGGTTGATGATGAAATAAACCTGAAAAGTCATACTTTTTATGAAAATGATTCATTGTAGCAAGTGGTCCATATAATATGTTACAAACTATATAAACTGCCTAACATTCGGACATTGCAAGTACGTCATACAATATTACAATATCTATTTTTGTATATTTTTGTAGTGGTAGGACTCTTTTGCAGGGGTCCGCCTGGGGAAGTACCACACCTTTGCCAGTTATTCAACCACCAAGCAGTAGTGTGCAAACACTACTGTGTTCCAGATTGAAGAGCAATGTTTCCAGCGAAATTACAGGGCACACAGAGATTTGACATCTTATATCTCGGGGTGACGAGCGCAGTGCATTGCCATCCAGGGTTTTGAACTGTTGAAGTTCAAAATTCTGAGTAGCGGCGAGCTGTTATGAGCAAGCGTGAAGAGCCATCAGGCGAGCGACTTCGCTCGTCTCGTCACTCAGTATCATAAAAAAACTACATGTTATACATGATGTCAAATATTTTAGAACCCTACTATTTATTACATTACATGCGTCAAGAAGATTATTAAATTAATGTCAAAAGTGAGAATTGACTTAAATTTTTAACCAACTTGAAAAAAGCAGGAAGTTTCTTGTGGACTTTTATTGCATATAGCTCTGATGCATTTCTTTTGCGCTAAGAAAGCTTTCTTAATCTTCATGGAATTTCCTCAGAGTAAGAGTCCATAAATCAGGACTGAAGTAACATAGCAATGGTATGCAGTGAGCGCCGCAGTTTCGCTCACAGTACACCGCAGTCGTTTTAACGCAAAGACAAAACGATTAAGTTTAGAGCACACCTGGTATCTACTATGTGAGCTTTCAAGTTATAATGTTGGTCTACATAAATGCCAAGAAACTCGTATATACTTATTATTATTTTATTACTACTACCTGTACTATACTACTACTGTATATTTTTCTAGTAGTTGTACTCTGCATTCCACATCAAAACTGCCTAATCGAGAGTTATAGTTATGAAATTGTATGTATTTGATTTCAGAACATTGGCATGTAAATTATTATTGTTTAACAATTTGAATCCTGATTCTGCTGCTAAAATCATTAAAATTTTGTGATCATTAATTGTAGTTATATTTGTACTGGTTACAATAACCGATACATCTTCTGAAAAAAGTACACATTAGCGTTTAATAGCTAGCGGCAAGTTATTAATATATATAAGAAAAAGTAAGGGTCCCAATATACTACCCTGTGGTACACCGCTCTTATTTACTCGGTAGGCGGATCTTGAAAGCTTTAAAACTTGGTTTTCGCCTAGGGATCTCACTTCAACACATTACAATTTAGATTTATTTAGAGATTTTAATTTACAAAGGTAGACAGGGTTACACAGAACGGTGCTACTTAGCGACAGGAGGTCATCAGACCCATCATTATAAACAATTTTACTAAGGCTAAAGCTAGGTAGCACTGCTTCGTATAACTCTGTGTGTTGTGTGTTTCTTTTCCTAAATATTTGCTGAATTCAGAGCAAAGGGAATAAAATATGTTGAAAACATAAAACGTGTTGGTGTAAAATAGTTAAATTCTTGTGACTTTTTTTAGCATTACCGTATAAAAGGTAGAAAGTTAACCGCACCGGATACTCCCATCTCGTGACAGCCTTCCTCTTGGACCTGTCTGAACCAGGTCCATGTTTTATCATCGGGAGGGAACTTGAAACCGAATATGATTTCGTTCACAACATTTCCTAGAGAGTTTGTTAGCATATGAGCTAAGTCTACCGGAGATGCTTTTTCTTTGTCCACGTTCTAGAAACAACACAAGAATACATTGCGCCTGACTGTAGTGCCATTATTTGTACCTGCAATAAATTAGAAATGAAAGAAAGAATTTTGTCTAACATTTTATTTAATGTATTTATTATTTGAAGAACATCATACATCAATAAAAAAATTACATTACGATCTCGATCATTTCTAAAGTAATTGGAGGCCAATTTTAGTCTCCTCTTATATTTTGCCCTTACAATATTTCAGTTGCAAATATTATTGTTTATGTTTTCCACTAAAAAGACCCGTATGCACAGAGGTTGTGTTAGAATTTACACAATTTTTTTTTTAATTAAAATTTTCAGACGGTTATGGTTAGGTGATTCCTATGACTGGCTCATAGTAGGTATAACGTTTAACGTTAACCCATAGCTGCCTGGAAAACATTTTGCAAAGTTTGGTACCCAGGCAACGGTTTAATTAAATTTATGTGATAATTGCAAAATATTTGAGGAACGTAATTTTTAACTTCGGCAGCATCTGTGGCCGAAGTACGAGTATTTGCTACGTAAAATACGTAAAAATTTCAAACAAATTTTTAAATTGAAATTTATATAGGATTCGATACGTATTTTACGTAGCGAAAATAAACGTCCACTAAGCATTCACTCACATATGCTGGCCTCAGCTGTGCCTCGGCTTACATTTTCACATTCGTTTATAAATGTTTTTGTCTTGGAAGTAGTGAGAAATTGGTTTTGAGAATGTCACGACATACACCATGTTAGTTAAAATATAAACTGAATTCATTTGGTCATACCTACTTAGTTACTTACCTATTTACCATACGTATTACCTAATATCTATACTCCAACGTGCTAAAGGTTAAACAAAACCTACAACCAAAATGTGACTGTGATATTTTTTCAGTCATTCTGTGACGTTAGAAGATGACGAGGGTAAAAGTAGGTAGTACGTAGGTACCTATGGTATTTATTTAGGCATACGTACTTCAAGCAGTTCAAAAACACCGGAAGCGATGCGCTTTTCCAATTTATCACGGGAAATGCTGTGCTTACTCATACCAAAGCTTTTCAACCACATCGTTATCAGCCTTCTTTGATCTTTCCAGAGAGGTCCTTCCGCACAAATTATACCTATAAAAATGTTTATAAGATCAGTCTGAATACTGATGACATTAAGAGCCGTATTACGAAATGCATCGATCTGAAATATACCAAATTTTAAGTATCTGTATTTTCGGGCATAAAACGAAAAAATAAAGCCGTAATTGTCAAGACGAATATGAAACAAGTAAACCATAACATCATAATTGTTAATTTTATGTCAGTAATTTAACCAAATCCACTCTCAAACTTTCCTTCAGAGAGGTTTACGAAAAACTACTTTTTATAATAAGTTGATATGTTAAATTTTGCCAAAAATGATACCCGTTATTTTCAATTAAAAATTCAGAATTTTCTATGGATCTATTTAATTGAGACAGAACATCAAAAATGCAGTTACGTTGCTTTTTTCGTCAAAATATATGACTTACCGTTTCCTTGCATAATACCGTGTGTTAAAAAAAGAGGGGCTCGTCCCGAGAAGCTCTCTTTAGCGAAGGCTTCTCTAATCAATTTATGGTCCGACAGCACAACAGCGTAAATGCTTCCCATACCAATTCCATAAATTGGACCATACGTCTTAGACAACTTGGTCAAAGTTAAATGCGGCTGAAGGCGATCGATGTAGGGCAAGAAGCCAACAACAGGCAGCCCCCAAGGTCCCGGAGGTAGGTTTTGCCATGCTTTTATTTTCTTGCATATCCAAAAGCCAACCACGAATGTAACTAACCATAAGAAGAATAGGTCCATGGTACAACTAAAAAAAAAACACAATAAGACTATTTAAATAATACTTTCTATAAAATTTTAAAAACAACAGGATCAATTCGGAAAACGTAAAAAAACCTTTCAAATCGGTCCAGCCGTTTTGGAGAAAATGGTAACTGACATAGACACATACACTCTAACACACGACCTCTAACCCGAAACGCATATACCTACATATTCTAAAAATTTCCAAACCGAAACTCCTCTAAACTAAAGGTTACTACACCAGCACACACCATGACCGTAACCGCATACAGACACACAAAAAAATATTTTGAACAATGCAAAATATACCGTTCGTCATTGACCAATCCCGTATCATATCATGGCAGTGAATTCATGACTTTAGTTTCTAGCGAGCCTCGTGTTTTTTCGTGTTTTGTACGTTTATATGATCCGGTGTAGAGAGACGAATATAAATTCTGATTTATATTGAACGAAAAAATCTGAATAAATAAAAATGTAAATAAACCCCTGTGTCTTTTACCTACTACCTGGTGAACTCAGGAACGCACGAACATCAAAATGTGAGATATTCTGTAGCTGGCATCGCCAGGTAGACGAACTGACACAAAAGGCGACGTGTCTTCTTACCCTGATTGCAATCGCATCGCAGATTAAATTGTAAAACTAATTGAAAAAGGCTTTTTGAATTATTTTAATGAGCTCTTAATTAGCATTGTATATGAAAAGTACAACAATAAAATATTTGTGTAATTACGTAAGTAAATGTATGTTTAAAATTGTTTATGCTTCCTATGTACGAGTATATGTATATAAAAAAGATTGCTCAAAGTTTGCCACTTAAGATGTTTTTTAATCTTCAATTATGATCTTGATCTAGATTAGATAGTGGTATCGTGTGATTCAGTTTCATGAGCATAGAGTTAAATATCAAGAGAGGGCGATCTGCACGTTGCCTGCCGTCTGCCCAATACGTTTAGTACTTGAAAAAAGTGCTCTGTCTGTCGAAATCTCACCTCATTAGGTGAGTAAGTCTTGCCTTATGGCATTGTAGCGTGCCAATAAGTTTTTAAATAATGCGTAATGTGCCTATTTATGTTTGATTTCAAGAATGACGGGACGCGCAACGACCGCTACTGACTTCACACTGGTGCGCAGTATACTAGTTAGCACCACTGAGGTATCATTACAAAAGCCATTTGCCCCTTCTTTATGTAGTTATATACTTACTCTACTTTTTACCATTGACTGCAAGAAAATAGATAGTAGTATAGTATTTATATTTCCAATAATAAAAAACAGCCACGATTATAGAGAGAGAAAAAAACTATCCAAAACTGGCGGGATATTTGAAAGTGATTTGAATTTCAAACGTCGAATTCGTGTAGAAACTCACGAAAGTAAATGCTCCTCTGGAATAAAGCCTGTCTTCGTATTAGGCAGCTTGAACCCCTCGCTTCACTCAGGACTCTATATAACTTAATAGAGTTAATTCTAGAGTCCCTCGTTACGCTCAGGGTTCAAAATGCCGCCCGCGACGTAAGACACTGCTTTCTGGTTAGTTAAATAAGGCAGTTTTTTCATTAAATCTTTGCTGAAATGAAACACTGTTTTAAACAGATTAAAATGTCTATATCTAGTACTTAGTCAAAGTTCATATTTTGTTCCGCGAAATGCCGACCAACTTTCGCTAAGTGCGCGCGAAGATATAAACTTTTACTACTGTATATTTTGTTCTGTACACATTTATTTTCTTTACCGCACGCACGTCGCGCCGTTCGGTGTAAATCGTCCCTATGATTATGACTCACAACAAAAAGTGCAGCCAACCGCACGGCGAAAAACAAGCTGAACACGTGACCCGCTGATAACATAAATTATATTTGTAAAATGCATAAAATAGAGAGACGCTAGCTTATTTAGGTACTAGTAACATAAAGAAATTACAAATAGAAGCTTATTATATAAATTAGCATGAATATAAAAGGCTTTTAAGACTTACTGACTCCGCGATGAAATAAATACAATGAAAATGAGCGTGGATTTCGACAGCGTTGTTTATCTATCAGGACGGCCGGCTATCACGTGGCCGGACGACTAGCGACTGCTCTTCTCTGACGCCGTCCAAGGTAATCGGAAATTTAAATTAATTTATGATTCCTTTTATTCAAAAGAAGTACTTTATTTTCATTTTCTTTCCAGAACATTCGGAGAATAAAGCTCTACTCTACATACAGGATACATACGATATATCTACTATACTACAAAGAGACTATACTAGTCGGACACACAGATAGTGAGTTAGTGACTCTACAGAATGGTACGGTCAACCAACGATGGCTCATGTTTTTTTGTTGTTTTGTGAATGACAAGGAGGTTTGTTCCTCTGAAGAATGGTCTTTTTTTGTGACTTCTTAGGAGGCGAAAGGTATTTTTCCTAAAGTTTTCATTCATCATTTTGTTGATTTAGCTAGTATCAAATCAAGTATAATAGCGTTAAGTTTCTAGAAGATATCGGTAAACAAGTTACTAGTCACAGTCAAATTCAAGCAAAATAAGTGACAATCGAGTCCAAGTCATGCCCCAGTGAAGTGGTATAGACTTCCCACGAACTTCTATAGAGTTCCAGAAGTAACACGATAATACACGTTTCAATGCATTTTTTACGAATAGGCTTGCGTTTGACCGCCAACTCGCCTGATGTTAGGCAATGATGCGGTCTACGATGGAGCAGGCTTCCCTAGAAGAAACCGATTCACTCGTGATTTGAAAACACTCAGATTGTAACTAGGGGAACACCCATTCAGGCAGCGCATTCCACAGACTAGCAGTATCATTTGGTTACACTATAGTTCAAGTTATTAATCCATGAGTTTTGTAAAATAATCAGATTTTTTTATTGTTTAGATTTGCCACCGTTTGACCTTCACGTCGTCTGTTGTTAAGAGATGGTGGGGTCTACGATAAAGCACGCTTGCCTAGACGAAACCGATTCAGGCGCGTCTTGAGATTGTAGGTATATAAATATCGGGGAACACCAGCAAAAAAATGCGAGGTCTGACACCCAACCCAAGGGTGGGTGGAACACCCAATACATAAACGTATTGTTTATTAAACTCATATGAAAAGAGTTTTTATTTTTCAAAACAGATAGTTTTCCTTACAATCATAATATGGAGAGGTATTTATGTGCAATACAAAAAGTACGGTTTTGCTGCCCCGCATGTTGAGGTTGCGTGGCGTTTAGGTACTGCTCATTCTGCTCAAGGCATGGGTAACAAAAAGAAGTGCATAGCGAGAGCACTGGATCCTGGAATACTACAGACGGATAGGCGAGGTCGCATGCACTGGCGACTTACTGCTAAGCCACAGAATATAGACGAGGTAGTACGAGAGCCGAGCGCCCGTGGCATGGAGTGAAGGCCGGTCAACGCGCTGTCTTATCGCGCCATGCGTAACGATCTAATACATGACCATTCGGGCAACTAACGCGTACCTAATCAACACAAGTACTAGTGACCACGTGCGTCATTCACTACATTCTCTTTAACATATTGATTTATTAATTATTGCGTCGCAATTACGCGCTCAAATACCTATCTAATATTATCTAACGTGCACATTTGTTTACTGCCCTATATGCAGACAGACCTAATTTGCGAAACGTCATATGTTAATTTACTTAACATCCTTATTATAGATTAAAATATTAGTCAAATATAAAACTCGTCCGGATCGGATTCCGCCAGTGTGTGCGGTGTGTTTAGGCAGCCTTTGTCCTCTTCAACATCACCTTCAGGTGAATTTTCGTCTAACGCCAAAAGCCTATCAGATAACCATAATGAATATCCTAGACTTTCTACCTTGGATTAGACAGTTAATTTGTAGTTAGAGTAAAATGTAATTGGCTGAGCACAAGCTAATAACTTAGAAACTTATATGCATATGCAGCTGCTCTAGCTAAGCCAATAAAATAAATACATATTTATAACAATAAAACCGACGTGAAAGTTTAATAATTCATCCCCTAATGAGAAGCCGCAAAACTAATCTCAGATGGTACCACCTTCGCTGGTGCAATACGTATCATTGGTGGTATAACTGAGGTTATAAACATTGCTCTTGAATTAACAACAAAATTTGCAGAAAAATATTGTGTGGAGACCACTAAATGTCTTCTATTTTTATCCGAGATTTACCCATTTCTTGGTGCATCACCTGATGGACTTTACACTGCCAAATACTCTGATATTACTACATCTAATGTTCCCTTACTAAGGACTGGTTGATGGAGATTTACTCTTAAAGTTAGACATACAAACATATGCACTAACACAGAACAAATTTCCCCAAACGCATATTTAGACCTTAGTTCCGTTGTGAGTAAAAATACTAATAAACATACTACATCTATCCTCAAACAATCATGGCACGGATTATAATTTAAAATCAAATAACTTTCCATCGATAACTAATCTGAAATAAATTCGAGATAAGTAGGTACTGTGTTAAATTAATACGTAATTAAATTCCAGCTTCTTATCGCAAGCAGCTTAAGATAAGTTCTTTTCAATGACCTTTCACGCCCCACTATAATGCATGTTAGGATTATATAAGTACCTACTAAGCAAGCTGCAATGCATGGTTTTACTCCGGACTTGTTTTTTTCTCCGTGGACAAAGCATTCTCAGCCGGTTTGCTTCAAGTTGAAAAATCGGTCGCCAAGCGCCTTAAGCTATAAACATTTAAGGCAAGGTTTTTCCATTTTTAAGCAACTTGTAACTACATATGACAATAAGGCGTAATATATTGCATTAAAGAAGCATTTAGTGGAGCAAAACTATGGCACTTTCACACGGTCGTGCGTTTCGGTACTTATATTTATGGGTTTTTCTCATATTTAAAAAAAGGATAGCTGTAAAACACTATTTTACAGCTCCTTGTGGAAGGAAACGGAACGGTAAATATCCCGTAAATAATCATATAACTGTAAGGATAGCTGTAATGTAAAATGTACATTTACGATTCCCTCCATAATTATGAAATTTGTATACTAAGATATCGCAAACATAAATTAGTAAATAGGTACTTATTTGAATTAATTCCGAAAAACAGTATAGTTATAGAGTATAGCTCAAATCAGTGTAACTTTTTCCTTGATAAAACATTTTTTTTGTAGTTTTAGGCTAACCATGGAAGTAGACATTCTAAAACTAGAATAACCAAAATTGCTAAAAGTGGGAAAACAGGGCCTTAAGCCAAAAAGTATTTTGTCTTAAGAAAATTGATAAGTTTGGCAAATTTCAATTAAATTCGACGTTTTGAAGTAGTTGAAAATGAAATTCATAGATTCCGTTACATACTTAGGAACATACCAACGTAATAAAAGCGTGTTAAAAATAATATGCTTGTCAGTTGAGTAACCCCAAAATATAATGTATGGTAGTGGTAGGACTCTTTTGCAGGGGTCCGTCTGGGGAAGTACCACACCTTTGCCAGTTATTCAACCGCCAAGCAGTAATGTGCAAACACTACTGTGTTCCGGATTGAAGGGCAATGTTTCCAGCGAAATTACAGGGCACACAGAGATTTGACATCTTATATCTCGGGGTGACGAGGGCAGTGCATTGCCATCCAGGGTTTTGAACTGTTTAAGTTCAAAATTCTGAGTGGCGTTGTGCTGTTATGGGCAAGCGTGAAGAGCCATCAGGCGAGCGATTTCGCTCGTCTCGTCACCCAGTATGATAAAAAAAATAAAAAAATACTGTATCTGTGAGGACGGACTCAAAAGTTGTTCATAATTATGATGAGTGTAATCGACTCCTTTCGACTTAGAACACCCTTTTCGCGTTACCCAATATAAATAATGTGTAATGATCAATATAAAAAAACCAACTTCCCTAAAATGACAGAACTGGACTAAATTGAAATGGGACCACTCAGGAGTACCAGCTTTAAAATAAAAAAAATATCATCAAAATCGGTTCGCCCTGTCGAAAGTTCTGGGGTGACAAATAAAAAAAACAGTCGAATTGATAACCTCCTCCTTTTTGGAAGTCGGTTAAAAATACATGCGCAGTTTGGTCTGAATAGTAAGTACGTACCTACCTACATTAATATAAAGTGAATTGGCATACATTTTCGCGATTAAATTATTATAAACGTATATATTTTAAAATAGGTTTTTGGAGTTGTCTGCGCTTATCGGTCATCGATTGTGAGTATTATCAAAAAATATTGTAATCGACAGTATCACAATTATCAATAAATATTGATTAATTTTCTACGCCTGAACGTGCAAAAGATTCCTGAACATATTCGATTATCAAATAAGCTATAAATAAAAAGAAACTTGTAAATTGTTCTCTAGAAAGGGTAAATACTTAAAATACTCTTAATTCGATTTATTTTAAGTACAATATGTCAATTTTGTTTCTGTTCATGAATCATATGGCTCAATCACTTTAATCAGGTCACATACTCGTACCTATACCCAGCCACCCACTATAGCCATGGCTTAAGAAGCATAAAATATACACTATTTTATATGAATATCTGTAGTATTTCCACTACAATAAAGCCTGATTAATCAACTACCGAAAAAAAATATAGCTATCTTTTTTAGGGTACCGTGCCCAAAGGGTAAAACGGGACCCTATTACTAAGGCTCCGCTGTCCGTCTGTCACCAGGCTGTATCTCATGAACCGTGATAGACAGTTGAAATTTTTACAGATGATGTATTTCTGTTGCCGCTATAACAACAAATACTAAAAAAACAGAATAAATTAAATATTTAAGGGGGCTCCCATACAACAAACGTGATTTTTGCTCGTTTCTGCTCTATATTGATAACGGCAACAGGTGGACACTTGAAATATTCACAGAATATTTAGTTATATCTTCAGTTTAAAAATAAATAATTAAATTAAAATAAAATTAATACTTAAGGGGGCCCCATACAACAAACGTGTTTTTTTTGCCGTTTTTATAGATAATGGTACGGAACCCTGCGTGCGCGAGTCCGACTTGCACTTGGCAAGTTATTTGTATTAATATAACTTCACAAACTCAAATATTGTGGTAGACAATATTAAAAATACGCTTATTTTTTTTTTTTTTTTTTTTTTTTTTGCCTGGAAACACTATAAAAAATCAATTCTTGATAACATTGTATTTTCGTGATGTTTCCAAAACAATTTACTACGGCATGACTTAGACTGGACCGTGACTTTCTTTGATTGACTAAATGAATTTGATTGACTGTGACTATTGAATTGTTAGAGCTATGTCGGTTACTTTAGTTCTCTGTCGGATAATCTCATTTAAGATTATATCTGTCAAAGAAACCCCAAGCTCGCATTTAGGCATTGTGGAACGTTACTTATGCGTACATAGACGCAATATTTAATGTAATACTACATTGCTTTGAATTGAAAAGAGAATGATATGTAGTTTTGAGGTAGGTCGGTAGGTAGTGATGAACGAACTATCGATAGCCAGCTATCGACTATTGACAGCCAGCTATCGATAGTTGACTTTGAAAATCAGTTAGAATATCGATAGAACAAAATGCGGTAATACTATTAATGACTGACAATAGTATCGCTACAATTAAACCTTGATAGTCGTTACGCTAGTGATGCTATTTTTATCCCTGACGAATGTACTATCGACAGTATCGATACGATATATAGATAGATAGAACCTCATTATTGTGTACCTACACCAGAAATTAAAATTACAAACAGATAGAAAACACTTACGAGCTATCACAAATGGCTTTATCGCTAAAGGCGATCTCTTCCAGGCAAACATTAGATGGAAAGAATTTACGTAACTGGATCGCTAGTTGTTTATATTTAGCTAATGATAGACCAATTCTATAAGTATATTAAATACCAAATACTATATTTGTCTATGATAATACTATTACCGCATTTTGTTATACTAGGTTCAATTCTATCGATACTAATCGACAGTATTGCGAATATTCTTTCTGTTTCCGGGCTATTGATAGACTATCTATGGTCTACTGACAATGGCCTATCGATCGGAAACACTATCGGTAGGTCGGTAGGTGTTTTGTCGTGGTTGGCTACTGAGCATTTTGACATTTCAAAAGACTGCGCTGGCGCCCGTCGCACAGTTATCCCACAGCCAGCCGGTGCTACTGACACAATGCAAGGTTAACTTGAGGTAGACGCCCGCACAACTACTTACCCACTTCGGGTAAAAATATCGCTTGAAATTACATTTACCTTCTATCCGATACAACACCTAGAGCGGGGATAAACCTATAGCATTATTTCCTACATCCTGGTGTCCAGAAAACGTTGGAAGTTTTCAACGCCAAGCCTATAATCAAAAAAAGTCGAGAAACATACTCGCTTGACCTTGCATCGAACCGGAATTTTCCCTTTAGACCTTAAGCATAAATTTCAGTAGAATTAATTATTCGAACATAATTATACAGATCTTTTGGAATGTTAACATAAATGTTGTATTCACATTATAGTCAATTGGTGATCGATAAAAAGTATAGATAAGAGAACTAGTTTTACATCGATGGCTGGTGGAATACTTGTCTCATTATAGTCAATAGCTTCATTGCTTTGCGCGACAGACAACGTCGAAGTACGGAATCTCTAATGAGGTGCTTCTGTCAATGTGGCAGAGTACGACTCAATCGAGACAGTCCTATTATCAGAGTGTTTCAATCGCGCATAGAGTACTTGGTCGCCTATTCAGGTCGTCTACTCTACCTGGGGCACTGTCCCGGCTGCTTCCTTTTACTCCCTTTGCTTGTAAGTACACCAACCCGCACGGCTACACTCGTGAACATCCTATGCATTAATCCTATTTTTTTTTTTCAATTCACGCACAAATGGTGGTACCAGTCGCGTCGTGGGTCAACGAATCCTAGGCTTTTTACCCCTCGCTTGCAGCTGTTGCACAATAGTCGAGAAATTCCTGGAATATCGTACACAAGAGATCAGTTATTTATAACTTTACTGAGGGTAAATTCTAGCTGGAGAGTTGCTCTCGTAAATTACCTAGTGTACCTACCCAGTGTTGTGTAGTAAGTACTCAGTTCACTCGTTGATAACAAGAATCTTATTCAACTTTTTTGTTTTGAGCTTATGTAAAAGATCGAGGTTATTGAACTTTACTTTTAATTACATGTTGTTCGCGATTTCAAACACGTTGATTTTTACGTAATTTTAATTTAACCCCCTTTTGTCTCCCTTAATTTACCCCTGTCGTAAAATCCTTTCTTGGCAGACCTCAACACCGCACAAGAAATTTACATAAGTACCTAATCTATCGGTCCAATAAAATTTTCATAAATCAAATAGTTTCCGAATTTCGTGATGTCGCGATGATGAGTAAGTGTGAAAGGATTTGCGAAAGGGTCGAATTAAGAGGGGAGCGGTAGAGGTTGAAAGTATTCATAAAAGTGTACCTACGGTAGTATATACCTAGATACCTAGTATATACCTATCTATATATTAAGTGAGCATAAGTACTTAACAATTACCAAAGTCAAAGACCATCTCATTATCAATCACAGGACTTGACAGTATAATTGAATGTTAATTGTCAAAGTCTCCTGTGAGCACAAACACCGTCGTAAACAATGATTACAGTCTAGGCACTTTAAAACGTCATGTAGCATTAATTAAGTAGTTCATTAAACTAGTCCGTCTGGAAGTTCCGTATGCAGAAACAAAGCCGTGCGAAGCTTTTGTTGCTTTCCAACAGAATACCTACGCCGTGAAAAGGTAAGTACAGTGTTTAAAAGGTTATTTCGAAATACGTATTTGTATTTGGCAGTACACAGAGATCGCGCAACGTTAACACGCGCGCAGAGGCAGAGGCTATATACCTAGGTACTCGTTTACGAACAGTGAGACAAGTAAACGAGGCTGGACGATCGAGTCAGATCACTCGCGTCTCGCGCTACGGACCATCGATGTCCTTGCATTCTTCGAAGGAATAGCATAATGTTACCGGTTCAATGACCCGTGACAATGTGAAGGGATAGGTTTGCTCTTGGGCCATGAGGTGTGGCTTTACGTAATGGAACTAATCGTGAGGGTCGCGAGTGTTTGGCGGTCGCTTAATCTTGTAAATATAGATATTGGACATAAAACTTTATTAGTGCACCTACGTACTTACGTTTCACAATGAAGGGAAATGATCCTGTGTTTTATCTTGTTTACATTTTAGGCACTAGCGGCGCCCCGCAGTTTCACCCGCTGTCATACAGGAATAACGACCAACTTTTCTGAGATAAAAAGTAGGCTAGCTTATGTGCTAATCCAGGGTAAGAGCGATGGTGGCCAAGTGGTAGCATGTACGCTTTACAAGCTGACGGCCCATGGTTTAATCATCGGCCCTGCCCCTATGACTTATTTATTACTGAAATAAATTATATGCAGTTTTGATGCCATTGCTCAAAAACGGTGAAGGTAAACATCGTGAAGAAACCGGTATGACTAAGAACTTTAAACAGTTCAAAGACATATGACATTCACCAACATGCACTGAGCCAGCATGGTGGATTAAGGCCCATCCTCTCTCTCTCTCTCTATAAGAGAATGCCTGTGTTTCAGCAGTGCCAACATGATAGGCTGATATTTTAATCCAGGGTACAAATGTCATTTAAATTCAGCTGTTACAGAGTTGAGTGCGGACAAAAGCCGCATCTTTTTTGCTCGTCATTTGCCCCAAACATTCAAAAACAAGAAAGCTAAACATTTTTTCTCTAAACATTTTCTAAATGTAGGTATGCCAACAAAAAAAAAACACATTTCCCGTGGAAGGTAGTGGGCGGGGTAAAATCATTTCAAAATTATCACAGTGAGCGTCGCACGCATTAAACCGAATTCCTATTTGTAATTTTGCAAAATCCTTTTTCCGTATTCACCAATCATATCTTCTAATTTTTACCCCAGACGCAAAAACATATATTATGTTGTAAGTTTAACGTATCTGTCTGTGGCATCGTAGCTCCCAAACGGCTTTTTAGGGTTTCGTACCCAAAGGGTGTAAACGGGACCCTCTTAATAAGCCTACGCTATCTGTCTGTCTTTCTGTCCTACCTTTTGACGGCTGTATCTTTCGAACCGTAATAGATAGCCTGTTGGAATTTTCAATAATAGATATGTAATGTTACGGCGGATTAAGTAAGAAATAATAAGTCAAAAATTAAAAACTAAAAGGCAACAAAGGTTTTTTTACTTATTTTTGTATTTTCTCTAGTGTAAAACGGTAACGTTTGTACGTAAAACGTCAAACTTGGCATAATTATAGTACGTAAAACAACAAATAATAAATACTGGCCAAGAGAGTTGAAGTGGCAATGGGCAGGCTGCACCGCTCGAAGAACCGATAATCGATTGGGAAGAAAGACTTTTGAGTGGTGAAGACGCAGCCTAGGTAGGCCTACCACTAGGTGGACCGAGAACATCGTGAGAGTCGCAGACATCCATCCAGTGGATGCAGATGGAAGGCTGTCGTTCAGTGTGGAGTTCTAAGGAACCGGAAGACGCAGCGGCCATAGGTAGGCCTCCCACTAGATAGACCGATGACATTGTGAGAGTCGCGGGCATCAAGTGGATGCAGATGGAAGGCTGTCGTTCAGTGTGGAGTTCTAAGGGGGTTCTATGTTCAGCAGTGGACGTCTTCGAGCTGGATGATGAAGTGCAAGTCAGTGACAAATTTTTGTTCACCGCCGGTTCCCTGTCAATTTCACAAATGTCTGTTCATCGAAGTTAAGCAACGTCGTGGTCTCTACTTGGTTGGGTGACCGCCTGGGCGTGTTATTATTGCTTATTTATTGTCCTTTGCACACATTTTTTTTGTACTTTAGTAGTTAAAAATGTATGTGGTGGTACGGAACCCTCAGTGCGCAGGCCCGACTCGCACTTGACGGTTTAATTTTATATTTCAAAGATAGGTTGCAAGTGTTCTTAGCTATTATTCAAGAAAATCTTTTCAGCCATTTGAAGATTAACAGCTCTTTTCACGGGCTGATTTAAATATGTTCAATGTTTACTTGTTAGGCTGATTTTACATCGTTACATTTATTACATCATTACTAAGGAACCGTTTTATAGTTAAACTGATTGCTCAGTTCTGTGCCGTGCGTACAACTATTTACAAACATTGTGACTGTACTCGGCGGCTATCGACGCGAGACTAAACGACTCGACGCTGATAGAAACATAGATTTTCAGAGTATATAGATAGAAATGCGTCGACCAGGGGCTCTATTTTTTATCACTCGTACGATATTTCACACAAAAATATCATACTAATTGATTAACTTTCGAACAAGATCCCAAACAAAAGTCACCTTTTTTTAATAATTATTAAAAAAGGTGACTTTTGTTTGGGATATTCACTCGCTACCGCAAAGAATGGTTTGAACGATTCGAATTTGGTTCAATCAATAGAAATTCTTTAATTTTACATGATATTTTCGTGCGAAATCAACGTGTGATTCAAAAATCAAGTCCCAGCTACGCTGGCCGTAATCAGCGCAGCTTTTTACCGACTGTAAAACAGACTTAATTCTTCATCTATCTACCTGTCTAATAACATTAAACGAGCAATTTTTGTAAACAGGGTTACTGGCAATCAGTTAACATCCTCTTAAGGGCGGCTTCAATACGTCAAAACGTTTTCGTTCAATTCTACGTATAGAACGTAAAATTATAAAAATTCGCGGGAAAAAACACTGCTGTTTCATATATTTAGTCGGGAGGGTTTTTTTTTTGTATAGAACATTTTTTTGCGAATTCCGAGAAGTCATAGAACAAAAGTTGTTTGTTTTGATGTACTGAGGCCGCCTTTAAGATGATGCTAACTGATTACCATGCAGTAACCCTGTATAATTTATTTCGCGTATCTCTGAAACGGCTTTAACGATTTGGATGAAACTTTGTATTCAGATGAAGTTTAGCATTGTTTACTCACATAGTTTAAAAAAAGTCAGCCAGGTACATATATATATAGAGCCATACAGGGTTACGCATATATACCCTGTACTAAGCCGAATGGAGGTCGTTATGTACTCATCCTTATGAACAACTTTTACTATGGGACCAACCCTGAAATTGCGAAAAAAATATCAGCTGTTCCATATATTTTTATTCGAGTGCCAATGACCAATGATATATAACAATATACATATTTATACTCGTACCATATTGTATCCATGCAAGAAATATAGGTACTCTTTAGCAAGAATTACTGGTATGGTTGCTTGGTTGCTCTATTCATTTCATACCTACAGGGCTAAACATTAAAAGGGTAAAATTAAAATATCGTTTTTTATTCAGTAATAGGCTTGCGTTTGACTGCCAACTCAACTGATGTTAATCGATGACTCGGTCTACGATGGAGCACGCTTACCTAGAAGAATCCGATTCACTCGAGATTTGAAGACACTCAGATTGACATATCATTTTTACTATCCTAAATTAAGGTGTCCTTAATGTCCTGAATAAGGTTCCATCCTGTATATCTACACTTACGTAGGTACGTGTTATACATATCAATATGCCTACCACATATAATTATTATCATGTCCCTATCTATAGCTGCAGACCTAGCGCGCGAGCGGCGATAAAATTGTGTAAACTTTTTTTGGCCCACGAGAATGAGACAGATATCTAGGTTTGTCACGTTTGCACACGGATAAAAAGGGTTGACAACATTTTATCGCGGCGCGCGTGCTATGTATTCTGGGGTGGTAAAAGACCACCAGACTCGTCTTTGCCAATCTACCTACGTAAAGAATCCATTAAAAGTTTTAGTGTAAGAGATATTCCGACTGTGGCGAAACTGGCTGTAAGTTGTCTCAAGATAAACGAGTTGCAATATTTGGGAAACATAACACTGCTCACGATGGGCAAAGTAAGCAAACAGTGTCAATATTTCACCGTACTTAAGTGTTTGCCAGAATTTTGGCAAATAAGTCGTTAAAATTAATAGAACATCTCAACTTAAGTAGGTACTTACTTGAAAATTGTCTACTTAGGGTAGGTAAGTAGGTGCCTACTTGTACTTACTTATCTCGTAGACATGACATTTAAAAGATGCTTTTTAAAAATAACACGTTTTTTAAAACTATGTATTGGTGTGGTAAACTTATGCATCTACATTCAGACAATTTTTTTTTCCTTTTTTTGAAACGCAAATGCAAAAAATGCACGTTGCAGTGTGATAGTACTCCCAGATGACCAGTGGTTTTTCTTACAGAGAAATTGATGATCTTTCGGATGAGCTCTGGTTTTTTGAGGAGATTGATCATACCTAGGTACGAGGCGTCGCTTATCATGCTGCTGCCACAGGGGGGCTTGCAGCACAACATTATCGTATACTCCTCCCCTGCTTCGAGAAACAAACGAAAATTGCGAGTCTTATCATACTAGTATTTTTTTTTTAATAGCGCCGCCAAGTTTTTTTGCATTGCAGCATCGCCATTTTGTGATTCCCCAACTAATTATATATATATATCATCTGGTAGTCTTATCGAACTAGGTTTAGTGTCGTGGGCTCTTAGACTATTAAGGCGGCCCTAAAAGTTTTCAAAAATTACGTGTCCGTATTTTGATAAATTTAAGTATCTACTGAATTCAAAAGGATTGCAAGAACAAAATACTGTTTATATATAATAGAATAGATCAAAGTTATATGATTATTTACGGGATATTTACCGTGGTAAGGTTGGTACCGTGGTATGTGTTCAAAATACTATACGCAGTGATACAGTGAGTGTGTTTTGTCGAGACTTAGGTTCGAGTTTGAGTTCCAGTGATAACCGTAGCAAAAGACTAAGAAAGAGGGTAGATCATATGCAAGATAATATGCAATAAACTATTGAGTATTGAGTTACACAGAGCCATGAAGAGAGCCATGATAGGCATTAAACTCAAAACACCGAATTCGTATATCGAAATCCGTCTTGAACTTTGATGCCAATCATTAGATCTCTTCATGGCATGGAACTATTAATATTGAAATCCGACGTAAAGCAAAGGTTCGAAACATCGCGGTAAAGCAACTAAAATAGAACTGGGCAGGACACGTTGCTAGGCGCAGTGATGACAGGTGGACTAATGTTGACAGATTGGTGGCTGAGGCAAAGTACAGTCCTTTCACCATAACTTGTCCCTTTTCTTTAGTTGGCACCTTTATGATAGATAGATAGAAAACTCTTTATTGTTCACACCAAAAATTACAAATATACATAGTAGGTAACATAAAATACAACTTGAAAACTAGTGAAACAATTGGCGGCCTTATCGCTATAAGCGATCTCTTCCAGGCAACCTTAGTATGGAGAGGACATACAAAAGAGGTAAGGGACGGGGTGTGATGTAATAATGGAATAACTGGTATATAATTACAAAGACATACATTATGTATGTATGTATGTATTATGTTGTCCGTTTCCTTTATGATGGTGGGTAAATTCTGGCATCCCACTACACAGAGCGACCAACTTTTAAACGAGGGGACTTTTTATAATGAGCAGATTGTAAGCGGAGCATTAATCGTCCCGCTGCAAGATGGGTCGAGTATATTGTTACCATTCCGGGTCTCACCTGAACTCGATTAGCATAGGACCGAAGCAGATGGCATAACGAGAGAGGGGCCTATACCCAGCAGTGGGATAAGGAACGCTGTGGATAATGATGAAAGCTATTGAAACTTATTCATAATGCCATTCATAGTATTTAGATTTATAAAATTATCATCTGGAGATAGGTACCTTCCTCAGGTAAATTCCTTAAATTCAAAACAAAATTAATTTGCTTTTATGCACACACTGACCTCTAAATAGGTCGATATCCAAAATCATCACCCTATTGCTGTGTGAAACCCTGTTGATAAGAGACACCTTTTTGGTGTCTCTTTTAGTTATTGTAGCCCTGCAGTTACTGCATTTTGTATAGTTACAGTCTTCATAGTGGCCTCCTTTGCACGCACATTTCTTAAACTTTCGCCATTTACAATCAACAGTTAGTGAAAACGCACAAAACCATCAAAAATTGGTCGGTAAGGGCGGGCGCGGCGCGCCGGCCGCCATGTTTACAAACAAAGAGAGCAACGCTCGCCAAGTAGGTTAGCGCAGCAGCGTGCGCCCGCGCAGTCGGCGCGCGCTTGTTGCGCGGGTCGTGGTCGCGGCGCAACTCGCACCCGAAATGCACAAATTATCTCTTCAATTTCTGTACAATCATATTTAAAACAACTACATGCGGTCGGCACGTGTTTTGAGTCACGAGTATCTAAGGCTTTCATTTCGAACTCTACAATACTTTCTTTTTAAAAATATTAAGAAGGTATGTAAGTAATAATTACTGGCATCTTATTTTCAAATTAAAACATGGTAAATTCAAGCAAAAAACAAGTCTCGAACCTGAGCAATACTGAACATGCAACAAAGTTGAACGAAGAGGTGAGAGTAGAAACGAAATAACCTCATGATTCAATGCAAGTCGGCCCAGTAACACCATTCTCCGAATAACATAATATCACGAATATAGTATCTTTCGAGGAGGCGAAAATCTTGTGGTTACGCTGGAGAAATCATTACAATGGCCTCTACCCGCCCGCGCCTGAAGAAAGTTCCAATCCATTTGCATAGCGCTGTTCGGTGCAGAGATCCCGCCGATGGTCCACATAGACAGCCGTAGTTTATTGTCACGGACCCATTTCCGCGGTGCACTACGCAAAGCTCGCTTGCACATCGGGCTCGCGGGCTGACACACTTCCCTCACTCCAAAAGTTTCACCGACAGAGAAACTCACAATATCTAATAGCCCCAACATCCGTCTATGCAGATTTCCAGAGCAAACCTCCACTATGACCTAAATACGGCGCTTTACAAAGCCAATAACACGTGGTGAGACGCAGTTCATTCGCCGAAACCTGAATCATTTTGCGTACAGCCACTCTATTTCTTTGCAATATTGATTTCCATGTCATAAGAAAGTACTGCACAATTTCAAAAGAACTGATTATTTTTGTTGCATGCCAAGGACATTTTACTTTATATAAGCGATTGGCTATCGACACGACCCAATTTTTGTATAAGTGGGTTAAAGTTCAGCCTGCACAGCAGTCTACATGCATAAATCGATAACTAACGAAGCAAATGAAAAGAATAAATTGCCACTCGTTTTCAATTCATTCTAAATGGTAGGCCCCGAGAAAAACTTGCACTGGTGCTGCGAGAAAGCGTAGACATTTCACCATAAAGCCTAGAAAGTGTGCATAAGAAGAAAGTGAAGAAGTAGGGCAAAAAGTGCAATACATAGGTACGTGCAAATGCATAGAGGTGCGGGAACGTGATGAGCGAACAATACCAGCTCCGAATCTACGGAGTTTCCACTTCCATAGCCATCACTTTTTCCTCTTAGATGAAACCGTTGCATTCGCTTACACGTTTCTCGTTCAACACATGTTTGCCTAGTTCTTATACGAATGCACTCATTTTTACTTTCTTTTCCGCTCGCTCTTGTTCGTTTCTTTGCGCTTCCACACTATATCACTACTATAGGAGTAGATGTTTTGTTGCTCGAGTGAAATTAAAAACAGACGCTCTCATACATTTTAAATGCGATAGTTGTTATAGCAAGTAGAAATAACAATAAGTAGGTTTGGTTATGTGAAGTTTCATCAATAGCTCGAATGACCGAATCCACATAAAGATTTTAATAATGTTTTAGCACAACAATAATGTTTCGATGATAAATCCAAGAGATTTTTTTGGTGACATAATCACTTTCTGAAAACAAACTATTACCTACGTTTGTTCCATAGTGCATACGTTAAAGAAAATACATATTTTTCTCGTCTGAAAGTGAAAATCGTGCAATTTTCACACAAATCGAGTTTAATACTTGCATGCAGAATACTCCACGCTTGAGTTCCACATGCACATATTGCACATGCCACCGAGGATGAAAGACTGTTTGTTTTCTAATACTCCTGACTCACTGAGAAATACAGGCTTATTAGAAGAAGATCGAACATTCTCGTATTTTACATAATACTTTGATGACAGTTTCTTGAGACAGTTCCGTCGAATAGTCCAGATGGTCACATGCGAGCCGCATCTCAGGAGAAAACAAACGCTGCAGTTTTGATGAATCGTGCTGGTAACGCAATTGAATTCATTAACATTATGTATAAACTGAAATTTATTTTCTTGATCTTTTAAATGTATAGGAGTTTTCAAGACAATAGTTTATTTAATATGGTATTTCTTTTTTCGCGAATTTTGACCACCAACTCGTCTGTTGGTAAGCGACGATGAGGTCGAAGATGAAGCACGCAGACTTAGATGATACCTATTCCTAACCTACATATAATGCCACTAAATATATCTTATATATTTGGTGGCATTCTATGTAGCCCGCGGTTTCATCAGCAATATTCAGTCTCTGTAGTCTTGGTAAAATTTTCAGGAACTTGTTAAATAATTTAGCTCTAAAAAAAGAAGCAAAAACAAACTAAGAAATTTACTTGCGCATTTAGAATAATAGGTTCATTTGTATTTTGATATGGCAATTTGCTTCCACGGGACTACCGGTATCGAAAATGAGAATAGGTACTTTCCATCGTAAAGCTTAGGTTTTAAACGTATCTAAATATCATCTTACAAGGCATGCGGCGCCGGCGTCATTGCGCCGACGCTGACGGCACATCGCCGCGTCGGTCGGGCGTTCGGGTCGTGTGGTTGGGAAAGCCGGTGCTTGGTGGGCGCTCACAAGCGTCGAGAGAAAGAGTGTGAAGAGAGATGGGCATTTCACCAAGCGGGGTCAACGCGCCCACGGTACTGTCGATTGTGGCCCAATTGTCGAATGTGGGTCTAGGCCGGCGTTCGTCGACCCTGCTGGCACAGTTTGCGCCTGCGTCAGCCACGGTGCTTTCACGCCCCGCGAAGGTAGGGCGGTGCACGGAAAGCTGGGAAAACTTGACAGTGGCGTATAACTGGGCGGGCTACGTGCGCAGAGTGCATACTGCACAAACTATTAGCCTTTTGTTTAGTTTAGACATCCAGCAACTTTTGTCAAGATAATCAGGGAACCTGTTTTATTTCATAGTTTTATAAGAATTATGCGAGTCTTTAGATATAGACCACCCACATCTTTACTAAACTACAAAGCCACTTAATTTTCTTCTAAACCTAAAAGAAAGATTCAACCTATGACACTTTGCTGATGAAAGTACAATAACGATAGCACGTAAAAGAATTTACTCTTACGAAACTGTTTTTTTTTTTTTTTAAAGCCTTCATGGCTTAACAATATTAATTTTAAAAAAACTTATATAGATACTTCATAGTCTTGAACGCGCACGAAACGCGGATCATATCATCAAACTTGACATTGCCAATTCGAGTCCAAATTCAGAGTTAATGTGGTCATAAAGACTAAGGGCACCGAATCAATTTTCAATGGAAGGTTTTCCAAACGGCAATTAGAAATTAAATTTGTTCATAAAAAAGCGATAGATGGCGTAGATGAGACATGGAAATGAAGATTTTGCAAAACCACAGACGAAAAAAGGTCAATTAAAAAAATGCTTATTCTCATAGACAGGCAATATCTATATAATTATGTCTGTCTGACACGGTCTGTCATGTTTGTTTGAGTGTTATTTTACTTCGTAGTATGTATAGTATTTTGTGGTTATTGTTTGCTAACAAAGTAAGTACTTTTTTCCCCACAACACAACACAAATTAGTAGGTAATATTCATGTAGCTAGATGCCTTGCTTCGCCGTGTTATAAAATATCTACTCTTCCTTGTATTGTAGGTTTCATTCATTGAACATATGCGAAAAAAATTAAAACGATGCCTCGTCTGCGCCATCTATCGATGATTGCAGAACTACTTTCCTAGAGATGTCAGAAAAACTCCCATTACATTTTCATGTTACCGCGTCTCACGTTTATGGCAAGGAATCTCTTGTAAGATACAGAACAAGTGCCCTGTATTTAATTTTTCCGCATCATGTACATAAGTATGATAGCTTATCGGCAAGGACATAGCGTGACCGTCTGAGGCGTTGTGATAAAGATGCTATTTCAGCTTAGACTTTTATTATATGTCGTTATAACATTTGAAAAGATAGATTAATTGTAAGCAAGATGTAAGATGGTGTGCCGTTTAGGATTGCAAAGTGTTCCATGTATTATTCAGGTCTGCAATTATTAAGTAACATTACCTAAAATGTGAATAAATAACATGTGTAGAGAACGCGGACAAATATTTCAGACACAGACTTAGCATAATATTAAGTTTATTGATACCAAAAATCATGTACCTAAGCCTTAAATTAAAGTAAGAAATTACAATGTCTTTTTCATTTTGCAAATATCCAAATCGTTACAAATGTTGTTGTATGAGAAAGATATTTGATACAATGGTGAAGCAGACAGGCTGCCCGATGGTAAGCAGTCACCGTCACCTATAGATACTTGTAACACCAGAGGCATCACAAATACATTGCCGACCCTTTAAGACTATTAACTCGCCTTCTGAACATGTGATTATGAGGAGGCTGAATTTTTTTCTATTAACGATGCGAATGCTGGAGCGTAGAATTAGCATGTTAGGTACCTTTTGCGAGTAAATTAGGACTATTTATTTTTTGCGGTTATATTAGTCGTTTGTCTTTCTTTCACATAACGCAGATCAACGGGTCAGCCGGATTTTTGCACAGGATTATGGCTCCTGAGAGGTTGTCCCGGTGGGTGTAACCGTAAGGCGGAGCTGATATAGAATATATCTTCATTTGGAACTCACCTGATGGAAACCGACATGTGGCCGAAGTTCAGCACGTAGAGCGATAGGTATAGAAGGTAATTATTTACTCTAGCCTTGAAGATACACTAGTTTTAATTCCGGTTTATGTTGATATGGCTAATTCCAACAGATATAAGCAAAAAAGAGGTAGTATTTTAATCACATAAATAAGTTCTGTATTTGTTCAAATGTCTCCCGTGTTTCTCCCACTTTTTCACTATCAGAAACGCAAAAACTGTTAGTAACTACTTACAAATTTTCTCAAGCACATTAAGAAACTTACAGTAATACCAATAAACTACATGCTCGGTCCAAATATTTATTTGCTCTGAGAGCTACAATAATATTGTAAATTTATTTTTTATTTATTTATTGAGGAATAGGCTTGCGTTTGAATATATTTTTTAAATAAAAAAAACTACCAAACTGTTTTGCATAAATCATAGGTAACTAAAAAGAAAAAAAACAGTTTTCTATTATTTAAAATACATACCATTTGTTCCAACCTAGTAGATGACTAGTAGAAAATGTTTAGCATTAAGTCCTCCGTTTGTATACTTAATTTGTAAGTGGGCATTATTAAAGCATTAAATAAAATAGAAATTGAAAAAGCATAGGCAAATGTAAAAAAAAATATGGCAGGTGTAGAGCAGACGGGGCCAACTTTTTGCTTTTCAGTTATCTACTATTTATACAATACAATAGGGTAATATTTCTGATAATTTATTTATTTCACATTTTTTGTGACCGATTTGAACATATTTGTGTTAATTGTCCAGTTTTCAATTAACTCAATGGAAGAGAATATAACTTCGTCTGAGAGCTTCTGAGGCTTTTTCCGGCGTGGTGTCTTAAAGAACTTGGACCTCACTGCTTGGACAGTTTCCACTAGCCCACTGTTTTTTCGTTCACGGTTCCGCATTCGGCTAGACCCTGGAAGTTATTATGCAGTTCATATTGGAAGTCTTTGGGCTTTTGGATTTGGGCAGGACCAGGACGGAGCGTGGAGTTCATCAGAAGCGACCTCTCGAGCTTGATATTATATGTGCTTATCTTAGTCCCTCTCGTCGAATTTCAGATGGTCCCATCGCATTTTGCTCAATTCTTTCTCTAGCTTGATAATCCTCTCGTCAGTCTTCAGTTTGTGCTTTGCTAGGGCCAAAGTTCTAACGTCGATTGTAGAAGGGCATCTGCCGGAGATTCTTCTGAGATTATAAGTCTAATCTACATGCAAAAAAGGTAGCAAGGTCGGGCGAGTTCGGCTAAAGGCAGAAACTAGCTTCAAGCCTGATTTAAGCCAGATGCAGTCGCACTCGCCACTTTACCAAATCTTTCTTGTTTGTCTAATCCGTGGTCTTCACGTAGTTACTAAGTAGAATATTCAATTAAAAATACAATGTCAATGGATAAATTACTCCGCTTTAGGTTACGTTAGATTCATAACGTAGGAAAGTTCTATCATTAGTCATTTGTTTCACAAACATAACATAAACCTTGAGATATGCACTTGTCAATCATCATGATCAGACCTTATCGCGGCCTTAGAGAGCACAGTTCACGGGACTTCGCCCGCATAACAATTACGCATATTTATTTTCAATTTCTTAGTTGCAAACTTCAATACAGGATATACATTTTTGCTATGAAATATATGATATTTTGATGATAATGAACACAAATTAAGTACACCTCCCTAAATTTATCTCCCTCCAGATTTTGGTTCGGACTTATATGGCCTAACATAATAATAATATATATATATATATAATAGGTCGGGGAAAAAGTCTTTTCGTATTTTGTATGTATAAAGTTGTAGTAAAAATCTTATCCGTTGTACTGTTTGTATCTGGCTGGTTTTGATACCATTAAAAAGATGACATTTTAAAAAAGGAATACAAAACGTAAAAAGCAATTTCCCGCCATTTTTCAATTGTTTTTTTGTTCGATAAAATGAGTGAATCTAAGGAACAAATTCGATATATTGTGAAATTTTATAACAAAAAAGGGAAAAATGCGACACACGCCGCGAATAAAATTTGTGACGTTTATGGACCTAATGCAGTGTCATCAAGAGTAGCACAATGTTGGTTCAAGCGTTTTCAGTCCGGGAATTTTGATGTCAAAGATGCAGCTCGCTCTGGTCGCCCTGTTACGGATAAAGTCGATGCCATTTCTGAAAAAGTGGACCAAGATCGGCATATTAGTAGTTACGACGTAGCTGAAGAACTGGGGATTGACCACAAAACAGTTTTGACCCATTTGAAAAAAACTGGGTATACAAAAAACTCGATATTTGGGTGCCACACGAGCTCACTGAAAGAAACCAAATGAATCGTGTACTCATTTGCGATTCTCTATTGAAACGTAACGAAACCGAACCGTTTTTGAAAAGATTGATCACTGGTGATGAAAAATGGATCACCTACGACAAGAATGTGCGCAAAAGATCATGGTCAAAGGGCAGTGAAGCACCACAGACTGTAGCGAAACCCGGATTAACACGTAATAAGGTGATGTTGTGTGTATGGTGGGATTGGCAGGGCATCGTTCATTATGAGCTTTTACCGCCGGGCAAAACCATCGATTCGGATCTCTACTGCCAACAGCAGATGAGACTCAAACAAGAAATTGAGAAAAAACGGCCGGAATTGATCAACAGAAAGAGTGTGGTCTTTCATCATGATAACGCCAGACCGCACACATCTTTGGCCACTCAGCAAAAATTTAGAGAGCTTGGTTGGGAAGTGTTAATGCATCCACCATATAGCCCAGACCTTGCACCCTCAGATTTCCACCTGTTTCGATCTCTTCAGAATTCTTTGGGTAGTGTTAGATTAACATCAAGAGAGGACTGTCAAAACTACTTGTTGCATTTTTTTTATCAGAAGTCCCAAAAATTCTACAGCAACGTGATCATGTCACTACCTACAAGATGGCAACAAGTTATCGAACAAAATGGCATATATATATTATAATTAAATGTAATTAAACTTGAAAAAAATATGTCTTGAACTTGTTTAAAAAATACGAAGAAACTTTTTCCCCGACCTTATATATATATTATTTAAGCATCGCTCGAAGAACCGATAACCGATGGGGAAGAAAGGTTCTTGAGTGGAGACCACGAACCGGAAGACGCAGCGTAGGTAGGCCTCCCACTAGATGGACCGACGACATCGTGAGAGTCGCGGGCATCCAGTGGATGCAGATGGCAGGTTGTCGTTCAGTGTGGAGGTTAAACGGGGAGGCCTATGTTCAGCAGTGGACGTCTTACAGCTGATGATGATATATAAATATATATATATGTGTCATGTCGATGTTCACTGTCACTCTAAAGATTTTACACCAGGGTATATCTTCAAATATCTTGTTGGAAGACTGTAGAGCATCCTAGCGTTTTTAAATGGTGGCTTCGGTAACACGTTCTGTAACAGTTGGAAATGTTCATCTATTTAATTTACAGATTGTCTCGCATAGTTGTGCCCTGAACATGAGAAAATGGTATACATCTTCAACAGCCGCACCAAATGTCTCGCAACTAAGATCATCTGCTTGTCTCATACTTTGATGGTTGCAATCCTTCCGTAATAAGAACTCTTATTTCGACTAAGTAATTTAATCTATACTTAGAATGATACCTTTACCAAACAAAAAACCTAATGATGTTTTTAGAATCAACACAGGGCATTGTACTAAAATGAGACGGTAAATTTACGAGGTACCTAATATGCAAAAAGCGTTTAAAACGTTCCAGTAAAAACATAATCATCAAAGCGTAAGATGACAAATTGGGATCCAAATTTTTTATTCAACGTTATTAGTGTTTCGAAGGTCTGTTTTTGTGGGTCTGAAGTGGGGACAATCACGACAACAGAACTGGCATTGATCCTGGGAATGCAGCTCAATCATGCCCAGACAACTAATGCGACCAATGAATGAGTATAGTTACACGATACGATAGGCGTTAGTCGTAGAGAACAAGGTCACGTAATCTGGGACAAGGTCATATTGGGCGAAGTCTTCAAGTGATAGCATGACCTTTGACTACACTATCGGCCGTGGATACAAGCTTGCACCGCGCAAGTACTACCGACACATTCTCTATACATATTTGTTGTGCTTACAGAAATTGCATATTTCTATGGCACGCACACTAGCGTATACATGAATGAATGATAATGCGCATTGTTGTAAAAATGTAAAGTATTTTACAATAACGCTTCATACTGCATGAAGTGTGCAAAATTATTCTAAAAGGCGTTGTCAAAGACGTCGAAAGATTTTTAGGCACGGTCATATTTAGGGGTGTTGTGAGCTAAAAACGATCCTAAGTCCTCACGGTTTATGAACTTTTGGCCTTAGTATTTCAAACAATACCACATATCTTTTTGTAAGCGATTTCTCATGCAATACTGACCGACTTTAAAAAGGCTACTAAGGTAGCAGAACATACCAACTATGCTGAAAGAGTATCATAAATGTGGAAACACATGAGCATCAGACTGAATAAAAAAACTGTCATGTTAAAATGTATCGTACAGCCCCATTTATAAGGATACTTAAATAGGGCAGGTGTGCGAAACTTACTTCTGAGAACTGAAGTAGCTTTTGAGAACCAGTTGCCTCGTCCCGTCTCGACATATTTTAACGTCTGCGAGCAGTCGGCAACAGTAATGCAGTGGTGACGTCATTTTTATAGCCTTTTATGCTTATTTTCAACCGAATTCAATAAAGAAGATTCTCATTTCGTGTGTATTATTATGTGTGTTACGCAATATCTTGCCAATTTCAAACATATAAAAAAATAACCTATATTTCAGTTCAAAGAAAATATTTCACGCCTGAGGGTGGAAAGCTAGGGGCTGAATCCTGCTAATTGAATTACCCGTGAAGCCGATTTATAACTTTTGTGACAATATAAAACATTATTTCTCATGCAGTAATTAAATTATTAAGCTAACCATAGAAGTAGACACATTTAAACTATATAAAATTGGCGTAAATGCCTACACGTTTTTATTACCTTCACTTGCAAAGAAACTATGAAAATAAATCTTGCTACTTCTAATAGTCATATAAGATATATACTTTACTACACTTTTTAAACAATGTATATATCCAATCTATAAATAAAATTCAACACCTACCTATCCTACCAGCTGTTCTATATATAATAATTGAGAAACATAAAAAGCTAAACTAATTGAAATCGTTTATACTACATATCTATTATCAACTCAGGCTTATAGATAGTTCAAACGATCTCTAATTTCAGGTAGAGTGCTCAAAATGCTGGCCGCGTTGCCTCGCAGTAAAATGTTAACGTTGCCTTTAGTAAATTTTATGTAATTTTTTACTAATTTCATATCTACCTATCTAATATATTAATAAATTTCAGATGTAATATTATTGACATTGTTTCCCTAGCTTGTCTTCCGGCAGAGGCCTCTTCTTGTAATTTCCGTTCCTTTCGTTCTCGTGTTAAATGTTTTCAGTTGTTTTCAACCGCTTTTTAGGGTTTTGTAGTACTATAAGTTCGTTCTGTCCGTCCGTCTGTCCACCTATACGTCCGTCTTCATTCTTAAGAACCTTTTTACTTCTATAGTTATTAAGATAAGAACATGAACCTGAGCACGCCCCTCGTGTGGTGTTTCGTTGAATAGATTTTCATGAAGGTTTCATTATATCACTTTTATATATCCATTGCAAATAGGTATAGCCCGCCAAAGTGGCATAAAGTTGTTCCCTAAACTATTACACACAGAAACTTATACACCATAACCTACACGATACCTACACGAGTCTGCACACGCTCTTGTCCAGTTATATAATGTTATCCTCCTAATTTAAGTACCCTATTCCTTTTTCCTTGTTTTTTTCCTGTACATAATATGTCCAGTCCAATGCCACTCTGGTGTTTTATAGTGCTTGTTTATAGTTATATAATCATATAGAAATCATTAGGGTAGCTACGCAAATGCAAAGGTAAAGAGTTTACGCATGCTATTTAAAGAGGATATCGACACAGCGGCAAGGGCGTCGCTAAGGGGGTGGGGGCAGGGAGCTAAGGGAGGGACAGCCTCACTCGCCCTCCAAAATATTAACTTAATGGGCCATGGGCTGCCGACGCCCTTGCATAGTAGGTAAAATTTGGAGTATGAAGATTCATAGAATAAATTTTCTTCAACATTACGATATTACTTAATACCTACTAAGTAATTTTGATAAACGCCCGTGCGTGCCCAGGGTCGCGACCTTCATGAGAAATACAAGTAAAGGAGGAGATTTAGGAAAGGGTTGTTACACTGTGCGAATTGGAACTTTTTCAAATCAACAAAGTTTTTGAAGTTGTGGATACTGCGCCTAACGGTTTCACCCGCTGTCCTACAGTAAAGTGTTAATTTTTCTGGATAAAAAGTAGCCTGTGTTTTAATTCAGGGTATACCTGCCCCGGCTGCCCTCATACGAAATTCCCGCCAGAAGTAGACTGGGAACAAACGAATACAAACTCATTCACAAACTTTCACATTTATAAGTGTCAATTATCATTTACATAATGAGCTAGGTATGAACCTGATCCTATGACATAGCTGTATCTATTATAAACAAAACATTAATGACGTACCAAGACGGACATGACCTACGATCTCAAGCAGTCAGGTTATATGGTGTAAACTCTATATAACGACACTTAAGGGACTACGCACTTTATGGCGTTATTGAGAGTTGTCGTAAAATGGAGAGAAGAAAAATTTATATTATTTTACTCTGAAAAAAAAATTTTTTCACACCATCTGCTCGACAATGTCCAATTACATATCATGCAACCTCAACGTAAAGTAAAGCATTATCTCTTAAGGGATATAAAGTTGTATGAAACTCCCTAGGGAATAAAGTTATTTGAATTTGGAAAACTCATGGGAAAATCTAAGTAAAAAAATGCCCATATGACATTGTAAAGAGGTTTGTTCGAAAATCTAACTAGCCACCATAAGCAGAACTAAAACAAAAAAAAGTGCGTTTACAAAGAATGTGAAACAAAAGACGGTGTTTAGTGCCGTGATTTTCAATAAAACCTGGCTTGTTATTGTCTCACAGAAGGTGTGAAAAGTAGAGTATGCTCCTCTGGAATAAAGCCTGACTTCTTATTGGGCAGCCTGGACCCCTCGTTTCACTCAGGACTCTAAAACTTTAGAATCTACGCTCAGGGTTCAATATGCCGCCCGCGACGTAAGACACTGCTTTGTTCCCTTAGTGCATAATCTAATATTACTAGTAAACTGTAAAATTTACAATATATTTTCTCAATTTAGTTTTTCAATTTATTTATGGATCAACAAACAGTATACAACAAAATATAAAACTAAAGAGGTAAAGAAAAAACATAGTTGTGATACCAGCTTCGTTGACCATTAAATCATTCATATTGATACAACGCTTATTGCGTATAGTCTGTTACATAGATTTAGGATGGCAAAAAAAATTAGGTCTATGGTCTGTTATCTTCGTCTTACTTTTAATTAAGACTTCATAAAGACGTATTTTTGTCGTTATTTAGGTGTGATGGTACATAGAGTGTATCATTGTATGGACAACAAGGTAAACCAACCAAAATCAAGTAATTTCGACGTTTTAGGGAGTATGTCGTTAAATTGCTGTCGCTTTATAGATATTACATTGTACATACAATTTTCGCAGGCGACTTGTATGCGTCAGTACGCAAAAAAAGGACACAGTTTATAAATGGCAAGCGTTTTTCATTCATCCCTCGGAATGAGACTACGTCAGAGTCGATTTAATGCATGGCTCAGATTTATTTTTAGCAATATCCTTATGAGGCACGGTCCTGCAAAGACGCATTGAAACATTGATATAGGTATATGAATCACAGACTAGGTAAAACTACTACGAGACTTTGATATGAATCCACTGCATGTTTTTTTTTATTAACTGACTAAGCGGAAAAAGTTTCTAGCTTCAAAAGCGTTTTTCTAAGATCAGGCGTAGTGAAAGTAATGTTTACCTTACCGTCATCTACAACCCTGAACAGTTGCTGGGTACATGCCTTCTTTTGAGTATGCCACTCTCTTCAATCCTGTGTCTTTTTTATAAATTATAAAATAGGCTTGCGCTTGGCCTCCAACTCGCCTGATGTTAAGCGATGATGCGGCCTACGATGGATCACGCTTGCCTAGAAGAAACCGATTCACTTTTGACTTGAAAACATCAGATTGTAACTATCGGGGAACACCCATTCAGGCAGCGCATTCCACATACTAGCAGTTCGCACAATAAAAGTGGAATCAATTTTTTTATTTATTTTATTTATTGTCATTAGTACGGCTTAAAACCAATTACACTAATTACACATTATCAAGTCTAAATAAGAATACAATTAATTAAAATTAAATTAAAAATTACTTAAAACAAACAATTAATTAAATGTCAAAAATATTAATAAAATATTATACATTATGTGACAGCGACTTCGCAATGCTTTTCGACGTCATCTCACAATAGCTCAAACACTGTGCAACAATGTCTCTCCAAGCGCCGTCAAATACATCACATTCTGGAGTGGTGTCAACGAGCGCATTGAGTGTGGCAAGGGATCGCGGTATCGGAGACATCTCATGAGCTACCGTCCTACACCACGGTACAGCAAACAGCTTATGTTTCCGGCACCGAAAGTAGTTGTCGGGAGTGTATAGACGACAGAGCTGCTCACTGAGATCTGGCGCATCAACTTTACCGCGTATAACCTTGCACATCATCATTAGCTGGTCATGGGATCTTCTCACTTGTAAAGAGTTGTACCCTAGGGAACCGAGCAGAAATTCAGTAGGATACATAAACGGGTAGTACCCATACCTCCGTTTGTACAGGTATCTGAGGAAGGCTTTTTGAACCTTCTCCAACATGAGGGTGTATTTATGCTCATGCGGGTGCCACACACAAGAGTTGGCTTCAAGCTTACTCCGGACAAGGGCACTAAAAATGAGCTTGATAACGTCAGTATTATGAAAGTCTCTAGAGTTCCGTAACACAAAGCCTAGTCGTCTGAAAGATTCTTTAGCGACTACCGTGATGTGATCATTGAAAGTAAGAGTCCGGTCGAATAAATAAATAAATAAATAAATATCTGGGACATTATTGCACACATGGTCATCTGACCCCAAACTAAGCAAAGCTTGTAATATGGCAGCCAGAGACTGATATACATACATATATATTTTTAAATACATACTTAAATAGATATTAACACCCAGACATAGAACAAACACAAATGTTCATCACACAAATGTTTGTCCTAGATGGGAATCGAACCCACGCCCCCAAGCGCAGGAAGTAGGTTCACTACCAACTGAGCCACCGGGGCAGTCATGTGACCCCCAAATCTTTAATAGTAGTAGACCGTGATATTACAGTATTATTTAATTTGTAATTAAACTCGATTGGATGTCGCATTCGGCCGAACGTCATCTTGAAACATTTTGAAACGTTAAATTCCATTTTGTTGTCTAAGCTCCACTGATAAATAGCGTCAATGTCCTGCTGCAACCTTAAGCAGTCTTCCACCGTTTTTATTTCAAGAAATAGTTTCAAGTCGTCTGCATACAAAAGACATTGCGAGTGCTTGACAACTTTAGGAAGATCATTGATCATAAGGTCAAAAAGCGTAGGTCCAAAAATTGATCCTTGATTTACTCCGGAACGCGTGTGATAGGGTCGAGAATCGTACAAGCCAAGCCTGAGAAGGGCTGGGGTGAACCCCAGAGCACTAAGCTTTTTCAACAGTATGTCATTGTCAACCCTATCGAACGCCTTCCGGAGGTCAAAGTATACCACATCCACCTGCAACCTACGGTCAAGTCTGGAAGAGATATAGTCAACCAGGGTCAGTAAGTTGGTATTCACAGATCTTTTACTTCTGAAACCATGTTGCTCGTTACATAGGAACGGTTCAATCTGCCTGTATAACTTTTTATGGATCACATGCTCAAAGACCTTAGCCAGGGTTGGTAATATAGCTATTGGGCGATATTCTTCTACAGCTGTTTTGTTAGAGCTTTTAGGGATTGGAGTGACTCGGGATAACTTCCATTCCGCTGGATACGTTCCATTTCTCAACACCAGATTAAACATATGACAAAGAGGATATACGAAAAGATTCTTGCCTTCTTTTAGAAGCCATGGCGGGATACATTTTGGGGCCAATAGAGCTATTAAGTTTGAGTTTCTGAATCCCCGCAGCTACGTCATCAGGCGATACCTCAGCAATATGGACGTAATTACTCGAGCGAGACAAATCGCTACTAGAAATGCTTTCTGCGTCTAATTTAGGTTGGTCCGATAAAAATACACTCGAGAAAAAGTCTGCAAACGCCTCCGAGGCCCGTACCCCGCTAATTGTATTACCCTTATAGGTGACAGTTGGCTCGAATCCACCCTTAGAGCGCAAGCCCGATACGTGGCTCCAGAACTTTCGTGGATTCGTTTTGATATTCTGCTCTATGGCAGAGACGTGAGAGTCATAAGCGTTCGAGACGCGCGCTTTCAGCTCAGACCTTAACCCGGAGAACAACTCATAAGCCTCCTTAGTACCCGTACGCTTCCAATTCCGATGAAGCTTCAGTTTGAGTTTTAGGTCATCTATGATGGACCTAGTGAACCAGACCGGATACCGAGCACCAGATGAAGCACAGCGACGCTTCTTGGAAATACACGCGTCAAAAATTTGATAAACAGTGCTATAAAAACTTTGGGTACACAAACTAACATCATTAAGCTTTGCAAAATCGCTCCACGACACATCAGAAATCATTTCAAACAATAGAACATAGTCACATTTTTTAAAATTCCAGTCTTTACAGAGATCAATATTACTAGGTTCCAGCTTGTCCTCATCTTTAGAAGAGAATATATTAACATTGACGTCAAGAGGGGGGTGATGAGGATCTATTTTAACTATTGACTCAGTTGCCCTTACTACATAAACATTAGCATCTGCGCTATTACGAGTAAGTATGACATCTAACATCCTCTCATTACAATTTGGTATAGCATTGTTTTCCACCAAATTGCAGAAAGACATAAAATAATTAAAGTAATTGGTCACACTCACTGAAGCTGTATATAAATTTAGGTCACCAAAAATCAGGACTATCCCTTTTAAATTATTGATAAAACTTTCAACTTTATAAAACCATTTCATGTAGAAATCATCTGGGCCATTTGATTTAATATAAAAAACACAAACATACACCTTATGACCACGCCACTCGAAACTCGCCCATAAATCTTCCCCACCGCCAACGGATTCCAGCTCAGGGTGATGACGAAGTACGATAGGTTGCTGCACGGCCAGTAACGCGCCTCCACATGGCGTATTTCTGTCACGTCGCAATATACTCCAGCTTCCATCGACAACTTCAGAATCTGCAACAGACTCGTCTAGATAGGTTTCTGTTGCGGCTACTAAATTATATTCCATTAGAAGCAAATTGTTCCGCCAGTCTTTCAGTTTGCCTTTGAGTCCACGGACATTTTGATAATACGCAGATAAATTGCATTCCTTATTGCGTTGTTCCTGCCCTGTCATAGGGCTTCTCGCGAAAGGGCCGGGGGCTAGTATTGAGTTCGATTCTGTCATATGTTTTTTTCGGAGATCCTCTATAATTGACCCAGGGTTTGATTCTAGCATTTACTGGCCACACGTCGTTTGAGAAGCAAATGTCGTAGAAGGCAGCTGGAATGCCTAATTTATATGATTTGTACTCCCCCTTTGTGGTAAGTTCATGCACCGTACAGGATCCATTGAGACATAGTTGTCGGAGATACTCGCGGACTTCATCAGCGCCTGACGCCATATTCCACAGATGTAGGTATTTCCGTACCTCAGCAGCTTTCAAGGAAGTTACTGAAGGACCCGCAGTGCCAAAAATTGACGTCGGGCGCCGGCTTTCGCTCTTGCTAGCTGACTGCAGGCCTGTGGTTGACAAAGGATGAGTTGTGAGCTGCTTTGGCTCTTCTTTGCTGTGTTTCTGCTTCTGCGTAACCCCTGTTTTAGTCAGCTGATGCTGCGTAGCTGCATCTCCTGGTCCAACAGCTGCAGCGTAGGTCACTAGCGCATTCTGACGCTGAGGCTGCGTAGCTGAAGGTGCTGGTGATTTCGAAGGTGCTGGAGACATGCAGGCCACAGTTGGACTACAAGGCGCAGGAAGAACAGTTTTGGTACATTTCACTGGGTTCTGAACAGGCTTAGGAATAGGCTGAGCATTAAGCCTCACAGCATCATCGGTGGAGTCGCACTTCTTCGACTCTTTGAGTAGTTTTTCAGTCTGACGCGTGTGCTCATTGATCTTCAACTCATAGCCTGCAATAACAGCGACATATTGACTGAGCTTAATTTCGTAGCTCGCTATTACGGTAACAGACTGACTGAGCTTTTTATCATAGTCTGCTATTATGGAGACTACCTGATTTAGCCTAGATTCGTAGCCAGCTATAAGTGAATTAGAATGGATAAGCTCTTTCCTAATCTTTATTAGCTCGCAACGCAATTCATGAGCCTCACCGACCTCACCAGTAAGGTTTTTCGTCTTGTCCTCCTCATCTTCAGAGTTAATATGCGGGACTTTCTTTCGAAAAGTTATATTTTGCTCATCTCTGTGTCTCTTAGACGCGCCCACTGGAGTATGGCTATTATAAGAAGCTTAGTCTGAACTAGGGCTTCGTTGTTGATGAGCCTCTTGGCACGCTTATCAATTGACTCCAATGCCCCGAGCTGGTACTTAGCTGATCCATCCCAAAGGTGAGAGTAGTACTCCATGCACGACCGAACTTGTGCTTGGTACAGTGTAAACAACTCAACAGTCACACACAGTCACAGTGTGTCAACAGCAATGATGCGATTGTCTTATAAATGATGATGCGATCATGGAATAAACAAGGGGTTTTCATTCATCACCTTGGCAAAAATTCATTGTATTCGATTTCAGCTAATTTAACATCGTAAATGATAAATTGAAGTACCTACTTATGAATTGCCATAATCATCCATTTTAATATTTTCAGGCGTTACGATTATTTTAGCTATTGCCTTTTTAGGTGTTGAACAGTACATGGATAACTCCATGAACGGTTTGAGACATTGAAGGCAAGTCAATTAAGTTTTTTTTTTATGATACTAGGTGACGAGACGAGCGAAGTCGCTCGCCTGATGGCTCTTCACGCTTGCCCATAACAGCTCAACGCCACTCAGAATTTTGAACTTCAACAGTTCAAAACCTTGGATGGCAATGCACTGCGCTCGTCACCCCGAGATATAAGATGTCAAATCTCTGTGTGCCCTGTAATTTCGCTGGAAACATTGCCCTTCAATCGGGAACACAGTAGTGTTTGCACACTACTGCTTGGCGGTTGAATAACTGGCAAAGGTGTAGTACTTCCCCACGCGGACCCCTGCAAAAGAGTCCTACCACTACAAAAAAGATAAATTAAAAAAGATTGACATAACAAGAAGAACAGAGGAGTAACATTTCCTGCATGCGTAGAACATGTACAAGATATACGTGTTTAGGTGTGTACGTACCTACTAGGTAAGCTAGCTACTGTGGAACTGGAATGCGCTGCCCAAGTATATTCCCTGATAAATACAATATGGGTGCCTTCAAGTAGAACATGAATCGGTTGATTTTATAGGCAAGCGTGTTCCACCGTAGAGTGCATCTATTCCCGTTCTCCCCTACTTTTGTGGACATAAAAATCATCGCTTAACATTAGGCAAAATGGCGATTAAACACAAGCTTATTTACGAATTTAAAATAACGGCTAGTTTTGTTACATTTTCGCTTCCTACTAGGAGAGATCCTGGTCAATACAAATACGCGTTGACAGCTACATAAAAAGTTAATTTGCGATGTGATTGCGATGTTGCGATGATTAACTAATGTTAATAATCGCAACATCGCAATCACATCGCATCTCAAATCTATCTCGGTATTTATTATTGCACCAAAAAGCTACCGGGCTGACTATTTTATATTGTCTTATAAAAAAGTTGACCATACACAAATGGATTACATTAAAAACCGACTTGAAAAATAACTGAAAAACGTAATAAGTGCCTATAAAATTTTAGGGTTGCCCTCGATTTCCCTGGGATCCCATCATCAGATCCTGACTTGGTGACAATGGGACTAAATTGAAAGTATACACTACCGAACAAAAGAAAAAGAAATAAATCGGTTAACAGTTGGCGGACAAATCGGTGAAAATACATTTAAAAAATTCCAATGGAAGATAGAACCGTCCTCCTTTTTTTTGAAGTTGGTTAAAAAGAGACACCGTGTACATCACCGAACACAAAATTAATGTTGTTAAAAACTAAGAAAGAATAAGTATGTTAATGTCTTGCTAGACAGCGCATTATACTTACAAATGGCGTCACTTGCAAGTACGCCATACAAACTCCATACCTACTACATCCCCTCCTAATCCAATCGAAAACTTTAAACGCTCTTATCTCAGAACTATATAAGCCAATTTAAAGCCTTCTGCAGCCACGGCCATAACGGGGAGAAGGGCAATGAATACCTTCATTATTGCTGTTGAAATAAAGAATTAACGTTGAATACAAAAACTTAGAGGCCTACTTGAAAATGTTATGTTTTTATACATACCTTCCTACATATACTAAGAAGTAATCCGTAATTAATTGGCTATTGTTATGAAATTTAGCATACTATAATCCCCGAATAACGTTCACACTATCGGATAAAAAAAGGATAAATTAAGTTTTTTACTACTATATCGCATAAAATAGTAGTTTATACGGAGATTCCGTTTCACCATTGTAAAACAGAAAACCCGTGACTACTTTGATATTGGTACAAGCTATTATTTCAATAGTTTTATTGTCATCCATAAAAACTACAGTTTACTGAATCATAAACCTAGCGATTACATATTGAATTAAAAATCTAATGTTATCTTGAAACGCACGGTTTCACAGCTGATATGGGAGAACTTTCTGGAAACTCTCTAATCACAGGTAGTAGTGGGTGGTCACCTATATTTCTGAGTAGAGTAGTGGAAAAGACGGAAAAGCAACGAGTTAGAGCCGACATCACGTCGTCGTCTCATCCGGTGGCAGTTATCCATATATTAATCCCGTACATTTCCCCGGACATATACCGCTCGTTAAATTCACGCGGGAAAGCCTGCGCTGCGCAGACGCCGGCCGGACGATTAAAAAGGTTAAAGATATTTATTATTCTCAAAAAGAAATAAATTTCACTTACATGAGAATATAACTAAAAAATTAAATTAATATTGTTGTCGTCGTACATTAGAGGGTAGGAAACCAAATTATTTCAATATCGGGCGGTCTGTTCGCTCAATACGGCCAGCGCGGCGCGGGCGCACGGACATGATGTGGATCGAGCGTACCTGGAAGTGGCTGAGCGTACTTTGCAACATTTGGTTTATTCTTAATCTACAAAAATGTTGTAGAATAAGATTTAATATGCTTTGGTTGATGGTATTATTATTTATGGTAAGTGGCTATTATGTTTTATACATATATATATAAGTATATTTTTTAAACATCCTTTTCAACATTTAAGACATATTTTTTGACATTCTATGTGTATTATATGTTTATATATAGAGGTGAGTAATTGAGTTTTTTTTTTATGCTAGTTATATTTAAATATAATATATTTATATTAATTAATTATAAAATATTATTTATCTAGTATTTTATAACAAAGTAAGTGTATTATTCATTACGTAGTAATTAAGTAATCTTTTAAATGTAGTAATTGTTTTTGAATTTTTAATGTCTTTGGGTAAGTTATTATACAGTCTGGCCCCTTCAAATGTAATACTTTTAAGACCATATCTTGTGCGAGTTAAGGGCAGAGATATGTCTTTTACTCGTCTGAGTGTCAAATTATGCGTTTTATGTGTTTTAGTGAAGGCTGTGTTTGTATGTATATCTTTTCTAAGCATTTTACGTATAAGTATGCATGTATAATATATATAGGATTGACTAATATTCTTTAATTTAGTTTCTTTATAAAGTTTTAATGTGGGAGTAAAATAGTCATAGTGAAATAGCACTTTAATTAACTTATTTTGGGCAATTTGATTTTTTTTTAGATTTGTCTTTGCAGCAGCGCCCCAAACCTCTATTAAGTAGTCAATGTGCGATTTGACTAATGAGTTGTAAATAGTATATCGTATTTGTATTAGAGGTGGGACATGATCTATGCATACGTAGGAGAACGTGCATGTATAGGACAGTACTGGGAAAATGTCAGCAAACTCAAAAATCTTTCAATTTCTAATATTATGGTAGCTATGTCGGCATTGCTTAGATTTCCTTTTACTAGTACATTTTCTGACATCAAAATTATTCCATCAATTAAAAGGAAAAAAAAAGGTTAATTCAGGGTATTAATTCTTAAAAAGAGCGATAGAACAGAATGCGTTGTGCAGATATTTATAAATATCAGGCGTTTATTGAGTGCGCATTTAACTTTATCGCATTGTTAAACCATGTATACTTGATATCTCGGGTGAGCACTGCCGTGTCGTGTGCCCCCAGCCCCGTGCCATGGCACGACTTGCACCGCACTATCTCATCTAGCGTGGAAACTGTGCCACGTCTCAGTAAAAGTACTTTCTTCTGGCCGCTTTCGGAAACTTGCCTAGAACAAATTTCCTCGGCGCGATAACCTTGTACGCGTGACATAAGTTGTTCGCCGGCGCGTGCACTATAATTAGAACCCAGTCATTTATAGCCGTCCTGACTTCTGAGAACTGTGGATCGATACTTAATACCGCCTCGTCTTACAATCGTGAGAACTAAAGCTCACTTATAAAACTACTGACGTTGCAATGATATACCAGTTCCTATGTGTTCCACGAAATGTAAGCTACCTCTGTTATAATGTAAAGCGTGAACTGATTTCAAGTATAACAAAGGCGTGATTGTACGTAGATTTAACTGAAACGGTTTAATAGGAAGTAATAAAATATTACAATACACGAAAGTTAAGACTTTCGTTAAGATAGCTAATTTTTAATCTCCACTGAAAGCACGCACAAAAACAACTATTAAATAAATTTATATGATTATTTACGGGATATTTACCGTGGTAAGGTTGTGGAAGGAGCTCCCGATATTTTTCCCGTCTTCCCGTGAACATGGTGCATGTAACTGCGCCGAAATATCGGGAGCTCCTTCCACAACCTTACCACGGTAAATATCCCGTAAATAATCATATAACTTTAGTGAACAACCGTGATAGTTTAAAACAGTGTTTAACTATTAAATATACTGACAGAGTTACGTATAAAATATTACGCAGCTACGTGGCAGACTCGTAAATAAAGCAGCATTTATACAAACAAAAGGAAGTGATGCCATGCAGACTCATAAAAGCAGTCACGGTGGCATTTGAGATTTGGAACGAAGCGGCGAGCGCAACAGCCATTTGGCTCAATATATCAGCCAGAAATCAAAACATGTCACGAACGTACTCGTGACTGTGAACCGCGTCCTGCTCAAGTATCTACTGAACCTAGATCCATGTGCCAACTCAACTCTGTCACTAAGAATTGAAATGGACGAAAGTACAATGTAGTCGGAACGAGTTGGTCGAAGTTCAAGTGATTTCACGTTCTAGTTAGATGCTGAATGCATTAATGTTCTTTTGCATTAGGTCTACAATTGAGAAAGTAGTGCAGCTCATTAATTAGGCCCTGATTACAATATCAAATTTGGGTGACGAGAACCTCGTCAAATTGAACGCCTACAAAACACAAACTTGTTTTTTTTTTCCACAAAAAAAAGTGTTACTTCACAATTCTCCACTGTTCCGGTACGTTCCTGTACCTTTGACAGACCACCTGGAACTCCTCGAGTTATCCCTTACACTGACGGTCGGTGTAAGGGATAACCTAAGGATTTTAACTACGGCACCTAACTAGAGACAGGATTAGCTTGCAAAAAGCTGGGCGTCCTAAGTAAGGTTAGGTGGTATTTCACATCGGGGCTGTTACTATATACCCAGCTTAAGTCCGATCGTGTGTGGAATTCTGCTGCCATCTTTGGGACGGTTCAGCCAAATACCAGCTCGAAGCTTTTCATTCGGTGGATCAGTGTGCTGCTCGACTTATAGGCAATGAGAAGTTAGTGGCTAAGAAACTTCTTAGTCTGGAACACCGCCGTAAAGTAGCATTATCCTACCATCCCCTTTCTACTACAGGACAAGTAGAAAGTTGGCCCACTACCACCCATACATTGTGGATTTTCCTTGGATACGCACGAAACATTTCTAATCCGCATGGCCATGGCTTGGAAGAACCTGCCGGCTTACTTGTTTCCTGAGATATAATCTGGGCTTTTTCAAGGCCAGATTAAACAGGTACTATCTCTAAATCTACGTGCTTCATCTTCGACCACATCGTCGCTTACCAACAGGCGAGTTGGAGGTCGAACGCGGACTTATTGGCAATAAATAGAAATTGTGCGCAAAAAGTACCTTACTTTCAATGCTAACGCTATCATTGCCAAAGAGAAAAAACACCTAGGTACAAACAGAAATTAAGACACAAAACTTGCTTAGTTCTACGCAGATACGTTTTAAACTAGATGTAAGGTGATAACGATCTGTATTCCATATGCAGCTTAGGTATTCCAACTTAGGCAACTTTTTGCCAGACGAACACGACAGATCGGCTTTAATTCACTTTTTAAATTGCACCTACCTAGATAGATATAAGATATAGATATAGATTGTATCTATCTAGGTATTCAAAAACCCTGTGTCCTTTTTATAGTCTATAACTAGCTTTTAAAGTCGTACTAACTTATAATACAATTACTAAGCTGTGAAAGTCAAAAAAACGTTGACATACCAATATCACACGGTAATGTCGATGTAAGTTCTATCTGTGAAACGTCGAAGAAACTACAATTTCAAGTGTGAAACTGTTTTCTTTACAACCACAGTTATTCGGTCCTTCTCCCAGACTAAATTTATACGACTTAACAAAAGGTCCGTTATTCGAAACATCATAAAAATGTTCTCCATCGGAAATTCGGTAGTTTTTACGAGTCTGGTTCGGACAATGAGACGTTTAAGTATGTCCAAAGGGAATAAAGAACTTTCCTATACATCAGGGGCTATGTTTCTTCCGCACACGTGCTGAATGAGGTCAGGAATCGATTCCTATAAACGTGTACCCAGTATCAACATGCCAGAGAACCGTGTCGGCATACCTTGATCGGTAGATATGACACAATGGAAGAATTTCTACCAAGAAATGTCCATAAGAGAAATAGCTTGGAAATCTGACCTCATATTTAAAGGCGGTATTTGCGAGTTCGACTGATTGATGGGATAGATCTAGGGGGTTATTTGAGAAGACGATTCTAACACAAGTTTTTTTTAACTAACCGACACCATTATTTTTCTTGTATCATATTTTGCAAACGGTATACTAAAACAAATAATAATGTAAGTTAAAATAGCGTGTAAAAAACATGAGTAGATAATATCAATAACTCGTAATAAGTATGAGATTCAATACAATGAAAATGAAAAAAACTTTATTACTGCAAAACACATTAAAACAAGTAGATAACCTATTAGAGTTAAAAGTATTTTGCATAAAACAATTATTTTACAACACTTAACTATTGGTATCCTCACTAGGCAAGCCTGTATCGAGGAAACCGAATTCCAGGAAACAATTAAAATGTATCTCATTGTCAAGACAGTGAACGGGTTAAAAAATAAATATAATATGTTGTTATATTTGTAGGGTTACAGTTGTTAAAAAGCAATAACGTGTTGACAAAAATAAGGTATTATGTAAGTAGTAAATAGTCTATGAATTGTCATAGACTATAGATTTTAAAAATGAGCAAATAGACCTTAATATATAATTCTTAATAAATCCTCCGTTTTATCACACGTAAACGTTTTGAGCCAATTTCGAATGATGTATTTTACTTCGTTGACCTTTTTGTTTTTAATATCACAGGACTTAGCAACTTCGTTATAGACATACGCTCTTACAAATTCTCCAAAACGATGAGCAAAAAATGTGTTTACTAATGACAGAGGCATTCTATAAACCCGACGAGTAGCAAGTGATCCATATTCTGGTGTAGTGAGAAATAGTTTATGCGCCTTAAGCGAAGTGTTAAGAATAAATTGTTGGCGTACACTTAGCACATCGGCCTCTTTATACAAACTCGAAGTTTGATACCTGAAGGGTTTCTGAAGCATTACTTTCAAAACAGACCTCTGAGCTATTTCAGCTTGTATCAAGTGTGTTTTAGCGGCACTACCCCAACATGTGATGCAATAAGATATTAGGGAATGGCATAGTGCATAGTAAACCTCCGTTAGGGTATCCCTGCACGCTGCCATACGAAGGTTTCGCATTATATTTATGAATTTTCTAATTCGTGCCGATAGATTGTTTATTACAATCCCATACTTAAATTAAATTAATTCAAATTATTTTCAAAAAAACAGAACGTAATACGTTCTGTTTTTTTGAATTTAATCTAATTTGATAACCTACACGTAAGTTTTGTCTGGTAATTGATAACATGAGTGACTTCCTCTATAAAATAATATAATATGAAAGTATCTGATAATACGAATTAACATCGTGTAGGTATTGAAACTGCGGGAAAATATGTTGTTACGTAAATCTATGTTAATTATGCATTCAAAGAGTACCATGATGATAAAAGATAGCAACAGTTTTTTTTTATGTATGCCATTTGCTAACTGAATAACAATAAACAGAAAATACGAAAAGCCTACAAGTGGAGCGCCGTACCGCGAGCCTGCGCTTGAGTACGCCACGACTATCATCCAAGCAGCGCGCATTGTATCCGCACGAACGCGGCGCGGGTGCAACTGCGCGAACGCAAAGCCGCGGCAAATTTCGCCGCTCTCGCCCACTGATCTACATTTCACCTCCAATATGGGTCGATAACTGCCCACGCTCAGCCCCTCCGGCTGAGGCCGTTCACCTCGCCACTCCAAATCATTGTTCGCCAAATGTAAAGCGTTGGCACTGTTGCCGAGGTCGTCGACCCGCTAGTGCTGCGGCTGCTGTCTTCTCCGAACGACACTCGACACGACACCATCGGCATGGCTGCCGGCGGCTAACACAAACATCCTCTGTCTATTCATTATCGCTCAACATAACATATATCGTGCGAGAGGTGTAAACAAACTGATCATTACTGACACCTACATGTTTTGGGTCACTAAAGTTATGCGCTGAACAGAGCTTTTGGCACATTATTAATAGCATGTTTTTGACAAAGTAGGCTAATTGTAGGTAGTTTAGTAGACTTTGTAACGTATTTATCTCCTTAATCCGAAAATATTTCTTATTATGTAATTAGAAACAACGAAGAAAATTCTAGAGGTGCATTTTCAAATTTTTCTTTTAAGGTTGTTGCTTAATTAATTTGAGATCGCTATATATAAAAAATAGAATATACAATAAGTATTTTAATAAAGTTTTGATGTAAGTAAGTTTATATATATATATTTTTTATCGGTTTAATATCAGCTTTTTTCAGGTTTATATACCTTTGAAGCTGAACTAATTGGTAGAGCCGGTACTAATTAATTTCGTACATATATACCTAGGCACAATTACTTTAATTGCTTTAATACCGGTTGTTGATAATAACCCTCCTATTAAGGACATCAAATTGACAAAAGCTGACTTTCTAGTATTTCGCCGATGGACCGCAGAGAACTATCCAAATATTTGTGCGCAAGGAAAGTGGCGCGCTGAACGTTCGTGCACCGAGTCACTCGAAGTGTCACGTTGAACTGTTACATAAGGACTCGGTGTGCTTTCGAAAATATTATTGGAGATTTTTGCTGTTCTCGACCAAACAATGCCTTAACTGCATATAAGGCTCGGAAGAAAGTAGCTCGTTATGCAGACTATTGAGACCAGTTAAGGTGGCTATCGACGCCATAATCTGCTTAATACCACAATTATTGCTATTAAGCACTTAAATGCTCAGTGCAACGGCCATTTTTGGCACCGTCGGCATTTATGTAACTACATAAACGTCCATCTATATTTAAATCTTAAGTAGTCGTCAAATATGTAAATCCATGCTAAATATTTTAGAAATAGTTGCACACGCAAAACGTGTGAAATGGAAACGAGGTAGATCTTTTGGCCCGGAGCGGAGTAGTCGGCGCCCGCGGCCGCGGACAGGTTGAGGCGCGGGCCCAAGGAGAAATATCACGCTCTACATTCGTCGTTTGGAGCCGATGACTCCTCGTGACCGTGTCCTCCTTAACGAGTGCTGCTTTATCTCACCGAATTTCTCTCTTCTGTTCCGCATCATCACGAACAAAAAGTCGAGACCCGTTCGATGGAAACGCGGCCTAGTTGCAACGTGGTTGCCCACCGCGCCGAGTGCAACTCGACTTGAGCCCAGCGAGAGGGCTTTTGCGCGGGCAATAAGTGCTAATTGCGACTAAAGAGGGCAGAAAAACACTTATTTAAATGGAGTGTACCGCATGCGGTTGACAATAATAACAAAGGTAAACTACCAACGCGTTATTACTTATTACCACCGTGAAACTAATGCGTGTGGACAGTCGACCACCTATCATTCTTATTGAAGTCGCGTACTGAACAACAAGCTCTAGAGCTTATATTTTTGAGTTCAATTTTGAAACACTATTGCAACCGTTGAGAATATAACACTAAGTGTGTGGGCCACACGACTTATGCGAATTGAAACGTTTATAACTACCTAGGTAACTAACAACAGTAATTTTCTTTTCTATGATAAGTAACTGTACATTTCGTTTCATAACACAATGCGTCCACAACATAGACGCAATTATTTGAACTTTGTATAATAACATTTAGAAAAAACGAGAAGTAGGTACTTATCAAAAATAGATAAAATTCCAGGAGAACATAATAAATTCAAAGGTTTATGAAGTTTTATGGTTTCATAAGCTGAATCACAAGAGCTTTCATTTTAAATGTGAATCACTGCTGTAGGGTCCTTGGAGCGATTCCATGAATTATGAGCACCGGAGCTCAAGGCATCTCACGTAGGACGTAGCTCCGTATGAAATATGAATTGATGAAAGCACGTACCAAGAGTACGTGACGCCACGTTTTTTATAATAATAAGGCGTTTTCGAGTGTAAACATCGGGTGAGAAAGTAGGAGATGAAATTATCAATTTTACTCAAAAAATTTACTGCCGTTAATTTCACATAATGATTTTGTTTACCTATCGTTTTTTTATCGGAAATAATTTTGCCTTTGACCACTAACTTGTCTGTTGATAAGCGACTACGTGGTCGAAGATGAAGCACGCAGACTTAGAAGATACCTATTCACTCACCGTAAAGGTGAAAGGTGTGTATAATTTATATTTCCTAATTGGTACGCTATTATAAATCTGAATAATAATCATCGAAAACTACTTACTATTAGCAATTTTTCGCCCAACTTTGACTTCGAATTAAAATAAATGAGAGAATAATAATTAATTTTCTCAATTTTAAATTTACAATTATGTCCTCAATTATGTAATACTAAAATAAAAGAGGTACTTTACGATATTTTTCAGGAAAAAATGTGTTAAAAATTAGTCTCTGAGTTGCCTTAAAAACCTGTGCTAAAATCCACTGAGACTCAAGAGCCTTAATAAAGCTAAGGTTCCGGGAAAGGGGGAAAATCGACCAACTATTTATGAATTTCCGGCACCTACAATGTAAGTAAACGGTCCCAGGAAGTCATCACAGGGTTTTCCCTATGATATAATGTGCTAGCCAAAATGTTGCCTAGGTAGCGACTGTGCATTTGCGCAATCAACTTGAATACAAATTTTAGTCAACGAAACATTTAAACTATGCGGTTTTGTCACTTTAGCCTTAAAGTGTTATTCCCCTTTGATTACCACACGGCACACCTACTTATCGGCGATTGTGAAGAAGACAACTTTGCAAGTTTTGAGAAGTGGCAAAATATACTGTTTCAGATACGACATACCTTTACGGAATAATTGGCCAACTACATACAACAAATAATAATAAAAAAAAATTGCACCAAACATTTGCAAAAATAAATAAATTGGTGCCTTACGATTTTTTTTCATTTCGTAGTATCATAAACTCGTATTACTTTTATTCACGTATACCTACTTGCTAAAGACTAGCTTAGAGCAGTAGCTTGATCTGAGATATAGGTAGGTAAAGGTTTTCGAAAGGCGAGTTTTTGCTATATGGAACCTGATCTTTCTATGCAAATGGGCATTTTAGAAGAGTAATAAACTGTCCGCTACAAAATAACCAGGCTGCAACTTATGATCAGCAATTGAATTATTTGGGCAACAATATTTTTTTAAGCCATAGGTGGCAAACAAGCAACCGTCCTCCTGATGTTAAGCGATCACCGTCGCCTATGGATACCTGCAACACCAGGGGCATCACAGGTACGATGCTGACCTTTAAAGACTCTATTAACAACATTCATTATTTGAAGAACCCCATATTAAAGCTACTCGGAAATGCCGCAGGAGGGAAAAATGCTCGATCCAAAAATTGCAGGCATAAATTGAGCTAGTCTTTTAATTTGTGCAACTAGTAAATTAAATCGATAAGTGACTGTAGGTTAAGTTATTTAACCGGCTTGAAAAGGAGGACGGTTCTCAATTCAGTCCGTATTTTTTAATGACAGTTTGGAAACCCGACGACACGTGACAGCACCGAGTCGGATGGTAGTAGGTATTTTTTTAAGACAGCCCGGAGTCTTTACTATAAAAATTATACAGCTGACCAATTTTAATGAGCAATACAACTCATTTTAAAGGGCGGCACTTAGTATGGGGACGCGATTTGCATTGACACCTTTGCAGAAGACCTCATAAGGCGCAAACACCTGGACTTGTATAACCTGGATAAAGGATTCCTGTCCTAAATTTTTAGGGTCGAACCCCTACTGCCATAGGGATCGAAAGTTTTTTTTTTCTATGGTTTTTCTTGTCTGGTCTATGCAAGACGTGACAAAAAAGCTGGCAACTACTTTGCTCATTACCATACAACGTGGCATGGGGCCAGCATTATGAAAAAAAAACCACTGGTATCGTTTAATAGAATACCTAGTTTTTTAGCAAAGACTTAATAATTTTTTCTCTGTACATACTTATTTCTGTTATTGTACTTAAATACGAGTATAAGAGGGAATTTTAGAGCCGCCCAATTAGATATTATTTGCTGCCCAATTTTACTTTTTTCATTGACCTCAAGTCGCTGACCAACAATATTTTAGAGCTGCCTAAAAGTATTTTAGAGATCCTCCGATCTGAATATATTGGTGACCATTTAAATCAGAGCTTTAATTAAGTACCTCACAAGTGTTCAGTATATTTAGTGTTGTATATTTTTAACTTTGGAAATCCGTTATAATTCTCTCAGTAACAGCTACTGAATCTAGTCCGGATGTAACATTTGAAAGCTTCCGATCGATAGGCCAGAAGTGGAACATTATAAAACAGTTATACACCGTTGCAAATATATTATCTCCGTAACCTATAGGCCTAATTTATGTGACCTAAAAGCTGTGTTAAAAATAAATAAATAGTAAACCAACTGAAAATGTTCAAGTGTAGAGGATGCAATAGGTGCAATATCGGCGCGTGCACATGCACCAATCAGCTAAATGTCACGCGCGCGGCCTCAGCACTCACAAACGGCCTTTGCAGTTCGACGCGGTCGACGACCCGCCCAGGGGTCGATGACCGTGCCCGCATTTAGTTTTCACTTTCGTTCACTAAGGATAACTGTACCATATACGTCACGAACATGCCCACGATTCCGTCCGCGACCGTATCGGTTCCTGGAGCCTGCGAGGAATACGCAATACTGGCACACATTTTAGGCAACTCACGCATCGGAAAAAATGCATACATTACCGCGTGCTGTGTCCGCAGTACCAACACGGCGGTCTCACAACTTCTAAGTATTAATTACCAAATTATAAGCATAGTAACGAGCACTTGCTCAACCCACCTGTTCTCGAATTTAATATGTTCATACATAATTCAATTAGCATAGTTTAAATGTCAATAATCAATACGAGCCGAGCGATGGAGCCACAGTGATCAGGCTAGAAGGTTGTTGCACTAACGATGGCCGATGTTGTAACTCGGGCGTTGGACTGGCGTCCTTTTGATGCATTTTTGGATACAATTAGGTAATGTTGGAGTAGTGGGGGAGGTGTCCCCTCACCACCGCGAGCGCGGTGCGTGGGGTTGCGGGTTCGGCGGTTGCGCAACAGCGGTCGTCGACTCGGTTATGTCAGTGGTTTACGTAACCTCGCAACGCTCTCGGGGCAGGCGCCAATTGTGGGCCCGCGTTTCGCACTTCGCGCGAACTATTTGCGGACGGCTAGGGCTAATTAGCGCTCCGCCGCTGCAAACCTCTTGACCGACTCGCTGCATTGTTCCACCAGCCCTCGCGCTTCGCTAACTACGTTAGTCACCTGCCGGTAATTTGCTTACACATATAGCTAGCGTACTAACCCGAGACTCAACGAGACTGATAATGATACTGTTAAGTCTCAGAGGTTGAATGAGAATGGATCAGCAGGGCACTGACACTCGCGATCCCGATCAAAGATCCATAATACGGCTGCAGTAATGATCGCGTGTAAATAGCAAACATGAAAAGCGATTATCTCAAGCTGCGCTCACGTTGCATAACATCGAACAACCTCCAATTAAGTTCAACCTTTCATGAATTGATTAGCGCTAGAATCAAATCGTTCATTGTAGTTAAGCACAGGTGTGCCCTAAAGGAGTAATTATCCGATATGACTGCGGCCGGAGTGGAGAAGGGGCTGGAGCAGTTGCGTCAGCGTAGCGCGCGGAGAGCGGCCGGACTCAACGCACAAGGTTGCAGAGGTTCAATGCTCTAGAAATACGACACCCGACCCCGGCCAACCGCACTCTGCAGGCCGGACCTGCGTTCGCGCCGCACCATGCACGCAACGCGACGCACTCGTGCCGCGCTCCATCCACCGCCACCGTGCGTAGACCGCTCGACTACGCTCGTAGACAAATCCATATCGCCAATTCGCATTTACAGCCAATTTATTTGCAATAAAACATTTTTACCCGCACAGCCCATTCTAGTTTTATTGATACCTTTCTATTCTAAGATGAACATATCAAAATAATAAAGATTTATATCTCAGTCGGTATCAGAAAGTGTTGCTGTTTCAGTACAGTTATATTATAAAGCATTGTTAAACTAGTTCTCCTAAATGATGACAGTTTTGTTTTAACGGTACACGCAGCTTTGTGGAGTAACCTTCAAAGGAGAGAACGTGGCGTCGTAAGCACGTCCAATGTGCCAACTCTTTTTATGTAGTCGTTTCGCAATTTTTTATAAATGATTTTGCCTTCGACCTTTGTAAACCGCCCAATTCAGGCTGATTGGTATTCCTGTAGCGGGCTCGGCGACGTGTGATTTTCGTAACTTGTGGCAGGCCGCAACAGAGCATGACGTGACTATCATACTGCAGCTGTACCTATAGTAGCGCCACACGTACGCTATTTAGAAATCGCTGAAATAAAGCTCTGAATTATGCGTCATTGCGTATGGCGGAGAAACGGAACTTCTTGCGGCCTGTGTTCTAATCGGTTTATTGCCTAATGGTTCCTAACTGGTGCATGATCATTTTGCAAATGAAGAAAATTAAACTCGCCTTTGAAAATTACAATTAATATAAATCGCCATTAAAAATCGTATAAGCCACCAATTCTGCCTCACTTTGCTTCTATAGTTATTGCATTTTAAATACCGTATATACCTCGCAAAATGGTTTCTGTAAAAAGAGTCTGAGAAAATGATCCTATACTCTTACTAGAAGTAAAATATTATATTCATTTTCTTTGTTTTTATTTACACTGATAGTGTTTAAGTCAAATACTCGTATATACAGTAAAATTTAAAATTCGTCTATAGTATATCTATATATTTAAGCAATGTATCAAGTCAAAGTATACATAGTATGTAATGTAACAAACTGAAACAGTAACTCGACTCAAAAAAAAAAATGTTCGACCAACTTTTCACTATTCATTGTTTCCTTTTTTCAAATAAACCGTTACCGCTACGATGACAATTTCTCCGCTCACTTTGCTAATTCTGTCGTCAAGAAGGCGTAGAAAGCGTTACTATGCTTATACAACTCTTTAGCAACGCGCCTGTTCGACACCAGCAGGCTTCGGCTCGGTCGGCCAACAATCCTCTGCTGATTTGCGAATACCATCACTTCGGTCCGAGTTCACCGACCTCTGTTGCCCGTTCTACGATGCTCACATTTCTCCGGCTGTTGCCAGGCGCCAAAATTCCACAGAAATGTATTCTGATGCGCCGCACTCGGCTACCGGTATGTACCGCAATGCAAACTGCGTTTCTGGTAGCCCTGAAAGTTTGAAGCGACAAACTTGTAGCAAGTGGTTCAGCAGGAAGGCTGGGCAGCGGTACCGAGTTACCGGAACAGCTGCACGCAGCCTTTCACGCACTTAATTTGGCAGGACCCCCTTCTCGCCGTGTCGGCGCACTCCTCGCTCCAACACCGAGAGAAAGTAGCTAGCCTACGCAATGCTAGGGTCGATGACCGTACTCGAAAATGCTGACTTCTGACAAAAGTGACACATTAACTGCGTGCATTTCATATTCAGTATGTGTGGTCAGTTTCTTGCATGGACGTCGAATGGCTTGTATGATTGGGTCAGGCTGCGCAAAGTGGCTATTGTTACAGCAAAGTATCGTAGGAGGCACGTAGGCAGGTCCCAACGTTCGATTCATGAATTGGTCCTTATTTAGAAGATTCCATGCTTGTTAACCAATTTACATCATTGTAACGATCCTAATCGGAGGCTGAAACATTTTATACCTACCTACGCATATGCAGTCATCAAACCCAAAATCTGTTTTTTACTCTTTTCATTATCTTTACCTTGTTTACTTACGCTTATCAGGTAATGGTAGCTCCACAAGGTTCTAAGCACTTAATTAATATCTAATACCTATGCATACCTACATAAAGCTTTCTTTCCTAGTCGACTTAAAACTAAACTAGTATTACAAAGAGGTAGCTAGTAAGTTTATGACTTTATGTTTGTAGGAGATGATCTGTGACTACTGAAACGATGCTGAAATGCCTTTGACTGATAGAAAACTACAGTATCCCTAAGTGACTAGGTTATGTTAGGTTTACAAAGCGGGCAAAGTTTAGTTCGTTAAACATCCGTTCTTACAATTAAATTGATGAGCAGATTAACAGGTGGATAAGCAAGAAAGTAAGCGCACTTTCATAAAAATTCAATCAGATAAGTAAGGGCTCGGCCTAAATTTAGAAATGATCAGGGTCATCAGCAAAAAAAGTAACCGTATATTATAAAACATAACAGAATAGTGCTCCACTGGTCCACTAAGCGCATAGCAATGCCAGCGTGCCTTGAGGCCATATCGAATTAATAACCAAATTGTAACAGATACGAATGTACTTGTACAATTGGTCTGTTGTGTCAAGTCATTCATTGGGCACTCTCCGACGCCTAGAAAGAAAAGATACCGTAAATTGTTTGCACACAAAAGAAAGTGATGACGAACCATACAGAAGGAAAAACGTAGCTACTTACTAGTTACTTTAAACTCTGCAAAAGTATACTTCAGTCTAGCGGTTGATCACATCTTGCTTGAGTAGTGAAACTGAGTAATTTCATATAGGCTATTGATTTCAAATGTTGGAACTGAAGATATTTTAAACTACGGATAACGACTCAGCGTTTAGAAATCCTAGCCAGAAATAGACTAAAACTGTACTAAAACTATTTAAAAGATACCTTAAGTTAATATGTGCATTTAGTCTACAATTGTTGAAAGCTAAATTGAACATCTACACGACATAGGATTTAATTTAGCTTATTGGTATTTGTGCTACAATGTTGTGTTTGTACAGAATTCATGAGATGTGAGGCTAGCGTCTATGTATTTGTAAATAAATTGTTAGAACGTAGTGTTTGAGGTCGAAATTTAATGTAGTTGTGATAATATATGTAGGGTCCAGTGAAACAATTTGGTTTGCCACCTCGTTGGGTCATTCAACATTTATGATTACATACTTTTACAGTTTACAAGACACGAATACAAATAGAACACAAGAATAATGTAATATCCTCCTACACCAAGCAAACATAGAAACTTATAAACGCATCTGATTAAATTTAAATAATCAACTAAATCTCGATGGAAAACGATCTACGCAGTTGCTTCGATCGTATCTGAGCAGTGTTAATTATGTGAGTTTGCATGGGAAATATGTGTGAGTTACCAACGACTAGCTACGCCCGCGTACTCGCACGTGCCATGGAAAAACACAGAAAACAAGGACACGATGCAATGGTTCATTCAACCAGACGTTTTTATTCAACAAGCGCACTATGATGAAACTAAACAGATCTTCATTATTATTAACAAAGACCGCCGTTTCGTAATATCGGACCGCGTACCGTAGGGATCACGTACGGAGCCCTCAGGCACCGAAATATCACACGCGTCGCAACGAAATCCGTTGCCGTATTATCATTTTAGGCCTATTTATAGCAGTAAAATAAAATGCAAGTCTTGTGGTCAGTGAAAGTACCCAGGTGAACTATCTAGGTGAACTACGGCTACGGGTAGAGAACAATAAATATTAAAGAAAATTTTATTAAAATTCCTTAAACCTATAGTACATATTACTAAAGTTATTACGAGGCATGCCTTTTAAGTTCTGTCGTTTCCATATTTCCCGGCAATTTTGAATTTGGAACTGTTCTATATTCGAATGTGTTTAAATTTTGAATCTCAAAACAGTTAAAAGTATTAGAATTAATGCTATTGTTTAGTTACAGCGTCGATTGGAATCTGTCTGGTTACGTACGAAAATGAATCTTTCTAAGGAAAATGTTGGTGCAATAATTTTCTACAACTTTAGAAGAGGCCTGACACGGCTTCAGTGTTTTGAAGAGCTAACATCTGTGTTCAATGATGAAGCCCCATATCTGCGGACTGTCGAACGCTGGTATTTAGAATTCCAGCGTGGACATACTAGTGTTAGTGACAAATCTCGCGAAGGACGCCCAAAATTCGCCTTCACTGAAGATAACATCATTGCTGTAAGACAACTAATTCTCGAAGATCGTCATGTGACGTAGAGATAGAGGCTCTATTAGGCATCTCGGGGACAACCATACAGAAGATCTTGAATGAAGCGCTTGGTGTGAGAGAGGTAGTTTGCCGTTGGATACCGCATCTGCTTTCCGACGATCACAAGGCGGCCCGCGTCAGATGGTGTAAGAAAACTCTGCAAAGGTTCAACCGAGGAGAGTCAAATCACGTCTACGACATCATCAGTGGTGACGAATCTTAGATCTATGCCTACGATCCTGATTCCAAACAACAATCTGCAATCTGGATTTTTCAAGACGAGCCAAAGCCGACTAAAGTTGTTCGTTCTCGAAGCACTTCAAAGAAGTTGGTAGCCACGTTCGTTGGAAAAACCGGCCATGTTGCGACTATTGCACTTGAAGATCGTAGAACGGTTAACGCAGAGTGGTATACCACAGTTTGTTTACCACAAGTCATCGCCAAACTTCGAAGCGACGCATCATCCTGCACCACGACAACGCAAGCTCACACAGCGGTCGTCAAACGATTGAGTATTTGAAGCAGGAAAAAGTAGAAATTCTTGACCATCCTCCATACAGTCCTGACCTAAGCCCTAACGATTTCTTTACATTTCCTAAAATTAAGAAGTCTTCGTGGTCAAAAGTTCCAGTCGGGTGAAGAAGCAGTCGACGCTTTCAAGTCAGCCATTTTGAACACCCCCACTTTAGAGTGGAATAAATGTTATAATAACTGGTTTGAGCGAATGGAAAAGTGTATTAAGCTACGTGGTGAATACTTTGAAAAACAATAAAAAGTACTATAAGGTTCTAGTTGTGTTTTTTTCTTCAAACGACAAAATTTAAAAGGCATGCCTCGTAAGTGCTAAAGATGAAACTAATTAGATAAAATAGGGATAACGCTTCTATTTTTTACTTCCGAAATTTTCACAGAATATTTAATGTTGCGGCGGATTAACTAAGACATAATAATAAAGTAAAAACTAAAGGGACGTTCCCATACAACAAACGTTTTTTATAACGTATTTTTGTATTTGTTCTAATGTTCGTAGGTGACCTAAGTGTATAACCTTGGTATAACTTAACCTTTTAGCACATGCTTAAACTGAGCTTTACCTAATGCGTTACAAAGATTGCTCTTGAGCCGTTTGCTAACATTGGTAGGTCAAGAAGTGCCTAAAAAACAAATAAATGTCACGACCAGTACGGCTTAATAGCGCATCTGTCTTGTAAGCTAGGGGAACCGGGTTCAGTTTCCGACCGGGCAAATGTTTGAATGTTGAGTTTGGATATTATCTGGTCTAGGTTTTAGTAGTCCGTGTTTGTGTGTGTGTAAGCATATGTAAAGCTCAACCCCTTTATTTGACTTAGCGTAGTCAGGCAATAAAGTAATGCTTTGAACAGATGTAACGCAATCCTATTCCTAAATAAAATAAAACCGACCAAGTGCGAGTCGGACCGCGCACGAAGGGACCGTACAATTTTATCTATAAAAACGGCAAAAAATCAGTTTGTTCTGTGGGAGCCCCTCAAATATTTGTTTTATTTTAATTTAATCATTTATTTGTTTTAAGCGTCTATCTGTTGCCGTTATCAAAATCGAGCAAAAGCAAGCAAAAAAATCACGTTTGTTGTATGGGCGCCCTCTAGAATATTTATTTTATTCCGTTTTTTTAGTATTTGTTGTTATAACAACAAATACTAAAAAACTGAATACATCACCTGTGAAATGTACAACTGTCTAACTATCACGGTTCACGAGATACAGCCTGGAGACAGACGGACAGACGAACGGACAGCGGAGTCTTAGTAATAGGGTCCCGTTTTACCCTTTGGGTACCGAACCCTAAAAATGTCATGTAAGGCTAGGTACTTCCCTTGCGTGATAATGTCACATGTCATATCTAGGTTTACTACCTTTGGAATAACAATGTACAACCCCACCTAGCTGGCGTGGCCACGCACATAAAGATTTCAGAAGGTCGTATGAAAAACGTTTGTTTAATTACTTAAGATTCCTCATACGAAATTATCTCTACGTTTTGCGGTGTTTTTGAAGAAAGTAAAAAACTTTTATCTAATTTTCATACATCGTATAAAAGACCGTTCCAAATCACATGGATTAGGTCTACTATTGTTTCTATGTCTTTGTATATTTCAGTATAATCCACCTTAATTTGAAAGCCGTTTTGCCAAATTTCGCTGTAAGGGGCTCAAACATTAAGCTGTTTCTAGTAGATATCATAATTTGATCCGGATGAAAAAAATACAATAGATTGGTAACAAAGCCTTATACGGATTAAGCGCAGAACTGTTTGTTAATTTCATATAAAATTATGGAAGATTTTTTTTATTAAAACAGCCAAATTTTCGGAAAGTAGTGCAAAAGTAGTCGTTCTTTCTGACTATCATCATCATCATCATCAGCCAAAAGACGTCCTCTGCTGAACATAGGCCACCCCCTTTAACCTCCACACTGAACGACATCCTGCCATCTGCATCCACTGGATGCCCGCGACTCTCACAATGTCGTCGGTCCATCTAGTGGGAGGCCTACCTACGCTGCGTCTTCCGGTTCGCGGTCTCCACTCAAGAACCTTTCTTCCCCATCGGTTAACAGTTCTTCGAGCGATGTGGCCTGCCCATTGCCACTTCAACTTGCAGATTTTAATAACTCCCGAACAAGCCGGTTTCCGTAAAGGCTGGAGCACCATAGACCACATACACACGCTCCGCCAGATTATACAGAAGACTGAGGAGTATAATCGGCCATTATGTCTAGCGTTTGTGGACTATGAAAAAGCCTTCGATTCAATCGAGACCTGGGCAGTGTTGCAGTCCCTCCAGCGTTGTCATATCGACTATAGGTATATCGAAGTGCTGAAGTGTTTGTATAGAAACGCCACCATGTCGATCCGATTACAGGACGAGAGCACGGAACCAATCCAATTGCATAAAGGCGTGAGACAGGGAGATGTTATCTCTCCAAAACTGTTCACTAACGCATTGGAGGACGTTTTCAAGCTCTTGGACTGGAACGGATTCGGCTTCAACATCAATGGCGAATACATCACTCACCTTCGTTTTGCCGACGATATAGTCATCATGGCAGAGTCGCTGGAGGACCTTAATACAATGCTCAGCGACCTCAGTAGCCTTTCCCAACAGGTGGGTCTTAAAATGAACATGGACAAGACAAAAGTCATGTCCAATGTCCATGTTGTACCCGTACCGGTAATCGTTGGGAACGATACTCTCGAAGTTGTTGACCATTACACCTATCTTGGACAGATTGTTCAGTTAGGTAAGTCCAACTTAGGCAAAGAGGTCGCCCGAAGAATCCAAGTCGGATGGGCAGCGTTCGGGAAATTGCGTGACATCTTCTCGTCCAAGATACCGCAGTGCCTGAAGACAAAGGTATTTGATCAGTGTGTGTTGCCAGTGATGACATATGGTACTGAGACGGGGTCCTTAACTGTTGGCCTTTTGGAAAAACTCAGAGTCACACAACGGGCAATGGAGAGAGCTATGCTCGGAGTTTCTTTGCGCTATAAAATCCGAAACGTAGATATTCGCCAAAGAACCAGAGTCACCGACATAGCTATTAAAATCTGCAAGTTGCAGGCCACTTCAACTTGCAGGTTTTTAGTATATTAAATGTATAAAATTAATTTTATAACGTGAAATAAATTGCCAAATGTATTATAACATTAACGTGATTATCTACCTAATTAAAATAAATTGGAAAGCTCGTTGATGTCTTTTGAACTAGCATTTTTCTGCATCAACCCCCTTATTTGGCCATTTAGGCGTAGTTCCTTGCAATTAGTTGGTGTAGTTACTCTGTTTTGTCTTTTTGATCGAGTTCAGCATTTTGAAAAAGGCAAAAAACCACTGAACTCCAAGTTACCTACTTACTACCGGCTATACGTTTATTAATAACAGGTTATTGTAGAATCTTTCGCACCGTGAAATAAGATAACGTTGGTATTAAATACGAATAGCGCTCAATTTTTCTTTTGGTTTTAATATATTCTGATCATCAACATCATTTCAGCTATGGGACGTCCACTGCTGGACATAGGCCTCCCCCGTCGATTTCCAAAAGGGCCGTTTGGAAGCGGCCTGCTTCCAGCGTTTTCCTGCAATCTCTTTTAGGTCCTCTGTCCGTCATAATTAAAATGTCTCTAAAAATATGAGCATGTCTTACAATGAACCGAAATTCCATAACAATTATATGTTATCCTGACTTTCTGGCTCTTGTTCTGCTAACGGGGCTCTAATTCAAGCGGCCTGCAAGTATTAATAAAACTGGTGTAACAAAAAAAGAACCGTAGGCTCGCGGTTCGCCGCAGAGAAACCTAAACAAGACATCCCTAAATAAAGGTGACATTAGTATGCGTGCCGGTGCGGCTAACTTAGCCAAAAGCAAGCTGTGCGATGGTGTAACCGCGTGAGTGAGGTAGTAATCGCGAGGGTTCGTTCGCCGACAAAAGCGAAAGTACCGCGTTCAGTGGGACAACGACCGCCTCCTGCGGGCAGTCGTACCGAGTCTTCCTGCCTCCTCGTCAATGACCCCATGTTTCGTGTATCGCCAATCAACGGTTCCGCAAATAAACTTGTTACTAAGAGAATGCTGTACCGCAAATTTTGGAATTATGTTTAATTGGATGTAAACACGGGATTCCGTTATGAAGCGAATTACTAACAGCGTGCCAAAACGCTGTGAAGCCTTTCATAGTTGCAGAGGTGGGCAGTAAACCCGATTTTGGCAAGATTTTGGCATTAAAGTAGGCTATCGAATGGCTTGTAAATTTAAATTACTGGCATAGGTCAGGCATGTTAAATAGAAACCATTCGGATTGTATATGAAAATTAAGCGATTTTTGATTAAGCTAGTTATTACAATCAGTAATCAATAGGTAGAGAAGCACTTACCTAAACCTAAGAAGTTATTAGCGCTATTGAAATTGAACCTACAGGATTGAAACCTTGTCATCGCCTTGCATGTCTTGACTTGGGAAAAAACATATCGATGGTAGTATGCTACGGTTTAGGAGCAGAATGACAAATTCTAAAAATGGCAACTAATTCAACAAATTTCCAAATTATTTGTTCCAACAAATTATTTGTACGTTTCACTTAGCAACTGGAGGGATTACGATGAAATTTGATTTAAATCGTGGTCCTTAACTACTGGCCTTTTGGATAAACTCAGAATCGCACAGCGAGCAATGGAGAGAGCTATGATCGGAATTTCTTTGCGCGACTAAATCCGGAATATGGACATTCGCCGAAGAACTAGAGTCACCAACATAGCAATTAAAAAATGCAAATTGAAGTAGCAATGGGCAGGCCACATCGCACGCGGTTTCACAGGGAAGGAACGCAGGCCCAGGCAAAGCTTAGGAGACAACTCCTGCACTTACAAAATGCACAACGAATTTTTTTCCAAACAAACTATACAAAAACTTTTTATTACTTTAATTTTTTGAACAAATGTTGATTCACGACTTTTTACACAATAATTAAGTATCATGGGGAAGATGCCGTCGAGAGGTTGGTTGCTAATAATCAATAACCCTGTAAAACAAGAACACTAATTACGAACCCATTGAGCATCAAACACGCGTCGTTTACCCGTCAGACTGGTAGAGCAAACTCTACCGGTTTGAAAATAATCTGAGGGGACAAGGGCACGTCTTTTATACGAATGTAGATCGTACAGTATGCAGTACTTATAGTGCTTATATTCTTCGACGCAAATCTACTGGGTTGCGCATAGACTGCACTAAGTCAAAAGAGGTACTCATCATTATGAACAACTTTAACTACGGGACCAACCCTGAAATAGCGAAATAAACATCCCATTGTTAAATTTGTTCATAATGAAAAGTACAATGACCTCCTTTCGGCTTAGTACAGTCTATAAACATAGCCCTGTAGAATCTAACTAATATTATTATCGCAAAAATACCTAACTCTTTTCAGTCTCTTCTGGGTTACACGGAACGGTGGTACTGCGTTGTTAGAATGTCATTGTACTAATAATAAGTATGAACAACTTTTAGTATAGTACCAACCCTGAAATCAAGCTAAAAAAAAAACATATTCCATAGAATAATGTCATTGACACTCAACAAAAGGTATGAAAATAGCTGTGCGCGATTTCAGGGTTAATTGGTCCCTTAGTAAAAGTTGTTCTTGATGATGAGTGCAATAACCTCCGTTCGGTTTACAACCACTGTTCAATGTAATATTGTAGGAATATGTTTTTTTTTACATCTGACTAGGATAAAGTTTGACCGCGATCTTGCCTGAAGGAAAGCGATGATGCGGCTGAAGGTGGAGCACGTTTGCCTAGTAATAACCTATTAACCCTAGACATGAACACTGCTAGGTTGTAAATTTGCTGCGGAAGCACAGACAGAGCCAAGGCGTTCCATTGTTTTCCCGTTTTAATTAAAGACAAAAAAACCCTCGGCGCGAATGGTATTTCGACCATGATTCAAACCCATAAGGATGGCACGGCACCATGGACGGCATATCTATTCAAAATCTATATATCTGTAGGTAGAAGACACGAGCTTAAATACCTTCCGATGCCTGAAAAAGTTTTTAGCTCGAACGCAATTTCTCCAAATTAATAATACTTGGATCACATCAGACACATCATCAGCCAATAAACGTCCACTGTTGGACAAGGCCTCCCTCATAGAGAGGGGTGTTGCTATAATCCCCACGCTTGGCAGGCGGCTTGGGGATCGCAGTAGGTTCACCGTGTACTATTAGGACGCTGCTGCCCAATACTTGGATATTTACTATTTATTCATGAAATGTAATTTTACTTGTCACATTATTAATTAAATTATTGAATTTTACACGACAGTACAAATCAATCATTACAAATTTTATACAATAATAGTTTTTATACTACTGACAAAGCAGAATTGACTCTGACCTTAGATTAAAAATGCTATTTAAGAAATTGCCATCAGGTCCAATCCATATCAATTAGTACTCAAGTTATATGTTGCGGCCCTGACTAGCTAATCTGATAGGGTGTGGTAAAAATGCTACATTGTTCTATCCCTATTGTAAAAGTAATCTAGTCTAATCACGAAGCCCTATAGGGTTCGAGAGACATGCCTACGCTAAAATGCCTGCTAAGCCATCTAAGTGCAAAGTAAAGAATCTACAATTTCTAGACTCTACTTTTTATAGCGCCTCCAAAAGTATTAGAGCAAAATTCTGTCGAGAAACAGTATTGTAGAAGCATAATGTTAACGCTCCCTCGGAGTTCGAATCATTTTTGCATTCATATTTTTCGCAAACTACTCACCCGATTTTAATGAAACTTCATAAGTATGAGTTTCTAAATTAATTTACTTTTTTTTTAACAAAAATATACCTATCTATCTTTTTATCTATACTGTTTTCAAAAAAGTACAGAAAGTATGAAAAATTCTAATTACCAATTTGAATAAACGTACATTTAATTGCTAAAATTTTACCAAAAATTAGATAAATATTTTCAGTAAACTTGTATAAAATTTACCACTTTGCTCCATCGCTCGCTGTTTTTAATAATAAGGTGTAAAGCAATTTTATCTGTCGCGGTTTCCACCTTGTTGACGCTGTTATTGTGTTTAACTTTTCATATTGATATATTTTATACTTTTATATATTATTTATTATAGAAATTGTAAGTAATTTAAGTATTAGTGTGTATCACTATTTAGTATGTATTATTATTAAAATGTACGTTTAAATTATTTATCACACTATTAAATATTGCACGCCCCGCCTTCCACCTCCTTTATGAATCCTCTCCATCCTAAGGTTGCCTGGAAGAGATCGCTCTTAGCGATAAGGCCGCCAATTGTTGCACTAGTTTTAAGCTGTTTTATCGTGTCTTGTGTATTTAATTTGTAGTGTGAACAATAAAGAGTTTATCTATCTATCTAAAAGTTAACTAAAAATGATACGGTGTCCGGGCGCCACCAAGTTATAAGATGGTTATAACACGAAAGTGAGTAAGCTGTGATACTTTCTAAGGCGTCATTATGAAAATTAATTATAGAGTTGCTTTTAATGCCTGATTAAATTAATTAGAATAGTATGTTACACGGAAAGGTAACGCACCATAGATAAATCCACTGTTAGTACATTTTATCTGTATCACTATATTCGCACTTTGCCATGGTAGATATTTCTAACTGTTACCTACTTTCCGAACATAGAACGTGTTTTTGCAGGAGTCTGTATTCCCCAAAAACAATAGTTATTCAAATCAAGAGTAAAAACTCATCAGTCATAAGTGAAAACTTAAGTAGGATCTCACCTATTCTATCCGTTTTCTATGAACAGTTGTTTTTTTCGCGGTTATACGGTTGGTCTCATAGTAAAAGTAGTTGATAATGATGGGCATTATGGACTCCTTTCCTTGGACTTAGAAAGGGTGTACCCTTTCCGCATAATCCTGTATAAAAATGTGGAAGTTTATATGTAATTGTCTATATTTGTCTTTAATCAACACCGTAACAACCGAACGGATTTGAATCAAATTTTATGTAGTGGTAACTTATACTCTGGATAACTAACTAGACCCAGACATAAACGGATAAAATCATGATTTCTGTAAGTTATCAGGTGAAACCAATGCTAGTTATGTATTGAAAAAAGAGCAATTTTGTTAAATATCAAATGTCAAGAACTCAAGAAAACCTTGACGTACAGGCGTTTCTGTATTTTCATTTCAATATATTGATGCTATAAGCTATTGAATAAAAACAGCCTTTCCATCAAACATCTATGCTATTGTTAGCCTACATAACAGATAGCGTCTTAAGATCACGACAAAACAAACAACGATGTGATTGCCGACGAGTGACGCATACGTTTGTTTGGTTTGGTGCATTGTTAATGTTCCCTGTTGGGTGTGAAGCGGAGAGTGGAGACAGGCAGTCGCATACATGTCTGGCGGGCGGCGGTGGCGCGCAATCGTTACCGCGTCGGTCTGCATCGGCAGGCATGCGCACACAGCGCCCGCCCGTGCCGTGAGAAGTGAGGAGGAACGGCAGTGCACGCCGCTCGTCGCCGCGCCGCCGCCGCTGCGCCGCTCGCACCCGCAGTCCTCCCGCCGCGCCGGCTCCAAGCGCCCGAGCCGACACCAACATGGTGAGTCATTCCTAGTGCGAATCTATTCGTTAGCGACGACCTTTCATCGCAAATAAGCCGACCGACCCACTTCGAACAATTGGAATATAATCCGTCCAATCCGTTTACGAGATGTGGTAACCTGATCTTAAAGAGCACGCAGTACCTCTGATCCAATTAAGTGCGAATTGAACTTAATAAAAGAAATCTAGTCGCGCAGATTATGAAGGTCAAAACATTAGAGCAGCCACACATTACAAACAAGTCAATCTCGTTTTCAGGTAATGGACAACCGAATGAATGACGATGCTGAGAACGAGCACAACTCCTCGATTTTCATAACAAACTTTCAAAATGGAGACGTTATAAACTATTCGCTTGTTCTTATCAAAGGATTTATAACCAGAGGAAATTCTAATAATCAAGACAAAATATGGTGTACGGTCAGAAACGAAGAACAACAGACTATACATAATTCTGAATGGAACGTCTTTAATGGAGAATTCAAAGTTTTAATCGACTTGAAGAACGGACAAAATTTAGTTAATTTACAATATACCGAACAGCAACGAAGAACGCTGCTTTTGGATTACACGCCAAGAAAGACTAATCTCCGAGTAACACCTGTGTATATAATATGCCAAGGTCACGATGGCTGCTTCCAAAGCCCCCCTGATGTCGATAACTCAATCGAAAGCGCTTGTGCCAGAATTGCATTGGGCGCTAAGCTTATTCAAAGTGTCACTGCAGAAAAACTCTTCGAAAGTGGCGTTGGAAGGAAAACATTCCAGCTGGAGCATGAAGTTAACCCAAACAGAACAGAATGTGTAATTTTTAAAAGCTCTCTCAATGTTAACAAAGCGCGGAAAATGAAACAATCAGAATTATGGTCGCACTTTGGTAGAGAGCTGATGTTATCCGATCTGGGAAGTAACGAGCGAAAATTTTTGGGATTCATCTCATGCACCAGATATAAAGGAACTGATATAGACAAGCCCATGTCACATGAAGAAATTGTTTCAATGACTGAAGCGTACGCTGCATTAGGAGGTGGAGGACTGGCTCTCTTTGGAACTGCTTGCATGTACACTTGGCCGGCAATTGTTGACGAGATAATTCCAAGATTTTTAGATGCAACTCCTGTGAATACTAAACGGTTCATGGATGACAGTGGATATCGTGGAACATTGGGAGCTTGTTTTGCGACAACATTGGGCTCTGTGTTTCACGAACTAGGTCACACTTTTGACCTCGGACACACAAAAGATGGCATTATGGGAAGAGGCTTCGATAACATTGACAGAGTTTTCATAGTAGGAGAGAAAAGGTCAGCTTTGGTGAAAGATAACATGAATAACTTTAACGGCAAACCTGTACAACATTCTACTGTGTCTCTTCAACGCAACATTAGTGTAACAATGAATGTGGCTGAACCACTACGGGTTTTGGGTCCAAGAAGTAAAACAACATTAGGTAACTTTGCCTCAATGTCGAAATCTGATATCATAAGGAGAAGCCCCAACATTACTCCGATAACCAGACCATCGAGTGTTTATTCGAGTATGACAAATAAGTTTTCGGACTCGAAGAAGAATATAAATCGATCAAATGGGAACGACTCCGTTTATTGGACAAGAAACTGTGCAGTTTTGCTGTCTTACCATCGATGGTTCAACAACGAATACGGCAGGGAGAGACAAGCCATCACCAGATATTTGAAATTCGATAAAAACAAGATGATGATCATATCCACAGCCGGAATCAGAATAGTAGAAGTGAGAGACGACTCAAATGGAATGGTGTTAGATTCATATGAATTTACAAATCTTTTGCCGGAAAAAAGATTTTTGGTTCCATTCACATTTTCGCCGAGAACGAAAGTTTTAACAATCGTGGTTGAGGACGATTTGGGAAATGTTTTGAAACAGACTTTTTCTTACTAAATAATCAAGAAGTGCAAGCAATTGAAAACAGACAATAAAGTGAAGTGAAAACGGAAGTATTAAATAGAAAGATACGTCGTAAAAATATAGGTTTTTTTTGTAACCAAATAATTATTTTGGATGCGCAAATGTGACTCTAAATTATAATACTCATGTGCTAATGTTGCAATCTATGAATTCTTCTAAATACCGAGCTTTATTTTGTAGTGGCCACACTAACTTGACGTTGGCAACTGGATTGTATTACATGACATTCAATCAGTGACATTAGTCATCAAAATAAACAATGGACGGACTGATTTCTTTCGTTTCTTTAATAAAATGTATGATAACATTTTAGTGATTAACGTGATAAACTGATACCTAGCATGTAACAGTGTGTGATAAAACGTAACTAGGTAAGAGATATCGCTAACGCATTTGTACATAGCTAGCGGACTGATGTAAACATGGCCAGCTCTACATTGGAAAAGAAAAACATTTTCGACTCTTCAAATGCTTTTCCACAAGTTATAGATGGGAGAATAAATATTGTCAAATTTTTAGAAGCATCGACTGATTTAGTAAGTGTAGTTGGTAAGTAAAAAGGTTTAAAAAATAATTCAATTCTATGGCCCGACTTTACATTTTCCTCAAGGAAAATAAATTTGTTTTGATATTTTCAGAACGGCTTGGGAGTGTGTTCGCGCCTGTTAAATATGACATGCAAGGGAACATTGATGTGAGTTGATTAAATAATAATATTTTATACAACCTGAATCCCGCGGTTTCCCGCGATTTTCCAGTTTTTTCGATATTTCTGGGGGAAAATTATTCTTTGCCCAACCTCATGATGCGCGCTATCATCCAGCCAAATTAATTTGATAGCCGTTTATCTGTCATTAAAAGCGAACAAACAGACATTGAGACAGAGTTACCTACTTTCGCTTATATATTTAGACATAGATAAATTTATTTGTGGCAAAAAAAACAATATACAATAGAAAATTAAAAGAATAAAAATTTAAAACTAAACTAATCATTACCTACATCATATCGTGATTTTGTCATTACCTAGTTACCTCTTAAGTACTTAATAAACCCGACTGGTAGGTTTAAGCACTTGGATTGTTTTAGACCTTCAAAGGTCAACTGTTTTTTATAATACTAGCTGCGCCCCGCGGTTTCACCCGCATGGATTACTCCTTATATTATCAGCTATCTGCCTTTAAACTCCCCTCAATCGGTCCAGCTGTTTTGGAGCCCATAGGGAACATGCATACACACATCGCCTTTTATACCTATATAAGAAGATCAGACAAAGATGCTAAATAGATTAGGTAGTTAGTGTTAGTTTGCCTGTATTTTAGTAAAGGCACTAATGCGTTAAAATATAAACCAAAACACATGTGCCAAAAATAAATAACATCTACCAATTTAGATAACACTCGTGAGTCATTAATTATATGACATGATTGTATAATGTATATATTTTGATAATGATCAGTAAAGTATTAGACACTTTATTTTTCAGAAAATATTGAAGAACTATCAATATGACGACAATTCCTGTCTACTTGAGCTGATGCTGGAAGAAACGGCATCAGGAAGAAAAATCGTAGCTGAAAGCATCTTATGGCTAAACAGGTAAAAAACAAACAAACAATTACTATAAAACAATTTATTACTTGCAATCTATACAGGGTTACGCATATACCCACTACTAAGCCGAAAGGAGGTCATTGTACTCATCATTATGAACAACTTTTACTACAGGACCAACCCTAAAATCATGAAAAAACATCAGCTGTTTTATACATTTTGTCAACTATCAATGCGATTTCAGGTTTGGTCTCATTGTAAAAGTTGATTGTTGATGAGTACAATGACCTTTCACCTTAGTACAGGGTATATACGTACCCCGGAATAGATTGCAAGTAATAAATTCACTTCACTTCATCAGCCAATTAACGTCCACTGTTGGACAATAAATTAATAATAAATTAATAAATAATTGTTGGGTAATAATTGTTGAGTAATGCCTAGAACCTAGAACACAATAAATAGGAGGTCCAAAATGACATTGAAGTGTAGTTACAGAACCTTTTAAACTTTTCAGAGCTCTACTATTTTTCGAACTGGCGTTCGTAGAGATTCTGAAGCACCTGAAAGATGATAATATTAATGTGAACATGAAGAAAGTATTTACGGTCGCATACGAAGGATCTGTTAAGCAATATCACAGCTGGGTGACACAACAACTGTTTACAGTGAGTTATTTTGAATGTCTTATATTACATTATTGTCACAGATTGACAAATTTCCGAGCATAATACGTGTATACCTACTTAGTTACTTACATAGGTAACTTTTCGCTCACAGAGTTTTTTTTAATTTTAGTTTTTTTGTCACAATGCATAGTGCTACATTTAAAAAAAAATGTGTTCATAGTTACTTTAGTTGGTAGGGAACTTAGTACTACAACTTTCCATCCCCTGTCGAAGATCCAGAGGCATTCCAAGACAAGGTGTAAAGATGAAAGAACATGACATAGTCTAAGGTTTCCGAAGACGATGCCCAGAATAGAGCCAAGTGGAAGAAACAAGTAAGGACGGCTGATTCCCAGCGCCGGCCCTAGGATAGAGCGACAGGAGCCGTCGCTCTAGGTGCCAGATAGCAAGCGACGCCAAAATGCCAATAGCGAAAAAAAATGACGCACTCGCGCCTCGGTGCAGCGGCGACGCCGTCGGGGTACACTTGAAAAACCAGCATAAAATTTGGATGTATGAAAATAATTTACATCTGTTCCAGGATATTTCCGTCAACCGATCACAAAAAATTCTTAATTTTTTATTAAATAGGGATAATACCTGGTAGGGGGGTAGGTAACTCTATTATATTAACGTTGTCTCATAAATAGATAATAATCTGAAATCGGGTTACGAAAATTATCTTTACTAAAATTATGTGCTACTCGCAAATATGTCGTCATTGCCGGTAGCACATGACAGCCAACAAACAAGCAATGCGATGTAAGTCAGTTGTATATTGTATTTGTTTTCCAGTTAATCTGCAAAATGTCTCCTACACTACCTCAAACCCTGACATCACTGGGAGCAGATCAAAACCTCGGCGCATTCGAATCGAACTTGGAAGCCTACAACATAACTCTGCATTTGGTAAGAAGTAAGATTGATGACTTCTTCCAACACCACAACTTATTTGCGTGAATTTTAGACAGTCTGGAATTAGATTATAATTATTGGAATACACATGCAGTAAGTGAACAATTTAAGCAGTATAGCAAAAATTATCAACGTAAAAAAATATTTGACTGTAATATTCCTTGGCAAATGGGGTCGATTTTGAAGGTTTAGTTAATAGATTTAAATTGACTAAATATATTGCTGTCTTTTTTATTTCAGTCTACGAAATAAAGACAGCAACACTTTTATTTAGTTTCTGTCAAAATAAACCTTCAAGATTGGTCCCATTGGCCATGGTAGATTTTATATTACCTTAAGATAAGTTATTTATTAATAAAATTACAATTTAGGAGTCCATATTTTCACTTCATAAGTGAAAAAAACCCAGTTTTTTTTGTTTAAATTAGAACAAAAAAACCCATTTCTTTTGTTTAAATTAGAACGGCTGTCAAGGCATCTTTGTGAGAAATTTGTTGTAGCCAGTTGCATCCATATAAACGAAACGTCAGTCATTCGAAATCAGTTAGCAACTGTGACGCGGAGTTCGACGCGTTGATCCAAATAAGAATGTTCAATCAAGGTTCTGTCATAATGTCTGACGACAGATTGTCCTTCTCATTTCTGTTCTATTTACTTCTTTTTTCTGTGATAATTACTGATTGAAATGGAAAAAAATATTAGTATTATTTCAAAACACCTTAAAAATACATTTGTGAGTGTGTATTCCAATAATTCATGGTTTAAATTTTAGTAAGGAACCAAATAATAAATTATACAAGCATTTCTCGATACCTAAGATTGTGGTACCTTGTGCTTATTATATATTATACTTTTATAATTATAATTTGTTAGACCAAGAGGCTATTTATTTAATTTAATTTATAGTTTTATTTTATTTTTCTATATAAAAACAAAATTTTAGATTGATTTTTGAGATATTTCGTTCAATGGCTCAATTATTAAATATGAAACATACAGTGCCTTGAGAGATCTAAAGAGTATGAACAAAAAATACAAATGAAGTGTATTCAGAATGCAATGTTTTAATGAGAATGTTATATTTGATACAGATTACATATTATGTAAGAAACATTAGACTATAAATAATAGATAAGTGTGATCTACATAAGAATCAGTATAAATTCACTTAAAAACTACGCACAAGGTATGTATGGAAAAATAAGTCTTAAACAATGCCTGTTACAAAGTGACTCCACATGGTTGATAGCAACATATTGTCTTTCTCTCTCTCTCTCTCTCTTTCTCTCTGTTAAAGAGGGGTCACGACCCGTTCACCACCGGTTTCACCAACTAGTGGGTCCACGGGTAATTCGCATTTACCTTTGAACCCACTGCATTAGAGTAGTCATCTAAAGTATGCAACTACTTTCTGAACAAAACGGGCAGTCCTCTGTAGAAAATAGTTACTTCCAACATTTGTTGTTCACCTCTATAGGCAAATATGACGGTCTGTCAGCCCCGGTAGATTGGGTGTAGGTGCGTACTTTTGCGTGGGGCTATTTTTAAACTGAGCTATAATTATATATAAGGCTAGCTGCGCCCCGCGGTTTCACCCGCGAGGTGATGAAAAATTGTAATGATGATGAAAATATTTTACGACTAACTCTCATCCTTATACCTACCAAAATATACATTTAAAAAATCATAAAAATCGGTCGAGCCGTTTTGCAGGAGTGCGACCACCAACACTTTGACACGAGATTTTTATATACATAGATACCTTCTACGTAGCTTAGGCCCACTTGCACGAAAAAACAAAGTAGTTAGCCTGGATTTGTTAATCTATCTGGACTTACTAATTTATTACTATAACTAAAATTTCAAGTGCAGAACCTCGTTTTTTGTCAGTGCAACACGAATCCCGAGATTTATAAAGTTAGCACGGGACTAAACCTTATATTTATAGTCGTAAAATAAAGGTACCTCGAATCCTTACGTCACGCTCAAGTAGTGTTTTTTATATGCCAAACACCACTTAAGTGACTTGAGGATTCGAGGCACCTTTATTTACGTCTATAAATAAGGGGGTAAGTCACTAGCCGAGGGCTGAGTGCAGTCGTGCAAGTGGGCTTTAAACTATAAATGCTTGAAAGTAATTTAATTGTGATAAATTAATTAAATTATAATAAGACTTAATGCGCCCCGGGCTTACACCTGCTATCCTACAGGGACAGCTCATATTTCCTCATTTATCCAGGACATATGAATTTCATCTAAATCTGTTCGCCGTCGCAGAGTTGAGTGATGACAAACATACAGGTAAATTTTCGCATTTATAATATTAAAATTTAAATTAAAACGTAAATTATGTAACTTAAGTTTGTGTATTAAACCAAATCTCTGTATCCCATTAAACTTAATACTTTTTATTATTAAGTTTCATAACTAAACCAAAGCTTATGCTTTTCCAAGCAATTTCATTACTATCATTATAAGTCCAAGCCTATTTTAATAATAAATTATTAAGTGGAGTAAGCATTTACATGTTGTTTGACAACATAATAAAATCCTTTGTGTACATATGCGTTTCATTTACTATTACTTGATTGTCATGTAAGCTTAGGGCCAAATTAGTCGGTTTCCACAGATTCTGCCCTCGAGGTCCGTCCCATCCTGCTTAGTCCCATGTACACATATCAGGGAAATCGAATGGTGTATTCTGGCGGATAGCACTGTTGGAGCGTGTGCATGACAGAGCATTCTCCGGAACAATGACGTGAACCCGGAAGTACAGAATCTGTATAGGTAGCCCTTTAATAATGTGGTTACTAGCTATACATATGTAATTATAAATATATATATAGGAAAGAAAAATAATTAAGTTCATAGAGCACTGCTAGTGATCGTCACGTAAGAATTTTTGTATGTATCTGTATGCTGTGTCCTTACTGTAGGTAGCAGTTATACTGGTCATTAGAAATGTGCAACTGGATCAGTATCCTGACATGGTTTAATGGTATTCTACAGCCCACATCGTTCTATAGCTATATACAGTTTAATAAATAAGACGAAACACGGTATTTCTCAGCAATAAATGTCACTGTCAATCACAAATTCAAAGATTGACTGAACTGGTGATTGCATTTGATGATCTGTAGGCGACACCACAATCAACATTATATTCCTTTACTTGCTATCAATATGGTGATGTGTGCGCTTTTCCCTAATATGGGCATAATAAATGCTAGAAGCAATAGCCGATGCATGTTTCAATTCCAAATAACCATAAACATTTTCTACAATAGCAAAAAACCATAGAAAGGCATTTAAAATGATTTCAACAGGCATGCTCTTCAAGTAGGGGTTAAAGAGGAAAAAGCTTACAAGCGGGAGCTGCATAAGGTTAGTGATTAGCAGGAAACCACCCATCTCAGGTACCTGGAAAATAATAATGTGTTAATTGAAATAGGCAACACTTGCGCAACTTATACTCCCATATTTATAGACGTAAATAAAGGAACCTCGCATCCGACCGCCAAGCAGTAGTGTGCAAACACTGCTGTGTTCCGGATTGAAGGGCAATGTTTCCAGCGAAATTACAGGGCACATAGAGATTTGACATCTTATATCTCGGGGTAACGAGCGCAGTGCATCATTTCCATTCAGGGTTTTGAACTGTTGAAGTTTAAAATTCTGAGTGGCGTTGAGCTGTTATGGGCAAGCGTGAAGAGCCGACAGGCGAGCGGCTTGGCTCGTCTCGTCACTCTGTATCATAAAAAAAAAAAAACCTCACATCCTCAAGTGGTGTTTTGGCATATAATATATTTTTTAATATGCTAACTTCATAAATCTCAGGACTAGTCTTGCACTGACACAATAACAAGATTACCCCGGGATACATTTGAATTTTTAGTTATTAGTTTTTTATTTTATTTCATTCGGTAATAGGCTTGCATTTGCAAGAAGAAACCAATTCACTCGAGATTTGAAGACATCCAGATTGTAACCATCGAGGAACACCCAGTTAGTCCACATTAACAAATCCAGACTAACTAGATACTTTGTTTTCATGCAAGTGCGCCTGAGAGTTTAGTGTGGACCACTGAGCCTAATACCGAAAGACGAACAAAAACACATTTATAATATTAAATATATTATAGTAACAAGTTGCATAGTTAAAGCAGAGTAACAGTTAAGTATTTAAATTCAGTAGCATTGAACCAATGTAAACACTTTTCAATCCATTCCAATGTCACTGGAGTGCATTGATATCTATATACAATGGTTCAATAACGGGATATCGTCATTGAATTCCAGCACTTCGTTAAAATACTCATCATCATCCTCAGTAAGACGTCCACTGCTGAACCCCTTAGAATTGCCCGCGACTCGCATAATGTCATCTGAACATCTAGTGGAAGGTCTACCTACACTGCGTTTTCCGGTTTGTGTATTATTTACTACATTATCCACTCAAGAACCTTTCTTCCCATCGGATATTGATTATTCGACAAATGTGGCTTGCCCATTGCCACTTCAACTTGCAAATCTGAGCAGCTATGTCGATGATTGTAGTTCTGTGTGGAATATACTCATTCTGGATTTTAAAGTGCAAAGAAACTTCAAGCATAGCTCTCCCCATTACTCGCTGTGAGCTTTTCCATCAGCCAGCAGTTAACGTCCACATCTCAGTACATATATACACATATGTCATCACTGGCAGCACACACACAGTTGAAATACTGTGTAATTTTTTTTGTAATTATGGCTTAATATGTAGTTTGTCAAAAACAGTTATAAGCAAAATTTTATTTACAGTGAACTTACCCTATTTCTTGTCGAGGCAATTTGTCCTATAGTTAATCTGGCTCCTTCTATTATGACAAGTAAAGCAAAAACTGTCACAGCCAGATACATTGTAAGCTTCCCCAGAAAACCAACCTGGAAAGATTTTGTACACTCAATTATAGATAAAATAAAGACTGTCAATTTATATTATTTGACTGTATGGTAGAGGAGGAGGCCTATGTTCAGCACATCTTTCTTACCTAGTTTTGTCTTCATGATAAAAGCATAAGTCAGTTGGAAAGATAAAACTTACTGTATGTATTTTTTGTGCCAAAATAATTCCAGTCACAAATGTCCAAACTATATACAGATACAGGTTGAAAAAGAGACATTTTTGGAACATTAATTTATGTCTGTATTCAGACGCATTCAGTGTTGTTCTGAAACAAAAGTTCCTATGGTGAGTGAATTTTTGCAAAAGATAAAGATATGAGATTTTAACACCGTGTTTTATTTACCTCAAAGAAGTCATTTCTCAATATTATTCTATCAAAAATAGTAATCTCCGGTAACGAACTGGGACGGTCGGCGCAGCTTAAGTACACAAAACAGAATAAATACTTGCAATAACTTTACTGCCTTTCACACCTTCATCACAAATCCTAGATATACTGTTTTAAACTATCACGGTTGTTCACTACAGTTATATGATTATTAACGGGATATTTACCGTGCTAAGGTTTATATACGAGTATACGAATTACATAGATAAAAGTATTTCTTTAGGCGGCACGGAAAGTCGTTTTGTTTTTGATCTATTTACATATTTTACATTTTCTTTCCACTTGAGAAGATTTTGGCGCCGCACGTCTTGTGCAGTTGCCAGTGTCAAGTATAGAAAGACTTTTACGTTTTAATAAAGAGCGGAGTGCACGGCCTGCTCGATTCCCGTGCGCATTTTAGTATTTTCAGCACAGACATTTAATACAGAAACAGACTGAACATGTTTTTTACAACTACATTCGCAAAAACAGTTATGTTTGCATCTCTCTCGATTACACAAAAATCATATATTCGTATCTCGTTTTGTCGTAACGTTGCAACATAATAGAAAAAATTGAGCATGTGGTACGGTGTTCCATGTCACCATTTTGGTAAGCATCAATATACTGACAGAAGGCTGACAGCGAAAACCACGGCTTGCAAAAATTACCTAAAATAAAAGTTATTTTTACATATTTGGTTTAAAAGATACAAAAATACTATAGTGAAGTGCAGTGTCCTCATGTGTTTTAATTCATCTCATAAGATGCCACCCGGTATAACGTTTCACACGTAAGTTTCGTGTGTTATAATAGAGATTATTTTGAATTGCTATTTTTTCTTGTTATTTTTCATAAACTTTACAATTTGAAGGCTTGGGAAGGTTGTGTTTCTTTCAATTTCATAAATGTACAAGTTTGGTGGGTGTAATAAACGTTAATAAGTAGTTTTCTTTAAAAAAATATTGATTCGATCATTGTTTGGCGTTTGAGGTACTTAGACATTGTCCAGGGAACGTATTCAGTAGCCAAGAGAATGTAATACTCCTTTCAGTAGTATAATTAAAATAGTATAAGTTATTTTCTTTAAAAATTCATTGTATCGATCATTGTTTTACGTTTACGGTATTTAGACATTGTCCAGGGAATTTATTTCAGAATCAGAATTCGTATTTCAGAAGTATAATTAAAATAGATGATTCAGCTTGATGTGATTATGATGACATGAACCTTTTTCATCAATTACTAGCTGCTTTTCTTAAGTAATGTAAATAAAGTACCTACCTACCTATTGTGGTTCATGTCATATATATACGTAGTGATCTAGATAGTGTAATTAAAGGGTTATTTAGACATATGTCAAGTAACAAACATTTTTATTACATTTTAGATTTTCCCAAGGATGAAGAGTTGAGAAACGCATGGTTGAAGAATTTGAATCGAGAAAATTGGCAGCCCAGTGCGACCAGTTTGTTGTGCTCAAAGCATTTAGAGGCACATTTGTTCGACCGGACTGGTTTCCGTACAATCCTTAGAGAGTACGAGGTGTAATGCTTATTGGAACAACAGTTTTCAATGAACAGTCGCTATCACTATCATGAATCTCAAGTTGTACTAACTACATTATGATAACTTGCATGTAATAATTTTCAGAGCGATAACATACCAAGTGAAAAGAAAGCCACAAAAAGAGGTGTTACTGGCAAAAATGTTCTGCGGGAGCTGCAGAATATCTCATTTCCATCAAATTCAGATCCTGCAACCACATGACACATCTGGTAAATTGTTTTATACTTACAAAAATAAATAATTTGACTTGGTCTGGTGTGTTTGAATATTAATACCCAATGGGAACATCCATAAATTCCATCACATAAAGAGGAGGGGAGGAGGGGTCGACGAAGTGTGACTGACAAGGGGTAGGGAGGAGTCGTAAATTTTGTGACGTTACATTTCAGATACAATCTAATAGTATCTGTTAGCACTATTATAAAAGAATGTCCTTGAGTCCGGCCCGCGTTTTGCAAATGTTTGCGTGTAATGTATATGTAGTGTATTTTGCATCAATATTTTTGTGGCTTGTTGGTTCTGCTTGGTATTATATGTCTGTGATTTTCAGCTTATATTAGATGTTTTTTCCTCCGTTTGATCGTTTTGTTTGCAGTTGTGTGCTGCTCATTATTAAAGTGTGCGTTTGTAGTGGAACTAGTAAGAATATGTCAGTGTGTACAAGCAAGCGCGCATTTAAATTCAAATGTATTAATTGTCAACGTCAATGTCATTTCATTGCTGTCATGTCATAAAATTTTAAGGTTATTCTCATATTCATTTAGGAGCATTAAGAGGGTTATTCTTTACACTGATTAAAGTTTAAAAAAAAAACTAAATTATTGTTCACATGATTATTAATTAATTAGAATTATTACATAACGACGATGTTACAATCGTTGAGATTATCCCTAGGTGAGAAACAGTTTAATTGACATTGATAAATGGTACAGAATCATTATGTACAATAACTCCTTGTTAATTATTTCTAGGGCTTTTACGACCAGAAGGTGTTCAGCTTGTCTCAATAGCAGGCATAAAATATTTCCCACCACCCAAGAATTATGACCGTAAGTACATTATCTGCATGTAGCAAATTGTTTTATGCATACCCACTGTTTTGAAATACCTATTAAGATTATTAAATATTTTTGGCAACAATACCTCAAAAAGTTTACAACTTAGGCAGCACATTACACTTTCTATCGATTCACATAATGAAAGAAGTATTAAAGCACTTTATTGAGGTTTTTGGAAGGTAAACTGTAAAACAATATATTTTTTCGTGCCTGTCGTGGACATCCTATAGTAAAATGGGCAGGAAGGAATTAGATCATGTAGGCCTGATGCACACTTCAAAATATATTTGTGTGACCATCATCTTTGCATTGTGGTAAAGGCTGGAGCTTAGTCTGAACAAGGGAATTCGAATAATAAATGTTTATCAGGATGCAGTTATTAAATTGTATTTGATTTGGTATTTTGCAAGAGTTTGCATGTATATGCTTAGTGCGCCCAACCTATATGGCTCAGTGGTAGTATTTATGCCTCATGACCAGGAGATTCTGCCCAGGTTCGATTCCAAGTCAGGCAAATCTTTGAATGATGAATTTAAAATATGTACTCTGGGTTGGGGTCCTAGTTTTATGCGCCTTTGTATGTTCAATGGCATCCCAATACAGGGAATTTGAATGGCGAGATGAAAGAAACAATATCAGTAATCTAAGGCCCGTGGAAGGCTTCCACGGGTATTTGGTAAAATCACTCTACGTGGGATCACTACATGATACTATCCTGTAGAATTAAATTAACAAATTTTCTTGTCATTGACTTGATTTTGCAGACATTCAAATACCAGAACGACAGAGGTTACGAGTTTTCGACAAAGTTCCTCTTTACCCAGCAAATCTGAAACCTCCAAAAATGCAGAAAAGGTTACGATACATGAGGGGACCTGAGTTGCTACACAACAGCCTCCAGTTGAAACAGTATGGTGTTGTGGTATGTTTAGTTTTATTCTTATTTATATGCCAGTGATGCCAATTCTGTGATACCATTTGTAAAGTAAACTAAATTTCGTATCAGTGACAATCGCCGATTTCCTTGGAGGCAGCTTCTCCCAGCACCCTACCTCGCACAAACAAAAACAGTTTCATTGTTTTAAACTATCACGATTGTTCACTACAGTTATATGATGTCTTCCCGTGAACATGGTGTATGTATCTGCGCCGAAATATTGGGAGCTCCCTCTACAACCTTACCACAGTAAATATCCCGTAAATAATCATATAACTGTAAAAACAGTTTCAGCGGAAACTGTAAAAACAGTTTCAGCGGAAACTGTGTTGCTTTTTCATTCAGCAACCAATCGATGTGATATTGCATAGAGAGATTTGAAAGGCCGGAGAGTGACATAGAATATTTTCTATCCCAGAAAAGTGTATGCTCTCTGGGGGAATATTCATCAAATAAGCCGCGCGATGCAACTAGTTAACTGTTAGGCCTAACAATGACTGACTAGTAGAGGCAGCTCCACTACACTTCAGAAGATCTTCTTAAAAGTTAGACGGTTTTAAAAAAATTTGACAGATGGACAGACAGAATGACAAAACAAACTTATAAGGGTTCCTTGTAGTTACTATGGAACCCTAAAAACGTAAGTTTCTAAGTCATAGATATTATGATTATCAAAAATTAATTTGATTTGCTTATAATAACAACTGCAATATTCAAATTACTCACATTATTCTAAATCTTTTCCAGGCCACAGGAGGTGGTAGGCTGAGTTGGGAGCACTTTGAAATGGTGCGTCTTACCGTCGCCAGGCATTTAGACCAGAAGAGAATGTTCGCCATATGGAGGGTGGACCCTCCGTGGCAGCCGGTTACTAAGAAGGGCCAGGGGCAGCGCATGGGCGGCGGCAAAGGAGCGATAGACCACTATGTAACACCTATTAAGTCAGGGAGAATTATTATTGAAATTGGTGGCAAATGTGAATATGCTGAGGTAAGGAATATTATTTTTATACGTCATTTTTTGAGGCTGATTCTTTTATTAAGTAAACTGGGTTACACGGAAAGGTGATAGTAAGCCAAAAGGAAGTCATTGTACTCATAATTTTTCTATAGGACCATTCATGAAATTGCGAATAAATCTGTTGTTTCATTGATAAGTATTATTTATTTTGAAGTACTCACATAAAAACACAGATAAGTATTTAAAACCTAAAATTTAATTATTACATTTAAAGTACCTACCAGCTACCTATATACAAATTAAAACTATAAAACCAAGAACCCCAAGAACATATAAATTTAAAAAAAAATCTTACCTGAACTAATCGTCACCGTGCGACAGGGTCCTCCAAATGCTAGCAGCATTGCCCTGCTGAATTGCAAGACTTAATTTTAATTGATAAATAACATTCACATTTATTGAAATGTATGTATTTTTTACATTCACATTTATTGAAATGTATGGCAATTTTTTTTTCGTGATTTTAGGGTTTTTCATTTATGGTTGCTAACTTTTTTTTTTTTTAACGCTAATAAGTCCTCGTTTGACCACCAACTAGCCTGTAACTCTTTATATAGGCGTAACTGTAACTATTTATTTAGCCCAGCTCACCTGATGTTAAGTAATGGGGTGGTTGAAGATAAATAACAAAATAACACATAGTAAATGTTGCCATAAGACCAGCCATCTGAGTAACCCTGAATTTACTTTTAGTTTATTTTTGAAAATAGTTTTTCTAATTTTGATGAAACTTGGTATGTGTAATAGATTTAGCATTATACGCTGATTATACAGGATATTCAGTCAGATGTCAGACATTCGAGGATATCCTGGTACTCATCCTAATAAACAACTTTTACTATCGGACCAACCATAAAATAAGTTGATGGTTGTTTCCGATAAATTTGTATAAAATGACCGAGCCCCAGGGAGCACTGATTTAATAATATTGTTTTTATTTGTTTGGTTTTATTGTTTTTGATTTCTCTTGCTCGTAAGGTTCTTGTTTATATACAGTATAAGTGCATTAAAACTGCTTTCTATGCTCTAGCTAAAAAGTAAACTGAAAACCTGAAAAAAATATACTGAACCTCTTTAAAATTGTTGTTATAAATTTTATGTAGGAAGTTTGCCTGGGTCTCATTGTACATCAGGGTATTATTAAAGACCCTGGAGTATATTTTTGTTGAATAAAAATAGAACATTGTTCAAACTTCAGTGGCCTTAGTACGAGCACTTGCGAAAAAGTTATCGTTACGTAAACGATAGCAAAATGTATGACAAATTGAACAGCGCCTCTATCGGATGTGAAAGGAAACTGAATTTTTCATACATATTGCCATCGACAAAGTACCATCCATCCTTGATATTGCTATCGTTTACGTAACGATAACTTTGTCGCAAGTGCTCGTACTAAGGCCACAGTTCTAATTTTAATGAAAGACAAAACCACTGTTTCGTTTCCTTGCAATTAAAATTAAAAGCAAAGTTTATATAATAACATGTGTATGCAAACCCATTTTATCCTCAACTTAAATATCCATCCTCGTCTTTAGCTTGGTCTGATCAATGTCTCGGCTAAAATTGATTGTTTTACGCACTCGTTTTACAATATACTAATTGATTTCTCAGGTACATCATATGCTGAAAATTGTAGCTGAAAGGTTACCTTTCAAAGCAGAGGCTGTGTCTCAAGAAATCATGGAACAGAATGCGGCGAAGGAGAAATGGTTAGAAAAGAACAACAAAAATCCCTACACGTTAAAGTATATAATTCAAAATAATATGGGCGGTTGTCATAAAATGCTGTCTCCGTTTGATCATAAGTGGTATGGCAAATATTTGTAATTTATTTCTTTCATATTAATTATATTTTAGTAAAGTAGTTGTAAAGTAATTAGTAGTTTTTTTCTTATACAGTTACAAAGAATGATACTAAGCTGAAAATAAGTCATTGTGATCGCAAAAAAATACACCAATCACTGCACATCAGAAGTGAAAACTTAAGTAGTAACTCACCCATTCTACAAGAGATGGCGCTGTTTTAAAATACACGGAACAGCGTTCGGTGACGATGACGCGAGTTCCATGATTTTTGTTCACCCAAAAAGTTGCTCAACGCGACTAAAGAAGTTTTCACTTCAAAAAAATTTAATGTAAGGAACTGCTGATATTTGTTGGTGATATTAGGGTTGGTTCTGTAGTTAAAGTTGTTCATGATGATTCGTACAATGACCTCCTTTCGGCTTAGTACCACCAGGTGTAGCCCTGTATATTTATATTAGGTAACTACATACGTATATTATTTATTATCTTCCTATTAGCTTTTTACTTCCACTTTTCACCAAATTTTGTCTAATCAGAGGAAAAGGAGATAGAGGAGATTGGATGGAGTTATATATATATATATATATATTATTATAACAAAAAAATAACCATAATTCAAACGATGGTTGATATTTTATAATGGTTTATTTAAATTTGACATTTTCATGAAAGGATTTTCGTGATAAGCCTCAGTTTGCGTACATGTATAAACCTTGTAGCAATAATTTATAAATTCCTTTCTTATAATTATGGCAAAAACTCAACAAAAACAAATTGTTATAGTAACAAATACTACAGCATAGATTACTAGGGATCTTATGACTCGACCCTAACCTAACGACGAAAGCCAAACACACTATTAGATTAGTTTTCTTTGTAATTATAACAATAGTGCATATTCTGACCATTCCATATACTGGTATATAAGGGCCTTACTTAAAAACGTTACTCAAGTTCACATACGCTTAAATATGCTCCGTCTTGTTTTCGCGTGTGACGTTTGCCGTCAGCGAGAAGTTGAGAGAGCATTTTAAAGCATAGATCAACTTGAGTAACGGTTTTAAGTAAGGCCCTAAATGTTTAGCTTGTTCTAATAGTTAGGTTTGAATGACATTAAATGACACCATGTCTAGTGTTGCCCACGCGACCATAGAAGACAATTAAGCTGTTGATAAGAGCTTTTCTGTTAGCTACAAGCTCATAATGTCACTTAACGTCAGTACATTTACAATAAAATAAAATAAACATCCTTCTATTATAAATTAGTTAGGATCACATCAATATAAATACAAGGTCAAAACATTTACTAGTGTACAGTACAATGCTGCCTTAGTAATACATGGAGTTTTTTTTGTCATAGGTAGCAACTCTTCTATAGTAAACAAGGCAGCAATAACTATTTTATCATACTGTGTGCAACTACTTTGTTCATACCAAGCTTCTCTACCACATTTATTCTCTAATATTTGAATTGTCATCTCCGAGTACCTATAAATTATATAACGTCATAACAATATTTACAAAGCCTAAGATACTAACTTACAATTAAATGCAATATACATTTCTTTAATAAATTAATAGTGTTTACAATATCATACAAGCGCTAGGATTTATATATGATATGGCGTTTTAATTATTAATTTGACTGCATTATTATATTTAATATACTAAATTGTATATAATTTAATATACTAAATTAAAATGTGTCAGTCGATTATCACAACGAAATTATAGACATTCTAGTGAAAATAATTAGTTTTGTCTTGAAATGCTTTAAATTCTATACTTATACATACTTTAAAATAAACATTTAGGTCTGACTTTCACATAATTAGAGCCGATAGCAGTATTGGTACAGTATACATACACTTGAGCAAAATAATTAGCCCCAGTTTATACTACAATTATGATACATATATATTTGACTAGTTCTGCCTCTTACTCTACATATCTTAACTAATTAACGTTCTAAAACACTGGCATTCTGCAGTCTTAAAAACCTATTGTTTCACGACAGTAACGGAAATGTCTGCTAATTTACAAAATAAATTAATATTATCGATAATTTATTTCATACAAACCGCATACACAAGGGTTATTAGCTAAGCTATAAGTTAAGATAAAAGTGAGGTAGCGTTTTTACCTTCTAGTGGAAAAATATGTACAGATCAAATGCAAGTTTCTATATATTTGGTTTGAAAATTTCAGCGAAATCTATTGATATATCCGCAAAGCGGTTCGTAGTAATTCAATAGCCTGATATTAGCCCGTTAATATAAGAATATTACACATCAATATACAGACATAATTTCACTTGCGTGTGGAGTATATTAATATAATATTCATTGACATAATTATGAGTATTAACTACATGCACACAATTTAATAATTATTAGGTACTTTAAATATGTGCAGCTTTGTAGATGACTAGAGTAAATATTTTTAACGATAATATGTATAAAACAGTAATTAGTATAGTTCGATTTCGATCACTGCAAGGATCCAAGGGAGACATATTGTTATCTACCGAGGATAATACCTTGACGTTTAAACACTTCATTCGTACGCTTCGCTCAAGTGGTCTAATAGAAATTTCAGTTGAACTTTCATGAAATTGTTTTTGTGAGCGATGGAGTCGCAAAGCACTTTGGTGGGTGCGACTACGTTGCCGTTGCTAACATTTTGGTAAATGTGTTCGTCGGTGGCATACGCGTTGTTATTGTGTGTGTCAACAGTACTATCCTCCGGCCCGGCGCGGGCGGGCGCATCGAACGCGGCGATCGGGGCCGCATTGGCGATTTGCTGATACTTAAATGTAGACAATATCTGCCGGATCTTTGCAATGATCTGCTCTACTCAGGCGTTCGATTCCTGCGAAAGATTTGAAATACGTCAGAATTCTGTAGCAATATCGGAAGTGATATCTAGAAGTGTCGTGAAGGGTAACACTCTACGGTCTACGTTAGTGATCGAGACAACTGCTCTAGCTCTACATGAAGAGTAATGGATGGGTCAAAGTGACGAGACAGCGAGCGGTGGAATGCGCAGGCGTACGCCCGAAATCGTCTATACGTGAACATTAGAATGAAACTTAAACATATCGTAATACTGTACGGTGTTTATAAACTCGTATAAAATGTAATTTTACGTATAAAACATTAATCTAAATTTAAATAAATGCATCAAAATTTAGGCTCCATTCATAAGAGAATACATTGAACATCGAGATAGGAGCGAGATCGGCGCCGGCGCTGGTGCGCGGTGCAAGCGAGACAGCAACACTAGTCTAGAAGCAGGGCGTGGAGTCGGCTGTGCGGTTATACCTTGAGGTTGTGGAAGTAGTGCATGATTTGGTCGTAGTCCATGTGAAGTTCGTCGAGCCCGAGCTCGCCTGCTGGCGGCGCCCCCGCCCCTGCCCCTAGCGCTGCGCGAGAATACATCGGGTTGCCCACGATCGTGGCGCGCTTTACCTCCGGGGAACTGCTATCTGGAACAAACACCACACCTTCACATCTCTTATCGATGGCCAGCAACAAATAAACATGCATTTTAATAGAGACAACATAAGCAGTAAATATAGGGAGAATAGTAGTACTCGTTTACGTCATACTATGAGACGATTACAGTACTCTATTCTCTTCGTGAACTGAAAAAGAGTCACTGGGGGGTCGTTAGGAGTTGTAACTCTTGATATAAACACCATACGCTTTCTAATATCAGCTATACCTACTTGAGCAATACGGATCAAAATGAGTTATTCATTTGTAATTTACCTTTATTCTGGTTGGCAGCATCGACAAAATCTTTTGACTCCTTGGCTCTGTTCTTATGCCTCATCTGTACTTCCGGCAGTCCTGTAAAGTAAATAAATAATTAGTTTTGTGGGGGGGTTGGTTACAAATAACGGTGCTATATTTTGGTCTAGGCTCGAATAATATTTTAAGCCCAGTAAGATTGCAAAAAGGTAATTGAGCTTACCAATTCCAGAATCATGCATGTAGTCGGGGCTTTCTGGCTTAGCGAATGTACGTCGGGAGTCATCAGTGCCTCTGTTCAGGCCCACGATCTCTCTGTAGTCCTTGTTCTCCATGATGAGAGGGGCGTCGTTATCGAACTCGAAAAGCCTCGCGCAGTCGTCCTTGCTAAGCTTTTCTACGGGGTTGTCTTCGAAGTCAGGGGTGGGAGTGGAGTGACGGTACTGCTCCTTCATCTCTCGGCTCGATATGTACGGGGCGTCGGCTTTGTTTAGATCAATAATTCTGAAATATACTTGCAGGTTAGAAAACATCAAGTTGTTTGAAGGAATTTAATTAAAAAATCTCATTCATGAGGATGTCATGTGAATGTTTACTTTTTTACCAAGATTACGGGCTGAGTCGGTTCCAGATTTAAGTGCGTTGTTTACAATACAAATACAAATTCGTTTATTGGGCATTAAAAAAAACTTTAATTAAAATATGAACCCATTGACCCGAACTAGTAATAAATACTGTATTTCGGGAGCCAGTGTCCTCTTCCATTACATTTACCTACTTACTAAATGCCAAAAACGCATGCACGCGTGCATAAATAATTTTGACAAAAGTTATTAGCTTATGCAAAACAAAACAAATAAAAAATAAATGCAAATACAGGTCTATTTTTAGTGTGTGTGTCGTCGAGGGTTGTTCTGCTTAACCCTTTCACCTTTCTTTTCCCTGGCCTTAACAACTTTACTGTAATATCATATTTGTATTATGTAATTTACCTGTCCGGGCGGCGGCCATTTTCCGGAGATCGTTTGGCAAATTCGAGATCGCGATCGTGTTTTTTGTGGTGATTCCTAGAGTGGCTTCTTCGTGATGGCGGCATGACGGCATCGGGCAAAATCTGCAAGATATAACTTCTTTTGTAACCTGCATTTCAGTAAAACATGGCAAAGTGCTGTATAAAAAAATCCTACAAATGCCTCTATGGTGCTCTCAGGCAATGTCAAACTTGATGGACTGTACAGCGTGCCTTAAGATTGTCTGTTGCGCTCAAGATGGTGCCATAATAAGATTAGTTTATAATTTGTGAATGGCTCGCTATTGCAGCGGTTTTAATAATTCCATGTTACCATATTCTTACAATAATTATTATGTGAGGTGGAAGGTAAGTGTAGCAAGATATTAGTAAATGCGATTGACAAGAAAACGAGGAGAATGGCATATCCAATGGGCGGCCCAAAGAGCAATGTTTTCAGCGAAATTACAGGGCACACAGAGATTTGACATCTTATATCTCGGGGTGACGAGCGCAGTGCATTGCCAACCAGGGTTTTGAACTGTTGAAGTTCAAAATACTGAGTGGCATTGAGCTGTTATGGGCAAGCGTGAAGAGCCATCAGGCGAGCGACTTCGCTCGTTTCGTCACCCAGTATCATAAAAAAAAAAAAAAAAAAAAAACCCAGCAATGAGATTTTCGGGCTCTAGTTAGGTGAATGACATAAACTGTGTCATGACTGGTATTTTCTCCTGCAGAGTTATTATGATGGCATGATGGGGGAAATATCGGTGAAGCGTAAGGTCGAAGATGCAAGATGTCGTGTCTCCGTATTATCAGGGAGTGGGGGGGATAAAGACGGTAGAGCAACTGTTCCGACTTGCGCTGGACAAGGAAAACTTAGAATCCTACTGTCAACTTTTATTAATGGAGAGGGACTGAAAGAAGAAGAGGTGAATGGAGGAAGTAGTCTTACTTTGTTGCTGTTCCGGGGAGGCACTGGCACCTGCGGCTGAGGAGTGGAGGAGTTCCGGTGCGGAGGCACGGGGGGTCGGTAGTCCTCGCCAGTTGGGTTGTTCGGGTCGGCCCTGTAGACCGAATGTAGGAAATTATACCCTTATTATTAAAACACACACAGATTCACTAAGCACATGGAAAGCGAGAAGGTATTTGGCGACCAATACAAAATTTTACTAACATTCTTATTTAATTTCTATGTGGGGGCAATAAAAATTGCACTGACGTCCTGCTTTGGGTGTATTGTGCATTTCCCCTGCCACCCTATCCAAACGAGCCCATAGAATAATAGAGCCCACTGCACGACTTTAGGGTCCGGTTGGAATACTATGTTCCAAAATAACGGGTACAAATAATTAATATGTAATTAATGACGTGGGAAAATAAGAGCAATTTAGGTGCACATACACCGACACACAACATAACATATAAGAAGTATACATTTCTATAGTTAGCATCGGGGATAGTATTTTTAACTACCTAAGTACTGCCTTTTTATTGTAAAAAAAGATTGGCTGGCGTTTGGCCGCTGATGTTGCAGTTTATGAAAAAGAATGCTTGCCTAGAAAAAACTGATATTATTTTAGCCACTCAAGTGTTTTGTTTGAGGTCATAGGAAGCCCTAAGACTCAGAGGAGTGGTGATAAACGAAGGACAGCTGACAGTGGATGGTAGCGAAAAGTCAAAGATCGGGCCTAAGTCATTAGGGAAGGCCTATGTCCAGCAGTGAACTAAGTAAGGCTGATTATAATGTTTCTGAAGTACGATTAACGATTACGTCTATTAAGTGGCACAGACATCTTATACAGCATAGCGGAACATAGACATTATTACAAAAACAAACGGTACAAAAGCATAAACGAATAGCTACTTACTGCCAGTTTCCATCCCCCGACTGGGTCCTTGTATGCCGCGAAGGTTTCTTGCAATATGTCGTCGAATCAATCACTCTCTCCCTTCTATCATTCTGCGATGGCAGTTCAATAGAGTTGGGATTGTCAAAGCTGGTGACCATGATATTTCCGTTCTCCCTTATAGCATCGTCAGGGTCGACGTAGTTGTAGTTGAGAGGGTTGGCAGTGATTCGCATCTCTTTCGCGTTGTCGTTCATTGGCTGGGTGGAGTTGCGGTTGGCTGGGTGACGGTTGCCGTTTCGCTCGATTGTTGCTCTTCCTTTAAATGAAAGTTGCGATTTTAAAGCAATTAAGTTCAGGTTTAAAAGCAATACATTGTACTAATATGTATTCAGTGGGAATACTAGATTATCCCTTGACCCAAAATTTTACTATGTCCACTGAAAATATATATGAACGTTTTACAAGAAAAGTCTGGAGAAAAACCACCTTTAATAGTTCAAACGGTTCAGGTTTACAACTTCCGATTTCCTATGCGATGTTCAAAGAAATTTAGATTCTTCCGGTCACATTAACATCTATATTTTTTGTTACTGAAAAAAAAACTTTTACTCGATTTAGGTACATTGTCAATTGTAATAAGTGGCAGAAAAAAATGCCATATTCTTTAGTGACCTTTTAAACTATAACATGATCTTATAATTTGTTTGGTCATCTATTATAGTTTTTAATTTAACGCTTTTTGCGTTAAAAACTGAGTTACCTATACCTCTGTAATATTTCTTTCAAGTAAGTACTTAGGTACCTATGTATATATATTGTTTAGCAATCAAAATCAAAAAGTACCTACCCAACCACACCCAATCATGCGCGTTAGTCGTGGACTCCCTCGAAGGCTTTTCCCTCGCCAAGCCAAGTGTAGTCCCCACCAGACCGGCCACTTGTAACCTGCCGCCCTCAGCGACGGCCGGCATCTTTCGGCCGCCAGCTATCGTAGTATCGGACAACGCAGGCTTGAGACGCGAAGCGTAGACCACGCATGATACTACGAACACCTGGAAGAAAGTTAAACATTTGAATGTGCTCGGAAGTTTGTCACTACAAACTATAGAGATTTGAAAACTTACCACGATCGCAAAACAGAAAGCTCCGAGCAGAACGTACATCCCTGAAAGAACAAAAAAATAATTCTATTTTTCCTTTTTGAGTAAGGATGATCACTTCGTTTCCTTTTTCTTTGATAAATAAACTCTATCATCTCTGTTGGTCAAGTGAGGAAATGAGGAATGTGTGGCCTACGGACAGCAGTTTCATTATGGTAGGTGTCACTTGCAATCAAAACCATTCCTGAATGAATGCCATTGGAGTGGCCAAACTCTGGTCCAAAAATATTATTTTAATTCAAGATTATTCATGAAAAATCAACTCAACGGAATAATGCTATTGCCATTGATAGCGTCCCTACGTATCAAGCTTCTAATGGTTGTATTCTCTTGACAGACAACATAATGAACATTTGTGCTGATGATGGTTTTTTTACCGATTTCGACAGGAGTCATGTGCGGCGGCTGATGCCGCGCCTGGTGTGGCACGTTGCCGCGAAAGATGGAGTTGTAATGCTGCGCTTGAACGGTCGGCTCGTGGTTGTTTTCATCCTTGAAAGGTGAAATTCCTGGAAAAATAATTATAAGCTAGTCAAAATCTTAATAGCCGATAAACCGCTACAGCCGAACTGAGCAATACCTTTCTCCATCTCTTTGCATTTATCCTGAGCAATGTTTTATTCTTTGCCAAATATGTCTCTCTTATCTCTATTCTCTTAAATAATAACTCTTCATCTCACTTTCGATTTCGGGGTTTGCATTGACGTCACCGCCCGTTTTAAGCTACATTATAAAGGCATTGGTAGTTTACCTCCTATGTTTTTTTTGTGGAACTATCTATGTAGTATTTTAGGTTACAAAAAACGAGTTGCGTTCTTTAAATATAGTTATTTTAACTAGCTGTTATCCACGATTTCGTACGCGTACTTTCATACAAGCTTTCAACCCTTTTTTGACTCCCTTAATAAGATAGGTACTTTCGCAAAATCCTATCTTAACAGACCTCTACACCCCACATGGAATCTACCTGCCAAATTTCAGCTTCGTGGGTGAAGTTGTTTTCGATATTTCGTGAGGAGTCAGTCAGTTAATGGTATTTTTGCTTATATATAATTGGATTTTAGGCAGAAATATGGTATTCACCTTTTAGAACATCCCCAAGATCCGCTAGGCCACTCCTCAGGCCTCCCCTCGCCATGATATCGTCATTCTGCGGCGTGTCAGGCCTCTGCGGCGAGTCACCCCCGCTAAAGTCTACATCCACACTGGCCGCGGCAGTGGCCAGGGCTCCGGGAATGTTCTTGATGTTAGCTGGAGTCTTCGTGTCGCCTTTGCCGGGGAGAGCAACGCGACGGAGTGGACCTGATCGGCACTGGTCAGGTGTTAGGAGCGTTACGCGAAGCAGTTCGCCGCTGCCTGAAATAGGGGTTAGTAATTTGTTAATTTTTACTTATACCTAAAATTGACAAGTATCCACTGAACCGAAATTTTACATGAACACCGGTTTACTTAAATTATTAATTAATAACTTTAAAACCGATTAGTATAAAATTAGCTAATTTGGTTACTTGAATGATCATATTGTCATCCAAATATAAAAAAACACGGTTTCACGGGTGAACCAATTATAATGTGTTTTTTAAATTAAAAGCTAATTGAATCTTTTTGTTTTTATATGTATCTATTTGATGAAAATCTGTCCAGCTGTTTAAAAGACATAAGCCCTATTTTAGATTGGTCGGGACTTATTTTAAATGTATACTTGTTTCATATTTATTATAGCTTACCTTCACCAACCGCAATAACTCGGGGGTGCCGCGAAGCCAGCATCGGCGCAAACGCTACAACTTCAGGGTCCAAGCTCTCTACCAACAGATAGTAGTCCGACACGGCCACGTCTCGAAGAGCTGTGTGACTTCCGTCTGAAAACTCCAGATCAATATCCAGTAGACCTTCCTGTAACGCGAAGAAGATGAAATTGGTAAGTACCATGGCCTTGACTTATTGTTAAACATTTTACTGTTGGTATATTTGCTACTAGCTGCGCCCTTTTACCCGGGTGGACCTTTACTAAGGAACCGTTCATTTTCCGAGACATAAAAAGTGTCATAATGTCCACTCTCCAGCTCTTGAACTTAATGCAAAATTTACCTACGTCGACCTGTAGCTCTGTGTTCTTAACACCCGAGCGTAGCGAGTGTTTGGAGGATTCGAGGGTGGCAATGGTGATCTCAAGCATGCCATCTTGCTCACACTCGTGGTGCAGTTGTAGTTGGCAGAGAGTTATGTTGGCATGATGGCATGCGCTCACCATCACCACCAGACTAATGCAATAAGACCTCTGGTCCGAGTTTCGACGGGCATGCTACATGACCTACTTCGTAGCTCGTAAATCAGAACTTTCGATGACAAGCTATGACTAATATTTACATCGCGGGGCAAATAAAAACGTGATATGCATTCGTCATATTTGTCAATCACGATGTTTAATGTGAATCGACCTTTAGTTACGTTTTCATATTTTCAGAAAGATAATACAATTTTCCTCCCCTCATGTCGCAAGTTGAAGAGTTTGAGAGAAAGAGCTTTTCTTTTATGTGACGTCACGTCAATTTAGTTTTCGTACTTGGGAGACGTGCATCAGACATCCTTGCTGACATGCTAGAGCATGGGGATTTAAATGTAGGCAAATCATATTAATATAAAAAATGCGACGGTGTACATATTATTACAAGTTTTTTTTTTTTTATGTTGCAATGTTTGTATTATTTGTTCAGGTCATAACTTGCAGGTGGAATAAGAACCACTTCCTTTTATCCTACGGAGTTGAATTTTTACATGTTGGTTCAGTTCAGATGACAATACATTTTATGGTGATCTTGACCTCAATCGACATTTAGGATTAGCTCCAGATAAAATTATCTTTAACGGTCAACAGCACAGACATGAAATTCTGTGTACTCATTTTATTATGATAGGCGGTTTTAAGTTTTACCATGACATGGTTGCTGTACTCAGGGTTGGGTCCTGACTAGGGAACTCCTCAATGGCTAGCAGCATAGACATGAAATATTGTATACGCATTCAATTATGATAACTCGTAATAAGTATCACTATGACATAGCGGTTTAAATTTTCTTTACTATAGCTAAAAGCTTGTTTTGAAAACTGTTTTTTAATATTACCTTATTTGTTTGTTTGTTCTCTTTTTAGGTAGCGACAGAGAAACTAATCGACTTGTCTTTATCCCGGAATAAATTACGGTTCCTGTAGGAATGTCCACGCAGTTGAAATCGTGTGAACAACTAGTATTCTACCTGATATTGTGCAGTTAGTCTCCTCGTCACTGTTGTTTCAGAAACGTATCCATTTTCAATAGCAGTGTCAGGCGATATGTTGAGTTGTAGCCCCGATATCACACGCACTAGCAACCGAGAAATGGACACTTTGTCGTTTACTACGCGCACTTCGCGAAGACCGATCACGCGACCTGAAAAGAAAAAAGAATTCTAGGTTTGGGATAAACGAGCATACATACTAATTAAATCACACTTAAATTATTAATGCAAAACTTTGTGTCCAAGTGTGTATGAATTCCCGCACTGAATTCCATAATAGCTAAACGGATTTGAATGAAAAGCCTATGCTGTTTATCCCATAATAATCATGATTCCTGTAGGCAAACGGGTGAAACCGGTGGACGATGCTAGTGTTGTATACAAAAAATATTGAGTAAATTGCTCAGTATGCCATTTCCACTGATCTATGATATTATGTGGATGAACTTTCAGGCGGTGGCGGCTATTGTGATGATAAGACCGCGACGTTGGCATCAGATTAAAAATTTGTTCAGAATACTCCCCGTTGTAAATGCTATAACAGATACAGAGAGACACGATGTCTTTGCGAATGTTGAGCGGCTCTAGGTGTTCGGTGAGCTTGGGATTGTTATCAATTAATACGTTTCTCGTGATTATGCGCCAACGTGAACAAAACGGGTTGCCTCATTGTAATATCTTTCTAAACTTATATATGTATATCGACTAATATTACACACTATTTTCGAAACAATAGGTATAGGTATATATATATATATATTAATATGTACCTATTATTTGTTCGTGAACGTGCTCTAGTGTGGGGAAGTTATAAAGTGAAACTTGTCTTCGTGTTGTTTTTAAGACTCTATTGAAGCCTTGAGTAAAGTCTATATCACTTTACTAGGGCACGTCAAGTTGTGCCCTAGTAAAGTGATAGACCTTGACCTTGATCTTGACCGTGGCTTTTTACTACCTAAAATAAATAAATATAAATATCTGGGACATTATTGCACACATGGTCATCTGACCCCAAACTAAGCAAAGCTTGTAATATGGCAGCCAGAAACTGATATACATACATATATATTTTTAAATACATACTTAAATAGATATTAACACCCAGACATAGAACAAACACAAATTGTTCATCACACAAATGTTTGTCCTAGATGGGAATCGAACCCACACCCCCAAGCGCAGGAAGTAGGTTCACTACCAACTGAGCCACCGGGGCAGTCCTATGCTTGACTCTGTTTTTTTTTTTAAACTTGATAATGTTTCAATGCTTGACAGTGGCCAATGCGCAAGACGTGGGACGCCAAAATGAAGAAATAAATAATAAGTTTCTTACCAGTGATAGGCGACAGCACTTGCACTTCAGTCCGTCCCGTGCTCCTTCCTTGCAGGACCTTCCCGCGAAGAGTTGCAATGCGCGGGTCAGCCACTCTCATCAACGACATCACCAGCTCCGTAATTTTGAGCCAAGTGCGGCGGGACACGAAGTACGACACGCGGCCAGAGTCGTGATCTTTGGCAAGGAAGCGGGCATACACCTAGGAAGGTAAAAGTTACTGATAACATTACATAAAAATTATGTGTAAGCAAATTACTTTAGATGTGCTGTCATCCTTTTTGTAGTGGTAGGACTCTTTTGCAGGGCCTTGGGAAGTACCTACCACACCTTTGCCAGTTATTCAACCGCCTAGCATTAGTGTGCAAACATTACTTAATTGTTATGGGCAATTACTAGCAGGCGTGCGACTTGCTTGTCTCGTCACTTAGTTACATAAAAAAACCCCTTGAGTTATCTTGAATTTTATTGCAGTAGACAGTTCAAAAACCACTACTACCACTGGGAGTGTGGAAAATCAACGATCCGGGCTTAGCCTCCCGTTACTTTACCAGCTAAGCTCGCCGTTTCACTTCGAAATCCTTGAGCACGTCTATTTAATAATTCTGTGTGTGTTTTAGTCTTTTATATTAAGTACCAAAGTTCATACGTATAGAAACACCTTTTAACGGTATCATCGTTTCTGAAGAAATACATCCAATCTAATGGAAGTTTCACTTCGAGACTAGAGAATCCTAATACATTAAAGATACAAACCTCGACGTTGCTCTGCTGGTATCTTAATCGGCATGATCGCTGTTCTGACAGGGAGTTTGTCGCGTCAGGCCTGGCGCCGCCCCACCCACGTGCAGAGAGAGCCCGCTTCAGCCTGTCCTTTGTGCTCGCGTCATCGGACACCTTCCATCCTGTATATGAATTACCATGTAAACAAAGTTCCAGCTCTATTAAAATCACCGTCACATACGAGTCACATATTGAAGCATTTAGGTGGCAATTCAACACCAAATTTACCCACGTTTTTGACCCGAAAAACTTGAAGAGAATTAAAATAATCTACAAGTTTTTTGGAATGTTGCCAAATTCTTAGTCATATTTAATTAATCTTTATTGTTCAACTGTGTACAAAGGTCAGAACTTGCACATAAATTTCTATGTAAACAACGTTCTAGCTATATGAAAGTCATCATCATATACCTAAGAGTCTCTTCAAAAGTTGAAGAAAATATATTTTTGTTTTATTATTTTTTCCCATGTTTTTTTTTTTTGAATTTAACGAAATTCTTAAATCCATTTCCTTGATTAGAATATAATAATGCTCTATTGTTCAACTGTGTACAAAGGTCTTAGGATTCCAATTATTAGCCACATAAGTTGTGTTCATATAGATATATGTACTTAGAACCATTGTTCATAATATATAGTTTGGATTTGCCTTAAACTCGGCCCAGTACCGAAAAAAGTCTGCCAAAAACTGAGGAGGCGAGGTAAACACGTAATGCGCATATGGATATATTCTTACTAGTTCTACAAACACACTTCAATATTGAGCGGCACACAACTGAAAACGATGTGCTCAAAATGTAATTGAATGGACGACCAAGGGCTAAAAGGGAAACTGTAGGTATAACGCTTACATTTATTTTTTCTGAGCATAGAGTATACAATAGAATAGAATAGGAGAAACATAAAACACATTGAAATACATACTACATAAAAATATTAATTACAATTATTATGTAAACTAGTAGGATAACAAAAAAACCATTCGAGTTTTTCCGTGTGTGAATTTAGGCCCTTGGTGAACTTCAAAACATTTTGTGTGGGACTACGTCTGCTTAGCCTGACTTAATTCGTAGGTATATTTTCTGAAGGTATAATATATGGGACTAAATATTTGGTACCTAGTTTTCCTTCGTCCGCCAGTGCCTTGCGATCGGTACGTGCAGTGAATAAATAAAGTATTCAGTATTCACCCCTAGCGTTCCATTTGGGTGTGGTGGTCTATTTTCAGGAACGCGGCATCTTTCAATACTATTCAGATTATTATCCTTGACACAATCACCACTTGCGTTACAAACCATAACCCCATATAAGTATTACATTTCGCCTTATAACATTTGAAATAAAGTTCAATTTCCAATTCATTTACTGCCCACACATATTGTGTCAATACGTTTGGGATGGTTGGGGACTAAAATAGATCAGAGCTTGGGGGTTGTTGCGTGAATTTACGGTAACGGCGCAGCATTAGACAATAACTTCGTCAGCGATTGATAGAAACGGCTCTGATTGTAATGTATTGTAGCGGTCTGGCAGCGATTTTATTTCCGCTATCGCTTTGACAGTTTCTCCCAAAAATAATCCGTAGACTTAAGGTGTACAGTACAAACCCTCGGTGTTTTGAATATTTATATGGTTAGTAAGTTAACTTGGGCACGAAGCCAAAGTAATATTCATGGACTTGTTCCTAGAGCAAAAAATGTTTTATAGACGTTACTGTAGCTCCTACGAGGCGAGAAGTTTTAAGTTGAGTACTGTTCTTTTGTTTCTACCAGTTAATCTGCATTAAATTATTTCAAATGCTGGACAGTTCTATGTCTTTCTACATTAATTGTTAAACTTACGACCATTATAGTCCTGAGAAATTCTAAGTGTCGTCATCAACCTTGTTTCTTTCATCATTGCAGCCATAGGACGTCCAGACGTCCACTGCTGAATAGGCCTCCCCCATAGATTTCCAAAGGGACCGGTTTGGATGCGGTCTGCATCCAGCGTTTTCCTGCGGTCTCTTTTAGGTCGTCTGTCCATCTTGTGGGTGGACGTCCTACACTGCGCTTACCGGTCCGCGGTCTCCACTCGAGAACCTTTCGGCCCCATCGGCCATCTGTTCTGCGTGCTATGTGCCCTGCCCACTGCCACTTCAACATGCTAATCCGGTGGGCTATGTCGGTGACTTTAGTTCGTCTACGGATCTTCTCATTTCTGATTCGGTTTCGTATAGAAACCCCGAGCATAGCCCTCTCCATAGCTCGTTGTGTGACTTTGAGCTTACTAATGAGGCCCATAGTGAGAGACCACGTTTCAGTTCCGTATGTCATCACTGGCAACACACACTGCTTGAAGACTTTCGTCTTAAGGCACTGAAGTATTTTGGACGAGAAGACGTTGCGAAGTTTACCGAACGCTGCCCAGCCGAGTTGGATTCGCCGATTGACCTCTTTCTTGAAGTTGGACCTACCTAGTTGGACTGTTTGTCCTAGGTAGACGTACGCGTCAACAACTTATTTATTTATTCATATAGAAACACCAACAGTACACATATTAAATATTACACAATTTAACACTTTTTGTAAATAATGCAGTTCTGATATGTGCACCCTTAACAGGTGTTTACAACGTTCGCCATTAAAAGTGTGGTAAGACCAAATATATACTTATATATAGTAAAAAGTGTATAAATACGTATGACGATTCAAATACGTGTGACGATTTAAATACAGTAAGCGCAATATATTACAATTGGATTATATATTGCAACTGTATCCAATCACCAGAACACCCACAATAAAGATTTTAATAAACTAAAACATAGATAATTCAAATAAAATAATTAAACCTAAATTAAATTTATACGTTAGATTAATGGCAGTGGCACATCACAAAAAATCAAATAAAAAAAAAACATTTGTACATTGAGGATGTCAGAACACTTGTAAACTTGTGTTGCTTTTTCCATTTATATAGGTTATCAGTTTATTCTTACGTTCATAGAGTCGTGAAAGATATCAAGACCGCACAGGGAAGCATTAGTTTCATTGTATGTACCACATATTCTTAGTAAAGGAGAGTTGTAAGCTAAGTTTGTTTTAGCATAAGCTACTTGAAAAAGTTTAGACATTCTATGACGTGGACAACTTCTACAACTGAGTTCCCAACTGATACTGGGGTTTCTGGGGCACAACTTGTTTCTTTATCAACAGTTAATAGTTGCTTTTTAAAACCTTTTATTTTACTTAATTCAACTTCATAAAAATGTCAGAACTGGACCAAATTGAAATAGAACCGAATGTTAAGCACCAGCTTTCAATATAAAAAAAACATCTAAATTGGTTCACCCAGTTAAAAGTTCTGAGGTAATAAACATTTTTAAAAAATACAGTCGAATTGATAACCTCCTCCTTTTTGGAAGTCGGTTAAAAAAACAAACTTGTTATAAAAAAAAATTTTTAATAAAGACTTGTTGGTGCTTATTACCTATGTAGATCTATCTATACATATAATAAAACTGTAGAGATAAAAAAAACTGTAATTGCGAGATAACACAAAAAAAAACACACAGGGCGTCTTAAAATAAGAAGCTGAACACGATAGGACAGTTTTAGAATTTTTGTCTGTTTGTTTGTTTGTTTGTCCGCGCACATCTCCTAAACCACTGGACGGATTTAAATGCGGTTTTCACAAATATGCTTAGAAATTACCGGATTAAAACATAGGCTATGTTATATCATTTATTTTAATTCTTAATTATTAAATAAAAGAAATTAAAAAATCAATGATTATTTTCTTCGTTACCCGAAACGTAATATGAGAATCGTCACATAGCCCCAAGCAAGAAGGTCCAAAGTAAAGAGAATGTTATTGACATATAGCCATTAAAAAGTTGAAACTGTCAACTGTCATTCAGATAATCAGCCAGATTCTGTGGCCAGATTTTAACTTTTTAAATAAATTAAGGAACCTTCTTAGATGAATGAACGTGTAGATCAAGGATGTTATAAAAACATAAGCCTTACAACCTCTTTGGTGATTCAATCCAATGTATTTTATTCCCAAGAGAATATAATACTCATACGGAGATTTTATTCTATGTTAGCATTTAAAACACAAAATATACCGCATCCTATTTTAATTCAGTCCCGCGAATATAAATATTTAAAAAAGGCCATTTGTATGACAATAAACCTATACAACAAAATTCCGGACGCAATAAAGAAAGAAAGAAATAATAACACTTTTCCAAAACCAACTTCGTAAGTTTCTAACCCAAAAATGTTATTACGACATAAAAGATTTTTTCGACGATAATATTTAGAAAATTATAATAATTATAAAATAAATATCGATCTATAAATAGTTAAGAAAGTAGCGCCATAAGTTTTGTATGATCTCATATATAATTAAGTAACCTTTCACACTAAGTATGTTTTTTTTGGTAAAATTACTTCTGTCTGTGGTGTGGTTTGGTGACCAGCCACTACATAAGTCATTGCTGCACCCTTTATGCAGGGTATATAAACTTAGCTTCTAGAAGAAGAAAGTGTATATATTTGCAATAAGAATAAAGAATGAATTTTACTGTGATATTTTAACAGATAGAGTAGTTCCATTTCATGGTTTTTTAATCAAGGTATACATACAAATGCACGCGAAATAAGAAATAACTAGCCAAGAGCGTGTCAAGACAAGCATATGTCAGGGTTCCGTGGCCAAAGCCATATACTTGTGGTCGTATTCATAGTTCAGGAATTGGATGGTCATAGATAAATTCGAACGAGCGAAGCTGGACAGTCAAATTTCAGAGATGTATCATCCCGACATGACATGATATACTTTTCTTGGTTTAGACAAAAAGAATACTTCAAAACATGCTCTGTACTGTGGTCACATTATCTTTTTGATTTGAAAACTGTTGACGGTGTTTTTACTTTTATGCTTCTATCAATACTTCACACAGGGCGACATAAAATAAGCAGCTGAACATGTTAAGGCAGTTTTTAGAATTTTTGTTTGTTCACGCACACCTCCTAAACCCTTGGAAGAAAATGTAGACGGATTTAAATGTTTTCACGAATATGCTTAGCTATGACCAGATTGAAGTATAGGCTATGTTATTTTGCGCAAGGGCCGGATTAAGGGAAGTAAAAAGTATTGAAGGTTTATATGAAAATCTACGCGTACGAAGTAAAAAATCTCAAAAAATCTAGTTCTAAATAAAATAAAATATAAAATAAAGTAATTTGTTACTCGTCTTACCCTTGATCTGTGAGAGTCTGTTGTCATCCACGTCGATCTCCAAGGGGTATTCTGGCATCCATACGGTAAATCTCGCCAGGCCGGTATACGTTCCGTATTTGACAATCACGGACGCGTTGGATGAACCTCGAATTTCGGATCCATCCACGTATACTGAACTGCATGATGATGATACCTAAAAAATGTTGAAATAAAATGATAGTGTTAGAAATTTATAGTCCTTTATGAAGGTTTCTGTTAATGTAATTCAACCTAAGTTATTGTACAAAGTAAAAAAATGCTAGCTATAAAAATGTATAAGGTAATTATTTTATGTGCCGTCTCTAAGATAATTACGGTTTGGTCACCATATAATTACCACGAACCGGAACACGCAGCGTAGGTAGGCCTCCCACTAGATGGACCGACGACATCGTGAGAGTCGCGGGCATCCAGTGGATGCAGATGGCAGGTTGTCGGTTAAAGGGGGAGGCCTATGTTCAGCAGTGGACGTCTTATGGCTGATGATGATGACCATATCATGTGTCGTGTGGTTAGTTAGAGAAACGCGAAATAAATACATTTATTGTTTCGTCAACTGATCACAAGAAGATTTTTGCGTGCGTTCAGATGGTGAATAGTTTCACCATCTGAAAATAAATTACTTATTGTTTTCACCTCAGAGATGATATGCAAACCCAATTATTGCAAATTAATTACACCAGAAATAGTACTACACTGTTTATTTTATGTTAAATAAAGAATTTTAGAATTGAATTGGAAACGAATCACCCGCAACGTGAAAATTCAACCTCACATCCAGCTCAATGAGTGTAATTTTTGATAACTTACAATTTCTTTTTGCCCTGAATCTTAACTATTAGTCCAAAATATCAAAACAACTTACGACAGTCGCAGAAGTGGTGAGATCAAAAAGAACATCCATAAATCAAGAAGGCTCCGAAGTGCCAATAAAATGTATGGATGACATGGCATAAAGTTCGGATGTTCCTAATCAATATTGCTACTTGAAGATGCCCTATTATTTATCCGGCGAACGAAAGCGGACAAATTGTTAAGATCGATAATCTTCTTTTTCATCAGGGTTTATTAACCATCTTTATTCGTGTACCAGGATATACGGTTTAGGTATTGCTAAGTTTTCTTAGTAACGTATTTTGTTCTTACTGGTCTGATGGTGAAGAGTAACGATTTCCTATATACCTTTTACAGTAAGTAAATACATTCGTAGCTTTCCAACTTGAAAATTCCGAAAGATTTTGTTTTCTATCTAATTTTGATGTCGCCAGTCTTTGCAGGATCTGGACCACCGACTAGGTAAAGCTTCCAGAAGCCACTACGTTCTGGATATTGGCGGCCAAGTTACTTTACCTTTTTTAATTTGGCATCGCTAAAGTTATCTGCAATGTCAATCTACATTAGAATCTACGCGGTATTTATAATCTTCAAATTCTTTTACCCCTTGGGAGATGATAATCATTTGTAAAGACGACTGTCGTAATGAAAATCAACAGAGACCCAGCCTTACCGTTACATAATGATCTTATTTCAACTCTATATTGAAATTTGTCACTCGTTTGAGCTAAACTAACCTTCAACACGCTTTCGTCCTCAGAGTGGCAGGAGCTCTGCAGCGTGACGTCGGCCACTTGTCCAGCCTGTGAGACGATCAGCACCTTCATCGCTTGGGACACCTGCCGCCCGGTCAAAACTGCTGTGTTGAGGACCTCCCAATTCTGCATACAAAGTTATTGTAAGTAAAAATTGCACCAAGTATTAAAGTTAGTACTTAAATACGTAATCATAAGTATTCATAGAGCATATCCATATTGCCTAGGGAAATATGTAAAGTACCCTGGAGGAAAACGGGCACACACACACACAAACACATTATCAACCTATGATGTTCATGTGAAAACGGATAGCTATTCATTACGTACTCGTATATTGCCTAAGATTTAGGTGGTTGTATCCCATTTAAGTCCTTGTCCATTTTTCTATCGGACTGTCAGAGTGGGCACGAAATATCGACACCTCTTTGTGGTTGACGTTTCGAAAACCCGTACGAAGCGCTTTGATTCTACTTTTATTGTGCAAACTGCTAGTCTGTGGCATGCGCTGCCTGAATGGGTGTTCCCCGATAGTTACAATCTGAGTGTCTTCAAATCACAAGTGAATCTGTTTCTTCTAGGCAAGCGTGCTCCATCGTAGACAGCATCATAGCTTAACGTCAGGTGAGTTGGCGGTCAAACGCCTTATTAACAAAATATTATAAAAACGTCACTGTCACCTATGTTTGACTTAGCAAGTTCTATTTGTCTTTAAATAATATATAATACGATTACCTACCTAAATATCAAGTCACGTAGACAATATTCCACGTATCTAACTCTAAATTGACTGAACTTGCTCGCTTCACGAGCAAACTTTGTCTACTCAACTATAACACCCAAATATGCCTTAGAATATCTCTGCTTTAGCATAAAGCTCGAAATTAATCCCGGGACGAGATTACTTAAACGGATTATTTCGCAGCTACGAACCCAGAGTGTTACGGCGAGCCAAATATTGCTTGCACAATGCACTTCATCAGTCATGTCTAGATTAATTGGTTTAATCATCTGGCGCACACGAGTGCTCATCCACCCGTCACTAAACGGATATGGAGAGCCGGTCTTGAGATGTAGATGCGTTGACATTATAGAGTAGGTTAGAGTTAATAGTAGAATGTTTACCTAGGGAGCAAACAACTATTTTAAAGGCGAGAGTGTTTCTTTGAATCCAGAGCGGAGCCAAGGATTCTAGAGTAGAATCCTAAGTGTAGCGAGGGATTCAAAGTTACTCGAGCTTAAAATAGTTGTTTGTTCCTGAGGTGGACACTCTACTTTGTATCACCCTCTATGAGAAAATAAGTGCAATAGTATATTATAATAGTAAGAATAGTACGTCTATTTGTATCACATTTTTTGCGTCCGATACAATGTTACTCCAGAGTTAATATAATACTTTCATTCTCACAATTGGAAGACACAAACATTTTTTGTAAAACTAAGTAAACTTCGAATGTGATGTGATTGTGAGTGTGTTACGAACGAAGGCGGAATGCATTACCGACGTTTTTTTTTTCTCAATTTATTTATTTATTTGAAAATTCATAATTTATTTAAGATTCTAATAGGAAATTTTATATAACATCTATTTGGGCATTGTCTAGTCTAGATAATATGGTCTATTTTGATATGACACCAATTTCATAATTATTATTTCTAGATAAATGATGTTCAAAATGATTAAGCGGAAAGTAAAAATATACTGCCTTAAGAATAACATTGCAAGTAGTTAAAACAATTTTCAAGTTGATATTCTAAAGAATGGCACAGGGGGTTGGAAAAATCTTGATTGAAAAAGTCTCCTCTGCCATAATAAATCATATCAACATAATTTTTTTTAAAACGTTCGTAACCTTATTCTTAAAATTAAAGCCCAATCTTTTTTATTCGATTTTTTTCCTACTTATGCAATGTTTATCATCAAAAATGTTAAAAATGCGCGAGCGAGATAACTGTGGCCAAAGCGAAGTGCTAGGTTTATTCTGACTACACCTACACTTTTCAGTTCTAAATAAAACGTTGAATTCAAAATACAGTCTTTGTAAAGCATACTTAAGTAGTATGATGTCGACATGAGTAGCCCAACATAAACGACCACGTCTGTGAGTGTGACATGGGTCTGAGAAGATTGTATACTGCAGTATGTAAACAGTGCCTCAGGCAAGTTAATACCTCCACGCTAATATTGAGATAAACTAATTGCTTTATAAATATCACTGTAAGTTCATTAAAGCGGGCCGGGAGCAGGACCGCACACGGAGCAGTATGTAAATTGCTCCCTCCGCACAATCGTTTCATTTGGGCCAATTGTTCGGAGCATAACGTTAATAACTCAATGTTGCCGACCTGTAATCAGCCCAAATTGCTGTTATAAAGCGTGATTGATGAACAGACAGACCCGCACAACTTTTTTTCTAAACAATGATGATGAATTTCGTTATCAATTAAGATATAACGTAACGATTGACTTATATAGTAAGGATGGGGCGAATAGAATTTTTCAATGATAACACTCAGTGGAGCTATCAAGTACAAATGATTACATAAACACGTACAGGCACGCTACGATGTGACTTGAGATTTCAACAGATGGCGCGCCAATTTTTCAAGCACTTAAAATTTTAGGACGCAATGTTCGGATGATCCTCTCTTGATATTTAGCTTTATGGACTAACTGACTAGTAAAATTGTGATAGATTATGAGATAAATATTAATCAAAGAAGAAGAGACCATGAACCGTAAAGCGCGCGTTGCTCGCGTAGCGCGACCAATGTGGGCGGATCCGTCTTCTAAAGCCCCCATTAGCCGGCGATAAAGCTCCCATTACAGCACTTCATTCATGCTAAGAGTGCACCATTAGACGTTAATCTCGACGATTTGTTGCGATCGCGCCACTCCCGCACCAAATACTCCACAAATTATTATAATAAACCGCCGAATGAATTCTTTACAATTATATTACAGCTTACAATTTTGCTGCTTACAGTATACATTTCCACAGTCCAATTCGCAGACAATAGTCGGACCGAAACGACCGAGCCTCGTAAAAACCTTCGAAACTTAATAAAGATATCGTTATAGCAATAAAAGGGAGCCCCCTTGGCTTTCATTAATTACCGAGAAAATACCTTTTGGTTAATTTATCGTCGCAATCGACGTCTCAATAAATTGTTGATTTCGGCCACCTCGATAATAATTGAGTGGGTGTCGGAGATTGTAATCACTATTCGCATTTGTATCAAATTAGAAAATAAAAGCTACAATTTATTGAGCGGAAACCGGCGGCGTTACAACTAGCACCTACACCAATCGTATCTATCAATATCAACGTGTCAATACTGTTGGCTATAATTAAAACATATCGAGTAGAGTCGTCGAGATTTTAATCTATTTCCTATCTGAATGGAACCTACATAATCTGCACAGTAATAAATTCAGAGCGGGTGGGCACCGTCCGGCCAAGTGACAGTGCGACGACCTGTGAAATGCGTAGCTTTATGCAGAAAACCGAAGACCGCACTTTGTGGACTAGCAATGGCTTGTGGGCTCGAAGTAAATCACACAAGCAACCAGGAAATGTTCAAATAAATCGTTACCTTTGAAATAGGCAGTACGGCTTGTATGTCATCCTTTTCGATATCGAGGCGAGTGTTGACTCTGTGCTCATGCGGTGGTTCTTCCGTAGTTGATGCGGTGCTGGACGCGGCAGACACTTTAGCTGACCAGCTGAGACGTGCAGTCCCACGTCCAGACTCTCCTTCCGATCCTTCCCCGTCGCCTTCACCTTCGGCCCCCACTTCCACCAGCCACGTCAAAACTTCTTCCCAACCGGGACCTCCAGCTCCACTGTCTTCCATATCTCTGCACATAAAGATAACAATCATTCGTAGCTACATTAGTATCAGGCCACGTAAATTATAATTCACTGACGATCTTCGATAAATTCACCGCTGAAGGTTCTCAAAGGGCGTAGGTCATAAAGGGTGAGCAGAAGGGGAACGGAGTCACGATAAATCAATAATTCACGAAGGCGGCTCTTCAGCGTGCCTTTTGTTTTCACCAATTTCATTTTCTGTGAAACTGAAAATTATCTAAACAAAGATAAGTCCGAAAGTCGTGACATGGAGTTTCATTAAGCGCACAGGCTCGCGCCTGATTTATAGCTCTCACCAAATGCAAAGTGGTCGTGAGCGAAATTGTGAGCAAATCCCGGCCGAAGGAATGAGAAAGAGGCCTTATTTCATTACTGAACACACCGAATAAGAAATATGTTTTCATTTCTGTACGAAAGTTGTGTAATGGAAATATCAACGCGTCGCGCAGGAAGTAGAATATTAGTCCCGTATAAATGTGACACGCAACGTGTGCGGAGCATATAAAGTGAGCAATACGGAAGATCGAGACAATGATCCAGTTTGTCTTATTTTATCAAGTTGGGATAGTTGACAAGACGACGTTGTGAGCACTGAACACTCTGTTGTTGTTTGTTTCATTTTGATGTTATATACAACCAGAAAAAGTTAATTCGCCGAAACAATTCTGTGAAAATTTCAACTGGCTATCTACTTTATACAGTTCAAAAGATGTAGCCGTTAAAAGATAGGACATAAAGACAAACCGCGCAGGCTTAGCAATGGGGTCTACTTCATATCCTTTCAGTAAGGAAAACCAAAACGAAAAACGAAAACGAGATGAAATTTTCCAAGACGCTACATGTGCTATATTTATGGCGATGCAATGTCCGGTCGAGCGAATACTATCCGCATCTATAAATTGCAATCCCGTTTTATATGCGAAAACTATTCGAGTATTAAATTGATACATTTTTTATTAATTATATCTATTATTAACCTATATATCATGTGCACTGATGATTGAGATGATTTTTATATTATATTTTCTTATTTACCCACTATTTCTCCAGTTTCACAAGCTGAAGGGTCGAACTACATTATTTGAGATATCGAATGTAGAAACATTGGCGTTGTAAGAAAGGCTTCGAAACTTTTATTGGGCTTCTGATCGTTAGTTTACCCAATAAGGGGCGGTTTCACTCCCAGCAAAACGTAACAATAAACAGAATCTACCGGTATCGAACTGAACCAAATAATAAACAGGTAAAGAAGGCCGGCTATTGATGACCTTGATTTACATAACCTGCGCGCAACCGTAGCCCTAGGCTGTCATAGCAATTGTAATGTCATGAGAAAAGATTAGATTTGGGAGTTTCAATTAAAATAATTTATTAACCCGAAGACAGTGACCTTAATGCAGCTTTTTATCTATAGTTTATAATTTCATTTAGTTTTAATTTAGTTAGGTATTGATTTAGCTACTTTAGTATATTTGGACATTATTATTTTAAATAAATTAAAACAAATTTATTGGGTATAGTTATTTTAAAACACATTTATTTCTCATAGAAAAGGGTTATCAAATAAATGTCTGTAAATTTATTACTGAAAAGTACTTCCGTCGATTACGGCACGTACGAAAAGCATGATTATTATATTGTATAGTATAATAAAACATCATTCTTATTTTTTTTATATGATAATGGAAAAATCATTGTAAGTTATGATAATTGTTACACGAAACGATAATTACGTGTATTGCCAAAGCGCAGGTGCTCGCGACTGGCGTTCGATCGACTTGACCCCAGAATGCTGTACGCGTCTTTGTGTGCGTGCGTCTGTTAACGCTCGTTTCATGGAGCCGGCCGTCTGTACCTATTTATTTTGCTGAAACCGTTTGACGTCATTCCGCAATCGCAGCTCTACAGTGACGTAAAAGCCTTCGTAGTAGCGCATTACGTTCAATACTATCAGTTTTATTGACTTTAAAGTCGGTGTATTTTGGTGTAGAAATGTCTGTTCACAATCTCGATGACTTTTATTCGGGAACTGGGTGCTACATTTAGCGACAAAGTAGGCACCTATTGAAATTGATTCAAACAAGAAGTATTAAAGATCCCAATGCTAATCTAAAATCATTATAGTTTTTTATATAAACCTAGCCAAGTGCGTGTTAGACACGCGCACAGAGGTTTCCACACCTAAAAAATGTGTTTTTGCTTGCATTAAGTTGGGGATCTTTAACGCGCGCCTAACTCACACTTGTATTGACACAGATTGAAACAATAACCATGCTAAGTTGACGCTTGTACGTATACAAAAGTATACGATTTGTATTAAGTAAGAGCAGTTCCATCTAGATGGCGCTGCTCTTATTTCATATCGTTGTTAAAGATAACGTGATCGAGTAGGTAAACGCAAATGGAAAAACTCGCACTAGGCACTCAGCTTGAACTTACGTGTCGAAGTCGTCATCGTCTCGCAAGGGTTGCTCCAATCTCGTCGCAGTGACGGTGGCAACCCGCGGTTTCACCTCTGCCGTGACCGCCCACCTCGAATTGGCGGCTGTCACGCTCACCAGCCTCAAGCCTGACTTTACTTTCATCCTGCAGAAAAGTAGAAAGTTAAAAACTGTATAAAACTTATGACTTTAGAACATAGAAGCTAATTATAAAGAGAGGCTGATCCAAAGATCATGTGCGCCTAGTGCACGTCTAGCTATATGTCGCTTCCTAGCGTGCCTGTAGGTAGATATCTTTCATTCTAAATGTGCACGCCCCTCTGCCATACTACGCATACAAAATACTACAAAAATACGGTGCACATATAGAATGAAAGATCTCTATTACATGTTTATAAAATCCTACCAATGTTACAAAATAACGCGAAAGTGTGTTTGAGTAATGAGAAAAGTTGCGCGACCGCAAACCGTATCTCGGTGCGTTAAGGTTCACGTTCGCGTATTTTCCGAAATGCGCTGTTTCAGCGCTAATTCAAGCCCATGTTAAGAGTTAGGCGTAAGGCACCAGCGCTGGCTAACAGCCGGCATTATGTTGAGATGAGGTAAATTTGTGACTGTGTTACAAATAAACTATTTTTTATTTCTGTTCAATACTCAATATGTTTATTGCGACATAAATAACATATTTTACATCATAAATGACATAGTTATGACCCTACTAGGGAATAGCAACAGTAAGAGCAGAAAGTTCTGTTTGTACATCGTACAAATTATCCTTGAAAAATCATGCCAGAGACTAGTAAGATTTCATTTTAAGAAGTTTTTGAAAACATTAGTGAAGCTGTTTTATTGTCTATTTGAGCAACAAACCGTCGTGTTTTTTTCGTGGAGAGATAGTTGGAAGAACGGTGAGCGACATAGGATACTTTTATCCCGGAAAATGTGCTGTTTCTGAGGGAAGGTCTACGCGGGAGAAGCACCTAAACGCAGTAAGTACATTAGTAGGTACTAGTATGTATTAGCTGCGCCCTGCTGTTTCAAATGTGTGAAATAGGATCTTATCTACATAGCCTGGCCATTTTGGGTATTACACTACCCAGCCATTGTGTATAAAACCGAATTTAATACATTTCCGGTAACATAAATGCAAGACTGCATTCCCGTTTAAGTCAACACACGAATATAGGAAGTTCGGCTGCTGAATTGTCGCATGCGATGCTATACCATATAAAAGTGGAATTTATTCCGTAGGAAAGCCAAGACGTTATAAATTTCCATTTAGGCACACGCGGCGTTATTCCCGCGCCCGAGCCTCGAGCCGGGCACCCGGAGTCGTAACTCAAAAGTAGTAGAAACAGATATCGTACATGTATCTATGGAGTTTTCAAGCAGGTGGCGCAAAATGTATGTCGTCATCGCGATATTTCTACTTACACAATAACGTTGTGTTCTCCTTCACAACAGAGGATAGTAATGAAAACTTCTGACGCTTTGTTAGTTAATCATTTATCATTGTCAACCTATCACGTTCCCACTGCTGGGAAACAGGCCTTCTCTCAGAGATAGAGGATGGGCCATAATCCACCATGCTAGCCCAGTGAATGTTGGTGAATGTCATATATATCTTTGAACTTTTGAGGTTCTTAGAAATACTGGTTTCTTCACGATGTTTTCCTTCACCGTTGTTGAGCAATGGCATCGAACGAAACTGGACATAATTTATGTAAGTACTAAATAAGTCATTGGTGCAGGGCTGAGATCGAACTGGATGCAGTCAGATTGTAAAGCACATGTGCTACCGCTCGGCTACCATCACTCCATGCCATCCGTACAGGGTGGATATTTACCATTTACCTACAAAACACTTCGATTCCAATTGAGAGGTTCCTTTCAGGTAAGCGTGCTCCATTCTAAACAACGTATTTGCTTAAGACCGCATTCATAAGCATAAAATTACAGAGTAAGAATTGTAAAAACCAATACGCCATTCTCACCAATTTTAGAATATTCATCTTTTGAATAGTCATTCCAATAGTATGAAGCAATTTTTTTGTTATTGTATAGAACGACCCGCCCCGGCTTTGCACGGGGTTTTATTATCATCATCAGCCAAAAGACGTCCACTGCTGAACATAGGCCTCCCCCTTTAATCTCCACACTAAACGACATCCGTCTGCATCCACTGGATGCCCGCGACTCTCACAATGTCGTCGGTCCATCTAGTGGGAGGCCTACCTACGCTGCGTCTTCCGGTTCGCGGTCTCCACTCAAGAACCTTTCTTCCCCATCGGTTATCAGTTCTTCGAGCGATGTGGCCTGCCCATTGCCACTTCAACTTGCAAATTTTAATAGCTATGTCGGTGACTCTGGTTCTTTGGCGAATATCTATGTTCCGAATTTTATCGCGTAAAGAAACTCCGAGCATAGCTCTCTCCATTGCCCGTTGTGTGACTCTGAGTTTTTCTAAAAGACCAACAGTTAAGGACCACGTCTCAGTACCATATGTCATCACTGGCAACACACACTGGTCAAAGACCTTTGGCTTTAGGCACTGTGGTATCTTGGACGAGAAGATTTCACGCAATTTCCCGAACGCTGCCCATCCAAGTTGGATTCTTCGGGCGACCTCTTTGCCTAAGTTGGACTTACCTAACTGAACAATCTGTCCAAGATAGGTGTAATGATCAACAACTTCGAGAGTATCGTTCCCAACATTGACCGGCACGGGTACAACATGGACATTGTACATGATTTTTGTCTTTATATACATAGAAGGAGAGGTTTTATTATATACTAGCTTTTTTGCCCGCGACTTCGTACGCGTAGATTTTCATATAAACCTTCAATTCTTTTTTCTTCCCCTAATCCGGCCTTGCGCAAAATAACATAGCATATACTTCAATCTGGTCATAGCTAAGCATATTCGTGAAAACCGCATTTAAATCCGTCCGCATTTTTCTTCCAGGGGTGTAGGAGATGTGCGTGAACAAACAAACAAAACTTCTAAAAACTGTTCTTTACATGTTCAGCTGCTTATTTTAAGTCGCCCTGTGTGAAGTATTGATAGAATCATAAAAGTAATAAATAACACCGTCAACAGTTTTCAAATCAAAAAGATAATGTGACCACAGTGCAGAGCATGTTTTGAAATTTTCTTTTTGTCTAAACCATTAAAAGTATATTTCCGGTCAGTTTCGCTGGCCACGGAACCCTGACATAATGCTTGTCTTAACACGCTCTTGGCTAGTTATTTCTTATTTCTCGTGCATTTGTATGTATACCTTGATTAAAAAGCCATGAAATGGAACTACTCTATTTATCTGTTAAAATATCACAGTAAAATAAAATTATTTCTATATTCTTATTCCAAATATACACTGTATTCTTCTAAAAGCTAAGTTTATATACCCTGCACAAAGGGTGCAGCAATGAATTATGTAGTGGCTGTTCACAAAACCAGACCACAGACATAAACATATAAATTTAAGTATAGTTAAATCTATTACATAAATATTATATATACTATTCAAACTTAACCTAGGGTGAAGTAATTTTACAAAACAAAAAAAAACATACTTAGTGTGATAGGTTACTTAATTATATATGAGATGATACAAAACTTATGACGCTACTTTCTTAACTATTTATATATCGATATTTATTTTCTAATTATAATTTTCTAAAATGTATCGTCGAAAAAATCTTTTATCTCGTAATAACATTTTTGGGTTAGAATCTTACGAAGTTGGTTCTGGAAAAATGTTATTATTTCTTTCTTTCTTTATTGCGTCCGGAATTTTGTTGTATAGGTTTATTTTCATGTACAAAGGGCCTTTTTTGAATACTTCTATTCGCGGGACTGTATTAAAATAGGATGCGGTATATTTTGTGTTTTAAATGCTAACATAGAATAAAACCATGAGAATGTAATATGGAGCTTGGAGCTTCCCGGTGTGGTACTGGATGTAGATGCGACCTGGGCTATAGGGACAACGTCATGTATGCGGTCGGCTAGGTCTGCCAGCACATCGAGTGATGACGTCATCTGCTGCGAAGCAATGATGGTCTGCGTGCTGTTCGGTAGGCGGCTGGTCCAAATCATGCGTAAAAAGTCTTCTGGAACTCCGGGGCCTGCTAGGTGTCGTAGATGACGTAAGAATTGAGAAGGCTTACGATCACCTAGCTCCTCGCGTGTTAAAAGTTGCTGTACCATTTTTTCTCTTGATGCGGACAAACGTTTAATTAGCTCCAGCTTGAGTTTTTCGTACTTCTCGGTCACAGGCGGGTTGACGATGATGTCTTCGACTTCAGCTGCGTATTGCGGGTCAAGTTGTCCAATGACATAGTAGAACTTGGTGCTATCTGCAGTGATGTTGGAAATCGCGAATTGGCCTTCGATCTGGGCGAACCAAATCGCCGGCTTCTCGGGCCAAAACGGTGGAATTCGCACGCCAACTCGGAATACATTGTCATCATCTTTATTCTTCGTGTCAGCCGCAGTGCTATCAGTACGATCTAGCGGCATTCTGACCTTTGTCGGTGGTGTACGGTCCATTCAGTGGTCACCAATTATAGTGGATTTGTACTATTTATATAGAAGGAGAGGGTTAAGCTACCGACAATGGAAGAAAATAGCTGAGTCCGAAAGAAATTATAAATTTAATGCAAAGAAAAATCTTAGACAAATCGTAGAAAAAGTGAATGACAATTCCATTTGAAAATCGGTGTTCTTTTATTTTTTTTCTTTTCGCGCCCCAGCGCCACACGTCGTGGAAAATTGGAATGAAATTCACGAAGGTTGGCGCAAGGAGTATGAGTACGCCACACCCCTACTCCATGCACTGGAATGAATCACCAAAGAGGTTGTAAGGCCTATAACATGCTTGATCTACACGTTCATTCATCTAAGAAGGTTAAGGAACCTTCTTTAAATTTAAACTGATTAACCGAATGACAGTTGACAGTTTCAAAATTTTAATGGCTATGTCAATAACATTCTCTTTACTTTGGATCTCCTTGCTTGAGGCTATGTGACGATCCTCATATTACGTTTCGGGTAACGAAGAAATAAATCATTGATTTTTATTTTCGTTTATGTAAAAATAAAGAATTAAAATAAATGATATAACATAGCCTATGTTTTAATCCGGTAATTTCTAAGCATATTCGTGAAAACCGCATTTAAATCCGTCCAGTGGTTTAGGAGATGTGCGCGGACAAACAAACAAACAAACAAACAAACAAACAAACAAACAAACAGACAAAAATTCTAAAAACTGTCCTATCGTGTTCAGCTGCTTATTTTAAGACGACCTGTGTGTTTTTTTTTTGTTATCTCGCAATTACAGATTTTTTTATCTCTACGTTTTTATTATATGTATAGATATAGAAGATAGATATAGATAGATATAGAATATATATACTCGTATATATCCTACTCAGCGAATTTTTAACTACTAAGTGTTGAAAATATGCGAAAGAGATTATTATGACCGGTGAGCGCTGCCTTAACATTAGACATGATATGAACAAACGCAAGCCTATCAAGAATAAATAAAAATGTGATATACCGAAAATTGAGAAATGATAAAGTAGAGCAAAGAAGCCTTGTAGATTCTGATCAAGGATTTCCAATAATAAACTCATTACTCTACTGCCTATTTACGTTTCCTACGTATGACGTAGTAAAGTGGATTGCTTCCGGCTCAGAGCACGACGAGACGACGATTAAATTCGATGGGAAACCAATATGCCAAACTTTAAGCTGCATGAATAATGTGACAGTGAAAAACTCGCGTTTCCATTCAACCATTATCACCATGCAACCGAGCTAACCAAACTGTAAGGGTACTCGTAGCTATTCGAATTACTCCATGATCACGCAATATTTAAATCTAGCTACATAAGTAGGTATGTAAGTGTTCTTAACTTGCATATTGAACATGAAATAGAACTTTAAAACAGCAATGAATAAAACGGTTGAACTAGCAGTCAGACTGGCCGTTTCGAATTACCGAGTCCTAATTTATGCTCGATTCCGTACCGTGTGCGGTACATTACTGTAACTATCTAGATTTACCACCTTCCCTCTGGTGATGTTGCAAAGAGTGGGAAAATTCAGCACTCATTGTAGTCTGGCACGTTTATTACGGCACGTACGCGGGGCGTATATCAAAATTTGTGCAAAGCATTCTTTGGAGTTCCGTTTCGCGAATAGCTTCGTGAGCGGATGTAATTTACTGTAGTGCCGGTGCAAGTTACTACTCTGGACGAGAGCTTGACTCTGCATCTACGGGGCTGTAAATCTCGTTTGCTTAATGCAGCACTTTGAAACAAAAGTTGAAAATTAATTTACCTCTCAGTCGTTCTTAACTTTCAGACTGCAACTGTTATTCTAATGTACTTGATCAACCAAGTTGTCATTTGAAAAGCTTTTCGCGTTCGAACTTTTGCAATAAAAGCCTCTTTCTTTCAAGCTTTTATAGATGTCTAGACGAAGGATTAGTAATAGTATAACGTAAAGTAGAAAGTTATTTCATGAAAGAAGCTCATGTAACTTTCCCGCAAGAGCTCTTAGAACAATATTTGTTTGTAGAGTATAATAAAACCTCATTACTAGTTTACGTTATGGGCTAAGTTTTAATTGGTGCATTGGGGTCGAGAGCAGCGCCCAAATCGTACCGCAGGTACTTCAACGTAAATGCCAACTAACATACCTACTCATACCTATATCGTTGGCGACTCATTCGTTTGCAATCCAGCGCGTCGGTTAGAACTTGCCAAGCGGTTTACAAGGGCCGTTATTCTCTTTGCACAGTAATGCCGTGTTTTCATTTTGCATCTCTTTAAAAGGGTGAAGTGTTCATCGTCAGTATTCAAACATTCGTTTGAAGTTTCTTCCTACGCAAAACGGCATAGTTGACATGCAATAAACCAGTCGCGCCGGCGCGGAATACCGAGTGGTACTAGTGTGACGGACAGTATAGAGAGATGTTTGAACGAGTCCCGAGGTGAAGTGGCTCGTTCAGGCGGTGACAGCGTCGCTCGACGACACTGGACCGCTCCGGCGGGTCCCAGCACCGCCTGTGTGGCGACATGTGTCAGCGTCGATTGCTTAATTTCACACTTCCGAGTTCGATGACATTTCGTTTACGTTGATTTAATGGGCTATGCTAATGGAAGCTGGGACTTATGTAGGTTTACTTCATCTATAGTGTCATTGCTCGTTAAAATAGGTTTTTAATTAAAGTTACCTAGAAGTAGTACAAACTAAATAAAATGCCAAATTAACTCACCTTATGACAACATGTCCAATGGTGTGGCTGCTGTCTTTGCGAACCACGAAGGGTAGATGTAGTCTAGAGTGCGGGTAGAGTGGAGCACGTGGTAGTAGTAGAGCGCAGTCTCCAGCGCGCGCCTCCCGGTAGCCAGCGCGGGCTCCAGCTAGGGTGACTGCGCCCAGCGGCCACGCAGGTTGCACGGATACGCGCCCGCATGCGTCCTCCCCGGAGTCTCCGTTGCTGGCCTCGGCCGCGCTGTATGCGAGCCGCACGGTCCTCGGTGGCCGCTTTCCCTTTCCATCCGCCGGCCACCACGCCGCCGGCACCGTCAGTTCAGCAAGACAAGCTCCCTCCTCACCCTCAGGGCCGCAAGTCGCAGTTAGCGTCCTGGAGGCTAGAGTTGCGTGCAGCGTGATGCACACGCGACGCGGTCTTGTGGCCGAGCGGCGCGCGCCGCCTTCACCGCCCGTGTGGAACAGCACGCGCAGCACAGGCGCGTCGCGAGGCAACTCTCTGAACACGAGATGTGCGGACACGTCTAATCTATGTGCCGTCGCATCCTGTAGTTCCATCAAGGAAGCGTTTCGTCGAGGAGGTTCCAGGGGGTCTGGCACAGCATACCGCGCTGGCACCGTCTGTTTCGTGGAGAAAGGTCCGTACGTAGCCCGCACCGAGGCCGGCGCGGAACCCTGCAGGACGGTGAATCGATCGAGAGACAGGAGCGCACCGGGCAGCGCCGTGCCCATGGGCTCGGGAGGCGGTCCCGCTCCGTTCCATCTCGCCGTGTGTTTCAGAAAGAAACCGCTATCTTTATTTTCAAAGTGAACTTCGACAGCGAGCGCTGCTCCTGTAACAAGGGAAAACAAGCATTGCAATAAAGTCACATCACGGAGAATAAGAATGCGTAACATGTGTTAAATAAGTGTTTTATTTTAGCGTTTTGACGAGAGATAAAAAGGCGTCGTAGCGCGTCTTGGCGCAGCGCCAACCGCATCGTCCTGCAGTGAGACGTCAGTTTACATCGTTACGTGTTTACAAACACATCGATATTTTTAACGTGACGCATTGTCCGGACATATTTTACAAATTCGAATATCAGTCGTGCATATTAATCTCTTTCAGTCGAACAAATTTATGGCCTCCAACCGCCATTCTTTAGTCTAATAAATTAAATACAGTTTAAAAGCCATTTATGTCTAAGAAAATACACGAGATAAGATTTGTGAGTGGTGCTTTGGGTATGACGGATGGTTTGACGTCACTCCGTCACGCGGGTCTCGCTCGTCTCTTATATTGAGCCAGGATTTGTGTCACGTTCCTGAGCGAGCCACGCGCCCTCTTCACGGAATTCATTATGGCCTTATTTATAATGCTTAGCGGTCGGTCCCTTGTACTTCGTTACATTTTGTAATTGAGTTATTGGGAGTTGGGTGAACTTGACCCGTTCGTAAAGCCCTTCGTGATAAATTAATACAGATAATTCAGGTGATGATATCGTGTGGCGTTTTCATGTTGACAGCATTTAAGTAAAAAAACACGTATTCATTACAATAAAAATTCAAATACGATTAAGCGTAATTCCCTCTTGCGGTGGGAAGCAATTGCTTCATTTGCAAGGAAACTGCCACCAACGTTCCAACATTCGCCAAGACTTCCTCGCTACTGACAACGCTGAAAGGGGGAGTCTGATAATAAAACGCTTTAGCACGTGACATACTTGGAATAAAGAAAAACTTACACAGCTTTTGAGTTTCAGCTTTTTTGGAGTTTCGTTATATTTGGTCTTTGTTTAAAATCCTTAGAAAAGTCATAAAACTTATTGTTACGTTGTTACACAAATAATCGAGATAAAAGTTAAGAAAACATCGCGCGCACCATTTTGGTTTTCAATAAGCGTTATTTCGTTCGCAACGTATTTCCTACGCTTTAATTTCCCTCGAAGCGGCGCCAGTACAAAAAAAAAAACAAGTTTTGCGAATTGATATCGCTTTCCCGATCGCGACCTCGATTGCTTAGGGTAAAATGGGGAGAGCAGGGGTGTAATAACTGCCAGTGTCGCCACACAAGTAAATCCTCAGATACGGGTCAGGGCGTCCACTATACTACACTATCTTTTATGTCTTCGATCTTTAAAGGTCTACAGTATTGATGGATGGATATTTCTATACGGAGAACGAGGTTGCGGCAATATAAAAAAAACTAATTAATAAACAAAAAATTCCTTGAAAATATTTCAGCGTCGCAATTAGCTTGAAAGGAACCTGCCCTAATTAAATTAAACGAAAACAGGTAAACGCGAGATCTCATTTTGAGCTAACCAAAGAAAAATCTCTGAAGATATCTACAACAGAACAAGGAAAACCAGGAACCATTTTATGGAAAACATTATTTGTATTCTATCTACTTGAGTCAACAGTGTCGTAACTCCGGCACAGAGCAGGAAGATAAGAGAGCTTTCCAATTAAAATTACGAGGTTGTGCCCACGCTGTTTGAGCAGTTCGTAATAACGTGCAGAATACATAGATATGATAGATGTTCGGACGATGAGCCGGCCATAAAGCGGAGGCAATATTCTCTCCTCCATTAACGGGCAAATATTTGTACATTTGTCATGGTTTGTTGCCGATGGCAGTTTGACGTCATGCAACCAGGGATCATTTACATACACCACAGTATTTTGCACCGCTGAATTATTCCTGATTTAACAGGAATGTGTGGTAACCAACATTCTGTTCTTTGTTCAAGCAGTACTTATTTTTGTTTATTTATAGTTTCATAGAACATGTGCGTTTGGGTAATCTACCTCCTCATTCGTGTTTTTCACAGACAATGAATACTGAAGTATTTTGTAGGTAAATAAGCAATAGGAAAAATTGTTTCCGGTGTTTTTCTGTCCTTATTTTTATGCCATCTCACATATTTATAACATCCGGAGTTTGCTCCAATTAACCGAGTTATGCTTCTCACCATAAAGAAGAGGGCAACGGCTTGGTCAGTAGTAAGTACGTTATATTGGTAGATTACAAATCACTAATATATGGGTACTTTAAAGAATTTTGTTCTAAAAGTTCTTAAAATATCATGAGCATCATCATCATGATTATCTTGTATTATTTTATGATTATGCTTCTAGAGTCACCTTTTTTTTTGGCCAGTGCATTCCACGGACTAGCAGTTCGCGCAATGAAAGCACAACAATAATCAAGGGCATGCCGTTAACATAAAAATAATTTAAAAAAACGCAAAACAATAGGAATAAAAATGTCTTGTCCTTGTATATGAAACTAGTAATAACAAAATAAAACAATACTAAATAAAATAAATTAATAAATAAATATCTGGGACATTTTTGTACACACGGTCATCTGACCCCAAACTAAGCAAAGCTTGTAATATGGCTGCCAGAGACTGATATACGTACATATATATTTTTAAATACATACTTAAATAGATAATTAACACCCAGACATAGAACAAACACAAATGTTCATCACACAAATGTTTGTCCTAGATGGGAATCGAACCCACGCCCCCAAGCACAGAAGTTAGGTTCACTACCAACTGAGCCACCGGGGCAGTCAGTCATACTATCTATATACTTTTAAATTTTTGGGGAGGAATAGTTGTTTGAATATTAGATAACACTAAATAAGTAATCGTAGTGGCTACAGAGATAAGAAGTCATATTGAATCTCGTATTTAATATATACCTACCTATCTATGAATAAATTACAAACTGTATCACGTACCGGGACGCTATGAGTTTTCCCGTCCAATAAACAGGTCGATCGACAACGTGACTCTCCGCGCATAAGAGATTACTTACGTACGATGAAATACACCAACGATTTCATATTCATTTTCCATATGTTATATTTCAAGTTGCGAGATAGATCTCGGAACGGAGAAGGTTATTAGAAAATGACGATTATATCACTAAGTTCCAGACAAACTAAGGAAGATTAGAGATAGATAGATCTAAACTGGCAGACACCCAAATAACAAACAAACAACGCCAAGGGTCACCGACATCTTGTTAAAGTTCCATATGACACCCTTAACTGTGATAAAATATTAACACGGTAACTTACCCTTTAGCATCAAAAAACCTACAAAGTTACCTATACCTATGAATATAGAACCTTAAATGTTAAAAGCTGTTTATTGTTATATTTATCTAGACGTAGAAGCTTTCTACGCAACTAATTTTTGTTAGAAACATCATAAAATAAATATTCCTTAAGTAAAACCGATCCAAATAGCCTCTAAAATTTGTATGAAACGACAATAAACTGGAAAAATTGAGGTAAGGGTGGGCCACGTAAAAAATAATGGCCCACCCTCAAACGTAGGAGGGTGAGCTGCTAAATAAATTGTACGCCTTTTTCAATTTTACACCCTAGCTAATACAAAAACGACTAAGAATTTGTTCCGCACCTGCGGTGAATTAAGTAGGCTCTTAAGCCAACAGTTAGATTAATTTGCTAAGTCTTGAATTTAGCAAAAGTTCTACCCTCTAAAACTCTGGCACCTAAAGTAAAATTAAAGAATGTCAGGACTTCCCGTGTTTTGGTTAGCTATGATTTTGCTACCCATTAACTTAAGGTTTCGTAGCTTGGCATTTTAGTAGCAACTTTTTCAAAATATAAATTTAGTTACGAGTTAAGACCTTTTTATAAACTAACGATTGCTATGAGAATGGGTAACTTTAACAATGAAACATTTATGTATTCGAACTGGGGAAAAACCTCGCTTCATTGCATTCAAAGTATTTGTTGAAATGCCATCATTATTTCCCACAAATAATACCGACATAGGATTGAAAAGCTTTGTAAACTCGTGTGAAAACAGAGTTCATTGAGTACAGCCCCTTATGTTTGCGGCTTTCCGTTACGGCGACAAGCTTGCCACGTAGAATTACGTAAGAGCACCTACTCGTATAAAATGTAAGGAGATAACATTGTATTCCTTTTTACGTTGGTAACAAACGTGATACGTCTACGTATACGCTTATGCTTGTTATACCACAACCTGTAGTGGGTTGTAGAGTTGAATACAAAATAGTGAAACGACCTTGGAAAGGTGGTGGAATTTTTCCATTTTAAATTGAAAATCATAGCTTTATACATAAATACTTTTTGCGTTAGTGTAGGTTTAATCAGTTAATTAAAAAACCCTCTTTTTTAATAGACTTAGTTTATTAGACTTCTATAGTATATTCATAACATTTGTGTTTGTTCTATGTCTGGGTGTTAAATCTATTTAAGTATGTATTTAAATATATATATGTATGTATATCAGTCTCTGGCTGCCATATTACAAGCTTTGCTTAGTTTGGAGTCAGATGACCATGTGTGCTATAATGTCCCAGATATTTATTTATTTATAAATACAGTAGTCACCATCTTTATTTTTTTCCTACACTTACACAAACAAGATAGTCCTTTTTGTATCGAAAGTTCAATTCAAAAAAATATCTAATCTTCTATATTTATAAAAATCGATGTGTTTATTATGTATGTATGTGTGTATGTTTTCTATGGACTCCAAAACGGCAGGATTTTGACGGGACTTCCACTGGGCAGATAGCTGATGTTGTAAGGCGTAATCAGCGCGGGTGAAACAGCGGGCGCAGCTAGTAGTTTATAAATCTAGAATCTCCGTCACCTGATGTCTAGATACAGCTTATTTATCACCCCGTAAAATTGTAATAAAAGAGAACAACTCGCTCCTGAGTAACGAGATACTGAGACAGTAGCAATCGCGCAGGAATGCGCCACATGTCTCCTACACAGTGCTCCGAACAAGTTCCACCGACCTAAGTTGTAACCCTTAAAGGCAGGTTCGGAAGGATCAAAATAAGTTAAATAATGAAGCGTTGTTAACTGTACAAATTCGTACGTAACTTATTACAGACAAGATTCCCGGAACACGCCCTGACTCACAGAACGGCACGAAAGATAATTTAGTAAAGCTCGATATAGAAGATGCAGGAATTTGTCAACATGAGCTATAGTATTAACGATGCGTTTTGGGCATGCGTGTAATGAACATTAAATTAGAAACTAGGTACAACGTATATTTCTTGATATAGTTAGTAGTAGGAGATCTACTTATCGTGTATAGTATCTGGTTAAAATTAAATATTTAGGTTTGTTCTATTGCATACCTAATCTAGTAGAAACTGTAAGCATACTATAAGGTAAATTTACCAGAAAAAAACCGGCCAAATGAAAGCTGGACACGTACACCGAGTGCTACGCACCAACCACACAACAAATTTTTTCCATACCGACACGGGTGTGGCTGGATTTTAGTATTTGTTACTAAAATACAGATATTTTAAAATTTAAAGTTCATAGCTAGTTTAGTTCTTGAGATAGACCCGGTTACAATAAGGGTCTAAAATTACAACTGTGACGGATCTTCATTCTTTTATTTTTTAAGATAAAAATAAATAAAAAATATATTTGTACTCTACTGAACAAGCTCTATACAATAATTACCCACATGCCAAGGCCAGAAAAAATATTGGTGCCATTTTGTGTATAGAATGCCCTGTTTTTTTTTTTTAATCTTTAATTGTCTTACCCCCCCGTGTTAACTCTTAACACGGGGTCAAATAACGCGGAAACAGCGCAGTTCGGAAAATCACGCGACTGTGAACCTTAACGCGCCAAGGGTTTGCGGTCACGCAGCTTTACTCTTCACTTAAACAGAATCGCTTAAAACAGGCCGTAAGGCCCCAAAACGTAACCCCCGGATGGCGCAGGATCGAATCCCGCCGGTCGTCAAAATTTTTAATTGCCTATAGCATTTAAATAGTTAACAGCATGTCCTTAATTATATGAATCTATCAGAATATAAAACGTATACTTTCCAAGTGTTGACAGGTCAAAAAGAGTGTGAAAATAAAACGATGCGTTAAGGCCTTAAAATGATGCATTGTTTTTAATGTTGAACTTGCATGTCTAAAAGAATAGTATAACTATGCAAAGAATGTCTAATAAAATATTATTTTCAAATCTACCAACTCTTTTCAAAATTAGCTCAAAGAAAATAGCTTATCTCTAACGTTGTTAAACCGTAGTCTAATATAAATTACTGAGCGGATACGTTACGTGCTAACTATTGCTTTACACAACAAACTCTTACATCAAAATATTGCTTGCACTTGAACAAAATGATATTTAGCTAAACTAGTCTGCGTTCTTCTTCATCTAGATTTTAAATACGGTTGTTTTAAATAGGCATTCGGGATACGTACGGCGACGAATTCCAATTGATTTGAAAAAGTATCGTTTTGCGCCCTTGAGGAAAAATAATACATAATGGGAAAGATCGTGACTCTGTTACTGCATATTTTTGTCCCTGGATTGTGTAACAGTAACTATGATACCTCGTCAAGCCTCTTCAATCGACCATCCGGGGACGTCAAGCTCTCAAACAGCACTCCACTCAAGAGTTCTCTAAAAGCAAAAGCACCTACGCATCATACCCTTTCGAGATGATTCTCTCCACTACATGATTAAATAAACTCCAAGAACGTATGAATATCTTGTTTTCGCATCCCCGAGGAAATCAAAGGAATTGGAGGTTTTTTTCTGTTAAATAATTTAATTTGCTACGGAATCTGGGTCAGATCTCAATGGTGATGAAAAATTAAATCTGCTATCGAGCCCATCAGGTAATGAATTTTTTTATACCATGCCACTTTCGGTGATAAAATAAGAGTGCAAATAGCAAATAATTTTGAGCGACTCTATGTAAATATCTGTTAATGAAGTTGATTAAGTGCGTAGAATTTAGAAGTAATAAATAATTGAGGCCGCCAAACTTTTCAACGAGCTTATCCTTTACAAGCAGTTCTAGTAGAGACAGATTAGAAGCGCTTAGTAACAGGAACCATCGCGACTTATTACGCAAGTTACTAATCGTCGGCCATCCCCGGACCGAGACGTACCGCCTCCGCACATTCCAGCCTTGTTTACAATCCATCTTGACTCGCGACCCGCGAAACCAGGCTTTACTGTACTTTTCCTTTGCATTGCTAATGCTTGCAAATCTGTGTAGACTTATACAGAAATTTAACTAAGCATTTAACGCCCGTTGGCATAGGGAATGGGATTGACACTATCGAAAATACAAGCCACCCAGAAAAAGCTTGTAAAGATTGCTTATGAATACTGCTGCAGTAACCTGCCCCGTTAACCATTGGGGTAGACGGGTTCTACAGTAGACGAATCGGCAAACGTAGCGTAGGACGCTCTAAAACTCGATGGAGTTATGATATACGAAAGTTGACAGTGGCTGGAGCGGAAAGCCGAAAATCAGGCTGAGTGTCTTGGGGATGCCTTTGTCCAACAGTGAACTGAGATAGGCGGACATCATAATGATAAACACTACAGTACGAAATTCAATGGAATACTCATTTTTTACAAACTTTTTATTAACTTTCAATGTTTGTATGTTTATTTGTTTAGGTCAAATCTTGCAAGCTGTATTAGAACCACTTCCTCTTATCCCACGGAGTTGAATTTTTACATTCTAGATAAAGGAACACTTCAACACAGACACGACATTTTGTGGACACATTTTATTATGATAGCCGGTTTTAAGTTTTATCATTACATGGTTGCTGAACTGAGGGTTGAGTCCTGACTAGGGAACTCCTCAATGGTTAACAGCACAGACATGAAATATTGTATATACGCATTCAATTATGATAACCCATTCTAAGTATCACCAGGGCAAGGCTACTGCACTCAAGGTTGGCTCCTAGCAAGAGCTTCTCAACTATTAACAGCACAGATACGAAATGTTGTATATACAAATTATAAAAGCTTGTTTTTAAATATGTTTTTTTGATTAATTTACTTGCATTAAGACCTTAAATGTCATAACAAATGTATTTGGATTTTCCTCCGATATTTAACACATAAAAAGTACTACTAAATAGACTATTTCTAGACTTTTGCCAAACAGTTTCACCATAAAGCTTAGATCGTTAATAGTCACAATGCAACTTTATCTTCGACAATATAAGACAAATGCATTTTAAAATGTAGGACGCTACAAATAAAATTTTAAAAGCTTACCAAAAAATGTAAACGTCACGCAAGCCATATCAAATTTCATTATCGAAACCGAACTGAGTTTTCCCATACACATATCGTGGTTATGCATAGCACATTTATACGGACGCCAACCGCGTTAAATTGATCGTCAACCGCGAGTGCAGCGTAGCTTTGTTTCCCTTGATTAAATTCGTGTTAATATTTTGCGTGAAGCCTGCTCGCTATAACTTAGTCAAGTTTAGCTTTCAGACAGCATAGTCAAGCTATCTGAAAGCTCGGCCACGATAATGAGTTTTCCTTCTGAGAGAATCTCGGCTAAGCCTGGATTGCGGTGTAGAAACTTGTCAACACTTCATAACAGCGTCTTTGTCTTATAAGGTTTTCTGATGGCAGGGATTTACTAACCAACTATCTATTTTTGAACTTATGAAATAAAATTATTACAAAATTATGAGTATATGTATCATATAAGTATGCGTGTTAAATTTTCGACCACGTCGTAGTTTAACAAATGGTGAGTTAATGGTCAAATACGGACTTATACGCGATAAAAAAATATTCAAAATATTTAAGGTTGCGCTCAACGGCCGATCTTTCTTACGTTTTCAACATTTTTGAAGAAAAAAAGTCACGGAGTGACAATTTAAAAAACTAATATAGCATATAATATATATAAGCAAATAATAGTAGTTTTGTAAGATGGTGGAGGAGATAGAAAAAAACTCGAACTAATAGTTTGCAATAATTTTCTAAAGATAAGGCCCAAACGTAGTGTAAAATTCAAACTTAGTCATTTCTTTTCTTAGAAAACGTTGAAATACGCGAGTGAAATAGCCGCGTGCGCAATTTTTATCATTAGGTATCGTTGATCCTCAATGTTTCATACAGCACGGTAGAAACAATGTAACAATATCAACACATCCACAGATTGAAGAATTCCTGTTCCACTCCACTTAGTAATTACTTAGAGTGATTGTTACTGTCAGTAATTAGTGTGGCAAGAGAGTGGTGGGTGCGGCGACGATTGTGTGGCGACAGTGGCTGCCACCCTCGCCAACGATACCACTTGTCGCGCCCATCTAAATGCAAATAAAGGCGCCAGGGCACCCCTTGATATTGTGACTTTATCTTTGTTTGCGTATCCCTCATTTGTCTACTTTGTGGCTTGTTAAATACGGCTGCCATTGAAAGTATGGACACGGACGCGGGACGTGATGTTATGCTTGGAACTGACGCATTTGAATAGGTTCCTCTTGGCTCATTGTTATGACAGGACGGAACTAACAATCCGGTAAATGTAACAAACTGTTCCGGGACGCGGTTTCTCTACGATTACATGATTGCATTGATTCATTATATTACAAAAAATAATCGTTTATTTGTGACAGAAAAAAAATGAAAAAAACCGGCCAAGTGCTAGTCGAACTCGCGTACGAAGGATTCCGTACCATTATCTATAAAAACGGCAAAAAAACACGTTTGTTGTATGGGAGCCCTCTTAAATAATTTTTTATTCTGTTTTTTAGTATTTGTTGTAATAGCGGCAACAGAAATACATCATCTGTGAAAATTTCAACTATCTAACTCTTATTTCCTATCTTATCGGTTCATGAGATACAGCCTGGTGACAGACGGACAGACGGATGGACAGCAGAGTATTAGTAATAGGGTCCCGTTTTACCCTTTAAGTACGGAACCCTAAAAACAAACGTAAAAAAATATAAGAAACTAAACCAAAGGATATTACAATAGTTGACAAACTTGGCATCTGACCACAACTCACCTGATGTTAAGAGACGGTGTTATTGAAGATGGCCCGGGTAATACATATATAGCCTGAAACGGGAACTGAGTCCAAATGATACTGCCGAAATACATCATTATAGGTGCTTTGACATCTAACAGTTTGAAATTTAAATGCGCCAACCACTGAGCTGTCATTGTTATAAAAAAGGTATGTTATTCCAAAACTTTTGCTGTGAAATCGCCTACATCAATTCCCATTTTGCTGTCAAGTATCTAAATAATATTCGCATGACAAAGAAAAGTAAAGCGGAATCACAATAAACATCTCTTAAATACGGAAAGTCGTTGACTAAAGTCAATTCGTACCGTAACGAGGTTCGAAGGCATAAAAGGCGGTAAAATAGGATTAGGCAGGATAAGGAGCCATCGGCTGATAGACCACTGCTTCTTTTGTGCGGGGAAATGTAAATTGGACGAAGACCTTTGGCATACAGCTTTGACATACTTCACATTTTCCGTAACGTTGTTTACATTATTTCCTACTGTGTTACGTGAGCTCGTCGGGCGGCAAATACGAGGTTATTTCTTTATTCTACGGAGACACGAGCGTCACGCTACACGAAGAACATTCTAGAATTGCATAGAATTGTGTGACCTCTTCTTGCCTGATAGGATTTTGTCTGTAACACGAGATTTGTTGCTGATGAGCTTCTTGGCTCGTTTCTCCGACTTCGACGCCTGAAGCTAATACTTAGCAGATCCATCGCAAATGTGCGAGTTCCGAGTAGTTCCGACGTAAAGTACTCTCGCACCTTCAAGAGATTTTGAGCTTTTTGGCTCAATATAGGAGCCGAAGATGAGGATTGACGTCAGAGTAATGCCCAAGAACTCTAGCCAGTTGGTGATCGGTAAAAATACATCCCGGAAAGAAGGACTTCGATTCCACTTTTATTGTGTGAACCGCTAGACTGTAGAATACGCTGCCTGAATGGAATCTGGGTGTCTATAAGTCGCTAGTGAATCGGTTTCTTCTAGACAAAAATGCTACAACGCACCATCACTCAACATAAAGCGAACTGGCGGGCAAGCGCAAGCCAATTCAAAAACCGGCAACATAATACATATTAGCAAGTTTTAAAAACACGGCGAATGAAATCTCGAAACTATGTAGGTGTTACGACTAGTGCCAGTAACAGCCGAGTCACCTCTACAAACTCGGTACCCAGTAGGCGCCTAAATTCTGTTAGCGGCGAGGAAACTAATTTAACTTTAACTGTAGCTGACCGAACCAATTCACTCGGTAACAATCACTTGACTATATGTTATCCAATCATGCAAACTTCTGTCGTTTTTACAGGCTTTCATTTAACTTGCCATGGTAGTATGTGTAGGTATGTGGGATAAATCTATCATATCAATTGAATTTTAGACTAGTTATCCTCAACCGATAGAGTTGAAATTTGATATTGCACTACTAGTAACTGGTACATTGTCTGCTCTAGCTACAAAAAAACCCCGCAGAGTTGCTCTCCTTTTTTTTCTTTTTTATCGCTAATAAGTCCGCGTTTGACCACTAACTCGCCTGTTGGTAAGCGACGATGTGGTCGAAGATGAAGCACGCAGACTTAGAAAATACCTATTCACTTTTGCCTTGAAAAGACCCAGATTATATCTCTCAGGAAATAAGGAAGCCGGCAGGTAGGTTGCGGAGGGACTTCCTCCAGTTCTACGAGGCAGGCGGACCGCGAAAGCGTGCAGCGATGACCAGCGCAGAAAGGGGCGCAAGAGCCGTTAGCACATACGGGCACCTGCTCTGTTCCCTCCGATAGTGGTGCATAGATGGAGACCTCCGCTATTGCGTTTGGTGTATATAGAGCGTTATTGTTAGTTATTCGTTCGTAGGTTTAGTTATTGTTAATATTAGTGATCTGTTATGTTATCCGTAAACATCTTTTTTATTTTTCCATTGTTAATTGCATATTGGTCTGATGTTTTGCGTTATGTGATGTTTTTCGTTATGATGGGCAACTAATAAAAGCTCTGTAAAATATTGTTAGTAACATATTACTGCAATTTCCGGTGACTCCGTCTGCAGGGGCTATTTTAATGTTCACGCAAATGAAATCGCGAGTACAGCTTGTAAATAAAAATACATCAGTCTAGCAGTTTTGAACTTTTCCTTTTTATGTAAACCACCCAACCAAACCCCAATCGCAAAAGTCTTCTCAGTACCGTAAGCGTCGTGGGTAAATAGTAAAATATAGGTACTCGTACCATAATTTTTACATTCTTATTGTATCATCTCAGTAAGATACAACATATCTTTTCTTTAGTATGATAAACACAATATCTTTCTTTATGAATGTCTTTTCATATTTCATATGCAATGTAAATAATGTACTTTTCACACTACCTGCCGACAATGTCCAATTACATATCATGCAACCTCAACGTAAAGTAAAGGATATAAAATTGTATGAAACTCCCCAGGGAATAAAGTGATTTTAGTTTGGAACGTCAAATTCGCGTGGAAACTCGTGGAAAACTAAGTAAAAAATGCCCATATGGCATTGTAAAGAGGTTTGTTAGAAAAAAGAAATAGCCACCACAAGCAAACGAAAAAAAAAGTGCGTTTACAAAGAATGTGAAACAAAAGACGGTGTTTGGCCTGGCTTTTTATTGTCTCGCTGAAGGTGTGAAAAGTAGAGTATGCTCCTCGGGAATAAAGCCTGTCTTCGTCTTGGGCAGCTTGAACCCCTCGCTTCACTCAGGACTCTATATAACTCTAGGGTCCCTCGTTACGCTCAGGGTTCAATATGCCACCCGCGACGTAAGACACTGCTTTATTCCCTTAGTGTATAATCTACTATAATAAAAAATATCTGTTTATTGAACTTTGTACAAATATTGTGCAATTCGGGTGCATACTGAGATATTGAGTTGTGAGGTATTCTTGTTTCTGAATGGAGCGACATTTCTGTTCTCAGATAAGGTATCTGCTTACAAATTACTTGAACTACGATAAACTGAGCCGACCTCTAATATAACTGCTTTACTGTATCCGATGTTTACGAGGCATTTGTATTTGGTGTTGTAAAGCGCTGTTTAGTTACGCTCAGAATAGAATAGCGGATAAAATACGTTTTTTACCATTGTTTGATTTGACAAGAATAGTCCATACAAAATGGTGTGTCGTAAAGAATAATCCATATTATTTTAAATTAGACTTTATTCGGTCAGTGAAATTGTAATCGTGATCGAGAGCGGTAAGTAACGTGGCCCCCTGCTGCGTCAGCGGCGCGTGCGCAGCGGGGCGCCAACTCTGGATGTGCAATCGTCACAGCTCTTGCAGCAGTATCACTCAGATCTCAAGCCATATGGCCATCTTTATTGAATTGGACTAAAGTACAATATAGTACGACAAAACTCATCACAACATTTAGCCTGACCCTGCCTCGGCTGAATCTCACAGCTGACCATTCCTATCCACGGCATCCACGCATCGCTCGCAACGAGACAGGTTGATAGTAGAGTACGTGATTACTCACAATTATTTTATTGCTTACACGCCGCCTCGGCAAAGCTTTGAATATTACCTACGGACAATGTCGTAAATAATATTAATCGCTGCAACATGAAACAATACGATTGAATCGTTGTATCGAATAAACAAGCTATATTTAAATTGTACACCCACACAAAATTATTTAGATAGAAAATTTACAGTGAATTATAAGGTGCTAAGTTAAGCTTTTCGCGCGGACAGCGACGCGCGATTTATAAACTGTGGATTTGGAGGCCCCGCGAAAAAACTCCCTTTTCAACCTGTTCCGCGAACCTAGTTACATAAAATATGTTAAATGTCGTGTTGGTACGTCATAAAACAACATTTTATACACGCCATTTTAGTACACCCTGAATATGAGATTGTGAGACACAAAGCGGAGCAAGATGCAAGCGATGCACTCTCTTTGCTTTTAGAGATATTGTCAGTGTGGTTGTGTGCTTAGTTCCCTTTTGAAAGGGCGCTGTATTGTTGCTGAGATACACCGTCGCGTTGGGTATCGTGCACTCAATGTCGCACTCCTCACGGACAGGCTTCCCAACTTCTACCTTGCATTTCCGTAATTACGAACTTTCGGCGTCAGACTCTTGAAAGTCATATAGACTTGGCAACTAGCGGAGTTGCCACTTGATACTCTCTCCCTTTCAATATTGTTCTCACTCTAATTATCTGGCATCTTCAGGTTCGTTATTGACTCAGTGTGCTCTTCTTGTTTTAATGAACGCTTCGGCCGATTGGTTTTATTGCTTTAATATCAATTTATTGAGCAACAACACCTAATTTGTTCAATTGATGAGGCATATCGATCGATATTTACTTATGGAATGGATCTATTGATTCATAGATCGAAAACATTTAAACAATAGCGTATTGTATTTAAACGAACTTGTACTCAATTGGATGAATTAATGTGAACTTGACAATGTGAAACAAATTAGGATCGGATTCTAAATGAGTACGACATGAAATAAAGCGAGTGTAATAAAACGAAGATTGTGTTTGTAGCGCTCAGTGTGTGAATCTTCTATTTTATCACTCGATTACGTCCAATTTAATTTGTTCGCTTGTTGAGACAAAAAGCTAAGCTCTAAGCTTCTCGTTTTCAAGTAATTTATTAGCGCTCGGTACGTTGGTGATACTGACAATGTAGCGTTCAAATGATCTCAATCGAAGATATCAAAATACGAATAAGATACCGGTATGTTAGTTTTAGCTTGGGTCGTAGTATTATCTAATTTGTGGGTTAGGTTTCAAAATCAACTCAACAACTCTCTGAATCTTCAAGGAAACATGGTGAAAATAACAAATAATTCTTTAAATTATGTAACAGGTAATAGTGAAACAGGTTTGAAAGATTATTAAACCTAATATATGTTTCAATACAAAAAAAAAACTATAATATACAACAATCCGCCATGATGAATGAAACGTCAATCAGAGCGAATGACGTCACGATTATGAAAACAAACATTATTTTGCTTGAGTTTGCAGAAAAATCAGTACTTTAGATATCGAGTGTTTAATAACGTAACGTCATATGAAGACGCCACTTTTTTATAGCGCAAATTCAACTTAGTTAAAAAAGATTATACTTTGCTATCAAACACTTTTTTCCGCAGTAATAAGAAATAATAGATGCGTAAGAACACCGTAGAACATCGACAACAGCTTTCGATAAATTAGTCAGTCAGTTGTGGGCATTGTATTGCATAGGTACGTATGTCCTTGATCAGGCTGGTTGCAACGTTGCTTGGGCACAAAAGAAATAATAGTACAAGGTAGATCTCGATTGCTCGAGATGTAATTTAATTAGAGCCGAGCCGCATTAGATGCTGAAGAGCCTGAAGAGGTAAACGAGAATTCTCTGCTACGATACCACGCGCCGATTCTCCTCTCAAAGACTCGACGTTCTACCGAGATTTTGCTTTTATTTGCACGACCGAAAATTCAAGCCAACTATCCTTGTACATACTCTAGATACTCTTATTGCTAATGGCAGTACTTTCTGTGAGTACACTGAAAACATTAATACGACAAAATACATTAGGAAATACATTCATGTTAAGATTAGTAGAGTCGTGGGAAATGAAGATACTCGTATGAGCCCGTTTAATTTTATCATAGCACTACAACATACCGAGTGCCGGGTGCGAGTTTTTCAGATTGCCTTTACGATAACTACGTTTTGTATGAAATAAAAACAGTGCCATCTATCGGTGCGTAGATGGCACTGCTGTTGATGTTAACGCGGTCGAGTAGATAAACGCAAATACAAAAACTCGCACTAGGCACTCTGTAGTGCAGAAAGATAAAAGAATTCTGAAGAGATCGAAACAGGTGGAAATCTGAGGGTGCAAGGTCTGGGCTATATGGTGGATGCATTAACACTTCCCAACCAAGCTCTCTAAATTTTTGCTGAGTGGCCAAAGATGTGTGCGGTCTGGCGTTATCATGATGAAAGACCACACTCTTTCTGTTGATCAATTCCGGCCGTTTTTTCTCAATTTCTTGTTTGAGTCTCATCTGCTGTTGGCAGTAGAGATCCGAATCGATGGTTTTGCCCGGCGGTAAAAGCTCATAATGAACGATGCCCTGCCAATCCCACCATACACACAACATCACCTTATTACGTGTTAATCCGGGTTTCGCTACAGTCTGTGGTGCTTCACTGCCCTTTGACCATGATCTTTTGCGCACATTCTTGTCGTAGGTGATCCATTTTTCATCACCAGTGATCAATCTTTTCAAAAACGGTTCGGTTTCGTTACGTTTCAATAGAGAATCGCAAATGAGTACACGATTCATTTGGTTTCTTTCAGTGAGCTCGTGTGGCACCCAAATATCGAGTTTTTTGTATACCCAGTTTTTTTCAAATGGGTCAAAACTGTTTTGTGGTCAATCCCCAGTTCTTCAGCTACGTCGTAACTACTAATATGCCGATCTTGGTCCACTTTTTCAGAAATGGCATCGACTTTATCCGTAACAGGGCGACCAGAGCGAGCTGCATCTTTGACATCAAAATTCCCGGACTGAAAACGCTTGAACCAACATTGTGCTACTCTTGATGACACTGCATTAGGTCCATAAACGTCACAAATTTTATTCGCGGCTTGTGTCGCATTTTTCCCTTTTTTGTTATAAAATTTCACAATATATCGAATTTGTTCGTTAGATTCACTCATTTTATCGAACAAAAAAACAATTGAAAAATGGCGGGAAATTGCTTTTTACGTTTTGTATTCCTTTTTTAAAATGTCATCTTTTTAATGGTATCAAAACCAGCCAGATACAAACAGTACAACGGATAAGATTTTTACTACAACTTTATACATACAAAATACGAAAAGACTTTTTCCCCGACCTATTATGTACAGCACTTGTAGTTCATAATAGTTTAAGACGCAGAAAACCAGTGATCTTTGTGTTACAAGTAAATGCAATTCGCCAGACGTTATTACAAAGACATGCCCTGAAATGTCGTCAGCTGTCGTTTCAATCAAGCTACATTTAAAGGACTATAGTAGTGAAGCTTGGTAATGCCGTGTGGCATGAATGAAATAGGTATAAAAGTTAGATATACCTAGAAGATATAGTAAAAACTCGACCTCAAAATGAGTAAGGTCTTAAACAAAATAATTGATTTTACCAAGGCTAAATAGAGTAGTCCTTGATATTACCAAATCAACAGGCGCACGAACAAAATGATTGATAATATATTAGAGCTGGTTAAAAACCTGACCCAAAGATAATTACATTTTTGTGGGACCATCTCGAGAGCTTCCTCTACACATAATGTAAAAGAAGTACGTAAATCGGTTTACAAATGTCAGTAGAAGAACGAATATACGAAACGTAAAATACGCATCGAAATCTATACATATAGGTACATTTTAATTTCTAAATTCAAAATTTGTATGTATTTTACGCATCGGCGTACACCATAATTAAAATAACATTAATTATCAAAAAATACGCGCTTTAAAGGGACAAACTATTAAGAGACAATTTTTTTTTTGTAACAGCAACTTAACATAAACAACATAGATAAATATGACCCTTAGGTAGTCAAGTTGTGTCACAATTTTTTTTTATTGCATTGACATCGGTCCTTGATATGTGTGCAAAAATTCAATTTAATTCGACGTTTTGAAGTAGTTGAAAATCAAGTTCAAAGATTCCGTTACATACGTACATACCAAGCAAATAAAAGCTTGTTATAAAAGGTATAGTATTGCAAACTTTCGTTCTAGGCCGGTAATAAATTGATTCTTTCTGATCACGCACACTTATGTCGCAGGGATAGATTAATATAAAGATAATTATAATAGGTGATAGCATTTGCATAATTGCTTTGTGGTCGCTACCGAATACACAAAGGCAAGTTAATCGGTTTATCGGAGCTTTGGCCCGGCCGGATGCCGCACCATTTTTAGACCCAAAGTATTTGTTTGTGTAAGTTGCGTGGGCAAATAAAGTTTTACCGGATTACTTTATTAATGCTCTGCATTTGCATAATATTCAGATTTAGTTGCTATGCTACTGAGCTTGGAAATGTTTATTTACAAAAACTAAAGAATTCATACAAAAAAAAAAACACGAACGAGATGCAGATTTTTACCAAACATAACTAAAAACCACCGCACTGAAATGTCCAGCTTTCAAATAAAATAAATTGCTTTCAAATCGGTCGTAGTTTTGTAGAAAAATTGTGTCAAACACTAACAAACTAACTCTTACCCCAAACACATACATTCTCCGTTTCGTCACGGGAACAAGTAAAAGTAAAATAGTATTTAAGCCCCTGATAAAAGAGCTCATAATCTTCAAATGGATGAACAGATTTTTGTGAATCATAGCTAAGAACACTCATGATTAAATAATCGCGTTCAAATAACAAAAAAACTAATATAAAATCATTGCAGCCGTTTTGGAGATTGGGTTGGACAGACACACAGATACACATAGACACGTTAAACTTCTAACACCCTTCATTTTGCGTCGGAGGTTAAAAACAACAACACACACGCAGAAAGTTAACGTAAACGTTAACGTTAAACAGCTGTAAATAGTTATTGAAAATCTTAGTGTTATCTTGGCAGAGTACGTACGAAAATAAAATTAAAACATCTACATTTTTGGGCTGTTCGTGCAGGTATACGTAATTCTCAATGATATTTATCTGATAATCTGAGCAAAATATTTCGCCGAATCACAGAGGTTTCCGTGAAACCTGTATAAGACGTAATTTTCCTCTGTCCGGGCAGCTATCGGAAAAAATCCCAGACAGCTTTGAACACAGTGGTACAGTAAATTGCAATATTTCCTTTCCAAGTCTGCTTGATTAGGTATAGAAATGAAACAAAACAAAATCATATTATGTCTTGATCATTACTATAAATGATGAACACAATTCTGGGTTATGCGGAAAGGGTGTACTAAGCCGAAAGGGGTCCATAGTACACATCATTATGAAAAACGTTTGCTATAGAAGCAACTGTGAAATCGCGATAAAAATATTAGCTGTTCCATAGAAAACGGTCATTGACACTCGACAAATGTATGGAACAGCTTATATTTTTTTCGCGTATCATGTTTGGTCTCATAGTAAAAGTTGACAATAATGATGAATATAACGGACCTCTTTTGGCTCCCAAAAGGGGAGCAGGGAAGAGAATTTTTTGGTACCCAAAAATTACTTCATTTTATGCAACTGATTGACGAGAAAAGGGCGACACGAGAAGAAAGCAATTATCTCTTATATTAAACGTCATGCTTGCCCATAACAATTCATTGCTATACCCACAAAGTATACCTTTCCCTACACACTCTCTCTCTCTATACATCACATGTTATCGGCTAAACTTATACATCAAATCTAGAGAAGCTGTCTTATAGGCTCTTACGCTATATGAATATCGTCGCTCCTACGCTATATGGATGTGATATTGATAATATCCTAATATATTACCTACACCTTAGCCCTGGCCTAGGTTAATTGGCGATTAGCTCTACCAAAACGTATGGTTAAACCCCTTTGAACTGAAAGCCTGATGGTTTCTGAACTAATTAGTAGCATTTACGGCTTCAAAGGGTGGTGACACCCCACCCTCTAACGATAGATAGGTAAGTAATGAAGGTTTCCAAATGAATATGGATAGACGTTTAACGTAAAACAATAATCTCTATTGATCTCACCGACAAAGCAGACAAACAATGGTAATAGAATTCGAAAGGAGTATATAATAAAATCTATAAAATAAAGTGTGAGCAAAACAAAATAAACTGAATTAGCATATTTTTTTTATTCTGTAATAGGCTTGCGTTTGACCGCCAACTCGCCTGATGTTAAGCGCGATGCGGTCTACGATGGAGCACGCTTGCCCAGAAGAAACCGATTCACTCGAGATTTGAAGACACCCAGATTGTAAACATCGTTGAACACCCATTCCGGCAGATTCCACAGACTAGCAGTTCGCATAATAAAAGTGATAAACCGATAGTAATACCGTGACCGTACCATGATAGTAATATTAGTCAAACCGAGAATTAGAAGAAAGAAATAATTTTTTATCCTTTGTTTTATTAATTTGGCCTCCAGCCCTTTCGAATATTTCGGAGAGAACAACTTTTTTTTATTAACAACATAGTAGCAAGCTTTGTATATTTAATACAGAAATAATACGTTTAGCGCGATAGCGGTTTGATTCTACTTTTATTGTGCGAACTGCCAGTCTGTGGAATGCGCTGCCTGAATGGGTGTTTCCCGAAAGTTACACTTCAAACTGTTTCTTCTTGGCAAGAGTGCTCCATCGTAGCTTAAAATCAGAAGAGTTGGCAGTAAAACGCAAGCCTATTAATAAATTAATAATAATAAGGTTTTTACGGGTAAATTATAAAGGCATAAAAAGAAAAAGAAAAATGGATAGCCTTTCCTTAATCTTTTAGTCGTGGCTATTTCGCGTGGTTCTTTATCGATCTGACTAATGTATTCCGCCGCGTTTCCCAAATATATACGCTTCACGAACGATAAAACAAATAAATAATATTCTGGGGTTAATCAGGTAAATAAATAAAACATTTTGGTTGCGGGGTGGGAAGTGTTGGGTCAAGGAAACGGATAATGCGCCACAGGCATGGTCAGAATATTCGTCCAAATGTAAACGAAGTCTTGATATTCGGGCTTAGAACAATCTGATGAACTGTTCTGTTCAAAGTTCTAAAGAAAGTTAAGGTACCTACCTTTCTTAATAAATAAATAAATATCTGGGACATTTTTCACACACGGTCATCTGACCCAAACTAAGCAAAGCTTGTAAAATGGCTGCCAAAGACTAATATACGTACATATATAATTTTAAATACATACTTAAATAGATATCAACACCCAGACATAGAACAAACACAAATGTTCATCACATAAATGTGTCACATAAATGCCCTAGGTGGAAATCGAACCCACGCCCCCAAGCGCAGCAGGTAGGTTCACTACCAACTGAGCCACCGGGGCAGACCTGTTCCGCGTGATTTCCCGCACTTCACTGTATCGAAATTGCGTTAAAAGGTAGCCGTAAGGCCCTTGATAGTACTACTGACTCGATAAGCAATCGCTATGGTGATTTATGTGCGCACTCGGAAACTACTAAAATTTTATGCTCTTAAATTAGATATTTAGCATAATATTACTGCTGGATATTGGATTTTAGAGCGTAAAATAATTACGAATACATAAGTACTAGTATAAATTGACAAAACTGTTTTATGACGAATTTCTAGTGTAATTCCGCTTCTACGTCGCTTCAAGTACAATAAGAAATTTGTGATAAATTTTCCTGGTAGATATTTGTTGATGAAGTTAATTTAATCGAGTTTAATTTTGCCTAACCTGAAATAAAATATTAATTATCTGAGCTGATCATCTTCAAATGGCTAAACAGATTTTTATTAATCATTGCTAAGAACACTCTCGATCAAGTTATCGTTCAAACAAAAAAACAAATATATATATCAAAATCGGTTGAGGCGTTTGGGAGCTATGATGTCACTGACAGACTGATATCTACGTATTCTGTCCCCCCTCCGCATTTCTAAACTATAAGACATAGAAACTTGAGTCTTACAATACAGATAGGTCGTATTTAAAACCTTCATTCATTAAACTTATAACACCCAACTCTATTTGTGATTTTTCGGGGGTTAAAAACCAACGTCAAAACTAGTAACCTCTGGAACAAAATTATTGCTATTGCCTTATCAAAAATACGGATCGAATTGAGTACCTTCCTCCCTCTTCTTCCGTCCCTACCTCCCTCCTGAAGTCGGTTAACAATAATTATTTGTTTAAATAACACATTTATAAGGGCCTTACTTAAAAACGTTACTCAAGTTGACATACGCTTAAGCCGGTATACCATGGCCAAGAAATTTGATGAATAGGTATTTAGCAACTCTATTGCTGTCTCGCTGCGCCCTGACGAGCGAGCTATATACGTGTGCGTGTCGAACAGAGTGTGCGTGTGTGCGTGCCCGCCCGTGCTCCCTAGTTGCCTACAAATTCATTTCGCCTCGCAGTATACTCGGCTAGTTGATATCGTCGTTTGCCGAATGTCGAGTGATTTTTGTTATTTTGCAAACTGCTCATATTTTACTAACCGACTACGCCAAATAGACCAGGGTCGATAATTTTTGAAACAAAAAAAAACACATTAGGATGGAAGATGAAACCCATTAGAAAAGGAGGAGAATATGATAAAAACGAAAGGAAAAATAAATAATTGGCCAAGAGAGTGTCGAGACACGCATATGGTAGGGTTCCGTAACTAAAGCCATATAATTGTAGTCATAGTTCAGAAATTGATAGTTATAGAAAAATTCGAACGAACGAAGCTCTGTGGACTTAGCCAAATTTCAGAGATGTACCATCCCGACATAGCATATACTTTTTATGGTTCAAACATAGAGAAAACTGATTGAAAAACATTATTTGTTTGGATACGCTTTGAATTTATTACAGTTTTATCGCTGTTACTCAAAAAGTCATCATCAGATAATGTTCAAAATAATTTTGAATGAAGGTTTTAAATATGACCTATCTGTATTGTAAGACTCAAGTTTCTATGTCTAGTTTAGAAATGCAGGGGGGGGGGGCAACTTTTTGCCACTTTGGCGGGCCATATTTCGCAAAGTATAGACTTTATAAAAAAGTGATGAATCAAAACTTTACCTTCATTTTAAAAGACCTTTTCAACGATATCCCACACGAGTAAGTGGATTAAAAAAACAATTTCATCCCCATTTCACATGTACGAGTGCCACCCCTAAAATGCAATATAATATATTTTTTATACTTTTAAAATTGAGATCTATATTATATTACTGTAATTATTATTTAAATTTAATTTTTTTATCTTAATAATAACAGAAGTTAGGTTTTAAAAAAATTCGGACGGACGGACAGACAGACAGACAGACAGACAGACGGACGGACAGAACGAATTTATAAGGGTTACTTGTCGGGCTACGGAACCCTAATTACGGGCGATCTAAGTTCGGGAAGTGGGAGCCCCCCCCCTCGTGTGAGGGGGGGGGTTAAGGGTAAAAAATGGTTTATCTCGATTTCCGGCAAAACTACAAGTTCTATGGAAAGAAGATTAATGGCAAAGTTGTAGGTAATAAAAAGATCTACAACTTTTGGCACAATAATTTTTTCACACCTCAAAATTATGTGAAAAATTCAAATAACCAAGTTTTTGGTTAAAATAATATACACGTTTATAAGTATGTATATTAAATACATACATACTTATGAACATAAAGCGAGCTAATAACGATACAGTAGCTACTCCAAGATATAGTGCAGTTTCACACGACGCTTGAAAACTTCCTGCTGAGAGTAGGGGTGCCGGTTTAGAATGTGATGATAGTTACGGATAGGATTACCATGTACAGTTCCTATGGGATAACTTTAACTATAATCTAATAATCTAAAGTAAAGTAGGTAAAGTAGAGGTGTTGTATGAGGACTTGAGGAGATATCCGAGACCATACATACCGCCGTAACATACTTCACCGTTGTTATGGGTGACTTCAACGCAAAGGTGGGACGCGGAATGTTGATGAGTTAAGAGTGGGGTCATATGGGTATGGACAGCGGAATTCGAGGGGCCTGCGGCTGGTTGACTTCATGGAGAAGGAGAAACTCTATTTGATGAACTTCTTCTTTCAGAAGCGACCATGCAGGAAGTAGACGTGGATGAGCCCCGATGGTTCGACCAAAAATGAGATCAACTTCATCATGACGACCAAGAAGCGAATATTCAATGATGTCTCCGTGATCAGCAAGGTGAAAACCGGTAGCGATCACCGTATTGTCAGAGGCACATTGAATATCAACAAGCTCGAGAGGTCGCGTCTGGTGAAGTCCACGCTCCATTCTGATCATACTCAACTCCAAAACTTCAAAGACTTCCAACTCGAATTGCATAATCACTTCCAGGGCCGAAAGCGGAACTGTTCGTACTAAACAATGGGCTGGTGGAAACTGTCCAAGCAGTGGGGTCCAAGTTATTTAAGATCCCACGCCGGAAAAGACTTCAGAAGCTCTCAGATTAAGCTAATGAAAGATCTGACTGAGATGAGACTGCAACCTTCAGCTGATATGTCGGAATATGGCAAACTTAATGGACGAATCTCGAAATCGGTGCAACACGATCTAAGTTCCTATAATACAAGATGTAGTAGGTACGCAATTGAGCGGAACCAAGGCTCGAAAGTGTTCGCAAAGGATTCGTCTATTGCGAAAAGCCAAATGTCGAAACTGAAAATCGAGGTTGGCAGTATCATTTCATCGAAGCCGGAGAATCCAACTCAGATGGGCAGCATTTGGGAAATTGCGTGACATCTTCTCGTCCAAGATACTACAGTGCTTAAAGACAAAGGACTTTGACCAGAGTGTGTTGCCAGTTGCCAGTAATAACATATGGTACTGAGACGTGGTCCTTAACTGTTGGCTTTTTAGAAAAACTCAAGAGTCACACAACGGGCAATGGAGAGAGCTATGCTCGGAGTTTCTTTGCGCGATAAAATCCGAAACGTGAATATCCGCCAAAGAGCCAGAGTCATCGACATAGCTATTCAAATTTGCAAGTTGAAGTGGCAATTGGGCAGGCCACATCGCTCGAAGTACCGATAACCGATGGGGAAGAAAGGTCCTTGAGTGGAGACCACGAACCGGAAGACGCAGCGTAGGTAGGCCTCCCACTAGATGGACCGACGACATTGTAAAAGTCGCGGGCATCCAGTGGATGACAGGATGTCGATCACTATCAGTATAGAGGTTAAAGGGGGAGGCCCATGTTCAGCAGTGGACGTCTTCTGGCTGATGATGATAAGCTATAATCTAATCACTTAGCAACGTAAAAACCTAATGTATTTGAATAAAATTTTGAAAAAATATCTCAACAAAATTAACTAATATTAAGAGAATTATTTATTTATAAATTTTTCCACTTGTTACGATCCTGATATTCCTGATACACAAGTTACAATATTTTTTTAATTCTTTCTTTTCGTACTTAAATGTGTTATGTGTGAAAACCACGTCAGTTTCCATAGTAAAAATAAATCATGTTGTGCGTCAACAATTTTGTCCAAATCCTAACTTGCCGGCCGTTGCAGTAATGTGCTAAATTCACTGCACGCACAAAACACTAACTAAAGACGAGAACCGTCACATATCGATATCGATGGACAACACTAATGTGTCGATACAATTAGCGACTACATGTCTCTTCTCTAACTGTATACGTATTAGACCGACCCTCCCCTGACCTCGAGCCTCTGCCCGTAGAGCGCAATAAGGACAACTGCAGCTCGGATCGATTTATACCTACGAAAAGTAGACAAAATCATCGTCTCGGATTCTTCTGTTTCCTCATTCAAAAATAGGCCGATTTCATTATTTTTTTCAATTAATTGTTTAAAAAGGATTGATCTCGGCTTCTGTCATTTACTTTTGTTTTACAAACTCATAAATTTTGTTTGAGAGACGTCTGAACACGGAGGTAAAAATTTGATATTTTTTGGCATTTTTAAAGGCTCATATTTATTATAGTACTTAACTTACGAGAAAAAATAAATGACACAAGCCTGACCATAAATGAGACAAATTTGATAAAAAAATAATATATAGCTCTAGCGGTATTATCCAGGGAGGAAACAGGAGAATAAGTTTGTATGGACTAAACGCTGCCCAAATTGCCCCTTAAATATGCTCCGTCTAGTTTTCGCGTGTGACGATTGCCGTCAGCGAGAAGTTGAGCGAGCATTTTAAAACATAGATCAACTTGAGTAACGTTTATAAGTAATGCCATAAATGTTTAGCTTGATCTAATAGTTAGGTTTGAATCACATTCAAACCTAAGGAGGAGGCCCTTAGAATGCAGACGCTCGAATAAAAATCAACTTAGAAAGAAAGAAACCATTTATTTTGTTCACGAAACACAACAACACTTGGTAGCTATAAAATACCATAACACACAAATGATATGAGAATGTATTTACAACAATAAATAGGCCAAAGGTTTTTAGGTAGCCTTAAAGTTAAAATGCTGACACTAACTCACTTCACATCAACCAAGCATAAAAACAAATCCAATTGAATTCCTTTGCGTTTGTATCGGTCTCATCTTCTCTCCGTCCGTTCGTTAGCAGTATTATAGGCAGTATATTACAATCCAGACAGATCCAGCCTAAAGTCGGCAATCTGTTCCACTTGTATGGCTGCTGGTACGGTATACCATCGATTTACAGACAGCTTGATTTAGGTGTGAATTCCGACCAAGCTACCTCTGAGTGTAAATCATAGCAAATGGTATGCTCCAGCCATTGAATAGAAATTCGAAATGGAAACGGTCCTATTTGTACCAGAAAATTGAATATAACAAAACGTGCAGGAAATCCATTCACGGTTTTTATGCATATTCATAATTTTTTATAAAAACCCACAGCCCTATAGGACAAAAATTGGGTAAAGAGTAACCAAAAACTGATTTACAGACGTATTTTTTTATTCATTAATGGGCTTGCGTTTGACCGTCAAATCGCATGATGCGGTCTACGATGGTACACTTGCCTAGAGGAAACAGATTCACTCGTGATTTGAAGACAGCCTAGATTGTAACTATCGGGGAACACCCATTCAGGCAGCGCATTCCACAGACTAGCAGTATGCACAATAAAAGTGGAATCAAAGCGTTTCGTACGTGTTTTCGGAATATCAACCATGAAACAGTGTCGATTTTTCGTGCCCACTTTGGCAATCCGACAGAAAAATGGGCAGGACGGAATTAGATCATGCAGATCCAATGCGCACTCTCCGAAATGTATCCGAAAAAAAAACGATTTATGTAACTGTTGTAGGTGTGGCAGTATTAAAATCGGAAAAAAGTCTAAAAAAGCACAGAAAAGAGAAGGGTAAGATAAAAAAATTCTCACTTTAGTGTAAAAAACGATGTCCTAAATGAACACGCAGATGTTACCTTAACATCTTCAGAGCCGAAAAGATTTTTGCGAAGAAAGTTCCCACAACACGTTAATCGCAAAATCTTTAAAACAATTTCCAGTGTGCTAACGACGTGTGCGAATTACGTGAGGCTGACAACGTAATTTCAATTAATTATCTCTTTCCCTCGCGTGGCAGATAAATGAGTCTCGAGGGCGTCGTCCGCGGCGAAAACATGGAACTTTGCACACGTCCCGCCCGCGCTGACGGCTTCAGGACTCCAACTTTTGAATAATGTAACCTTTCAACGTTTTTTACTCAATCCAAGTGCAAAAGAAATTCGATGCTCAGCGAACTATCCAAAACAACTACTCGTAAATTGACTTTGTACTGACATATGAGTGAGTCTAGCTATATACAGTTTGAAAGTTGTGGAAAGTAAAGGAATGGTAGAAGTATCGGAGCTCACATCAGCAGTGGTTCTGATACGTCCGCCGGTGGAGTGGCAGCCGCCAGCCACGCTCCGAAGCGAACAATGACTTCGGCGGGTCGAACTCAATTTCACGCGTGATTTGTGCACTTTTATTTCATTTCCACTCCGGGAGCACTGCTGTCGGAACAAGCTAAATCTCGGGACTAGATTTATAACGAAGCTTTTACACAGTGTTTGATTCGAAACTTTGGAATTCGAAATGTTTTCACACTATTTATTAAATGCTTTGTTTCATGGATGTTGTTTATAGAGCTAGTTTCCGTGGATTGGAGCTAGACGAGATCTATGTTCCAGTTTCAGGGAACAATGCTCTGTGTATCAAGCCCAAATGTCGCGGCGCAAGTTGACAAACAGCGGGTCGTGTCGGAGCAACGTCTTGCGGCTCACGGTAAAATCGAGCCGACAACATGATATATTGTGCTGCTTCGTGAGGGTCGGACTAACACGCGCAACAGAGCGCAGCCAAGATAACGTACTCCAGCAGGAGTCTACTAAGTTATTTTTATCTTCGACTTACACGACCAACTCTAACTTATCTATACTTGCACAAATTTAAGGCGTGTTGTTTATTGAGTCCTTTCTATTTGTTTACTCGCAAAATGGTAATCAGAGCACGTAGAAGACTTTAATCGAGTAAAAAGAAGGGGTGAATATTTTAGCCTGAGACCGTAAAACTCAAGAAACTCAAAATTATGAAAATTTCCGGGCACATTTATTTACATCTTCGGATCGTATGATCGAGCTCATATCAGTCATTTTATATGGAGAAGGTTGGAAAAAACTCGCGCTTCATAATGGCCATCAGAAAATGATCATGAATGTTGCGAAATTCCGCGGATCGGTAGCCAAGCAGCGTCGCTTGAAACTTTATGACCGTCGAACGATGCGTATGTGCACGACAGAAAGGTGGCACGACGATAAAAAGTCCATTGTCGGCACCAGGACGCTTAAGGGCTTCGCAAATGACGGGAGGAGCACGGGGTATGTAACCCCCCCCCCCCCTATTTATTTAAAAAGAACTTTTATTTAATTTAAATTGGGGACGCTTAAAACCTACTTTGTGAGAGACCCTATCCTAATAATAATAATGTTATTTATAAGTTTAGTCTTAATAAATTAAGACAGCTATCTTATCTCCGTTTAGTATCCGTTACTTATCTACCTGAACTTAAATCTAGTACTTTGTATTGGCCAAGTGATCGTCTAGGTAGGACCTGCGTTGTGACCTATAATAACCCAAACAGATTGAGATGATTTCCTATTTTAACTTCTGCTCTAACGACTTCATACAAAAATTTGACTAGTTAAGATCTTTACCTACAGATTATGCTCGACCTAAATTAATCTAGTATTAAGCTATTATGTTCCTAAAGAGTACCTTTTTGTGACTGAATTAGTTCCGTAACCTTAGATTGAAACTACTACCAGACTAACTATAAGGATACACGTTATCTATACAGGGCAATTTCTTATAAGTTGATTTTAACGTTTTTGTTGCAAACAAAATAAACTAAGTTGTATTGTTTTAGTTTTCTCCCATGTGGCTAGCTTATGCTGTTTCAAAGCCCCTCCTCTCGCTTGGAAAAATGGACTTCAACCTTGAACTTGGACGGTCCTCTTCCACATTTAGGGGGAGAAAACAGTTTGAATTAGGGACAAGAGGACATTATCTTTTGGCTAGTCTAAAGTCTAATATGTCTGTTTGTTCCTGAGTCATCTAACATTCACTACCAGTGTGGAAGTGGCAGGTTGGTGAGGTAGAATACCTTCAATTTGTTTGCGAGCCCATTTGTTTACTTGCGAGAACCCACAGGACTTAAATTCATAAATCCCAGGGGTACTCTATCGGGCAATATAAATAAATATATAAATAGATAACGTGCTTCCCTGACTTAAACTAATCCTATGTTAAAACCATCCTAACTTAAAAGTAGTCCTACATGGTGTACACAAGCGTAATTCTTAACATATCAACATCACCTCACTAACTCTTAACAAAACAATAAAAGAAGGAAAGTGACCGCAAGTAATTATTTAGTTAAAGGTAAGTTCATTACAGAATACAAACGCCTGATACCAAGTTCATAGCCAGACTCCGTTCGGTAAATAGAGTGAGTATAATATACAGTTGAATTTACAACTTTCTAGTAAATAAAATCTATGTCGAAGGTCTAGTTTCCCTGTTTTAGTAGAAACTTTGACTGGCTCTGCATTGCTTGGCCCATAGTCCTATTTACAGAAAATTAAGCTTTCTATAGCCAACCGAAAAACTATCTAGTTTTTTAATTTAGAAGTCAACAAAGTCTGAATACAACTTCATGGGAAACGCTTGTTTAATGATTTTACATTGTTCGAACATTAATCGAATCACTTTCCAACTCTTTATAGTATCGTGAACATAGTCCTTATAGATAATTTCGGGTTTTACCAACTTCCGAATTAGATCAGTAGATTAATTTAGCTGGGTTATTGACTCGAATAAAAGAGGCTATCAATTACCAGTATTATTTACTTGGCTACGAGAGGTTATGAGTTATTCTCTCCATTAGATAGCTGAATAGATATTTTGACTGAAAGATTTTAGATGGTTAACCAACTCTAATCATTTTCTTAATTGAACAACATATCTCAAATTGAGTCAGTCATTTAGTAGGTAGGTGCAACCTTTATATTCTTAAATGACTTTACGTGAGATTGATACTAAATGATCAGTTAAACAAAGATTTAACCAAATATGAATTGTAACTATGAAACCCAACTAAAAATATTTATTGATCTAGATCAAACACCTTCTTGACTGGAACTGATTCCAGTAAAGTTAAATTAAACAACCTGAAAATAAAAATCCCTACTAAAGTTCTATGTCTTGGCTTTCTAACAAGTTCTCATTCCATGATCAAATTAGAACTCCAAGATCTCCCTACTTTCCTACACATAATCCCTAACTCCCTAGTCTAAAATACACCAAAGCTTAGCAAAGGACACGCGGGTCCTATATTTAACTATACACAAAAAAAAACCCAACTTAACCAACAGAGTTTATCGGGGTGCTCCATGTCCGATGTGAAACTCTGGCTATAGCTTGCGAACCCTAACATGGGTTACCAGCCCTCGAACGCCTAACTGGTTCCTACCTAGAAAACCCTACAAAGGCAAACTCGAGAGTGCTATTCGTCCTAAAACGAACAAAACAACTCTTGGGGATTGAGTTTGTGATCCTTTCCCTAACGTAAGGACAGTTTATTATGGTAACTGAAATCGGGTCCAAGACTGTCGCAAAATGAACAAAGGGCCCGCTAGGATATAGTATCAAAACCTGTTAAGGTGATTCCAGAGGCTATTCTTGACCACATATTTCAATTGGATTTATCCATATAATCTGAAGACTGTATCGATGCCTCATTTAAGGGCTAAAATCGACCTTGGGTTCGTCTCAAGTTCCCAAGTCCCCCCTAACTGGTACTTTACTTAATGACAGCTCCACAAGAGTTTTAGATCCAGGAACTACCACTGTCTTAAACCATGTCAAGACGAACGCAATTGTCCAATATTTTAATTAAAAAGGTGACTTTACTATTTTATTTACATTATGCTCAAAAACATACAAGGCAACGACTTCCAATCAATATCATGGAAAATGCCCCTGACACTTGTAGCCGAGCTCTAAACACTAATGATTACTCAAAACTAGAAGTTATTTAACACTGCCAACATGTATTGAAATTAATTTTCAGTCGGACAGAGTTTCTGCGTAAAAATAAAATATATTGAACAACCGCGGAACAAAAGCTAAAAACCCCACCTTCGCGCTCCGAGTGCCGTAGTAAACAAGTATGTATCACGAAACCTGCCTACACGATCCTTATATAGTTTTTCTTCTCCTCCCTCTACCCTTTCCTCAAATGCGTCTCGAAACGCTCGAAACGCCGGAGAAGCTCGAAACGTCGGAGAAGCCGGAATCGCTGGAAAAACCCATTTCGGGACGTTCGCGACTCATAGGTATAATACTTCCCTTCCCGCGCCCCTCCTTCAAATGCGTCTCGAAACGTCGGAATACGCGGAGAAGCTCGAATCGCCGGAGTCGACGGAATCGCTGGAATCGCCCGAGAGTTCCGAAAATCGCTTTCGGGACGTTCCCGACTCTCGAGACTCATCCGCTAAGTACCTACGTAGTTACGTACCTATCTACCTATTAATGAAAGAACTCAGTTAGACATGTTATCTGTTTTAAATGATTTTGTGCAATAAATGAGATTATATTCTGTAAGTTTCGTGCAATATTATTAAATACGAGTGTACGGAGTGTTTTGTAAAATAACAAACATAATTTGATAGTTTTACAGTGTTTTTACTTGAGCTTTTGTCGTAAAATTACCGTCGATACAAATCTACAACAATTTGATAAAACTACATTTGGATTAGATAATCTTTAGTAAACATATTTTAGCCAAAAAGTCATCGCTTTTGTCAGAGTTTGTGTAATTTCATTGTCAAATCATTTCTAACCTCCATGTCAACATCTAAGTGAAACCCAAAACTATGTCTACGAACCAATTTAGTGTTTTTCTAAATGTTTATTTTTATCCCTATGGTTTCCAGGCTAATCAAGGACCTCTGGTACTCTGAATTGGATTCAAATGTACCCAATTATATACAGAAATTGAAAGCTTTGAGCTATGAAATACAATGGATTTAAGTTTTACATTTCAATTGTTAAAAGCTTATATCAACACACCATGTCGGAATCCGCAAGATTTACATCAAATATTTCAAAAGGACTACATTTAATACTTCAAAATAAGGTAAGACTAAAATCTCTACTGTTAACAATATAAAGAAAAGAAAGTTTGTAATTTAGATGAAAATGTACCTATACTTTCTTAACACCATGACAAAACAAAGTCTTGCTGGTCAACTAGCAACCAGTACATCTTTCATAATAATAAATCACTAAAATACAGCTACAATTAACAATAAGCCTCCAGATGTCTTCAGTTTCCGTGCATAGAATGACAATGTTCGTTCATTGTTACCGTAAAGTTGTTTTTATACTTGTCTCTTGGTCAAATATTGGTTAATACATCTTTTCATAATAAAATCTCCCTTTAAGCACAATTTTCAACTATTCCAATACTTTTGTTGTGTCCGATCTCTGCGCATAATCATACAAATAGAATTGGTATCTTTCCCATTGTAATACTTAAACTTCTTAATTTCCAGGCTGCATGGACATTTCTGTTTCACCGAGGAGATTCAATTGATGTCTTTTCTCCAGTTCGTCCCCAGATCCCAAAGTCAAGACTGAACGATGCCTGCTGTCCGGAAGAGTCATACTTCAGTGAATTTCTCTTTGCTTGAGTATAGAAATCTAATGTAAGCAGTAAGCTGAACTAATTAAGGTAAACTTATCCTAAATGTAATACGTTACAAAAGAGTGCCTTTGAAGGATTACTCATACTTTAGAAACAGTTAGATATGTGTATAATGTAAAGGATATGTTCCGTTACTTTGTTATTACAATAAAGTATGAGACAATAACTTTCCAAGTCAAAGTTATTTATATAATGTCCCTCAATCATTTTATTGCTAGTAGTTAAACCGTACAAACTATACAATCTCAAGTCGCAGTCTTAAATACATACCGTAGAAACCTATACTTTAATTTCATAATATTTGTGAATGTCAACGAGGTCATTTTGAACCGTCACAGCGACCCCAAAAATATTACGCAGATGCTTATTTCTTAATCGGAGTAAATTTTTCCAATAATAAATTAAATTCACAAATATTCTCTAATCATTCTACTTTATTTGCAAGTGCAAAATTAAATTTTTCAAAATCCGTTTTCTAACAATAAATTATGAGTAAACGAATGTGTGTGTTTCCCTATTACAATATGTTAAAGTGTTTTTAAACCAACGCAAAAATAATCGTCAAAAACCCTCAGACTTTTAGTTTGTTAATACATTGACTATAAAGAAAATTGTCCCTTCCCCAGTAAACCCTTTCATTTGCAAAGAAAATTTGTTTGTGGGACAAATTCAATCCTAGTGAAACCACGTAAATTCCCTTTCCTACGTGAACACTCCCTGATTCACTAGAAAGCAAAGTTTACGCACTCCTTCCAAAATCAGGCGAATCCAATGTTGAAGAAGAAAAAATTCCGTATAGACGCTATATTCCACTAAAAGTCTAATAAAAGATAATTTCTTATTATTAATGGTCGGAAATTGTGAAGTGTGGAAGATTTCAATTAGCTTCTTGTAGAGTTAGGACCTTTTCGAAATCAACGTTTGTTGATGATATTATAAATTAACCCTAACACCAAATTTCTCCTTCGAAATGATCAATTGTAGTTATGTTTGCTAAAACCCAGATTCTGAAAAACTGTCTCAAATTGTAATAATGATAACATCTTAAATCCCTTTTAAAAGAATTTAACTCTTACATAAACTCACTATATCACTCTTAATTTCATTCTATCTTTCACTATTTTAAAATTTACGGAGTATAACATTCATCTCTTGCACCGCACGACTTTAACACGCCTTACACGCTGATTTAAGAAGCTAGCACTACTCATTAAATTTGACACAAACATTTTGCACATTCTCCCTCCCTTGAATTGCATAACCTCAAAATTATCCAAAGGACCTGCTTCCATTCACAAAGATTATTTTAGTTCTTCTATTAAATACAATAAATCTCCAAAGTTGACCAATACTTATCTAATATATATTAATAATTTGAAAATAATTATAATTCTTACGTCTTTAAAACAATTCAATAATTCTCATTAGTATTATAAAGTTATACCAAATATTATACTAAAATATATACCAGATATCCTAATAATAACAAAGATACTCATAACAGAAGATTTGTCAAAAATGTATAAATATTATACCATCTAAATAAGTCAACTAACCAATTTACCTTATAAACCTTTACTATATAAAACTCACAATGCAAAATTTTTATTTTACAAGAGTACTCAAAAATATTTAGTTTCATATAATTAACTCAAAGTAACAAGTTAATCATTATACAAAAAGAACATAAAAGAAATCCTTCAAAATGATGACATTAATATGTTCCCATTTTGTTACAAGTAATTCACATCTGTACAATTCTAAGAAAAAAGATTTAGTATCCTATATTAAAGAAATTACAAAAAAAAAGTATCCTTAAGTCTAATTTAAACGTAATACTAACAGTTTTACTTATTAACTATAAGTAGTTAATCTCCACCGACCCTCAATCTATAATAATCTAAAAATCATTTACAGATAGCTTGCTTTACCCCACGGCTTCAATTGCACGGCGAAAAAGATAATTAGTGATGATGATGATACAACAGCCTATTTCACTCCCTAAAACATCAGGTATCCGCCGGTGAAAATCCCGTCGAAATCGGCCCAGCCGTTCCAGAGTACATACAGACGTTGCCTTTCACATATATACATACATATAGATAATAAATTTTAACAATGAATATCATAACTAAATTAACACAAACATTCTCTATAATTTTAACTACTTATCACACCAGAATAACAGATCGACCCCCTTATCTCAAACTAATATAATCTTAACTTAGTTATAGCTGGTTCACACTGTATGACAAACTGTTCGAACATTTTCAATCTCACCTAAATCGAAGATATACAACATAAGATAACGCTACTTCATAAATCTTTTATATTTCATAAACAAACTGAACGCTAAAATAAATAAAAAATACATTTTTTTTTTTTTTGTTTTTTTAAGAATTTAAGTACCTCTAAATTTCATACAAGGATATTAGATAACTAAGCTAATACAAGCATTGCTCCTTTAATCATTATTATTCTCCCGATAACAGTTTTTTTTTTTTTTTTTTTTTTTTTTATTTATTAATGCATAAGTAGGTTTGCGTTCGACCACCAACTCGCCCGACACCAACCGATGACGTGTTCCACGATGGAGCACGCCTACCCAGAAGAAACCGATTCGCTCGCGATTTGATGCCACCTATGTTGTAAACATTCGCCGATGGTAAAGTAACTAAGATTTTTCGGAGTCAAACTTGAAACAAAAAGAATAAATAAATAATTCCGCTACAAAATTAATAAACATAGGTATATTATTATTTTTCTACACTATCTAAAATGAGTTTAACAACAAAATCTATTAACGAACTACCAAATTGTACAACATGTGTGTACTAGTTGTTGACTTTCTTGAAATAGAATTTACTCCTCTTTTTTAAAATGCCTTAAAACTAAACAAAATACAAGCTTACACTAAAACTACACAAACAGTTAGACTGTCCATAGACTGTTGAAAGTCCAAAAACAATCCAAATGCTCAAGTCCACCACCAGTTGATAGCGTACCCAACATGCCGGAGGCATTACCACGTTGAATGGCAACGCTCACACGTTGAGCTAGATAGTAGTACTAGATAGTTCCCGATCCGCAAAGCCCAATGTCTCGACCCCAAACGTCTCAAATATGTAACCACTGCCGAGGTTAGCATATTCGCGCCGCTTGTGTTGCTTTGCCGAATTAAAATTTAACCTAATTTGAAATTACAATTCTACCTAAATATACAGATTCAAATATTTAATTACCTTTTCATAACCTATTAACAACTTACAACTCTTAAACACAACACTAATCAAATTGTCCCTATACTCAGAAAAGTTAGTTAGGAAACACAAGTGTTACCCCACGGTTTTGCCTGTCCAACTTAAGAAAATACCTACTACATAATAAAAATTACCTCTACTGTGAAATAAATTGGTACATTTTCCCATCTCTACTTTTCATTTTAACATTCCGCTCTAACAACCCACGAACCAAAGTAAACAAACACCCATACGTATGTACCTACAAACTTCCACATTAAACTTATAGAGGAATTTGTCAAACTTAACTGTCTCTTGTTCTTAAATAATACAGATAAATACCATATAACTGAATGTTATTCGGCTCTCATTTGTAACTAAGTTCTAAATTTTTCATATATTTAATACCAGCCGAATTCCGTGGCGCCACCAAAGATTTTCCTGCCTATCTTACACTTCCCTTACTAAACATAAATGGCCGAGCAAGAGTCGAACCCTCGCACGAACAGCTCCGTATCTCCATCTATAAAAAAATATCCATTCCATTCTGCTTCCTAGTACCTGTAATTGTTCTACCGTCACCAGAAATACACCATCCAACCATACTTAACTCTAAAACTGTCCTAAGTCTATACTTATGTCAGTTACTTCCATTTTTATAATATTAATTAAGATTACCACTATCTAAACTGAAGACTACCTATAATGCTAGCCTTATCTAGACTGCTAACTCAACTGGCTACCTATGTACTTAAGCTTTGTGAAATAATTTAAAACCAAGAAACAACTGCAAAAAGGAGACGTTTAGGATGTCTTAGTACAATACCTACATACTTTCTAGTTAATTACACAATTATAACCTAAATTCAGTTTGCAATTTTAATTTTTCATTAATTTAGATTGTTCCCGCATTTTTCTTAAGAATAATAAACATTCCAAAACATCATGACATGCTAAACTTATATACAACTCTCTTTTAGTGTTCCGGAACATCTCCTTGTTTAATTTTTCTTTTCTTTCTCGTATTTCTTCCTCGGGTAGGCTAAAGCCTCTAAGCCCACACATTTTTCACCCATACCGCTCTCAGATTATTTCTAATTAAACATTTAAATTCCTTGTATAATAACTAAAGTAATTAACATCAGGGTTCGCAGATATTCGACCACGAACTATTTACATTGCAAATTGATCTAAACTAACCTTAAAGTATTATTTACTTCTACCATTCCTGTTTACACGAGATAATTGATCAATTCTTAACTAATAATACCATACAATCTTGCTGTCTACTGCATCGCCTCTGAAAAGTATACATAGAAATCATAACACGTAGAAAATTATAGCCAATAAATGTCCGCAGCTTCACGTATACAAACAGCCGTATACAATTTTATATCGAACTAAACCATTTTACCAAAACCCAACCATACCATATTTTCCCCATTCGAACATGACTAACATGACATAACCGAATACATCCTATTCCTAGTTCTTCTCTTACTTTCTTTGGTCATACATCCAGTGTCTCGTCCTTCAGCCATCTTTTACCCTAAACCTTTCGTCGTCAACTTTCCCAAATTCTTTATTCGATTAGATCGAACCTAAATTTTTCCTCAAATAAAAATAAATATATACTTCTTTCACTAGTTTTCTTATACCTTGCTCAATAAAACCAAAAACTAAAAATGTTTACCCTATTAAGTTTATCCACAAATCTGTACCTATATTTTAATACTAACCATCCTTAAAACATTCATTTACCTCAACCTAAAGAAGAGCCTACAGTAAGTAATGTACAGATGACTAGGCGGTATAACCCTAATAGCTCTAGCCTGCCCATCAATGAGTGAAATACTCGAACAAAAATATATTAAATTGTCTATGACATCCTATGGCTGTCATTATCTATAAATAGAGTTTAAGTTTGCTTACATACGATATTAAATAAATTTTGTTAAATTTCTATCACCTAACTGGAAAACTGAAAACTATACATAAAATTCGCTATACCAAAAAGATATCAAGAATTCTAACCCGGATTTTATTGTTTTACATAGCAATTACGCTTCGCATTCAATTTTTAACTGAGGTACGTTAACAAATTTTTCTACTTATTTACTAACCCAAATATGTCTCTTACAAGTAATTACATCTGCACCTCACTTAAGAATAGCAAAATTCTACTTAAAAACTCATCGATTCGTCTACTATACCTTAGGTAAAGGCCTTACAATTTTTAACGAAATTAATGAACATTTTTCAGGACCACCTGTTGAGAATTTGTCTGAAATCTATCTATATACACAAACCTACATGGAAACATTTAAAATCTCTACCCAAGCTAAGAAAGATTTCCCGTCCTAACGCTAAAATAATGATGAAGAACTCCGCAACCTGGTATGTATCCAAACTCCAGTCTATCATCCTCGCAACTTCTCAAGACCCTAATACTGTTGACGATAATTAGATACCAATTAATATGACCAGCTAACTCAATTCTCCTGTTTAAGTTTTATACACAATAATCTCTTATGTTGTATTAAATTGTCAGTACAAATACAGTTAAATCCACATCATGGCTCTAACTATATTAATTGTTCAAATGAAGTGATTACATAGCGAAATTTGTTTTTCATCTATTATTTATAGTTCATTTTAATAAGTTATCTTTTAGAAACTTAGTGGAAATTAACAATTGAAGGTCACGCATTGTTTCTCTCTATTAAAATAAATACATACAAAGCAGAATTTGTTTAGTTTCTACAAAATGCTTTGCATGACGTTCGCTTAGTAGAACGTGTTTGTTATTTACCAGTGAAGTTACTACAAACGGACCCTACTGCATTTTGTAAATGACAATCTATGCAACTTAAATACAATACATTGTAGATGATTCTGGTTAACTAACTAATACCTAACTCACTCAACTAAAATCTCACACAGTTTTGTTACGTACTCCTAAATTCTTGTCAGATTGTAATCGTACCTTAGATTTTAAAAGTATTTTATGATTTCAGATATTCTCCTATGAAATGCCTGACACCGTTCCTGTTAAAGATGTCTCCTTCTCCGCTAAATCAACTACAAAGCTCTTTACAATTGTAATGCTATTGTTGTCTCATCTTATGTGTAACGTACTTATGAAATAAACAGTTCTTTAGTTTTGTTTTAACTATCAAGACACTAGGCAGATATAGGCACGTAATATTGGTACAAATTCTCATAATTCCTCTTAACAGATAGTTCGAATCTACCTAGACAACTGAATGTTGTTAGCTTTTACGCTATATATACCTGTGCAAGTGTGCATTAAACAATAACCTTTCCTTCTGAATAGATGGGTAAAATACTCCTAATTTAACCTGCTGACTACCTATATGAAATTTGAAAGTTTCACCTACAACGATGGAAAACTTCTTTCAAGTAAGCGATGAAATACGTTCAGATACTCAATTTAATTTCTACTATATGTATCCTAAATCGTTGATTTTTATATAAACCAGCCTCCTAACCTTTTATCTTAGAACCTTGATTCACCTTTGTACTTTGTCTACCTAATAATTGATTTATCTAACCATTCTTAAGTAATATTTATCATCTCAATCTTATTCGATCGCTCTCACAGCAGCAATTTGTCCAGGAGAACCTGGATTACATAATAATTTTCCTACCTTATCAATAAGAGACTAACTATATGACGCTAACCTGTTTAACTATATGACAACTTAGATTCTATATTTTGGTCGGTTGACCAAAATGTATCATTAAAACCCGTTGAAATAACTAAAGTTCATATCCTGAGTCACGGCTTCACCATTTTGTAACCCCCCCCCCCCTATTTATTTAAAAAGAACTTTTATTTAATTTAAATTGGGGACGCTTAAAACCTACTTTGTGAGAGACCCTATCCTAATAATAATAATGTTATTTATAAGTTTAGTCTTAATAAATTAAGACAGCTATCTTATCTCCGTTTAGTATCCGTTACTTATCTACCTGAACTTAAATCTAGTACTTTGTATTGGCCAAGTGATCGTCTAGGTAGGACCTGCGTTGTGACCTATAATAACCCAAACAGATTGAGATGATTTCCTATTTTAACTTCTGCTCTAACGACTTCATACAAAAATTTGACTAGTTAAGATCTTTACCTACAGATTATGCTCGACCTAAATTAATCTAGTATTAAGCTATTATGTTCCTAAAGAGTACCTTTTTGTGACTGAATTAGTTCCGTAACCTTAGATTGAAACTACTACCAGACTAACTATAAGGATACACGTTATCTATACAGGGCAATTTCTTATAAGTTGATTTTAACGTTTTTGTTGCAAACAAAATAAACTAAGTTGTATTGTTTTAGTTTTCTCCCATGTGGCTAGCTTATGCTGTTTCAAAGCCCCTCCTCTCGCTTGGAAAAATGGACTTCAACCTTGAACTTGGACGGTCCTCTTCCACATTTAGGGGGAGAAAACAGTTTGAATTAGGGACAAGAGGACATTATCTTTTGGCTAGTCTAAAGTCTAATATGTCTGTTTGTTCCTGAGTCATCTAACATTCACTACCAGTGTGGAAGTGGCAGGTTGGTGAGGTAGAATACCTTCAATTTGTTTGCGAGCCCATTTGTTTACTTGCGAGAACCCACAGGACTTAAATTCATAAATCCCAGGGGTACTCTATCGGGCAATATAAATAAATATATAAATAGATAACGTGCTTCCCTGACTTAAACTAATCCTATGTTAAAACCATCCTAACTTAAAAGTAGTCCTACATGGTGTACACAAGCGTAATTCTTAACATATCAACATCACCTCACTAACTCTTAACAAAACAATAAAAGAAGGAAAGTGACCGCAAGTAATTATTTAGTTAAAGGTAAGTTCATTACAGAATACAAACGCCTGATACCAAGTTCATAGCCAGACTCCGTTCGGTAAATAGAGTGAGTATAATATACAGTTGAATTTACAACTTTCTAGTAAATAAAATCTATGTCGAAGGTCTAGTTTCCCTGTTTTAGTAGAAACTTTGACTGGCTCTGCATTGCTTGGCCCATAGTCCTATTTACAGAAAATTAAGCTTTCTATAGCCAACCGAAAAACTATCTAGTTTTTTAATTTAGAAGTCAACAAAGTCTGAATACAACTTCATGGGAAACGCTTGTTTAATGATTTTACATTGTTCGAACATTAATCGAATCACTTTCCAACTCTTTATAGTATCGTGAACATAGTCCTTATAGATAATTTCGGGTTTTACCAACTTCCGAATTAGATCAGTAGATTAATTTAGCTGGGTTATTGACTCGAATAAAAGAGGCTATCAATTACCAGTATTATTTACTTGGCTACGAGAGGTTATGAGTTATTCTCTCCATTAGATAGCTGAATAGATATTTTGACTGAAAGATTTTAGATGGTTAACCAACTCTAATCATTTTCTTAATTGAACAACATATCTCAAATTGAGTCAGTCATTTAGTAGGTAGGTGCAACCTTTATATTCTTAAATGACTTTACGTGAGATTGATACTAAATGATCAGTTAAACAAAGATTTAACCAAATATGAATTGTAACTATGAAACCCAACTAAAAATATTTATTGATCTAGATCAAACACCTTCTTGACTGGAACTGATTCCAGTAAAGTTAAATTAAACAACCTGAAAATAAAAATCCCTACTAAAGTTCTATGTCTTGGCTTTCTAACAAGTTCTCATTCCATGATCAAATTAGAACTCCAAGATCTCCCTACTTTCCTACACATAATCCCTAACTCCCTAGTCTAAAATACACCAAAGCTTAGCAAAGGACACGCGGGTCCTATATTTAACTATACACAAAAAAAAACCCAACTTAACCAACAGAGTTTATCGGGGTGCTCCATGTCCGATGTGAAACTCTGGCTATAGCTTGCGAACCCTAACATGAGTTACCAGCCCTCGAACGCCTAACTGGTTCCTACCTAGAAAACCCTACAAAGGCAAACTCGAGAGTGCTATTCGTCCTAAAACGAACAAAACAACTCTTGGGGATTGAGTTTGTGATCCTTTCCCTAACGTAAGGACAGTTTATTATGGTAACTGAAATCGGGTCCAAGACTGTCGCAAAATGAACAAAGGGCCCGCTAGGATATAGTATCAAAACCTGTTAAGGTGATTCCAGAGGCTATTCTTGACCACATATTTCAATTGGATTTATCCATATAATCTGAAGACTGTATCGATGCCTCATTTAAGGGCTAAAATCGACCTTGGGTTCGTCTCAAGTTCCCAAGTCCCCCCTAACTGGTACTTTACTTAATGACAGCTCCACAAGAGTTTTAGATCCAGGAACTACCACTGTCTTAAACCATGTCAAGACGAACGCAATTGTCCAATATTTTAATTAAAAAGGTGACTTTACTATTTTATTTACATTATGCTCAAAAACATACAAGGCAACGACTTCCAATCAATATCATGGAAAATGCCCCTGACACTTGTAGCCGAGCTCTAAACACTAATGATTACTCAAAACTAGAAGTTATTTAACACTGCCAACATGTATTGAAATTAATTTTCAGTCGGACAGAGTTTCTGCGTAAAAATAAAATATATTGAACAACCGCGGAACAAAAGCTAAAAACCCCACCTTCGCGCTCCGAGTGCCGTAGTAAACAAGTATGTATCACGAAACCTGCCTACACGATCCTTATATAGTTTTTCTTCTCCTCCCTCTACCCTTTCCTCAAATGCGTCTCGAAACGCTCGAAACGCCGGAGAAGCTCGAAACGTCGGAGAAGCCGGAATCGCTGGAAAAACCCATTTCGGGACGTTCGCGACTCATAGGTATAATACTTCCCTTCCCGCGCCCCTCCTTCAAATGCGTCTCGAAACGTCGGAATACGCGGAGAAGCTCGAATCGCCGGAGTCGACGGAATCGCTGGAATCGCCCGAGAGTTCCGAAAATCGCTTTCGGGACGTTCCCGACTCTCGAGACTCATCCGCTAAGTACCTACGTAGTTACGTACCTATCTACCTATTAATGAAAGAACTCAGTTAGACATGTTATCTGTTTTAAATGATTTTGTGCAATAAATGAGATTATATTCTGTAAGTTTCGTGCAATATTATTAAATACGAGTGTACGGAGTGTTTTGTAAAATAACAAACATAATTTGATAGTTTTACAGTGTTTTTACTTGAGCTTTTGTCGTAAAATTACCGTCGATACAAATCTACAACAATTTGATAAAACTACATTTGGATTAGATAATCTTTAGTAAACATATTTTAGCCAAAAAGTCATCGCTTTTGTCAGAGTTTGTGTAATTTCATTGTCAAATCATTTCTAACCTCCATGTCAACATCTAAGTGAAACCCAAAACTATGTCTACGAACCAATTTAGTGTTTTTCTAAATGTTTATTTTTATCCCTATGGTTTCCAGGCTAATCAAGGACCTCTGGTACTCTGAATTGGATTCAAATGTACCCAATTATATACAGAAATTGAAAGCTTTGAGCTATGAAATACAATGGATTTAAGTTTTACATTTCAATTGTTAAAAGCTTATATCAACACACCATGTCGGAATCCGCAAGATTTACATCAAATATTTCAAAAGGACTACATTTAATACTTCAAAATAAGGTAAGACTAAAATCTCTACTGTTAACAATATAAAGAAAAGAAAGTTTGTAATTTAGATGAAAATGTACCTATACTTTCTTAACACCATGACAAAACAAAGTCTTGCTGGTCAACTAGCAACCAGTACATCTTTCATAATAATAAATCACTAAAATACAGCTACAATTAACAATAAGCCTCCAGATGTCTTCAGTTTCCGTGCATAGAATGACAATGTTCGTTCATTGTTACCGTAAAGTTGTTTTTATACTTGTCTCTTGGTCAAATATTGGTTAATACATCTTTTCATAATAAAATCTCCCTTTAAGCACAATTTTCAACTATTCCAATACTTTTGTTGTGTCCGATCTCTGCGCATAATCATACAAATAGAATTGGTATCTTTCCCATTGTAATACTTAAACTTCTTAATTTCCAGGCTGCATGGACATTTCTGTTTCACCGAGGAGATTCAATTGATGTCTTTTCTCCAGTTCGTCCCCAGATCCCAAAGTCAAGACTGAACGATGCCTGCTGTCCGGAAGAGTCATACTTCAGTGAATTTCTCTTTGCTTGAGTATAGAAATCTAATGTAAGCAGTAAGCTGAACTAATTAAGGTAAACTTATCCTAAATGTAATACGTTACAAAAGAGTGCCTTTGAAGGATTACTCATACTTTAGAAACAGTTAGATATGTGTATAATGTAAAGGATATGTTCCGTTACTTTGTTATTACAATAAAGTATGAGACAATAACTTTCCAAGTCAAAGTTATTTATATAATGTCCCTCAATCATTTTATTGCTAGTAGTTAAACCGTACAAACTATACAATCTCAAGTCGCAGTCTTAAATACATACCGTAGAAACCTATACTTTAATTTCATAATATTTGTGAATGTCAACGAGGTCATTTTGAACCGTCACAGGTAATGCGATAAAAACTCCGACCGCCTGTCTAGGTGGCTTCAACGAGAAACGAATGGTATGTTGGACTGAGACGCGACAAGCGTGAAATTTGATTGCCGTCTCGGATACATTGTATAAAGGTGAGGCTCTCTTCTCCCAGACTTAACTACAGTGCATTAATAGGGTATACATTTACAACTGGCTATAAACTTGGTTCAGAAATCTATTATGACGTCTTTAGGTTTATTATGAATCATAAAATGGCACCCACGAAGTCTGGTCGCCTGGCCATCGTTGCTTCTAATTTATACTTACGCAAAATTACACAGATAGCCTTTAAAATCCTTGTAGATTTTACCTGAAAGAAAAAAAATGCTTAGTTTAATTATATGTTTCGAAAATAATTCAAGAGGCTCATCAGCAACGAAGCCCTAGTTCAGACTAAACTTCTTAGTCTTGAGCATCGGTGCAAAGTTGCTAGTCTATCGGTTTTTTATCGGATACATTTTGAAGAGTGTGCATCAGATCTGCATTATTTAATTCCCTCCTGCCCTTTTTTCTATCGGACTGCCAGAGCGGGCACGAAAAATCGACACCGCTTTATGGTTGACATTCCGAAAACCCGTACGAAGCGCTTTGATTCCACTTTTATTGTGCGAACTGCTAGTATGTGGAATGCGCTGCCTGAATGGATGTTCCCCATAGTTACAATCTGGGTGTTTTCAAGTCAAAAGTGAATCATTTACTTCTAGGCAAGCTTGATCCATCGTATGCCGCATCATCGCTTAACATCAGGCGAGTTGGCGGCCAAGCGCAAGCCTATCTAACAATAAAAAAATATAATAATAATTAGCACTAGGCACGCGTAAATCAAAATAAAATAGAGGTTTATATTACAAAATATCTATTCTCCTAAATCTTTCCTTTCTTTAATGAATATTGGAGTTTATCGTTTCATTAAGAAATTCTTTTAGCAAATATATTCCTGTATTTGTACAGTACCCAAAAATAGCTTTCATGCTAAAACGAAACTGACCGAGATGCTAGAATAAGCTACATATACGTTTATAATATTTTATGGTTCATAACTATACCAAGCAGTCGAAGCTCTGAAAATATCTGAGTATTATAACGATGGGCATAGATAAGTAGGTGCTCAATACTCAAGCATACATATTTCAGGTTTTCTGGACGCCACTTCTATGATATGTGAATATTTATCCCGTATCGCATTTCTTTACATACCTACCAAGCTGCGAAGCCAGGTTAAGTAAACAAAAATCCATAAATCTATCGCGTGACTCTACGAACGTGACACAGCTTTCGTATCTTTGTTGTCGACATTTCTCTTTGTTTTTACAAAGTGTTGAATATTTCCGCAAATCCGCTTCTCCGTTCCTGAGTTCGATTGTGCTGCTTCGGTCGCAGGGCGTCGGCTGTCCATTATGTAAATGGAGGCTCTGCGCAACGTAGGTACGTATTTAGCCCGTCTATTCACAGGCTGCGCCGTCGGACGACAGGATTCTACACCAACTTTGATCAGGCCCGACTCGCAATAAAAAATAAACGCACGCCAGTTTCCATGCAAGCGTTGGAACGCGAACAATGCAAGTGTTTTTCTGTCGTAAAATGCGGGGTTAAACTGGTGTTTCAACCAAACCACCTTTTCGTGTGTACCTGCATAACTTGGCTTCTATTCTCTACTATTGCCAACTTATGCAGGCGTATGCATATACTTTAAACCTTACTTTATGAATCATAATCCCGGGTTTACTTATGAAATGACCACTTAAATGTCGCCCACACCGTGAAGGCATCGCAGTCGTCAATCTCTTAAATATTTGTAGCTTTACATGTATTTCTTTTTAACCATGTCATTCCTACAATCTCCCAACAAATCTGTTCTATATAAAAACATAACATTGCTTAATGGTTTTCATAATAACCATCGGTACGGGTTCGGTCCCATAGGCGCGGCCGTTCCATAAAGGAAAGTTGCGGCATGCGCCGACAAGTGTTTTGATGGTATCTCGCTAATGTGTGTCGCCATAATCGATACTCCCCCATCGAAGTGGCATTTTCTATCTTTTGGTATATTGCGACGCCCTCGAACTGTAGACATTTGACGTTATTAAAATACTTTGGAAAGTTCCAAGACGACGTTAAATTAGGGAAAATATACTTCAAATAAGCTGCGAGGGAAATCATGTGTCTAATAACATTCCAGCTTTACGCAAGCTAATGAAGGTAAACTTTGGCAATTAACGATTTGCAGATGTGGAACGTCATGCAAATATTATTACTAAATAAGTAAACATCTGCGTATGTATATAAGTTTGTTCACCGTATCTTATCGTAAATTAAAAAGTTCTCTAAACTCAATTTTACGAGAACAACTTAAATGTGTATTTATTCGTAAATGACACCTTAGAATTATTTTAATTAAAATTTAATAATCTAGAGTCGTATAAAGTTAAACATTCAACATGTATATTGGAGCTACAATATAAAAGTTAAATTTAATTGTTAATATACGAAACAATATTGAAAAGCAAAGTGATTTTATACTAGCTGACCCGACAAACGTTTTCCTGATCAAATTTCATAGAAATAAGCACTTTTAGTTTTCCTGCATTTTCCAATTTTCTTTTTCTTTTAAATCACCCCTGTATTAAGGCCAACAAAACAAATAAAAATATATTTAAATTGGTCCAGCCATTTTCGAGTTTTAGCGAGACTAACGAACAGTAACTTATATATGTAAAAAGGTAGAGGGTATATATCTAGTTATAAAAGGTTTTGTGTCGTAAACAAGGGTCATATTAGAGAAACAAGATCTCGGAGAAACAACTGTGCGCAACAACTCACAATAGATACACGATACTGTGAAAATTCCCACGATCACGCCTTCCCCGGATGTTTATAACAGTATAGGCCCATGTATTCACCCTTTGACAACTTCGATACAAGCGCAACTGCTTAATATTCTGAGTCACAACCGTATCCAAATATCTACGTATGTTTAATATGTAGATACCTACGTATCCGAAGTGTCGTTTCTATGGACGGGCGTAAGGTGTACAATTAAATCGATTTTATGGGGTGAGGCCACAGAAAAGAGATCTAAACGAAAAAATTCTCACTTCAGTAGGTTAGGCTAGCACCAAATTTTTGTATTACTTTGATTGACTGATGAAAATTCTTCTATTTATTTTTTAACGTCTGACGCAAACAGTGTTATAATAGCCCAGTCATATTAGGGCTTTCACCTCGGAATGAAAGATAATAAGCTGCAAATTGGTATGAACCTTTGTTTTGTCATTCTAAATGTTGTCTCAAAAGTCACAATCGTTATCGTGTCCGCGTCTCAAGATATTCAAGGTCAAAGGTCACAAAAATCGGTTTTTCGCGAATATCTGGCTTCCTATCGGTTAAATGAGATTTGCATTTATTATAAAAGTTGTAGGCTATAAAATTCCCTACAACTTTTGTTTAAACTTTTTTTTCATACGACTAACCGTTTTGAAGGTAGAGCGCGAAGAGTGCACATCGTACAGTCATATACGGCCTAATGCAAGGTCAAGCGTGAGTTATGGTTATCAGTACGTTATAAAGTCAATTATTTACTTGGAAATTATAATTATTAAACAATGCCTATTATTTATGTACTAACTATTAATTATTTATATTTAATTAAAGTAAGTAACTTGATTATTTATATATAATTATTCATATTTAACTATTTAAGTATAAAATATTATTAATTCTGGATTATATATTTTAGTTTTATTTTAAGTTAAAATGATAGTAAGAGTATATATTTTACGCATATTTTTATTTATTATTAAATACGGCATAATATACATTTATCAAAATGTGAGTTCAAATATCAAAAGTATCTTTGTTGATTTTAATTGTAATGAAATTGGAAATGGAAGCTAATTATCTTCTTCTTCTTCGTCGTCTTCTTCTTCTTGTCGCTCAAAAATGTTCGATTCATTGTCATCATCCTCATTATCTGTCATGTTCATCTCCAAACCTTCCAGAATATCGGGATCATATGTATTTTCTTCATCGGGATTACTTGGATACAGTGAAGCGTTGAGGCAAGCTCATACAAAGTGGAGAGAGTGGCCTTGAATACTATAGAACATCTGTCCCGGCAATGAATAGAAAAGGGCATAGGGTAGGGACAAGTATTTCCAGGTATATAAGTATTGAGAAATTTACGCGTTTTAAAGAAAAGATATATAATGTCGTGTTAACTTAAAATAAAACTAAAATATATAATCCAGAATTAATAATATTTTATACTTAAATAGTTAAATATGAATAATTATATATAAATAATCAAGTTACTTACTTTAATTAAATATAAATAATTAATAGTTAGTACATAAATAATAGGCATTGTTTAATAATTATAATTTCCAAGTAAATAATTGACTTTATAACGTACTGATAACCATAACTCACGCTTGACCTTGCATTAGGCCGTATATGACTGTACGATGTGCACTCTTCGCGCTCTACCTTCAAAACGGTTAGTCGTATGAAAAAAAAGTTTAAACAAAAGTTGTAGGGAATTTTATAGCCTACAACTTTTATAATAAATGCAAATCTCATTTAACCGATAGGAAGCCAGATATTCGCGAAAAACCGATTTTTGTGACCTTTGACCTTGAATATCTTGAGACGCGGACACGATAACGATTGTGACTTTTGAGACAACATTTAGAATGACAAAACAAAGGTTCATACCAATTTGCAGCTTATTATCTTTCATTCCGAGGTTGACCCCTTTTTTTACCTAATATGACTGGGCTATAAGTTTAATGTGTATGTCTATGGCATCGTATCGTAGGTCCTAAATGGATAAACCGATTTTGATTTAGTCCCATTTTTTGTTTGAAAGGTGAAACACTCGATAGTGTTTTTAGCTATGATTCAAGAAAATTTATTCAGCCATTTGAAGATCATCAGTTGTTTTTTTTTCTTAGTTCTTGTTTCTTGTCTTTTTTTCTTAGCCGGTTTTTTTTATATGTTAATAATAGTACTAAATTTCTCATAATTAAAGACATGGCGTGAACTGTAAAATACCTGTAAAACTGGAGCTCGCCAGAAAACTCGGAAAAGCAATTTACCTACCTACAATATTAGAGCCGGAAGGACCAGGAACATACGAATTAGTTAATTACATTAAATTTGATACATACGAATATTGCGATAAATAAAAAAAATTTTTTTTTTTTTTTTTTTCCTAATGTGACTTATTGCTGTTGGCCTTGCGGCCTCTACAGCTTGACCGGACTAGTTGGTGAACGCAGAGGGCGTTGGGCCAACATGGTTTAGATTTTGGGCGACAAGCGCAAGGGCACCTCGGAGGTACGAGCCTCGGCTTGGACCGTCGCCGGGAGTGGGGGATTAGACTTGCCCTGGCACCCCAGAAGGGGTGTGCCCTGGGGCCCTAGTAGGTTGTTGAACTGAATGATTATTTGGAGAGAATCTAACCGATCTTCTAACAGATCCTGGGGGTCTCCGATCCCGCCGGCGGGATCGTTGTGTGTGTGTGTGCCTGTGGTAACCGGCGCCTATACCAAAAACGGAATATTTCCTGTTGCCAGGAGCAGTCGGATCGGACGAGCCCAACGCCGCCGAGGTGACGACGGCGATGGGGTCGTCCGGGTCGCCTAAGATATTTCTGGGGCGTCTACGGAGGGGTGGAGTGTTTGTCGTGTCTGTCGAGTAGTTCGAGGCCTGGACTACGAGAGGGTTGGGATGGTGGGGCGCCGCGTCAAAGTAGCGGCGGGAAGTGTGCTTCATATATTGAAGAATGGGTTCGAGATCGCAGTGCAAATCGGCGTTTCGCATGTACCAGCTAGCGCCGACCGCTCTGCGTATGAAACGGTTTTGGATGACCTGAAGCTTGTCCAGGTCAATGCGGGATGCGTGAGCGAACGCCACGGAGGCATAAGTCATGACGGGACGAATGCAAGTTTTGTAAATTGTCAGCTTATTCCTAAGTGACAATTTACTACGCTCGCCAAGGATGGGGCTGAGACGGCCTAGGAAGAAAGCCGCTCGGTTGCGGACTATCTGGATATGTTTTGAGAAAGTGAGGTGACGATCGAGGGTCACGCCGAGATATTTGGTGGAGTGTGTCCAAGGGATGGGCTTCCCGTGAAGCGTGATGGGTTTAGCGGGGGGATTTTTGGAAGGGTGGAAGTACATTGCTGCACTTTTGTCAGGATTGACCGTGATGGCCCACTTCTTGATCCAGTCACCTAGGTGAGTGAGGGCTCGTTGAAGGTGGGCCCGCTGGATGATCTTGTTCCACCCTCTGGTGTAGAGGGCGGTGTCGTCAGCGAAGAGAGCTATGTTCACGTTGGGAGATCGGGGAATGTCGCTTGTGAAAATCGTGAAGAGAACAGGTGCCATGACGGAGCCTTGAGGGACACCGCCACCAATGGAGTGAGGTGAGGAGCGAACTCCCTCGACGCGATAGCGAAAGCTTCGAGCCGTGAGGTAGTCTTGTATGATGAGTACAAGACGGTCTGGCATTCCGAATTGATATAGCTTGTATATCAACCCGTTATGCCAGACTTTGTCGAAAGCTTTTGCGACGTCGAGGAAGACCGCAACTGTGCCCTGATAGATGGGCTTGTGGGTGAAGCCGTGGGATGGTTTCTTATTGAAACCTTCAAGGATGTACTCCGTGATGCGGTGCACTTGTTGGACGCAGGAGTGTTTGGCTCTAAAGCCAAACTGCTCGTCGGGGAGGAGGTTGTTGTCCCTGATGTGGGACCAGATGCGCTTCAGCAGGATGCGCTCATAAATCTTCCCCAGAGTACTGAGGAGACTAATGGGACGGTAGCTGGAGGGCTCAGAGGCCTTTTTACCTGGTTTGTGAATGCCGATTACGTCGGCAGACTTCCAGGCATCGGGAAAGATAGAATTGTTGATGGCCGCATTGAAGATGCTGACTAGAAGATACACAAGCGAGACTGAGAAGTGCTTGAGCACTTTGTTTGAGATGCCATCGGCACCAGGGGCTTTCCTGACTTGGAGGCCCTTGATGATCGACTCGACCTCAGAAGCCGTGACTGGCTCGAGGGTATCAACGGGCGGGGTGGAGGATTTGTGTTCGACTTCGCTGTCCACCGCTTCGCGGTGGGCAGGGTCGACCTGAGCTAAAGAGGGGCAGCATTGCTGCTCGAGACTTTCGGCCAGACATTCGGCCTTTTCCTCGTCTTCGAAAGCGGGGGGGAGATCAGGTCGGGTGAGGGGGGGCATGGCAGTCACGGTGTCAGATTTCAGAGATCTAGCCAACCGCCAGTATGCCTGGTGGGTTGGCTGAATCCCTGAAAGTAGGTCATCCCACCTCTGATTACGGAGCTCACTGATGCGGTTTTTTACGGCACGCTCGTAATACCGCAGAGCAGCTCTGTTATCTTCGGTGCGATACCAGTCAAAGGCCCTAGCGGCAGCGTGTTTCGCTCTCAGAAGCTCCTTCACGTCCTCCGGCAGGACCCAGCGTTGGTCTTCCTCGGCTGGGACCTGCTTGGAGGATGTACCTATAGCGGTGCGAAGATGGCTAGTGAGAGCGTCGATTGAGGTGGTGACGTCGTCAGGGGTCACGATGTCGTCGGGGATTCTGTCCAAGTCTGGAGAATTGATCGCCTTTAGGGCTTCGCCTAATTGCTTCCAATTCACCACGGTCTTGGTTTCAGGAGGTCTGTCAGTCGGGTCGGGAAAAAAAAAAAAAAAAAAAAAAAAAAAAAAAAATACAGCGAGTTTCTATTGTCAAAGGTGGGATTTCGCAACGTTGCTTCAAATAGTACCTACAAGATAAAACTCTATATCTTTATCCGTAATGTCAGATGTTTTGAATTTTGTATTATGCATGCATCTATAAAGCAGAGCAGAAAAGGATTTGGTTCATATGTACAAGGACGAGCAATATTTTATATTTTCTCCTACCATCCGTATCCCAACAGTTCTAGTTTACGAAAACGAAATAAAATAGTTTGCTAGGGTTACTCCCGGCGGACACTACACCCTTGTTACGTTTATTTGACTGAAACGAGGGCTGCTATTACTTCTGCTGAAATTGAAAACTTCGAAATAAACAGTAAATAACGTATTACAAATCCGACTTTAACAACACACACAATCTTCTTAAGAATAAAGATGTTCTCATACATTGAGATTTTTTGCGTCCTTTGTGGATGATAAGTAAGTTAATAGCATAGACTAGGTAAAGCTACTACATAGCCCAGACTTGTAGTTGCGATTATTTCCAATGGAAACAATTCAGTCAAATACCTGAGGGGCGGGGTGAGGGGTCACTGAATGCTAAATGGCCCATTCATTGTCACTTCAAAACGTTGACGTGAAGTTCAGTGGGCGTGTCTTTACATCAGACGTTTTCATCTAATGTAGTGCCTGAACATGTTCGCCCTGCATTAAATGTCTAGTTCTAGAAAGTCTTTGGTTAATAGTATAAAATATTTTTTTTCATCAAGCTGAAAACATGAAGCTGTGGTCATATTGAATTTAGTGTGATGTCGTATCGTTTCCTACCTCTTTAGTCTTTTATTTGATACTCATATTAACAAGGTTGACAAAAAATACACACCAGCCGCCATCATGTGGCAGCGGCCATTTTTAAAATATAACTATATTAGGTTATGTGTATTTTATTCTCAGAGTTAAAGAAGTATGCAAAATTTCAGCAAAATTGGTTAGGAGGAACTGGTTGCAATTTAGCTTCCATGATTTGACCTAAACATACAAACATTGCAAGTTAAATAAAGGCTTGTAAATTTCTAGATTATTACGTTAATTTTTCAAGGGCTTGTTCAAATATAAATTAAGATCCCACGCTTAAAATTTTACACCTTGATTATTCTTTTATTACGGATTGTGAAAAAAACGTAAAAGTGGACTTACGAGCGAGCAATTTGAGCACTTGTTTGCAGAACTTCCCGCAGCGTCTTTAAATGAAATTTTTATGTGAAGATATTGCTGTAACGAGTTTCCTGTCCTTTAAATATTACATTCTGGTCTTTTAGAGATGTTCATAAGCCTAAACAGATTTATAGACCGAGCGAAACGAAGGTTTCAAAAGCCTTCATTAATAAATCTGCTATTATATATTTGTTCGACGAGTACTGGTGTACCGTTGATGATCGTCTTCGGCATGATTTTTAGGCAACAATTTTCAATTTATCATGATAGTTGTAAAGTAGTTGTTTGTAGTATTTTGTTTTCTAGTTGTTAGTTTTTTGTCTTTATTTCTCGTATCAGTATCGCTGTTCTGTATTTAAATAATTGTTTATGTTTACGCAAACACGTGTTGACCGTTACGTCACTTGCCAGGCCCAACAGAATACCAGCGCTGGTTGTGTACTACCAGCAATATGCTGAGTTGGGGCAGGTTTTTGTGCTAATGTACCTACCTTAATTTTAAATATTGTTTGTTTTAAATTGTTATTGTCACAAAATAAACGTTTCTGTATTTTCTGTAAAAAAAAAACTTGAAGTCTGATCTGGTCATAGCTAAGCATTTTTATGTTGATATGTTTGATTTTAACATTAAATATCCAAAAAAAAAAATTTTTTACCCCTGACACAAAAAAAGGGGTGTTATAACACCCCTTTTTACACAAGTTTAACGTGTGTATCCGTGTGACTGTCTGTGGCATCCAAGATCCCAAACGGCTGAACCTATTATGATTTAGTTTTTTGTTTGTTGACTTGATCGAGAATGTTCTTAGCTATGATTCATGAAAATATGTTTAGCCGTTGCAAAATCATCAGCTATTTAATGGGGGTTTTTTTTTTACCTTTTTAGTGTTTTTTCGATGTTCTCCGCCATCCCATAAAAAACACAGCATATGGCCGGTAAGCGCGGTCTTAAGCGTTTTCTCGACGTGACGACACACTTGCAAAGTAAACGTAATGTACCTAACGTGAAAATCACCTTCTTGAAGTAAGTTCGAGTCGAAGCGTAGTCGGCAGCACACGGCACCCATTGGACCGAAGACAGCCATCCCAGCTCAGTCACGTTCCTACACCCGGGGAAACTACATGAGAAAACTTTAATTGGAAAATACTATTCCTTTCGCCCTTCTAGATATTTTTAACCGTCTTCAGTAAAGAGATTCTCACCCTATTTATTTAGTTAGACCAAACTAGACACATATTTTTTTTAAATGTATGTACACCGAGTACTCCGAAATTTTGTGATTTTATCTACGTACTGTTTCTTTTTATGAAGAGGAAGCTCTCAAGGTGGCCCCACAAAATATTTATTAGCTTTTTTAGCACAGCAGTTTTTTTTATCAAATTCAAAAATATGAATAGTTTTGTTCACGAGCCTGCTGGTTTGGCAATTTCAATAATTTTGTTCGAAGTCATTTGAAGTCTGTTTTAAAATAGATAATTCAAATTAAAATTTCTTTATTTGTCTGATTAATTATATGTATACATACATGAAGGCATGATAACAGTAACAAATAATCACTGAAATTATGATTTTAAATAATGATATGAGCCAGAAAAACTCGGAAAAAATATTTTATTTAAACGCGAGATACAATTTGAATATAATTTTAATTTAAAAAAAAAACCGGCCAAGTGAGAGTCGGACTCGCGCACGAAGGGTTCCGTACGGTTCTATAAAAACGGCAAAAAATCACGTTCGTTGTATTGGAGCCCCCCTTAAATGTTAATTTCATTTTAATTTAGTTATTTATTTTTAAATTTAATAATATAACTCAATATTCTGTGAATATTTCAAGCGTCTACCTGTTTCCGTTATCAATATCGAGCAAAAACGAGCAAAAAAATCACGTTTGTTGTATGAAAGCCCCCTTAAATATTTATTTTATTCTGTTTTCTAGTATTTGTTGTTATAGCGGCAACAGAAATACATCATCTGTGTAAATTTCAACTGTCTTTACTATCACGATTCATGAGATACAGCCTGGTGACAGACAGACGGACAGACAGACAGACGGCGCGGCGCGACAGCGGAGCCTTAGTAATAGGATCCTGTTGTACCTTTTGGGTACGGAACGAAACCCTAAAAATAGCAATCGCACGCATGTATTTACCGCGAACTCGAAATACACAAATTTACTACGGAAATAAGTTTTTTTTTTTTGGATATATACGTAAGAATATTTAAGAACAGTTTTTGAAAATTAATCATCAAGCCTAATCGTTTACATTTCGCTCTGCCTGTTTTTCGATGGTAGAGCGCGTTGAAAGGCAAACCTTGAGACATCGGACTATCAGACAAAGTTATTAGATTCAACGTAAATAATTCAGGCGCCAAATACATTTTTCCCGAAAGCAATAATCCTAATAGGTACGATACATGTTTACGTCAAGGCTTTATTAACGACAGCTCCTTTACTTCTTTTCGTATAAAAATGTACTTAGTTATCTAGTTATATTACACGAAAAATTATATAGGTAATGATAATGAGAACTGTACACGGCTGTAATGGGAACCTGGCTAGATGGAAGATCTCAAATCAAAGTTGCCATCCATTACAATCAATGGCACATCTTTCGAACTGCCCCTATCCCTCAAAACAATACACTAGAACCTGAACCCGGCCACCGAGGATGCAGTGGAGGTACTGGAGGTTGCTAGGGTTCTGGAAATAAATATTTATGAAGAAATTACAAAAAATCGGGAAATGAAGGAACTGTACTTATACAAAAGTCACATCTACACTACGAACGTATATTGGAGGAGTAGAATTTTTACTCTAGTTTTGATTTTTGCAAATGTCTCATGCTGGCAGCTTCTCTACATGGTTTCTGTTAGCTCGATATGGTCTAATTAAAAGTTAACAAGTGCCGTGTTTACTAAGGCTAAGCAGGCATATTTCAAGGCATCGACACCATCTGTGCAGCGGCGCCGTGGCAGCAACCAGCGACGGTTCTGTTCTATAATGCAGCCCCTTAGCCAGGGCGGTGGAAACCGCGTCGACCGCGGGGGGCGGGCGGCGTAACGTTAACTCCTCGCTCGCTATGCTAATTGGTCGGATAAGCTTCCAGCACGCCACCACCAGCCACTAATTAGAATCACTAGAAAAAAAAACTTTTATTTATTATTATTTTTTTACCCATATTAGGTTAAATTGATGAAAAAGTATATATACGACTAAACATGGCCACTTAAATGTCTTGCCGAGAAATTAACATAAACTGATTCCTATTCGCCATAAGTATGGCATTAAAAGCAAGAAATAACCGTTTCATCTGGATCGTAAATGAAACACTTTTTTGTATTCGCAAATTTTTAATTAATTTCTGTTTTTTTAGAATATTCTGTAGCAGCGTTATACTAGGAACGTATAGTATAGTAGTATAATATAGTACACTAAACGAGAACTTCATGATCGTGCCAAATTAGGAATTTCGCATTTAATCCAGTTACGAATGGATTGCATATGCAGTAGTCACTGCAGGCAACCCTCAAATTGGCCACGAGTTCAAACCGGAAAGTTAGTATTCAAGAAATAGTTTTTCATTGGATTATATTTAAATGTAATCTTGTAGTACCTACATTAACGTACCTAATATAATATTTCTTTATGTTCGACATGAGTATTATAGGTAATATAACACTTAGTTATACATTATTCTATATAAAAGCATCTTCCTTAGGCTTCTCCGAAAACAACTCACGTTATGAAACTTATCATCGCATACTTTAATATCAACCTTGCCTAAATATACATATAAGTACTAATAATATAAGTGTATCTAAATAAAATGGTTATTCCACAGTGGTGCCTATGTGTACCATGCGTGAAAGAATGTCAACTCCAATCTTGTCTTGCGCAAATTCACATAAAAGTGGTAAACAAATAACAAACTTTTGTAATATCTGGATAAATGTGGGTAGTTTGAACTACTTGCCGTAGTAAGTCTAGGTTTTTACCGTCATATTTTCATTCATGTTCGAGATGAGGTAGATAAAACCATCAAATACTTATTTATATTTTTATATATAGTTCACTCACTACTATTCCATTGCGCAGCGTCGTCACTCTAATGGTTTATATGTAGTATGTTAAACATTTTTAGAATCTCCTCAACAAGTTTTGGATGATGATAATACAAGTATTTTTTTTAAACCCGCTATAGAAGAGCTGAGAACCTTCAAACATCTGAACAGATTTTCATGAATCATACATAATTTATGTCACAGTCGTACTGTGTATTTTTTTATGAGAGTAGCCTAGACATTCAAGATAGTGCAAGGATGCTAAAGATACCACTCACATCAAAATCGGTCCAGGCATTCATAAATTATAGTAAATATTTGGGACAATAAATATCTGGGACATTATTGCACACATGGTCATATGACCCCAAACTAAGCAAAGCTTGTAATATGGCTGCCAGAGACTGATATACATACATATATATTTTTAAATACATACTTAAATAGATATTAACACCCAGACATAGAACAAACACAAATGTTCATCACAGAAATGTTTGTCCTAGGTGGGAATCGAACCCACGCCCCCAAGCACAGAAAGTAGGTTCACTACCAACTGAGCCACCGGGGCAGTCAATTAATAGTGGAATTAAGAAACCCACATTCATACATTAACCCTGAAACAAGGAGTGTTTGGGCAGTCGTGTAGAAACAGTCAGCCAAAATTTCAGTTTTTAAGGCGGCTTTTTCCAGCTTCCATTACATTAGCCTAATAAAGCCAGTGTCTATAGAGATTCCTAAGTAGGTGAGTATGTGAATATTAAATAAGGTAGCTACATTATATTTTAGTAGGAGTCATTGCGGGATTTTGCCTATTTTGCCGTAGAAGGATCTTACATAAACGGTGCCGTAATTGCTGCTTTGAATAACGATTAGGCATAATTATGGGTAAAGTAATAGCTCTTTAGGTTAGCTGCGGAACTAGAGCTACTAAGATTATCGTTAGAAATCTGTAAATCAAGTTATACTATACTAAAAACTGTTTCTTTAAAGAATCTCAAGTGTATTTCCAAACAATATGTATATGTGTATATTTTTGTTGTAGTGTGTTCGTCAATGAAACAATTTTGAATATGAATTTCCGTTTTTTTTTTTTTGAATTTATTATTATTTTTTAGTTAATCAGAATCAGAAAATATTTATTGTACCCAAGATACATTATTAATATTATGCTAGATGTTAGTGCAACAATTGTATTTATCAGTCTACCCTCATCGGGCATTCAATATTTACATTTACAATATTAATATAATTTTATTTTAAACAATTTCTAATATAGGATGTCAAGTTATTATATATTATAATATGTCTAGAGCGAATACAAAACGAAAAAATAAAATAATAATTGCGGTAATCCGCCGTAACACTACATATTCTGTACAAATTTTAACTGGCTATCTATAATTACGGTTCGAAAGATACAGTCGTTAAAAGGTAGCTTATTCATAGGATCCCGTTTACTTTCTTTGGGTACCCTAAAAAGAAGAAAATATATAAGTACGATGACATTACTTCGACTTAGTACCACCACTGACCAAGAAGCAAATGTTCAATGATGTCTCCGTGATCAGCAAGGTGAAAACCGCTAGCGATCTCCGAATTGTCAGAGGCACATTGAATATCAACATCAAGCTCGAGAGGTTTCGTGTGGTGAAGTCCACGCTCCGTCCTCGTCATGCTCAAATCCAAAACCCCAAAGACTTCCAACTCGAACTGCATAATCGCTTCCAGGGCCTAGCCGAATGCGGAACTGTGGACGAATTAAACAATGGGCTGGTGGAAACTGTCCAAGCAGTGGGGTCCAAGTTCTTTAAGACCCCTGGCCGAGAAAGACCTCAGAAGCTCTCAGACGAAACCATTAAGTTAATGGAAGACCGGGCTGAGATGAGACTGCAATCTTCAGCTGATATGTCGGAATATGGCAAACTTAATAGACGAATCTCGAAATCGGTGCGACATGATCTGCGTTCCTATAATACAAGATGTATTAGGGACGCTATTGAGCGGAACCAGAGCTCAAAAGTGTTCGCGAAGAATTCGTCTATTGGGAAAAGCCAAATGACGAAGGTGAAGATCGAGGATGGCAGTATCATTTCATCAAAGCCGGAGATTCTGAGAGAGCTCGAGAGGTTTTACGGACAGTTGTACACCTCAACACGACAGCCTATTGTCAGCGCAGCTCAGGACAAGAGTGCTAAACTGACCCGACACTACACTGAGGACATCCCAGACATCAGCTTATTCGAGATTAGAATAGCTCTGAAACAGCTTAAGAACAACAAGGCTCAGGAGTGAGATGGGCCTATAATTCTTCAGCGAGGTGTTATCACCTTTTTTTAAGAAGAGCACCACCACACTCCTATTCCATGCTTCAGGCGTAGTACCTTCGAGTATGACGGAATTAAATAACTTCTGGAGGACCAAAAGTACCGGTTTTCCACCCGCTCTCAGAAGTTCTGTCGTGATTCCGTCATCACCGGGTGATGACTATGTTCAGCAGTGGACGTCTTCTGGCTGATGATGATGATGATGATGACCACCACTGTTCAGTGTAACTCTGTATATCACATGAATCATGATAAATATTGGTAGGTACGTACATACGCTACGGCAGCAATTTAAGATCGACTGGCTAAGGATAATTGCGATCGTGTCCTATCTATTGCATCACTCTAATTAGTGGTCTATCTTCCTATCTAATGCCAGATTGTATCTCCTAGCCTTTATATACAAGCCAGAGACGATATTAGAAGAAGATATTTGAAAGCTAAGTAGGTTACCTACGTGCCTATTTTTATATACGTAGGCGGTAATAAAAACTTAGGCATAGGTTCCCCCGCAAATAACTTTATGAATTACCTAGGTATTTGATACTCTATTTAATGGATAGTATTAATTGGTATATTTATCTATGTACGTACATAGGATGTAATAAAAAATTAGGCATATGTGCCAGCAAATAATTTCATGAATTACCTAGGTATTTACCTAGATCATTCATGAAATTATTTGCTTGAACATATGCCTAATTTGATACTCTAAATAATAGATAATGTTAATTGGTCTATTTCTGTATATACGTACGTAGGAGGTAATAAAAAATTAGGCATATGTTGCCGCAAATAATTTCATGAATTACTTAGGTATTTGATACTCTATTTAATGGATAGTGTTAATTGGTATAATTCTCTACATATACGTACGTAGTAGGATGTGATAAAAAACTAGGCATATGTTCCCCTTTGTCTACAGAATAGTCGATTTTAGGTATCTTTAGTGGATTACGGGGTAAGAGGTTGAAGGGAGTAAGAGTTATACTTATATGTATTCTGTGGTAAGAGAGAATTTCAACCGCCCAAGTCTATAGATACGATTGTTTTAGTGTGTGCATAATGTTTACGTACCTATACATACCACTTTTCCCACACTACGCTGCTTTTTGTTCAGATGTTTGCTGGAAACTATACTTACTTAATATATAAAAAAAATACTTTGTATGGCTTTTATCGAGAATCGAACAGTAGGCTTTTGAAATGCAAATGTTTTTGCGTTTTATTTAGTCGCACGTCGCACTTAACCATAATTATGTTATATCGGGGTAATACATCTCTGGAAATGCCTAAGTCCACCGAGCTTCGTTCGTTTGAATTTTTATTTACCTAACCACCAATTTCTATGAATGTGACCATAACTTTATTGCTTTGGCTACGGAACCCTACCATATGCGTGTCATGACACCTTCTTGGCCAGTTATTCCAAGAAGATTCTGTAACCCTCATGAAAAGCTTATGAAAGAAGTTTATTACGACCCAATAGAACACGATAAAAAACTTTCCTGTTCAATATGTTTTGTTACCTACCTATAACTCAGCTCCTACGCGCAATCTAGGCAGGACCCATGTTTGAATAGCTTCTACAAAAAGGGCCAATCTATTTTATTATCTATGCCAATGTTGCTTATTTTTGTTATAACTGTTCAAGCGTACCTAATAGAAAACATTCGCTAGGTATTTCACTGCCTAAAGCAATTTTATCTGATGTGACTCTTTTCATTATAATATCCTAGCAAAAAACTCGCGTGTACTATGTGCCAAAATAAACTTTAACATACAAGAGAATAAACAACGAGCCTAACGTTCCTTGCTTCATATGAATATACAGCATTTTCTGGTATTTTCATTGCCAACAGAGGCTATTTATGCAGGTAGCGCTTGAGCAAAGTCTGATACAATTTATTCAAAAGCTCGGGCACCTCTGGGAACACTGCGCTGGACAAAAGACTAGAATTGCTTTTATAAAAGTAAATATCAAAAAACATATTCTATTTTAAATAACAAAAGTCTTTCACAAAAAGGTTACTAAAGTCGCGAATGTAATGAGCGTAAAGAACGATAATGGAGGGCTGATACACATGTAGGTGAACGAGGTAAAAACGTAATCATGTCGAGATCGAAAAGCCGCGATAACTCCAGTTTCTATGTACCTACTAGGTAGAAAAGAGCCAAGGAGTTTTTTTAGTTGAAAAATCTAATTGTAGGTTACTTTTTTGTAAAAACATCGTTGCTCATATCATTATGGGATTATGTCCTCTTTTCAACTGGGTTTTCCTGCATTTAAAAGTTGAAAATATATGTCAAATTACAAAAAAATTACAAATATGCACTAACCTAGTGTTGATGATTAATTAAGATAGAAGCTTTCATATTGCACAATTCAGTTAATTTTCCAATTTTTGACTTAACCCTGAACTTCTAGACCAGTGTAAAGGCGTAGGATAAAGCAAAGTTAAATTGGAAACGTCTTTTTCAAATTGATAGGCGCCTTACAAACTTTGCCCAATTTGCTTTGTGAATTCGAGAACTGCTCTCGATTTCATTTCCGCGAGCCCTGAGATAGTCCTTCAAATTTTCTGCCGAATCTTTAAGTGGATGGTTGAGGATTTTAAGAACAATACGCCAGAAAGTTAACCAATGTTGGAATGCTTCTCGAAGCAGGACAAAACATTAATTTGTCAGTTAAGAGATGGCATAATTTTCTTAAATGTGTTAATAGAACAGCAGTTTTATCTATAGTTTTTCAGTGGAAAAGATTGTAGACTCTAGAATATGGCCATATTACGTGTTAATAACTACTACTAGGAGTCTAACACGTTTGAAATCTAATCACCACACACACGCTCTATTGAGGACAAGCAATTAAGATTTCAAATCGAGTTAAGTACCTACCTGCTTCCATCGTTTGCTTCGGAACTACGGTCCATCGCCGGAGCAGCGAAGTGCATCGAAGTAGTCGAGTGGTGCTTCAAAACACATTAGCATTACTCGCCCGATGAAGCTTATGCATATTGTATGGAGATTTATTGACACTGCGGTCCGAGAGAGATGGTACTAAAGAGACTGGGTTTCTAAAGGCAGGCGTCCGGCAGCGTCAATGTTAGCTTTCCTCTTCACCTCTCCGAAGTTAAATAAACGCTATTCAATTATAAATACATTACAAAGTCATTCTGATAAAAGGCTACACCAAAATTCATGCAAGCTAAATGAATTGTCTAACAATAAATAATGCATGAAATTGTTCGTGAAATTACCTAACAACGTAACAACTGTTCTGCGTTCACGATCCGTGAACGATCGCGGTGTTTCCGATCGTGCTCAGTTAAGAGGATATTAAGCTCTAAATCAGATTTATGGGTGAAATGCGCTGCTGGGAAGTATGAGTGGGAATGGGAACTTATCTGTAGGTACCTAACGAATCGAATCCGAATAAACGAGGACGTGAGAGAAAGACGATAAAACCAAGTGAGTAGACACCTATATTACTATTCCTAAGTACATACCTATTTGTACTTAATAGTGTGACCCGCACCTCAGAAGGGATCAATAAAACGATTCATATATCACGATACACATTTATTATTGCTTAAGGACACAAAAAAATCAAAAATCAAATTACATTACTAACCTTAGCTCTATTCACGACCGCGCTCCTCCAAGAAGTGAAGCTTGTCAAGATGGCTCACCAGAGTGAAAATCGTTCATCGTGATTGAACAATTTTCACTCTGGTCACATTGACATTTAATAAACTTGACTTTGACATAAAGTACAAATGATTGTGACAGTAGATGTTTTTAATTTAGTAAGGTATTGCCATAATAGCCTATGGAATCTATACCTATTACGAGTCTCTGGTGATATTTGTGTAACAATAGTATGAAGCAAAACTGTTTCCAGTAGTGATCTAGAGTGGAGACCATGAATCTACAAACTTAGCGTACGAATTTCTGAGACTGGATGAAGTGAGCGGTGAGAGTGATCGGGCTGAGTAGCGTTCTTTGGGAGATGCCTATGTCTAAGATAGACTGATTATGATAATAATGAGATACAGTTATATGATTATTTACGGGATATTTACCGTGGTAAGGTTGTGGAAGGAGCTCCCGATATGAGATAGATACGATTATATAGTTTTATATCTACTTACTATTTGTAATATGCATTCAAGACATGCAGTATCTTGTTGCAAAGTCGAATAAATGTGCATGGCCGTAAAACACATATTATGTGAGTAATAAAAGGATACTAAGTTGGTAATATCGAATGTTACTGCAACAACATAGTTATTTCCTAGCTAGTGTGTAAACGGAATCAATTACAAACAATAAAAAACGGGTTATAGTCAGATATTATTAGGCATAGATTTAGGACGAAAAATTTCTTTTAGGTCTGTGGTATTAGGTTACTAAATAGCGAGGTAAAACATGACAACTAATGATATCCTTGAATATGTCCATCATCTACAGATAAACACATACAGTCACCTGATAATATAAAAATCTGCTGAAAATGTCCTTCCAAGTTAGATATATCAATCACAAAGACCATTTAAATCGTTAAGCTCTTGACTAACTTCCGCCAAAAACTTGTTTGTTCACCTTTAACCCCACATCACTTCCCTTAAGTTGCTCCAATTTCAGCCACTTATATTACAGTAACTTAAAGTCAGCTTGAGCCAAGGATCTCACTGTTTTGTAGGTTGTATTTTTCCTTAAGCCTCACATTATTTTGACTTTGCTAAATTAGTCTCATTATAACGTTGGTTTATAATCTTCGCACATTTTTACACATGTCAAAACTATCTTGCATGCATCTCATCCACCATGTAGCCAATGACATAATATTCATAATGAATGATCTCAGACGCTATCTCTGAACTTAAATTCCTATCAAGCTTAAAAATATCTACCTATTAGGAGATTTTAAAGATCTTAAAAAGTGCGAATACACCTTTTTAACCCCGACGCAAAAAGAGTGTTAGCTCCAAAACGGCAGAAACGATTCTTTTTTGAAAGGTGAAATAATCGAGAGTGGGTTTAGCTATGATTAAAATAATTATCAATACAAAAAACCGACTATAAAAATGTCAGAACCGGAGCAGCTTTCAAATACAAAATGAATCATCAAAATCGGTTCACCCAGTCGCAAGTTCTGAGGTAACAAATATTTAAATAAAAAAAACAGGCGAATTGAGAACCTCCTCCTTTTTGGAAGTCAGTTAAAAATCGGTTCAACCGTTTGAATATTATCAACTCTTTTATCACGAGTAAAAAAAACAATGTATACTAGATTTTATGATAAAATCAACACAAAAAAATTGTTGTTGTTTCAGTTTAGACTTCATACCTAAATGTATGTATCGTAAGCTGGTAAATCTTTAATGAATTTTAGTGTTTTCTATTCAAACCGCCACTCAAACAACTCTCGAGCTTCTAAGCAGTGAGATGTTTTTTTTTTTTTTTCTAATGTGACTTATTGCTGTTGGCCTTGCGGCCTCTACAGCTTGACCGGACTAGTTGGTGAACGCAGAGGGCGTTGGGCCAACATGGTTTAGATTTTGGGCGACAAGCGCAAGGGCACCTCGGAGGTACGAGCCTCGGCTTGGACCGTCGCCGGGAGTGGGAGATTAGACTTGCCCTGGCACCCCAGAAGGGGTGTGCCCTGTGGCCCTAGTAGGTTGTTGAACTGAATGATTATTTGGAGAGAATCTAACCGATCTTCTAACAGATCCTGGGGGTCTCCGATCCCGCCGGCGGGATCGTTGTGTGTGTGTGTGCCTGTGGTAACCGGCGCCTATACCAAAAACTGAATATTTCCTGTTGCCAGGAGCAGTCGGATCGGACGAGCCCAACGCCGCCGAGGTGACGACGGCGATGGGGTCGTCCGGGTCGCCTAAGATATTTCTGGGGCGTCTACGGAGGGGTGGAGTGTTTGTCGTGTCTGTCGAGTAGTTCGAGGCCTGGACTACGAGAGGGTTGGGATGGTGGGGCGCCGCTTCAAAGTAGCGGCGGGAAGTGTGCTTCATATATTGAAGAATGGACGGGAGTTCGAGATCGCAGTGCAAATCGGCGTTTCGCATGTACCAGCTAGCGCCGACCGCTCTGCGTATGAAACGGTTTTGGATGACCTGAAGCTTGTCCAGGTCAACGCGGGATGCGTGGGCGAACGCCACGGAGGCATAAGTCATGACGGGACGGATGCAAGTTTTGTAAATTGTCAGCTTATTCCTAAGTGACAATTTACTACGCTCGCCAAGGATGGGGCTGAGACGGCCTAGGAAGAAAGCCGCTCGGTTGCGGACTATCTGGATATGTTTTGAGAAAGTGAGGTGACGATCGAGGGTCACGCCGAGATATTTGGTGGAGTGTGTCCAAGGGATGGGCTTCCCGTGAAGCGTGATGGGTTTAGCGGGGGGATTTTTGGAAGGGTGGAAGTACATTGCTGCACTTTTGTCAGGATTGACCGTGATGGCCCACTTCTTGAACCAGTCACCTAGGTGAGTGAGGGCTCGTTGAAGGTGGGCCCGCTGGATGATCTTGTTCCACCCTCTGGTGTAGAGGGCGGTGTCGTCAGCGAAGAGAGCTATGTTCACGTTGGGAGATCGGGGAATATCGCTTGTGAAAATCGTGAAGAGAACAGGTGCCATGACGGAGCCTTGAGGGACACCGCCACCAATGGAGTGAGGTGAGGAGCGAACTCCCTCGACGCGATAGCGAAAGCTTCGAGCCGTGAGGTAGTCTTGTATGATGAGTACAAGACGGTCTGGCATTCCGAATTGATATAGCTTGTATATCAACCCGTTATGCCAGACTTTGTCGAACGCTTTTGCGACGTCGAGGAAGACCGCAACTGTGCCCTGATAGATGGGCTTGTGGGTGAAGCCGTGGGATGGTTTCTTATTGAAACCTTCAAGAATGTACTCCGTGATGCGGTGCACTTGTTGGACGCAGGAGTGTTTGGCTCTAAAGCCAAACTGCTCGTCGGGGAGGAGGTTGTTGTCCCTGATGTGGGACCAGATGCGCTTCAGAAGGATGCGCTCATAAATCTTCCCCAGAGTACTGAGGAGACTAATGGGACGGTAGCTGGAGGGCTCAGAAGCCTTTTTACCTGGTTTGTGAATGCCGATTACGTCGGCAGACTTCCAGGCATCGGGAAAGATAGAATTGTTGATGGCCGCATTGAAGATGCTGACTAGAAGGTACACAAGCGAGACTGAGAAGTGCTTGAGCACTTTATTTGAGATGCCATCGGCACCAGGGGCTTTCCTGACTTGGAGGCCCTTGATGATCGACTCGACCTCAGAAGCCGTGACTGGCTCGAGGGTATCAACGGGCGGGGTGGAGGATTTGTGTTCGACTTCGCTGTCCACCGCTTCGCGGTGGGCAGGGTCGACCTGAGCTAAAGAGGGGCAGCATTGCTGCTCGAGGCTTTCGGCTAGACATTCGGCCTTTTCCTCGTCTTCGAAAGCGGGGGGGAGATCAGGTCGGGTGAGGGGGGGCATAGCAGTCACGGTGTCAGATTTCAGAGATCTAGCCAACCGCCAGTATGCCTGGTGGGTTGGCTGAATCCCTGAAAGTAGGTCATCCCACCTCTGATTACGGAGCTCACTGATGCGGTTTTTTACGGCACGCTCGTAATACCGCAGAGCGGCTCTGTTATCTTCGGTGCGATACCAGTCAAAGGCCCTAGCGGCAGCGTGTTTCGCTCTCAGAAGCTCCTTCACGTCCTCCGGCAGGACCCAGCGTTGGTCTTCCTCGGCTGGGACCTGCTTGGAGGATGTACCTATAGCGGTGCGAAGATGGCTAGTGAGAGCGTCGATTGAGGTGGTGACGTCGTCAGGGGTCACGATGTCGTCGGGGATTTTGTCCAAGTCTGGAGAATTGATCGCCTTTAGGGCTTCGCCTAATTGCTTCCAATTCACCACGGTCTTGGTTTCAGGAGGTCTGTCAGTCGGGTCGGGGCCTAGTCGCATAAGGACGGGTCGGTGGTCAGATTTGAGTTCGTGTAGCACCTCTAACGAGCGTAAACGAAGTGTTACGCCTTTAAGAAGTGCTATGTCGAGTACATCAGGTCTTAGGTCCAGGTTGGAGGGAAAGATTGTCGGGGTGCTGGGAGGGAGGATATCAAAGTTGAGTTCGTCAGAGAGGGAGTTCAGGAGGTTACCCTTCACATTGGACACGTTGCATCCCCACATGAGGTGCTTGCTGTTGAAATCGCCAGCCAGAATGACGGCGCTTCCTAGAGACAGGAGGGCCTCGAGGTCGCTCCTGTGGAGGGTCTTGTTACCGGAGAGGTAACAAGATACAAGTGTGATGGACTGATGACCGGTCATCGAGAGACGGCAACAGGACGCTTCCATAGCTATGAGGGGAGGAGTAGGGATAGGAATGCAGTGAAGAGACCTTTTGTAATAGATAAGAGTCCCGCCTTTCATGGCGGTAGTCCTATCATTACGTACCAGCAAGTAGTTTGCGATCCTAGGATCCCTCTTGCTTGGTTTTAGAAAAGTCTCGTTCACAAGCATAACATCGACCTGATGGGTCGAGAGGAATTGGTGAATCAGGGGGCGTTGGTCCCTTGATTCTGTGGAGAGGCCGTTGGCATTGAACCATGCCAACGATAAAGAACGAGGTCTCAGTCTTTTAGGTGTACTATCCATGATAGTTACCAGAATTAAGACGAGGGGACAGACGCTTGATTGAATCAAGAAGAGTGGAGTGCTCTGCCAGGACGTCGAAGACGTCGGTGATGTCAGCATTCCGAATTTTGCGGGCTACCAGCCGTACTTCCTCACAGTCTAGGGTCGTGGCAATTTCTACCAGGAAGGCGAGGTCCGACTTTAGACCAGAATGGCCTGAAGAGGGAGGGGCCGAATGGGGCGCGAGAGAGGGACGGACTTTGTTCTGGACGCGAGCAGATGTGGTGGCCGGAGTTGCAGTGGGCGGCTGGGAGGCCTGAGGGGCATGCAGGGGCTTGGTCCATGCATTGGTTGACGGTGCAGGGGCGTCCACGTATTTGGGAGCCTGCGTGACGGGGAGTTTCGACTTAGAGCCGGCTCCTTTGGAGTGAGAAAGCTGGTGGGGACGAGGGGTTTTGCCCTGCCCCTTTGTGGCCTTCGGGGCCTTGGGGCAACCACGATAGTTCGCGGTGTGTCCCGTGGTCCCGCAGAGCACACAACTGGGCGGGGTTTGGTCGCCCTTTTCCCGCGAGCATTCGGAAGTGCTGTGCTCGCCGGCGCACTTGACGCAGCGAGGAGCAGCATGACAGAAGCGGGCAGCATGCCCGTAGAGCTGGCAGCGGTGGCACTGCCCGGGAACACCTTTGCGGTGCGGGGTCTCGACCTTGAGGCCGGAGAGGCTAAGAACCGCCTTCAGATTGAAGATGGTTTTCCCCTCTGGTGTTTTGTCTAAGATGACCAACACGAGGTCAAGAGGGGTTTTGGCCCTACCGCGGTACATGCGGTGGACCTCTCGGGCGGGGAAACCCTGGTCCTTGAGATCTTCGCGGATCGAATCCACGGGGATCTCTTTGGGAAGGCCGCGTATGACGACGCGGAGGACCTTTTCTTCCTCAAGCGGGTGGTTGTGGAAGGCTAGGCTCTCTTCCCGGAGGACTCTGGTCAGGAGACGGTAGTTGTCAGAGGTGGTAACCCTGATGCTAATTCCGTCACTGACGGATTTTGCGACGAACTTTATGTCATTGTCGGACATAATCTGGGAGACGCGCTCCCAGTCTTCTCTTCGTCGTAAGACAAGAGGAGGGGGGGGTTTGGAGGATGTTGTCGCGGGCGTTGGAGGAGCGGCGGCAGCATCGGTGGGAGGCATAGCTCCAGAAGATGGGCACTGGGCCTTGGACGGAGGAGGGGGGGATGCAGAAGAAGCAGGGCGCTTCTTGCCCTTGCCAACGACTGTGAAGCCGTCGTTGCAAGCGGTGTCCATCTCCTCTTGCGGAGGGATGGGATCGAGAGAGGCCGTGACCTTGAGTGAGGCGCGCGAGTGGCTCCTCTGGTAGGATTTCTCCCGAGGGGCTACAGAGCGCGAGCGCGACCGAATGCGCCTGGGAGAGCGCGAGCGAGAGCGGCTCGTTGAGGGAGCCCGGGACTTGGGAGCAGAGGCTGGGCCTTTAAAGGAAGGCGTCAGCTTGGCCGCCGCGGTGCGGTCATGCCCAGGCTTGGGCTTGGGTGGAGCCTTACGGGTAAGGGAGGAGGACGGGGAGGGGGAGGCTTTGGAAGCTTTCCCGGTAAAAAAGGAGGCCGCGAACGTCGCTGGGGAGCGGAGAAAGTTCTCCGCGTCTGCCGGATTGGCAATAAGCTGAGCCAGGAAGGGGCCTGAGAACGCTTCGAGGGCGGTCTCGAGATCCTTCCTGGTCGCCATATTAGCGGAAGGCTTAATTAAACAAAGTTAAAAAACAGAGTCAAAACAAAGTCAATATTGGGTTGGGGGGAAGGGTCCCCCCAACAGGCTAAGGTGAATGTAGTCTCCCTACTGGGGCAGGGAGATGAGTACCGGGTGAGTGAGTAACAACAATGTGAGATGAGTACACGAAAAAACAAGTGAGTGATAACGTGAGGTGAGTACCTGGTATCCACGAAAACGGCAACGGCTGGAGCGAACTAAACAATGAACTAACACGCACGCGCACTATTCACCCAACACACGCGGCGGCACAACGGGGGTGGCCAGATGGTATGGCCACCTGTCAACGACTGCTCGCCCGCGTCAGCGGCGATGCAGGGTCAGCCGGGTGAAGTCTCCTGAGAGAAGCTTAACCTGATCAGCGACTGAGGACGCAAGACGAGCGGTCGGTCAACGTGACGGACAAGCACAGTTTCAACACTACACAAAACACTGACGTGAAAGACAGAACCGCGCGGGGGCAGGGCCTCCGGCGGCAACTGAGAGGTGGGGTAGCAGCGAGCGGCGGGCGGACAAGACGTCCGTACGGCGCGGCGATGCGAGCGGAACTCCGCAGTGAGATGTTGATTTAGCTTTAATTTTTATACTTCGGTCCGGGCGTGCGCTAGGTGGTGTCCGGAGGCGCTTACTGCTTCTCACAATATTTGAACGTCTCAAACAAACATTTACAAAAAACATTTTTGATGACCGAGGTAGGTACACTTTACAACGAGAAACGATTTAAATCAGATGAGATACTTTGGAAAATTGTTTCGGTAGCAAATGAAACCCGAAACAATAAAATTGAAATTACGGAAATTATGTTTCAAGCGAACCATCATAAATTAAACCGATTTCGCTATCAAAGCAAAATGTTCTACAAGTTTAATGAAAATTTTATTTAAAATCACCTATTTAGATACATAAATTACTAACCTATCTTAATTGGTAGGTTAATTTAAGAAACAAATTATTTTAACTAACACATGCTCAAATTCGTTCGTCTGAAAAACCTCAGCGAACTAAATTCTATACCCAGAATAGAATGGCAAATAAATTGTTAGATTAGTCGGACATGAAATCGCGGGCCGCCCGAAGAACCCGGAAGATAAATTTTATTACATTCCTAACATTACTCAGGGGAAGAAATTACTATGAACCTTCCATGTGCGCGGTCAGATATTCCCGGAGTTCCCGGACACTCAACAATACCCCATTATGGAGACAAAGCCACTACAAGTATGTTCAGTTAACGAATTTAATACACCGAGAGCTACTTTGTTACAGAAGTTCATTCAAGAGGCGTTCCAATTCCGCGTCGAAATGTAGGTAATTTCCTGCTTCTCATTCCGATGCACGTCAAGAAACTTCGCTATCAAGATTGTGGCTCCTGCTTTGTGAAGTTAGTAGAAAATTTGATTTCTATCATGTTCCAGTGAATCCGTTATGGAAAATGCGCCGTTTAATTTTTTTCAAGCGACTTCAATTTCGAAGGAAAAAGGTTTTCAATTCGACTATATTTTTACAAGCTTTTATTTAACATGCAATGTTTGTTAGTGAAAGCTAAATTAGAACCAGTTTCTTCTAATCTAACCAATTTTACTGAAATTTTGCATAAGTTCAGCTATAATTCTGGTGAAAATACTAAAAATTATAGATGAAAATCTGTGCAAGTTTTAATATTTGATGTGACTTTATTTATAGAGCCTGCAATAGGTTTAGTAATGTAGTAGTAAAGTTAAAGGTAGGTTTAGTGAAGTGGTAGTTATTAAACGTATTAGCTATATCTAGCAGATTTGTAATATCTTTATTGTTATAATTGATTTTTAAGATTAGCTCTTTTGGCAGACTTATTCTTGTTTTGTTACTAATTTCCCATGCAGTTTTGAATTTGTTATCTTATAGTTATTTTGTGCACGCTTGGCTTGGTTAGCACTATAATTTTTTTAATAGTTTATATTAGATGGTAATTTATTTTATTTGTTTCTATAGGTTTTAATCTACACTTCCATAGAAGTTTCCTTTTATTTTTACTACAAATTTGAATACCTCGACAACTATGTAGTAAATGGGTGGAAAAGTTACACGTGACATTGGATAATAAGAGACTTAGCTGTAGATAATGATAAATAGCGTCTCTGTGCTTACAAATTAGGGTGCTATTTAGGGTTACACAAAGCAGTAAGGAGGTTATTGTACTCATTATTATGTATAATGGGACCAACCGTGAAATCGCCAAAATATCAGCTCGTCATGACATTTCGATGAGTGTTTTTTATAATAAAAATGGTAACAGTGGTTAATATTGATGAGTAGGTACAATTGCCTCCTTTCTGCTTAGTGCCACTACTAGTAAGCTCGAAAGTAATTTTTCATGCACCTAAGTAGAAAGAAAAATTCAGAAGCAAGTCCTTAATACAACGTTGACCGATTAAATAGGGCGAGTTCACAAAAACCGAACATCTCTCCGAGGAATGTTTCATTAATATTTATGACCGGAAAATTATCATCAAATATATTTTGACCCGCCTCTGTAGGTACCATCGAAACAGACTGTTCTGAATTATTCTTTAACAAAAATGCTTATTACATTTTCTATCTCTAATATCTCGTGGGATATAATCTCGAACCTTCATAAAATGAACTATAAACGAAACTATGAACTAAAAACGACACTTCATTACTTCTAAATCATTGAAGTGCTCTCTCATTGTGGAAGACTGGTCGGGAGACCGGCCTTTATCTAACCGCCAGTGACCATTTAATAGCTCATCAGGTCATCTCGCATGCAGGTACCAAGCGGTCGGTATTTTTACGGGAGCTGTTGGCCACCAACTTGGCATATATAACATTTTCACCGATGTTTTATGAGCAAATAAAATGTACTACGTAACATATTTACGCTTGCTCAGCTTCTTGTTAAAGAATCATAAACAACTTGAAGCTCACGGCTGCCAGAACACCATAACCAATTTGCTTAGCATATGTATCAAGTGTTGAAATTCAAATATTTATCGTTAGTTCCCAGGCACATGCAGGGCGACCGTTGACCCTGCGCCCGCGCCGCGCCGAGAATGCGCCGCCTGCTGCACCACACTGATGCGCCTGCGCACCCGGCAAGCCGACTGGAGAGACACGCCATACAACTACAACACGACCACAGATTAAACGCTAATAGTTATGGCATTACGTGACGCGATAACACCAAGAAGGGAACGAACACTGTTATAGAGTGAAATTGCAGCCTCTAAAGCCAGCGTGGCTTCAATGTCCTATAAAATTAAAACAGGTTCTCAAGTTTTATTCGAGTTCTAGGAGTGAACATAAAAAGCAGCTACAAAGTAAAAGATTCGAGCAAATTTTCGAGTTTTATGTGACTGCTTATACGAATTACAATATCGATCTATCGTTACGCAATCTCCCACTAGGTTCTCATATTTCACCACTTCATAGGAAACGCTCGGTCGAGACGAGAGCAAAGCACAGCTCAAATGTAAACATCTATACATATAATAAAAACGTAGAGATAAAAAAATCTGTAATTGCGAGATAACAAAAAAAAAAACACACAGGTCGTCTTAAAATAAGCAGCTGAACACGATAGGACAGTTTTTAGAATTTTTGTCTGTTTGTTTGTTTGTTTGTTTGTTTGTTTGTTTGTTTGTCCGCGCACATCTCCTAAACCACTGGACGGATTTAAATGCGGTTTTCACGAATATGCTTAGAAATTACCAGATTAAAACATAGGCTACCTTATATCATTTATTTTAATTCTTTATTTTTACATAAACGAAAATAAAAATCAATGATTTATTTCTTCATTACACGAAACGTAATATGAGGATCGTCACATAGCCTCAAGCAAGGAGATCCAAAGTAAAGAGAATGTTATTGACATAGCCATGAAAATTTTGAAACTGTCAACTGTCATTCGGTTAATCAGTTTAAATTTAAAAAAGGTTCCTTAACCTTCTTAGATGAATGAACGTGTAGATCAAGCATGTTATAGGCCTTACAACCTCTTTGGTGGTTCATTCCAGTGAATGGAGTAAGAGTATTACATTCTCTTGGTTTTATTCTATGTTAGCATTTAAAACACAAAATATACCGCATCCTATTTTAATTCAGTCCCGGGAATAGAAATATTCAAAAAAGGCCCTTTGTACATGAAAATAAACCTATACAATAAAATTCCGGACGCAATAAAGAAAGAAATAATAACATTTCTCCAGAACCAACTTCGTAAGTTTCTAACCCAAAAATGTTATTACGAGATAAAAGATTTATTCAACGATAAATTTTAGAAAATAATAATTAGAAAATAAATATCGATATATAAATAGTTAAGAAAGTAGCGTCATAAGTTTTGTATCATCTCATATATAATTAAGTAACCATATCATATAAAATTAAGTAACCTATCACACTAAATATGTTTATTTCTGTTTTGTAAAATTACTTCACCCTAGGTTAATTTTGAAAAGTATATATATATTTATGTAATAGATTTAACTATACTTAAATTTATATGTTTATGTATGTTGTCTGGTTTTGTGAACAGCCACTACATAAGTCATTGCTGCACCCTTTATGCAGGGTATATAACAGGGTAGCTTAGCTTTTAGAAGAATACAGTGTATATTTGCAATAAGAATATAGAAATAATTTTATTTTACTGTGATATTTTAACAGATAAATAGAGTAGTTCCATTTCATGGCTTTTTAATCAAGGTATACATACAAATAAACGCGAAATAAGAAATAACTAGCCAAGAGCGTGTTAAGACAAGCATTATGTCAGGGTTCCGTGGCCAGCGAAACTGGACAGTCAAATTTCAGAGCAGTATATCATCCCGACATGACATGATATACTTTTAATGGTTTAGACAAAAAGAAAATTTCAAAACATGCTCTGCACTGTGGTCACATTATCTTTTTGATTTGAAAACTGTTGACGGTGTTATTTATTACTTTTATGCTTCTATCAATACTTCACACAGGGCGACTTAAAATAAGCAGCTGAACATGTTAAGGCAGTTTTTAGAATTTTTGTTTGTTTGTTCACGCACATTTCCTACACCCCTGGAAGAAAATGCGGACGGATTTAAATGCGGTTTTCACGAATATGCTTAGCTATGACCAGATTGAAGTATAGGCTATGTTATTTTGCGCAAGGCCGGATTAAGGGAAGAAAAAAGGATTGAAGGTTTATATGAAAATCTACGCGTACGAAGTCGCGGGCAAAAAAGCTAGTCTTATAATAAATACGGTGGCAAATAGGTCACATACCTACCGAACCATGTTATTGCAGTGTTTATGAAAGTTATTTCAATGAAACTGGAATGGCAGTACTTCATAAAGCTTCATGGGGGCGTTTAGGGTTTATTGTTATGGGATTATTGTAATTGAAGAGTAAAATACAATGAAACCTGTGGCAAGAAAACGTTTCGGTCATAGGCCACAAATGGACGCCTGACTGCGCTGCCATAACCAACAAACGTAAAAAGATATTGTATTGGGACGGATAAAATGTCGTTCATTAAACTACAATTAAATTTATTTTATATAACACTAGCTGTTGCTTGCGGCTTTGCCCGCGTAGTATAGTTACAAAACCGTTAGTTTTTTTTTCGTTGATAAAAAAAACGACTAAGTATCGACTTGTGTCGATACTTTGGCACCGTCACATCTTCCTGAGACACAGGGTAGGGCTGGTGCAGCTGCCAATTCGGCAGAGCAGCACAAGCGGCGCAAATATGCTAACCTCGGCAGTGGTTACATATTTGAGGCGTTTGGTGTCGAGACATTGGGCCCTTGGGGACCGGGAGCTCACCTCATTTTCAAAAATCTTTCAGAGCGTCTGATTAACGCGACGCGTGACCAAAATGCTGGCGTGTATCTGGCTCAACGTATAAGCATTGCCATTCAACGTGGTAATGCCGCCAGCATGCTGGGTACGCTGCCGACTGATAGTGGGTTTGAGCATTTGGATTGTCTTTAGATCTTCAACGGTCTATGGACAGTCTAACTGTTTATTTAGTGTTAGTTTTAGCTAGTATTTTGTTGATAAACCTTGTCCTGACAATAATGAACACACAAAAAAATCATCAAATTTGGTGCTCGTACATACATTTCGACGATGTATTTTTATTTATATAGAAGATAGATTTGCGAATTCGGTCATCGAAGCAGTCAAAACTTTTATGTCTCTACAAATTAAAAGGGGAACTTAGAGCCATAAAAACTAAGTTCAATGATTGCTAAAAGGTTAACAGTACCTTATGACCTATTCGCGAAATGTTTTCATTTACAAAACGATGCTTTTGAACGAAAATATTGTGTTGAAATTGGTGTAAGTACTGTAATTTTGTGTATAATGTTAATGACTCGATGTAGAACATCGGCTTTCCCCTGCCTATCGACAAACTGGTTAATGTCCTGCCTGTGTGTAAACAGGAAATTGTGCCTAACTAATTTCGCTCAGCGTCGTCTCGGGAATAAAAACGTTCCACCTATGGTGAGTAATTCAATGTTCAAACAGTATTTTTTGCTCTTGTACCTAGATAGGCCGAATAATTATTGTAAATGATCACGGTATTTGCGAAAATCAATTATTGTTGTTTATACATTATCGTGTAAAGCTATTTATCAGTAACGCACCTCATTACTTAAATTTCCCGATATTTTTTTCTAATTCAAACGGTTAGTCGAGAAATGTATCTTAGGTACCTAAACTAAGTGAACGTAACTAAGTTAACGTACATAACCTAAGAAACTTCGTCGCTATTTTCATAGTAATAATTAAGTTTCTAATGACGCGGTAACTGCCTAGCCATGCCAATAAATTGGAGCTTTGCTTTACCATTCCTCTAACATTGTATACATAGCTATAACGAGTATACAGGGTTACACAGAACGGTGGTACTAAGCCGAAAGGGGGTTATTGTTGTCATAATTATGCACAAGTTTTACTTAATATTTATTATGTGAAAAGGTCAAGTGACTATCTATTTCGGTTTAAAAATACAGCCGTTAAAAGGTAAGATAGACAAACTGACAGCGTAGGCTTAGTAATCGGGGGTACCGTAGACATCATTTACGTACGGAACCCTATAAACGACCGACCTCCTTTATGACCCTCGCGCCAAAAGGGTCAGTGATTCGCAATTAACATCAGTCATTTTCTTAAAGGTCAACTGAGCAATGCACCTACAGACTTACTTGCATGTTTCAGCTCGCGAAGGTATGTTTTAATGCGTTTAATTTAAAATAAGTAAGCTTTCTTTGTACATTCTGTAAATATTTAAATAAATTTAATTTCAATATCAAATTAATCTGTATGCTTAATATTTTTATTGGAAACTGACCCGTGTGAAAGGACCGATCTACAAAATTTACCGGATTAATATCAGCGTTCACTGTGATAGACAGCGCTCATACCCGCTCATTCGGACTCCATTAACGGCATATGGAATCAGATTGCGTGAAACAACACTGTTTTTATAATGAAAACAATCACAACCATGGTGCTTTTAAAGATTTTATAAGCTTTTTTACAAGCTTTTGTTTAACGTGGCCTGTTAGCTAGTAACTATAAATGTAATATATGATGTAGGCAGGTACGCCTTCGCCGGTAAGCCTTCGCATACTCGCAACATAGTCTTAGGTATAAATCAACTTACATAACGTCTACATACCGTTTATATAAATTACCTACTTTTACTTGGAAGGCACCTTGACACAGGACTCGTAGTGTGAGTACAAAACTTCAACAGAGTGTGAATCCTGAAAGAGTTCACACTCTGTTGAATTTTTGTAAAACTACCCACTAACATTACAAATTAAGTTTATATCTTAGTAGGTATAAATTTACTTCACTAGCATTTCATACTGTTCAAATAAATTGTAGTTATATTATTTACTAACAAAAAAATAACACGATTTCTCATTTCTAATACTAGGTGCTGCCCGCAGTTTCACCCACGTGACAATTCCTCAAGAACGGTAAATTTTCTCGGAATAAAAAGTGACCTATGTAAATCTCCGGCTTCCAACTATCGTAATGGAGGAGGAAATTACGTTTATTGCTCTTAAAAAACTAACAATACACAATTTCCCATTTATATAGGTGAAACCTACGTTTTTCAGTTTTTCCGAATAATCTGGAGGAAAAAGTACCCTATGTCCGTCCTTATGATGAATACTATTATCATCCTGCAAAATTTCGATAAGATCGTTCGTAATCAATAGTCGTGAAAAGCGAACAAATAGACATAAAGACAGAGTTATATGTGAAGTATGCTTAACACGATTGCTTATTTCATTTCAGAGCTTTTTTGTGCCGACAAAACAAAATAAATTTCTTCCATGTTATGAATTTTCCAACCTTTGCCGAATTATCTATTAGGTTTAAAGTCTGATGATTTTCCACTGTGGCGTCAGTGTTATTAAATACGAGGGGTCGGTGTTGTGTTTTTTTACTCTTAAAAGCTCTATAATGTCCAGAAACGAGCACCGTCATTAAGTCGGCACCAGAAGCAACAAAAATAAATTTGAATGATGCTCAACTGGAAATTAAAGGGTGCCCATTATTAATATCGAGTTAAAAAGGACTCTACCTGAAGAGCTCTCAACGCTGTGCTGGCTTTCCCATTATGCGATGCTCGTAATGAAGGCCTTATGTTACGACCTCTCCGTGTTAATAGAGTTAGACTTTAATGCTTTTAGGAATCTTGATTAAGACGTACAAACCTCGTTTAGATTACTTATATTCTGTTAATGAGACGTCGCCTTTTAAATACGGCGACAGTTTTACATTATAACCGCGATTTAGATTTGTTATCTAAGACTATGTTACGAGATAAATTCTACGTGTTTAGTGGGTAAATTGTTACAGAGTTAACAATGTGCGCGCTCTTAGCCAGAACTATATTTTTTTAATATAAAAAATCACGATGTGTAACTTTAATTAACCATTCGGGCTGAGCCATTCGGGCCATCTTTAGAATAACAATGCAAATATTTTAAAGGTATTTACAAATTGATATTTTATATTTATTATGGCGTAGAAGTTTCAAGAAAAATTTTTTTTCGATCTCATCGGTCAAAATAAAAAGTACTAATACTAATAGTCTGCATGCAAAAAAGTGCTGCATCGTCTTCTATTGGGTGAGTTCGATTTATTCCGCAGACTTGCTAGGTGTGAAATATCTTTCCCGCCGAGCTTCAGCATGAACCGTTTCAAAAAGAGTGTCTACATCTACCTCTCCGGGCTGGCAAAGCACCGTCAACACCTATAGTGTCGCAAGTGTCCATAGGCGGCTGCTTACCATCAGGCGGACCGCAAGCTTGTTTGTCGCTCTTTTTATTTAAAAAAAGCTATAGCAAACCTGATCTAGGCCAGATACGTTCGCACTCGCCACGACAACTTACCATATCACCATTGTTGGTCTGATATGAGGTAAGAATATAGCTGAAATAAAGCTCAGTAAAGCCTGCGGCTGCTTCACGTGTGGGTGAAGCATCGGTCTCGGCTGATTGAGCACCCGGACTGAGCCAGTTAATCACGGTTATACGCCATGTTGCTTCATTATTGGCGATTTGTGATCTCGTTTATTAAAACAGGCTGTTCGTATACAAGGAAAAGCAAGTTGGCGATTCGACGACGTCGCGACTCGTGCGCTTGAGTTATCGTCGTCATTTTCACCCGACAACTTTAATCCAATCCAAAACCAAAACCATGTCTGGACAACTACATTCTCGATGACAATGGACTGCCGCTCTGCCCTCCTTATAACAAATGCAGTACTTGCAAAATGGCGGTTTCGAGAAAAACGCGGAAAACGTATTTTTTGGATATATAACCAACAAATCTATGTTTTATAACTTTTTAAGTGTATCTAAATAACAAGATCAAAATTATTTTTTTGTGCATAGATTATCCCCTTGGGATACAATTTCTGCAAAAAAGTGACCCAAAAATGACGATTACTGCAAGTGGAATTAGTAGGGCAGCGCTGCTTTCCACCCCAAATAATGTAAAAAAGATTCGTAGAGGCTGAATCTTGAATTCAAAGTTTTAAAGCCACTTGAAGGCCTAAAACGATGACAAAAGAGTGATATAGGTGCCTAGACCCTTTAATTAATTAAATCTGTAGATAAATGGTACCTAGTCGTCATTTAGAAGACGTCAAAACGTTGAAAGAAAGCAGATTGACTGAATTTCCCTCGCGAGTTACTAATGCTTAATTGAGCGCTCGTTGAACTGAGTTAATCAGGGTGCCAGGGTACTACGTCATTACAATTGCTATGTGATCTTTTACGCTGAATATAGATCCTTCAAACATGTTCCAAGACGAAAAAAAGTACTAAAATCATAAAGCCAAACCTTTGATTATGTATTAATCAAAGAGCTATCAACATGCGAAACGAACATTGCGATAATAAGGTATTTGACTGTATTAAAATGAGTGATGACGATGAATTATGTAGAGTTATGAGCTGCTGGTAATCACAAAACGGATTTGCAAGTGTATACTAAAGTTCACCGATGGGTATCATGAATACTTTCACGTCAAACAACGACATACAAAATACGACCTTTGCCAAAGTCTTATAACAGTAGTTTTTTTGTTTGTTCTGGGAACCCTGCCTCACGGTGTTGATCTCCACAGAAAAGAACTTACTTTTATTTAAAAGAATTTACTTCTCTTTTCTGTGGTGATCTCGACGGCGTTTTTGTTTTTTAGTACATGTTCGTTTTTAAATATTAATCATGCTGAAGGAATCCTAAGAGATTATTATTTAAAAAAAATAATTCAATTACTAAAAACAAAAAAAAAACACGTCCGGATTAACAGAAAAATATTCAAAAAAATATACTTTGATCACGTGCCTTGACTGCAAACAAACGTGTCCTTATAACGTCACAGAAAAGTAAATATAGGCAATAATTGCATGAAGTGAACTCTTTTGCTTATGTGTGACGTCACTAATGTCACGTGGCTCCATAAATGTCAAAAGGTGCGTTTACTCGATAGTTTAATAATTTGAAATTTGATCCGCCATTTAAAACACAAATATGAAAATTATGAGGATTAAATCACAAGATTACTTTGTTATGTAACAAAAAATATAGTTTCGTTAAATCTGTCAAATTGGTACCCTAGCACCACCACTAAGTAGGGGCCATTGGAAAATGCATACCTCGTCTTTATAATAGGCCAATGACAAAAAAATTGTAGGTACATAAGATTGCTCCAGAGATAAATATTCAGAATTCTAAAATTAACAAGTAGTAAGCAGCACTGAATAAAATTATGAGACAAAATAATATTCAATAAATATTCATTACATTGAGAAGCCAGAGTAATTAATCTTTTATGGAGTACTGTGTTAGGCACCCTATTGTTTGAGCTTGCATGTGGGTCATTTTCCGACAACGTCATTGTAAAGAAAATCCTTAGACAAAAAGATGTAAGCCGTAGTTTCATCGATTGTGCTGCATTCGTGAAAAGCCTAATTAGGTTTATCGTGAAAGTAGATACATACCTATACTAAACAAAATATAACAATAGACATGTAGATTAAATATCAGTTCTAGTTGCTTAAGCACCCAGTGGTGCACTGCTTATACATAGTGGGAACTGGAATCCGCGCGATTTGCTTCATTGTTAGCAAATGTTGGTGTTTGTCATACAGGATTATCACTAAGTTACGTATTGATTGTATGTTCTGTGTTAGGCACCACACATATCTGGAAAGGTAGCTTTCTGCAGCTTTTGGAGAGGCAAAATAGACCAATAGCAAGGATTCTCTATTGAAAGTATGAGAATTAAGGTCACGTGATGTGCGGCACTTTGAAAGCACAAAATGGCGTCACGCTAGACAGTCATGCCAAAATGGCCGACACGTGCCGCAAAGAGGTCTTAGTTTGCGTTACGTTGTAGCGCGTCCACTCTGTAGAACGTCCTTGACCAAAAGTTATCTGTATTAGACACAAAAACATAGGAATATTGAGTTAACTTTCTACATCTGCTGTGCCGGAAGCCATAACTACGCGATGACTTCTCTAATAAATTAAATTGGGTTAGTTCACAAGTCGAAATTATACACAGCATGGCGTTCAAACTTTCCCCACCTATTTATCTTAATCTTACTGGAGTTGTACGTGGAAACTTCCGAGGAGTTTCTCGACCTAATCAAAGCTGAACTTTACAGAAAATAGTGTCAGAAGTTTTCCAGCAGTGCAAGCGCTAGTACAAACTTGACGCTCAGACCATGAAATGTTCTCCGGAGACGTTCCAGACTTCAGTAGTGTTCCGCAAAAACAAGTTTTAATATGTACTCAGTACTCAGTATAAGACTAGAGATGTTCTTGGAACATCTTAGTGTTATTTTACTAGTATTAAGAACTTAGCGGACGGAGTTTTAAGGCTGGCTAAGAAACATCCAAGCACAATGCGATTTTGCAATTATGCGTCTAAATACGTGATATAAAATAATATATATTAAAATACAATTATGTAAGATTTTTGTACGTATTATCGTAAATAATCATGAAACACACAATAGAAAATGCCTACCGGTTTCCATTAGACAAGCCAAGTGTATTAACATTTTCAAGGCTAAAGATTTTTACCTTTCTCAAGACTCGAACTGTTTGTTTCTGTTGGAATAGAGTTTTGGACATACCTGTTGCTCCTAATTTGTGTTGGTTGTTATTTGCTCTGTCATTGTGAGTGTTCCTTGATTATGTCTAATTATATGTTACTTTAGTACTTTGGCAATTTGACATAGTGCGAAGGCACCTACTCCAAGGACTTAGAACATAGTAGGTATGTACTTATCAATTTGACATAGTGTGAAGGCACCTACTCCAAGGACTTAGAACATAGTAGGTATGTACTTATCAATTTGACATAGTGCGAAGGCACCTACTCCAAGGACTTAGAATATAGTAGGTATGTACTTATCGCATTTATATTATAGTTATATATTATACTATATATCATTTGGTAGTGTTTATTTAATGGTATCATTAAAGTGTTTTAGCACCCTCCATCGATCTATATCTATAAACTCTTTCCATACAATAGTTGCCTGGAAGAGATCGCTTTTAGCGATAAGGCAAAACGATAAGATAAGGCTTTTATCGGTCTGTAATTTATTTCTGTTGTACACAGTAAAGAGTTTCTATCTATCGATCTAACATGGTCATTCTCACTAAACAAAATTTAAGGAACAGCTGATTTTTTAATCGCGATTTTTTAGTTGCTTCTATATCTAGTATAACATCTATGAAATCACGAAAAAATATCTGTTGTTGTAATGATGGTATTATGGCCCTCTTTAGGTTTAGAACCTACACCCTTTCCGCGAAACCCTGTATACTTGTATACTTAATTTCTCTATGATATAGAATATGGTACGTAAAAACTGAAAACGTGTTTATTTAATACGAGCGGGTACATACTTTCATACTTTTTCATGAATTGAATATTAACTGAGTCGAGCGTGTTTGATATCTGTAAAATCAGAAAATATTCCTGCTTGTTTAGCTCATGAATATTGACTTAGTTGAAAAGTATTACTTGGCTCCTTTGTTTACAACTGTTATACGTACCTACAGTTATACCGCAAAAGGGTCGCCGTACTGTACATATATATAGGTACACATTTCTATCGGAAACCCATAAAACCACAAAACTATAAAATTATACAATCAGATCCGTATAAGACTCATACGTAGGTATAATATAAGATTTGGAGTAATAGAAACAAAAGAAGAGATAACATAAAACCTCCAATAACAATATCCACCCGAGTATTTCTGCAATAACGTGCTAAATTCGGTAAAGAAAGAGGCAATGATTATCTTTAATAGGCTTCGAACATTAGTCGCGCAATTCGACGACCGTAATTACGCTCCGACTCAAATGGCTCCAAGAAAGTAAGTGCCGAAAGCACCAGCTTTACGCGACAAATATAAAAGACCAAATAGAGCTATTTTAACAAAACGGCCGAGGAGCAAAGCTCAAGGAAGCCTCAGGGGCATTGAAGATTCACGACCGGTCACGATTCACGGACTATGAAGGGTCACCAGCTGCAATCTGCTATATAACACCCTACCTAAGTAGGTCAATGTCAAAAAGAAAACTAAAATAGCATGTAGTTAAGAGAATCCCTTACATTCTTAAACCTTTGCACACATTCTCATGCTTTCAAAGTTGAAGATATCTCACAAAAAAGTTGGCCGTCACGGGACTCCCGGCAGATGTAAACATGATGCGTAAGAGAGCGTAATCATGTTTGCCGTCACGGCATACTAGTCGGTTTTACTGCCAAGGCGCACCAATAGATGTTTGACATCAAATATGAAATCTAAGCAAATATGTAATTTTTACCTAAATTAGTAAAAATTACATATTTGCTTAGATTTCATACATTATGATTACTTGAGGTGATACAAGTTCGATACAAGGCAAAATATAATAATAAATAATATCTGGGTCATTTTTTTGCACACACGGTCATCTGACCCCAAACTAAGCAAAGCTTGTAATATGGCTGCCAGAGACTGATATACGTACATATATATTTTTAAATACATACTTAAATAGATATTAACACCCAGACATAGAACAAACACAAATGTTCATCACACAAATGTTTGTCCTAGATGGGAATCGAACCCACGCCCCCAAGCACAGAAGTTAGGTTCACTACCAACTGAGCCACCGGGGCAGTCATATGACAGTTACGATAAATCATCCACAAAACTGTCCAGTGAAGATTTCCTCCCTTACTGCCCTATACTTAGTAGCAAAAGAGACTCGTCGCGTAGGCGTCTGTGGACGGCTAGACGGCGCGGCACCGTATTTACACAATAGGAACTTCTCAAATCTTCCACATGCTCAAAGATAATTAATTATAAGATAAATAATAATTTATGTATAAAAAAAAATATTTAATGTTTTTTTTTTACTAGACGCTTTTGGCCATTAAAGAAGATCTATGAGTTTCATTAACAACGTACAATGACGTCGATTCTGCCATACTATTTTCTAAACTAATCTAAATTTGACACATCTAGAATTGTTGCTCTCCTTGTATCGCACATAGAAATAAAAAGAGACGTAAATAATTTTAGTACTGTCAGATTAGTTTATGTAGGGTACGACAGAATTGACGACAATCCAAATTATAACTTACTTAGTCAAAAAATTAAGATCTTTCTGTTGAATAATAAAGATTGATGTTCTTTTAGCTTACGAAAAAATCATATGGAAGTGACAAAAACAAAACTTATTATAAATTGATTCAAACGAATGAAAATAGCATAATAAACCTGACAATTGTTGAAAAGGGGTGATAGGTATCTAACAAAAGCTTTTAAGCTTTAGTCCTGTTAAATTATATACGGAGGGTAGAGAACAAGAAAATAGAACGAGTAAATTAGGCCGTGTATTAGCAAGAATGGCTGTGCAAAACCAATACGAACGAACATAATACGATAAGAACAAAAAATATCAAAATTAAATTAAATTAAGGGTTTTAATCATATCTAATCAAATATGCATATAACATACGACCCTGAATAATACTCACATTGACATAGCGAGGAGACAGAACCGTCTGGGACTTGTATTTTCACTTACGTATTTCAAGAGAAGAAAGAGAAATTGATCTGAGATAAATTGCGTCTTTATTATCGTCCTTCAGAGTTCAAACAGTCAAAAGGTTAAAGTTTGAAAAAAGTACATATCTAGGTAATTTATTTAGTACTTCTCAAACGGAATAGCTTTCGGTTACGTTCAAACCACAAAGTATGAGACTTTTTTTGCCCTCGTCTGACAATAGATTTCAACAATAGTTGACAGCGCCAAATAACAGTTTGGGCGAAGTAAACGTTGTGAATTAATGGCTTTGACGTGATGCAACCATAATCTACTTGAACTAAGGATCATAATGTCCTTGATGATCTATCTCTCGTCGAGATGCATAGAAGACATGTTGAAACTAGAGTAGACACGAATAAACCTACTCGAGTGACGTACGTGAACTGATTATTAGCCACATTGGCGTAATCCATTATTTAACAGTCAAACGACATACCCACCCTCACACATGAAGAGTACCTTTACTTACATAATCTGCGTCTAGCATCGCAACACTTAAATAAAATTATTCTAGCAGCTCTAGGGATGGTTAATTTTTGTGGTATTGATTTCGTCGCCCGACCTACATATTTTATTTAAGAGTCTCTTTTATTTACTGTGACCTAGTGTGACTTTGCGAGGAGTTAAATTAGCTCTATTTTCGTAATTCTATTACAAAACCCAGACATTAAACGATTAAACTTAAAATGTGATTTGGATAATGTTTTCTCGTTGTACATTTAAATTAATTTTGGTAAAAGTAAGTGAATGTAAAAACTATGCTAGTATCTGTATGGCAATTCTAGCTCCATCATTATTACATGCTACTGCACAACTCTCTTTAATTTTCTATTCATGAAAACTGCAAACTAAATACCTGCAATGTTCCATTGCAAAGTTGCAGGTATTGTTTTTGTTTTTAGTTTTTTATGGGTAGTTTTAATAGAGTTGATTTGAGATTTAAATTTATTGCTAGGCGAACATACCTATCTACATTAGTATTGGGATAAATTCGGAGCAAATATTTAAATTTCAGGCAGTTAACAGCAGGTACATGTGGAAATCGCGTGATAAAGCGGCTCGTTAGCCTTTTTCTTTTAACGACTTTGGAGTCCATGAAGAACCAGTCCACCTCGTCGCTTAAGGTATCGTTCACAATGGAAGAATGGCGTCGATTGAGTCGATAGCAGCGTTTCTCCAACAAAAGAGGTTGTTTTATGTTACGGCACGCACGACGGTGTGCTTTCTCGTTTAACATGCTTTAATAGTGGTTTCATATATCGACTATTGAAAGGGATTAACGACGATGTAGGTACAAAACATGCACATGCAAATATTACTAAGATTGAGACATTAGCTAGATGAATATGAATGAACATTCATTTATATTCATAAGCTTAGACATTAAGTTAATAACGTTTTAACAAATATTGTGAAGGGTATTATGTCCAAATAGCGCCTTGAAGCAGCGACTAAAACAACAACAGCAACTTAGTTTTCGATTAAACTTTAATTTTGTTTAAGATATGAAACTTCTCTTATATTTCGAGGTTACAAAGATTACAATGCAGGCCACGCTCTGAAGACCAAGTTACCCGACTCTCAACGTCGTTTCAGCACAAAATAACAAGTTTCGCTCCGACCGACGAAAGTTCGTCGCTGCTGTTTACGACACACGCGATATTAAAGTTAATCAGTCATTGTGGCAGTACCATGTTTCATGAAATATGATGAGTAGGGAATTTCATCATTTTGTACTATGGAATTCCAGTTCATCACAATAGTGAAAGCTTTCAGGAAAAGCTTGGTGGGCGTCACAGTGTGCAATCAACCGCAGCTGTTCATGGTAACATTAAAACTTGATTTTTCGTCTAAAAGGCAAGTTTAGCAACAAAGCGTGTCGTGAATGGTGGGCGAGTCGTTAACTTTGACTTGGTTATAAATCTCGTGAATGGACAAGTTTAAGGCGGCTGCTAGCGAAGCTCCCGCAAACTGACGCCTCAAAGCTATATCAAAGAGAATTTAATTGCTTACTCTCGACCAGAGTTTACGAACATTAAAACTCGAATATTCGTCCTTTTTATGCTGATGATAATTACCGAGTAAAGACTACTAAATCCGTTGAAGGCTGGACGTTTATTAGATTTCATGGCAAACATTTTCGGTTTACTGAGTAAAATATTTGCTACTCGTGATGAGATATGATAGATATACCAAAGCGGTTGGAATGGAACTGATACTTTCTACACAAATGTTTTAGAATGTACTCTACTGTATTTTTGTAAGTTACTTTGAAAATTTTATGAAAGCTTTTCTCTTAAAAGCGATGAGAGATAAATTATGCAAGTCTTGTACTAACATTATTTGGGTAATTTGTACAAGTTTTGCTACCATCAATAAATATGCAGGTAGAGTACTGAAAATGTTTTATCTATTTCTATACGAATTCCATATGAAAGGAATAGTTCAAGAGTACAGAGTAAAGGAAATGTAAACTACGTATAGGAAAAACAATATTGCCTAATATACCTTGATAATTGTGACCTCATATTTGTCAAATAATAAAAATATTAATTTTAGGTTACTCAAGTTTTCATTGAGAAATGTATAGAGTACATAACATTCTATGAAAAATTGAGCATCACTTAGCTATAAATTGCAAACATACTGAAGCACCAGAGAGTAGAACGGGGAAACAACTTGGAAAAGATTAATGGACTTAAAATTGCATCGCAACAGCGAAACAAAGGCGACGCAGCTGATGCTAGAGGCTGCAAATGCTGTGTTTTATCATTTAAAGAGCATCCGAACTATGTCGACAGATTTAAAACGCCTGTAGAGTCACCACAATAAGGGGTAAGGGTGACTTCCGGATATGTAGTATTTTATTTGAACAACACGTAACCAAAACAAATATAGGAAACCTAATGCTGAAGCAGGTGGACAGTTGGCATCCCTAAACCGGGTGAATTTTTAAGATTGCCGAGCTTACTCGTTCTGACAAAGCAGGAATTAAGCGAATTACCTAATAGCAGAGCGAACTTCCTGGTTTCCTAGCGCAGAATTAACAAGTTACCGTGCAAAATCTAACCTATTTATTACGCTACACGTTTTAGGCTTATTTTACGTTTAAATTTGCAGAAGCACTTTGCTTTGGTTTGGTTTGCAATATTTGGTGACTCGTTTGCTGTTTCCGTATTTCACTGTCCTCTCAGTACCTTCCTGTTATTACAGAGAATTTAATACATGTCAGTTTTTTTTTATTTATTTATTAAGCTACTAGTGCTGTTGCCCGCGACTTCGTATACGCGTAGATTTTCATATAAACTTTCAACCCTTTTTTCCTCTCTTAATTCGGCCGTTGCGCAAAATAATATAGCCTATATACTTCAATCTGGTCATAGATAAGCATATTCATGAAAACCGCATTTAAATCCGTCCAGTGGTTTAGGAGATGTGAGTGGACAAACAAACAGACAAAAATTCCAAAAACTGTCTTAACGTGTTCAGCTGCTTATTTTAAGACGCTTCACTTGGTACAGCTTTTGTTTTTATTGCATTTACATTTTCTTAGGAAACCTACGCCGTCTTATTACAAAAAACTATTTTGATCCTGGTTTAAAACAGGACTATAAAGTCCGAGTTTGTTATGGTACTTAGGGATCAGAACTTGACCTTATTACAAATCGTCAACTAATCGAGAACCCGCTGATACCACAGATATACACAACCAGATCGGCAATATATTTCAGTGAAAGAGACAAATTGATATGGCTCAGCACAAGTACAAAAAGGACATAACTAGACTTTTTTGTCCTTATCGGCGTGGCCTGTTTTTTGGACCAGAAATGTCAAAATCTGACGGTTCTGTGCCAAACAAAACGGGTCTGAATATTGTTTATTGCATTTTTTTGGTGATTTTATGTGATAAATGCGTGTTTCGTCTGAGAAATAATTGTAAAACAAACATTTACAATGGTTGGTTGTATCATTTTGGGCTGCAAGTACCGCAGTGAGAGAAAAAACGATGAAATATCATTTCACACGTAAGTAAACATATAGAGCTTGTAATGATCACCTAAATAAATTCAGGATATCAATGCGTAAATATTTTATTCATAATTAGTCCGTTTTTTGGTCGATTTGTGGTATTTCCTATGAGTTTTATCAAATTATTAACTGAGAAGAATAACAATCAATGTTGCCAGTTTATAAATGAAATTACCCACCACAATTAACATAAATTATTCGTTCTGCAGGTTTCCAACTGATCCTGGCTTACGAATAAAATGGATCAGTGCTACTGGTTGTGAAAATTGGGTGCCAGGAAAACATTTGTTTTTTTAATTTGTTCCAGTCATTTCAATGCCGAATCCAATATCAGAAAGGGAAAAATTATATTTTTGAGCAACTGTAGCTGCTCAGGGTCTAATAAACACACTTAAATGTACTTAAATCAAAGAAAATATATCATCATAAATCATCATCAGCGTGATTTTGTTCAAATAAAACAAAAAAATCTTTTTTTCGAACAAAGAAATCGATTCACTAGAGATTTGAAGACACTAGATTGTAACTATCGGGGAACACCCATTCCGGCAGCGCATTCCACAGACTATCATATAATTTCACACCATAAAATTGGAATCAAACGCACGTACGTGGCGTACGCTAGAAGATCCCCAGTAGACCGGTTTTGGCGGAATCTGTATTGCCGGTCACTGAGGAGATCATTAGCTTCCAGATACTCCAGGAGCCTGTTGTTGAGGACACGTTCTATAGTCTTGCAGAGAATTGACTTGACCGAGATTGGCTTGTAGTTGGCAGGGTCGGCATGGCTAGGTTTCTTGCGCACAGGTTGTACGTTTGCAAACTTCCATGACTTTCGCAGTTGACCAGTCTCAAGCGAGAGACGAAAGAGGCGAGGAGAAAATTCAGGTGCACATGTTTTCAGAACTATCGCTGGAATATCATCCAGGCTTTGTTCACGTCAAGATTGCATTCTACGAACCTCCATTTGACGAATGCGAATTTCAATTTTCTTCTAAATCCATCAAATCAATATCCATTTTTCTTTCGATTTATTCCTATTTATTCTCTATCCAATTTATAGTTGTAAAAACAAGCACCCTAACCTCAAAACTAAACAAATTGACAACAGTTTCCGTCAAAATCTATTAGGTACCGAAGTTAAACTAGGGGTCTCGGCGGTTTTACTTTAGTACCCTAGATAGTCCGCTGTTTGTTGAAAAACTTCGTTTTGTAATAACGTTTATTTTGATACATGGTTTAAACCTGGTACTAATCCCAGTACCTAAGTTAAACCGTGTTTTGTAATAAGGCTGACGACGTCTTGCACGAGTACAGACTTGACACGCAGGATACCAAATTATTGTTATGGCAGTAACTTCCCTCCCTTTTTACGTCTCATCCACTACCAAGTACTTACCGCGTACCATTTCATCATTTAGTCACAAAAAGGTCAGTTTCTCTTTGCGTACAGAATACCAACTATAATCCCAATTTTGTCATTGTCTGGCGCACTTATTGAAATTACTCTGGTAACGTTACAAGAATCGTGACCGTTTTGCTAATTCATATGGCTGCTACTGGCTCCCAGAGGGTTGGATTAGCTGTGAAAGTAATTAAATCATGCAGCTATAAGCACAATTTGATTATGAAGGATGATTAACAACATGTTGTTCTAACTTAAATACGAGTAAGACTTAACTTATAATAATCAATATAAAAAAAAAACAACTTCAAAATCAGTAAGCCCACTAGCAAAATTATTGATATTGCCAAATCAACCGGCGGCAATCAAACAAAAAGTATTCGTATTATAAGTGCTGATCCAAAAACTACTTAGCCAAAGATAATGAAATGTTTGTGGGACCACCACGAGAGTTTCCACTACATACGAGTATAATAGAAACATGTAAATTGGTTCGCAAATGTCGGAATTATCGGTGTACATACATAAAAAAACAGTCCGAATTGAGAAACTTATTCCTGAAGTCGGTTATAAATTATACTTTAATGACAGTAAGCAATAAGTAACTAGCTAAAAGCTATAGTAAGTACTCAAGCCAAGCAACACTTACTTACTTATTTTATTTAATACTTATTTATAACATGGTAAGAATGGGGAACTGATAAAATAGATTTAGGTATGTTGCATGTCAGATCATCAGCCCTAAAGTCGCATTCATACATGTGTTAACTTATCGCAATGCATAACAAAGTGAACCACACAAAACGTATAAGTACATACTGAGCAAACCAATCACGAGTACCTACGGTCGGCAACAGAACGAATGAGTTCGGGAAACTCGAGTAATGTCAATGCGATCCTGGCTATCAGATATTCAGTGCTCCAAATTATGCCCGAACCTCCTGCACTTATCCCCTTTTATTATAAGAATGTTGGGATTCCAAAGCTTGGACTGTATCGGATCGATTAGTGCTGCAACTCGGCGGAGGAAAACGGTACTAGCCGAGATCAAGACATGGCATCTAGTTTACATAACGAGATCGGTAAGGGTTTCACTGCTATTCTAGAGATTCTGTATGAGAACGATTAAAAATGTGGGCAATTTTATAGTAACACTAGCCGCTCGCCCCGGCTTCGCACGGGTGTAAGCTCGGCCTTCAGCCTCGCTACAAAATATTATATAGCCTATGTCAAATTGGAAGAATGTAGCATTCTATTGGTGAAAGAATTTTTTAAATCGGCCCAGTACTTTTTGAGCCTATTCATTACAAACATACAAAAATAGGTACAAATCATTCCTCTTTATAATATTAGTGTAGATTATGTACATAATGGGTTTGCGTGCAAATAACCGGCATTAGAAAATTGGTAGAAAACTAAATATGTCACACCTTTTCTTATACTTACAGGAAGCCGCAGATATAATATCAGTTTTCTTCAAACAGATATCTCAACAAATACTTAATATTGTACAACTACAACGTTTCACAACATAGTGATAGAGATACAGCCTTTTTGAAAGCGATACGTCGCGCCCACAATGAACCTTACACCAGATAAAATTCTAAAAATGGAAAAGTCCACTGCGATACTTCCCTTTGTAGCTGTCGACAAATATCTTGAAGCAGGAAAATGTACCACGGTAAATATCCCGTAAATAATCATTTAACTTTAGGAAAATGTACCTTTGCAGTGGGAAGTGATTTACAACTTAGTCAATTGAACTTGATCCTAAATAGACGCAGAGCCCACAAAGCTGTATGTGCTCACTCCTCAGGTCAATAAACTCGGAACTTGGGAAAAAGGACAAGTGTACACTGAATATTAAGACTACAGTTGAATCTAAGAGGAATTTTTCCCGTTTTTATATATCAAAGCATTTTTTCGACACAATGTAGTTAGCTAGAAACCCGTGTTTTCTCAGAAAACTAAATACTTCTTTTTATATTATGTCCGTTTATTTAACCGTCAAATCTACCATCACAAGTTTCTGTTGTAGAAAAATGGATGAATACGTAGCTTAGAATTTCGCCTACCATTCTAAAAGGGCAAGGGTTCTTTTCTTGGATTTTCTGCTAGAAAATGCTAATTTCCCGCGGGAAATCTGTAAAGCAGTAAGCAACTTATGAAAGACTTAAATTCTATACTTTCTAGCATATAAGAACTTATAAGTAGGTAATGCAAAAAATAAATTAATAATCTGTGTTAGTGATTGTATATTTATCAAAGCATGTGAGTCACATATTTTAAATTACGGATGGCCAGGGCAGTGCTTATAAACTTCCGAACCGCAAGTAGACTACTAACTATGAAGTTTAATCCATGCATTAAGCCTACATTTGTTGCAATCTAAACTAGACATTGTCAAAGAGACATAAAATAAAATAAATAAATATCTGGGATATTATTGCACACATCTGACCCCAAACTAAGCAAAGCTTGTAATATGGCTGCCAGATACACATATATTGTATTTTAAATACATACATAGAATTTAAATTCGTTTTGTCGATAGTTTTAAAATATATCTAACAAAATTTATATAGTTCAAACTCAGGATACTCTTCGTGAATGTTGTACTAGAATCAAAGCATATGTTTTTGGAACTTTATGATGTAGGTGGATAATCTATATATATAAAAAAAACGTGGAGTAAAAAAATCTGTAATTGCGAGTTATAAAAAAAACACACAGGGCGTCTTAAAATAAGCGGCCGAACACGTTAAGATAGTTTTTAGAATTTTTGTTTGTTTGTTTGTCCACGCACATCACCTAAACCACTGGACGGATTTAAATGCGGTTTTCACGAATATGCTTAGCTATGACCAGATTTAAGTATAGGCTATGTTATTTTGTGCAAGGGCCGGATTAAGGGAGGAAAAAAGGGCTGAAAGTTTATATGAAAATCTACGCGTAGGAAGTCGCGGGTAACAACACTAGCCTACAATAATATTGTAAAGGGGTAAAGTTTTTATTTTTTATTATTTTTACTATTTATCTCAGTTTATAAAGTACATGCTATGTATATACAACTCTGCCAAACTGCGTAGCAGTTTGCAGGCAGATATATACTCTCATTATACGACATTGCAGTATTGAGTAGGAACACTTTTAAAATGTTCTTTTTTTAGGCAATTGCCTTTACTGTATGATCTAATATCAGGAATTAAGGATTCGATTTCAGAAATTCTATAACTAATAGCAAGCTACGCTTTCATTGAATAACGTAAAACGTTACATTTTGTTCCCAGCACGGGCGAAACTGCGGGCAAATGTAGTTTAGTAATACAAAGGCCCAGCAATTGAGACATTTTGTATGAATCTTCTAACCATTTAATAGTGTTTTATTCACGTTACACGAGAATTACTCACGTAAGATTAAGCTGGTTACTCCGACTATAGTTTCGACCGCATTCGGCGGTCTTTTTCACTGTGAATGCGGTTTAAACTATAGTCGGATTAACCGGCTTAATCTTACGTGAGTAATTCCCGTTTAATATAAATAAAATGTGTGACAACCACGTCTTCCATAATAACATTTAATAGTGAACAGTGATAAATATTAAAATCACTTCAATTCAATTTCTAAATTAGGTCAACTATTTTATCTGACGTTCATAAACAGCTCGTATCAGTGATGGCGTCTCGTTCGTAATTTCGCTTTGAATTGTAAGTAGATGCTCGGCAATAAACATTTTATGATGATTTTATCTAAGCAGTAAACAGTCTCTGGTTTTAGTTTAAGCATGCGCTAAATTGAATGAAAACTCTATAAAGGCAGTCTACGTTTTTTGGACGATGGAGTTTATAAGTATATAACTACAAAGAAGAATGTTAATGGGTTTGCTAAAACGCAACAATCGAAAGCTATTCTGCCCATTTTAATTTTAGCATTATTTTGATTCTTCAATGAAGAGTCACTTCACTCGTTCACTCATTCTGATTTATTTCTTTTCGTATTTTCTATTGAAAATATAAAAATCGTGTGAAAAAATATATTTTGATACTCAAATAATTAGTTTCGGCTTTGGTCAGGTTCTATTTTTACTGAAACATTATCACACTTCTTTTATACAATTTGTCTTCTACTGCGCTACGCTATCTTCAAGTTGCAGTTTGCAAAATCACGCGACCACAAACCGTATCTCGACGCGTTAAGGTTCGCGTTCGCGTGAATTTGCAAATTGCAATTATTCGGGCCCGCGTTTAGAGTTGGGCGTAACCATGGACTATAAATTCATAGTGAGGTGACACGCTCACAGTGATGTACCTTTAACCGTCTATTAACAATAGTAATTCTATAGTTGGAGTTTTGATTTATGTGAACTCTAGTTACGTACTACAAATTGGGTTAGCCATACCTATTATAGTAGATAATTTTTTTTTAATCTTAATTTTAAGTGCTTTTTCGCAAAGCGAAAATATCGTACGATTTAAGATTGTATTATAGATAACTTGTACTATATGACATCTACTTATAGCGCAGTTACCTATACATCTACAGTTATGTAACTTTATCATTGTTGTTATAAATGAACAACTACTTTACCGATCGATGAATATATGCTACTGATTGACATCAATAAATATCGATGTATTCAGTTCAGTATGCGTTTCATTTATACGAGACAGCTCTGACGCAATGGCATGAGTAATTAAACAAAATTGACTCATGCACCACAAATACATAATATAATTTTGGCTCCATTGTTTTATTCCCTACATAGATATCTTATAAATAAACATGTGAATTTATTGAAGGTATCTTTTGAGGATTTTATGGATATGTCATTGATGTCATTATATAGGCTGGCGCCTATTTACCTATGTATAGTTAGGTACAAAGCCACGAGTCCATGACAAAGCGCTAGACTTAAACGGTAGGATAAGAAATATAATTACCTACCTAATTAAAAAAAAAGTCACATGATTATTCAAGCAACGGATGGACATATAGTTAAGTCAAATTTAAGCCAATTAAAGTTAAGGTTACAATATATGTAGAGCTTAGGAACTACCCAACAATTTTTTTTATTTTATTGAACCAATTCTAAAAGGAAACCACAGGGTTTACATAAAACAAGAGACCCTGATCCCGTACAGTCTACAAAAGCTATAGCTAACAAATTGGTCGAATTCGCAATGACTTCGAATGGATCGATTGCTAGATAAACAACTTGGGGCAACATCGGGGACAGGGCGCAGTATATTTATGGGCCAGTAGATAAGCTACATACAAACGAAGCAAAGGATACAACTGAATTATAAGCGCGAAGATCGATAGCACATGTCACCAAGCGTATATACTTGCAGCTTCGCTTCAGTGCAAATTATCATATAATAAGGCTATGTATACTATTAGTTGCACACACCCTCTTCTATTATCATGCTCCATCCTCGACTACACATTCGCTTACTATAAGGCTTTTTTTTATATTTAGTAATAGGCTTGCTATTTACCACTAATTCGTCTGAAGTTAAGCGCTGATGCGGTCTATGATGGAGCACGCTTGCTTTGAAGAAAACGATTTACTCGTGGTTTGAAGACACCCAGATTGAAACTATCGGGGAACACCCATTCAGGCAGCGCATTTCACAGACTAGCAGTTCGCACAATAAAATTGGAATCAAAGCGCTTCGTACGGGTTTTCGAAATCTGAAACCATGATGTGGTGTCGAATTTTCGTGCCTGCTCTGACAGTTCGTTAGAAAAATGGGCAGCAGGGTAGGATATGCTTACTCTCCAAAATGTATCCGATAAACTAGCAACTTTGCGCCGACGCTCAAGACTAAGAAGCTTAGTTTGAACTAGGGGTTCATTGCTGATAAGCCTCTTGGCACGTTTCTCAACAGACTCCAGAGCCCCAAGCTGGTACATACCTGATGCATCCCAATGGTGTGAGCAGTACTCCATCATCAAGCACAAGTTCGATCGTGCATGGAGTCTCCATGGACGATCGAACTTGTGCTTGGTACAGTGAAAGCAACTGTTCCGTCGTGAAGTAGTTACCGACACACCTTCGATAGGATACCCAGATTTTTGACAGCCAATTGAGCATTGTTCTCAATATAGGAGCCGAAGTTGAGGGAAGAAGACAGAGCTACGTCCAAAAGCTTATGCCGGTCAGTTATCGGAATGGATAGATCCCGGAAAGTAGGAGCCATATGAGAAGGAATATAGTAGGAGGATTGGAATGGCATCCTTTTGGCGGAGAACAGACACGATATAGCGGCGATTTTGTGGCTAAAGGCTATTTATAATATAAAAAGGTGTGCTGTTTAGCCAGCAAAGATTCCAATAGGTAACGTATAGAACGTTACCACGAGTAACTAGGTATGTAAACTAGCTATGGGCGAAGTATACCGTTATTGAGATAACCCGAACCCAAGGGCTACTATATGTATATGTGCTAAACATATTTGCTATCTAATGTAGCGTAACCACACGGACCATTTGTCACAGCAAACGTCTGGCGAGACGGTGACACTGACGCCCTTTTTTCCCGACAAGGGAAAGCGAAAAGGAAGGTATTGTAGTTAGCGTGTATGTATATTTGTATGTTCCCACCTACAGCCTAAACGTCTCAACCAATTTCGATAAACTTTCATTTATATCGTATGTCGATAGATAATTTGTTGTTGTGATAATTTGTCGTAGTTGATTTGTGTAGGTTTGGGGATGGTCACTGGATAAGTGACGATGGCACCCGGTTCGATCCTCAGCCCAGCACCAATGACTTATTAAGCACTCGAATAAATTATGCAGTTTCGACGTTATACCTCAACAACGGTAAAGGAAAACATCGTGATAAAACGGTATGTCCAAGAATCTCAAAAGTTCAAAGACATATGACATTAACCAACATACACTGGGCCAGCATGGTGGATTAGGGCCCATTCTCTCTCCCTCTCTCTCTCTCTGAGAGAATACCTAGGTCACAGCAGTGGGAACAAGAAATACAAGAAAACGAACGATTTTTTTTATGCCGTATGTGGCAAACAATATCTCATGAAGGAGCTCATTCTACATATGTATGCAGGTGTGAGGCAACATGACCATACGTAAAACGCACAGTATGAAAATAGGGATGAAAAAAAACTGCACACACATCATGTGATTAAAATGAGGTTTGGTACATAATTTTTGTGTACCGTTAGCAAGTTATGGTCCGCCACTTTTTTTAAGAAATATCTTGTAAAAAGTATCGCGGTTATATTTGCGCGGTTTGTATAAAGAATCGTATCTGGTGAGTTTGTATATTGTTGCTGGTCACATGGAGCGGGGCGGCGACCCCTCACTCTTGAGGACGCAGATGCCCATGCATGCTACAGACATCGCAATCTAATGTTACAGCCAGACGGTTTAATCTGGTCCCTAGATACTGAGGGGATAGCCATTATAAGATACATAATGCGTTTGCAGAATCCTTTTGGTGCTGAGGGGAAAATCAGCCTCTATTGAGACTACGATAAGTAGGTACAATACAACACAATATATTTACACACACAAAATAAAAATTTAAATTACCATCAATTAAGTTTTCAGTAGTATAAGTAATGGTAGCCTTATCGCCTGAAGCTATTTCTTCGAGGCAACATTTGTCTTAGGTACTTAGGTACTAGGAGAGCATCATCGAAATGAGAGGTTAATAATTAACATCGGCTATAAATACTTAAGCGACTAAATCTACTTGAAAAGAATACTGTTTTTTTTTATGGCAAGTACCTTTATTAACTAAACAAAATACAAGCTAACAATAACAGTAGAAAAACAGTTTTAGACTGCCCATCGACCGTTGAAGATCTAAAGACAATCCAAATGCTCAAGCCCACTATTGGCAGCGAACCCAGCACGCTGGCGGCATTGCCACACTGAATGGCAATGCTTATGCGTTGAGCCAGAAACTCATCACCATTTTGGTCACGCGTCGCATTAACCAGGAACTGTATTATTAAACCTAATGTAGGTAGAACATAATTTCTTGCTAGGGAGTAAGAGTACTAGATTTATGTACCAATCAATCATCTAATAAGACGTGCTATCGTCTGTTTTATTATAAAAACCGTCAATGGTAGAGGCGACGTTGCTTCCTCGAATGAATTATTTATGAAAAGCTTATACTCAAATCGATAAATCGCACATAGAGCTGAATCACCTTTTTCGTACCGTAAATATTTTATGTGCTTAAGTATACAAACACCCACAAAAAACGAGAACACGCACGCTCAGAGGGGTCTTTAGCAGAATAATCCCCAGAAATCTGGCGCCTGTGCGACGATGTGGGACAAACATCGACACCCCTGCATTGATCTCTTATCGGTTCATTTTTCTGATAAAATTCTCCAGAAAACAACACCTAAAATGCAAATCTGCCAAATCGAGAGCGCATGGTAAGTCTGTAATATTTTTGACTTTCTTTTCTAGACTCCGTTGGCTGATCTGCAGACCTGAGAATTTTCTAGTGATTTCTAAAATAATACCTACCTACAACATCACCGTAATATTGTATTGTAGATAGGTACACTGGATTCATTTGTAAAATTGAAGACAGTGCGTTAACTACCCAGATACGTTTAACAATACTGTTGTCTCCGTAATGAACACAATTAGAACAAGAGCAATTAGCTGTTTAGAATTTACTTCTTTTCTTCTCTACCAAAGGAGAAGACCTATCTAAAGTATCTAATTGTCCAAAATTACAAAGCTGTGTTTTTAAGAAGCGTTTTTTGGCAGGTCACGTCTCAAACAGAAATAATTGAGGGAAACGTGAAACCATTTTCCTTCTAATCAAACTCTCGGTGAAATTACTCAGTGGAAATTCGTAGTAAAGAATGGGGAGCGTTGGTTTGGTGAAGGAGAGTTTCAGGTTACATTTCAGATCAGATAGCGGTCGGTTACATACCTATCGCATTATGTGGCTTCGTGAGCCACCGCAAACGGTCTCCCCAAGGTTATTTATACCGTATATCTTGACTACTTATTGGCTTGATAAAGAAAACTGCCTGAGCTTTTACTGCGAGTTTGTATTGGTTTGGTTTATTAAGTTAAGTAGAGTTGCTTGCTTTTAGTCGGAAAAAGGTTAGACCCTCAGAAAGTGGTACTACATGAGTTGATATCTTAACTATCTTGAAACTTGCTCTAAATTTCTAATCACCGCTTACCACATTTTATGAGCCAAGCGCTATAAAAAGTGAGATAACGTCGACTTGTCTGCACATTTCGGCGTTAGAACAAAGGATCGATAGGTCGTGCTCAAAATAAATGTAACAATAGACCGGGAGACACTCGCTTAAAATGCTTTCCGTGTTCGAACTCATCCGGCGCAGAGGTGACCGCTGCCCGTAGCCGGAAGTGCGACATGGAACTCTAATCACAAGCTTATCTCGCGTTAAGTGTCGTGTTGCAGCATTGCTATATGCTTTATTTAGATGCCTTATAAAGAAAAGTCATGGAAGTGTACTTTTACGGCGCCCCACTGTTAAGAGATTCGATGGTTTAACGTGGTGTTTAATTTGTGTTAAAATAACTCGTTAAGAGGTATGACAATAGGGTTCTGTAGCCAAATTCATAACTATATTAGTTTACATTTATAGTTCAGATATTGGCGGTTATAGAAATATTTAAACGAACGAAGTTCGGTGGACTTTCAGTGAAAAATTATATTTAGCTTAATAGAAAACGACCTGAGAAAGATTCTTTATTAAGATCATTTAGAGAAAAGGTTAGTGATATTTAAGTTAGAATGTCCTAAATTTATTAGTTGTATCGCTATAACTCGAAAAGTTGTGTTCACAAAATACTCGAAGGATTTTGAATATTGGTTTTTAAGATAACCTATCAGTATGGCAAGTTACATGTTTCTATGTATATGTTAGTTTAGAAATGCAGAGGGGAACCAACTTTTTGCCCTTTGGCAGGTCATACTTTGCAAAGGATACATGCTTGATAAATAAGTGAAAACCTTTCCTTAATTCCTAAAGATCTAATTGATCGATTACATTTTACTTGGGAGAAAAGGAAAAAAAACACCCCCATTTCTTATGGACCATTTTATAATATGTACCCATTTTATTTTTATGATACTGAGTGACGAGACGAGCGAAGTCGTTCGCCTGATGGCTCTTCACGCTTGCCCATAACAGCTCAACGCCACTCAGAATTTTGAATTTCAACAGTTCAAAACCCTAGATGGCAATGCACTGCGCTCGTCACCCCGAGATATAAGATGTCAAATCTGTGTGCCCTGTAATTTCGCTGGAAACATTGCCCTTCAATCCGGAACACATTGGTGTTTGTACAGCTGGTCTATTCTGCAAGCTAAGTGAACGCGCAAGTGAGGTGATAAGCTAAGTGAACGTGTATTTTTCTTGTCGATTACTATAGATAAATGTTAAAATGTCGAGTGATCACCCTTGACTGTAGTCCCTCACCCTTATAATTCGATATTTTGACATTTATCTGCAGAAATAGGCAAGAAAAAATCACATTCACCTAGCTTATCACTTCACTTACGCGTTCACTTAGCTTACAGAATAGACCGGCAGTACTGCTTGGCGGTTGAATAACTGACAAAGGTGTGATACTTCCCCAGGCGGACTCCTGCAAAGAGTCCTACCACTACAAAATATATATATAAAAATAATATACTTATATATATATATATATATATATATATAATTGAGATCTATACCAAAATTTCAATTTTAAAAATTTTCATGATCTTACCTTAATAACTACATACTTAGAAATCGGAACGTTCTAAATAATTAGGACGAATGGACAGAACGAACTTATAAGGGTTCCTTGTAACATTACGGAACCCTAAAACCACAATCGACTAACTGAATTTTATCTTCAGTCTTCACTTAAGTACAACATAACATTTATAACTTACGAACCCAAAGTCAGCAGTCAAAAGGCTCACTACATCCACATTATTAGAAAAATCAGCGTGTCAAAAATCCATTAATTTCACTTGAAAACAGGATATGAATTGTGACTTGGAAACGCGAGATTGTTTTACGATAAGCTCATTGCACTTAATAAGGTTTACGAGGATATTATGGAGCTCTATATTAAGAGTCATGTCGCTTAAAGCATTGATTTTTACGACCCTACCTACAAACTAGTCATTTTAATAAAGCGCAAGTATCTGGGTAATTACTATAAAGGTTGTAATAAATGTAGTATAATACCTTTTTAGCTTTTGACAATTTAACGATAGTATGAACGGTTAATTGTACGCATATTTGACAAGCAGCTTAATTTTATTTAAATTGTAATAAAGACATGATTTTCATACAACTTCATAGTTCATTTGGATTATTTAGTTATTATTTAGTTTTCCTTTGAATAATTATAAGTAAATATTAATCATATACTGTTATTTTTAAATCACAGTGTATTATTTTTATTTGTCCTGATAATTTTATACACGTCTAATACATAGTTTTGAAAATATACAATTGTATATAATATATTTTTTCGATTTAAAAGCGGCAAAAAGCAAATTCGACAAAAAAATTACATAATACATATTAATGAATTAGTCAACTCATCACCAGTTTGGGGTGGGTCCAGTAGACGTAAGAGCCTTAACCAATAACTAATAAAAATTAGGTTAGGTAAACCTAACCTTTAGATAAAAAAAAGGTTCAATGTGCAAGATAGACATTTTATACGCGTTGAAATATTATCATCACTTCGTGACCAATATCTAAGGATATTTCCAAAAGCAATTTGAAAGGATTGTAGGAGATGCCTATAGAAATATTTGCATAACATAGATTGAGGTGCCCTCAAAAAGCGAGCGTGATTCGGCAAGTCGAAACTAATGGATACCCCGAAAGATGACTCATGGATCCCACATGTCACTCTAAGTAAGCTACAGACGGATTTTATAGAGACGCGGGTACGGGATATGGGACCCGTTATTTTTGCGACTAAGTATAGAACGAGAACACAAAAACACCCTTGCAATATGTCAGCTTTAGAGTATATAATAATGTAACTGAAGTCACAATACTTCAAAGGTACCCTTACTTTTATTTCAGCAAAACACCGACCAAAACCGAAACATAAGTACGTATGTGTTCATATTAGGGGTATATAGACATATCAGGGGCATTGTAACTTTGTTAATTGAGCCAAATTAAACGATGAAACCGATGGTCTGTCTGTCTACTAATTAACAAACTTAAGTAAGTGATATATCGGTGAGCCAAAATAAATTAATCAATCTGAATTTACCACATAACTTATTCTTACGCAATCGAAAAATTCTATATGACTCAATATGAATTGAAGATTCAATATGGATTATTGTTACGGTCGATAGTAATGTCAACATAATCGGATTAAAACCGGGATTCAGAGAGCTTACAACACGGACTCTCGTTTCCCATTGCGTAAACAGTCATTCCAACTTCTAAGCGCATATGCGCACTTAATAAATCGTCTATCATCTGGGTAAAAGCGAGATTGTGTCATAAATACGGGGTGTATGTGTGTCAAAACATGGGGATTGGGCTCTCTCCCCGGACCCGTACCCCGACCGGCGAGATAATGAAAAAAAGATTTATGATCTTCTGTAATCAAATTTTATTACCCCTACACGGCCCCTTGCTAGCTAGTCCACCATAGTTTTTCATCATCGATTTGTTCTGTTCTATCCTTGTCATCCGTCTGGCCTTTGGGTAGTAGGTTCATGGTCTGACCTAAATGTTACCATTTGCCATGACTTGATTTGTTTTCATTTGGCTCGGATTTACTACGCCGGCGCGTAAGTAAATTAAAATATAAATATGAAGGCTGACGGCAGCCAAGTTTTCTCGGCCAAAGGGGTCGTAGAATCACATTTCCATAAAGTTTCCAGTCAGAATGTGGTGTTGTAATATAGCCGGCAATAATATAGCTATTCGTACGCAACGTGGAATAACGCTTGGGGCGCCCCCTCCCACTCCACCATGGTCTCGTCCTTCACCTCTTTGACCCAATTATATCGAGCATATTGCTTTTTAGCCACACATGAGGTTTGGCATTTTGACATTTATCAATTTAAAATTGATGTTTTTAAACTTGTCATTTTTGTGGCTATTAAGCTCATTACTAACTCCCGTGATATCTCATCATCAGGACACACATAGATCAGAGTAGAACACACACACCTCCTCTTGGCACATGTCCGAAGAAGGCAATTTTCGTCTCACGACTGCCATCAACTTTTTTCCGGTTAGCAATTTTTAAGAACATTGACGTGTATACCGTAGTAGATAACTATGGCTAACTAAATTGTTTTTAATTTTAACATTCCATGATTTTGCACCAACTTTTACTTCGTCACATTATTGCGAAATATCGTTCTCAAACTCCCTAGTCACAAAAACTAGCGCAAGGTGATCCTTCGACCTTTAACTCCACTGGCAACCTTTTAAAACCCGAAAGGTAATCTATTGTCATTAACTTTACATCGGCATTCCCTCCAAGCGCTGTGCGTAATTAAAACCAAACTGGTTTCCAATATTAAATATACCTATTTGAATAACGTAATTGGTAATCGTAGCTTTGAATGCCAACCTCTTATTAAGGCTGAAAGCATTTCAAAATATTTCTGCAAAAACATCCTCGATATGACCCTTGCCATAAGTGAGAGAGCGGCACAAAAAATCCATTATAGAAAGTAAAGCGCAATGACTTGAATTAGTTATTCAGTTGATTATGCCTCCCCTCTGGGCACTCTATCATTATCGTTTTACTTGCCGCACGTGTCGACTTGCGCAGGGCAACCCTCATGCTCTTCAAGGCCGATAATTATAGACTGGCTAGACTGTGTATGCCTTTTGTTCATACTCGACCCCCTTTCTGTTTATCTTGCTACAATATACAGAATATTTGTCTCTATATTGTCATGTCGTGCAGCTTTCGAGAATATCCTGATGGTTGTAAGAAATTGCTTCCTTTGTTTGTATCGTGCTCGACATCCTTTTCCCTAAAGGGGATATTGGTAAAATGATTACTTTCCCTGTTGATACTGATCAAGGATGGTTTCTTATTTTCTTTTGTTAAGTATGCATTGTACCTCTTATGGTGTAGATATTTTTTTCAGTATCGGCTTGACCACTTTTTCGTATAACTGAAGGGGACCAGTGTATATTTACGCCATTTGATTCAGTCCATCAAGACCAAGAGCCAAAACTTTTTGGTTTAGCTTTTATATTCTTGATTAAGATCAAACACGATATCTAAGACGAGGTAAGCTTCGTGTTAGATATCATAGAATAAAATGTTGCAACTTCTAAAATAGAAGGTACTTAAGTATGTAAAACTATAAATTCTAGAACTACGGTCAGTATGTCTGATTTATGATAACTCAATACTTAGTACATAGGTACGAATTTTAGCTAGTGCCACGCATTTACATAAGCTTGTAAGTTTGGCGACGCGACACATTGTATTACGCCTCCAGGGAAATAACTTGTCAGAATATTACGATGTGAGATAGTTAATCCAGATAACAATGCCGGTTAAAGCAGCCATTGGTTTTGCAGTGCACCCAAAGGATGAAAATATAGCGTGTGTAAAACTGTACACTTCGTTAATGAATATAATCCAAAGCTTACTAAAGGGGTTTTGTAGCACTGCCTTTTAATCTTTGACAAATAATGTAATACTATTTAATTTAAGATTTGTATTTTCGTTTGATGGTTTTTGCTTTACATTGGCTTTCTTATTTTTGCTTCTGTAAAAGATATGTAGTAAGATTGTGTATAATATTCATTCTTGTGCCTATCCAAAAAATACTTATTTTTAATAAGCAAAGCGATATTTCAGAGGCATTCTCATTTCAAACAACAAAAGTATGCTTATCTAAGTTAACTTTATACCGCGTTGAAAGGCCGAAAAGACAAATTCATTTTCCAACTTTGTAGAAAGTATTATACCCGTGTTCGTCTTCATAAGTAGCAAACGAGGAAACTTTTATAACATGTTTATACTGAGCGGGGACTTAGGCACTACAAGGCTCTTGCGGTCCCAGACCCTTCAGGGAAATTTAAAACCAGCCCAATTTACACTTAGAAAATCTCCACAAGAATGTTGTGAACAAGTTTTCGTCCATTTTGTAATTAGATTTGGCCTCCTTAATGTGTCCTTTGCGAAGCCATGGCTGTTGGAATTCTTGCCGGAGACGCCGAAATAAATGTTGCTGTACAATTTGATTCCTCCAACATTATTTGTTGGTAGATATTTTAGTATCTAAAGCAATTTCATACCAATTTTGTATCCAGTAGGTAGGTATTTACTGTACCGAAGTAATAAGGAGCAAGTAATATTACGAGCAAACGAAATTAATTTAAATTCTTCTTTATTAACTGAGGCTTTGATGTTCGTGTAAAAATCGATCGCCGCGAGGAACATTCCTTAGTTTATTATGACCAAAAAAAGCTCGATACACGACGTTGAGAACAGAACGACATCGTAATCAGAAAACGCATAAATAAAAGTGACGACCCTTGAATTGCATGTGAGATACCGAAAAGTCAGTATTCAACATCGATATATAACTCGAAGGTATTCAACCTCAAAACAAGTATACTTGATTAAATAAAATCTTCGTAGTGTTTATTTGATATGAGTAGGTACTAGTTTTTGTTTTTATTTTACTTGGAAACAAACTCCGCCAACAGAAAATCAGTGGGTACAATTGGGTATTCGATACATATATACCTACGTAAAGAACGAACACCATACAAATTTAAATTTCTAAATTCAAATTTGTGTGGAATTCGATACGCATTTTACGTATCGAATATTCGTATTTTACTCACAGAATAAGAATAAAATTGTAGCCGAAAACACTTCCATCCACAAAGCTCCTATATTTGGCTGATAACTCTTTGGAGCAAAAATAAGTAGGACATTGATCGTGTAAAGCATCTGCTCTAAATCGGCGTGATCTTCGTTACTGTTTTCACTGAACGTTCTCAGATGCGCAGACGCAGCACAGCCGCCGAGTGTAAACTGTAAATACACACACTGCGACCGAAACAGAGATGAAAGCGGCGCCGGGCACTTATCGACTCCCTGTAACCGTACGATTATGCCTTCCATGTCAGCACCCCGAAATAGACGTAAACAAACTGCATTCTTTCACACAAGCGGATTAGGTCCGATATGTATTGTGTACAACGTACAACGGTTCAACACAATTACCGGCTTGTGCTTGAACGATATGAGAGATAAACTATGTATTATCACAACGAACGTGGTTGAACTAATAATGTTTGTGAATAAACACGTTTCAGCAGTTTCAACAGCTCGCAATTCACAACAGCTGAGATGAGAATTTAACGAGCCCGTGTCCGGAAACGCCAGATTCGCGCCGCCCTGATTGCGTTCCTATTAATCTAACTATTAATACGATCCTCATTATAACGGACGTCGGAGAAATAACGAGGAAATTGCGAACAAGGATCATACCGTAGCAGCATATCTACCAATGCCCAACTAGCTATTCATCAACTCCGAACCGGATTAGAAAAAAAAACTAAATTTTTAGCCAGAAGGGTCTTGAAAAATCGAAGCATTGGAATTGGGAGTTGGGCCAGGTGCGCGCAACATCCGTTCGGTTCACAACAAAAAAGTTTAGTACAAGACCAAGCGAAGAAACACGTTACGATACTGCACCCAACCCAAGACTTGGCTAATAACTTAAAGCCCAATGAAGTTAGGAACTCAAGTTTTAATCTTTCTACACGCTATAATTCAGCCAATAGCTTTAAGTTTAAGTCTTGTAAGAACTGTGCTAAGTCTTGTAGATCGTGAAACTGCAGTAATACCAGAATTAAGATTATAGATCTCGCAAGCCCAATCATAATCCAAGCTTTCACGCTTTTCTTGGATGCTTTCTTGCCAGAACGAGTTCGATAGGTATACCAGCAAATTGATGAGGGTAAAGAAACTCCAATTTTTTACAACTTCGTATATTTTTCGCAGGAAAAACTTCGTGATTTATCAACAGCCGTTTGAAGAAAGGTTTCAGTGGCAGATTCAGCACAAAAGTTTAAATACTTTCTTTTTGAGATGAGCACAAAAAGAAATAAGAACTGCGCAAATCGAGTCCGTAGAATCTTTTGAATGGACTGAACGCGCAGAGTTTTAAATCGCTTTTTTGAAAGTTATTAAATTTCTATCATAAGTTGGACTGAGCTCAGATTCATGCAAGAATTGAATCGTTATTGGCAATTTGCGATTCACTGATTGGAAAACCGAAGTTTTATTCCATACATTTTTCCAATGCCGGGGACGCAGTCATACTCGTGTGCAGTGATTGAGCTATTTTATTTTGTACCAAAAAAAAAAACAAGCCCGGCGGTCTGCGCGTATCTGTTCTGTTTCTACCTGCATGAACACCTGTCGCTGGCAGTTATAAATAAACCTTAATCCTGTCGATACTTTTATTTATGTGGATTTTGCAAGCTGGAACTGAACCCTATTACCACAGAATAAAATAAAATATACCTTTGCCCACTTTCGAATTAAACCTGTCGATCCGAGAAAACCTAGAAACCTGTCCGGAGCTTTATCTTTCCAGAAATTATGACGGAACATACTCTACGATACCAAGAAGAGACTAAACAATGTAATTAATATGCTGCATCATGGTCAATTGAATGATGCGGAACCAATTCCCATAAATGATACCGGCAGATGTCCACGGAACAATGCCGTGCTTTCGTCAATAGCGCCTATCTATCCGCCGTATCACATTCGGAATACTTTGTGAATAGGCAGACCATTCCTATGATAATATTTGGGAAAACATTATAATTTACAAGCAGAATGCTTGTTGAAACAACATGACAGTGGCTCTAGTATAAATCTTATTAAAATTACAAGAAAAGGCTATTCATGAGTAATTGTAATTTGAGTTAAAATATTGAGGCGACGGCGACCGCAATTGTTCGTAGATGAGATCGCACGCAAAAAAATTGCCCTTTTCTCTCGAACCGTCCCATTTGTTCTTTGAATCGCTCGGGACGAGGGTCTTTTGGCAGACTTATAGCTTATTTTTCGAGGCACGTGATGTATGGAGCCGAGTTGCATGACGTTATTATAAGGGTACGGCATACATTTTAGTATAAATGCTGAGAAAAAGTCGCTATGTAAGTTTTATGGATGTCTTTTTGTGCGTTTTTTATGGCAAGGCTATGCATTAGATTGTACCAAAAGTTATCTTGTAAGTTTTACCTAAATTAAGTTATCTTAGTAATATTGTTGTACTTAGTTGAATTTGTGCGTTACATAGTAAAATAAAAGAAGCAGGTAAGTATCTATGGTACGTTAACTATAAAATACATAGATAAACAGAAACGTATATTAACAACGAAGAAAACTGGATAAACAACTTATCAAACCGGCATGAGACATCGGCATCACAGGAATGAAAAAGGAGCTACATGATAATGGAAGTCTGGTCTATAGGAATTATATTTTCAATCTAAATGAACTACGCTACATGATCATGCATCTTACCTGATAGCAGGAGCAGCAGAGTCAAACGCCGCATCTCGGAGAGCTTCAGGGTCTGTTTATAGTACTACGCGCGCGTCCCGGTAGGAGCCATCGCCAGCAGTCCACGCAGAACAAGCCCAATGTTTATGAGACTCAGCTGACAGCCCCGTTATCGTTTTAGCCAATTAATCACACACTCGCGCACTGCGGGATCCGCACGCTGCAGTGTCAACGGCCAGAGAAAAACCAGACACTGAGCGAAAGCTGTACCGGTAGGTTCCGAACGGAAACGTAGGTTAAGTTATTCGCGCGAGTTATTCATTCATGTTGCAGAATACCGAGTGCGGAAGCTAGGCGTAACGATGCTCTGTGATGAAAACATGACACATGGCTCGAGCGTGGCGGAGCGGTCGGTCGCGCGCGGTCGGTGCGCACGACGGCTGACTCGCGAGTTGCGTGAGTGGGCCGGAGCCGCGCGGGGGACTCGATCGCCACGCCTGCGCACCGCGCCCGCACACCACCACCTCGAGTATTGACCGACGACGCCTCCTTCCTACATTTCACATCCTTAACTAGCTACGAATTCTCCTTTGAAAAATCCCCTAATTCTACCCTCCGCGATTGAGATAGGCCACGTCTATGGCCCGTGGAATAATAGCATTTGCAAACAATCGAATTCAAAAAAGCATTTAAAAAATACTGGGTTCCGTAGAAAATTTTGGTCGTCAGTGCCTGAAAATTTCACAAGTTAGGCAATCAAAATTCAAAGGATGCTTGGAAGAGACGAGAATACAAAAATTGTTTGCTAACTTTATGAACAAGATTCAAGAGTCTGTTACATTCAAATACATACTTAAAATTCTTCTTGCCTAACGAAAAGAGAATCTCATTTTATACGTTTGGGTTCGTCCAAAAATTTTCTGGCACATTATATTTTGTCGAGCGAGTGAAACGTGCAGGGAAAATACTAAAAATGCACATTTTCATAACTCTCCACAACTTTACAAACAAGTTAATTTTCCTCACACGCCTAGGGGTAGAGCGTAAAATTGAGTTTTTTTAAACTATTTTCTCATTTTGACGCTTCGTTTCCCTATAAACTTACTTCCAAGTCGTTTGCATCGTGCTGAGTGCTCCCGTAATTTATGCATTAAAGATCTGGAACGTTAAAAACCGGTCAAGTGCGAGTCGGGCTGGCCCACTGAGGGTTTCGTACTACCATATAAATAGTTAACTACTTAAGTACAAAAACGGTCAAAAACAAAGACATCACGTCCAGGCGGTCACCCATCCAAGTACCAGCCGCGCCCGACGTTGCTCAATTTAGGTGAACAGAAATTTGTTACCGACTCGCAGTTGGCTAGTATTTATTATTTATTGTTTTACTTTAGAGTGTACGTTCTATAATCATGACAAGTTTGACACTTGTCCGTATTACCATTTTTACACTAGAGCACATACAAAAATACGTTTAAAAAACGTTTGTTGTATGTATGGTAGGTATAATAAATTCAAAAAGTTAAAATTAAAAGAGGTCCTTTAATTTTAACTTTTTAAATTTATTATAATGTCATATTACGACGGATTTACTAATAAATTATAATTTCTTAGTAGGTGAATCCGTCGGCCGTAACATTACATATTCTGTGAAAATTTCAGCTGGCTATCTATTACAGTTCGTAAGATACTGTCATTAAAAGGTAGAACAGACAGACAGACAGCCTAGGCTTAGAAAAGGCTCCCGTTACACCCTTTGGGTACGCAACCCTAAAAAAGTAAAGATTATAATATTGCGGTAGGAGTTTTTCTTCTGACATTCAAAGTCATTTACACAACTTTGGGTTTTCTTTCACATAGTTCAAAAATAAAATACGAGTAGGTACTTTAGTTTCACTTATAATAATTATTTCGAATGCGGCAGTTCCGAAGCTCTCAAGTCATACGTACAGACAAAACGTGTCTACGTACGTACTATACTAGTACCTACCTAGACATAATTAGTGATGAGTAGGTAATCGCTACGGTTACCAGGAACGCACGAACCGGAAGACGCAACGTTCGTAAATTCCCACTAGATGGACCGACGACATCGTGAGAATCGAGGGTATCCAGAGGTTACAGTAGCAGGTTGTAGTTCAGTGTGGAGGTTAAAGGGGGACGCCTATGTTCACCAGTGGACTTCTTCTGGCTGATGATGATGATGAATCGCTACAATGATTTATGTGCGAACTCGGTGTGCTTTACTAACATTTTATGCTCTAAAATCAGATATTCAGTCAAAGAGCGTGTGTTGCCAGTGATGGCATATGGTACTGAGAAGTAGTCCTCAACTGCTGGTCTTTTGGAAAAACTCACGAGTCGCACAGCGGGCAATGGAGAAAGCTAGGCTCGGAGTTTCTTTGCGCGACAGAATCCGAAGCTAGGATATTCGCCAAATAACCAGTCAACAATATACGAATAGCTATTAAAATTTATATATATTCGCCAAATAACCAGAGCAGCTATTAAAATGATGATGACTATACTAGTATTTTGTAGGCCCTACAGACAATCTATACTCAGCCTGCAGCCTATATACGCAGTAGATGACGTCAACCAAGTTGGCAACAGATAAAGATACCCGCAAACCGAATTAACTTAAATAGGACACGGCAAATAAAGAAGAGCCCAAGATAAAATCGCTTGCGATATAAATTAAATACTTTCGTTTAATTTAACTTCTTTTTCTCTCTAGAAAGGCAATAAAGTAAGAAACTGTGTTCTGTTTGTGTACAATGAGCGTCGGAAATACGCAACAGTAGGTAATTTAAAAAGGAAGAAAACATTTGCTTTTTCGTGTTCACTGAAAAAAATGTTGAAAGAAGACCAGACAAGACAAGCTCTTCTAGCGTACAGAGATCACTAAAAAGTTCTAAATTAAAAATAAAACTCAAAGTCATGAATTAATTTAGGAAAAGAACATTAAGAACACTTAATATCAGGTGAGGTGGCGGTCAAACGCAAACAACAAAAAAAAAGTGCGAACAAATGAATACTTATCCCTAGGATAGCTAAGAAATCGGAACTTCTGTGGAATATACGCATAAAAAAAACGATAATTTACATAATGTCTGAACTCTGAAGCGCCCGCAAGCTATATTGATCGTAAAAGAAAATAAGATTGGCAATAAACTTTTTTGCTTCTGCTGCACGTTGAACGGACATTAACGCACCTCGTACACCTGACGCAGGTGGTTGCGTTCCATGCATTGAGAGAGTAAAGAAAAAAAAATATTTTCGCTTTTATTTTCATAACCTTAAGGTTTTATTTGTTTAATCGTTTAGACGTCGTTTCTCTACCACGTTGCGTTTTTTTGACAGCACTGTGCGAATTTGGCAACTTTGTAGGTTTGTATTTAATTTTCGAACACTTTTGTATTATTGAAATATCCAGAATAAAATAAATTTTACGCAGAACGCTAGTGCAGACGCAAATTGCGTCTGTAGTGTACGGACGGCATACACAAAGGGTATTTCAATCCCACTCCGCCCCTTAAAAAGCCGTATTTTTCAACTTTTCTAATGATAAGCAACTTTATGGGCGTAGTGAGTAACTGAGTAGGTACCTACAATTCAGAACCGTCCAAGCGACCAAAATATTACCTTTGCCATTCGTCTATGCCTTTGCGAAGGCAATAAAATTGTCCTTCTGTCTGTTTGACACCTTTTCACGATTAAATGACTATTAAATATTAAATTAGATTAAAGACTATATAACTAAAATGTTTGCTGACGCCTCAAGAAGTACTAGCGATTCTATCATAGACGACACAGGCCCACCTATAATCAAATCTGAGGTAAAGCAAGCGTTGACGTCAGCCAAAACAGGGAAAGCTCTCGGACCAGATAATATACCTGTCGAAGTGATCAAACTTTTGGAGGATGACTACATAGATGCTTTAACCCGTCTCTTTAATCAGGTCTATGACTCGGGATCTCTACCTGAAGACTGGCTCAGATCTACGTTTATCACCTTGCCAAAAAAAGTAAAAGCAAAAAAGTGCGCTGAGTACCGTACAATCAGTCTCATGAGTCACATACTTAAAGTATTCTTAACCATCATCCACAATAGAATACGTTCAAAATGCGATGAACAACTAGGTGAAAGTCAATTCGGTTTTCGATCCGGCATGGGTATTCGTGAGGCATTGTTCGCTCTCAATGTTCTGGTACAAAAATGCAGAGACATGCAGACCGACATCATCTTGTGTTTCATTGACTATGAAAAGGCATTTGATCGCGTAAAACATGACATTCTTTTAGAGCGCCTGACCGACGTGGGTCTTGACGGCAAAGATATTAAGATCATCAAAAACTTGTACTGGGGCCAGAAAGCTACTGTCAGAGTCGGGCATTCGGAGACTGACCTAATAGAGATTTGCCGTGGAGTAGACAAGGTTGTATTTTGTCACCCCTGCTCTTCAATCTATACTCAGAAGCAATAATATCTGAAGCACTGGAAGGACTGGAAGTTGGAGTCAAAGTAAACGGGAGGATCATAAATAATCTGAGATATGCTGATGATACCGTACTTATAGCTTCAACAGAACAGGATATACAAAAGTTACTAGACCGAGTGCATGAGTGCAGTTTGAGGGCAGGGTTGAATATGAATGTGTCTAAAACTAAATTTCTGGTAATATCTAAAACCCACCTTAATCCCAGAATTAGAGTAGCAGGTTCAGTTCTTGAGCGCGTACGGATGTACAAATACCTCGGCGCTTGGGTGAACGAAGAATGGGACAGCGAACAAGAAATTCGAACCCGGATCGAAATTGCTCGAGCAACCCTTAAAAGGATGGAGACAGTTTTGTGCAGCCGTAAATTATCACTGAAGCTAAGAATGAGAATGCTCCACTGTTACGTCTGGCCTGTGGTGTTGTAAGGTAGCGAAGCTTGGACTGTAAAAGCTAACACCCAGAAGCTACTTGAAGCTTTCGAGATGTGGTGCTATCGGAGAATGCTACGTATTAGCTGGACACAGAAAGTCTCCAACATCAGAGTACTCCAGCGCATCGGCAAGAGCCGTGAACTACTGCAGACCATCAAGAAAAGGAAAGTTGAGTATCTTGGCCACGTTTTGCGACACGAAAAATACCAGCTTCTCCAGTTAATAATGATAGGCAAAGTTGAAGGCGAACGACGCGCTGGAAGAAGGAAAAAATCGTGGTTACGCAACATCCGGGAGTGGACCAGCATAGCTAGCGTTGAACAGTTATTCCGCTTAGCACAGGACAGACAGAAGTTCGCTGAGCTGACGGCCAACCTCCAGTAGTGGAGAGGCACGTGAAGAAGAAGAAATATTAAATTAATTAAATTTGATGTGGAAGTGGTAATCATCGTACCAATAGACAAAACCTTGGAACGGATTGAAAATCTTATTTCGAAAAATCGTGAGTAAGACTGCGGGGCATACCTAGCTAGTTTTAAATATTTGAGCGATCTGCACTGAACCTGTAATTACAGTCAAAGTATAATTACGGCGAAACGATGATTGATGATACAGTCCCAACACAATGACTTCTGTCATAATGCTGGTTAAAGGCAAACTTATCAGTATTTAGAGAATGGAGGCAACAGCAGACTTGGTCCGTTCAATTCCTCTAATTAGGTACCTTGGAATGGGGTTACCATACAATGATATAGAAATTTAGATCATGGACTCGACTCGATATAAGAACCGATATAGGATACGGATATCTTTTTAAAATGGATTGAGGTTTTTTCGCACTAACTCTTTGATTTTATTGCCTTGGTTTACCGCTTCGTTGTACATTGTCTTCTTTACATTGAGTTAGCGACAATCGTTGTTGTTTTTGAGGTCGACGCCTTTTAATAGCTTATTTTACCTAACTTTCATTAAAATTATCTTTTGAATTTGTTTTGTAATTTTCTGATGGCTATTGCAGGTGTCCCGTAGACAAGTATTTTTTGCATGTCAGCGTTTCAATGAAATGTGAAATTTACCGTTTGGAACGTTGGAGTCTATTGATTGATTAAACGTGCTAAGAGGCTCATCAGCAAAACTAGTTCAAACTAGGCTTCTTAGTCTTGAGCATCGGCCCAAAGTTGCTAGTCTATCGCTTTTTATCGGATATATTTCGGAGAATGCATGCATTGGATCTGCTTGATCTAATTCCCGCCTGCCCATTTTTCTAAAGGACTGCCAGAGCAGGCATGAAAAATCGACACCGCTTTATGGTTGATATTCTGTACGTACGTGCGAAGCGCTTTGATTCCGCTTTTATTGTGCGAACTGCTAGTCTGTGGTATGCGCTGCCTGGTGTTTCCCGATAGTTACAATTATGTCTTCAAACTTTAAATCACGAGTGAAACGGTTTCTTCGAGGCAAGCATGCTCCATCGTAGACCGCATCATCCCTTAACATCAGGCGAGTTGACAGTCAAAGGCAAACCTATTCCAAAATATTAAAAAAATTAGGTATCTAGTTACTCATTATATTTTGACGTGAATTTCCACGCAATGTTTATGAAAAGTACAAAATTATTGGTACTATGGACCCCTTTCGGCTTAGTACACCCTTTCCGCATAACCCAATATAGTTAGTAGTACATAGTTGAATACTCATACCACTCATATCATAAGTTCATCAAAACGCTAGTTAGTCTTTTTTCACGCAAGAATAATGGCTCTACTAAAGCCGTGACCAATTGATCCGTAAGGTAATGTATGGACATCCTATCTCCAATTCGATGCGAGCTGAATTAGCACAATAGGGACTAACTAACTCATTAGGACTAATCGCAGGTATTTAGCCTTGTTCGAATGCACTACGAATTGCCATTGTAACGGATGTGAGACGTCGCCGATATATCTATATTGGCAATGTTAAAAAATGTGTTATATGTGTTAAAAAATGTTAAAAAAAAAAAAAAAAAAAAAAATGTTATGTTCGTACTGGGTACCGCTGATTTTAATACGCTTTTATTAGCTTGGTATGAATGTAACGGAATCTTTAAACTTGATTTTCAACTACTTCAAAACGTCGAATTAAATTGAAATTTTGCACACTTATCAAGGACCGATGATAAGGATTAGCGATTTTAAAGCGAGATTTTTATATACATATAAGTATTTTTTAAGACATAGGTGACAAATAAGCTAACAGGCAGCCTGATGATAAGTGATCACCGTGGCTAATGGATACCTGGGGCCTTACCCCTAGCTTCACTTTTGTACCTAAAATTAACCAACTCATTTAAGCTGCATCGTTTAAAAGCGTCTAACTTGAATGAACGAAAATCCGTTTTACTATGCGAGTGTGCGTGAAAATAGCAAAGCTTGGCGGCTATCAAATAACTACCGCTTATCGTAGTTGATGGTACCGTTTAGACAAATAACACCTATGCGGGTCAACTTTTCGAGCTAGGGGTAAGGCCCCTGTAACACTAGGGGCAACACAGATACGCTGCCAACCTTTAAAGACTATTAACAGCCCTTTTGAAGGACCCCATGTTATAGTTACTCGGAAAAGCCGCACGAGGGAGCTCATTCCACATACTGCAGGTGTGAGGCAAGAAAGATCGCGTAAAACTACAGTTAGCGATTCTTTATTGGTTTAACTAAGTACATAATATTTTAAGCACATTTTCTCGAATTCTCTAATTCAATTGGGGGCCAATGTGTACGATTTATCTTAAGACTAGCAACGCCTCGCGGTTTCACCCGATATACTACAGGAACCACCAACTTTTACGGGTTGAAACTTACTTTGCATCGGTTTTTTATAAGCTTAATAAAAACTATTTTTGCCTGAAACTTGCTGGTAAACTCGAGTCGCCATCTAGCGAAATTTTCCCGAAGTAAATGAAACTAGTGACGCGTCGTTAGAAAAATTTCAATGCACAGATATATTTACTTCAATGGTTCAATCGAGGTGTCATTTGGTGCTCGAACTTGTTTGAATTTATTGAAATAGGTTTAATCTAATATGAGTAGGTTCTAACTAATTTTAAACTAAATCGGAACCTTTAGGAGTGCGTCTTGCTGAAACTTAGCACCAGAGGTCGTTTCAAAATCGGCTATGACCTCAGATCAGACAAACTGGGCCTTAAAAGGGCCTTAGTAGGTATCAATGATCGTTTGTGTTCAAATAACGTAAAAATAACGGCGCGTACACACGTCGTGTGTTCCGCTACTTCTATTTTTGAAGTTTTTCTCATATTTTTCGAAAAGTATAGCTGTAATGTAAAATTAACCTTTGCAATTCTTATGAAATCTGTATATTAAGATATCGTAGACACAATTTAATAAATAGGTATTTAATGAATCCAAATCAAGGAGAAAAGAGCAAATCTGTGTCACTTTTTTTTTCTATCGAGCGAAATGTCCTTAATCGTGATTCGGTATTTGCGGTTCAAAAGGTAAAACATTCAATTTTTATTTTATTTTATAAATTTAAGGTAACCATGGATTTAGACAAATATGACTAGAATGACCTAAATTTCTAATAGTCGGAAAAGAAGGCCAACTGTAAGTTGGGCTTACTCATCATTTACGCACAAAGTGCACGGCGATTAGACTAAAGGCATCTAGCCTGATTTAGGTCTAATACATTCGCACCCGCCACGCCACCTTATCATATCTCCCTTGGTACTCTGATCTTAGGTCAGAAAATTGTAAGATTTTAACAAGACTGCCATATGGTTTGGTATACTCTCTAGCTACTAACCTCGTACGCGAAAGACAAGAAGAAAATCTACAAGAAAATCAAACATGATAGTCAGTTCAATTTCTATATTACTTACTACACTACTTAATAAACAGAATATTTTAAATGATATTTACAACTATGTGGCATCATTCCAGACTTGGTCTTGTCTAATCTTCTTCCACGTTTGGATGAGTTGTTTTCTGATCTCAAATGCCACCACCGCTGTAGCCATGCCGGTGTTTAGACTGTCTACTCCTTTTTGTAGTGGTATGTTCAATCTCAAACCATTTCTAGCTGCTGCTAACCTAAATAAATTATAAAAATTATAAAAACTGTGCTGTGTAAAATCCATTCATAAATCTTTAGTAGTTGTTAGATGTAGTGTTTTTTTTAATTAAATAATAGGCTTGCGTTTGACTGCCACCTCTACGATGGCGATGAAGTCTACGATGGAGCACGCTTGCTTAGAAGAAACCGATTCATTCGTAATTTGAAGATACCCAGATTGTAACTTGTTTGATTATTTTAAATTTAATTTTTATAAATTAACTAATGTAATGTTCCGATTTGTTCGATGCGGATATGTGTATGGTATGCCTAATTTTATAGTGTTGTTTAGCACTAATGTAATTGGTCATAACCGTTTTAGTTAATAAACAATAATAATAATAAGTAACTATCCAGAACACCCATTAAAGTAGCATATTCCACAGACTAGCAGTTCGCACATTAAAAGTCGGACCAATGCGCTTCGTACGGGTTTGGGTTAGGTACGATTCTTTTACAAAGTCCACTTAAGAGAGTACCACACCTTTGCCAATTATTTATCCTCCAAGCAGTAGTGTGCAAACATTAGTGGTAGTGGTTAGTTTTTGTAGTGGTAGGACTCTTTTGCAGGGGTCCGCCTGGGGAAGTACCACACCTTTGCCAGTTATTTAACCGCCAAGCAGTAGTGGCAGACACTACTGTGTTCCGGATTGAAGGGCAATGTTTCCAGCGAAATTACGGGGCATACAGAGATTTGACAACTTATATCTCGGAGCGACGAGCGCAGTGCATTGCCATCCAGGGTTTTGAACTGTTGAAGTTCAAAATTCAGAGTGGCGTCGAACTGTTATGGGCAAGCGTGAAGAGCCACCAGGCGAGCGACTTCGCTCGTCTCGTCACCCAATATCATTAAAAAAAAAGTATTTCGGGTTGAAGGGCAATGTTTCCAGAGACATTACTGGACATAAAGAGATTGACAGCTTTCACTATGGGACCTACCCCAACATCACGAAAAAAAACAACTAGGTATTCCATACATTTTTTTGTTTTTAAACAGTGTTTTGGAAGGTTGGTGGTAAGTGGATAATATCATTATTAAAAAACACTAAGCTCCCTGGTTGTGCTCTCTCATTAGTGTGTGTTATGAGAGTGTGTGACCGAGATCTCGAGCACACCAGAATACCCCCTTCCCCGCATAAACACGGCCTGTGGTGACTATCAGTAAACGCCCAATCATCCTGGCCGATACAGTTATCACGAACTGTGACTGAGTGTCTGATTCCCACCGCAGGCCGCGTCTATGTAACGCAATACTTACGCGTAGCTCTCATCACTGATGCCTTCAGTTTCTCCCCCAATCACAAGTGTAATGTGCTTCATACTCCCAAACTCCACGGCGTAATACGGCAATACAGGTATTTGCATGTTCTCCACTTCATCTGCACCTCCCTCAACATCGTCCACTCTTGCATTGCTATCGGCAATGAAAACAGAAGTGTTTGGTTCTAGCAAATGTTGCATTTCAGGCCATTCTATGGAGTGATGTATGGGCAACCTGAAGTGAGCTCCCGCAGCGCTTCTTATGACTTTTGGATCCCAAACATCCACACAACCTGAAAATGTATAATCACACTAATATAATCCATAATAGGCATGTCTTAAAGTTTAATTTATTATAAATAACAGGCTTAGCGATGAATATAACTAAATACATTACACATACTGAAAAAATTAATTGAATTGGCTGATAAATCTCTGAGATATGATGCTCTATCTCTTTCTCGCAAAGCGTGTTAGTATAGCATTTGTTTGTCGCGCCTGAGGCTTGACGTCATAGTTCGCTATAAAATACTTATAACTTATTTATTTTTGAACTAATTAAAATTTTGTTTGCATTGATAGGCTCTATTTATGATCAGCTTTTTTATGAGGTAATAAAAAACAATTAGTCATCATGCCCATTGACCGAGCGAAGCAAATTCATTTATTTATGAGAATACATCGACATTTGTATGTATTATCTTGACTTTTATTAATTTATTAATAGTATTGCGTTTGACCGCCAACTCGACAGATGTTAAGCAAAGATGCGGTCTACCATAATGGAGCATGCTTGCCTAGGAAAAACCAATTCACTTGTGATTTGAAGACACCCAGATTGATTGTAACCAGATTGTAGTTTGTAAATTTTTGTTCGGTGATAACTTCATTATCTTCATCATTATCAGCCTATCATGTTCCCACTGTTGAGAAACAGGCCTTCTCTCAAGGAGAGATCCCAGAGAGATAGCCCTTATCCACCACACTGGTCCACTGCTTTTTGATGAACATACATGACGGCGATAACTAACATACTGTTAATCAGATCTTCATTAACTGTGGTAGAAAAGAATTTTATTACCTGTTTTTTTTATATACATAATTTTTAATTTTCATCACTCCAAAGTTTGCGTAGATATAGGCCGAGGTCACAGTTGGGGGTCAACTAGTATATAAAATTTATTAAAAATAAGAAAATCTCAAACCTTTTCTAACTTCTTTGTGTGTCACCTACCTTTAGTCAGCAGTACTTTTTCACAGCCCGCTCCCACTGCAGCCCTGAGTATAGCGCCCAAATTACCAGGCATGCGGATGTTATCACAAATGAGATGCAGGGGCAATGGGTTACTTAGTTTCTTCATGTGTTCTACTGTAGGAATCTCGAAGATCCCTGAAATTTTAAATTTTAATGTGAATTTAGTGCCAACTATAGAGAATACTGGGTTACACAGTATGATAATTTTCCGGTCATAAAAATTTATTAAACAATCCCCCGATATTTGAGCGACTTATGAACTATGCATATTTAGTCACACAACTTGACTCTAAGAGCTGCAACTAGGATTATTATTGAATTCATCCTACATGAAAAATTTGTTTCGAGCTTATTAAGTAGCTGTTTTTACAGGGTTACACAAAATGGTGTACTACTATGCACTATTAGCCAAACTATATTGGTCATATAATTAGAATAACCTATTGTATCATTGTGAAAAAACTTACCGAAAATCCCAGAAGGTGTTTCAACATCAGAGAACAAATTCATCTCCTTATATGGTATTTTAAAAATCAGTACTCCAGTTTTGGGTAAATATGGTCTAATTTTGTTTAGTTCTTCAGGGCGACTGAAAAAAACATACTTCAGGCCACATTTTGCTTCAAGACCATCGACAATAAGCCGCCATCCTTCTACTAATGTGTGACCAGATCGCATCCTTTCTTTTTTCGATTTCAATCTGACCATTATAGCACTGAAATGTTAAAAGAACCACATCATTTAGTGACCGACTTATTTGCGAGTATGAATAACCACTATGAATTATTTATTTGATAATAGGCAAGCAGCATAGGCTGATGTACCTATATCACACATTGTAAAATAATATGTATTGTTGTGTGTATAATAATGTATTTAAATATATATAGGATATTATGTATGTATATCAGTCTCTGGCAGCCATAGTACAAGCTTTGCTTAGAACGGGGTCAGATGACAATGTGTGCAAAAAAAAACCCAAATATATTAATTTATCCCAAGACTCAAAATTTTGTATTTATCTGTTAAAATAATTATTAATTCTCTTAAATTATCTTCGTCATACAAATCAACAAATGCAAGCAAGATACAAAAAACAAGCAAGCTTATTAAAGCCATAAATTTGAATAAGCTAAGTATACTGCCCTCATAAGCCCAAGAGTGGTATTTCGAGAAAAATCGAGTTTTTGTGAAAATTGATTTTTCAATACCTTAATGAAATATAATTTAATATATTTTCAGGTACGTGCCTATGTTGGACCAATATATTTCTTAAATATATGTTTAAAAATCAAATATTATTGTTTTTTGTACCATCATTTCGTTTAGAATTAATAGTTTTTAAACATGAGCTTTAAAAGAAAAAACACTTTTTTAGTGTTTTATTTCAATGTTCTAATGTATATACGGTTATGTATCTACATTGGTATACAGTATTTTTTAAGCTATCAGATGCGCGTAAAAACAAAAATCTTTTTTTTTTTGAGTTACCGCTCTTGGGTTTATGACGGCAGTATACTAGGTAGAAAATCCCCAAGCGAGATGTCAGTGCAGGTCTTATCACCCAAACAAAGCCTATTACAATGCACATTATCATACTCAGTCCAAGGTTTTTGTGTTATAACAGGTGCAACAAAATTATAAAAAGATTTTAATTGTGTCTATATCTCCACATTTGTCCACCAAATCGTGCCTGTTAGTAAATTATAATGTTGTCAAAGATGTTCATAATAATGAGGCTTTTTCGGCTCAGTACCACTGCAAGTATGGCGTATCTCTATAAACTTGTCATATGCCATTATCATTGCACTAAAAACAGAGTTTGCACTACACTAGTGACATCCAGCAGTGACAGTGTGTAACAAGGCAAATACCAGCGAATACATACTCTCATATTGCCAATGTAGCCCAACAACTAGTCCAAGCATCTACCTAAACAAAATCTTAGGTGTTTTGAAAAAAAAAACATTATTCTCACCCGATTCTTCCGTCATTCTCATTCAACTTCTCATAAATTACCTCGTCGCTATCATCAAACACCTTCTTTTGGGTTAGATAGAATTTACGTTTTTTTATTTTATCCTCCCGCTTAGTTTTTATTGCTTTTGTCTTTTCTTTTGGCAGAGTACGAGACTGTTTTTCCTCATCGGAGTCACTTGTTTCGTTATTGATTTCAGCAGCATTTCTTACTTTTTCAGTAGGCTTTCTTATGATTCCAGGGTCCAAATCGATTATTTTCTCCTTTTTTAGGCTAACTTTACCAGTGGGTTCAAAAGGTAGCATCACTTTTCCAGGATTTCTATGCGTCCACCTTGAGTAAAATCTCGTGTGATTTACTATAGTATTATGACGCATTGCTATTTGTAAAACAAATCGCTGAATATTTCGGGTCATTTTTTATGAATAATTTTGTCAAATACAAAATCAATTCTATTTTACAGCATAAATTTTTTTGTTTTTAGAATAACCTCAAATTTTCTCAACAAGCACAAGCAGCAAAATGTAAACAAAACAATGACAAATGACAATGACTGACATCTGACATATTATATTGACTATTGTCTTTCTTTATTTATTTATTTAATATTGGCACCAAAGTGTAAAAACATGTCTCCTCGTTGTATTATTTCTTATCCATAAACTTGTTTGTATTTTTGACTTGTTTGTATTTGTAGTGTACTTGGAGTTATCGAAACGTGGTTGAAGAAAAGTAACTTAGTTTTTTTATTTTATTGTTATCTCCCTTTTTATGTCTCCTATCGATGGGTGGCACGGATGGGAGAAGAGTTAACCTTTGTACAAAGCACTTTGACCTCAGCTAGAGCCCATCCAGAACCATATACAGGGCAACCCAACTTGAGTTGGATAAGTTCTAGATTCGACATGAGCTTTGACAGATCCAACACGGAGCACTCCGATGCCACTTAATCTTGTGGTCCCCATCTTCTCTGAACTCATTGTCCCTAACCCTAGTGTCTTTAAAAACGCAGGAAAAAAAAAACGTATAAGTTAAACAGTTAAAGTGCGCGTAACTAACAACTAAGAAGTATTATTATATCAAAAGACAATTTTATTGTAGTCATGTTATACGGAAAAATATTCTATGTGAAATAACAAGTAGCAGGTTATTGTTTCTTTTATAAGACAAACTGTAAACAAACAATGCACTCGGCACGTCGGCAAACAATCAAGTCGGGGTCACCAATTTAGGATAATTTTGTTGTGGTGGTGTATTGTTCGTCGGAGTCACCAATTTAGGATTTGGTTTGTGTTGAATGTGAAAACTCCGACGTGATGGATTGAGTACGTGCGCTTTATTTGAGCGCCAGCGAATGACTGTTGAATGTCGTTGCGCTTCATTAATTTGTTTATATTATAATAATAACAATTCTGTGATGTAGTGGGACTCACAGGCCCTACACTTTATTATTCAATGAAATGTTCGGTAAAATAATACGTAAGGCTAAGTGGCTTTAACGGCATTAGCTTGCCCAGAAATTGGAGAAGGAAAAACTCAAGAGGATAGATAAAAAAAAACTCTGGTAAATGTCAACGTCAAAATATGAATGTTGCCAGTGATTAAAAACATATCAAAATTCTACGTCATAGTCTAGACAATGTTCTCGTTACTTTTTTTTTATCAACCGGCTTTCTTATCACGCCGGCTTCTATATTTTAGTTTCTCTTTGGATTTCATCTATGCTTATCATCAACTTGTTTCGTCAGCTGAAAATATTTTGTGGATGCGCAGTAATTTGTGTTTATTTTTAAATTGACTAGGAAACTAGCGCGTTGCAACATCATGGCAACCGGAGTAAAACCTCGTGATGAAGATACCCAGCTCACGCGGTCTGATCTGGATGCTATACAAGACGCCATGAAGAATAAGAAGTTTCGAGACTTGCTATGCGGCTACTGCGATGAAATACGTGACCCGGCGAATCAAGCGCTCTACCAGAAAGAAATGGTCCAACTCGAGAAGGAACGTGGCTACGACGTCACATTCATCAATCCCAAGGGGGGTTATGTTATCAAAACAAGTGTCGCCGGCGACAGGAAAGCGTTTATAAATATTTGCAGTAATGACAATGTCGGCAAACCCTCATACAGGGTCCAGGAGGTGGACGGCAAGAGGGGTATGAACTGGCAGATTCCATACTCGATGATTCCTCCGAGGGAAGATTTAGATCACAAGCGCGAGCGGTGCGTGATCTATGACGTGGTGTTTCATCCCGACACGCTGCGCATGGCGGAGGTTAACAAGCAGTTCCGAGAACTCGTCAATAAAACCGCTTTCGAAGGCCTACAGAAAACGCACAATATTCACTTTGATATCAACAATTTCCGATTTCCTAAGTCTCATTACAAAGGTATGACGACTCCCGCAGTGATTCGGAAAGAAGACCCAGATTACAAGCCGCCTGCTTATGACGAAGAAGAAGTGCTGACGCCGGAAATGATGGAGAAGTTATACCCACAGCGCACCTATTCAAACTCAGAAAATAAAAATGAAGATGTGAATAAGAAAGAAAAAGAAAACGCAGATAAATTAGAGAATGCTAGGAAATTAAGTAGAGGAAAGGCAGAGTTCACTCACAAATCAGATGATGGTTATACTATACCCAAATATGTCGTCAAACAGCAGAAGAATGTGGACATGCAAGATTTCACTTATAACAGGGACTGTAAGCAGCATTCTGCTATCCCAAGCCAGATAGTAGTTGAAATTAACCTTCCCATGTTAACCTCCACGAAAGACTGTGTCTTAGATGTCAAAGAAAAATCTCTAATTTTATCATCTGAAAAACCCGCAAAGTACAAACTTGAAGTCCCTCTCCCTTACTCTGTGAATGACGAGTGTGGCAATGCCAAGTTTGACAAATCAAAACGCAAGCTCATAGTGACTTTACCAGTGATCAAACGGAACTTAACCAGTGAAAACAATTATAAGTTAGACAGTGGTGTAGAAAGTGAAGAGAACTCGGACGCACAAAGTGATGAAGAGCGGTCTAACTTAGTTGAGGAGCTGTCTTCAACTCCCAGTGAACTTTCTGAGCCTTCTGTCGAAAATTCTAGCCCTCGCTCCGAGTCAAACTCTTTTTTTGATACCTCACTAGGTTATATACTTCCTGCTTACACTCATAATCTTTTAGATGACATTGTAGCGTTTACTTTCCATGTCAAAAACACTGAACCGGATTCGGTCCAAGTAAAAAAAGATGGTGACAAGATCTTTATAAAATTCACTACAATGGGGTCAGGTTTTGTGCCAGTACATTACGCTGCAATATTGGCTTTTGAAGAAGATGTTAAATTTGAGAATGTGTCTGGAGAAGCCTGGGACAACAATGTTATTCTTCAACTGGAGGTAGCAGGCACCATTCCTCACAAGTTCGAGATAGGTTTAAGCACCGAAACTATGGTGAGTGAATACTTTGATGTCTCGCAAGTTAAAAAAGAACCAAAAAAGGTTCAAGATACTGAGAAACAAGCTACTGACTCAGCTCCCATAGTAGAGGTTACTAACTTGGGAAGTGAGACCAACATAGTTGTTTCATCCCAAAATGATGATTATGATGAAGATGATGACGATGACGATGAGTCTCCAAGCAATGAGAAGGAGATTGTGTGGACAGAGTCAAATAGTCAGAGTGCAGCGAAAAGCATCCTCCGGAAGCCAATGAGCATGATGCGAAGCTTCTCCGAGTCAAGTGGCGATGTCGCCTCGTCTATGGACTACATCAGCTCCGACTACATCCCAGAAGAATCTAGTTACAAGAAGACTGTTAGGTTTAATGATGTTATTTCAAAACAATTCTATAGGTGAGATTTTAATTTTGTTTAACAGTAAGTAATAAGTACTAAAATCGTTAATACTTTCGCGATTTGAAAACGTTTTAAATTTTATCAAGACTATCGCGCATTATTTATTTAGGTAAAAATGGGTATCTTTTGCTCGAAGCTTTAGTCATGTTACAATGGCCGAGGTCACGAGCTGACTTAAATCCATACTAATATTATAAATGCGAAAGTAACTGTCTGTTTGCTACATAATCACGACTAAACGGCTTAACCGATCTCGATAAAATTTTGCAATGTAATAATATGTATCATGAAGACGGACATAGGCTATTTTTTTTTAAGAAATCGCGGACAAAGTCGCGGGTATAGCTAGTATATGTATAAATTTCACCACCATTATACATTCGTTATCAGCCTATCATTTTCTCACTGCATCTCTCAGAGAGGGATGAACCAATGTCGTCACCAAATGTCACCATACTTGGTCCAATTTTTTGAGATCAGAGACAGCTGCAATAACATAGTAAAAGCTGAATAAAAAATTATGATAAAAAATAACATTGTAGGTAACAATTTCTTTTAATATTTCACTGAAGTATATTAGCTACCGGCTTGAATCCTATGTTTAAAACCAACCAAAAGATCTTAATAAGGTATTCATTCAGTTACTGCAGCTATCGGAGCTTTAAAAAACTTTGCGTATAGACAGTTTACCTGCGATTTTGCAGCATTCCCAACATTTTCTGATAACAGTGTCTTATGTCTCTTCATGGACACTACCTCCATACCAAACATCAAAATTTGTCCAGCCTTTCATTCATGTAAACAGACTAGGAGAAGAGTTGCTTTCCCATTTACCAGTATAATAGAGTGGTTTTTTTTTAACTAAACAAACAATATTATTTATTGGCAAGAAAGTCATACAAAACATACTTAATTATAATATTACAATTTCAAATTAAATAAATCCTAAAACTACTTAAATATATCCAAAACTAATCTAAAAAAAGACAAATTAATTAAACTAAATGTCTACCATTAAATGAACTGGGTCAAATGCTTCAATACCTATCCCTGAAGTTGTTTACAATGTTGGTGCCAAAACAGAACTATCTAGAATATTTTAAATGTAAAATGTGATTAGCCGTCTTTATCAAAGTAGGTTATCATAAAAATAGTAGCAAAGATAGCAAGAAAACGAATGTGTTATTGTGTAAATATTTTTTCTTCTGTATAATATTGTGTTCTCTATGCTACAAAAATCTTATCTATTTTTGAGTAAAAACATGCTATGTCTCATTTCAGGATGTAAGCTACCTTCATAAAAAAAAAAAACAATTTCGTTCAGCCATTATGAAGTTGAGCATGGATAAATATACAAACTTTCACATTTATTTAGTGTAATTTAGTTGTTTGTGATGATATGGGACTTCGATTGCTACCAAAATATATATCAGGTAGCCCTAAATTATGCTTGGAAACATATTTAAACAACAAGAGATATCTACCACCTATAATTATTGAGCTTATCATGTACTCTATCCTTTATCTCCTGACGCATATTATCTACATAGCATCGAGATACAATATCTATAGAATCACAATCTCTAAGTAAAAACAGTCAAAAAAAACGTCGGAGCGTCGTTTTACATAGACATCAATTATAAATTTCGCAATGCCACATTTACTTCAATTTAGACATTATGTCGCTTGCAGTGTTCAACGTCGTGTGTCCGCTAGGGCATCGTAGCACTGGCATCGCGCGGCGATGTAGTCGGATCGTTCGATCGATCGGTTGCCTTACAACTAACCAAAAAGTCGGCGCAATTCGTAGCGTGCGACGAGTTTTGGTTCGGACATTTTTTTGGCACGATTGTTACTCTATAGATATTGTATCTCGATAGTACATAGTGATAAAACCTCATCTATCTATAATGTAATAAGCAAACAATTGGCAATTTTTCCATAATACTGATAAAAAAATCCATAACACTCTGGTAATGAGCAAACAATTTGTAATTTTCCATAACACTTTGATAATGATGGAATCAAACAAAAAGCAAGTTGATCAACCTTTTATATCTCGTTTGCTAATTTGCAAACCACCGGCAATTTCCACAAATGTTGAAGTAAACTAATAAATCCTTGTTTGTGTGAATGTTTTCAGGTACAACTCCTCCATTGAAGGTCAGAAGAAAAAGAATCAGCGCAAGAAGAGCAAAAAGCGTAGCTTGGAGAGGAGGAAAAGCGAAAGCGAAGCTGAGGACGAGTCTAACAATTATTCACAGGTATTTCAGTTTAACAGCCCCACATCAACAACACATGTTTTCTTCTAAATGGAAAATAAATTCTGAAAACCACAAAATCAATAAATTGTAGAATTTAGTATTGAGGCTTTTAAGCACTATGCGAAAGTTTTAAAGGCGGCGGGGTGACAAACTGGGGCATAAGCGGCGCAGGGAAAAGCAACTATATGAGAGCTAAATATTGTTGTTATATATTGTTACTTTTAAGAAACAACTTCGCTCGTTCATGTTTCCTCATGGTCGTACAATAATATAAAAGTGGTTGTCACAACATATCCCCTATCGTGATCACTCGTGATGTTGTTCTTATCCGTTCCTCCCCTGTTTGAGCCACACGCGAGGACGTGAAACGTTTAAAGGACGACCTCTCAGCCATTCTAAATTTTTGGGATTAAATGTAACACATTTAAACATACTACTTTTATGCAAAATTTCATGAAGATCGGTTCTGTAATAATAGTCGATAAAGGAAATTAACAGTGGAACAGGTAGAGTTAGATACTGTTTTAAACTATCACGGTTGTGCACTACAGATATATGATTATTTACGAGATATTTACCGTGGTAAGTTTGTGGAAGGAGCTCCCGATATTTCGGCGCAGCTACATGCACCATGTTCACGGGAAGACAACGTCTTGTCTTCCGTCATATAACTGTAGGAAGAGTTAGGTGCAAGACACACTTATAAGACGATGACTAGACGAGGCTCACTTTCAAAACCCTTTAGGTAGCTCTTCGATTCCCTTCTGCCCGTCTTACGAGTGAGTCTTGCGCCTAAGTTCGCATTTATATCTAATAATAATGTGGTAGTTGTAATAAAAGTGGCAGGTCTCCTTCCTCCCCCTTTCCAGTATTTTTTTTTAATTCCCTATTCACGTGTAAATGCTATGCTATTATTATTGCTAAAATGCTATGTGTATTACTTTTCAGTCCCAACCGCGATTGAAATCCGTGCTGAAACAGAGACGCGACAGCGGCCTCGCGGACACCTCTGACGCCGAAGGGGAATGCAAGAACTCGCAGGACGAAGGATCTTACACTCCCAATGGAAATGACATCGCCAATGGCCACTCGAAATCCGCGCTTAACATCATCGACAATAAGGACAGTAAGAATGAAACGGACCCTGAAATATGGGAGTCTAAAAAGGAAAAGGTACCCAAATCTGACTCTTTAACCTGCGAAACTCTAAAACATAACACGGATATGTACAATCCGGACAATTTAAACAAGGGTCAGTACCAGGAAGTTACTTTTAAAAACGATCTCATATTTGATTTGGATATGTGAGATTTGAATGCCATAGTGTGTCTTATGAGTTCTTTTCGAAAGGACGTATTTAGATGTTTAGTATAAAGAGGAGAGCCTCTAATATTGATAGATATTTTTTGTTTGTGTAGAGGTATCTATTAGTAGTATTATTTCTTTTAGAGTTTTAATGTTCCTTTCCATAGTGATGAATTTAGTATGTAATTTTTATTCTGCTTAGTTTATGGCAATAGTTTTTGTTTGTGATCCAAATTTGAAGATTTTGTTGATCATCAGTTTGTGTTTTGTCAAATTGTCAAATATTTTTAAATATGTAGTGGTTATAATCACTAAGTAGGTATTGGATTGCGGTGTTTGATAGTGTGCATAGTAATCTTCACGAGCACATTTTAGCGATTGTTTTGTGTATTGCACAAGGTTTCATGGGCACAGTAAACTGACAGCGTGACTCTATATCAGCGCTTATCTTTATAGCTATGTCCACTCAATTATAATCCTAGGGCTGTGTTTTATGGCACAATAAATCCTGTTTTTTTTTTTTTTGTTTTAAGTCTAACCATGAATTAGATATTAGGAGGCCTTTGCCATACAATGGGATACATTAGGCTCCTAATTTTGATAACAAACCATGCTTGATTGTTATAAAGACCGATTGTAAGCAATTGAATCGATTTATTTCTGTCCGCAGCACCGATTTTATGTAATGGGGAGAGTTCATATTTCATGTAACATTGAATATAAAAATTAACTATCCTCAAGTCAGGTCTGCATCACCAATTAATAGCAATTGAATCGATTCAATTCAGGCTCTAACACTGATTTTAAGCAAATGATTATATTTAATTCAAGTAGGCAAAGATCATGATGTAGCCTGATTTCTACTACCCAAAACGAACTGCATATTATGTCTGTGAAAATAAATTCACCAGTATACCTACCAGGAAACATCTTGAGCAAAATGTGGTGTAGTAGGATAAACTCAGATCCGACATTCAAGGGAGATATGGTAAGGTACCGTGGCGGGTGCTAACGCATATTTTTAGTCGAACTTACCCTGCAGATGACCTTGTCTTCCTTTGTGAACGATTAGTTAGTACATTGGTGCTACAAGATTCTTAGTATGCGTGAAAAAGCGTTTTTTTTTCTTTAAGCCGTATAGTGATTTAAGACATTCGCATAGAAACGAAAATATTGTATAGTACACGCAAATGTTTTTGAAGTCTCGGAACTTAGGCGCGAGTCACGCAGTGTGAGGAACAGTCAAATGCACAATACTTCCTACATTTATCTTTTTAATTTACTAATATAAATGCAAAAGTTTTTGGGTATGTTTGTTACAATCACGCAAAAACACCTAACAAAAAGCCCAAAAACAAATTACAACAATAGATAACGTGAAACTATAACAACATACAGCTAGAAATAGATAACAACAATTTCCAATCGACTGTTCTTTGGAACCGCAAAGCGCTTGTGCATCAAGTAAAACTGCAGCAATCGCACTAGCATGCGGTGGTAGACGCGCGCGGGTGTGCGGTGCGGGGCAAGCGGGTGGTGGCCCCTCTCTGTGGCGAGCTGCGTCCCTTCGACACCTAAAACAGCTACTCGCGTTAAGTTCTGAGCCTTCAAAAAGATTTTCGCGCACTGTACTACTTGTTACTGTACCCTTGTGAGATCTGAGGGGGAAAAGATGGCACGCACTACAACGAATCGCGCGGTTGCTACTCGAAAATCTAGCCTCAGTTCAAAAAAAGCTCATTTTCAAGATGTTTTCCCGTCACTGTACAGTTGTACACATCAGAAATCACAGCTCCGTACTGACAATGTATCTCGAAACTATTATGCTCATGTAGAGACAAAATTCCTAGCTGATACATTTAATGGTACAAATTAGGTTTATTAATTATAATCTGTAATCATAATAAGTCCATGCATTTAGAAACTAGATCATATGCACTGCATTATACACAGTAATTATTATGTAGTTTCACACAGCTAATGAACACATGTTGGTTCAATCCGATCCAGTAAATGCATTAAATAACATTGTATTGAATTTTCACTGAAAAATCGCTCATAGCATCTTCATGTTAAGCAGCGGACGACATAGTCTGTCTTCGAATGGTTGACCGCGAGTAGCATTTACAAGTGATCGCTGCCTAGGATCACGATTGGGTTGTTTAATTATAACTACCGCTAACCCATTTCAGAGGCCTTCATGCGGCCTAACAAAAGTTGGCTGTTACGTAACGTCCGGCAGATGTGAATATCACGGCATAAAAAAGCGTCATGTCGTTTGCTGTTACGGCATACGAGTCGACTTTACTGCCAAGGCGCGCCAATAGATATTTCACATCAAATCTGACAACAGGGCTAGCCACTATGCTTGTATGAACTCTCAAAAAAAATTACTCGCGCTAAATGTGAGACATATTTTAATTTTCGCCGAATAATATTTTGATTTGTCTTGTTTATAAATCACGTCGAATTCAAAATTAAATGGCTTGGATTAAATTCACCAGTGAAAAAGCAGGTTCACATATCTCGATTATTAACACTTATAATTATCTGGCTCATTTTGGTCAGGAGACGTGATGACCAGTAACTAGAACTGAATAGGGAGCTTGTTGACTTGCCTTAGCCTAAGTCTGAACGTACATAGATTTAGACTGCCCGGTGGCTCAGTTGGTGGTAGCTACCTGCCTTCTGCGCTTGGGGCCGTGGGTTTGATTACCACCTAGGACAAACATTCATATGATAAACATTTGTGTTTGTTCTACGACCGTGTAAAAAAAATGTAAAAGTTTACCTGTGTTTACATATACAGGGTTACGCATATAGACTGTACTAAGGCGAAAGGAGGTCATTGTACTCATCATTATGAACAACTTTTACTGTGGGAACAACTCTGAAATCACGAAAATAAATCAGCCGTTCCATAGAAAACAGTCATTGACACGACAAAATGGACTGTATGGAACAGCTGATGTTTTCTCGCGATTTTATGGTTGGTCCCATAGTTGTTGTTCATAATGTTGAGTACAATGACCTTCTTTCGGCTTAGTACAGGGTATATGCGTAACCCTGTATAATTGAAATTCTCAAATCCATGTACAATTCAACTTGCAACAAATACTAATGGCCTTATAAACGTTACTTAAGTTAATCAAAGCTTAAAATTGCTCTGTCAACTTCTCGCTGACGGAAACTGTTACACATGGAAACGAGACAGAGTAATTTAAACATTGCTTAAGTTAAGTAACATTTATAAGTAAGGTCGTATATGTACTACAAATTACTTTTTTTTGTGCAGAACCAATATCCATAATTTTTAATAACTTTAGTTATGTTGGTGTAATTTGAAATATAATTTATAATCGTGTCATGAAAGCCTGCTTCACCAACTGTTGTCATAAACAAAGCATTTTATTTATATTTATTTAAGTGTCTCATATGAAAGTTATGTTTTGTGTAAAGTTTACCTACATAAAGTAATAATGTTTTGGTGACTAATTAAATACAATGGATAATTTAAATTTGTCCTTTTTATTGGGATCATTAGGCGTGGAGCCCACACCCACAGTCATCAATGAAACTGCGATTAAGGCGCTTTTGTTCTATACACGATTATTTGTTATCAGTTAAGGGTGGCCTCAGTGCATCAAAACAAACAACTTTTGCTTTATGACATTTCAAAATTCGCGAATAAAATCAGCCGTTCGATTCACAAAATTCACTCCCGACAAAATATTATATGAAACAACTGATTTTTTCCCACGAATTGTGGTAAGCTGTAACAAAAGTTTTTTTTTTTTTTCAATTTATTTAAGGATCAACAAACAGTATACAACAAAATATAAAACTAGAGAGTAAGAAAAAAAATAGTTGTGATACCAGCATCGTTGACCACGAATTAATGAGTTTCGATGTATTGAAGCCTAATGTATAAGTAAGAGAATGCATTTTTTTTTTGTATTAATTGTTTTGCGTTTGACCGCTAACTCGGCTGATCTTAAGCGATAACCCTGTAAATTTAACTTTGTCAGTGTTTTTGCCTTTTACTTCAATTCTCACAACTTTATCGCAGTCGTCGTTTGCTGAGTTCACTAATTTAAATAGTCCCTAATTCGTTTGCAAAACGTTTTTTTTTTCTTTTCATAATTAAAAAGGTGTCCTCTCGAAATAAGAATTTTCGGAGTTTCCTTAATAGCGTCTGGCATAATTAATTTACACTGAGGGTAGAATTGCCACATTTTGCCCTAATTAGATAGGTCTGTTCTATACAATTTTCTTAATTTTTTTTAGTTACAAGAATTTTACTTTATTTTTATAAAAAAATAAAATAACCAACATACTTAGTTATACTGAGTTATCTAAATCGCATCCCAGACGATGCAGTGTCCGTGACAAAAAATGAGGCCGCATCTGCTGCTCCCAAATCGCAACAAGAAAGCAATCCAAGAAACTCGTCAGCAACGAGTCGCTAGTTCAGACTAAGTTTCTTAACGTAAACATCGACGCAAAGACGTCAGTCTATCGGTTTTTTATCGGATAGATTTCGGAGTGTGCATCAGATGAAATCAGATCTGCATGATTTAATTTCCTCCTGCCCATTTTTCTATCTGACGGGCAGGGCGGGCACGAGACGGCGACACGTTTCATGATTGATTTTTCGAAAACCCGTACGAAGCGCTTTGATTCCACCTTTATCGTGCAAATCACTGGCGCTGCCTGAATAGATATTCCCCGATAGTTACAATCTGGGTGTCTTCAAGTCGCGAGTAAATCGGTTTCTTCTAAGCAAGCGTGTTCCATCGTAGATTTCTTCATCGCTTCAGGTGAGAAGGCAGTCACACGCAAGACTAACATTAAAAAAAAAAACTAATTTAGCCATGACGCAGATGTACTTCGGACACTCACTAGATACGTATCATTGTTATATATTAAAGATTAGGCATGTTTACCATCTTGGACTACACCGTCAGTCTTAGCATCAAGTGGCTGTGGTCAATCGCCTAGTCTATCAACCTTATTCTCATGTTACACTCTGGTCCGGTCACTCCCGATCCAGAAATATTGAACCGGGTAAATGTTCTGATTAATTGATTAATTTCTAAGAATCTGGTAAGTATTTAATCGATACGCGCTCCAATTGTTCCCAAGGCTACATTAGAAGTTAGAAACTTAAAAGTTTCAAAACAAATTAATCTGTAGAGTTAGATACTATCTGCGTAATGGCAGGTCTCTCTTACCTACCTACTATGGTAGTGGCTGATGAAATTATAGGTTACTAGCCACTCGATTACAAAAAAAATCTTCCCTCTTTATTATATTAGTGTAGATGTAGATTTCGGGAAACGCCTGCACAATGCACATAATAAAAATTTACTGGTTTTTTTTTATTTTCAAATAATGTCATGTCCTTTATTAAGTACTTATTTGAAACATGTGCATTATAAATTAACTGATCCCGCGGGATCGGTTCGAGCGAGTCCAGTTGTCGTAAAAGGCCGTAGCCTAACAAAAATATGTATATATATATAGATACTTGCGTACTTTTTAGTTTTCGCTGAGCCACGGTCCTGAGTTAAACAAGTATTTTTGCTTGGGGTTTGGTTTAAATTGTTTGTTTTGTCATTGTTTGGACTTTGGATAGCTTCTAAACCGTAATTTTAGCTGTCAAAAACGTTTCATATTCGGCACCTTTAATACCTAAGCTACGATTCATCTGAGAGAGATTCACCGTAGATTGCTCACTTAAATCAGAGCTCGGCGTCGTCGCTTGGCTGCATGGATGGGGCAACGGACGAAAAATATCAAGTTGTTACCTCCCCCTTCAGACGTACCTATACGGAGGGGTGAAAAGAAAATTGATATTTTTCACAGGTGTCTAGACAGTAACTTATATTGCTTATATATTCGGTGCAATGAATGTATAAGGACTCGAAATTTGACTATTTATACCTGCCCTCATAACAGAATATGTCACAATTTAAATTTAGAAACCGGTCATATGGTTAACGACCAAGGATGCAAGGAGGTTATAAAAGCCATTAGGTTAAATAACATCCATGGCAACGACCAATACTTTGAAATTAATGAATAACGACGGCATTAATGTTAACTTTCCACCTTGAAAATATTTTCATTTGAGCTTGACTAAAATAGGGTGCTCAAAGTGTAGGTACGGAATGAAGTGGCATCAAAAGCATACTAATTAGGTTGGCACAAAGTGACGCAAAGGTTTTATTACCCTCATCCTCGTCACCTATGCTTGCCATTTTACCCACAAAGATATATAAAATGGATGTTGGATCTAGTCGATACCTACACGATTTACCCAAAAAAAACTGATAATAATAAAATATAGGTAGGTTTTTTTAATGTACCTATCTTATGACAAGCCTATGACACTCTGTCATAGGCTACATTTTACAGGAGAGGAACCTGTAAACAGGTTACTAATTCGGTCCTTATTTGATATTGATGATTGATTTGAATGATACGATCATCATCATCTTGCGCTTCATGTGGCGCTTGTCTGTTATCTAGATCAAGGCCTATTCTCTTATCTTCCATTCCTGGTGGTCTTGTGCCCGACTCATCCTGTCATGTCCTCCGTGTCGCCTGACGTCATCCACCCAGCGTCGCGGCGGTCTTCCCCGCTCTCGTTGGCTCGAAGTCTCCACTCTAAGAGTCTCCTTGTCCAGCGGCTGGCGTGCATTCTAGCAATGTGTCCAGCCCATTTCCACTTATTCCGAGATATGATGGCCATCACGTGACTCACTTTCATTTTGCCTCGGATCCATTCATAGTGATTGCGGTCGCGCAGTGTGAAGCCAAGCATTGCTCTTTCCATACCTCTCATACTCAAATTTTCATTCCTCCAAATTCGATATTAGAGAACAAAAGACCTCATTAGCTGCCCGTTACGAAAATCTGACACAGATTATTTTTAACGAGGCGACGTCATAAAATACAGAGGGATTTAGGAGGTAGCGGGAGGGAGTATGTCTCTAATCCCCGGAGTCGGCCTACCTATTGTGGACCTTGTAACAATGCACTGATTAATAGTATGAGGAAGCGCAGAAACCTTATACAATACTTGAGCGACCGTCTGAAATACTTATACACGCTATTTTCAACTTTATCACGTTGTGTTGATGTTCATAATGATTGCTAGGGGAATGAGGAAAAGACATTGCGCCAAAAAAGATTATTAAATGCAATCTCAAAGTCGTGCCTTCGTAACCTAATTCTTGATATTTGAGCTGTTTATAAAGGCTTAATTCTCATCTGAGTCAGAACTAGAGAATAAGGGATCTAAATAGGTACCTAAGCAGTTTAGGGGTAGTAATTATTACCTACACAATATAAGTAGGCAATTTATACTTCTTATAGATTAAATTATAACTTTATTACACACCGAAAATATGAATAACACTTAAAATAATATCAATGAGATATCCGACAGTAAAATGGGCATTCCCACAACCTTAATATATAATATACCATAATATATAATAGTGACTTGTGACGCCCCACAGCTTTACCCGCGTGAAACTACGATACACTGTACAAAATCTTGGTCAGGCCGTCATATAATTTTTTATAAACATTTCCTTTGAAGGAATGCACTATATCGATTATGCATGAGCAAGGTTCATACGTTGACTCGCACTTGCCCGATTTTTGGGTGGCTGTGACCACAACCTTTTTTGAGGGCTGGACCCGCGCCTGAAAATGGGTGACATCGCCCAGGGCGATTTCTTCCAAGCAGCTTGTAGAATCTTTTTTTAGGTAGAAGCTTTAAATGTATTTGTAGAGTTTTCTATTTCATTTTCATTTGGTAGAGATAGCTCTACGTTGATTTTAAAAAGAAGATATACTGGGCTACGCGAAAAGGGTGTACCTACACTGTACTGAGCCGAAAAGGGTCCATAGTACCCATCATTATGAATAACGTTTACTTTGAGAGCAACTCTCCAAACAAAGGTTGATCCGGTTTCTTCTAGGCAAGCGTGCTCCATCGTAGACCATCATCGCTTAACATCAGGTGAGTTGGCGGTCAAATGCAAGCCTATTATTGAATAAACTTTTTTTCAATAATGGGCTTGCATTTTTTTTTACATCTGTTCTATAGAAAACATTAATTCACACTTGACAAAATGTCTGAAGCAGCTCATATATTTTTTGCGATTTCTGGGTTGGTCCCATAGTAGGTAGAAGTTCAGTTTCGATTGCGATTCATAATGATGGGTACTATTGCCCCATTCGCCGTAGTACACCCTTCCATGTAACCTTGTATTATCTCTACCTAAATCAAGCGAAATACTCAAGATATAATACAAAACATGTAGGTAAAGCGAAACGTTCACCTTTCTTCTTTATTAAAAAGTGGCAACCGCAAAATTAATAAGCAACCAGTTCATGATCTTGGACTAAAATTCAACGAAATACGTAATTAAAGTGTACCAACCTGAGTTGAGAATAAAAGGGTAAGTAATATTTTTCTTCTGAAGTATTTTTATTCGAGTCGTCGGTAACAGGTCCTCCTTAGATCTCAAATCTTTCAAGGCCTCCCACCACAAATTTTTTTCAACACAGAAAACGCACATGGTTTTAATGATTTTTATTTATATACATTACGATAATCTCCAAACAAATTTAAAACCTTTTTTATCTAAATCTAAATAATTTATTGTAATTAGGAGATATTTGAGCTTGCATGCTTTGTATAAGTAATCAGTTGGTTGATTCTAGGTTCAGTTTTTGTCAGAGCTATTATCAGGTCGCTATTGACAGGAAGGCGATTTCTCAGCTTAGTTTTATTATAATTCGAAAGGAATCGTTTGATTCAAAACTTCGCCAATGTGAAGAGATGGAAGCATTGGCGTAGCTAGGTAAGCAAAGGCCTTTTTTTTGTTTTCGAGGGGGAAATCTTCCAAAGATACCCGGCTGCATTGGGGTGCAGCCAGGTTATGTGGGATTGTACCCACTAAAACCCCCCCGGTGACCAGCCTTAGGGCTTGACAAGAGGGCTCCGGGATCTCCAGAGGAACGCACCGGAGCCCTCAGCACTGCACTATGGCTCCTCCCGAGACAACTGCGTGTTGTCTCAGTCCTTCCACTCTCCCAACTTTGACCATCCCGAACCCATAGGTCCCCTTTTAGTAGGCTCTTACTACAGGCAGGGGGTACCAGTGCCGTATTCTATTGCCCCGGCACCAGAGCTACGGTAAGCAAAGGCCTGCAGCAAAAAAAATGGGGCTCTACCTAAACTGGGTTAGGTTTTATCAAGTAAAAATATAAATACTTTAAAGGTACAAAGCTATTTTATCATCAGCTCTTTATTGTGCTCAAAGCTACTTACTACATTTATGTGTACCTATGAAGGGAAAAAATTGTGCAAGTTCCGTTTGAGATTTGCTGGTCAGAGGCACATAATACATATCAAGGGCTCCCTGAGCTTGAGGGCCCGGTGCATGGCACCGCCTAGCCCTCCGATAGCTACGCCACTTCATGAAAGTCATCTTTCATCAGCCTCAGGACCCTTTCAGGTCGAGTCAGCCTTAATTTTTAAAAATTCTTCCTGAACTATTAAAACATTAATAACATATGGGTTATGGGTAACGACAGTAAACCACAGATTGAATTTACGCGCCAAATCTTTTTTTCTTTTGAAAATGCAAACGTATTCCGCCCCCGTTGACATCTCTCTACGACGCAGGGGGGACCCCCCTTCCCAACCTGGGGGATAGTCTACCTCCTGCTATAGAGCTTCGTTTGTTTAAATTATTCTATAACCACAGACACACTCTTGGCCAGAAATAAACAATGAAAAAAAAACCTATATATAACAATAGGCCATTAGAATTAAACCAAAAAAATAGACAAATCGGAATTAATTGCTACAAAAGGTTTTATTGTTTTATTGGCTCCATTTATAGCCCAATATGACAACCCTAGGTTTTCCTCCTCGGCGGAGTTGTGCATAAGTGGTGGGGGTGTAAAAATGTACCCCCAGAAGGGGTATTTTTGAGGTTTTACGATAATATCTTGCAAAGGACTCACAATATCGAAACATGGTTTTAGTAATAGTTGTAGAACATTAAATTCTGTATTGAATGAGCCCAGAAACATATGTTTTGGACCACCCGTTCCTATACTAGTGCGCATCAAAGTTGGACAAATGTTACATATATATGAAAAAATTACGTTTTTACTTCTGTTTTTGGCAACATTTTCTAAACTTACCCATCTATAATTAAGTGGTCTATACATAAGTTACAGATAACAATAGATGAGACCAAAAGTGTTTATTAAAATTTCCCGTTTCCGTGAAAAAGAGGCGTCAACCTTGCTTGATGTTTGCACAGAAACTTGAAGTGCTGGAAATAAATGGTTCCACTGCCAAGTTATGGATCCTCAACTATGACATGAAATTACTCTGATCAAGCAATTCATCCAGACTGAGAGGAGTGGCGACGGGAACTGCACATTACTACTGTTAAGAAAATGCTACCCTATTTTCATGCCAGTGGACATTTTCTATATACGAAATCTGGGGGCATGATGAATGATGGATGCATGACGCATGGGCATCTGACATGATGGGCCTTGAAAATAAAATATCCCAAGAAGTACTTATACACGGTTTGTGGTGGTTTACTATCAGGTCTGATAAGTTTTGGAGTGGAAAATGGCCTGATATGACTATTGAGCAGACCCTGATGCACTCGTTCGTGCACACATGCAAACTTATGTATAGACCACTTAATTATAGATGGGTAAGTATAGAAAATATTGCCAACAACAGAAGTAAAAACGTTTTTTTTCTCATAATTTTTTTAAATTTGATTTTGACTTTGATGCGCACTAGTATAGGAACGGGTGGTCCAAAACATATGATTCTGGCCTCATTCAATACAGAATTTAATGCTCTACAACTATTACTAAAACCATGTTTCGATATTGTGAGTCCTTTGTCAAATATTATCGTAAAACCGCAAAAATACCCCTTGTGAGGGTACATTTTTACCCCCCCCACCACTTATGCACAACTCCTAGGGTAGTCATATTGGGCTATAAATGAAGCCATTAAATCAATAAAACCTTTTGTAGCAATTAAATCCGATTTGTTTTCTAATTCTAATGGACTACAACGCATCTTCATCAAAATAAGTTAAGTAGTACTAGTTGACGGAGTTGGACCGAGTTTCGGGACCGTATTAAGTAAGTACCTACAAAGAGTACTTATAGAGCCTAATCTAATGCATAATCTTTTAATGCGATGAGAAAACTTTGGTATTTTGACAAAATATTATGCTTTCAAGTGTTTACATTATAGAATCAATAGAGATTTGTCAGTATAATGCTCTTATCGTTAGAGCATTGGGTCCATTACTGTGTTTTGGTAATGGAAATCGATACAGGCAATCTTGTGGAGAGCCTTTATCGCGGGGAGGGTTCTCACAAACACTCAGAACTCCGAGTGACTTGCAAGGGTTCGTTTTTGTACGTTGGTTTTGTAACCTTATACAGTGAAGTCTCTACCTATATTACAGAAATAAGGACAAAAATGTAAATGATGTATTTATAATCATTGTATGTTATTTACAACCAACTTTTTGCCAATTTGGCTAGTCATATTTCGCAAAGGATTGACTTTATAAAAAAGTGATGTATGAAACCTTATCTTCATTTTAAAAGACCTTTTCAACGATACCCCTAATGTACAGTGAAAAACAACCCATCCCCATTTCACATCTATGAGAACCACCCCTAAAACGCAATATTATATATTTTTTATACATTAAAATTGACATCTATATTACAACTGTAATTATGCAAAGTTTCGTGCACTTATCTTAATAATTATAAATTAGAAGGTTCTAAAAAATTCGGATGGATGGACGGAAGGACAGACAGACGGACGGACAGAATGAACTTATAAGGGTTTCTTGTCGGGCTACGGAACCCTAAAAACCACGGTGCGTTATTTGGCTAATTCAAAAATCGCAACCAAGCTTAAGTATCACATAATTTTAAAACCTACCTTCGAGATCATAAAAAGCTCTTTGACGATTTAAGTAGCCTTTATTTTATCTTTCTACACACCCCACTTCATCCAACCCTTTTATTCTTTGTCCCTGAGGTACCCTTGCGGCTCTGCCAATGCTCCCTGAAATCATGAAATCACTAAACGTGGCTGTGGGAGTTATCTGTGGCCCATGGAAAAGGCTAAATGACGCACAGTTTCATATGAAATACCTTTGCCTTAATTGCATATGAGCTTTTCACGCGTTTGCTCATTTTTTCCTGTTTCCTTTTCTAATTTATGTGGGCGTCACTAATAAGGTAGGTATTATACTAAACACTGTTTTAGACTATCACGGTTGTTCACTAAAGTTAAATGATTATTTACGGTAAATATCCCGTAAATAATCATTTAACTTTAGGTATTATACTTTTGAAAGTACATTAATTTTGAATATTTAGATACTAATCAATAAACTTTGTACCTAGGCATCTATAATAATGAAAAACCCATGCAGATGTATTTTTTTCTAGGGACGTTAGTTTCACCTAGTTAAAATCATCCTTGGTTTCACTAAAAGAAGAAAGAGGAAAAAGAAGGAAAAAAACGTCCTTAGCAGTCCGTAAGTAAATCCATAACTTACGTTTCTATCCAAAACACAACCAATGGCAGGCGGGTAAGTAACTTATGTGGTCCTTTTGAGTGTTTGTTAGCGTGTGTTGCAATGTGAAATACTGAGCCTTAAGAATAATAAATTCACCTGGTTTGATACTTGGTATAATTTTATAATAGAGTACCTATATAATTTTTATGTGGGTAGAGTTTTGTGATGAAAATAATGCTCTATTTTATTTGGTAGCTACAATAGATACTTTTATTTTTTATTTTATTTTTATATAATTAGGTACAACAATAATCAGCAAACTATAAACTTAAAAACAATTAGGTGTAGAAGAAACATTATAAATTTGCTAACCTAAACATTGTACACAGCATTGTTAAGAAATAATGTTTTACATACAACGTCAACTACTTCAATATTTGTACTAAGTGATTTTTAAAGTGAAACAAATTCATATGAAAAATATCGAGTTCATCACATACGTTAGTGGATAATACATCATTATATAACTGGCACATACGATGGAGCGGGTTGTTGCGCCCAACATTGTTATTTGAGGGAGGAATACTAAAAAGCGTACGAGTGGGTCTGCGTTTAGACATTTTACGTGTAGCAAAGTTAATTTTCAAAAGTAATTCCTCACTTAGCAAGCCGTTCGCAATCTTGTAGAGGGAGCATACATCGGTAATTTTACGTCGCTGGGTGAGGCTATGGATATTGAAATGCACTAGACGGTCTTCATACTCAGGAAGAGCTTTTCTTAAGCCTTGTTTAACACTTAGCTGTCTTAGAAAACGTCGTTGTATCGACTCAATTTTATCTCTATCAACATTGTAAATAGGCATCCAAACAGAAGAACAATATTCTAGTTGTGACCTGACTAATGATGTATAGAGTATCTTGAGCGACTCAACACGTTTAAAAGGTTTTGCTGTTCGCATTATAAAGCCCAACATTCTACTAGCTTTTGCTACTATAGTTTTATAGTGGAATTTAAAATTTAGTGACGAATCAAACCATACACCTAAATCTCTCACAACGTTGACCCTGTCTAGTTTGATTCCCTCAATAGAATAAGGATATTCTATGATGTTCTTTTTTTTCGTGAAAGTAATACACTGACATTTTTTTATGTTAAGCGACATGTTGTTACTTTTACACCACTCATTTATAATGTTAATATTATATTGGAGCAGTATGCAGTCATCTCTACTTGATATCTCTGTATATAGTTTTATATCGTCTGCATAAGCTAAACATGGACAAGTCATTTTTTCCAATAGATCATTTATAAACATTAAAAATAGAAGAGGACCCAGATTCGATCCTTGGATCCTTGATACGTACCTACATGTTTGGTACGTTTGGAAACTACACCCGTGTTTCTTTAGTAATATTATATTCCTAAGTGGTCCTACTTAATATACCTACCTAATTACATTAAAAAGAAATATGCAACGGTTGTTAGATGTCCATCGATGCAAGGCTAGTCTATCGGATAAATTTCGGAGTGTTTTGGATCTGCATGATTAAATTCCCTTCTGTCCATTTACCTATCGTACTAGCAGGGTACACGAAAAGATGACATCGCGTCATGGTTGATATTCCGAAAGCCCGAACGAAGCGCTTTGATTCCACTTTTATTATGCGAATTGCTAGACTGTTGAATGCGCTGTCTGAATGAGTGTTCCCCAATAGTTACAGTTGAAGACACCTGAGTGTCTTCAACTTGTAAATAAATATTATTTTTTCTATGCAATCGTGCTCTATCATAGACCGCATCACTGCTTAACATCAATGTGATGCTTAACATCAAACTTTATGCTGATGACGTATGTTTGATGGCCAGTGATGTCAACAGCTTGCAGGTTTTCTTGAATCGACTAAACGAGGCTTGTCAGCGGTTTGGGTTGATCATAAGTGTTTCCAAGACCCAGGTGCTTAAGCAACCTGCACGTGGCATGACATCAGATCCAACGCCGGTATCTTTAGATGGTAAAGCGCTCGAGGAAGTAGCATCTTTTCGGTATCTTGGGAGTTTTATACGTAACGACAACCGCCTTGAAACCGAAATATCCTCACGCATTGCTAAGGCTGCGGCAACTTTCGGAATGTTACGCAAAAGAGTTTGGGACTCGCATGATCTGCGGTTGCACACAAAGATTGCTGTGTACAAGGCAATAATTCTACCCATAATGCTGTATGCCACCGAAACTTGGTGTCTTTACAAGGGTGATGTCAAACGCCTTGACATTTTCCACATGAAGTGCTTAAGATCAATTCTTCGTGTAAGGTGGCAAGACCGAGTTCCAAACTCCGAAGTTTTGAGAAGAACAGAGCTATGTGGCATAGAGTCCTTGCTAATTAAGGGTCAACTGAGATGGTGTGGACATCTTGTACGTATGGATGACTCTAGGTTGCCTAAAGCTGTCTTTTACTCGCAGCTGAAGGAGGGAAAGCGTACACCTGGGGGCCAGTACTTGCGTTACAGGGATGTCCTGAAGCGCCATCTCACCGCATGTGACATCCCGTGCGAGGGTTGGGAAGAGCTCGCGCAACAGAGGCGAGAGTGGCGCAGCTCTGTTCATATGGCTGTTAATAATTTCGAAGAGAAGCGAATACAAGACCTAGATGCTAAACGCCTTATCATTAAAACCCGTCCGAAGCCTACCTACACTTACACATACAATGCTGATGGTCAGTTGCATTGTGCGCCTTGCAACAGGACCTTTAAAACTAAGTTTGGTTTTGCCAGCCATATACGCGCTCATAACCGGCGCTAGTCAGGTTCGCCGTTGACGGACACGTCAAGGAGGCCGATATATTAACATCAAGCGAGGATAAGCGCAAGCAATCAATATAAATACATCTTTTTCAGCTAAAATACTGCATTTGAGTTATGGCATTACAAAAATGGATAGTTTAAGGTATGTATGTTATTTACAAGCTTAATAGTTTACCAAGAAATACATTACATTACAATGACCTAGATACAATACCTACCTACCTATCCATAAATACGGTCCAAAACTATATAGTATCGAAATCCGATGTAAGCTGATTCAAGGAAGGAATAAGAACGTTGTTCGGAATAAAACATCGAATAGATATGAGAAAGCTCTATTGAAATGCTGCTAACATAAAGTAGAGATAATAAATCAATTAGTGTGTCGCTGAATAGCTGGACGAGATTAATAATTTATTAAGTTGACTTATGCTGTAGAGTAGGTATATTAACCAATAGCTTTCTAAAGCGAGTGCGTTAAATATTCATTTTACTGACCTAAATAATTAATAAACATCCTTTACCTTCCTAAAATATGTTCATAAACAAACGTATAGTTTAAATACAAAACGATTACTATAGAGTTAATATTGCACTAGTTACACAGATAGAAAGCCAACGACGTTGCTTTATAGAGTGAGGTGATAAGCAGCAAAGCGCAGTGGAAGGTGGTGATTTGCTGCGAAGATGGTAATGAGGATGTAAATGAGCGAGCGCGCAGGGCAAGGCGCGCGGCGGCGGGCGGGCGGTGGGCGCCCGGGCCGCCCAACCTGTGGCACCTTGCAGCACCGTGTTGCGCCCCGCACGGCGCCGTCAGAGCAGAGTGAGCCCAGTCCGTCACGAAGCGCCGCCGATGCCGCCGCTCGCGTTCGCCCAATCCACTTTTCCGCTTTATCACGTGTAACGTTCAAAAATCCCGCCAGCTACGACGACGCGACGCTGTCGAGTGAAGTTTGGTTTTCGATTCTTGAATTTCCTTTATTGTTGACTTCTTGGAGTGCTGACATTATTGGATCGAGTTTTCTGTTTGGTAACTTTTTAATTATTTATTTTTAGGGGTGTTAAATGGTTTTTGGTATGGATGATTATAATTACATTAATGTAAAAACATCACTTTGTTAGGATCAGGGCACACACGCAGTTTTAAATCAGGTTCTACTACATAAGTGTCCATGATTTGTAGTTTTAAAACAAGTGACTCTGATTGCACTAACTTGTAACTTAAATTAAGCTTGTGTGGTCTGGCTTTATGAAATCTTTCGTTCAGGTGGCCAAAAGTTATTTAATAAGAATGGAATTCCAAAACCCCGAGTACTTTTGTTGTTAGGGAAATTCTCGCGGAGGCATCATCTGGCATCCATAATTAAATTAGCCTTCGTTTTTTTTTACTTTTTTTATCTTAGAGGTAGATTATACTGTGAATACCAGAATAAAAAGTTAAAAACAGACTGAAAAACTTACGAGCTAGGGCTAAAAACAAAGGAACGCTTTGCCTCTATGTTTCCGCAGCATTACAATCTTTGAGTTCAAGTCTAGGGTTAGTAGGTTACTGGGCAAACGTGCTCTATTGACGACCAAATCATCGCTTTCCATCAGGTGAGATTGCGTTCAAACGTTAGCCTAATTCAATGTAAAAAGAAATACATATGGTAGTTTTATCGCTAAACTCGATCTCTTCCAGGCAACCATTACATAGACAGAATTTACGTATAACAGGATGGATAGACGGGGCATGTTGAAAAACACTTTGATAAGATTGAATAAATATTAGGTTTATGATACGATGACGATACTATAACCATATAATTATATGGTACGATAATGATGGCGAACCTAGGTAGGTACTATTTTTGTGAGCAAATTACTTAGATAAGTCGACACCAATGTTAGTAGGTCTAGGTAGGTATATTTAAAATAATCTTAAAACTAAACTGTACCTCGGTGTCTGGTCGTAGGTAAGGATAAGTAGGCACCTACCTATTACCTACCTACTCGTTTATTTCAATATTATTAAGGCGACTGGTAAGATTTACACCTAGTCTAAAAAGAATCGGGTTTTCATGATTCTATTTTTTTTAAGTGCGAAAAAGATAGGTTTGTACGCTGCCCTATGTCATTTTTCTAAGTATTTTTTTTATTGAGAAAGTGACATATTATGTGACAAAATTTTACTTACTCGTATCATCATCATCAGCCTAAACTAGTCCTAAACTAGGCCTCTCCCAAGGCATGCAACTCAACCCGATCTTCGGCTTTTATTCACTTTCACAGTACCTAGGTTAGTATATAATTTTACATCATAAACCACATCGTCACTTACCATCAGGTGAATTGTGGTCAAACGCTATTCCATCATAAAAAAACACATACTTTCTTATATCTTTACTTTTTAACCAACTTTTAAAAAGGAGGGCGGTTCTATGTTCCACTATATTTTTTTATGTCTGTTGTCAGATTTCTCCGCCAACTGTTGATGGATTAAAAAAAATATCTTTTATTTGGTAGGATATAGGTACTTCCAATTTGGTCCTATGGCCACCAAGTCAGGATCTGATGATGGGATATCAGGGAAATCAAGGGCGACTCTTAACTTTTATAGGCGGTTATTAAGTTCATATATTTTTTAAGTCGGTTTTTAACGTGATCCACTTGTTTTACTTCTCTCATCAAAAAATAATAAAAACCAACAGATTTATAAAATACCTCATAGAGTGTATGTAATACAGATACTAAAGTTTCTCTTCCTTGAGTTTAATAAAATATGAAGCAATTTTCCAAACCCAATTATGATTTGACTAAACTTTCGGCATCCGTTGTTATCCAACAAGGCAGGTGGTAAATCCACTAAATTAGACGTGATTGGATAACTAGTTAGTTATTAGTTACCTACGAAATGCTGCTCTAAATTACTTATCTAAATTGGTGAAGCCCTAAAATATTTTATGATCTAAACTGAAACTAAGTACTGAAGACTTAAAATCGCACTTACTAATATTAAAACTACGGTTTTGTTTCACGCAACATATGTATAAAATTTTGTTAATATATAGTTTGGGTCTGCCTTTAAACTCGAGCTAGTACCGAAAAGTCTGCCAAAAACTGGAGGGGACGAGGTAAACACGTATTGCACACACTGACATATTCTTACTAGTTCTACAAACGCACTCTTCAATATTGAGCGCACACAACTGCAAATGATGTGATCAAATGGACGACCAAGGGGGGGTCTAAATGCCAAAGGGGAAACAGTAGGTATAACGCTTCCATTTATTTAATTTTTCTGAGATATCAAAGGACCGACGTGATTTTATGCTTAGAGTTGAAGGGCTGGAGAATGACATTATGAAAGTTACTTACCTATTATCCTGGAAATTTTCAGATTGCTGAAGAGAGTTAGATTCATTCTAAATGTTCACGCAGGTAAAATCGCGGAGCGCAGCTAGTTAAGAGTCGATATGTCGTCAGCTCAAATCCAAGTTTTGCCTCTGCGCGTACAGTGACAAAATATGCGATCTACGGCTGCAGGAAGAGATACGCACGACTCGGCGCCCGCCTCAGAACTAAATAACGGAAGCGACATATGCTAAAAACTCCTAATTACTCAAGTACTGTTTGAATTTTAAATAAAACGGATTTACATTAAATTACTTTATACAAATTACCATTAGAATAAGAAAAAAAAATTGACAATAAAATAAATAAATAATAAATAAATAAATATCTGGGACATTATTGCACACATGGTCATCTGACCCCAAACTAAGCAAAGCTTGTAATATGGCTGCCAGAGACTGATATACATACATATATATTTTTAAATACATACTTAAATAGATATTAACACCCAGACATAGAACAAACACAAATGTTCATCACACAAATGTTTGTCCTAGATGGGAATCGAACCCACGCCCCCAAGCACAGAAAGTAGGATCACTACCAACTGAGCCACCGAGGCAGTCAGGCAGGCACCGACAATAACTTCTAGACTCGGAGAAAAAGCTAAAAAGTTGTTATAGAAGGCGTGTTTTCGCCGAATTATTCTATTACGAAATGTTCATCAATCATGTTTCCAAAATTACATTAAACTTATATATAAACTCAAAAATTTATAACCAAACTAAAAATTTGTTGCAGTTTGCCATAACCACGTAAATTGATGCAACGCAACCCAAGTTGACGAATTTACATACCTATTTTTCTATTTACTTATGATAAGTAATTATTTAGAATTTAAATTCGTGAAGTCTCATGAAATCGCCAGCTAGGATATCGTCAATTCGTCAACCGTCTGTGGAAGGAAGTCATTAGGAAAAATAACATCTTCTGGGAGTGCGTGATTTTCCGCACTTTGCTATTCACAATTTACATTTTCACAATAGAAGACCCTTTCCTGGACCCAAAGGATTTTATCCTTTATTTGAGTGTTTCCCCTCTAATATTCGTACAGAGATATATATTCTGATTTCTCAGAAAATTCAGAAAACATTTTTTGTATAAGTTGGTACTTATTATACCTATACCTACTTATTTACTATCTACTCATTTATTTTCATCTGTACGTGCCAGAGCGTTGCTATTACTTTATGCTGTACCTTCGTCTATAATTATTTTTTATAGTCTAATTTGTTTTATTTTTTCCGTTGAGAGCTATTCAAGGATACAGCTGTAACAATAATTAGAAGTATCAGCAGTAATCAGTAATCCGTTGTAACTAGCAAAATCTAAAACAATTTCTTCAGGTAAACGAGTGGATTGAAATTATAGTGAATTAATGTTCAGTAACGATAAGTCACATTCATTTTTGCAGAATCACTCTCAACACCCACGATAAAATGGGGGCTTTTACGAAGATTTATCGTTATTTCTATCTTATTTTATCGCTTGTATCCGATAACAAGCGAAAAGCGATCAAAACAGTAACATCTCGTTTATTTAAATTTATTCGCGCGAACTAAATATTTCGTCAACTAATCCAACATTGAAAAATCCGCAATCATAGCCTGTGGGGTTCGCAGCCCATCGACTAGTATCCTCGGTCATTAAGCGGCCGAGTTATCTCAGATAACCTTATCTGCTCTATCCAGATCGATACACGTAAATGTAATTCGAACTGAAATAACTCACTGTACAGAGATAATTATTTAAACAACTGACACGCCCGTGAAAACTCGATCCAATTATATTATTAATATCTATTAATTAAAATAGTTTTATGTAAGCAAGGTTTGAGTTGTGTTTCGTATTTGTGAGGACAGTGTAATTTGTGTTGGAGGAGAATGTTCTGAAGTGTGCAGTGGCTGTGTTTGGGAGCAGTTACTCCGATGGCTGGGACAGGCCGCCCGCGCTAGATCGATCCGGCCAGAGCGGCGTAGCTAACGACGTAAGTGCATTCTACAATCTACATACACTATACTATACATATATTGCTGTAATCACTACTCTGCATGCAAGCTCTGCTTCCAGTGCCCCGATTTCGTTTGTAATAATAGCGATGGCAATTATTTTCGAACTCAAAATCGTCAGTATTTCCAGCTATTTTGAAATTACAAATCGATTTTCATAAGGAGGCTCTCAATTCGATTGATTTTTTACCGACGAAAACGAGTAGGACGACGTTTCTATATACATAAAAAATAAAAATGTTACAGTTTATTTCTATGCCGATTGGTTTTTTAAATAGTATAAGCTATACTCACCCACTGACTCATCGAGAATTCTCAAAAACGACTTGACCTACGAAGCTGAAATTTGGCACGTAGATTCTTACGGAATGTACGGATCCGCTAATAATAAGTATTTTGCGAAAAGGCCGGAAAAAGGGGTTAAAAGTTTATATGAAAATCAACAGTGGACTACAGCCAGTAAGTTATACGTATAAGTATACTAGCGAGTCTAGCGACCCGCCCCTGATTCGCAAGGCCGCTGGCAAAAATTTAGAAATAAAAAGATGTGAAAATGCGTACGTAAGCCATGTAAATTAGTTTTTCAGCGACTATGTTGCAAAATATTGTTGTTTTCTAATTACATAAAAACGTAATTACGTTTTATTACGTATATATAAACCAAAATTAAATGAAAAATACATAACTAGTCATAACAGAAATTGAATTTCCTATAGATCTTTCTATAATATGTTAGAATAGGAACGCTAAAAATCAAGTTTTCATGCCGTTTTTCGACAATAAATGTAAGAGAACTCTTAATTCATGTGAAAATAGAACATTGACAATAAACAACTTATAAATGGAACTGCTTTTAAAAAAAAACTAACACGAAATGTGTCTATTGAAGGCAGGTAAACTTGGAGCATTGCCAAATGTGTCGTCTTCTGTTTCTCTTTAATCACAAGCGTTTGTCTATAAATTAAGTCAGCATGTTTATTAGAACAAAGCAGCGGTTTCCGACATAAAAATACTCGCACCAAAACACCGGATCATCGTAACGGCATCTGCGATATTTATTTACGCTACGGTAGAAATTCTGTGGAATAATTAATGCTAACATTCACATAGTAAATCTTGACCCGGGTGTAACTCGTGCAAACTGCCCAAGTTTCAGAATCCAATTCAGTTTTTGACTGGACGAACTCAGTTGTGAAGTGAAGGGAAAGATTAGTGAAGTACCTAATTTGAAAGTAGACGCAAACTTCATTAGTGTTGACATGGAGAGTTGAAGATCATGAGATCATAAGGACGTCATTGCTCGCGGGTTTTATTGGTGCGAATTTATAATTAGTTAAGATCAATATTTGCAAAACCAACTTTCAGCGGAAATAAGTTGTTTCTTGGAGTAACAAACTTTTTCTTAAACTTAACGAACGTAGATTGATCTACCTATATAATCTACTTAAGCCTATTTATTACCTATTTAAAATTAGTAAGTAGGTATAATGTTATTTGTCAATACCTACTTATCTTGTTCTTGTTTTTGTACAAATAAAAAAAAAATAGTCTAACAAAGTAGCACAACGATCTGGTAAAGTAGGTAAACCATTCTTAATGCCCACTCCTAAATATTTTCATAATTACAAACCTCGGCCTGTTTAATTTTGCCAAGCTTTTTGTTCTGAAAGCTTTTACATGACGATAATGAATGAACACGAAAAAGGTCCCGAATAAATGCTCATGTAATTATGAAATTTGGACTTGGTTCAACAAGTCAACAGACATACACACATCGATTTTTATGTGTATAATCTATACACATAAAAATCGAGGTGGTATTTCTAGTGTCGCATCTAAATAGTACAACACCATAGAGTTATAATAACATATCTACATCTTTTTCTTCTTCATCTATACCTTTGATGAAGTAAATGCTAGAATCCCAACGTACTTGGAATGCCTCTGAAGAATTATGCAAAATGCTTCTCTACTGATTGCCACTCACCTTTCCAGTTATGACTGGCATTTTCTTCATAAACTATTAACTAGACACCCGAAAGGCTTTTCTGCCATTTTATGTAACTGCCATCATTTATATTCTACCTTCCCAGCGTTGATAATAATAGAAGAAAAAATAGGGAAATAGCTGCCACCTGCATAAAGGGCCGTATGCTCTGATCTCTCGAGGTATATCAGGCCAGCTTTAGCCTACGGCTTTGCCCGTGCTTTGAACAAAACTCCTATGTTACTCAGGGATAGTGTAGCTTTCTATTGATGAAATAATTTTTGAATCGATTTGATAGTTCCACACACATGCATAGTCACAAACATACAAACTTTACCTCAATATAATATTAGGAGTGTTTAAGTGTAGATGAAGATCAATCCATTAGGGCAAGAGTGATTCAATGGAGAAGGATTATTTAGGTTCATATAGGTACTTTTTATTATCATCATCATCGTCGGCCAATTAACGTCCACTGTTGGACAAGGCCTCCCTCATAGAGAGGGGTGTTGCCAAAAACCCCACGCTTGGCAGGCGGCTCGGGAATCGCAGTACGTTCACCGTGTACTATTAGGACGCTGCTGCCCATCCTCCGGTGGTTCTGGTCGCAGATTTAGGACATACCCGGGTCCTTTACTTTTTATTATCACATGAGACATAAGTAGGTATCTACAGTATCAATATATCACGAAAAAAATCTCCCGTGCTACAAATAAGGATATAATTAGGATAATATCAGTTGAAGAAAGGCCGTTCCTGATGCTAACTATTCCGTCGCTACCAATATGTGCTCATATTGGTGGTGGAATAGTTGTGGTAGTTGGAAAATATCTGCTGACACAAGAACATTGTCAGTTTCACCACAAAAAAAAGTTAATTTCAACGTTAATTTAGCTAGACAGCGTTAAATTGTAAACAAATTATTTACTTTATTCAAACTTAATAAACGCGAATTTGTAGAAATATTATGTTTTTATTTGTCTAAGCCGCTTTGTTTTTTGGCATAACACGGTAGAACAATCTGTGAGGGCTGTGATCGATAGGTATTCGACGCAATTGTTTAACCGGAGATTGTTGAAGCAATTTTCGACGAAAACAAATTGCTTTGCCATCGACGCGTTGACACGAGCCTTTACTTTATAACGATAGGGTGCGAGTCGCCAGGTGGCGCTGACGCCTCCATAAAAATCCCGATTGTTGATCGTGACCATTTCCTGCCTTCTATTCTCCGCTGAAAACAATTTAAACGTCCAAAAGCGGGCCGTAAATTAACGCGAAGATTTTGATGAGCTTCATCAAGCAACGGCAGCATAAAACTGTCATTCGGCAATTTTGTTAGTTTAGCATTTTTCTTTTTTTAAATACCTACCTACTTGATCCTCGACTTTGCCGTTTTGATGTTTTTAACACGATTTTATTAGCTTGGTATGAATCTATGTAACGGAATCATTGAACGTGATTTTCACCCCTCTAAAAACGTCGGATTAATTTGAAACTGCATACTTATCAAGGAGCGATGGCAATGCAATAAAGCGTGTTTTTTAGTCTTTTTAACTGCGAGAATTATTTCTTTTGGTCTTATTTACTTTCTTCTCGTTGCGTCCAAATGTCTTTGATTGTTATCGACGTACAATTTCAGTTCCAAATGTGTCAATAATGGTGGCAGGCGGTCATTGTCGGCACAATACCTCCGTCACACGCTTTCAGAACTTCCGGTCTCATTCTAGAGTCCGATTCGAACATAGCCACATTTGTGTCATTACATTATGGTAACTGATTGACGCTACACTTAACTCAATCGCTGTAAGAATTATGATTTATTGGTGGTTGTCACAAGGAGTTCCCTTGTTTTTTTTTTTGGATCCGAAATTTTTCATACTTTAAAGTACGTCAAAACATTTTTTTTTTTATAAAACAAAATTTGGTATGATACGGGTACAGGTATCACTCACATTTAATTTTAATATTTTTTTTGTATCAAATGCTTACTGTGCTTACCACGAGTACCTACTTACGGTAAAAGCAAAGCGCACAGGAAACCAAAGTTACAAATTATAATAATACAACTAATACTCTGTTAGTCCCGTGCGTCTCAGAAGGTCAGTGCTGAAAATCAGCGCTGCAGAGAAATCTGTAGCATTATAGCTGAGCACTGCCCTTTTTTGTTGTACTGGACACTACAACAACAACTGAACATGTAGGTATTATTGTTATTTTGAATTTATTTTTATTCTGCTTTGTAATGTTGATGTTGTAGTGTTTTGTGAGCAAAATAAATATTTTTCTTTCTTTAATAATTATGAATTTAGTACTTATTAACTTCTACGTCAAATAATATAAGTATTTCTAATTACGGATTCGAAAAAGGATATTAATAAGAAAAGCATGTCGGTATAAATAAATACAAAAACTCAAATAATTCACCTTTTAAATTTGATCTCTAACTAAAATGTAATAACAGCTTATCATTTCAACGCAAACCAACAAGTCACTGGCATTACACGCTAGAAAACAAAACAGGATTATCAATTTTAGCTATAAGTATAATAAGCGGTGTTTCCGATAAATCTAGAGAGCGAGGCAGTAGGAGTTTCTACAAGAAATAAACTTTTAAATTAAGTATCACAATATTTTTCCCATTTTCAGAACTTTCAGAGCTCAGAGCTCTCTCCGCTTTTACAAGAATATTAAATTCTCGATAAGAAGTCAATAAAATGTTGGATCAAAGCACTAGTAGCTCATTAGTCCTATTCATGCAGAGGCATCGATATGAATAGGTAGGTAAATTGAAAAGTCTGACCGGACTACGGGCTCATTTAAATATTCATAAAATATTCATACAATGCGTGGGTTTCGTGACTGCATTTAAACATCCTTTGACCAATGAGACATTTTAATTAATATCGACTTATAGTTCAATGTTTATATTCGTATGTAACAAAGATGTCAATAAACAATAGTTCATATTTTTATGTCAATGTCAAAGTGAGAGATTGGGTGTAATAAACATGTTTAGGAAGAATGCTACAAAACAAGAGTGTAACGTGAAAATTATATACCAGCCCGACACTAAGGACATCCCAGACATCAGCCTGTACGAGATTAGAATATGGCTCTGAAACACCAACAAGGTGTCGGGTGATGACGGAATCACTAGAGCTAATGAGAACGGGTGCAAAACCGGTACTTTTAGTCCTCCAGAAGTTATTTAATTCCATCATTCCGTCATACTCGATCGTACTACGCTTGAAGCATGGCACAGGAGTGTGGTGGTGCTCTTCTTCAAAAAAAGATAACTTTAACTTCAATAACACCTTATTGAAGAATTATAGACCCATCTCACTCCTGAGCCATGTATACAAGTTGTTCTCCAGACTCATTATGAACCGTCTCGAAAGTAGGTTTGGTGACTTCTATAGCCTCCCGAACAAGCCGGTTTCCGTAAAAGCTGGATCACCAAAGACTACATATACACGCTCCGTCAGATTAAAGAGAAGATTGAAGAGTATAACCGGCCATTATGTCTAGCGTTTGTGTATTATGAAAAGCCGATTCAATCGTTATGCTTCGTTGACTTTTTTGTTTTTAATATCACAGTATTTTGCAACTTCGTTATAGACATACGCTACATGAGTGTTTAATGTAAGAAGATTCTTCTGCAGTTATTGCGGGATCCGGGTCATATCATATTCAGCCGAGGAGCACACTTCAGGCCATGAAGAACCATGGAAAATGACTGCTGTCTTTTTTTGCATGTAAACTATTAGTAAGTTCATTGGCGTTGCTGCAAGATTCTTAGTGTGCGTGAAAAATAAGTAAGAGTGCCGAATTTGCAGTTTTTTCGGATAGCGGTTTAGCGGTATAGTGAAAAAAGTTAGAGAAACATGGACACATTTGAATACGAACTATTTAATAATTGTACTAAGGTATTTCTTATTTGTCGCATCTGAGGAAATTACCGACATGAAAAATCCAATAAAAGTCATCATAAAATATCTTCCGTGCCAACTCTAAGCACTATAATAAAATAATCTTTGAAAATCACTGTAGCGTATGAAAATTACTACTCCTGCAGTAAAATCCTCATCCTTTTACGACATAGGTGTGCCAATAAATCAAAGTTAACGCCGCGTGGAAGGATAATAATGGGATGCGAGAATTTTCATATCGTGCAGATCCATCGTTTATGGCGTTTCTCATAAGCAAAATAAAATCCCGCAAGTCGTGCAGTGATATTTCATTTCGTGAGAGAACAAAAGCAAGATGATTTTGATTGCTTACGAGTACAATCAACATAGTCTTGACTTTTTTTTTACCATTGCCTTGCCTCTCGAAAAAGTGCATCTGATTCATAGGTAACAGGGAAATAAAACGCTCTTCCAAGTGAACAATAGTATATTATTCAATTTGTGAATAAAGGACGGATTTAAAGCGAGAACCATAGATGAATCACGAGCAAATGAGGATTCTATCGACTGATTTCATGATGATTGGATCACGAGCGTATCGAGTGATTCAAGTGTTAGAATCCTGAGCGACGCGAGTGATTCATGTCCCTTGATATAAATCCGTTTTATTCAAGAGTTGCATACTATACTTTGTACCATAACTACGAGAAAAACAAAAGATTAAAGCGAAAATAGACATTTAATGAAGAAAAAAGGGGAGAAAAAAAGTAAAATAATTAAAATCCACATTAAAACCATTACTAAAATTAAGAGTAATTTTCTTCCTACAGTATTAAAAATAGCGCCAACTTACTAATGACAGCAAAGAACACAAAACAGTTTTTATTCTAATGCTAAACTCCTTATCGAAAATGTTCACCAATCAAATCTCGAGGAGTTATTTGCACAAAGAGTTTGTATGTCAAGTATGCTTTGCACGAGGAGTTTGTATCGAGGATTTTTTGCGCAAGGAAGTTGTATAGCATTGAGGTGGAGGTCGAATACATTGGTGTGTTATAAATTCAAACACCAAAATAGTGATTAAAAGTTCTATTTAGCCACTGTTTTCAGTGAATAAAATAAGCTTTATAGAGGAGGAATGGTATAAAACATTTTAATTTGGAACAAGTACGATATACAAATTATGTACAAAAATAAATAAAACGTACCTTCTGACCGTAATGAATGGAGCTCACATACTACCCAAGAGAATGTAATACTCCTACCAGACTACTACGTAGCAAAGTTTTTGATATCTAAACGAAAAAAAATCTCACTTCAGTGAGCTATTCCATTGAGCTATCCAATTTAAATTAAGAATAAAATATCCCGCCAATTTTATTTAGTTTTTTTTTGTTCTATTAGGTTTTGTACAAAGATAATGTATTGTGGTTATAAGAGTATTGTGGCAACGCTAAGAGTATTGTGGTAATTTTAAGTCATTGTTTTTTTTATATCCGAGACGTTTATCATCCCGAGCCGATGGCGAGGGCGAATATGTAAGCCGAGGAAATTAAACAGTGATATTGTTAGTACAGTACCTATCTTTTTACTTAATATTAAAACTGAGAACAATGCAGTTATATGATTATTTACGGGATATTTACCGTGGTAAGATTATGGAAGGTTCCCGATATATCGACGCAGTTAGATGCACCATGTTCACGGGAAGACAATGAACAATGTTCAGTTTTTAAGGTTCCGTACCCAAAGGGTAAAACGGGACCCTATTACTAAGACTCCGCTGTCCGTCCGTCCGTCTGTCCGTAGGTAGACAGTTGAAATTTTCACAGATGATATATATCTGTTGCCGCTATAACAACAAATACAAAAAAATATAATAAAATAAATATTTAAAGGGGCTCCCATACAACAAACGTAATGTTTTTGCTCGTTTTGCACGATATTGATAACGGCAACAGGTAAACGCTTGAAATATTCACAGAATGTTTAGTTTATATTCACTTTAAAAAGAAATAATTAAATTTAAATTAAACAAATATTTAAGGAGGGCTTCCATACAACACACATGATTTTGTGCCGTTTTTATAGATCTATAAAGGTACGGAACCCTTTGTACGCGAGTCCGACTTGCACTTGGCCGGTTTTTCTAATTATTCCCTTGGAGATATGAGAACTCGCTGGTGAATTTACATTATCGTCGTAGGCAATAATATGCTTGACATTTCACGTTTTAAGTCGAGTGACAGGTACTTACGCCTACGTGAGTTTACGTGATCACATGTATATAAAATCAACATAAAATATATACCATATAAATTATCATCAGGGAGAAGGAAGGAAAGTTTATGGCATACAACTGTGGATAAACCTATACGTATACATACCTTCATACCCAAAAACTATCAAGGGAACCGTAAACTTGCTTAATTCGACACATAAAATGTTTTCTTTCGTGCTGGATATTATGTGAAACAACCTTTTATATACTTCTACCTTATTTTCGTGGTACTTTAGTTACGTGGCCGCCTTTTTCCTGCAGGAAAATAATTTTCATAGAAAATCGAAGAACTAGATTCGATCGCGGATTTTTTTTGCTTCTATTTCGGTTGTTTCAGTACGCCATTGCCAACCCACCGATTGGATTTGTTTATAAACAAAACTGTGTGTTTTTTAAATTGATTTTTATTACCTCCAAAAAAGTAACAAATTAACTTGGAATGAGTCAAGTAGAACATATTGTTTCCGCTGCTGGCGTTAGGCCAAACGCGCCACGAAAGAAGCTTAATTAATATAAATCTGAACACCAGTCAAAGTTCCGAGCTATTGAATTGCGTTCGTGCATCGACTTTGTAATGAAGCTGATTTTCATAAAAGGATTAGAATAAACCGGCCAAATGCCAGACGGACTCGCGCACTGGGGGTTCCGTACCACCATACAATCCAAAGAGTAGTCCAAAAAGACAACATAACGCCAGGCGGTCACCCATCCAAGTGCCGACCACGCTCTTCGTTGCTGAACTTGGTAGAGAACAGAAATTTGTCACCGACTCACACTTGGCCATTATTTATTATTTGTTGTTTTACTTTAGGGTGTGTACTATAATCATGCCAAGTTTGATGCTTGTGTGTGTTACTGTTTTTCACATTAAAGCAAATTTCTAAAATACGTTAAAAATATTTTTTGTGTAGGGCCCCCTTTAGTTTTTACTTTTTGACTTTATAATTATTGCTTAGTTAATCCGCCGTAACCGTAATATTCTATGAACATTTGAACTGGGTAGCTATTACGTTTCGAAAGATACAGTTGTTAAAAGTAAGGACAGAGAAACGGACGGACAGACAGACAGCGTAGGCTCTGTGCAAGAGTACTGAAGCGTTTTGCTGCGTGTGGTTCGCACCACGGTGAAATGGTAAACGATAACCTTAGCCTGCCATACCATTTCAACGTCTTTCACAATTTAGCACTCTAAAAGTTAAGTTTAAAAAATCTTACTGCGCTTGCCACCCTGAGTTTTTTTTAAATTTATTATGCAACTCCACGGACACCGGAGTCCGTGACTTTTGTTATACCTAATTATCTACAGTTTTGTTAGGTTAATCTAATTTACTTTAGTTATACACAATACAGGGAGAGGAATCTGAGGAATGTTAGTTAAATCTTAATCCAGGGTTAAAATAATTTAGTCATATTGTTACTAGTTTGTTTCTTTACCTACCGCGAGCAGACAAGCGACCCGCAAGCAGCACCCGAAAACGAGTGTGACACATGTGCCAGCCATCGCCCTCTTTAACCATATCTGAGAGAAGAGAGCGACCCGACACACGCGCGACGCTGCTGCAAGAAAGTGCCTTTGATGGTTCGAATGAAAGCTGGAGGCATATCTTCACACAATCAAAGGCGTCGCAAGAATTGGGAAAGCTGCAAAAAGCTTACACCCTAAGCGGGACGTCAGTGCAGGACTTATCGCCCCCATCTCGAATAAGAATAAAGGCGTCGCCAGTCCATGGCCCAGGAGGGGGCAAATTAATATTTTAGAGGATGAGAAAAATATGAATTGTAGGTACAGTCAAGAGTAGTCAGAGTGTCTTTGCAGTTGGCTAATATTTTTTTATTTGGGGGGGGGGGGGAGGACAGCTGCCCCATCCCTGCCTCCCCTTGGCGACGCCCTTGCACACAATCCTTATTTCTAAACACTTTCTTTTTACATTTCAATTGCCTCCTCCCGACCCAGGGCCTCCATCACTGCCGCGTTCCGATCTTTGATAGCCATCTGCAGGTTGTACTCTGTATTCCTATTCCCCTTCATTTCACTGGAAACATTGATCTTCAATCTGTAAGACAATCCAAACACCTTATACTGCGATACTCATTATCCTATAACTATGGAAAGACCAGGAAACCTAGCTTTACTATTACGATTACTTTAGCTTTACGACTGAAAAAACAAATCATAATCAGGAGTTATAATAAAGCTACAGAAATAATCGTTTCATCACTTGTTCAAGGTAAATTATACGGATATAGGATTGCGTAACCGCAATGATGCTATGGTGATGAACCTAGAGATAACAATGGATCTACACGTATTATACTAATCGCTGCGAAACTAAGATGATTCAATGAAAATGATGACGAGACGAATTGTTATGTCTATCCGACAAGATTATGCTGCTACATTTTGCTAAAAAAAATTTGCCAACAGAATGATATTATCGTTTTTAATCTGAAAACTTGGCTCAAAATTTATGTTTCCTGATATTAGGTACATATTTACAACAACAAAAAAACTAAACAACTTTTGCAATTATTTTTTAAGCACCAGAAAAATAACGTACGAGTGTGTAAGTTTTTGATTACAAACCATTACAAAATAATGTATATCTATAACGATTTACACTCATAGCTCCTCACTAGATTTCCCTGTGTCGGGGATAATCATCATTCTTAGCTGCTAATATTTGCTGAAGAGTAAGTATATAGTTAAGTAGGAAATACAATTTAAACATTTATGTTCCAAGCACTTTCAGTACTTAACTATCGTTCGCGCAAAACTTTATGAGCCCTCTGAAGTTAGGCGCAAGGCCTCCCCGACGCCCTGTAAAGTCCCTCGGATACCTATAATATGCGTACTGCGCAGCCACTGGGCCTAACTTCAGAGGGCTCATAAAGTTTTGCGCGAACGATAACACTCTCTGTTCAGTTACTTAGAATAATAGGTATATGATTATTAACGAGATATTTACCGTGATAAAGTTGTGGTTGAAGCTCCCCTTTTACTTTTTATCCCGTACCGTCCGTTCCGATTTACTTTTTATCCCGTTAATAATCATATAACTGTAGTGAACAACCGTTATAGTAAAATACAAAGAATAATAGTTTACCTATGAGGTACCTGCTGGCCTATTATAACTAGATATACCTACTTATTTAATTTTGCTATATCTGTGTCATGACCGCAAGCCTGATAAGCTATGTAGGCAATAAGATTAGGACCTTGAGTCTAGAAACTGTACAAATATACTATAATATACTATCTGTCACATTATTCCTAGGAGATTTACGAAATATTTGGCTTAGGTAAATGAATTGCGTAGGTAACCACGTATTGTTTGTTTTAATGAAAAATACTTTTCTTTTATATTGACTCAGAGATACAAATGAGTCGGTCAGTAGAGTAGGTACAAGTACTTAAATTTATATAGGCCAGTGAGATGTAATATAATAGAGACGTTTTAGGCGAACAACACTGCTTTAAAAAACTAACTAAAAGTGGCAGCTAGCTCGCCGCCGCCGCGATGATAGGCTGAATTCGGCTTTGTTCGGCTTTAATCGTCGATTATGCTGCGATCGACTTGTGTGAGAGAGAGTGATAGACTCACTCTCTCTCACACAAGTCGATCAACACATCTCGCTCATATAATTCGTAGTAACAACAGCCGCCTAAGATAAAACAATTTATATTATTTTTCTGTTTTAATAAAAAATACAATACTTACGAATGAAATGAAACATTTTTCTTGTCTCTCACAGAGCGTGAGTAGTTTGTGCAGTTTCTAAAGACAGGATGGCATTTTATTACAATTATTTTCGGAGTGCGTGACTGAAAGACGGCTGTAACGAGTATGATACAGTGCCTTGCATTCGTCTAGTCAATATGATGGTGGGCACAACCTATCTACAAATAAAAATATCTTAGATATAGGCTAAATTCATAAATTCTTAGTATCCAGCTCTAATGTCAGAGTTGCTATAGGTGACCTGGAGACTGAACGGTTGTAGTTGTGTAAACGGTCAACCCCTGGTAGAGCTCAGTTGTAAATGCCACTAGTAGTCACCCATCCGAAGAACATTCGGATCGTCTGTTGCTAAACTTCGGTAACGTAGATAGCCAGTTGAAATTTTCACAGAATATGTTATGTAACGGCGGATTAACTAAGAAAATAAAATGTATTTGATACTAAACAATATAGCCTAGCTTTTAGCTTGAATAATGCAAATTGTAGTAGTTACACCGCATTTTTTTTAAAGTGGTAGAGTCACTCAAATGATTTCTTAGTGTTTTAAGTAAAATTAATACCGCCAAGTGTGAGTTGGACTCGCGCAACGAAAGCTTCGCACCCAAGTAATTGCTTTCCTTCTCAGTTAAAAATATTTAACGTACTTATATTTGTTGTTTGGACCCGGGTATGTCCTAAAACTGCGACCAGAACCACCAGAGGATGGGCAGCAGCATCCTCCAAATTTCATGGTGAACGCTCTGCGATCCCCAAGCCGTATGCCAATTAGTAACAAAACCGGCCAAGTGCGACTCGGACTCGCACGCTGAAAGTTCTGATTTTTGTATGGAATCTGCGTATACCCCGGATTAACACAAAGGTATTTCCACGAGCGGCGTGTTTCGGGCAACGGCTCGGCGCGCTTCTTTCCTTAGCATCTCAACCATTCATCTGATGTAGATATATTGAAGAAAAATTAGAATATCATTAATCCAAAAAAAAAAAAACGGTTCGTGTACCTAGTACATACGCTTTTCTAATTTTCCCCCACTTCTGCAATTTACTCCACATTCAAGCGTCATGTGCATCTGTTACGACTTTACAACGATATCACAGCAGATACGAAATTTGGAACATCGCCAAATATGTAACCAAAAATATGGTGATAATGTCTCACGTCTGTCATCGCTATTAATTTTATTAGTTTATTCGCCCCATCTATAAATATCATCAAACGTTCATGTCGTATGTACCTATTTCCTATTTACATATATTTTTGTGGAACACGGCGCAGGCGGCCGTCTTACAGACTTGTCTGTTTAATATTTGAACTGAGTGATTTCCGATGGCAGTAAACGTTCTTGCAGCCCGGTAAAACATTTCACGATTACAAGTTTGCTTTAACAGATGTAACTCGTTCCAGATTCTTTAAAAATAGGTAGGTAATATTTAACTAGCAAAGTTGATAATTAGAAACGCGTAAAATATCCAGAGGTACGCAAGCTCAGTTCACGGCGAGTTAAATTTTACTTCGCTAACGTAAACAAATCAAAGAGATTGATGTCTTCGCACAAACGTTAGGACGAAAGTACCTAAAAATAGCGAAGATATGGCAACTCGCATGGCTGTTGCGGTAGGAATTGCGACATGTACCAAAAAGTGAATAAATAACGAATAAAAACATGCATTTAATTTTGTTAACGCCACTAGCAACTGGCGCCGGCGGTAGTAGTCCTAAACAAAATCGCGCAACTATTACAAGTTAACGTTACGGTTTTCGGTATTTTGACAGGGACAATCGCAAAAAGCGAATCTGCAGCACAAGTACCATTCTTTATCGATCGACAAATTTGACAGTTGAAATCGACGAGATTTGCTGTCTCGTTTTTGCGTGTGACAATTGCCGTCAGCGTCAAGTTGAGAGAGAAATTTTAAGCATAGATCAATTTGAGTAACGTTTACAAGTAAGACCCTATTATTAGATTGTCCCGTATCGGTATGGGAATAACTTGGTCGTTGGCTTCGGTCGTCTGATTTAGGCACACGGTAAATTTAGCTTAATTGCCCTCAAAATAAAGAGAGGCACTCAGCTCGACTGTAATGGAATGCATAAAATTGCTAAAGTATCTAACCGTCCCACACATTATGTTCACAGAGTTAAATGAAAATTTAGAATATCTCCATAACAAACTAAAGCATTTTACAAGCTTTTGTTTAATTTGCTATAGTATATTGTATTGTATTGTTCTGATGTCAATACAATATGCAATACCCAGTATTGTCATTTATTACCTCTATGATTTTTATCAACCGAATATTGGTATCATAATTACGCAAGAGCTTGAAGAAGAGTAGGAATCGATAAAATAACTGACGTAATTATAAAAGTTTGTCGTAAAATAATAGTATAGTAGTAGATAACAAATTAAAAATAAATTAAAACATGATTAAAAAAAACTTTTTTAAAACAGGCTTTTAGGCGTCCGCTCATCATCTAAGACTTAAGTGCTTGGGAAAACAAATTCAATGATCCCAAACTCGACGGGGTTACGTCGTTTCGTTTAAAAGCTCATAGGGCCACCTTCTGTCTCCATCACATTGCATTGTCGCCGAACTATGTACTTAAGTAGGTATGTCAAATATCTGGTCTAAAATTCAGTTGCATGATTTGTCCTACATATACATAAACAATACCAAGGACGATCACAATACACATACACTAACAGGGCAAGTTACATTTACACTAATATTATAAAGAGGAATGATTTGCATTTTTGTTTTTTTGGACGTTTGTAACGAATTAACTCAAAAACAACTGGACCGATTAAAACATATATTCCACCATTAGAATGCTACATTATCCCTGAGTAACATAGGCTATATTTATTACTAGAATGTTTGCAGTTGTATTTTTGACTATACAATAAATATTTTCTGATTCTGTATTTTGTTTAGTAAATAAAGACACATGCCCGAAAAAAAAATCGATCTAACCTGACCGAAACCTACGAAAATTACGATCGTAGATTTAATCTTTCAACAAAAAGCCATCCACGAGTAATGCTTATTACCAGCCTTTGTGTAACAAGTAGCGACGAGCTTTGTGCCAATTTCTAATGAGAGGACTCGCTATCTCGATTACTCGATAAGCCCTCGGTTGTTCGGGGACAGAGAGCCATGCTAAACGATTTATGTCCCTATTCATATAATACGGATTATTAGATCCCATAAACAAGCTTTAAGAAAGATAGATGCTGAAATAGCGAATCAAAAGCGACAGCGATTGCCCTTTATTATATCAAGAAAAAACAATTCGGAATTTGGAGTGAATAATGGTTCATCTTTGCGTCTCTGCTTGTGTTCTTTCAGCGACAGTGGCCGAGCGAAAGCATTCCCGCTTTCCCTAGTCCGCTAATCCCGGGATGGGTATTTTTACCCGGGAAAATTTATCCAGGAAATGTGTATCCCAGGAAAGTAATTTTCCCCGAGTAAGTTTATCCCTGGATGGGATAAACCCCGTAAAGTTTTATCCCGGGATGGGTATTTTCCCTCGAATACATTTATCCCCGGGAAAGACCCGCGAAACGATTTTTTCCTCTGGGGAAGTTTATCCCGGGTAAGGTTTTTTTTCCCCGGGAAGGGATTTTTCTTCTGGAAAAGTTTATCCTGGTAAGGGATTTTAAAGAATTTATAATTAACGTGCGACAAAAAAAAAATTGAGATTTTTTTTCTGTCGCACGTTAAGCTAAGCTAAAACTGGTCGACCATAAAAAACCATTTGATAGTTTGGTTCCAGAAGGTGACCAGCTATATTACACGCCTTCTATGCTATAATAGTCTGGAACTTCTAGATGTATATTAATTGTAATATTGTATTTTTGACGTCTGCCGTAACTTTTGACAACGGTAGTAATTTTTTCCATCCCCGGAGAATTTTGATATCGGCTGTCATATTTGGTATTATTATAAACTAGTAGTTAGCCCCTAACCTCGCGACCTATAAATCTTCGTAACCCCTCAATGAATTTTGCCGTTATTCGAACTTAAGAACTGTAATAAAATGAACTACTTGCCTACAAAGTTTCATGAAGATCGGATCAATGATACGCAAGTTATCGTCGAACAAACCATACATGGAAATATCGACTTGTCCCATTAGAATCTGAGACCTCTCTTCGCGCGGTCCACTAAGGTACACCCGCTCTATAGTTTTCCTACCTACCATGATCTTAGTTGTAAAATATGCAAGAACGTTATAAAATGTTTTATAACGTCCTTGAAATACTACGTTAATCAACTGAGAATATTCAGTCGTACTGAAATTGTATTTGTACAAAATAAGTTCATTTCGGATTCATTAAGAACTCCTTCCTTTAACAAACGGTATTTTATAACTTTGTTATTTTAATATCTTTACAAACCCTGCATCGGATTAACTTATATAATTACTTAAACATTATGATTACTTGAACTACTTGCCTACAAAATTTCATGAAGATCGAATGAACGGTAAGATATCGTCGAACAAATAGTTCATAGTTCGCTGGTCGTCACTCCACCTGGCTGCAGGGCTACTTTACGTTTGCCGATGCACGGTCTCTAGAGTTTGTCTACCCCAACAACTGCCAGTTCTTCTACAGATATGGTCCACCCATTGCCACTTCAGCTTGCTAATCCTTTGAGCTATGTTCATTTAGTTCTCTGTTAGATGATCTCATTTTTTATTCTATCTTTCAAAGAAACCCCAAGCATAGCTCACTCCATAGCTTGCTGAGCGACTTTTGATTATATTTTATAGGATTCCTGAGAGATTGTACATAGGGGTAAACAGCATGGTGCAGCTTGTTTCAAAATAAAACCAGTTTTTAATGCAGAGGCAAGGCTTATTGAAATTTTATTATAACTATTCAAATTAGTCTCCTGCAATTAAATTTACTGAAACTCCATTGCTCAACTTTGACTCGTGAAACAATAGGAGCAAATCGCGAACTAAATTAACAGCATTCTTAAGACTTTCGAGTTAGTTCTAGGTACCGTAATAACTCTAAACAATATACCTAACCCACAGTAAAACGCCTCTTTGATGTAAAGCTTTAGATCATTGATACTTAGAAGCAATAGAAAAGGTTTAGCCAAAAAGACATGTTCAGGTGGACAGGTTCCAAAGGGTTCCAATCAATGGACACCACAGAAAAGAAACGAAAAAAAACACTTTAGTGCAGGACACCATTAGGGAATTTCAATAAAAAAAATGACCTTAAATTCTTACGTACCTAACCTCTGTGTATTCGCCTCTTTTGCTTTTAATGTAAAACGTAAACAAACCTCTTTGCACATTGAAATATTTTACGCTTGTACAAGATAATTAGAGAAGACGGTGGAGGAAGGAATTGCGTGGGGGAATTCACGCAAAGTTTGAGAAAATTAGGTAGGTATAACACTTCATACTCAAAGGTACCTATAACACAAACCTTATCGGCTACTAAGCATTTACATGTTCGTTCATAAATGTTTCTGTTGCCTGCCGCTGTTTTATACTTTTTTTATAATACAAAGTGACGAGACGAGCGACTTGATGGCTCTTCACGCTTGCCCATAACAGCTCAACGCCACTCAGAATTTTGAACTTCAACAGTTCAAAACCCTGGATGGCAATGCACTGCGCTCGTCACCCCGAGATATAATATGTCAAATCTCTGTGTGCCCTGTTATTTCGCTATTTACTATTACTATTTATAATATGAATTAAATGTGTTAAGTAGGTAGCTACTACTAACATATCAATCGATTACTTATTACTCGATTAGATCAGGATCAATTAGATTAGACTCGACAAGATTAGATTGGTTACGTTTTTTTACGCAGAATTTAAGCTAAGTAAGTATAATTTTACTACAAATGGAAACTAGGAAAGTACCCAACCATTATTCGTTATAACGTTCACCTTGAGGCGTATATTTTCAGTGTGCATAATATGATCACGTATAACTTTTTACAGAACCATACACAACGCACAACGATAATTATAATTTATGAATATATCCGTTAGTATCAAAAGAAATTTGGTCATAAAATAATAACTGGCCAAGTGCGACTCGGACTCTCGCACGAAGGGTTCCGTACCATTATCTATAAAAACTCCCCTTAAATATTTGTTTTATTTTAAATTAATTAATTATTTTTAACTAGCGACCCGCTCCGGCTTTGCACGGGTATATGTGTTATTATATATATAAACCTTCCGTGAAAAAATATCTAACTTATAGTGAAAACCGCATCAAAATCCGTTGCGTAGTTATAAAGATTTCAGCATATATAGGGACGGACAGACAGAGGAAAGCGACTTTGTTTTATACTATGTAGTGATAGTGAAGTGAAGATATAACTAAATATTCTGTGAATATTTCAAGTGTCAACCTGTTGCTGTTATCAATATCGAGCAAAAACAAGCAAAAAAATCACGTTTGTTTTATGGGAGCCCCCTTATTTTTTTTTGTATTTGTTGTTATAGCGGCAACAGAAATAGATCATCTGTGAAAATTTCAACTGTCTGACTATCACGGTTCATGAGATACAGCCTGGTGACAGACGGACAGCGGAGCCTTAGTAACAGGGTCTCGTTTTATCCTTTGGGTACGGAACCCTAAAAAGATGCGTCGATAGATACGTGTCATAGGTCAAAATATGATAAGTTGTTCAAAAGATTAGAGGGAACACATGAACATACATACCTACTGTCAAAATCATAACCCTTTTTTCCCTACTTGGGTAAAAAGGAGTAAATAATGTAATATCATGTAACCTACCTACCATGTTGGAATTTACAGACATTTTTTACCATTACAGAAATAAATATGTACATACGACGGAGAGAAAAAACCTAACTACAAAAACTTATATATTAAACCGCTATCAGTGGAAATTGTTCCCAAAATGCTGACTCCATCCATTACCACGTTATTTATAAAGCAATGCTTACCATTTGTGCAAAGTAGATACCAGCATTTTGATCACGAGTAACAACGACTAGACGTGATGACATAAATCGTTAAAAAAAACTACATTATACTTGTCACTGGCTGAACTTAAAAGATTACTGGAGCCAAAACTTAAAAGAAAACAAAATTAACTACTTACCAAACTTTTTAACACCGTATGATAAGTTTCACATCATAGGTAGATGGAGTTTGAGAGGAATAATAGTTAAATAAACGGGAGATAAAAGAAAAATAAAAATCCAAATATTTGAATTGTGTGCTCAAGGCGCTCCATAGGCAAGCTTTATTATTGACATAGTCACGCATACACGAGCCTAGGGATAAATCGATATTGTTTACTTTTAGGCAAGTACGAAAAGTTTAAATTGCTTATGCGAATACCAAAACATATTTTAAAGACATTGTTTTCGATATTAGAAACATTCAGGGTATATCTGGAAATAGGTACCTGACCTAAATGGATGCTTTCTTCACAGCCAAATAATACTTAGTGAGACGGCGTTAGAAAACGTAACAATCATTTTATCACCACCTAAAGATTTCTTTGATCTCGCGATCTGACAATAGGATCTGTCACCGCTTGTGATGTGAGCAACGCTTACGCGTTGTTACCAATAATGCGGCCTTGTGATCGATTAAAATAGAAATAGCACAAACTCCTAAATGTCCACATTTGTGTAAACTAGCAGATGAACATTTTGTTCGGAACTATAAACGATTTTATGTGCCGATACGCGTATCACGTATGTTTCTAGTTTAGAGCCAAATCAATACAATTTTACAAATACAAAACACGTACCACCAACCTACATGTAAGTACATGTAACGCGTTTGAGTACCAATCAAATTCTGATGTTACAATGCAATAAATACCAACCGTATGTTAGGTAAAAATAAGGTTTCACTTAGCAATATTATTCATGTCCATTGTCATTTTGTAAGAACTCTGTATTTTTCCATATCTTCAAATTCTTGAATAAAATATATTCGTTCGCCTGCATTTTCATAAAATTTCCTTATTAATTTCCGGAATAAAAAACATGAGAATACTTAACAAAATTACAAGGAAAAACCAAAAACCCAAACGAAGCGATTTGATATCACTTTTATCGTGCAAACAGCAGGACTGGAATGCGCTACCTGAATGGGTATTTCCCTAGTTACAATCTGGGTTGTCAACAAGTTGCAAGTGTCTTATAGGCAAGTGTGCTCCATCTTTGACCGCATCATTGCTTAACATCAGGAGAGCTGGTGGTCAAGCGCAAGCTTATTACTTACACAATTTAAAAAAAAACACAAAAACACATGATTGTTAAATATTTGGGCAAGATACGATGCAAAAAAAATAACCCTCGATCATCGTCAAGGCTATTAGGATTGAGATTGACCGTATGGAAAACTGAGTGGGCCTTTACATATTTATGAACACCATAATTTATGTGGGTAAAAATAATGGCAAGATAAAATAGACTTCGTCATAAGTAATACAAAGTGTGACCTACTTATTATATAACTTTAAAAAGCTCAATTTTTAAATCGCTCGTAGGATATTTCACACGAAAATAACATGCCAAATGAAAGATTTTACCTTGATAGAAGCAAAATGGAATGTTTCAAACCACTCGTTGCGTTAACAAATATATAATATATTATATGACTATTTAAATAAATAATGCTACTTTTGGAGGATTTCGTTCCAAAGTCAGTCATTTCGTGTGATATTTTCGTGTAAAATAACATATTTATTATTCTTATCATATTTTTTTTTATATTTTAGCTAATCGACTGCTGCAGAATGTCCAGAAGCGGCCATTTGATGACGTCTTCATAATATAGTCTATACTAATATTTGGAAAGATTTGTATTTTTGGATGTTTGTAACGAAATAACTCAAAAACTACTGAACCGATTTTAAAAATTCTTTCACTGTTTCACTATCCCCGGTGACACAGGCTATATTATGTTTTGTAGCGAGGCCGAAGGCCGAGCTTACACCCGTGCGAAGTCGGGGCGGGCGGCTTGTCATTCATAAAAAGTATCTCTACCTATATGCGGGTACATAATTCTTTTGCTATAGTAGGTGGGTACTTGTACTACTTTTAATTTCGATAATGGAATAGTGACCACGAACTGGAAGACGCATCGTAGGTGTACCTACCACTAGATGAACCAACGACATTGTGAGAGTCGTGGGCATCCAGTGGATGCAGATGGCTGTCGTTCAGTGTGGAGGTTAAAGAGGGAGGCATATGTTCAGCAGTGAATGTCCTCTGGCTGATGACGATGATGATGATGAATGGAATAGTAAAATAGAGTAAGGGTATATGTTAAAAATCGATCATTAAATTCAACAAATGATCGAATTCTAAAAACCAAATGAAAGCAATAACATCGTCACACCTATCGGTCACGACTAAAATGCTAATTCATCCAAAGTCAAAAGAAACAAATTATAAGAGAAATGCCCAATACAAAAATAAACTTAATTTAACGCCATCTAGATTCGTCGTTTCCATAACTGATTTATGCGAAACAGCTTAACGGAAAGCCTGGACCTGGGGCGCGTCTAAATGGAAGTAAATATTTAATTTTTGCAAGTAAATTGAAACGGGAGACTGTGGGGTCAACTGGAAACCAGAGGGGGTAGAAATAGGGGAGACCATACCTTACATTAATGAGGTGCTATCTACCAAAAATTGTTACTCTCACGAGAATATTTACGCCTATTAAAATTATACTGTTATAATAATATAAATCAAGCTGAATGTTATGTAGACATTAACAAAAAACCTGATTTATCTTCCAAAATGCAGAAAAACTTTGTTTATGAAAAGTGTTTTTGTAAAAAGGCAAAAAGAGTAAGAGTATATAATAATTATATAACACGACAAATTATAAAAGAGACTAAAAACAGTTTTTTTTATTGAAGAACTTCTGATTGACAAGGCATATTATACCATAGGTATATTATGCTTTGTCAAGTATAATCTTAAAGATTAATTATCAAATGTAATGCAGATGTAATAAATGACATTAATAATTTGACTGTTGTAGTCATTGACTTAAACTATGATTAAAAATTATCTATTTAAACTATATATTGTACCTAATTTGCACGCCATAAAGGTGGGATATACTTAGAACAACTTTATTGTAACTTAAGACCTAATCTGATATTTAATATTTTTATTCATAGTTTTTTTGCCCGCGACTTCGTACGCGGAAATTTTCATATAAACCTTCAATCTTTTTTTCTTCCCTTAATCCGGCCCTTGCGCAAAATAACATAGCCTCTACTTCAATCTGGTCATAGCTAAGCATATTCGTGAAAACCGTATTTAAATCCGTCCGCATTCTCTTCCAGAGGTTTAGGAGATGTGCGTGAACAAATAAACAAAAATTCTAAAACATATTCAGCTGCTTATTTTAAGTCGCCCTGTGTGAAGTATTGATAGAAGCATAAAAGTGAAAACACCGTCAACAGTTTTCAAATCAAAAAGATAATGTGACCACAGTGCAGAGCATATTTTGAAGTTTTCTTTTTGTCTAAACCATAAAAAGTATATCATGTCATGTCGGGATGATACATCTCTGAAATTTGACTGTCCAGCTTCGCTCGTTTGACTGTTTCTATGACCATGCTATTTCTGAACTATGAATACGACCACAAGTATATGGCTTTGGCCACGGAACCCTGAATTATGCTTGTCTTGACACGCTCTTGGCTAGTTATTTCTTATTTCGCGTGCATTTGTATGTATATTAAAAAGCCATGAAATGGAACTATTCTATTTATCTGAAAAATATCACAGTAAAATAACATTATTTCTTTATTCTTTATTCTTATTGCAAAATATACACTTTCTTCTTCTAGAAGCTAAGTTTATATACCCTGCATAAAGGGTGCAGCAATGACTTATGTAGTGGCTGGTCACAAAACCAGACCACAGACACAGATATATACATTTAAGTATAGTCAAACTTAACCTAGGGTGAAGTAATTTTACAAAACAAAAATAAAACATTCTTACAGGTTACTTACATATGACATCATACAAAATTTATGACGCTACTTTCTTAACTATATATAGATCGATATTTATTTTCTAATTATAATTTTCTAAATTTTATAGTCGAAAAAATCTCGTAATAACATTTTTGGGTTAGAAACTTACGAAGTTGGTTCTGGAAAAGTGTTATTATTTCTTTCTTTCTTTATTGCGTCCGGAATTTTGTTGTATAGGTTTATTATCATGTACAAGGGGCCTTTTTTAATTATTTCTATTAGCGGGACTAAATTTAAATAGGATGCAGTATATTTTGTGTTTTAAATGCTAACATAGAATAAAATGCGGTAGGGGTATAACATTCTCTTTGTGTATTGGATTAAATCACCAAAGAGGTTGTAAGGCCTGTGTTTTTATAACATCCTTGATCTACACGTTCATTCTCTTCACTTTGGACCTCTTTGCTTGAGGCTATGTGACGATCCTCATATTACGGTTCGGGTAACGAAGAAAATAATCATTGATTTTTTAATTTCTTTTATGTAAAAAAAAGCATTAAAATAAATGATATAACATAGCCTATGTTTTAATCTGGTAATTTCTAAGCATATTCGTGAAAACCGCATTTAAATTCGTCCAGTGGTTTAGGAGATGTGCGCGGACAAACAAACAAACAAACAGACAAAAATTCTAAAAACTGTCCTATCGTGTTCAGCTGCTTATTTTAAGACGCCCTGTGTGATTATTTTTTTGTTATCTTGCAATTACAGATTTTTTTACGTTTTTATTATATGTATAGATATAGATATATATGTATAGATTATAAAAAATTACATGTCTGTAACTATATTCTAGCAAATAAATTATTTTAATTTGATTTCATCTTCCAAGAAATCTATCTATACATATAATAAAAACGTAGAGATAAAAAAATCTGTAATTGCGAGATAACAAAAAAAAAACACACAGGTCGTCTTAAAATAAGCAGCTGAACACGATAGGACAGTTTTTAGAATTTTTGTCTCTTTGTTTGTTTGTTTGTTTGTTTGTTTGTTTGTCCGCGCACATCTCCTAAACCACTGGACGGATTTTAATGCGGTTTTCACGAATATGCTTAGAAATTACCAGATTAAAACATAGGCTATCTTATATCATTTATTTTAATTCTTTATTTTTACATAAACGAAAATAAAAATCAATGATTTATTTCTTCGTTACCCGAAACGTAATATGAGGATCGTCACATAGCCTCAAGCAAGGAGATCCAAAGTAAAGAGAATGTTATTGACATAGCCATTAAAATTTTGAAACTGTCAACTATGTCAACTGTCAACATGGTCATTCGGTTAATCAGTTTAAATTTAAAGAAGGTTCCTTAACCTTCTTAGATGAATGAACCTGTAGATCAAGCATGTTATAGGCCTTACAACCTCTTTGGTGATTCATTCCAGTGCATGGAGTAGGAGTGTGGCGTACTCGTACTCCTTGCGCCAACCTTCGTGAATTTCATTCCAATTTTCCACGACGTGTGGCGCTGGGGCGCGAAAAGAAAAAAAAAAAAAGAACACCGATTTTCAAATGGAATTGTCATTCGCTTTTTCTAAGATTTGTCTAAGATTTTTCTTTGCATTAAATTTATAATTTCTTTCGGACTCAGCTATTTTCTTCCATTGTCGGTAGCTTAACCCTCTCCTTCTATATAAATAGTACAAATCCACTATAATTGGTGACCACTGAATGGACCGTACACCACCGACAAAGGTCAGAATGCCGCTAGATCGTACTGATAGCACTGCGGCTGACACGAAGAATAAAGATGATGACAATGTATTCCGAGTTGGCGTGCGAATTCCACCGTTTTGGCCCGAGAAGCCAGCGATTTGGTTCGCCCAGATCGAAGGCCAATTCGCGATTTCCAACATCACTGCAGATAGCACCAAGTTCTACTATGTGATTGGACAACTTGACCCGCAATACGCAGCTGAAGTCGAAGACATCATCGTCAACCCGCTTGTGACCGAGAAGTACGAAAAACTCAAGCTGGAGCTAATTAAACGTTTGTCCGCATCAAGAGAAAAAAGGTACAGCAACTTTTAACACACGAGGAGCTAGGTGATCGTAAGCCTTCTCAATTCTTACGTCATCTACGACACCTAGCAGGCCCCGGAGTTCCAGAAGACTTTTTACGCATGATTTGGACCAGCCGCCTACCGAACAGCACGCAGACCATCATTGCTTCGCAGCAGATGACGTCATCACTCGATGTGCTGGCAGACCTAGCCGACCGCATACATGACGTTGTCCCTATAGCCCAGGTCGCATCTACATCCAGTACCACACCGGGAAGCTCCAAGCTCCATATTACATTCTCATGGTTTTATTCTATGTTAGCATTTAAAACACAAAATATACCGCATCCTATTTTAATACAGTCCCGCAAATAGAAATATTCAAAAAGGCCCTTTGTACATGAAAATAAACCTATACAACAAAATTCCGGATGCAATAAAGAAAGAAATAAATAATAACATTTTTCCAGAACCAACTTCGTAAGTTTCTAACCCAAAAATGTTATTACGAGATAAAAGATTTTTTCGACGATAAATTTTAGAAAATTATAATTAGAAAATAAATATCGATATATAAATAGTTAAGAAAGTAGCGTCATAAGTTTTGTATCATCTCATATATAATTAAGTAACCTATCACACTAAGTATGTTTTTTTTTTGTTTTGTAAAATTACTTCACCCTAGGTTAAGTTTGAATAGTATATATAATATTTATGTAATAGATTTAACTATACTTAAATTTATATGTTTATGTCTGTGGTCTGGTTTTGTGAACAGCCACTACATAAGTCATTGCTGCACCCTTTATGCAGGGTATATAAACTTAGCTTTTAGAAGAATACAGTGTATATTTGCAATAAGAATAAGAATATAGAAATAATTTTATTTTACTGTGATATTTTAACAGATAAATAGAGTAGTTCCATTTCATGGCTTTTTAATCAAGGTATACATACAAATGCACGCGAAATAAGAAATAACTAGCCAAGAGCGTGTTAAGACAAGCATTATGTCAGGGTTCCGTGGCCAGCGAAACTGGCCGGAAATGTAATTTTAATGGTTTAGACAAAAAGAAAATTTCAAAACATGCTCTGCACTGTGGTCACATTATCTTTTTGATTTGAAAACTGTTGACGGTGTTATTTATTACTTTTATGATTCTATCAATACTTCACACAGGGCGACTTAAAATAAACAGCTGAACATGTTAAGGCAGTTTTTAGAATTTTTGTTTGTTTGTTCACGCACATCTCCTACACCCCTGGAAGAAAATGCGGACGAATTTAAATCCGGTTTTCACGAATATGCTTAGCTATGACCAGATTGAAGTATATGCTATGTTATTTTGCGCAAGGCCGGATTAAGGGAAGAAAAAAGAATTGAAGGTTTATATGAAAATCTACGCGTACGAAGTCGCGGGCAAAAAAGCTAGTAGATAAATAAATACAGAAAGAGCCGTATTACGAAATACAAATCATTCAATTTAGGTATCTGGATTTTTGGGCATAAAAAAAAAAAAAGCCATAACTGTCAAGACGAGTATATATCAAGTAAAACCACAACATTAAAATTGTTAACTTTATGTCAGTAATTTAACGAATTTCCTTCCTAGAGCTGACTATGTCGTTTTTCCAAAATTTTGAGCCATTATTTTCAATAAAAAATACATACATACAGAAACTGAAAGATCTTTCTTTTTGATAAAATCAGAACGCCAAAAATTTCTGTATTCTGAGGATTTATATTATTTTTTATTTGACTCTGTAGATGGCGTCAAATTGGTTTATTAGCGCCATCTACTAAAACATGCCAGAACGTTGGCCTTAAAAAGCGTTGATTAATAAAGAATAAAGAAACTAGGTAGGAAGGTATTTCAAAATTTTTATACAAGTGACCAAGGGAAAAAAATACTCCACAAATTCTGTTATTTTCACCTCCATTGAGCTTTAATACCGAATACGAACGAAAAAGTATCGGAGAGCTCTTCTGTCAATTGAGTCGAGTAGGTACCTAACCAATAAATAGAATAAAAGAGAAAGAGGCACTTTAGAGAAGTTCTTGACCAAAATTCAATAAGTTCCTCGTTTCATTTCATATTCATTCATAACAACTTGTCAAGTCCACTTAGAAGACAAATACAGATGGTAAAAGCATGCGACCGTTATGGAAAAAGTTTTGTCAACTCAACTCTAGACAAAGCTCGTCAAGCATTCCTTTCGATTTTCCCGAGGATGTTTCAGTAATTTTGTTTTATCAAGCATTTTACTTTTTAGGATTACGTACCCAACGCTATCTGGCTGTCTGTCCTACCTTTTTACTGTTTCGTATAGTTGTCTTGTTTTAATTAATAAATTTCATTGGAACTATAAAAATACTGTAATGTAGTAATTGTTTTTTACTATTAAAGTGAAACGTTTCACTTTGGCGGAAAAATTAAATTTCAAACAGTTTTTTTGTCCTTGTAGCTAGGCCGGGTAATTATAATTATTGTGAAATGGCATAGTGTACGCGAAAATCGTTGGTCGTTCTTTACATTATCATGTACAGCTATTAATCAGTTACTCACCATATTACTTACATTTGGCAATAAACCGTTTAAAACAGCATAAATTTGTGTATTTACAAATGTATGTAATAATGTGCATTGCAGACAACTTTACGCGAGTTTGTAAAGAATAATAATCAATTTTCGCAAACATCATTATCGTTTACAATAATTACTCGGCCTAGCTACAAGCACAAAAAAACTGTTTGAAATTTGAATTTCCCACCAAAGTGAAACGTTTCATCTTAAGGTACTCTTTCAGCAATTTCAGTCATTCTAGTTTAAGTTTGTCTAATTCCATGGTTAGCCAAAATTGCTAAAATTCGGAAAAAGACGCAAAAAGGTAGGTAAGTATGCTTACCATCCATCCTTGGTATGCTTGATTGGAAGTGTGTTCAAACAATGCAATGCCATCATCGTTTCATTCTATGCGAGAGTAATAACTAATGGTATCTACTTTGCAGCTGGAGCTCTTTCATGTGAAATGACGCTCATACATAAATGTAGGGGTGTCAAAAAACTTCGTTGTTAGTCTGAGTCTGGAGGGGAATCTACCCGCGAGTTACATTTGCAAATGACGCTATAACTCTTGCTCATGTTTTGTGAAATAGGAGCACAAACAACGCTTGTGTTTTGGAAGTTTCGTGAGAAGTAGGCATTTCAGGAAACAGTTTTATTTTTGGCAGAATGCACGTCATGACTGGCAATCTTTTTTTTATAAGGATGAAACCGATTTTTGCCCTTTCTCGCTCTCTCAATCAACATTTTAGGGTTCCGTTGTATAATACTATAAATTCGTCTGTCATATTACTTTAGAAATTTCTTATTTCTATAGTTATTAAGGTTAGTGCATAAAACTTTGCACAATTACAATTTTGAAATAGATCTCATTTTTTTAAGAATTAAAAAAAGGGGTGGTGAAATAAGGGATAGCTCAGGCAAGAAAGTTTTTCTACATCCCCTCGACTGGAGTAATAGGTCTTTTGAAATGAAGGCTTTATACATCACTTTTTAACAAGTGTATCATTTCATCGTTTCCGAAATATGGCCTGCCAAAGAGGCCAAAAGTTAGTCCACCTCCTGCATATAAAACTTTTTTAGACATGTCATTTGTAACTTGCCATGCTGATAGTTTATTTTAAAAAACCTTCATTCAAAATGATATTAAAAAAAATTGTGATTACAAAAAGTTAAGTTAAAGTTTAACTAAAAAGTTAAGGGGATAAAACTGTAATAAATCCAAGACGTTCTAGCTCAAAGGTCATTGACCCTTCGTAAAATGATCTTTACAAAAATTGTTTCCCTACTAGTTCGAATTTTTCTATAACCGCAAATTTCTGAACTATGAATATTATGATCAAACTATAACGCTTTGGCCACCTTTGGCTACGGAACCCTTCTATAATGCGTGTCTCGATATGCACTTTGACCAGTTATTTGAAATGTACCCCGCACGTTCATTGTGGCACGATGAACTCTCGATATGAATCTCGCCTCGGTACGTCTCTTTACAATCGTCATTGCTTTACATTCTTAGAATATAGATCACTCTATCTGACTGATCTCAAAGTTTACATCGCACTGGCTCAGCATGCCGCGCTCTCACGGTGACTCGATTTACTTGGCATGTGCGTTTAATTCTGTATACTTAGTTGGTACAATAGTTATTGGTTCTATGGTTGACAATCTATTTGAAAAATGAATTCAAATTAATTTTTCAAATAGTATTTTTTACGATTTTTATGATTTTTTGATCCAAAAAAGTTTGATTGATTTTAACGAACACTCAACAAAATGTTTTCTCTATGAAAATGTTTTACTGAAACATGGTATTTAATGTGTTCATAAATTAAAAACCCCATTTGGACGAAAATGTGACTTGTTGGCGGCCAATTATATAGTACACATTGATTTTACATGATTAATATATTATGCAAGCAAAGCGCGCGTAATCGGTCCACAAATTCTTAACTCCATGTTTCCTGGGGCCTTGCACCCAACTCTAAACGCGAGCCCGAATAGGTGCAGTTTGCAAAATTACGCGATCACAAACCGTTATTCGGGCCCGCGTTTAGAGTTGGGCGTAGGACCCCTGTATTGTCTCTGCTACCGGTAGAGAGATATTTTTTACTGGTGTAAAACAATTAACAGAATCACTAAACTATTATACCTACCCAAAATAAAGTAAGTACTTCCATCTCATACAAAATACAAGTACTTACTGAGTTTTTCTTCTAGAATCGTTACACGAAATATTAACTAAAACTATTAAACATGATAAAATGTAAATTCCACAGCAATTACAGCAGAATATAAATATTTATACAAAACTTACATTTATTTCTTCGCCAGAGCGAGTGCCGACAGGTACATTTTATGAATACAAATAAAATACCACGTAAGGCTATTTTAGAAATGTTTGAATATAAAATGCAGCTTTATTGTATATTTGAACCATTCAAACATATTTCATCTCTAGAATGGAATTCCAATACTTTTCTAGAAATACAATAAAGCTGAACGACTTCGTCGAGTTGTATGAACCAAGAACATAGGTTGTTTCGAAAATTGTCACATAATAACAACACTTTTTTCTTTTTGTTCTTGAAACTCTTTTGAATTGATAGATAATTTCAATAAAATGTCAACTTCAATTCAAGGTGAAACGTTTCACTTTGGCGGCAAATTCAAATTTCAAACAGTTTTTTTGTTCTTGTAGCAAGGCCGAGTAATTATTGTAAACGATAATGATGTTTGCGACAATTGATTATTATTCTTTACAAACTCGCGTAAAGTTATTTATCTCCAATGCACATTATTATATTCATTTGTCAATAAACAAATTTATGCTGTTTCAAATGGTTTATTGCCAAATATAAGTAATATGGTGAGTAACTGATTAATAGCTGTACATGATAATGTAAAGAACGACCAACAATTTTCGCGAACACAATGCCATTTCACAATAATTACTCGGCCTAGCTACAAGGACAAAAAAACTGTTTGATATTTGATTTTCCCGCCAAAGTGAAACGTTTCACCTTAATGGTCAATAAAATGTCTTTGGTGAAAATAATTGGCAACCTATGTGTTTTTTTTAAATTGTCACAGAATAAAAACACTTTTTTCTTTTAGTTCTTAAAACTTTTTTGAATTGATGGATAATTTCAATAAAATGTCTTTGGTGAAAATCATTGGAAACCACAGATTAGGTAGTAGATCTGTGTTGGAAACCCATCTGTTTTTTTTTTTAAAGATTATCCGTCATTCTTCTTTTGTTTGCAACAATGGACGTTTCGCGGGAATCCTTTCGTGCTATGTTTTTTTATGATTATAAATACGATTGGTTAACCTTCAAGGAATCTCACGAAAATTTACAAGCTGCATTTGGGGATTCTGCTCCTGCGTTAGCAACAGTTACTTATTGTTTTCGTGAATTTAAACGTGGTGGAGAGAATCTAAATGATGACCCGGCTGACCTACAACTGCAGTAACTCATGAAAATGTCATCAGGGTAGGCTATTGCGGGAGATAAGACACATTACACATCGATAGATTCAGGCTGAACTGAAGATTGGAACACAGGCAGTTTCCACCACGTTGTATAAACACTTTAAAGTTAGGAAGCTTGCTTCGCGATGAATATCCCATCTCTCACCGAAGAGCACAAATCCCGTCGTGTTGATTTGTGCTTTATGATAGAAAAGTTCGAAGGAGGAACTTAGCAAAACGTATCCTACATTCTTACAACTGAGGAAACTTGGATTTACAGCTACGATCCTCTCACCAAGCAAAAATCCATGCAATGGGTGTTTGAAGAAGACGAGTTGCTCACATAAGGTGATTCTTAAATAATTCTTCAAACCCAGTATTATTATTATTCTTGATACCAACTAAACACGAAAGTTGAGTACAGCGTGCGCTAAACTTTATGGCTGGTTTGAATATAGCCGTGAGTATTGGCTAATTTTAAGTAATTTTACATAATAGTCTTCGGCTTGATACCAATAACTATGTTAATGCAAGTATGGCATCACATCACAAAAAGAAACACGGAATAAATAGCTTTAAAACAACACTTCTCGTACTCTTCACATAGATCTGACGTGTAGGTACAAACCAAAAATAAAACTAGGCAATCGCGTTAACACAAACATTTCACTTATAACGGCGAATAAATTTCTCTTCCCTGACAGGACGTGGAAATAAGGTGCCTGGACTTGTCGCTAATCTGTGACTGTACGGCCAATAGCAAATAGTTCAGAGCTCTAAATAATAGCTGCATGTTTGAAATTCAATATGACAGCAACTGCTGTATTATTGGCGTAGCAAATTTTTTTAGGTCTGTGATCATTGGTTCCAAAATTCAAACAAAAACTTATAGGATTTATAAATAAATTACTTTATAAATCTACAGAACACCATTTTGGCACGAGTGGAATAGTCATCTCTGTGAACCCAGACTCTTACTCGTATGTAGACTTTTGTATCCCAGGCTTACCATTGACGCACCAATATTAAACATTTACAATATTTATGCAATTGTTTATACTTACCTCGTGTATTGTTTAATAGCCTTTATTTTATATTTAGTTTCTCTTACATTTACTATCTTACGCTAAAGAAGCACCCCAAAAATTGTAACCCTGCCTAGCGTTAACAAAAAAATCTGCACCTATATTTCTAACAATAAAATATTTCTAACAGTAAAATTCGAAAGCCCGTATCAAGAAACGCTCGTGGCGTACATCGACAAATTCCTTCACCGAAGTAAAGCAACGGATGATCAGGTCTGTCTTCGGGTGGGTGAGTGCCAAATAGAATTGAGGATCAAATTGCACGTTAGATAGTCTCAGGTTAGTTAGGCTACATTTACTGGAGCGTTATATTGTCAACTATACCAAACAGACCAGATTCCCAAATCGTCTAGTCTCGAAATGACCAGCATTCAATAATGACACATCACCATCATCGGGCAGAAGACACCCACTGCTAAGCATAGGCATAGGCCTCCCTTAAATTTTCACACTGATCGACAGCCTGCCATTCTGCATCCACTTGATGCCCGCGACTCTCACGATTTCGTCGGTGTACCTAGTAGAAGGCGTGTCTATGCTGCGTCTTCCGGTTCGTGTTCTCGACTCAAGAACCTTCCTCAAACTATAAAAACAAAAACGAATAAAAACTCAACATGACTGTCCTAAAAGTACCAAACTGACTAGTTTTCCAAAACACCTAGTTTCAAAATGTCTAGCACGGTATAAGAACATTTTTATACGAGTACTTATGTTTTCTTCTTTAGATTGGTACTCGTAATTATGTTATTTTGTATTCAATCGTTTTTTATAGTATACTGGCCGCTTATGTCATTTTGTATTAAAGTCTACCACTTGAAATAAAAGATAAAAATCTATGAACAAAGATATCAAAGGGAAATAAATTATAGTCTGAGCAAATCGCTAACCAGCTTAGTTCTAAAACCCAATGGTTCTCCACTCTCTCTTAACTCTGCTCTAAAGGCCTTTTTTCACGCTCAAATCTTTTCACAGAAGCTTCATAAATTCGTGTAGGTAAAATTCAATTTGCGCTACTCAGAGGCGAACTGTTTTGTACCACAAATCTCTGACGCTGAACCCGAAAGGATATTGAACGCGCTTCGTACGTAATTTAACGGTCAGCAGACTCAAATTCAAGGAGTTTTTTTGGGGTCAACCATAGATATAAATATCAAGATATGCCTTAGCACTTGCGTCTTAGATTTTTAATCATAGAACAATTACTGTCATCTGTGGAAATTTCTACTATATTGCATTGTTCTCAAGTACGTTAACGAAGTTGGAGTGCAACTGGATTCATCCTGGTACGTTTTATGCTTGAGCATACCACTGAGTCGCTACTATTGAATAAACCGGCCAAGTGCGACTCGGGCTCGCGCACATAGGGTTCCGTACCACCACTAAATACATAAACTTATGCTAAAAGAGAACATCACACCCAACCCAGTACCGACCGCACCCGACGTTGGTTAATTTGGTGGTGAACATAAATTTGTCACAGACTCGCACTTCATCGTCATCATCATCATTTCAGCCATAGGACGTCCACTGCTAGACATAAGCCTCCCTCATCGATTTCCAAAAGAGCCGGTTGGATGCGGCCTATATCCAGCGTTTTCCTGCGGTCTCTTGTAGGTCGTCTGTCCATCTTGTGGGGGGACGTCATACGCTTCGGTTACCGGTCCGTGGTCTCCATTCAAGAACCATTCGGCCATCTGTTCTTCGTGCTATGCTACTTGCAATTGGGCATTATTTATAATTTGTTGTTTTTCTTAGAGTGTGTAGTGATGATAAGTTTGACGCTTTTACGAGTTATCGTTTTTAAATTAGAGAAAATACAAAAATACAATGAAAAACGATAGTTGTATGGGAACCCGTCGTAACATTACATATTCTGTGAAAATTTCAACTGGCTATCTATTGTAGTTCAAAAGATACAGCCGTTAAAACGTAAGACGGACAGACGGACAGACAGACAGACAGTCAGCATAGTCTTAGTAATAGGGTCAGTTTACACCCTTTGGGTACGGAACCCTAAAAAGTTTCATTGGGCCTGTCCTTATTTATATGCCAATGGGCAGCTGCCTGTCTGTATTTTGTATCTTTGCAATATTTTATGACTAATGGTTTCTTAGGTTTACGCGATAACAACACATTAAAATGGATCACTTTTAATGAATTTCGTGTATTTATCCTTTTTTATACATGTGATTTAAAAAAAAAAAAATTTAAACGTGAACAATATAATTCTAATAAATACCCTCAAAAATTGGGAAATGTCCTCGGTGTGTAAATACATATACCGTTGTAAAAGTCTCTTTTAAGCTTTGCGATCAGAAATTTGTTGCGTTTTGCGTTTTGCGTTTATCGTAGAAGTTAAAAATCTACTTATGAACACCTCATTTCAACAACACGATATTTATCTATTAGGCGATATAAACATTGACTTAAAAGCAAGAAACGGCATTCGGGAACATTACATTAGCGGCATGTCCGAGTGTGGCCTGACAGGTGTGATATCAGACTACACTAGAGTTGAAAAATTAGGCACAATAACAACGCGAACTTGTATAGATCACATATTTGTCAGAACACACTTGTCAGACGTACGCTCGGCCGCGCTAGGCACTGTATTGGCCGATCACCGCATGGTTATAGTTTCGTGCATAGGAAGCGCTGGAACACAGATACAGGTTGATACAAAAACTATTGAGCTGATTAACAATACTAAAATGAAGTCTTTGATGACTGAGTTAGACTGGAGTGACATTGATAATATAGATTGTCCTATTAAAATATATGAGTGTATTAAAGATAAGTTTAACTTCTGTTATAATAAAGCTAAGTATTACAAGACAGTAAATGTAAATAGCAAGAGAAATAAAGATCCGTGGATTGACAACAAAATAAACAATATGTGTAAGAAAAAAGATAAACTATTCACACAATGGAAGAACGATCCTACTAATAAAATCCTACGACTTGAATATAATGAATTAAGAAATAAAGCTCATAAATTAATAGAAACAAGGAGAAATACGTATTACCAAAATCTTATACGCGAAAATAAAACAAATCTTCGCAAACTGTGGCAAATATTAAATTCTCTCACAGGTAGAAATAGAGCTCCGGTAGATGGGGCTATCATCAAAGCTTTTAGTAAAAACAACACCGATACAAAATCTATCTCAGATAATTTTGCCAGAGAATTTAGTGACTGTGTAAGAAAAATTATGCCTAAGTGTAGCAAACGCCTTTTAGATGAATCTGAATATACGTATCCACAAGACAAATCAATGTTATTTAAGAAGGCGACGTGTCAAAATGTGCATAAAATTATTAAGAACTTAAATACAAATAAAGCACCTGGAATAGACCATATTAGATGTGTTGATATAAAGTTAATTTCCGAGAACATATTAGGGGCCTTGGTTAAGTTCATCAACACAAGTATAGCTAAAGGAAAGTACTCTCAAGAATTAAAAACCGGAGTCGTCAGACCGATATACAAAAAAGGTAGCCATAAAGAATACGGAAATTACAGACCAATCACTATCTTGCCAGTCATAGACAAGATAGTCGAGAAATTTGTATGCCAACAGATTCAAGATTTCTATATTAAAAACGACGTATTGTCTAATGTGCAATACGGGTTTCAGCGAAATAAATCCACAGCTCATTTACTTTCAAAATTTACAGATGAAGTTAACCAATGCCTCGATAGTAAGCAACATGTAATACTACTTTTCATTGATTTCAGCAAGGCCTTTGATACGCTTAGGCATGATACTCTATTACAAAAACTCAATAACACTGGTGTGCGAGGCCCGATCCTGGACTGGTGTGGAGACTATCTAAGAGGTCGTACATTTCATGTAAAAATAGGAGATGATTATAGTGAAGCTATCGATGTTACTGAAGGCACGGCCCAAGGCTCTGTGCTTGGTCCTACGCACTATTTATCGTATGTTAACGACATGGAACATGTTGTAAATCGCTGTTCTATTTACCAGTATGCCGATGATACATGCCTATTAGCCTATGCTGACAATCTAGACGATGCAATCAAGTACTTGCAAAACGACTTTACTCGAGTTGCAATGTGGTCGCACGATGCTGGGCTAGTGATAAATGCAGCAAAAACAAAGATCATACATGTTCAATCGAGCCACACACGACACACGGGATCCTTCAGAATTATTGCACACAGCCACGAATGTTTGCATAAAACCCCTCATGATGATGTCATTAGATGTAGTTGTGAGGAAATTGAACAAGTTTCTCACCATACATACCTAGGTCTAATAGTGGAAAACAGATTTAATTGGGGTCTCCATGTAGACTCAGTTTGTGACAAATTACGAGCTATATTAGCAAAATTTTATATAATAAAACGAAAAGTACCATTTAAGATATTGTTGAATATGTATGTAGCTATGGCAGAAGCAATTATTTCGTACGGTTTAACAAGTTATGGTCGAACGTTTAAAACATATATAGATAAAATTTATAACCTACAAGTGAGAATTCTAAAACTCATAGTTCCACACAATATAAGAAAACAATATAAAAATAATTTGATTGATATTTTTGAATTTTGTAACATATTACCCGTACAAACTAAAGTGCATATGTCTATGTTAATAGAACAATTTAATAATACAGAAATTCTAAAACCAATGTCACATAATGTCATCACTAGAAAAGTTTCTCAAAACATGCTAAAGATACCTAGGGTTAATAATTTTTACGGAAAAAGAATGACAGCATTTTTAGTTCCCACTCTCATGAATAGAATACCAAATGACATTAGAAACAATATGAGTAGTAAAAACTGCAAGAGATTATACAAAAAATACTTTTACAATAATTTAAAGCTTAAAAGCTAAATCAATAAATATTAATAAGAGTTTCATTACCTAAATATAACAAACAAACAATAACTTAATTATAACACGTACTTAAAGATAGATAATTAACATGTACTAGCTTTCGGCCTCGCTACTATGACACTCTTCAGAAACACGAAATTTCATCTAATTCGGTCTAGCAATTCTCAAGTTTTTAGCGAGACAAACAACATCAATTAATTTTATATATATGTGAATATATTACCAATTCTAAATGGATATCATTAAGTCATAGTTATTCATATGATAAACAGCGACCTGTATATGTGTTGTTATTGCCGATCTACTAGACTAGAACCGGTTCCGAGCGTGCACGGCGGCCGAATCCTAGCGATTTGTACCTGACTTCACATTACATGTATTTTTTCGTAGAATGAGGTAGGAAGGTAACACTTATCACTGATCTAATTTTTTATTTATGTTTATTTATGCTTTTTTGTGTATTAGTATTGATTATGTTACCAGGATAAACAGATGCTTGCTCGTCAAATTATTTCAGGTACTTACTTATTTGTAAATAATTATAAGTATAGATTTAGATTTATTTAAATTTGAGATATGATGTCAGTGCGTGAAGTGAAGCTAAGTATCGATACAAACATCTTAGTTTTTCGGTACTTATTGTTTAAACTATTATGTATACATATGAAATAAATAAATTAAAAAAAAAAAAAAATCGGCTATTGCATAACATTTGCTTGAAGCGGGATCCTACCGTTGTACCTACCTAATTATACAAACAACAACAAACCCTCGTAACAAACCCCTGCGTTCGCTTGATCCTAGGTACGGCCCTGATGGCCAGACAATCGATCGGGGTCGGCCTCATGTCTTGCGACCACCGACAACTTGTTGATGCCTCTAACTGCTCTAACCTACCCTTTGTGGGATAAGGGTCAGTATTCCAAGTTGAAAATTTATACTCCAACCTATCTATTGTCCATAGACTATCTATATATGTACGCGAGAATCCCAAACATGTTTGTTTATACTCCGTGGTTTCTTTCCCCACTTTCCCAACTTTTTTTTTTTTTTTTTTAAATATTCTGTTTGGAATTTTTAATTTTCAAGAATCGTACTGCCTGGAGAAATACTCAATTAAAAATAATCGCGTGTTGTTTCTTCCTAAAAATATGTTTGAAAATATTCTAATTGCATGATATTTTACCTAAAGGAAAAGTATGCGTACCTATTTTGTTTTATTGACCGACTCCAGATGGGGAAGGATTTCTATTCAGAAGGATTGATTTTCTAAGTTTGCGTGCTTCATTTTCGACCACATCCCTTAACAACAGGCGAGTTGGTGCGGTCAAACAAAGGTCCATTTTTTATGTATGTACACCGATTACTCCGCTATTTGTTAACCAATTTACTTGTTTATTTTTTTATTATAAAGGAGAAACTGTCGAAGGGTTCTCACAAAAATTTCATTAACTTTGGCTGACTATACGAATAATTTTACATTATTTTACGAATAATTTCGTTTGAGCGCCTGTTGATTTGGTTATATCAATAATTATGTTTGAGCGCTTACTGATTTTGAAATTGGGTTTTTATATTAATAATTTTGTTATTTTCTACTAGTTTAACAAAATCAAGGATATACCCATTCAAAAATCAGAAAAATCTGAAAACTTTCCAGCGTTATTTTTCTGCTGCAAAACAGATTTTTTATTCATATTCCGTTAACGTCCTGTAATTGATTATTTTAAACTAGAGTTAACTGAATAAAACAAATTGATGGTATGCTCTTCAAGTTTTGGTGGGACGAAAATGTGTGAACGTTGAATCTCCACCTTAAAATAACTTTGTTACATCTACACATAATTGAGTAACGTTATGTAACGAGATGAAGACTTGTAACAACAAACACTCGCGATGAATATTGACGGGACTCAACTTGAGAAGTTTCTCATTGTTTTGCGTAAAAATAATGTTTCAGTAGAATGCGATCTCTTTTTCGCGTAATGTATCTCTGTCTGACCTACAGTTCGTAGATCAGTCTGTCGCAACTTCAATCTAAGATCAAAGGAGTGATAGCAAAGAGATTCAAAGCGTGGAGAGATAATGTAAACCGAGGTTTGATGTACCTACCCTCGACAAGGAGCGACGTTTATCGTCCGTTTCTTAGATTCGTTTATGATGTTATTTCGAAATTTGCAAACATAGAACTGTGGCTGCAATAAAAACTTTTACGTAAGCACTACAAATCAGTGGAAAAAAAGTTTTTAATGTATGTGGCAACTAACACTCACGATGTTTTCCTTCACCGTTGTTGGTTGGCGATGGCATCGAAACTGCACATAAATTATTTAAGTTACTAAGTAACTTAAATGCAGGGCCGAGGATCGAACCGGGTGCCGACAGTCAGATTGTACAGCGCACGTGTTACCTCGGCCACCATCGCTCCACCAGGATTTCGGCAAAACACTACGCTAAAAGAAAGTCAGGATTTAAAATAATGTTAAAAAGACGCAATAAAATCTGTTAAAAGTGTACTTCAATGTAAATATTACTTTCGAAATTTTCTGTTCCGTGTTACGATTGAGTAATAACATTACGGGTAGCTATACCTAAAACAACAACAATGCATTAGCTACATCTGACATTGCTGCATTCAACACTCTATTTATACCATAACTCTTCAGCCATGCATGGTCACTGAAGAACCGGCAACGGCATAAGGGCTTGTTTATACGCATTACGGATCTGAGCACCAAACAATAGCATGTTATGGAACGCGCCTATTTTTACTGGTTCACGTGCGGAGCCGATACGTAGGATGTTACGCTTTATACAAGCTTCGGAATTCTTCGTGGAAATTTAGATTTAACCAAAACGAACTTCTTATTTTTGCTTTCTCGATCGAGCTGTCCCCTCATCGATAACACACAAATAAAACTCTTTATTCCTGTTTGTCCCCTGAGCCAGTGGGACAAACTGAAATATTCTTCTAAATCTCTAAATTAAGTATACCAGTTTCTTCATTACCGTAAATAAAACGAGACAAATACATTATGAGTTAAAATGACAGACATTCTAATTTTAATTACGTTTTTTTATATAAATAGGCATACTAGCTGTGTCTTGCACTTACACTCGCGGAACCGTTCTATTTTTTCAAAATAAATCTTATGTATCAGGCCTCCCGTATCCCTAAACCAAACAATCACGTTGTTGTCTTCACGTTGTAATGTCCCTCAGTACTTTGTTTTAGAATGTGGTGTCCTACTCAACTTCGTAAGGTCTAAAAACAAATTTGGATGAAAGATAGCCTAAATTTCCTCCTTGCCTCCTTTTCCTATTCAGGGATACATGGAACAACTTTTACAATGAGACTAACCCTGAAATTACGGCCAAACTCACCTGTTCTATACATTTCGTTGAGTGTGAATGAAATTTTTCTACGGAACATTTCGTAAAAGTCGTTTATAATGATGACTGACAATATCCTTTCGGCTTAGTATCATCGTTCTGTGTAACCATGAATATAGCACTTACCTATTATATAAAAAAAAACGCACAATTTCTTTAAGATAGCAGGTAAAACCGCGGCGCACAGCATAAAACATGTAATTTTATCTTACCAGGAAAGATAGCTAGAAATAGCTCGGAAATATAGATAGGTTGTCTACCTATCAAATAGCGATAAGGTCCTACTTTTAAGCTCTTTTTTTCTGGCAAATGGCAAGTAAAATGTATGTACAAACACGTGATAAACGTTCCCTCTTCACACAACTTAATTTTGCATATATTTTTACCAGACTTTGTCGGAATCGACACACAGATGCGTTACCATCTCGCAAAATAATATGACTCTAGTTAACTAAATAACTTTTTTTTACTGGCAAGATGCGTTTAGCAAAACAAAATACAAGCGAACTACTAATTAACATTACAAAAACAGTTGGACTGCCTATAGACCATTGAAGGTCTAAAGGACAGTTGAACTTATTTACGTTTTTATTACCATGCGTAAAGGCACAGCCGCAGAGAAGTATATTTTACACGACACTGAGCAAGGGGGTTTCAAGACTCGGTCAAAGATCGTCCCAAAGGTATACTCGTATTACCTGCTCGTACATGGAGTAATTCACGTCCCTGTATTTAGGTTAGGGTTACTATGACCTTATCCTGTCACCCTTTGATCTTTGGTCCATAATGATGTAGGTAAGTAGATTTTGAAGGCTTCTCTCGACGGAACTATAAGGTATCTAAAAATATCACTGTATTATTTCTTGCAGCTTAGTTCAACCTAAAACCCATTAAATTTAATATAATTTTTTTTTATACCTGTACATTTATTTAAATACGAACTTCGATAAAAATTGGACTTTAATGTCCAATGAAAATTCGACCTTTCCTATCCAACTGGCGTCCAAATGTTGTCTCCTTGTACGTGTGTAAAATATGTGTAAAGGTTTGATTGTGTTTTCCACTGAAAAGGGTATATGCACAGAGGGTATCATATCAGTTAGTATTTATAGACAAAAAATAATAAACATGTCCAGATGACTTTAGGTGCCTTGTGATTAGCTTATCATCATCATCATTTCAGCCATAGGACTTCCACTGCTGGACAGAGGCCTCCCCCATCGATTTCCAAAAGGACCGGTTGGAAGCGGCCTGCATCCAGCGTTTTCCTGCGGTCTCTTAAAAGAGACCGACCGAAAGGTCGTCTGTCCATCTTGTCGGTGGACGTCCTACGCTGCGCTTACCGGTCCGTGGTCTCCACTCGAGAACCTTTCGGCCCCATCGGCCATCTGTACTGCGTGCTATGTGCTCTGCTCACTGCCACTTCATTTTGCTAATTCGGTGGGCTATGTCGTAACTTTAGTTCGTCTACGGATCTCCTCATTTCTGATTCCATGATTCTTAGATGGCTTTTCCTTGTACTTTGGCTTATAGTATAAAGAAAAGCCATCTTGAATATTTTAACCCTCGACGCAAATAGAGGGGTTTGACGTGTTTATCTGTGTGTCTGTCTGTGACCTCGTAGCTTCCAAACGGCTGAACAAATTTTGATTTAGTTATTTTTTTGTTTGAAAGGTGACTCGATCGAGAGTGTTCTTAGCTATCATTCAAGAAAATTTGTCCATCCGCTTGAAGATTTTCAGCTCTTTTATCGTAGGGTTTTAAAACTTTCAATTTATTTCGAAATTGATTGTAGTTACGTTTTAATGAAATGTGAAAATTCCCAAAAAAACATTTGTGTATATTTTACGTATAAATAAATGTCCATCCGCGTAAAGTTTAAGAAAAGTACTCTATAAGCCTTGGCAGCACCTAATTATTTGAGGACTCACAGGTCACGTTGGCTGGCCTCAGTCCACGCTGTCACGTTCGTCCATAAATGAATTTGTTTCCTACCGCTGCAATAATATACAGGGTTAAGCGGAAGTATTGTTTTAAGCCAAAAAGGGACCAAATGTCACTATGAGACCAACCCTAAAATCGCGCAAAAAAACATCAGCTATTTCATAGAAAACGGTCATTCACACTTGACAACTGTCTATAGCAAACTAATATTTTTTTTCGAGATTTCAGGGTTGGTCCTATGGTAAAAGTTGACCATAATGATGAGTATAACCAAGAACGAAGTTAAAATCATCCTTGGTATAACGGACCAATTTACTACACCCTTTCCACGGATAGGTATTAATATAAGTAAATATGTGAATGAATAAGGAACAAGTGTAATTTTTTTAAGAAAAGTATATTGTATAGATAGTATAATGTAGATCTAAACTAACGCAAATAAAATTGAGTTTAGATTTTGTTATGAACGCCGCCGTCTGCTCTGTCTGAGATGGGCTTACAGTCTTGTACAAAAAAATATTATTTGTTTTATAACACAAGCATCTTAGATGCTGCAGAGCAATTAATTCCGATTGCTTCTTACTGGTTTTTGAAATTTAATGTCAGTCTATTAGAATTTATTTTCGTTTGCTTGTTACGTAGAAAATGAATTGCTTTTGTTTATCTTACGAAAAGGAGGGCACGAGTAATCCTGTAAGGGATTAAGGAGCTAGTGATATACCTACCTATATGTATTATAATATATATGTGATTCCATACGCTTATGACTGTAGAGACATAATCCTCAATGTTGCCAGCGCTTTATGTTGAGAATGTCGACTTATGTTTCCAAGTAGGCAGGTCCTTTTGCTTCATTAATGAGTATTATTCATATTCAGTACACCCTGAATTACCTATTATAAGGCTATTTCTTGACCATGGCCACTGGGCTGTACAATACACGTACAATACAAATCTTTCACAGAGCCTCGGTTAGTGCGACGCGTAACCAAAATGTTGGCGTGTTTCTGGATCAACGCATAAGCATTGCCATTCAGCTTCGTAATGCTGCCAGCATGTTGGGTACGCTGCCAACTAAAAATGGGCTTGAGCATTTGGATTGACTTGGATTTGGATTTGATTTGATCTTCAACTATCTATGGGCAGCCTAATTGTTTTTGTAGTGTTAGTGTTAGCCTGTCTTTTATTTAATTAACAAAGGCATTTGCTGTAAAAAAATAGGTAATATGTACCTTAATTTGATAAAAAAGACATCACGTAGACACTTTGTACTTACGAGTATATTATTCTCATATCGCGTCGAGCACCCACAATAAAAAACTCTCATAAAACAAGTGACTCTCGTAAACGACGCGCACATTTTCGTCAGTCAATATATCATATCAACTAAGCACATCAAATGCGAAAACAAGGTAGAATCTGAAACTCAATAAAGAAATGCGCACTTTTGCTTGTACTGATACGAAAAGCTATCTTCACAAGTACAATAAAATGCAAATGAGGCTAGTGCAGACGTCAGATAATACATAAGTACGCTACGGCACATACGTAAATTGGTGTCCATAGAAGAATATGCCCAACTCATATAAATATATAAATAAATACAAACTATTAAAAATAATTTAAAAAACAAGCTTTATCGTATTCTTCCCAGCAAACCCTTTCATTTGAAACCCATATCATGATGGTAGATAACAACACATTGTTCGCCATCTTGAGGCGTCCATATTGAATTTATCATATAGGACCATGAACCTACGTTGTAGGTTCTAGGACCAAAGTGCTTGGAAAGACAAATCCAACGAACTCAAACTCGACAGGGTTATCTCGTTTCGTTTAGGAGTTCCTACGGCCACTTTATGTCTCCATCATCAGACCAGCTTGATGATACCATAAGATTGCATTGTCACCGAACTCACATAAGTATGGCAAATTTCAACCGGTGTGAAGTTGGCAGAATTAGCTGAAATGTTCAGCTCAATCAGTTGAGGATAACTGGTTTAAAATCAGTTTCAAGATTTGTCTCACACATACATACGTATTAAGTATACTAACTACGACACTACTACGATACAGAGCTTCTTGGGAATACCAAGCCAGCAAAAGTACGGTATCCAGTCAGTATAATGGCGAACTACCTACTACCAGGCAAATCATTAGAAAATACAATTTTAGTAAAATTAGTGACTCGAAGGACCTATAAAAATATATGGGAGTACTCATTTATATGATAATCATTATGCAAATTGCAGATACTTATCCGCCGCTCCGGTTCAAGTAGGTATATATCGCTATCGCCATATTATATTGGATTGGCTATTACAGTGGTATAATTAATTGGCTTTGGTAGTGCGTGTGGCACACACACGATCAATTTGACTGGAATTCATGCTTCGATTATTTCAATTAATTAAATATTCGTTGGTTTTAATGCGAACAGCGTAAACCTATCCAAACTACAAAGTCACGAACCAATATGTTTATCTTAAGAGGGTATCGATATATCTTAGTATAATTGGACAAATTGAATCTAGGTGAAAATCCTAGGACGATTGTAAAGAACCGAATATTAGAATCTAATATAGATTTTCGTAATCATACGAGATATTATCAGGATCATTGCAAAAATCCCAGTTGGTTTAAACAAGGCAATTGGAAACATGAATGCTGATTGGCTTATCTAAGAGTCGATTTAAAACATCTTTATTCTGGTTGGTCAAAACTTTGCTCTTCATAATTATAGGTCAATAGACGTATAAAAGTAAAGAAGTAACAAGGCAATATTAATTTAAAAAATGTATTTTATTGTTAATAAAAGAGGTGCTCACATAGTTATTTGTTTTGTTGGTATTAGTAGGTATATAATGCAAATTTTGTATGATATTGTAAGATTTTTAATATCTTTTATTTATACTATGTAACAAGATTTTCAAATATAGCGTATTTTTAATCTACTTCAAAGAAGGAGGACAGTTCTATGTTCCAATGTTTTTTTTTAATGTATGTTCACCGATTTCTCCGCCAACTGTTGCCAACTGTAGAGTTCAATTTTATTTTTATTTTGTTCGGTAAACACTTCCAGTTTTCTCCCATTGTCACCAAGTCAGGATCTGATGATGGGACCCCAGGAAAATCGACGATAACCCTTAAATTTTATAGGCACTTATTAGGTTTTGCATATATTTTTGAAGTCGGATTTGAATGCCATCCACTTGTATTGTTAAAATTACATAAAACGTAGATACATAGCCAACAACTACGGCACAACAACAAAGGCACACTTTAAACCTCATTTCTTCCAAGCTTGTACATTAATCTTGACGACCACTGTATGAGTTTCTTAACTCTATGTTGTTCTTGTATGCTAAGTGCATGACGTTCATATCAGACAATCGGCGCTCCTAATGTGAGCGGTTATTCGCGAATTACCTAAGATAAGATGGATTTATGCAATGATCCTAAAAATAGCTCGAATGATTTAGCAAATTTTATTAGTAAATATACCTACAGTAGATGCGTAGGCATCTACTGTAGGTATATTTACTAAAATATACTCTATCTTAGGTGTCCTAAATAAATATTAAATAGGTATAAACGCTCACAAAAATGCAACTTCGTTACGAATTATCTAGCATAATATTAATAATGTATCAGTCGTACAATAAATATTTTCTGATTCTGATTCTGAATAGCAATTTACGGTTCAGAACTTCCTAGAAATTCATGTCTCTCAATAATGTTAAAGCGCGGTGTGTAGCTTTAACCACAGAGATATCTAGGCACCGATAGTTCCCTCTAGTTTCCGAGTCAGTAAAATATTTGCAAAGTCCCAGTCCACAGGTTAATTATACTGACGGTAGGACGGCAGCAGTGCAGTGAAACGTTTTAATTTACGTTAATATGCGACTTTGGATCCACTGAAATAAGTTAGTTGTAATACAAACTGTAGATTGATGACATAAGTATACGTTTATGTAAATGTGTTGGTCAATCATAAATTGACCAACACATGTGCATGTTTAATACATGTTTTTTTAAATAATATTTTTACTAGCTGCGCCCCGTGGTGTCACCCGCGGGAATTACTCCTTATAACATCAGGGCCCTGATTACATAACTGAAACACGCACGTAACACGGCGTGGTAAGTTAATGTTTAAAATGTGGCCTCTATTCCTTAGGAAATAAAGGCCAAATTTTTAAGGTTAACTTAACACGCCGCGTTACGAGCGTGTTTGTAGTTATGGGAATCAGGGCCCTGCTATCTTCCAGTGAAAGTTCCGTCAAAACGCAAACACTTGCTGCAATATTACTTTTAAAAACCTTGCAAAAGTAATCAGAATTTACGGTTTTCATTCAGCTTTTTCTGTCTACTGCATGAATATATTAGAGCTAAAAAACTTGTACTTGTTAGCAAACTCCCGTTATGTGTGCCTCCGCTTTTGCCTTGAAATTTTTACACTGTCCATCAAACGCTCTTAATTTATTTTGAATTAGACTTTAAACAGGAATCGTAAAAGAAAACTCAACTCTATGCCTGGATTAGCCTGTAGTTACTACAACTTTTTTTTTTCGAATCTCGACATTTATTTCAAAAGAACGATAAAGACGAAACACGGCATTATTATTTCAAGATTACTACGCGTGTTTTAATAAGTGGGTAGTTATTTAAGATCTTTACAGTATTTTGTGCCAAAACGCTAAGAATGTGCTCAGAATTAATGAATGAAAGATTTATATTTACAAAAGATATTTAAAACTACTCATTATGTGTTTGAAATTCAATGTTGTAATGTTGCCTTGTCCTTAAAATCATCAAATCCAAACTAAAATAATATTATGAACTTCTACCTAATCATTCCAAACTCTTTAGGTTATTTTAATCTTTATCGTTTATTTATATCACTTACATTCACTGTCGTGGATTGTGTGGGTTCCGTCTTGTGAAGTGAGTTGTGGTTACTGAAACATTTTCTTAATTAACTAAATGCTATTCTTAATGTTAAATTTTCGAGCCGGTTATTTTAGTTATAATGTCGTTTAGCTCTACCAACGAACACCTACAGGTACTTAGATTATAGAGCAGTATCTATGACCTAGATCTACGTAGTTACGCAGAAATTATGTACTAAGCCGAAAAGGGGGCCGTTACTCATCATTTAGAACAACTTTTACTAGGGGACCAACCCTGAAATCGTGTAAAAAATACATCAATACTTCTGCTGTTCCATACATTTTGTCGAGTGTGAATGGCCGTTTTCTATGGAACCAAAAAAATATCAACAGTTGGTATTTTTTGGCAATTTCAGGCTTGGTCTCATAGTAAAAGTTCTTCATAATAGGTGGGTGGTGGTATTATGAACCTCTGTCAGCTTAGTACATCTTTTACGCATAAACTCTTGATAAGCTAATCGGTTTTATATTAAAAAAAACTCGCTTTCACCCTTCAGCGAAAAGATGACAATGACAGGCTCAATTTCGAACTGTATTCACTACAATTATATAAGGTCGGGGAAAAAGTTTCTTCGTATTTTATAAACAAATTCAAGACATATTTTTTTCAAGTTTAATTACATTTAATTATAATATATATGTGCCATTTTGTTCGATAACTTGTTGCCATCTTGTAGGTGGTGACATGATCCTGTTGCTGTAGAAATTTTGGGACTTCTGATCAAAAAAATGCAACAAGTAGTTTTGACAGTCCTCTCTTGATGTTAATCTAACACTACCCAAAGAATTCTGAAGAGATCGAAACAGGTGGCAATCTGAGGGTGCAAAGTCAGGGCTATATGGTGGATGCATTAACACTTCCCAACCAAGCTCTCTAAATTTTTGCTGAGTGGCCAAAGATGTGTGCGGTCTGGCGTTATCATGATGAAAGACCACACTCTTTATGTTGATCAATTCCGGCCGTTTTTTCTCAATTTCTTGTTTGAGTCTCATCTGCTGTTGGCAGTAGAGATCCGAATCGATGGTTTTGCCCGGCGGTAAATGCTCATAATGAACGATGCCCTTCCAATCCCACCATACACACAGCATCACCTTATTACGTGTTAATCCGGGTTTCGCTACAGTCTGTGATGCTTCACTGCCCTTTGACCATGATCGTTTGCGCACATTCTTGTCGTAGGTGATCCATTTTTCATCACCAGTGATCAATCTTTTCAAAAACGGTTCGGTTTCGTTACGTTTCAATAGAGAATCGCAAATGAGTACACGATTCATTTGGTTTCTTTCAGTGAGCTCGTGTGGCACCCAAATATCGAGTTTTTTTGTGTACCCAGTTTTTTTCAAATGGGTCAAAACGGTTTTGTGGTCAATCCCCAGTTCTTCAGCTACGTCGTAACTACTAATATGCCGATCTTGGTCCACTTTTTCAGAAATGGCATCGACTTTATCCGTAACAGGGCGACCAGAGCGAGCTGCATCTTTGACATCAAAATTCCCGGACTGAAAACGCTTGAACCAACATTGTGCTACTCTTGATGACACTGCATTAGGTCCATAAACGTCACAAATTTTATTCGCGGCTTGTGTCGCATTTTTCCCTTTTTTGTAATAAAATTTCACAATATATCGAATTTCTTCGTTAGATTCACTCATTTAATCGAACAAAAAAACAATTGAAAAATGGCGGGAAATTGCTTTTTACTTTTTGTATTCCTTTTTTAAAATGTCATATTTTTAATGATATCAAAACCAGCCAGATACAAACAGTACAACCGATGAGATTTTACTACAAATTTATACATACAAAATACGAAAAGACTTTTTCCCCGACCTATTATGATTATTAACGGGATATTTGCCGTGATAAGATTATGGATGGAACACTACCGCGGCATTATAACAGTAAATATCCCGTTAATGATCATATGACTTTAGCTGACAGGCTGTTTTATACCTTAAATTAGTTTATCAAGCTTTTATGCCTAGGACGGCTACTGTTAATTCAAATTAGTTTAGAATTGTTTTAAACTATCACGGTTATTTATGGTACCAATAACAACTATTGTACTAAACACTCAGTGTGGCAATTAACAACTAGTACTAAATACCGACGGCACCAATTAACAACTAGGACTAAATACTCACGGTTGAAATTAAAACACAACTACTAATCCCACCACTACCACAGTAGGGACTAAATACCCAAGATAGCAATTAATAACTAGGACTAAATACCTACGGTAGAAATTAACAACTAGGACTAATTACCCACGGTAGCAATTAACAACTAGAACTAAATACCCACGGTAGCAATTAAGAACTAGGACTAAATGGGTAAGTACTTGAATGATAATAAATCTTTTGGATCTGTTTACTTTTACCAATCATACCTATACTTATAACCTGCCTTAAATAATAACAGCGTTGTTATTGAATTACTAGAACTATAATAATGGATTTACGGTCAAAATTATTGCCTTGGCTAACCCGCAAAATCAACACGGCTTGTTTATGTCAAGCTAAAAGAACACGGATGCTAAAGGGAGTTGTAGGTACATAACCTCGGAAAACCATTAATTCATATTTACTGTTACGTATTATTTATGAAACATAAAAAGTTTACGAGAAGGTAGAAAGGCTGCAAGCGCGTTATTCACGTCTCCGGGTTTATAGGTCAGCCTTAAATAGCTCTGTAATTATACAGATTTACGAGTTGTTAATTAAATATCAGGTTATTATGGAAATAAAATAAGGCAATTAACTTAGTTCCGACGCTTTAGTCTATAATTATTAATGAGTACTTAACCAATTTAGAAATTAACACATCAAACGGCTTTAGTTCATTTCGGATGAAAGAGTATTCGAATAGTAGAAGTTGGTTCTACAGAATCCTCGTGTTTCACTTTAGCAATTAGCTACGATTAATCTCAAGCATGTGAATTAATTAATTATTATTTTGTTACATTAGCAAGCAGCAAGATCAAGATAAACAACTCTAGGTCGGTCAGAATCGCATACTACACCTACTTCAACTTTTGATGTGACTTCTGCGGTGTTGCCGTTTTTATCCAATGCTGTGAGCGATATATGTATCGAATATTTTTTTCTAAATTCAAAATTTGTGTGGAATTTGTTACCTACTCATTTTACGTACCGAAATATTAGTACTTCGCCTAGCAATGCCAGAAAAATCTGTGATTTTGTCAAAATCATCTACCCAAAGGCCTGCCTAAACCGTATCATAAGCTTTGAATATGAAAAGAAGAATTATTCTCATATGAATAGAATTGGAATTCATTGTCTCGGGGACGTTTAATTTTTCAAGCTAGAGCAGGACTGCGTTAAATAGGCCAGTTGCAATGGAGTTTTGCTTAATTTTACACTTGTTTAAAAACTTTAATTAGTGACCAAATAGTTGAACTCTAGAAACTTTAATTATTAAGCAAATAGTTGAAATTTAGATGCACTCTGGGTGCAGCGGAATGGACGCAGCAGTCATCGTTTCTACGAGTATTAATATTTCGTATTATTTGAAACGAAAAACCCTAAGTAACGTTTTTAAAGTCCGTTACAGATGATGCGCAGTAAACTCGAGTGCTGTGCGTCACCTTAGAGCTGCAACACTTTTTGCTTAGAGCGAGACTACTAAGCATCTTCCACTGCCACTGGCACTAAGCATCAAGAGTTGTGGCTCCTCGCAGACGATCGGCAACGGTGCGCGGTGCTTGCGCGAGTCTCAATAAAAAAAATGTCATCTTGTCTAGTCGATGCAACACATGAACAAAAAATACTGGCCCCTACTTTGCTCAGAGTGAGCATTGCTATTTAACGTGTTGCCAACATTTTTGGACTATTTTTTACTGTTTTTTTTTTAAATAGATTAGTTTTTTTAGTAGTTACAATTTAATTTATTATTCTCTGTACATATTTTTTTGTTATTGTAAATAAACTTGCATGTCGACAATTTACTTGAAAATTCAAGCTCAGGTCCGGTCGTCTGTAGAGTACTGCCATTAATATTACACATATGGTACTGCAGCCTTATTTTTGATGGTTCCGCTAATTACCAGCTAGAAAGTTTACAGTCTGTAGAACGACAAGCTGTGAGGCTAATAAATGGTTTCTTCAAAGTTGTAGAGCTTGGAGCATCGGCGTAAAGTAGCGTGCTTGCCAATTTTTTACATGATAAAATTTTGTAAGGGTGCGCTAGAGCTACACGACCTAATCCTTTCGTCCCCTTCTACAAGTCAGCGAAAGCATAAATACTATCCCTAAATAGTCGACATGGCACCGGCTCGAACTAGCCGGTTTGCCTTTATACCTTCTTAATGCGAACCGCTATGGACTGGAATGCCTTGCCACCAACCCTTTTTCCTGAAAACTATAACCTGAGAATCTTCAACGCCAGAGTTTATAAGTACCTTCTAGGTCTTAGTACTCCATCTTTGGCCACAATGTCACTTTCCATCCTATAAATATAAAAAAATCTATTATACTGGCTAAATGGTCAAGATGTCTAAACAAAAACCTAAAAAAACAAAAACGTCTGATGGAATGAGGATGTGTTCTAAGTCTTTAATTGTTAATTGAATAAGTAATTCAATAAAAACACAAGTTGGAACCTTTGAAAGCTTTTATATCAAGGAAATTAAATTGAAGACTAAGTAATTTTGCCTGAAATTCACAATACGCAATGTTTAATAAAAACTTTAATACATTCCGAGAAGAAAAGAAATAAAAGCATAAAACGAGTTCAGTCTACGAGAAAAAGTTTTTACAAGAATGGCTTTGGGTAGTGACTTTTTAGCCGCGGGTGTTTCTTTGTATCCATAAATAATAACTGCCATAAAGGGTGTCTGTTTATCATTCATCATCCAACAAACTCTACATCCGAGAGATGGCCCAGTTTGAGATCTACACTGCGTTCTATAACTATGATGCTTGTGTGCAGGCGTCATATCACATCTTAGCGCTCGTGGCATGCGTTAATTATAACCCAAAAGTGGTTTGTCCAGAATCGGGTATACAATCGATAATCTACATAAAAATATTATAAAACGTTTGCAACATTAATTTAAAAATAAATATAAAATAAATATCTGGGACATATTTGCACACACGGTCATCTGACCCCAAACTAAACAAAACTTGTAATTATGGCTGCCAGAGACTGATATACGTACATGTATATTTTTAAATACATCAATGTAGGTTCACTAGTAACTGAGCTACCGGGGCGGTCAAAGAACGTCTAATTATTTAATTTTTTAAAACATAACCAGATCTTTTATCATAAAAAAATTAAGATGTGTGAAAAGAGATAGTAGCTGAGCGCGGCCTTTTGATGCAAGTAGGTATGTATTATCTGAATGGCCAGCCTTACGTTGATATCACTAGGAACTTCTCCAAACCACACAAAATCAATGAAATCAGTGAAACGTCCGAATTCCCCAGGGGCGCCTGAGATTGCCGATAACCACAATCCAGTTGTTTTCCAGTCGAGAACCAATGAATTCAGAATATTATAGGCTAGTTGGTAATTTTCAGTAGGTATGTAGTTAAACAAAGCTTTTTCTGTTGCGGTCACATTATTATTTTCGCAAACACGATTGTGATACAAGAGTGTGAAGGACAAATACGTACTCGTATAATGTCGGAAAACATGAAGATACTTTGATAACAGAAGATATAAAATACGAAATGTAATTCGTCAAAATTCAATATAAAATTTTTCATCTCTGATGCCATTTAGTTTTATACAGGGTTACATAGAACGGTGGTGCTAAGCCGAAAGGAGGTTCTTCTTCTCCACTTCGCTCCATTCTCAACATCGTCTTCGGATACCTTATAAAATAATAAATAAATAAAATAAATATCTGGGACATTAATGCACACATGGTCATCTGACCCCAAACTAAGCAAAGCTTGTAATATGGCAGCCAGAGTCTGATATACATACATATATATTTTTAAATACATACTTAAATAGATATTAACACCCAGACATAGAACAAACACAAATGTTCATCACACAAATGTTTGTCCTAGATGGGAATCGAACCCACGCCCCCGAGCACAGAAAGTAGGTTCACTACCAACTGAGCCACCGGGGCAGTCAAATTATACACTTTTATGTCCTTTAGCACGACATCTTTCCACTTTGTATTGGTTCTACCTCTGGTTCTTTGACCAGGGATAGAAAGTTGTACTAGAGATTCATCAGAAAAACGAAAATCCGTATAATTCATTATCATGTATTATGTAATGTTAAGTAAATGAAATTGCGTATTTACTCATTTTGAAGTCGCTCTGTTTAAATTTATATTTATATATATGTATGTACATATTTATTAGTTATTTATTCATGATAGGCTGGCGTTTGTCTATGTTATGCCTGTATCAGCCAATATCACATAGAAGCACATGACCATCTTTCACACGGTGTACATACACTGTCCTAGGTCGCCCTTTTACGGTGCTACCGCTTACCATCATCAGAAATTATAAGTGTTCATGTAACTTGTTGCAGGAGGTGGGAGCAGTGCGCGGGGTGCGCGGCGGGAGGGGATGCCCGTGCGCAAGGGGCTGCTCGCGCCCCAGAATACCTTCCTCGACACCATCGCTACACGGTTCGATGGCACGCGTAAGTACACTCTACTTATTCTCGGCTGCATACTTTCGCCAAGAGAGGCCAATAGTGAGTGTACAACGCATACTCTCGTTGGATCTCGCTCTCATGGTAAAAACGAGATTGGTAAAAACGAGATTTTTTAACAGAATAGATAAGCTTACTGAGCGTTTATTTTAGGAGGGTTAGGCAATGATGTCCATTATGTGTATGTATTGTATGAAAGCTAACTAACTTTTATCATAAAAGTACGCAGAGGCACGCACAGGGTCACAAAAACAACCGCTACGCGTAGCACCTCTACAGATGCTACGCGTGTACTACGAAGAAAACTTTATGCTACGAAGTCGAAGTTTATTTGACACTACAATTTTTATTTGGTAAACAAAACATCTTTTCTTTATAGATTTATACTAAAGACAGAAAAAAAAACAGTAAAAGAAAGAAATCTTTTTTCATTATTTAATCACAAAACACTGCTACTGTTTTAACAGTGATGCCTACCAACATTGTACTAATGTCCACAGAGCCCATTCAAAATAAAACTCTTCCTCGTTGAATTTTAAATGTGGTACGGAAGTGTTGACATCCCCCTCGACACTACAGTGTCTTCATAATAGCTATGGGACCAAGTTATTATTATTATCCTCTATGGAACCATGTTTTGGAGATTCGCTAAATAAACAACAGTCAACAGGGTAACATTTATTTCAGTCGCACGTAGCTATCCCATCTTATAAATAAGAAGAAAATTTTCGGTTAGTAAAGGCGAGTTAGTAGATACTGGGTGATTGTTTTTTAAGCTTATTCTTTTAAGGGCGTGTCAATAAAGACTATGGGTTATATTGAAAGTTATACATTATACCTGCATCTACTAACTCACCTGATGACAAATTTCTTCTGCTTATTAATATCAGTGAAAGTTAATGATGATGCATTTTTTTGTGAAAATTACTCATTTTTACCAACAAAAAAGGAGGAGGTTCTCATATCGACGCATTATGGATATTATTTTTATGTATTATTTACAAAAAAATCGACACTAATCATTCACGTACACTTTAAGTATCGTATATTTTTATAAGCTTTTATTTAACTTGCAATGTGTGTTTAGGTCAAATCTTGCAAACTGAATTAATAACCAGTTCTTCCTAACCGATTAGGCGAAAATGTTGTATACACCTTTAGTTCTGACACAAACAATATCCAATATTGAATTAATTTCAAAATCGCCGCTAAAATAAAAATAAAACCATTTAAATAAAAAAATAAGCATCAAATAAATTAAAGTTAGTATTTTTCAACTTAAATTTTTTGGTTCAAACAAGGAATATTTAGAATAATAAAAACCATCGGCTCAAAACTGTCTCACCGCAATTCAGCGCTGCGTCGTGCCTTCGCCGCGCCTCGACTGTAGGTCGACCTTATTCTCCAAATACTTGAGATTCCTTGCTATAAACGCGCGTCGTGTTACCATGGAAATTTAATTAAAAAATGTTCTTTTTGCGTGTTGTCTCTCTCTATAGCCATATAAACTCTTAACACAGCAACGTTACATTATCTGCGTGGAATGGCAATGTCAATGTGTGCGGTTGAAACTATAGTCGGAGTATCCGGCCTAATCTTACGTGAGTAATTCCCGTGTAATATAAATAAAATGGCAATGTCAAGTTTGCTAACGCGATGAGGTTCGTAACGTGCTCGTTTTTAACAAACAAAATAATGTGGAGCAAGCTAACGCGTTTCATACGCGCTTGTCAAGCGAATGAAGCATCTCGGCAAGCAATCGGAGAGGACACACTAGATTCGTTTGACCCGTTTGAAATTTGTTACCATAGTTGTAAACCATTGTAATAATTTGTAAACATGGTTACTTAACACGTATGTGGCGTGGTTTGTGGTTTTATACGGAATTAGGGCTCAGTAAAATTCTAGTAAATGGGGTACAATTTTGAACCTAGCTCAAATCTCAAACAGTTTACATTGTCACGGCTGCTTGCAAACAGTGACGCGCCTCAACTACTGTAAGTCCGCTAACAGTCATGTTATCTCTATTCCAGCCGCTTTTGAAGATAGCAGATTTTTGAAATTTTTCGCTTTCACGACAAATAAATGTCTCCTTACCTTAGCTTTTCTTATACACAAAATTTTATTGTATTTTACTATATTCGCCTTCTCATATTCACAAAGAGTTCTATGAACCCGCTTCAATTTCCTGTCGTTAACTTCATGAAAGAGAAAAACAGGGACTTTATTGATTTTACCAAGATTAGTTTGTTTAATGTTTTGTGATTGAAATTATTTTTACTCAGGCTATTATTTTATCTCTGGAGCTTTATTAACTTTATTTTCTGTATGCAGTCTGTAATGTTTCTTCGTTTTAGTCTGTTAAGGACATTATTCCCACCACAGGCTATCTCGTACGCGAGTTCTCAAGCAATTTTAAGAGAAAAAAAACCCTGGGTTTAACTCAAATGATCAGGCATTATCTTCAAAATAAACACATTTCCATCATACTTATACATCGTATTTTGACTAAAGAGGAAGGAAAAACCTCTAAAATCGTTATTTATTTTCATTCCTCTTCGCCAAAAAATAAACGAAATCTATCACGAAAATTGGTTTTAAACATTTACAATGTTTTTTTCTGTAAAAGAAGAAAAAAAAAAACAAGAGAATTTTGTATCCAACGTATGACACAAAATTAAGTAGAGGCAGGCCTGGCGCACTCCGCGCTTTAGGTATGAAGCTACAATTAGTCGACTGGTCGGACTTGCCGTGTCCGCTGCCGCGCGATAGACAAAGATAACGTGACAAGAGTTATGCGAAAGACAGAGAGGCAACTTCTAGGTTAATATAGCAGTAGGTAGTTAGCGCTCGCACGTCCTGAATTAGACTTTATTGTGTGATAGTAAGAGCCGCTACTTATTTAAATGCTTTTGCGGAGTGAACCTTCTGTACTTGTACGTTATGTATTCTGTGGTAGAAGCTCAAAAGCATATAAGCATTTGCATTGGATTACATTCAGCGATGTTAAGCTGCCATGATGGATACGCTACCAACTGGTAGTGGACTTGAGCATTTGGATTGTCTTTAAACCGTCAACGGTATAATGTGCCCATAGACCGTTGAAGGTATAAAGACAAGTCTGTTTTTAACAAAAATCAAAATAACTGGAAAAAATATGTCATCAAAGTAAACGAAATTGCATATTCACTAATTTTAAAATCGGTTTTTAAGAAGTATTTAGTGTTTGCCTGTATTTTTTTTAGTTAATAAAGGCACACAAAATACATATTTCTACAGAGTGATTACAAAGCTTGTCAGCGCTACAATTTCAAGTCAAATTAAAATGTGTCGAGGCGCTGTTACCCTGAACCGCTGGTTAAAGGTTAGAGGGCCTCAGGTGTAAATTACAGTTTTACGAGGCGTGACGAATAAAAATTGCTTTGACCCGACAATCCCGACATTAGTGGAACGTTTCTGGCTGTTGTAGGGTTACTAATGGTGCCGTATTATTGTGTTTAGGACGTGCCTGAAATTGGAAACATTTCAAATTGGATTGAGCAACCTGCAGAAAAACGTGTCTTTTATCATTATTCTCGTATTCATTTAATTTTGATCTAAAACTTTTTTACAATGAAAAAACCTAATCAAATTATATAATAATAACTGGCCAAGAGCGTGTCGAGACTCGAGACACACTTATGGTAGGATCCTGGTGCTAGGGTAAGATTTTTCGTAGCCAAAGTCATAAATAATTGTGGTCACAATAATATGTAGTCACAATAATAGTTGTATTATGTATTGTAGTTCAGAAATTGGTGGTCACAGAAAAATTTGAAAGAACGAAGCTCTCTGGACTTAACCAAATTTCAGAAGTGCATCATACCCACATAACATATACTTTTTATGGTTAAGTCAAAAATATAGCTACTTGTTCTAAGACAATTTTACGAAAAGGTCCTAATTGAACCATTGAGCTAGAAAGTCTTGAATTTATAACAGTTTTATCGCAATAACTCAAAAAGTTATAATGAGAAAATGTTCGAAATAATTTTGAATTGAGGTTTTTAATATCTCAGCATGGTAAGTTACAAATTTCTATATGTAGTGTAGATAATAGTTTATAAATGCAGGGGGGACCAACTTTTTGCTACTTTGGCGGACCATATTTCACTAAATATACATTTGATAAATAAAGTGATGTATGAAACCTTCCCTCATTTTAAAAGATGTATATTAAACGATACTAGACAAAATGAAGTGCAGCAAAAAAAAAAACATCCTCATTTCACATGTACGGACCCACCCCTAAAACGCAAAACTATATTCTTTTTATGCTTTTAAAATTAAGATCTATACTTTTTTTTTTTTAATAAATAAATATCTGGGACATTTTTGCACACATGGTCATCTGACCCCAAACTAAGCAAAGCTTGTTTGGGGTCTGTAATATGGCTGCCAGAGACTGATATACGTACATATATATTTTTAAATACATACTTAAATAGATATTAACACCCAGACATAGAACAAACACAAAACTTAAACTATAATGGTGCAAAGTTTCAGGCGCCTATTGTTTGACCCATAATCTACAAATTAAAGACTACAACTAATATAAATAACATCACGCTGTATAGAGGCGGTCATCTAATTATGTACCTATACTAAGTTTAATAATTATCAATATAAGAAACTGACTTCAAAAGAACTGGAGAAAATTGAAATGGGACTAAATGGGAAACACCAGCTTTGAAATAAAAAAAGAATCATCAAAATCGGTTCACCAAGTCAAAAGTTATGAAAAACAAACTTTAAAAACAGTCGAATTGATAACGTCCTTCTTTTTTAGAAGTTGGTTAAAAATAAAGATCGTTTATTCATTTACAAGTAAATGAAAACTCTTAGTTATAAGTAAGTTTGCAAAAAACTAATGGAACATTTGTATAATATGTTTGTAGTAAATTTTTTGTGAGTCCACAGCAAAAACTCGGCGAATGGTTTACTGTTTCCACTCTATTTTAAATTCATTTATAATTGAAGGTATTTTACATTTCCTAACCAACTTCAGATGGTTCTCAATTTGGCCTGTATTTTTTATTATAATTTTTGGTTAAAGTGTTTCGTTTCCCTCCTACGATGGCCCTTCTGATTGCACAGGTCGGGACCAAGAGTTTATACTAAGGATAAATTTCTTCTTACTTGGTATCCTGCATGTATTTAGTATGACAGCCTTTTGCAGCTGTACCTGGGATGTTGTGGTTGAGCAATTCTAAGCTATAGCATGCAAATATTAGGGTATTACCCCCGTGGTTGACAGTGCTGTTGGGATTATTTTGAAGTGATTAATTATTAAACTTCTTTAGGCGCGTTGAGCTCTTTTTGGGTGAACAAAAATCATGGAACTCGCGACATCGTCACACTGTACCGTGTATTTTAAAACAGTGCCATCTCTTGTAGAATAGGTGAATTACTACTTAAGTTTTCACTTTTGACGTGCAGTCCTATGACTGATGCGTTTTTTTTTTAATGAATGTACTCTAATTACTTCGCTATTTGTAAACCGATTTACTTACGCAATTCTTTTTTTAATTATTTAGAGGAATCTATATAACTCCAATAATTGAAAAAGTTTGTTCAATCGCCTGTTTATATGATCAATATAAAAAAAAAAAACTGAGTGCCTCATAATATTGAAGTCGGTGTTTTGTTATAATTTATGAGTGTAGGATTATCCGCGTAAAAAAGGAACCATCAATTCATCTTTCCACTTGTAAGAATAATTGCTGACGGGTTTCACGGAAAGGCACTCGACAAACTCGTGAGGGCATTGAAAACGTCTTTAATCTGTGTATTCCAAAAGCAATCGCAAGATTTCTTCCGGTAAGGATTCAGAATTACCGCTTAAAGGAAACTGAAAGAAGACATGTTTCACGGATGTAGGAAAAGTAATAAAAATAATTTCGTGGAACAATGACATTTTGATTGATGTATTTGCTCATCAAACATGTATTGATGGCAATCCAGAAATACGCGGGGACATAAAATAGTTCTTTAATACATTAAATGGTTCTTACGGCCTTTCTATCCCAGGAAATCCCAAAGATATTTAAATGTACAAAATCAAATATAAATAAAAACATACAAGTAAATCATACATACGTACGTACACGCATTTAAAACGCATGCACAATAGGAACTAAAGCAATATTAGTCACTATTTAATAATTATGTTATGCCTCTTAGTTTAGTTTTTTTCTTATTAATTGAAGTAGTTTTAGGTTTTAATTTTAGGTAGTCACTTTTGAAAAAGTATCCCCGTTTTGTTCGAAGCGAATCGTTAACCTAGAGAAGCGAAGGTCAGAGACTATACGGGAGGAAATCGGCGTTTGTATAAATGTATGTTTGATGATATGTATATTTGTTTGATAACTTGCGTTGCCGTTTATCCGATCGTTATGGAGTTTGTAGGGAAGTAGTTTATGTAAATACAATTTAAATTTCGAATATCATGAAAATTGGTAGAGGGATTGTGAAGATATAGGAGTCGCGAGATCTCAGTAGGTACCTGTTTTAAGCGATTCTTTTTAGTGATTGCGAAAACTTGTGCGACCTTCGTATCTTGATGCACTAAGGTTTACGTTCGCGTGATTTTCCGCACTGCGCTATTTCAAGCCCGCCCGTAAAGCTAACAACTAGTTATTTAAGGACGCTCAAGTATTCTAAAACCAAAATTAGAATATTAACTTTGACTCATTTCTATGGAATAACTGCGTGCTCTTCCGCTACGTTTCAGTCTACTTACATTGATAGTTAGTTACATAAGCTTCGTTCAAACGTCACACACCAGGTGAAATTGTGCATCATACAGCTGAAGTGGATAATTTGATTGCACATTATATCTCAAAATTGGGGCCTGTTTCATTTAACAGTTATTTCTGGTGCGTTCGGAAACGGCAAGCGCATTGACCGTACAGTTTGACTACTTTGATACTAAAAATATATTCTAAATCGGTAATGACATTGCTAAATGTGAATCGGTATTAGATAATGTGTGATGCCTGAGCTTGTCAACCATGGAAACTTCTTATTGGCCCAATCACCTAATAAATTTTCTTACTTATGTGATAAGGCGCAAGATTCCCTACAAATTCAAAAGAAAACAGTAGATCCAACTTTACTTCACGCTGATTGAAATTATATAAGGTCTACGTATATCAAAACTAGATGATGATTATACAGAGTTGTTCGTAACTAGGCAACCTCTCGCAGGACGAACAACTTTTGCTCCATGAGTTGTTACAAAAATTTCGCAAATATATTCATTCGCTGTACATAAACAATTGTATTTAAAAAAAAAACATTATTTTGTAGGTGCAAGCGTCAGCTCGTATGCTCCTCCCGATCCCCGCGCTTCTTCTCTTGTGAAAATGCGTAAAGTCATTGAAATTTAAAACCCGAATATAAATAATGATTGTTTATTTATAATTATATATTTTATTGACAAGGACAAGTGCCTTTATTACATAATTAATAAAAATTAATAATTATTGTTATTTTTTGTTTGGCAGAGAAAAAAGATACATATATACAACAATCAGGGAACTAAAGTTGATGGGTATGACGTAGAGAAGCTACCAAAAAAGCGAAAGGTTGTTAGCTAAAAAATAATTACTTATCAATAACCTTACATAGGAAACGCTTGTATAGATTTGTTTCTAAGTTGTTTTAATAATATGGAAACATATACAGTGTAAACTCTTTATAACGAAACTCAAGGGACTGAGCATTTTTTTTCGTTATAGAGAGTTATCGTTATATGGAGTGAACAAAAAAAACAACCAAATTAACAAGAATTTTTAATATGTATGTCTTAGATAATAAATGCTTATAAATTATTGTTTTGTAAGTTTTTGTTTGTAAGTTTCAAAGTAGGTTTACGACTGATAATACGACAGGTACCCAGTATGCTTGGTCGAAGACCATCAATTCCGAGAAGACAATGCGTCATACTGCACGTGTTCAAGGCAATTAAGAATAACAAAAGCTAGACCGACCTCGGATGTTTCGGAGCTTCAAAGTCTTTTGTTACCTGATAACATAACATAAACAATAATACCGATAAAAAATATTTACTGTCTAAAAATATGAACACATTTCTTCGTAATAGAGAATGGCGTATCGCTATAAAGAGTGTTTCAATATGTGGGTTTTAACGCAAACCAACCAAGTTGGGCTCACTTCTACGTTACAGGAAGTTTATTGTTATAAAGGATAACGTTATAAAGAGTTTACACTGTATGTACAAGTATGTATAGATACCAGCAAATATAAAAAATGGCCTTGACTGCGGGCAACAGTCGATTTATAGATCTCTGACGGGCCGAAAGGGATACGGAGGGATTACGACCGCGCTTGTCCTCACGGTTTGTTGTAGTGTTTGTGTACGTGTGCATGCGCCAACTATTCCCTTAATAACTTTGTTGCTCAAGATGTTTGTCGGACTCTGTACAAAATCAACGTGGTCAAACTATATTCGCACGTTGGTAGATAAAAATAGTTGTGGCTTCGTTTGCAGTGCATGCACATGTAGTAATGACCGCTGTAAAGTTATTTCTGTTTGTGTATTTTAGTAGTTCAACTAACAATGGTCCTTGGTAACAGAAAAGCTGGAAATATCAATATCAAACCACCTTACACGGTACCAGTTTTTTTAGCTCTGAATGCTGCAAGAACATTCCTAGAAGAATGAAAAGGTTTAGGTATCTACTATTCATATTTTACTGTGGTATATAAGGCACCTTCTCCTTGGGACGCCTTCTCCCAGTTTTGGGTGCCCAATTAAATATATGTACCTATTTAAATAAGTACTTAAGATAAATTTGTAACAGGTATATAAAGGCTATTTTAACACAAAAAAAAACTATTCAAAACCCTTAGCAAAAGATCATATTTTACGATCTACTGCAGCTTTTTGTAATCTACTACAACATTTTAAATTCCGTTCCAAATTTATAGTACCTTACTTGTTTTTTTTTTACAACTCACTCAAACTCTGAAATAAAGCTCATTAGCACTCATAGATAAAGCTCATACGACGTGCGATGCCTAAATCCGTGCAGAAGAAAAAAAACTCCCAAAAAATTACTACTTAAAACAACGAAAACACAAGCTATTAAAGAAAGCCTTTTCTTTTAAAATAGTAGGTCATAGCAGGCCAAATTAAGTCAAAATTACTTTTCCTGTAACTAATAACATCCAACTGTTCTATTTTTAGACGGCCGCGCCGTCTGACGTTGTTATAAAAGAATCGCGTGTGAGCTGGAAGCAAAGTTGCGGTAGGGCCAAAACCCCTCTTGACCTCGTGTTGGTCATCTTAGACAAAACACCAGAGGGGAAAACCATCTTCAATCTGAAGGCGGTTCTTAGCCTCTCCGGCCTCAAGGTCGAGACCCCGCACCGCAAAGGTGTTCCCGGGCAGTGCCACCGCTGCCAGCTCTACGGGCATGCTGCCCGCTTCTGTCATGCTGCTCCTCGCTGCGTCAAGTGCGCCGGCGAGCACAGCACTTCCGAATGCTCGCGGGAAAAGGGCGACCAAACCCCGCCCAGTTGTGTGCTCTGCGGGACCACGGGACACACCGCGAACTATCGTGGTTGCCCCAAGGCCCCGAAGGCCGCAAAGGGGCAGGGCAAAACCCCTCGTCCCCACCAGCTTTCTCACTCCAAAGGAGCCGGCTCTAAGTCGAAACTCCCCGTCACGCAGGCTCCCAAATACGTGGACGCCCCTGCACCGTCAACCAATGCATGGACCAAGCCCCTGCATGCCCCTCAGGCCTCCCAGCCGCCCACTGCAACTCCGGCCACCACATCTGCTCGCGTCCAGAACAAAGTCCGTCCCTCTCTCGCGCCCCATTCGGCCCCTCCCTCTTCAGGCCATTCTGGTCTAAAGTCGGACCTCGCCTTCCTGGTAGAAATTGCCACGACCCTAGACTGTGAGGAAGTACGGCTGGTAGCCCGCAAAATTCGGAATGCTGACATCACCGACGTCTTCGACGTCCTGGCAGAGCACTCCACTCTTCTTGATTCAATCAAGCGTCTGTCCCCTCGTCTTAATTCTGGTAACTATCATGGATAGTACACCTAAAAGACTGAGACCTCGTTCTTTATCGTTGGCATGGTTCAATGCCAACGGCCTCTCCACAGAATCAAGGGACCAACGCCCCCTGATTCACCAATTCCTCTCGACCCATCAGGTCGATGTTATGCTTGTGAACGAGACTTTTCTAAAACCAAGCAAGAGGGATCCTAGGATCGCAAACTACTTGCTGGTACGTAATGATAGGACTACCGCCATGAAAGGTGGGACTCTTATCTATTACAAAAGGTCTCTTCACTGCATTCCTATCCCTACTCCTCCCCTCATAGCTATGGAAGCGTCCTGTTGCCGTCTCTCGATGACCGGTCATCAGTCCATCACACTTGTATCTTGTTACCTCTCCGGTAACAAGACCCTCCACAGAAGCGACCTCGAGGCCCTCCTGTCTCTAGGAAGCGCCGTCATTCTGGCTGGCGATTTCAACAGCAAGCACCTCATGTGGGGATGCAACGTGTCCAATGTGAAGGGTAACCTCCTGAACTCCCTCTCTGACGAACTCAACTTTGATATCCTCCCTCCCAGCACCCCGACAATCTTTCCCTCCAACCTGGACCTAAGACCTGATGTACTCGACATAGCACTTCTTAAAGGCGTAACACTTCGTTTACGCTCGTTAGAGGTGCTACACGAACTCGAATCTGACCACCGACCCGTCCTTATGCGACTAGGCCCCGACCCGACTGACAGACCTCCTGAAACCAAGACCGTGGTGAATTGGAAGCAATTAGGCGAAGCCCTAAAGGCGATCAATTCTCCAGACTTGGACAAAATCCCCGATGACATCGTGACCCCTGACGACGTCACCACCTCAATCGACGCTCTCACTAGCCATCTTCGCACCGCTATAGGTACATCCTCCAAGCAGGTCCCAGCCGAGGAAGACCAACGCTGGGTCCTGCCGGAGGACGTGAAGGAGCTTCTGAGAGCGAAACACGCTGCCGCTAGGGCCTTTGACTGGTATCGCACCGAAGATAACAGAGCCGCTCTGCGGTATTACGAGCGTGCCGTAAAAAACCGCATCAGTGAGCTCCGTAATCAGAGGTGGGATGACCTACTTTCAGGGATTCAGCCAACCCACCAGGCATACTGGCGGTTGGCTAGATCTCTGAAATCTGACACCGTGACTGCCATGCCCCCCCCTCACCCGACCTGATCTCCCCCCCGCTTTCGAAGACGAGGAAAAGGCCGAATGTCTGGCCGAAAGCCTCGAGCAGCAATGCTGCCCCTCTTTAGCTCAGGTCGACCCTGCCCACCGCGAAGCGGTGGACAGCGAAGTCGAACACAAATCCTCCACCCCGCCCGTTGATACCCTCGAGCCAGTCACGGCTTCTGAGGTCGAGTCGATCATCAAGGGCCTCCAAGTCAGGAAAGCCCCTGGTGCCGATGGCATCTCAAATAAAGTGCTCAAGCACTTCTCAGTCTCGCTTGTGTACCTTCTAGTCAGCATCTTCAATGCGGCCATCAACAATTCTATCTTTCCCGATGCCTGGAAGTCTGCCGACGTAATCGGCATTCACAAACCAGGTAAAAAGGCTTCTGAGCCCTCCAGCTACCGTCCCATTAGTCTCCTCAGTACTCTGGGGAAGATTTATGAGCGCATCCTTCTGAAGCGCATCTGGTCCCACATCAGGGACAACAACCTCCTCCCCGACGAGCAGTTTGGCTTTAGAGCCAAACACTCCTGCGTCCAACAAGTGCACCGCATCACGGAGTACATCCTTGAAGGTTTCAATAAGAAACCATCCCACGGCTTCACCCACAAGCCCATCTATCAGGGCACAGTTGCGGTCTTCCTCGACGTCGCAAAAGCGTTCGACAAAGTCTGGCATAACGGGTTGATATACAAGCTATATCAATTCGGAATGCCAGACCGTCTTGTACTCATCATACAAGACTACCTCACGGCTCGAAGCTTTCGCTATCGCGTCGAGGGAGTTCGCTCCTCACCTCACTCCATTGGTGGCGGTGTCCCTCAAGGCTCCGTCATGGCACCTGTTCTCTTCACGATTTTCACAAGCGATATTCCCCGATCTCCCAACGTGAACATAGCTCTCTTCGCTGACGACACCGCCCTCTACACCAGAGGGTGGAACAAGATCATCCAGCGGGCCCACCTTCAACGAGCCCTCACTCACCTAGGTGACTGGTTCAAGAAGTGGGCCATCACGGTCAATCCTGACAAAAGTGCAGCAATGTACTTCCACCCATCCAAAAATCCCCCCGCTAATCCCATCACGCTTCACGGGAAGCCCATCCCTTGGACACACTCCACCAAATATCTCGGCGTGACCCTCGATCGTCGCCTCACTTTCTCAAAACATATCCAGATAGTCCGCAACCGAGCCGCTTTCTTCCTAGGCCGTCTCAGCCCCATCCTTGGCGAGCGTAGTAAATTGTCACTTAGGAATAAGCTGACAATTTACAAAACTTGCATCCGTCCCGTCATGACTTATGCCTCCGTGGCGTTCGCCCACGCATCCCGCGTTGACCTGGACAAGCTTCAGGTCATCCAAAACCGTTTCATACGCAGAGCGGTCGGCGCTAGCTGGTACATGCGAAACGCCGATTTGCACTGCGATCTCGAACTCCCGTCCATTCTTCAATATATGAAGCACACTTCCCGCCGCTACTTTGAAGCGGCGCCCCACCATCCCAACCCTCTCGTAGTCCAGGCCTCGAACTACTCGACAGACACGACAAACACTCCACCCCTCCGTAGACGCCCCAGAAATATCTTAGGCGACCCGGACGACCCCATCGCCGTCGTCACCTCGGCGGCGTTGGGCTCGTCCGATCCGACTACTCCTGGCAACAGGAAATATTCAGTTTTTGGTATAGGCGCCGGTTACCACAGGCACACACACACACAACGATCCCGCCGGCGGGATCGGAGACCCCCAGGATCTGTTAGAAGATCGGTTAGATTCTCTCCAAATAATCATTCAGTTCAACAACCTACTAGGGCCACAGGGCACACCCCTTCTGGGGTGCCAGGGCAAGTCTAATCTCCCACTCCCGGCGACGGTCCAAGCCGAGGCTCGTACCTCCGAGGTGCCCTTGCGCTTGTCGCCCAAAATCTAAACCATGTTGGCCCAACGCCCTCTGCGTTCACCAACTAGTCCGGTCAAGCTGTAGAGGCCGCAAGGCCAACAGCAATAAGTCACATTAGAAAAAAAAAAAAAAAAACTGGAAGCAAAGTACCCAAGCGGCTAAGAAATTGCCGCTACACTTTGGTTGAATAAGGTATTATCAAGGAAACTGCGCTTCAAAATGTAGTCTGAAAATACTACTAGATTTTATAGCAAAGAATGCCACCACGCATTCTGATCAGAAATCATGAAATCCACAACATGAATTTAGCTGTGTGTAATTTTAATTTTATAATATCTCACTAACTGTGCGACTAAACAACAAACTGTAATCGCAAACTTTATCTAAGTAGGTACAATAAGTACCTATTCCTGATAACAAAATCAGTACCTTTTTTAAAGATTCATAAATTAAATTATAAAAATACATATATAAATATGACCTTATAATTTAAATTTTGAACACAATAAAGGTTTATATCCGTTTTTGTGGCTTTCTTATACAAGTTAGATATATGCTACTCCGGACTTTTTTGTAGAATTACTTGAAAATAAAACATATTTGTCAAACATTGTATTAACTTATATCTAACCCTTACATCAGCGTACGCCGATAAAGACGCCAATCAGCTTATTTTTTTCCGACATGTTTCACTAATACGGTTATATAGTCCCTATAGAAAATTAACTTCTATCATTATAAAACATTGCCTATATGGCACTCAGGATTGACTCAAGAATAGTGTAGCTTTTTATTAGTGAAAGAATTTTTTAAATCAGGTCATTAGTTTTGGAGATTACTCCTATACTAAGAAACTTACAAAATTACAAACTTTACCTTTTTGTAATATTAGATAAATAGAAACTCATTATTTTAGTTTCTTTTCTTAATATTAGTGTAGATTGAAAGTTTATATGACAGTCAAAACATAGTCGCGGATAACATGTACATAATTACTAATAGGTACTAATTTTTCTACTTGATCGTTTGTGTGTTGTGTATGTGAAACAGGTGTCAATTGTTAAAATATTTTTGTAGTATGCCAACATCGTATCCGGACTTTATAAAAGTAAAATCTGAGTATCATCGAAGAGTGAATACATAAATAGGTACCTAACTTTTAAGCAAGAGTGTACACACTTTGGCGGGACAAGGGCAAACCGGAGCCCATTCATTCATGCATTTCTTCTTTCTTGATAATATTATGAAGATAAAAAGACTTAATATATTGTGAGCTGTGAGACATGTGATGGTGATGAAAATGTTACTAGATGCCCTTGCGAAGGACGATCCTGTGGCCTTCGCTTATTGCCTGAGGGAGATCTAACAAGCTTGTCTTGCTCCCAAGGTATTTTCTACGTTGTTTACCTTGCGTTACAGCAATTATTACTTAGTATCTAAAGGTAAACTGCTTTTAAAGCAAAAAGCTGTCCGAGTCTGTATAGTGCTTTTTTATACAAAGTACACTCAATAAGTATATTGGAAACGTTTTAATGGGTTATAAACAAAGAGTATTCTTATCTTGGAAAAATACTGGAAACTTTGCCAAGAAAACTTGCCAAGTTTGTGGTCTTGGATTGCCCACGGACAACAGCTAAACAAGTATAAAAAAATATGTAGCTACCGCAAATAACAAACCGTAAGTAGCTAAAACGATGCTACGGTATCTGCAATATAAAACATCTGTGCTTGTTTTACAGCTCAAAGCTGGCTCAAAGGGGTTCCTTTTTTCATAAGGAACTTTTTTCTAAACATGTAATGGCCACGCATAAAATTAAAAATTAAACAAACGCGTCCGTTCTGTTTTTTGCTGAGCAAAAACACTGACAAATGCATTAGACATGCGATGCCAAAACCATCTGAGGAAGAAAAAGTTCAGTTACAGAGCCGTCATTGCCGTCATCTCATTTGTATAACTTTCCTAAACTACTAAAATAATGGTTCACTACCATTATTTTTGTAGTTTAGGAAAACGGAAAGTATTTATTTATTTTTATATGTAAAGTGTTCCTAGACATGCTCGTGTGTGAAAAGTGATATGATACTATAAGGTGAAAGGTGTATATTATTGTTTCCAAAACTTCAAAGAAGCCTCTAGAAAAATCTCTGGGTGTCTTCAAATCACGACTGAATCGGTTTCTTGTAGGCAAGCGTGCTCCATCGTAGACCGCATCATCGCTGAACAACAGGCGAGTTGGCGGTCAAACGCAAGCCTATAAATTAATAATAATAAAAAACCCGCCACTTTACTAGGGCATGACTTAATCATGACCGTGACTTTGCTTGACTTTGATCGTGACTTAACATTATTTATTTAAATTGTCCACTGACTAAGTAAGTAAGTATACCTTATTTTATTTAAGTACGATTTAATTACCTACATGTCAAAAACTTGTAAATTATACTATTGACACTGGCAAATGAACAAGTCTTGCCCACGCCAAATCGGGAATCCAAATCATTTTAGGAGGTAAAGTAAATAAAATATATTTTAGTCCGCTATAGTTAGTAAATCAAAACACATTTTAGGTTTGAGTTTAGATAGGAATTGCTATAATCATGTATCTATCTACCTATTACTAGGTTTCAATCAAATACCTAATTAGAAAAAGATTTTGAACAAAATGCATAAAAAAATACTCGCCAAAAATGGTGAAAAATATCACGAAGGTTTGGAAGCGCGAACTTATTCGTAAGTTACGGACTTCAACTTTGTCAAAATACAAACTTCAGTTTCAGGCGAAATTGGTTTTAAATCTCCTGATAGGAATTTTACAGTCTGATAAATCAACTCTCTAAAACATTTCCGGCCAGATGGATGTTAGAATTAAGATTGAAATTCGAAACTTGAGAAACAAACTAGATTTGCCGAGCCTAGCGAGATAATAATAGAAATTGGATAATTAATTCATTGCCCTAAGTCGAAATTAATCGAGGCAATTTGAAAGGTATTTAATTACTTACAGTTACATTAACATTATGTTAACTGTTTTAAAGCCAGGTAGATTATATTATAAATTAGTAAGGTATTTTTAAAAAGTTTATATTATTGGGTATGTTTAAAAATACCTAAACTTTATCAGAGTTTAGCGCTGTGTCAGCAATCTATCACTGAAAAACAATTTTCACAAACTTTGTTGTATAAAGCTAAATTGAATTTAGTCGCTGAAATATTGTGATCAAAATAAGCTAGGCTAGCAAAAAAAGGTAGCTGTGTGCCTGTGGCTATATTGTCTTGTAATACACAAAAGATCACAGACGTTCAAGTTTGGGGGAGACTTTTACCCGTCAGTGGGACAGTACTCACTAATAGGTTGAGTAAAAACCTTAGTAGATTATAATTATTATAATACGAGCTGTTGCCCGCGACATCGTAGTACGTGTTGATTTTCATATAAACTTTCAACCTCCATTTGTGCCCCTTAATCCGGCCTTTCGCAAAATAATATAGCCTGTACTTGGGCCTGTGCCATTGCGGATACTTCACCATGTTATTGAGGTAATTTGATATTGGAATTGTTTTTAGGGTTCCGTACCCAAAGGGTAAAACGGGACCCTATTACGATGACTCCGCTGTCCATCTGTCTGTCTGTATCTCATGAACTGTGATAGACAGTTGAAATTTTCACAGATAATGTATTTCTGTTGCCGCTATAACAACAAATACTAAAAAACAGAATAAAATTAATATATGAGAGGCTCCCATACAAAACGGTTTTTTGCTCGTTTTTGCTCGATATTGATAACGGCAACAGGTAGACTCTTGAAATTTTCACAGAAAATTGAGTTATACAATTCACTTTAAAAATAAATAATTAAATTAATATTTAAGGGGGGCTCCCATACAACAAACGTGTTTTTTTTTTGCCGTTTTTATAGATAATGGAACGGCACCCTTCGTGCGCGAGTCCGACTCGCATTTGTCCGGTTATTTCCAAGTTGGTACCAAAACTACAGAAGAGGATGATTGTAAAGAGCTGTTAAATTAGGAAATTACTGAAATCGCCAACAACATCGACACATCGCGTTCCAACAAATAAAATGTGGATTTTCTCGTCAAATCGTAACTCCACTTTAATCCTTAAAGAGAATTACGAGCATGTCGGATTATTTGTGTCTCATGAGTGAGACATTAGGACTTGGTATTTAAAGATTTATTACACTGGGTTTCACTTATTTTACCTTGTAGGTAAATAATTAACTTTTTTGATACCAAAAATTGAGAGTGTTTTATGTAGTAGGTACTATAGAACTATAGACGACTTTACTGATACGGAAATTCAACGGTAGTCTGAAAGAGATCGCTTTTAGCAAAAAAAGCCGCCATTTGTGGCACTAGCTCGTAAGTTTATGTGTTTTTTTTTTCTGATATGCACTATAAACTATCTATCTTTATATTTTTAAAAACCATTAACGGATTTGGATTTATAGGCTTTTTATTATACACTGCCTTGCCTATACTGCCTAAAAATGTAGAACCCTTCAATATTTTTGAGCAATTTTAACTGGAATTAAAACGCATGTAAAATGTGGTTGAGCTAAAAAAAGAATTTTATTCAATGCGCGTCCATCGTAAAAACATCTAATTTAAGGAATCGTTAAAAACTTATTCAATGATTAAACCTACGAGCGGTTCGGTAGTCCCTTCCCAAGTTCAACGCAATCAAGCTTTGAAAGCTTTTCGTTTCATTCAATAAGGTGTATAAAAAAGAGGCACTGCGAAAAAAGAGGGACAGTGCCATATTCGTCGGTTGGTATTCGGTAAATTCCGATAATTTCCGAATTATAGCCCGGTCACAGAAACCGTGTTCCAGGAAATACGTGTTTTTGAAAAAGTCATTCAAGTTTGTAAAAAAAGTTTGTTATTTGAAATAGCCTTTTTATCTGCTACATCTGCCTATAATATTATTTTTTTGCTTTTATAATTTATAAGTATATTATGAACGGCCAAAAAACGGGTAAAATTTGCGCAAAAAATTAGTTGTTTGCAGGCTTGTACTGCATTTGTTTACCAAAATTTTGAATTCTTAGTTATTTATATCTCTAGATAAACCTAACAAGATATCTATTTGCTTAGAACTTATGTAAAACCTTTATTACATAAACACGTACGAGCATTTGTATGACGGGTTAACGCTCTATGCCGTGTTTTTTTATTAGTGCCGAGACTTGCACAAGTCGTCACCAATACGATGCGCGGTCGAGGCATGTATTTAACACTTCACTAACATTTTATATGAAGGCGTAAGTGCCGGGGCACGGCCGAGCCTCATCCGGGACGCGGGTGACACGTTGCATGAACTGCTTTATATAAAATGTTTGTGAAGTTTTAAATCCGTACCTCGTACGGGTCACAGCTCGTGCCAACCACAAAATCTCACCGTGGTGAAATCTTCGAATAAATATTATTCGTGCGAGTGTATTTACTTACTCAAATGTACCCACTTATCGGGCGTGGGTCGAACTGAACTCTATGTATAAATAATTTCACGGTCTTTATTTGGACCTGTGATTTTTGTTAGTAAATGTATCAGGAGAAGTAGTGTATTTACAATAACAGTTTTTTTTTTATTCTAATCACAAAATAAATATTTTCTATTATTTTTTTATGATATTTGGTGACGAGACGAGCGAAGTCGCTCGCCTGATGGCTCTTCACGCTTGCCCATAACAGCTCAACGCCACTCAGAATTTTGAATTTCAACAGTTCAAAACCCTGGATGACAATGCACTGCGCTCGTCACCCCGAGAGAGATATAATATGTAAAATCTCTGTGTGCCCTGTAATTTCGCTGGAAACATTGCCCTTCAATCCGGAACACAGTAGTGTTACCACACTACTGCTTGGCGGTTGAATAACTGGCAAAGGTGTGGTACTTCCCCAGGCAGACCCCTGCAAAAGAATCCTACCACTACAACCGCTATATGTAGCAATTGTTTCTAAAATGCCCCATTACCACCTTGTATGGCAATGCTCACCCATTGAGCAAAGTAGAGGCCGGGTATTTACATCGACCAGGTGTGATGACAATTTTTAAAACATTATTACTTAACATTTATTTACCAACTTTTTTATTATATTCCTTTGTTCTCAATTTTACAATACATACGCTAATATCTAATAATGAAACAAAATATTACAAATCATGTGTCACTGTGTCTGTGGGAGGACAATTGCAATTTGATATCACCAATTCCCCCGGAGATCCTTTCCAGTTCTATAAATATATACAGTAAACTAATTCCAAATAAAAGAAAAGAAAAATAAATTATATAGTGCTTATTTTTTACTTACGTAACATTTCGTTCTTTCATAAACTGAAAATATTAATAACTAATGTTTCCCACGAGCCCATAGATGATTCTTTCTGCACCAATTCATCAATAGCGTATAGTGACACACCCAGTTAGCTTTTTAACTACTTGATCTACAACTTCTGAAACTCGTGTTCATAGAGCCTACTTATAATTGGAATTTCATATTACGTGTTTCACGTTTGAAAAGATCTACATATCGAATAAGTTTCCAGCAAATTTGAGAGAAAACTCCGCTAAAGTGAGTTTCGTGACTCTGAATAAAGTTGAATGTTTACCTCCACGATCACAGTGTACTAAATCAGCGATACATCGACAATCGCAAATTCGTAAATATCAAGTACTTAGCTCTATCCCTTGGTATCACCCATTTTTTGCAACGACCATCGCTTTATGATATTTTTACAAGAAAATTTTAAGTGCTAAAGTTTTTCCTCTTTCACGCAAAAACAGAGCAACTTGAAGAATATGAAACTCCCTGAAAAAAAGTTTCTACACACGAAAAAACGCAAGTTTTGGTAATTAATGCAAAAATACATGATTTTCCACGTTGTTGGCGCTAAAGCTCGATATCTGTTTAGCTTTGGAAGTGTGTATAGTGCGTCCAGTTGAGTTAATAAGATGAAAATACGCTAGTGAATTTCAGAATTCGCAGGGATTCGTAACTATATACGCTTAACTTGTTAAATGCTGTTTTTATATTCATGCATGAAGTATGTCTGCGAACTGTGCTAATCAATCAATCACTATGTACCTTATGTCACTATGATAGTTACTTTTGCACTTGTAATATTAGAGCGACGTGATATTTACCTAAAAAGTTAGCTGGGACCCAACTACTGTAACCAACCCGCCCTCCCCATCAATCTCGGCTTTTTTGCCAACGTATCAAGTTCCGCGGCCGTCTAAACTGAATCCGAACGGACAAAATTAATGTACATGATATTTCACGGGAAATCGACACAAAGGTCTCGCGTTTTTATACAACCCCGCGTAATGTACCTAAGTTAGAAATATTATCGCAAATGTTTCTTGTTATTTTGATGTTCTTTTGTTTTCTTTTCATCCGGTTCAGTTTGTTTTTGCCGTAAAGACCACGGGCTACGACCAAATTTACGTCACATTTCCAATAAGTAGACAAGTATGGTATTACTTTTAAGTTCATGGAAATTTAACTGAGCCTAGACATTACCTTTAATCATTGTTTTTTTTAATTTGTGTGTTTTTGAAGACGAGTATATAAATGATTTCATTGGCACCTATATCATAAAGTATTTAGTCAGTAAAGAAAGATTCAGCAATCTTATTGTGAAGCACGTAGCATTGTATTTTCAGTAGATTCTTATTGTTTCTCAAGTTGTTCTTGACAGTGTTGCCACCGGAGGCGATTACTTAGTGGTACAGTTTTCCACTATCGCAATAAAATTGTTAGGTACAGTAATGTCGGGCTCGCCCGTAGAACTATACTGAGGGCTATGACCAAAGTAATTAGATTAAATGCTCTCGACCTAGCCAGGGCTGCACTTATCGACACCGAAGGGTGGCCGGAACAATCAAAACCTTGACTATAAGTACTTACTGCCTTAGTACTACTACAACACGTAGTAGCTTTACCTAGTCTGTGACCACAACTCATATGTCGAACGAAATCATTTCGCGAGTTAACTTCTATTTACGTCTGTTGAAACAATTTACGAGTATACTGTTAAATAATTTGTGAACTGACGGGCGCGTGACATACTCTCCTATTGATAAAACTATATTAGCTTATCGAATATTTGTGAAAGAGGTCACCACTAGAACTTTTTGTATGTAATATATTTTAGAAACTGACCACGATCGATAATACGTTGGTAAAAATAAATACAAAGGGCATAATGGACATAACCCGTACATAATTTAGTGGATCCCGTACTCAGACCGAAGGTTCAGAGAGTCGCTGTTGTGAAGCCTACAAAATTACAGATCCCATATTTGGAAATAAGTAAAACATGTACGTCGGCCCCTGAGCAGTATGATTGTTGGGCAGTCCCTTCGGAAACCTTTAGATATATTAAGACCGACCTATTTATTTCGTTGAAAATAATTAGTTACCTATTTGCGCTCTGCGGGCTTACCCACTATTCCAGAGGGACGGTATTTTTCGAGATAAATACGTCTACGTTTCAATGCAGATAAAAAACAAGTTTTAATAAAATTGTCTCAGAATTTTTTATATGATTTATTTAATAAAAGGTTTGCCGTCTACGATGGAGCACGCTTGCCTAGAAGAAATTGATTACTCGCGAACGAATTCGCTAGAACAGCTAGTACGAACACAAGTAATTATTCTGAACATGAACTTTGTAACCATTTCACACGTCACGATCAAGTAGTCATGTTGTATAGAAGCAGCCAAACTTTCTCTCTATCTAGTGAGCCAACAGTCCTGAAACTTTAACGTGCTTAAACTCCAACATTTACACACACAAACAAAGACAAGCCTGTTGTCGAGACCGATTCAATTTTATGCTAATGTTACCCGCTAATCTCCTAGTAACCTGATTTCCACATTTATGAAGTACCTCAAGTTTGTGTACCTCCTTGAAATGTTATGCTCTAGTTAGAACTCTTTAAGTAATTTGTTAAATGAAAAGAATGACAAAAAAAAAAAAAAATTTGTTAAATGAAAAGGATGAATGAATGATTGATTTTGGGCTGTATATTAGGGAGAAAACTTGTTTGAAAAGATCAACGGAACCCTCAATAACTTAGTCATCCAGGTTATTACACTAAACATAATATGTGAACTAAAATTAAAACCTAAACTTATAACATATTCTAATAACACAATCTTCTAAGCAAGTTTTTTTCTTTGGCTGCAGATAGCAACTTCGTGCTGGGCAACGCTCAAGTGCCCGCGTACCCAATCGTGTACTGCTCCGACGGGTTTGTGGAACTGACTGGCTGGACCAGAGCTCACATCATGCAGAAAGGCTGCGCGTGCAAGTTTCTTCACGGGGTGGACACCAGGGAAGAGCATCGGAAGGAGATCGATGCAGCACTCGATACTAAATCGGAGCTCAAGTTGGAACTCATATTTTATAAAAAGAATGGTGAGTACCTTGTCGCTCCGCGGCCACATTTTACTCATATGCATATGTTCAAAGTTTCTGAAGAAGATAAGTCATGGAGAGGGAATGTAAAAAAATTGTTGGACTTTAGAACAACCCAGAAAAAATTCCCACTTTGCAACCAATGCTAAACAACCAAAATATGGTTTAAAGCAATTTGTAAGTTGATATGTTTTCATAAAAATAGAAGAAGCAAAAAACAGTTTTTTTGTTTCCTATGGTATTTTAAGATAATTGCCAATTATTATTTTATTCCAACTTTTTATCTTCTAAAATGTTAAAAATGTGCGAGCGAGATAGTTTTGGTGGAGAGCGGGCTCTGAAATACTTTTTTCCTCCCATTACTTATCCACGGAAAGAAGTGGTAAACTTCAAAGGTTTTCATGTTTCTCACAAATCTACCCTCCGAATCCTGCCGCCCATAATGTCTACTCTTGTTTTAGTAAATCCATGACATCCTATCAACACTCTGCGCTATAAGTAGGTATAGCTATTAGCCATTAGATGGTTTTACGTAATGTGGAAATCGTTTCTCATGTGCGAGCGTGTCTGTGGCAGCCGTATAAATCTGATCGTCGTATTCAAGGACTGCCCGTATAAAATCAGACATTGAAAGCTTTCGTCAAACGGTTCAAACCCAAACCATAAACACTTCAGCATATTTTGACAGAAATGTTCAAACAAGTGCTTACAAATGACTTCCATGAGATTTATGTCAGTGGATGAGGTGTTTTTGTCGTCACTATTTCTTGGTTAATCTGCAACATTTGCACGGGCATTTCAAGCGCGATTAATCTGCCCTACTTTACGTGGTTTGCCTTGTATAAATATCCACTCAATTAATTATGTGGTAGATATGTGCTTAAATTATACCTACCCACGGATTAATTTGTGAGCAGGTATTACACATTCAGTTTGTTATAGTTTACAATGTGCTATTATATCTTATAGATAGTATTTTTGGTATGGGAATATTGCTGTTGGCTATAGCGAATGAAATAGGACCTTACTTTGCGCATGTGTAAACGAACAGATTTATGACGAGGTCTGCATTTGCGGCATGTAGCAAGGTCCACGATCCAGCCGAGTGTAATAAATGTTGTATCTCCTAAGTTACGTAGCGCTACTATACAATTATTTTTTTAATTTAGTAATAGGCTTGCGCTTGGCCGCCAACTCGCCTGATGTTAAGCGATGATGATACCTACCAGGAAATTTCAAAATAAATTATAAATTTTCACCCACGGAAATGTACCACTCTGTGACTTTCACGATATTTGTATGTTAAAATTATTTGAAACAAAATGAAGCCTTCTTAGATTTAATTTTCTAAAAAGGTTGGCAGTGCGCGCGTTTATAATATCAAATTTTCAGCTCTGCAAGGGTTGTACATTCGTCGGAATGATACTTTTTTTTTTAAATTAGATTTTCTCCATCCATACATTTTATACGCAATTTTTATTTCTGGTGTGCGCAATTAGGTGTTTCAATCTACGTATTAATAATTGTTTCAAGTATCTATATCCACACCCAAAAATTACTATTACAACCAAAAAACAAATATCTACCAATAAAAGAATACCAATTTGTCCATTTTTTTTATAAAACCTTAAGATTATTCTTAGATCAAACTCTTTTATTTCTATAAGATTTGGGCATGGTCACCAAGAGTTTGTTGTGAGCATAATAAAATATAACCACGTGCCTGTAATGTAAAAAAAAACGCACCATATATTTTTCTTCCTTTCGAATCATGTCTTGAATATTGTATAGCTTTGTTTTATCTTTTAGAAGATTAAAGAAACCGTTTCCGAGTGGGTCTGGAGTGGGTATGGTAAAAAAGAGAACTTTTAAATTGTTTCAAGTAGGAAAATTACGTATATTGGCTGCAACTTATTACTTTACCTACCTTTGAAAACAAAGGCGACATAGGGTATTCATTATCTTTTATTTAAACAACTATAGCTAACATACGATAAATACACTACACTATACACTAAAACAGCACGTAAAATCCACTACAGATTCATTTAACAAAGAATAACGATGGAGGAGGCCTGACGGTATGACACTTGTTCTCTGGAAGTTGGGGCGTCCCTTGTTTGGGACGCGACTTGTGTCGATACTTTGGCACCGTCACCTCTTCCTGAGACACAAGGTAGTGCAGCTGCCAATTCGGCAGAACAGCACAAGTGGCGCAAATATACTAACCTCGGCAGTAGTTACATATTTGAGGCGTTTGGGGTCGAGACATTGGGCTCTTGGGGACCGGAAGCTCACCTTATTTTAAAAAATCTTTCAGAGCGCCTGGTAATTGCGACGCGTGACCAAAATGCTGAGGTGTATCTGGCTCAACGCATAACCATTGCCATTCAGCATGGTAATGCCACCAGCATGCTGGGTATGCTGCCAACTGATAGAGGGCTTGAGCATTTGGATTGTCTTTAGACCTTCAACGGTCTATGGGCAGTCTAACTGTTTTTGTAGTGTTAGTTTTGCTTGTATTTTGTTTAGTTAATAAAGACACTTGCCCATTTAAAAATGCATAAAGCTACTTAGTAGCTATACGTCTGTGGTATAAAGTAACACCTGATATAATTAATTATAATAACTACAGCTGTCAGCAAACGAAATGCAGTCTTCTTTAACAGTACCATAAGGTACAAAAAAGATGATTAGGTAGAAGATTGCAGTAGGTACCCATTTTGGTCTGTTCTGCGCTGCAAAATGGACAGCTGAGGCTGTCAATTCTTGACTCCTTTTCACATCAAAGCTTTCTCTTTTTTAATCCTTCAAACAATTCTCGCTAAATGATAACATCGCCCCTGTGAGCTGCCACTTTATACTAGGTAGGCCTCACAACATGGGTATGTAGACGGCTATAATTAGTTTGCCGGCTAGGTTGATGGCATAGGTATACTCACCAATACTTACGTATGATCTGTATATTCTATGCAAAATTACTCTTTGTTGGGGCTGTTGCTAGCAAATCTTCAACGTTCCGGAAAGGTTGGCTAAGTTGCGAAAATGATGCGGATGGCATTATGCAACTAAGCACTAGCACTACATTCCAGATCTTTTAACAATGTTACATTTACTTATAATGCTTTGTTACTGTAGTGGATTATTTTTAATTTTAAGTAAACAAAGAACAAATAAAAAGCAAATATACCCTTGACTAAGTACATGAGAAATTGCGTAAATACACCTGCGCGCAAATAGAGGTTGGTATTATTTGACTGTTTGTTAGAAACAAAGTAAGTTTGGAATTAAGTTTTAAATAATAAGTCAGTGTTTTTGTTTTCGAATTCATTTCTAAGCATGAATAATTTTACCATGCACTTAATTTTCAATGCGTCCCAGGTCATTGAGATTTGTCTCTGCCAAAATTTGGGTAAGCAGCGTGTAAGTACATCATGCAATTTGAAATGATCAATGATTCTGAGTAGAGCTCTGCAAAACATCGTCCATGCCACAATCGTAAACAAAAACCAATAAGGTTTTTACGATTCCATTCGACAAAATTAAACTTTTATAAGCACCCAGCTGTACGTCGTCACCAGCCGTTTAATGCCCCATAGAACGACTCGATACAACCTCGTATCAAGGAATACTTCCAGGATTATGTCCGCATAACGTTTCCAAGACCATTGTGAAGTGGAGGATTTAATACTACTTCTTTGATCTCCCGAGCGTAATGGATAAACGTACATTAATTAAATGTTATTTACGGTCAGTGAATTTGCAGGCTCGCCATTCTGGTGTCTTCTCGACATCGTCCCAATTAAAAATGAAAAACGAGAGGTGGTTTTGTTCCTCGCCTCTTTCAAGGATATCACCAACACCAAGATGGCCGCCATGAACACTAACGAGGAGTTTGACAGTGGTGAGTTTCATGCTACTCAAAACTTTACAATGAAAATATAAGCTACGCAATTACCATAAAGTATATATTATTTAGCCCTGCCTATAGGCACCCTGTAGTTACTAATCAATTATTTACTAACAATCAATCATTGTGCATTTGTTCTATGTCCTAATTCATAATAGGCACGTTGTTCTAGTGCTATAGGTACACCTATAATGTTGATAGCGTTAGACTGAGCTCCCGTAGCTCCCGATTGCTAACGAGTTGCGACCATCACCGCACGGTAAAGTTTCTTTACGACTGTTTGTATTGTTCTATCCATTGTTTAGAGTTGAACAAATTAGTCTGTAGCTAGACAGGCAATAAGTCTGAGTAGATAGCGACTGCAAACACTACATACACTAATTGATACGTACGATTGATTTACTTCAAATATTTGGAGTAATCCATTGCGTAGTCAAACACGTCTCTTGTTATGAAAGGTCTTATTTGGGAAGGACCTAAATGGAACAGGTAAAACTTTAAAGGGGGTTACACGACACATAGTTTAAATAAGCCCACGGGACTTATGTATCATGCTCGCAACATTAACAGAGCACCTTATAAGCGCGGTTCGATTCAAGTTAAATAATTCACTCATTCACTCATTCACTCAGTAAATTCATACTTTCACAAAATAAGACACTTTTATGATTAAGTATAAAAATATTATTATATCGTTTTTCTACATAGTATTTTCTCTATTCTGTAAATATAAAAAGCTAAACCACCCTGTATCTTTCTTCTTTTTAAAACGTTTTTATGTCGCCAGTTGCGATGTCTTTGGCCGAAGCTGTAGCTAAAAGTTAGTTTAATTTTTTGTCTGCCGTTTTATCTTTTTTCCGATTTGCAAAAGACACGATATTCTATTTTCTGCAACATTTTTGATAGCATGTGAAATAGTATACGCATGAAATTTGCTCTCTACGAATGTGTTAGCTTTTATATTAATTGCATTTGCAATCATTCAATTGCATTATTCGCCTTTCTTTGGGTATGTTGTTATATTCCAGTCAAGAACATGCAGCATGTTTTTCTTTTTAATCATAAAACCATATCATCGAATGTCAATGGTACCTCCTAACCGTGACTCAGATAGTATTTAGGTTACTTCCTAATGATTTTGCATTCTTTGTCTGTAGATGCCTCTCCGCGCAAACGTACACTGCAAAATAAGAAACCTAGGCACTCACTCCCACTTAATCATAAATATTTTAAAGACAAAATCAAGCCCTTGCTATTTTCATTATACTTAAGTAGAATCACTTATTTTTATTTTTAAGTCGCTTCAAGTAAGCTTTATTACTATGTCTGGCGACATTTTTGTACTTGATGCTAATTATTTATTCCAAACTTGTTTATCTAATTGACAAATTCATTAAACGAATTCAATTTTTGTAGCATAATGAAAATACTAAAACTAAGAAATTCAGAAAAATTTAATCACATTCATAATTGGCATCAAAATTAAACAAATGCTTACGAAACTTTTCACCTACAACGAAATTAACTTCATTATCGAGAACTTACTACACACTACACTTTTTGAATATCCTGAAAAGATCTTATCAAATTCTTTTAATTTGAGTACCTAAGTATAGAAATTTATAAAAGCATATTTTTATTGCGGGGTTGATTTATTTGCCACCTACCCATTTTAAGAAATATCATTCTGGGAAAAGTTTCGTGGCATCTTCTCTCTATTACGCTCGTAGCCAGGATTTCCTCGTAAATCATTTTTAGAATCCTATAAATGAGAAACGTACTTGTAAAATTTGTTTAAATTTAAAAAAGAGACTAACTCTGGCTGCTGGCTATTCTCTTTCTTGGAGGAATGTGTAGTTTTAGTAAATAACAGGGTGGTTTGTGCACGCAGGAGCCGCGGTGCGGCCTTCGGCTGGCGTGGTCACTCTAGCGTTATCCCCATTTGTACCCGCAGCGGCTCTGTTGGGCGCCCGGTTCCGAGCTGAATCTAGTTGCCTACTTCCAGACCCGAATGGCAATCTTGACCCCGAAGCGCCTTCGCCCGCCAACATGGGCCGGCGTCGCTCTCGGGCCGTATTGTACCAGCTTTCAGGACACTATAAACCGGATAAAATGAAGACTAAGCTAAAACTCAACAACGTAAGGCTAACTATACATCATTACACTTTTTATTGTTGTCTTTTAGAGACACAGATTCCTGTATTATAAACATTTACAAGTTAATATTATCATAAAAATAATTATAAAAAAAAAATGTGTCATCAATGTACTTCTTAAACGAGTAATATGCTTTATCATAATAGTAACTTTAGTCTTAGGTTTGAATATTTTAAATCATGACTTCACTGACTTTGCAAGCGCCTAAACAGGTGTCCTCAGTCTACCTTTATGTGTTATAATCTCGCGTGGCTTCTATTTTCTCAAAGTTATCCAGATTTAGTCAAATGAAAACATTTACACATCTAGGCTACTGTTCTCTATCCAAAAAACATAATGTTGAGATTTGTCAAGAACTTAAAATTTTAGACGACGCAAATACTGAAAGCCAATTTGTCTAATATGAACCAAATAAGGTAAGCATGTATTCTTTATCAAGGAGCAATGATTTTTACTAAATAAATATAATTCACTAATTCCACAACTTGATTCAGATAGGTTATGATGCATATTGTTTCTATTTATTTAAAACAAGTTTGTTCTTGTACATAGATTTAGTCAAAACAGCAATTTTTCTTGTTCTTTCATCTTGGGATTTGAACGGATTTTTGCGTTGCACTTCTTGTGCATTTGTCAGTGTCAAGTATTGGTTTTTTTATTCACGTTGGCGCTAGAACCCCTAAAACTTAAATTATAGGTAATTATTAAGTTTTTTTTTATTGTAAAATAGGTTTGCGCTTGGCCGCCAACTCGCCTGATGTTAGCGATGGCGATGCGGCCTACTATGGATCACGCTTGCCTAGAAGAAACCGATTCACTTAAGCTAAGTCCTAAAACACAGCCTTTGTCACAATGTGTGTCATTACGGGTTTTGACAACTTTAGTGGTACATATAATATCAGCATCTGTCAAAATGCGTTGATAAAGGGTCATTGAGGGTCATTACGAATTCTGAATAGGGCGGGCTCTACAGTGTATTTTATCTCAAAACATTTCTTTATAATAGCCACTTTTTTTATTTATTTACATAATTAAAATTATAATATAATAAAAATAATTATATGAATATTTGATGTGAAAGAAATGTAAAATTATTTTGTTTACAACATTTTGTGTTGTCGTAAATTTTTTCACACGCAGTCACACAGTGTCCTGTATTTTAAGGTTATTTAATATTTTCAGAACCTATTACACTCGGCCGATCCTCCACTACCGGAATACAAAACGTCAGCAATAAAGAAATCAAGGTTAATAATATCACATTACGGCGTTTTCAAATCATTTTGGGACTGGCTTATTCTCATTGCGACGTTCTACGTAGCTGTCGTGGTCCCGTATAATGCTAGTTTCGTTGATGTGGGCCATCCGAGGATAAGTGTCACCAGTGACGTAGTAGTGGAAGCCCTCTTTATTATAGGTACGATACTTTTTGTTTGAAACTCCACTTATTAGGTACAGTATGGCCGTTATAATCGGGCAGCACTGAAGTTTGCTATTTGGCTGCGCAATGGATTTTTAGGAACTAATTTCTTTATTGCGCAGCTAAACACCTAACTTCACTGCGCCAAGTTATAACGCTCTCTCTTAACACAGGTTGTCAAAACTTAATAGGAGAGGCGAAACACCTGTAAAATATAATAAAAAAAAATGTGACATATAAAGAATTTTGAATAACGGCCGTACTGTAAGACAAAGGTTCGTCAGTTCGGTCCATGATTGTGGACAGAAAATGGCGGAGAATTGATTACATATGCCTATGTGTAGACTTCGGACAGTCGTTTATAAATTGTGATTGATGGCACGTTATCGAAGACAACAACAAGTGTTGTAAAATAATTGTTTTATGCAAAATACTTTTAACTCTAATAGGTTATCTACTTGTTTTAATGTACCAATATGTTTTGCAGTAATAAAGTTTTTTTCATATTTTTTTTCAACACTCAGGAAATGCTAGGGCCCGACAAGGCGCGTCTAAACTGCGCCATTGTCTTCTCTGGGCTCGTTTGAATGGGAAGTCAAATCTGGTTCCAGGGTCAATATTAAGTCCTCAACAATATTCCTTTGTTGAGCACTATTACTATGTTAGAAATTACAAACAAATCTTTTATAGCCACTTGCAAACACGAAGATTGAATGGTTGGACTTAGTTTTAATTGAATACTCTGTTAGTTTTAATTAGACTAAACGAAACTTAGTTCAAACACTTTGTTTAAGTCGTACCTTCATTACGAGCGAAATTGTCTTAAAATCTAAAGCTCTACATAAATAGAAATCTACATATATACTCCGGCTTAAAATGACTAATCACTATGTCTAATTCTGCATTCGCTGGTAAATTGCGCTCAACTGAATTAACATTTAGTGTACTTTTCAGACATAGTGCTCAATTTCCGGACGACGTTTGTGAGCAAGAAAGGCGAGGTAGTGTCAGACTCAAAGCTGATCGCGCTTAATTACATCCGCTCGTGGTTCGTGGTAGACCTCCTGGCAGCTCTGCCGTTCGACCTGCTTTACGCTTCAGACGTGTACAGTAAGGTAAGATTAGGTAAACTTGCATAAGAGCCCTCTCAAATCCTTGGACGATAAAAGCAACGAAAACTGAATTTTTGGCATTCTGGTTTTATCAAATAGATAGATCCAACACAATTCATTTCCTGTACTTAGTAAATAGATTTTTTCAAACGGTTAAATTTATGAAAAAACTCAACATTTTAACTACTTAATTATCTCATATTTACAAAAGCAGTTTTTCAACTATCGAAGGGAAAGTTGGAGAGTGGATTTCATTAGATTACTGACATAAAATAAACAATTTTAATGTTATTGTTTCCTTTTTTTATGTTAGTCCTGACAATTACAGCATCATTTTTTAGTTTTATGCCCGAAAATCGGAATACCTAAAATAGAATCATGTATTTTGTAATATGGCTTTAAAAAAATTGCAATATTGCTCTCACTCATTGTATTAGTTTTAAAGTTTATTTTATACAATCACTAGCAAGTACCCTTTAACGTCACAGTGCACTGCGTGCACACACACTCTCACTAGGTATAGGAAATCTGACGGGTTATTCGTTATATCAACACATCACTTATATTTTTAGATTTCCTGTGACATTTGAGAGATAAAAATGTTAAACACTGTTTTAAACTATCACTGTTGTTCACTAAAGTTAAATGATTATTTACGGGATATTTACCGTGGTAAGGTTGTCCTTCCACAACCTTACCACGGTAAATATCCCGTAAATAATCATTTAACTTTATAAAAATGTTAGTCCTGTTTCTAGACTTCTGTGCTAGATCGCTTATCAATATAGTATGTAGCAAGCAGTGTATATAAGGATAATTATGTAGTGCAGAGGTATATTCAAAATGTACAATGATACAATAATAATTTTGTAATAATAAAAGCATAGTATTTCAACCCACGTGCAGCCATTGTTGAGGCCTTACTTTCATATTATAGTTATTATTTCCGGTCCTGCGCCGCAATCGAATCCAATATACTTCCCGCAACTTTCAGGAAAGGGAAACATAGAACTAGCTGAATATAATAGCTCAAAGTGATAAGACTGATAATTGAAATAGTAGTAATGTGTTTATATTGCAGGGGTACTTTTCTTGTTTAGGGTTCCGTACCCAAAAAGTGTAAACGGGACCCTATTACTAGTTAATTTGTCTGTCTGTCTGTCCGTCTTACTTTTGAACGGCCGTATCTTTCGAAGCGTAATAAACAGACCGTTCAAATTTTAACGAAATATGTAATGTTACGGCAAATTAACTAATAATAAAGTCAAAAGATAAAAAGTAAAGGGGTCCCTTTACAACTTTTTGTTTTAAATGTGTTTTTGTATTTGCTCTAGTGTAAAAACGGTAACACGTACAAGCGTCAAACTTGGCATGCTTAAAGTACGCACTCTAAAACAAAGTAAAACAACAAATAATAACTACTGGCCAAGAGCGAGTCGGTGACAAATTTCAATTCACCACAGGTTCTCGTACGATCACCGAAGCAAAGTTTTATTTTATTTTATTTAGGAATAGGCTTGCGTTTGTCCGCCAACTCGCCTGATGTTAAGCGATGATGCGGTCTACGATGGAGCGCGCTTACCTAGCAAAAACCGATTCACTCGTGATTTAAAGACACCCAGATGGTAACTACCGGGAAACACCCATTCAGGCAGCGCATTCCGCATTAGTCTATACTACCAGTTCGCACAATAAAAGTAGAATCAAAGCGCTTCGTACTGGTTTTCCGGATATCAACCATAAAGCGGTGTCGATTTTTCGTGCCCACTCTGGCAGTCCGATAGAAAAATGGGCAGGAGGGAATTAGATCATGCAGATCCGATGCACACTCTCCGAAAGGTATCCGAAACGTCGGGCGCGGTCGGTACTTAGATGGGTGACCGCCTGGGTATAATGTTTTTTAGCACTACTTTTTTGTACTTTACTAGTTATCAATATATATTGTGGTACGGAACTATCAGTGCGCGAGCCCCACTCGCACTTGGCCGCTTTTATTACTTTTATTCTAAATTCCTGTAGTGATATCCAAAAAAGCACACTACATGAGTTATCAACCAGGTCACTTCAGCTGTGGCGTTCATTAAAAAAACATGAACTCGTGAAACATGAAACGTTTCCAGATTATCTCCGTAAAAGATTTATTGGTTATGCTACACTTGTCCTTCCATTAATATAATTGAAAGAAAGTATAGGTACCATAACGGGACGTCTCGAGTCCATCCCGTTCACAAATCAAAAGGAAAGGAAGTGGTACTTACGGGTTCAATGTCACATTTAGCGTGCTCGAATTTTTTCGGCGTCAAACTATGTTAAAACTCAAGGAGTGTTCCAATGGTTTCACCTGCGTGTAAAAGCCAAATTTTCCGCATGGTAAGTTCATCAGACGATACACGTAATTTATGTTTTCGCAAGTTATAATTTATTCATTAGCGATTGAATTTGTTTTACGCTTCGGGCTAGAGAGAGTTCCAAGGTATGTCGGGATCGCGACCACGTCTACTACTAATTAATTTTAAACTTTAGCGCTCCCATAAACACCGCGGGTTGTTGTCGTGGTTTTATAGACACGTGACAAAGTGAACGCTGTAATTGATTACAGCTGTAAAAGATTAATTCACACGCCGAACGTGGCGTAAATATTACATGATAAAAAACCAGCCAAGTGCGAGTTAGACTCGCGCACGTACGGTTCCGTACCATTATCATTAAAAACGGCAAAAAATTACAATCTACACACCTTTACTACCTGTTACCTGCCAAAGCCACCGCGACCCAAGTTTCATAGCCAGGGATCGTTCTTACCTGTATAGTGGACATACACAGATAAACTTTTAGATTTTATTATTTAACGAAGGCCTGCTCTATAATGACAGCTGCTACTGGCGGGGAAGATGCATTAAAATATCTGGCTGCATTGAAATATCTGGCTGGCTGGCAATCGAATCCGTAATCTTTTGCTCAGACGTAGACGCGCTTAGCTAATTGTATGGGAACTTCTGCAGCTTGTAGTTTTCTTATCACTATATCTGTTTAACAGGAATCAACAGGAAATGTACATCTAGTAAAACTGACCCGGTTGCTGCGCCTGGCACGCCTCATGCAGAAGATGGACAGATACGCTCAGTACTCAGCACTAATCCTCACACTGCTGATGCTCTCCTTCACTCTACTGGCTCACTGGCTCGCTTGTATCTGGTTCATTATAGCTGATAAGGAGATTGAGATTCACCAGGATGAGAACTGGGATTTAGGTAAGCCATTGATTGACTGCTCCTTTGGTTCAGTTGGTCGTGAACCTGGGTTCGATTCCCACCTTGGGCAAATATTCATGTGATGAACATTTGTGTTTGCTCTATATCTGGGTGTCAATATCTATTTTAGTATATATATTTAAAAATATATATATATATATTGTATGTATCAGGTGTATGTATTTAGTATTGTATTTTATGTGGTGGTACGGCACTCTTAGTGCGCGCGCCCGACTCGCATTTGGTCGCTTTTTTTTTTGAGGTTCTTATACATACCGGTTTTCTCACGATGTTTTCCTTTACAGTTTTTGAGCCATGGCATCGAGACGGGTGCCGATTGCCGGCCACCATTGGTCTCAGTGTTAACGGATATTGTATCATATCAATATTATATGTTAAAACAATAAAAAGTTTTCTATCTTCTATCTATCTATTTTTGTATCAAAGTTTTGTTTTTTTCATTTTGGCAATACGATTACTGTATTTACATGTGCCGTGTAGTTTCAAGCGTATAAAGAACCAATCAACTCAATTCTTGACCAATATTTTCGGTACTCCAATCTCTTTTATGAAATAACCAATTCGGACATTTTCATCCGCGAAATTTGTTTACGCCGTTTCAATATTGGCGGGGCCTTGAAAATTTAATTACATTCTATTGAAAGCTGAAAATTAAATATCGTTTTTGTTAACTTGAGATTGAGATTAGGTACTTGTAGAAATTGCCTACTTAAGTGATTTGTATGAAAATGAGTTAACCCAAATTTATCTACTCACTGTTAAATGAGTAAAGTAGGTATCTAATGAGTAAGTAATTCTTAACTAGGTAGGTAAATTTAAATTTCAGAGATAATGTATTCATATTACTTTATAGTAATAAAAGTTATTATAAGTAGGTATATTTTCACAACTAATAATAAAGTTAGTTTTGAGAAGAAAAAAAACTACTAAAACTTACTACAAGACATACATACCTACATATGTACAAACATAAACAAAAAAGTAGAAAAATGACAGTTAAAACAGACATTAAAAGTCCTCAGCAAAACTTTTGCTGTGGGGAACCACAAACCAAAACGTCATCTATGTATTTAGTTGATTTTTTCAAAAATCGCTGATTCAATTTCGATAATATGTATATGAGACCACCTCTGAAGTATGACCTAACAAAAAAAAAACATCAATATCTATTCATAATTGACGGAGTAATCGCGTAACAAACAAAAAAACAATTGCTTCTTATCAAATACAAAACATTTTGCAAGTTAATTCCAACATCTGCTTCGAATTTCAAAGCTATTTTCCTTTTTCAATAAAAATCTGTCACGCACGATTTACGTTACCCTCCGAGCTACATTCATCGAGCTGCCAGCTGCAATTTGTGGGCTGTGCGACTAAATAGGTATTTGCATTGAAAAAAAATCTTGCAGTTATCCAGTTTTAACAGAAAACTCACTATTCTGTTTTGTATATTTGTTTATTTATTTGTGTTTTGTACAAATCTAAATTGTAAACAGTAACCAAAATGAGATTATTGTACTCATTAATATTATAAACATTTTTTTATTTTGGAACCAACCCTGAAATCATGAAAGAAAACCAGCAGTTCCATAGAAAGTGCCAGTTTTCATTTCACACTTAATAAAATGTATCGAATCATATACTATACTATACACTATACTAATATTATAAATGGGAAAGTGTGTTTGTTGGTTTGTATTTCCTTTTTTAACCGACTTCCAAAAATGAGGAGGTTATCAATTCGACTGTGTTTTTTTTATGTTTGTTACCTCAGAACTTTTGACTGGGTGAACCGATTTTTATTTGAAAGTTGGTGCTTCCCATTTGGTCCCATTAAAATTTGGTACAGTTCAGATGAAGTCGGTTTTTTATAAAAAAAAATGATAATTATTAACTCGGCAACAGAGCATTAAAATGACGTGATATTTACATAGAAACGGAGAGCCAGAGAGTGACATAAGATACTTTTCATTCCGGGAAATGGTGTGGATCTTCACGCGGGTGAAACCGCGGGGCAAAGCTAGTAGGTTTTTTTTTTAGTTCCATTGTCTCTTAGTCTTTTGTTTTTTATACAACATACAAAAGCTGCAATTCCAAAAAAAAATATTAGGTACTCTACCATGGATCTCTTCCATGGGCTCATTACACGAGCTTAGTTTACTCAATATCTATCCTTGTCAATATAAAAAATAAAATCAAAGATTCCGCTAGCAAAATTACAAAGTATAAGGGCGTGTCTATATAGGATATGGGCAATTTTTTTATCAATACAAAAATTTCTACTATTTACTAAAATATATAATATTAAACTTTCCTTTTTTTGGACCTAACCCCAGTGATTAAACCTCACCCTTAAAGGAATAAGTCTACAACACCACCATACTGTATTTAATAAGCTTTATGTAGCCAATATCTAATCACATTTCTTTTAATTTTACTCAAATACTTTCAGGTCTCGTTACTAAAACCGCTGAATCCCATTCGCCACTTAAGCGAATTGAAACATTTTAATGGTTATTACTGATTCCAAACTAACAGTACAAAATTAGACGCTGTTTATTTGTAAACATTATTGGCCGTGATTCTAAAATCGAATTTGCTTCTAGGCTGGATAAACAACCTAGCGGAGAGGCTAAAAGTGCCGATAGTCAACATATCCCACAGCGAGAGCTACGTCACAGCTCTCTACTTCACGTGTTCTTCGCTCACGAGCGTCGGATTCGGCAACGTGTCTGCCAACACTCTGCCGGAGAAGATATTCAGTATCATCACTATGCTAATAGGAGGTAAGTTAATAAACTCCAAAGTAGCTACACAAGACGACTTCCTCGTTTCCTGAGATATTTACCCCCATATTTATAAACGCAATAAAGGTACCCCGAATCCTTACATTGCGTGCTCACTTTGATTAAGTTCCTTTTGTTGGTCCTCCAAGCTATTAGTCGATCCTTACGGTTCGTAGTCCACGTCAAAAAATGAGGACAAATGAAATCAAACAATTTATTTGAATCAATAAAACATTTTTTTCATAGTGAGACATTACGTCATAGATGACTTCATCAGATCTGTAGACATCCGTAATTGAGGGGACCTTAAGGTAACCTTATTTAATTTTTATCGACAAACATTTCTAAACTCGACTGAAGGACCTTGACGTTGAGGATAGCGTGAGGAAACATCTAAAAGTATAGGAGCTAATCTAACTTTTTTTCAATGTCAGAGTGAATATTATCTTCTTAGTCTTCGTGCTTCATCTTTGACCACATCGTCGCTTATAAACAAGCGAGTTTGTGGTCAAACTTGCAAGTAAATTTTATCGGAAAGTATACTTGTCTGATTTTGATGAAACATGGTAAGCATGTTAATTTGAAGTAAAATTCTCAATATGATTTACATTTTGAAGAAAAAAAACTATTTTTTTTAAATATTTTTCACACTCACTCATTGTCTGATTGACTTATTACGAAACCTCGACAACTACTCGACCTACGAAGCTGAAATTTGGCAAATAGATTATTTATGGAGGTGTATAGGTAAGTATCAGCCTATCTACACTAATATTATAAAGAGGAAAGATTTGTACCTATTTTTGTATGTTTGTATGTTTGTAATGAATAGGCTCCGAAACTACTGAACCGATTTGAAAAATTCTTTCACTGTTGGAAAGCTACACTATCCCCGGGTGACATAGGCTATATTATATTTTGTAGCGAGGCCGAAGGCCGAGCTTACACTCGTGCGAAGCCGGGGCGGACGGCTAGTCTTTCTATAAATAAAAAACCGCGTAGAAAGGAATTTGCGAAAATGCTGAATTAAGAGAGTCAAAAAGGGGTTGCAAGTTTTTATGAAAAAGTCTACGCGTACGAAGTTGCAGGTAACAGCTAATTTCAAGTTATATCAAAAACAGGCTACCAATATCCGAAAAAAATAGTAAAGTTAAAATTTTACTTATCGTACGTATGTGTAAGGCATCCGGGAGAGCCTTAAGAGAGTATCTTTTTACGAAAAAACCAACGAAAACTGGATTTTTGCCATACTGATTCTATCAAATAGAACTATCTATAGAAAATTCAATTTGTGTAATAAATAGATCTGTATTTTTATCAACAACATCAAAATCAACATATCAACTTAGTAACTACCTCCAATTTACAGAAGTCGTTTTTCGTTAAACTCTCGGATGGAAAGTTTGAGAGTGGATATAAAATAAACACTTTTATTGTTATTGTTAACTTGTTTTTCATCTTGACAGCTTTATTTTTTTCGATTTATTCTCGAAAAACGAGATACCTAAAATTGAACGATGCATTTTGTAATACGGCTATGGACATCTGACTTTTAATTGAACACGACAGATCTTTCTTAGCTTTTGTCAGGAAAAAACATTTTGTTGAGAAAATGCGCACTTTTAGAGCATTACCACCATCCGTCTACTTTACATTCTTTTCAGAGTCTAGTGTCGATTTCCATACATAAAGGCCTACTTAGCTCGGCGTCAGCTTTGGCTGTGGGATAGTATAAACATAATCTAACATCGTTCTGTACTTTTAGCGCCTTTCACTCTTATTACTAACGCTGCCTTTATTTCTTTTTATAGCTTTCATGAAAAGACGGCAGAATATCGCGTTCTTTTTAAGATTCCGTAATACTACGAGAAACCCTTTATAAGTTCGTTCTGTCCGCCCGTCCCTAGTCTTTAAGAACCTACTAACTTCTTTAGTTATTATGAGGTGGCATGAGACTTTCCACAATGATAGTTTTGCTATAGTAAAAACTATACTTAACATCAAAAACTTTTCAACTTTGCGAATTATGTCCAATGAAAAAAAAATAAGACCGCTGAGCTTTGTACGTTCTAATCTTTCTTTGCCTAACCACCAATAAATAGTTGATTGAATCAGGCGTTACTTTGCGGAAGTCCATTTTCAAAACTGTTTTGATGATGAATTTCTAGTGTAATTCCGCTTCTACGTCGCTTCAAGTACAATAAGGAATTTGTGATAAATATTTGTTGGTAATGTTAATTTTATTGAGTTTAATTTTGCCTAACCTGATATAAAATATTAATTACATAAATTGAAAATTAACGTAACCTGAAACAAAAAGTAATTAATTCTGAATTATTTTTAATTATAAAATTATTAAAGTAATCTGAAACAAAAATTAATTAATTCTGAAACATAAAATATATATTAATTGGAATTACATGTATTTTAATTGAATTTAAAAAAGTAATAAATTATACCGAGATCTCGGCCAAGCGCTCGACGAGTCAACACGTCCTGAGGATGCCTCGTGAAGAGGCGAAACACGTGTCGACAAAGTGCACTAAGGAAACGGGTATAATTTATCACTTTTTTAAATTCAATTAAAATACATGTAATTCCAATTAATATATATTTTATGTTTCAGAATTAATTAATTTTTGTTTCAGATTACTTTAATAATTTTATAATTAAAAATAATTCAGAATTAATTACTTTTTGTTTCAGGTTACGTTAATTTTCAATTTATGTAATTAATATTTTATATCAGGTTAGGCAAAATTAAACTCAATAAAATTAACATTACCAACAAATATTTATCACAAATTCCTTATTGTACTTGAAGCGACGTAGAAGCGGAATTACACTAGAAATTCATCATCAAAACAGTTTTAACCACCAATGTCTGAAATACGAATGTGATCACAATAGGAATTATATGGCTTTGGCTAGGGACCCCTACCATACGCATGCCTCGACATACTCTTGGCCAGTTCATTGAACTATATCTATACTTGCCCACATTACATTGAGCTGGCTAATAACACAGGATCAGGACAGGATAGGCGTTGTTCATAGCTAGCTATGTGGCAGATATTTTGGGTTCGAGTGCTACGAACCACTTCACCTTGTTTTGGGTAAAATAAAATCTGATAACGCTACGAAAGCTCGCGTAGTCTTAGGTCTTTGTATACTAATTAAAATAATTTAATTACTATCATATGCGTTATGTTGGTACTTGTTTGTTTTAATAATATTAAATGGGTACCTACTTTAGATAAGTTGTACATGAAACGAGTACAGAGGCCTTACGCCCAACGCCGACAACATACAAATAATCATGGAAATCGAGCACAGCTAAAGCGCGAACATAGTGGATATACCTTTAGAGTTTAAAAGAGTGGACCTTTGACGCGGAAGCGCGGCAGAATGATTTTGAGTCTACGGTAAACCATAAAGGTCAAAAGAACTTTATGCAATTCTCAATCCTTCAGCTTCAATAAAATACTGTTAGCTTTTCGCCGCGGTAAATACTCCGCAACATTCTCGCTGATAGGCGGTAAGTATACAAAGTTATAATACTTATCGCTCGAGTTTGAGAAACACGATTCCAGTTCGTGTAACTATTTCTTAGAATGATGCGAACTCATTGCTGGCTAACGGCCTTCGATTCAAGTGTGCTTATCTGGATGCCGATACCGATTAATCGGGATTTAATTCGAACAAAGTAACGCTAATTGATCATTATTTTGAGAGAACCTTTTAGTTGAAAAGCCTTCGATTTATGAATTGCAAATGTTTGGCGTGCATTAATAATACTAATAAGGTACTTATATTAAATTAAAAGTACATACAAGTAATTTTGATGAATTCTAATTAAAACGATGCTGAATAGAAATACGATTATAAAAATATTTATGTACTACCTAGGTAGGTACAGAAATAATTTACTTAGCTAAGTGAGGTCTCAGATTTTTATGGTAAATATTGTTCTTCTAATCGACGTTTCTATTGTATGTTTTTATTTGACGACTAGTCATCCGGCCCAGCTTCGCACGGGTGTAAGCTCGACCTTCGGCCTCGCTACAAAATATAATATAGCCTATGTCACCCGGGGATAATGTAGCTTCCCAACAGTGAAAGATTTTTTCAAATCGGTTCAGTAGTTTCGGAGCTTATTCAATGCAAACAAACAAACAAACAAATCTTTCCTCTTTATAATATTAGTATAGATAACTTGCGTACGTAAGTATATCGTTCTCAAGTTATTGAAGACTAGAAATGTTTCAGGCCTTTGATCAATCCTTTGTAATCCTATATCCTCATATACAATTTCAAGATCATATACCTATGTATATGATCTTGAAATTGTATATGATATGTTTACAAGGGTATTTACAAGGTTACACGGAAAGGTGGTAGGTCCTACGCCGAAAGAAAGTCAACTGTACCCGACATTGTGCAAAATTGTGACTAAGATCAAACCCGATATTGCGAAAAAGAATCAGCTGTTCTCTAGAAAAATTACATTAACCCTTTACGATATACTATATGTAATATAGTGTAAGGTGATTCTTTTTTGCGATTTCAGGTTCAATCCCAGTAAAAGTGATGAGTACAGGCTTAGTACAACCCTCAGACCAGACTAACAAGGCAGATAGATATGCCTTCGTTAAATTATCGTTCGTGTTCAAATGTATCCATGTTTCACCTACTTTTCACTATACCAAAACCGTCAAACGCAAAAACTGTAAGTTCAGCACACTTATTGACTGCCCCGGTGGCTCAGTTGGTAGTGAACCTACTGTCTGCGCTTGGGGGCGTGAGTTCGATTCCCAATTAGGACAAACATTTTTGTGATGAACATTTGTGTTTGTTCCATGTCTGGGTGTTAATATCTATTTAAGTATGTATTTAAAAATATATATGTATGTATATCGGTCTCTGGCTGCCATATTACAAGCTTTGCTTAGTTTGGGGTCAGATAACCGTGTGTGCAATAATGTCCCAGATATTTATTTATTATTTTATTCATTTTTCACGCACACCATGAAACTTGCAGATACACCAATGAACTAACTAATAGTCCACATGCAAAAAAAAGGTGAAAAGGTCGTCTGCAGTTTAAGGTTTAGTGAGTTCGACTAAAGTCATCAAGCCTAATTTAGGCCTGATGCGTTCGCACCCGCTACGCCACCTTACCATATTCCTTGTTTGTCTGACCTGAGGTACCATCGTTTCGCGTAAACCTATAGGTAGGTACGTTATTTTTAGACCCCAGCAAAGTTAATCGTGATGTTTTGTTTTTAGCTCTGATGCATGCTGTCATATTCGGTAACGTGACGGCAATCATCCAAAGGATGTACTCCCGTCGATCGATGTACCAGAGCAAATGGCGAGACTTAAAAGACTTCCTTACATTGAACCAAGTGCCAAAGGAACTAAAGCAAAGGATGCAGGATTACTTTCAAACGATGTGGTCGCTCAATCATGGCATTGATATCCATGAGGTTAGTAAAATTTTGGTATGTACCTAAACATAACCCATAATATTGCATGGTAGTAACTTCTTATTCTGACTTCTAATAAACTATCAGTGAAGCTCATTTTTCAGATAGAATAATACTAGAAAAAGGAAGAAAAGAACACTCTTTGTAACATAAGTCACTTACATGCATGGTGGTAGGACATCATACGTATAGCTCTATAGAATCAAACTATCAAACTTTTGTAGCAGTAATAGCTCAGTGCTTGGCGCGTTCGAATTCCCAATCGGGTGTGGGTTCAAATCTACGCAATAAGCTTTAGCTGCCGGTGAAGGTAAACATTGTGAGGAAACTACAACGTGGTGGTAGGGTAGTTTCTAATATATTTGATATGCATGGCTGGCTATAGCTCCCTCAAGTCGAAAATCAAATCGACTGTTTGATGTCATAAAGTACGAAACATGCCTTCCGGCAGCCTGACTTAAAAGCCAGTTCCCATTCAAGGACGACCACCCGTCAATCAGATGAGCTGAGATCAAACTCATTAGCATTTAATAATAAACATATTAGTAATATAATAAACATAATAGAAGCTATTCGAATAGAACCCAGTTGGTCAAGGTATTTTTTTCATGGCATTTGATACAGAGTCCTTCAGTCGTAATATTAAACAAGTCCGAGTCAAGCAAAGTGTCACGGTCAAGTCAAACTCATGCCCCAGTAAAGTGGTGAAGGATTTACAAGAGGCTTCTATGGAATTTTGAAACATCACAAAAAAACCTGTTTTGCCTCGTTATATTACTTACCCACACTCGAGCACGTTCACGAGCACTTAATAAATGATAATCTATTATTATTACACATTAGCACTCGAAAATACACAAGTTTAGGAAAATAATACAACGAGCCGACATTTTTTCATGTTGACTCCGAAAGTCTCCCGTAGGTCAAGGGTGACCATAATGTTGCAATTTTAGTTCCCGCCTACGAATCGGTAATTCTATTTCCATTCCAACTCTCAAGGCATTGCATTACGAGTGTGGACGTAGGTTACATAAGCTTAATGTCATAATGTGGGATTTCATCTCGTTTTCTTTTCGTTTCATAGAATGAAAAGTCTCATGAGCCCGCAATTTCATTTCATATTACGCCTTCACACTGAAACTCAACCCTAATAAAATCCTACCTACTTTTTATGAAGTATTTTATTTACAATAAAAATACCTTTTTAATAGAGATGTTAACTTGAAATTACTCTAAATGGATATCGAAGTGTTATCTAAATGCTTGAAAAAAAAACGTGGTTTCATGAAAAGTCATAGACATAATCTACTCTCATAATACATACCCCTTAACTTTCACAATTATTTTTAACGAGCTTTCCAAAATAAGTAGGTTATAATAATATTACACAATGGTTGCCTGGAATAAACTGCTTAAAGCGATAAGGCCACCAATAGTTACATTACAAGGTCAAAGCATTTATTTTCTCCGTCAGCTGCATCAACATAAAAAGTTGAATGCAAACTACGAATTCTGATCATTTTTGCTAGGTTTTTGAACGTAAGACTGTAGCTAGTAGGTAACCGAATGCTTCATTTATTTCTGTCTGTCAAATAACTGCTAGTACTTAGTTTAGTTGGTCTTTTTCTGTCCTTTGTATTTTAATTCTGGAGTTAAAAATAAAGAATGTTTTATCTATTTCGCTTTCTCTCTCTCTCTCTCTCTATTTGGTCAAATCAGTGATTCATTTTTATTATTACCAGTATGTACTTAACTATTAAAAAAGTGATAAAAAAATTAACTAGATAGGTAAATAAATGTGCGTATACTTAAGTACCTACTTACTTAATACTACCCGTCCATGCAAACAGCATTTATTGTAGGGATTTATTAACTCCAGCAAATTGGTCTTAACATTACAAACTAATCCCCAATAGTTAATAATCCCAAATAGGTTGACGATATAAAGTTATGTAGCCATTTGAAATAAATACGTCCTTCCTCTCCTCCAATCCTTAAAGATTGTTTCAAATCTATGTGTATATCTGAGTTCGCATCATTAAAGAGGTGCCCCTCAGATCAGATTCGGCAGAAAGATAGACCCGCCGTTTGAAGTTCCAAACCCAGCTCAGCTAAATGGACTGGCAACGAAATATAATGTGATAAAATGTAATCTCCCAAAAGCTTTGCTGGCCACATTTTTTTCTCATAGAGATAATATTTTATTAAGCCTTTATTATTTTTGTAGATCTTTTGTTTACAAAGATACCATATTTTATATGCGATCTCTGTAGAATCAACGCTCTATAGCTCGTACAAATTAAGAAACCTCCAGCATTAATACGTCCCACGTGAACGCAAGGTTACCTACTTTGTTTACCTTAGTGTAATGAATACAAGACTTTATTAGTTTGTTATTTATAGACACTGAAAGAATTCCCTGAAGAGCTGAGAGGCGACGTGTCGTTACATTTGCACCGGGAGATACTGTCCCTTCCGATATTCGAGTCGGCCTCTCAGGGCTGCCTCAAACTGTTATCGCTGCATATCCGGAACAACTTTTGTGCGCCCGGAGAGTACTTAGTGCACAAAGGAGACGCGCTCACCTACATTTACTACATATGCAACGGGTCCATGGAAGTAATGCAGAATGATATGGTCGTCGCTATTCTTGGTAAGTCCAATCGACCTACCAACTTTCTTTTAGAGATGCTGAGTTATAACAAAGGCAACCTTTGATCTTCCCGAGTGATTATATTCCTAACTGAGATCAAAAACAACTTCAGTCTTTACAAAATGCTAGGGTGTATTTCCCCCATGATTTTTACAGATTTCCTTTGAAGTCAACAAATGTGTATATTATACTCTAGACGTGGTTTTTTCATTACGCAGACGGTTGGTTGGACTGATAAATTATTTTTGAGCGCTAACAAGGAATCCAGTGGTTTTACCCCAATCAAAAAATCACGCAGAGTAACTATGTAGGTACCCAATTTATGTGGTTTAATGACGGTTTACTTAGAGCGCTTGCAAACATCTGCGTATCTGGGTATCTGTCTGTGGCATCGTAGGTCTCAAACGAATGAAACGATTTTGATTCAGTTTTTTTTTTATATGATAAGTGACTTGATCATGAGTTTTCTTAGCTATGATTCATGAAAATTATGTTTTTTTTTTGTTTGAAAGGCAACTTGAGAAAGATTGTTCTTATGTATGATTTAAGAAAATCTGTTTTTTCTTCTAATAATATGCTTGCTTTTGGTCGCCAACCCGCCTGATGTCAAGCGATAATCTTGGTGGTGACCAAATGTTTGAAGATTATCGCTCTTTGATCGAGGGTTATGGAAAAACAATGTATACGTGTATGTATACGTATGAGTGTATGTGTACTTGTTTACTCTATGAAGTAATGCTATCGGTTCTTATCTCTTCGACCGTATAACGTGTTTACTACCAAAAACAAATCACATCGTAAACGTATTGATTACACGCGTGTAAGACAGCGGTTAGTGCGACGCACAGAAAAGAGGCGACGGACCGGCTAACTCACAGAAAAGAGAAGAAAAGTTCTCACTTCAGTGGGCTAACTCGATGGAAATTGTTTACGTATAACAACATTGTGTCTAATACTGGACTGACTGAGCTCTCGTAACCTATTACTTACTAACGTTATTTAATTAAAAAAACAAAATGTTTTTGCGACATGAACATGATACTTAACTTAACTAATACTTAAACTATTTGTTCATTTTATTCGTTATTAGCTAATAATTTTTAGGAGTTTTAGGTAGTGACACAACATCAGACCAGACAAACAAGGGAAATATGATAAGGTGGCTTGGCGGGTGCGAACGCATCTGGCCTAAATCAGGCGAAGGGACGCCTTTAGTCTAATTCACCCATAAAACGACCTTGTCGCCATTTTTGCAGTTAATTTGATGTTGCTACAAGTTTAAAAATATGCGTATAAAATAAGTAAATGAGCCATATTTACAGTTTTTGCGTTTAGCTATTTAGCGGCACAGTGGTTTTTTTAATGGAAAATGGAGACATTTGAACATGAACGATAACTGTACTAAGGCATATCTCCCTTGTTTGTCTGATCTAAGGTGACAGCAAACATCTCAAGCAAAGACTGACGAAAAGGGGAAAGTTGACGCACACAGTACAACCACTCACAAGGACTCACGCGGTCGAAACCCCTCGTGCCGGTTCGGTCCGCCAAAGGGTAATCAAAATAAACAAATGCAAAATTTTCAAGATGTTAGCCGATCACAATACAGTTAAGTGATTTTCGCGAAATTCTTGTGAAAAATGATATTTAAACCTCATTATACATATTACCGTAAAAAGTAAATCGAACTGTCATCGCCCGGCTGAACACCAGACTTAGTATATAGAAATTCTTATATATTTATTATTTTGCTAAATAGTGTATCACATATTCTGTAACAAAATCTTATCGGTCTATTCACACACGGGTTATTGTCAAAATATATTTTCTCCCATCTCGACGTTACGGCTGAGTTGTATTGAAACCACATTGTTGTATTGAAGCCACAAGATATTTTGCTTCGTACTTATATAAAAATGAAAACAAGGTTTAGTACAGCTATCGAAAATCGATACTCCAGGGTACACTTGGTTGGATTATTTCAGTCAAGTAGATTCTGCTCACAGACCTTTATCACAATAGACACCGCAACTGCCGCGAGCACGTCAAGATAGTAATAATTTATTTATCTAATAATAATATCCGAATTATAACAAATTAATTATTTAAACCTGTTTAAATTAAGCTGAGTAGGTATTTTAAAAGTTTAAAACTACGGACCCCTAACAAATATGTCTTTGAACTTTGAGGTTCTTGGACATAAGTACCTACCGGTTTCCTCACAATATTTTCCTTCACCGTTATTGAGCAATGGTATCGAAACTGTCCATAATTTATTGAAATATTAAATAAGTCATTGGTGCATGGCCGAGGGTCGAACCAGGCACTATCAAATTGTAAAGCGCATAATTATGCTACCACCCGACATACATCGCTCCTTTAGTTTACTATGGCGCAACATGTCAGTTTTGTACTGACATCTGACGTGCTCCCAAGACGACGAAGATCGAACTAAATCATCGGTGTGATAGTTCCGGCCTTAAATCTAACTATGGCGACGCGAGTCCTAAAATTAGCATTTCGATAAGTGTTGTGTTGACAGAAATAAAAAAATAAATAAAAAAAAAACCGTAGACTCGACTCGTAGACGTATAGACTAATTCAGCTCATACTTCAGAGCGACGGTTACGGTGTTGACAATGCGCCTGAAATCAGATTTGAAATGAAATCCGGCACATAGTATTGGTTTTTCAACTCACAGAAAAGCATTTTGGAACTCATTTTGCCTTAAGACAGGTAACAGACATGCGAGCTCGCGGGGTCTAACCTAATAAACGTTTATGATTATGATCTCGTTGCCTTCTTGGACTAGATTATACTCCCTGGAGTGTACCGATAAGGCAATGGACCTAAGTTCGTGTGTCGTCGGCAGCGAAGTAAATTGACTGGATCTGATAAGCAGCTATTAAAGTGAATAATTGGCGTTATTATTACAGTCATTTGTGTCAAAACAAATAAATAATGTTCATTTATTAGCGTACCTCTCTGCTGACAATTTCGTGTATTTTTTATTTATTTTGTTACTTGGTTACATGTACTATCTATACAGGGTTATTCATAATTAGCTTTTAAATCTATTAAAGTTAATATCTGGCATTATTATTACAGTAATTTGCGTGAAAATCAGTACATAATGTCCATTAATTATTGGAGTACCTCTCTGCTACCGATTTCGTATTAACTTTGTTCCTTTTGGTATGTGCCTACTATAAATTAACTTTATAAATTGGTTTTTAACTCAAATGACTGTAGCAATAACACGCCAGTTATTAATTTTATACACTTTAAAATCTAATAAAATAATCAATATTACTTTATATACTTTATAGATAGTAAGGAAATGTAACTAAGCAACCAAATTATCACGTACCTAATTGCCAGCAGAGAAGTAAGTAGGTACTCCAATAAATGAACATTAAGTAATGGTTTTGACACAAATGACTAATAATAACGCCAGTTATTCACTTTAAAATAGCTTTATAAGCTAATTATCTATACTTAACCAAGAAAAAGACACGTATCTCACTAAGCAACATAGTTAACTTAACACGAAATTGCCAGCAGAGAGGTACTCCAATAAATTTTAATGAACTTTATGTATTGTATTTGAAACAAATGACTGTAATAATTATGTCAGTTATTCACTGTTTTAACTATCACGGTTGTTCACTAAAGTTATATGATTATTTACGGGATATTTACCGTGGTAAGGTTGTGGAAGGAGCTCCCCGTCCCGGAGGATGTCAGTTATTTATTTTAATAGCATATTATCAATAACCCTGTATTTTCTTGATAATTTCATAAATCATGCTGACAAGTTCTTGTTCCCCTACATGCTCGTAACTATTCAGTTGCGAGACCTAAACTGTTGACCTTAATTTGACTAAACATTGTTCCATGAAACAGGCAAAGGAGATTTGGTGGGATGTGATATGAATACCCATTTACAAGCGTACAACGGCACCGGCGCCTCGCAGGGCAATTATCCCGACGTCGTCGTCAAATCCAGCAGTGATGTTAAGGTACCTACTTAACATATATAATTAATTCGTGCATTTAAGAACCCGGTTCCCGGCACTTAGCTTATCACCTCACTTGCGCGTTCACTTAGCTTGCAGAACAGACCGGCAGTACGAATAAAGAAAATAGATACACAATAAAGTGTTATAAAGTTTACCCTTTATCTCTAACGATAACCAAAAATTACATTTTTATATTTGAAAACTTATTTCAGTAAAAATGATGATTTTACTGAACATTTGTGTTGTCATTTCTTTAGTCGTATTTGTAGCTTAGATTTTATATAAGTTCATTCAATCATTTTATATCTTCAATAATTATCAATATAAAAAACCGAACTCATTAAAATGTCAGAACTGGACAAAATTGATCACACGGGAAGCACCAGCTTTCAAATAAAAAAAAGAATCATCAAAATCGGTTCACCCAGTGGAAAGTTCTGAGTAACAAAGATAAAAATATATATACGAGTAGATATACTATAATGATAACCTCTAATATGAATTGATAACCTCCTCCTTTTGGTTAAAAATGGTAAAATGCAGGACAAAAATTAGATGACGTACGTATATGGGCTCTTAAAAGCTCAGTTTCCGTCACAGCTATCTCACTCGCACTTTTAAAACATTTATGAAGATAAAAAATCGTTGATAAAGAATTTAAAAAAAAACAATTGAGCGTCATTTTTATAATAACATTGCAAATGTTTTAAAGTTATCATGTTGATATTTTTTGGAGAAGAAGATCCAAAGCTATTTTTCAAAATGTTTACCTCTGGCCGGGAAAAGCGGGCTCAGCACACTGCGGCAGAACTTTGTGCCATGTTGTTATCGACTTTACCTCCGAAACAGCGTGCAATTAGATATGCTCTCTCAACTGATACCACCATGCATAAATACTTTTTATATTATAATTATTACTGTCTACTATTGTCAGATTTTTACCTAAGTTACTTACACAATATTAAAACATATTTTAATATGTGTTCAGGTGCGTATCTTTCACAAATCCTTGGGTATATACCTACGACGTTCCTACACGTGACTGGGTCGACAATGCTGTAGGACTTATTATTGAACCAGACACCGAATATTAAAACGAGCGTCAATTTCTCGCACTCCTGACTTTGTAAATGAAAATGTACTCATTAACATAAACATAGGCTTAAAGAATGTATATCAAACAAACTATAGCTTTAAATATAGTACCTAAGAGATAATGCTTATGAGTGAGTTGGGTCAGGTGGGTATGTACATAAATGATAACACAGCCATTCCCGCACTAGGCTAGGCCTCTCCTCCATATTCTCTAACTTACATGATATTCCTTGCCATAAACACGACACGTGTTTACATGAAAATTTTATTAAGAAATAGACTCTGTGCCCTTAGTTTCAATGACCACAACGCGGCCGCGTCACTGCGTGGAATTGGCAATGTCAAATTTGCTGACGCGATATGGATTGTAACGTGCTCCTTTTTTAACAGTCAAACTAACGTGGAGCAAGCTAGCGCGTTTTATAAAATGTACCTACGTGTAATTTTTCAATTACATTTTCATATTATGTCGTCACGCGTTTATGGCAAGTAACCTTATGTGAGATAGAGAATAAGGGCACGGTACCTATCGCGGGAATCTATACATCCGGATTTTTCTTCGATTCACCGCTAGTCAAGATGCATAATGTATATCAAAATAACAATCCAAATCGTAGTAGGTATAATGTGTAACCATTATCTTGCCACCAAGCTGTGCCTTCATCCTTCCCTAATATATTCGTTATAACTTAATTTGCATAATTCCGTGTTCAGGCGCTGACTTACTGTGACTTGAAATGCGTTCACATGGGAGGGTTGGCTGAAGTACTGAGACTATACCCTGAGTACCAGCAGGAGTTCATCCACGACATACAGCATGACTTGACGTACAACCTGAGGGAAGGTTACGAAGCAGAACAAGAGTCTGATGGGAACGGACATCCATCGCTGACGCTTCCTTCAATATCAGAGGACGATGAGAACGCAGGGGACGACCACGCTTCGCCGAAGAAGTTGCCCGGTTCTAATACTAACAGTCCCCGACATGCCAAGTTCAGGTAAGTGCGTATGCGTAGAAAATTTACGGTACTAAGTAAAAGTGCTTTGATTCCACTTTTATCGTACGACCTGCTACTCTGTAGAAAGCACTGCCTGCATGGGTGATCCCCACAGAAAAAACAATCTTTAGTGTTCCCCGATATTACAATCTACCCAGATTGTAAAATCGGGAAACACTAGACTCGCGAATTGAAGGCCCCGCCTTCAAATCGCGAGTGAATCGGTTTCTTCCAGGCAAGCGTGCTCCATCGTAGACCACATCATCGCCCGAGTTGGCAGTCAAACGCATGCCTATTATTTAATTAATATAAAAAAGCCACAATCAACCTGAAAACAAAAGTAATAAATTTGAAATTAGTTGTTGATAATATTATAATTATTAACCTTTTGAAAGTTATCAATGAAGATAAAGTAGCCAGTAGTCTGTTTTAAGGTGAATATCTAATGGTTCCGCCGAGAATTTTCTGTTATTTCAAAAATTAAATAAGAAAACTCCCGCGTTGATTTAAATTTCTTACCCTATTCTTGCAAAATGTCAAGGGCTTCCCAATGAATAATTTAACAACATTATACAGTATCGGTAACAGGACTTCAGAGCTGGAAACATCTCGAAGTGTCCGGAATTAAAGGACCTTGTAAAGCTATTAGTGGTCTTCTCGTAAAGACTTCGTCTAAGATATTATGGAAGTACTTTAATTCTATATTTTTTAAAGGGCTAATGCCTTTATTAACTAAACAAAATACAAGCTAACACTACAATAACAGTAAGACTGCCCATAGACAGTTAAAGGTATAAAGACAATCCAAATGCTGCGGGCTTGAGCCCACTATTATGGTAGCGTATCCAGCATGCTAGCGGCATTACCAAGCTCAATAGCAATGCTTGTGCGTTGCAAGGGCTCAATATCTCGAGCCCAAACGGCTCAAATATATAACCACTGCCAAGGTTAGCATATTTGCGCCGCTTGTGCTGCTCTGCCGAATTGGCAGCCGCACCAGCCCTACCTTGTGTCTCAGGAAGATGTGATGGCGCCGGTTTTATTCTTGTAGGTCAGATGGACAGCAACGCATATCTCACAGAGAGCTCCGTGAGAGGATAGAGCGGCAGCGCTCGGTGGCGACGCCCAAATTACACCGATCCGACTCCCTGGAAGGGCTGAACCTAGAGGTGCACAACACGCGGTCTTCGGTTGAGCGACTGGACACACAGGTCTCCAGCCTGCATCACGACGTGGCAGCCTTGAGCATGGAGGTAAGTAATAATTTGACAAATCTTATATTTTGCTAGTAGAGCGCTTTCATTTGGTACAAATTTGTTCGCGCTTACGCGTTTGCTATATACAGAGTATAGACTGCCTCCACGCGGTGACGTGTCTAATCACCGCGCTGTTATAGCAAAATACGCTCTATACATTACATTACATTTTAGATTAAAACAGAAAAGAAACAAAAGAAAGACCGCCTGATAGACGCACGGCGACAGCGTTGTCAACGCGCGGGTACGTCACTCCGAAGAAAGTAAATGTTGTTGTCTAGGAAATAGAATCCACATCGAAACAGCTACCGCACGGGAAGTTTTGCGTCCAAAAACTGGCTGGATTGACGCATCAATCCAAAACTAGACAAGGACTTTGATACTAAACTAGACACATTTACATGTTTTTTGCAGTATCTACGGGACGGGCGGATTTTTTTCAGGTCTATCACTTAATTTGGTTTTCCCATCGGTATCTGGAACGTACGTTACGTAAGGTAGTAGATTGTTATAGGAATTAGCTGAGTAATCAAAAACAGACAGCAATAACAGAGACAACTAGTTTTTTTTTTAAATAAATTTTGCTGGCATTGTAGACTGACGTGTGCATTAGATATTCATCAAGAGTATTTTCACCTTTTAAAAGAACCCAACATAAATCATTGTAGTGAAACGTGCTTCAGCAAAGAATGGTCAGATTATGATTTGAGTATTCCTGGTCCAAGTTAAACATTGATGTCATTGTCACGCCATAAAGTGTTGACCCATTTGTCACGACAAGGATTCCTCATTAAGATATGATATCACGCCGATAAACGAGAATACGCACGCTTTTATTTTATTTATATTATTATATGTATAGATTATGGCTGGATAAATTGGTCATTCTAGTTTAAGTTCGTCTATTTCCATGGTTAGCTTAAAATTATAAAAATGGTGATATATCAAATTGTTTGTTTTATTTAGGAAACTCAAAAACCAATACACAATTAAGGACATTTCGCTCGATAGAAGAAAACAATTATCAATATACAAAATTGACTTCATAAAAATTTCAAAACTGGACCAAATGGAAAGCACCAGCTTTCAAATAAAAAAAGAGTCAAAAAAATCAGTTCACCCAGTCGAAAGTTCTGAGGTAACAAACATTTTATTTAAAACTGGCGAATTGAGATGATGTCTACGATATCTTAATATACAGATTTTATAATTATGGAGGGAACGGCAGAGGTACATTTTACATTACAGCTATACATAAACCTCAGAAAAAGTGGCGTGCAATCTACGATGCACACTTGCCTAGAAGAAACCGTTTCACTCGCGACTTAAAGACACCCTGATTGATACTTGTCTATGAATTTCAATACAATACAATAGACGATTTTGAAATTTTACATTTCTGGCCTATGGTTCTAAAGTAACCATGGCATACATGCTTTTTTATCTTGCATTCATCCTATTTTTCCCATTTCTGTGAAAAAGACACCCGTGGTGATAGATGAATTTTAAGACCTATATAGTGTTTTTAACTGACTCAACAATATTAATCAGTGATTTACGAATTCCAACACGGTTGCTGAGAGAGCTGACTTTACAATCACCCGACATAATTCTGAAGTGAAAACCGTCGATACCCGAGCTCTATAACATAGTGCTTGTCAATTAGTGACCAAACAAACCAGCTTTCAATTTGTGTGTTCAGCAATCAAACTTAATTTAATTTACATATGAAAACATTGTAAAACGTATACTATTTAACTTGATATCGGAAAGCATGTTGCAGCAATCAAATCTATCAATAAACGTAGAGTAGTCTTGGAAAATATGTATATGATAATATGTATGTTGTTGTTGTTGTTTGTATGTTTTTACATGTTTTTTAAAGTTCGTCCCGTTCGTCCCGAATGTTTATTTTTATCATTAAAAATGTTGAAAATGTGCAAGACAGAGTTCTACCTGGTGAGCGCGGCCTTAAAAAAATCTTAAAGTAACATTATTTGACAGGTCCGGCACGCGATTCAAGCCTTGCAAGAGATGACGGCCCCGAGCGGGTGGCAGCACGCAGCGCATTCCAACCCTAACCTGCAGTGGAACACTCCACCCAACCAGCTCGCCAGAAGCTGCAGCCATCCGCCGGATGTCTTCTGTTGGGATCAGGTAGGGAAACCTTTTTGGCAGCGCTTCTGGTGTTGCAGTTGTTAAGGTGAAGAGAGAGCAGGAGAGGCGCCCCCATACTTCCTTCATTACATTCTCGACGGACTAAAGAAATCAAATTTTTATTTACTTATCTTTTAGTATACCTATCATGTTATGTTTATTATATTTTTATTAAAAACGGGCGACTTTTACAAACACGCGACATTTTTTATCACAATTTCCTCCAACAGAACGAGCGACCAATCACGCCCGAGCGTCCCAAAAGTCACCGTAGCACACAAACTGAACCATTCCTCCACTGCGTGACGCAGTACATCATGGAGCACCCGGCTACCGTGATGTTGCTCCTGGGGCTGGACCCCATGGCAAACCTGACGCCCGTGCCCGTGCCCACTGTCGACTACTACGATACGCGGGGCCGCCGCCCGAGCGTGCTCGAGCAGATCGTCGAAACGGAGTACGGCAGCCAAACTCCGTCCAGCACGACGAGCGAACGCTTCGAACCCGCACGAAGCCCCAGCGGTAGCGCGAAAGACATCGACGTACAACCTGAAACGCAAAAATTACTCGACACTGAGACAAAAATCACCGTCATGAAAAGAAGTCGGCACTCTACCAGCGACCTCAACGACGCGGCGGAACGACTCCTTGCGAACAAAACCTCGCATCCCAGCTCGCGAAGCCTCAAATTTAACATAAACAGTTAATTCCTTGGATAACATGCTCATTACCCATTAGGTACCGCTGATAATATTCCTTAATAGCCCGGTTTCCGCCAGAGCTGCCTCGCCACTACTTATGTTTTTTTTAATTAAAGTTTAAAAATACAGGATGAAAATTAAAAAACACCGATAGGAAGAATGTTTAGAATAACATAATAAATTTTAGAGCAATTTTCATGCCATTTGTTATTTTTTATTTTCTCGTAGGAGATTGGAAAAATGTTTTTTCGATTTCTTTCAGTAAAATATAAGAAAGCATAAACATACTCCATCAGTTTTTATTATTAATTTACTTTCAGTGATTTTTCACTTTACAAATGTTGAAGATGTGCAAAAGGAGATTTTTGTGCGCCAACGGAAAAACATGTCACGGTGTCTCCTCCTTGTGTTATTTTCCTATGCTTGTGTATTTTGGAGTATTAATGTGTAATAATGGATTATTAATTATTCAGTGTTCGTGAACATGTGTGGGTAAGTGATAAAACGAGGTGAAAAAATGACAATATGTCTTTTCGTGATGGTACAAAACTTTATAGAACCTTCTAGAAAAGTCTCTACCTTTAGAAGGGCATGACTTGGACTTGACTATGACTTATTTTGCATGACTTTGACTTGTTTGACAATATTTCATTAAATTTGAAAATATTTCAATAGTTGGCACTGGCAAACGCACAAAACATATGATGTCAAAATGTCAAGAGGCAAAAAATATGTGCAAAGCGATAGTACTGGCCGGAGAGCGTGGTTTAAATTAATTTATTTCACTTACTTTTATCGTGTACGTGTACCTACTTCGTTTCAAAGTTTTTAAGCAACTAAGTCTCTATGTTATGGTTTATGAAAACGTTTATTAAATTAACGCATACAATGAATAAATTGTACATATCAATTTTGGAAAATGTTAAAGAGTTGGGTTTTTTCTGTGTGGATGTTTTTCTAGTCAATGTTGTCATAAAATGAGTGAAAGCATAAAAGAGAAAGTTAGATTATGAATGGAGTAAATTAATTTATCTTCAAAGACCTTAGAGGTAAAACTTTATTCTGTGACGTTTACTGTCAAGATAAATAAAGTAACTTGTTACAAGTAACTGTCGTGTTCTGCACAAAAAAGTGACGTTTAATGATATATACTTAGAAGAAGAAAAAAAAAACCTTTTAAATAAATCAATATACAAATCGATAACTATGAATTATAAGTAGAGCAAGTACAATATCTTTATGTACTTATGTTTTTATGTAAATATTTCAAAAATCTACCGGATATCGGTATGTTTATTTAAGACAATACTGACAAAATATCTCAAAACATTAGCACACCTAGTTCTAGAAACTTCAAATAAATGATAAGTACAGATGTTTATTGAATATCATAATTGTTTAATTTAGTAATAATTATATATTTATCTGATCTCACATACCTGTATAATGTAAATAAGTACCTAATAGATATCATAGTCTTCCTTCAATAGACTTCAAATCTTAAAAAGGTTCTGAACCCATTTTTATACAATTGATTTTGATGAGTTAACTAACTATTCAAAGTAAAAAAAAAAAGAATTTAAAAAATAATCTTCAAAAAAGTTAGTCTCTACTAAATGTCATAAATCTATTATTACCGTTTTGAACTACAAACTTTCATCAAAATCGGACAAGTACCTATGCAGTTTCCCAATATATATACATAACCATAACCTTTTAAAAAACTTACGTTTGTATAAAACTGGCCAAAATCCTTTAAGTAAACTCCAGCCATAAAAATAAACAATGACACATGTTATTAATAACCTTTCTTAGAAAAAACCTTATATAAACCTTTGTGCCAAAGCACAAAGATTTTGTAACATTTATTTTTAGAGTACGTCTATTTACAGATACTTCCGTATATTAAATCAGTATTAGATTATTATGTAAGTATACCAATAGAGAAATAAATTCTATACTTAGATTTTATCAAATCGTTGCCAAATGTGTTGAATAAACTATTATAATGTTTACAATTACAAAAACATTGAATTTACGAGGATAGCGAGAACTGCGGAACCCTTTTTTGAACCGACTTCCAAAAAAGAGGAGGAAAATGCATAGATATCAAATTTTTATGATACTGAGATCAGTCCAGAATTCCCTAGGAATTTAAATTAAAAGTACCAAACAAAATCTTTGTCATTGCAAACAACGCGCAATTATAGTTGTAAGATTAGATTTTATCATGTATAAATCTGTTTAACATATTTTACAACTAAGCAATATTGTTATATTAGTATCTTAGTTTTGTTTTAGTAGTACTTATCTTTGACATTCAGCTATTGTCTACAGTTTTTAATATATAAGTGTTAGTACAATAATACGATACCTAATCAGATGGATGTTATTTAAACAAAACAAGTAATATGGACATTCAGTTTCAATAAACAAATATCAAAAAGCCTTAAGGGTGCGTTTCCATTAAGGCGAAGACGAAAGAAGATAAGCGGAGCGGAGCTGTGAAATGAAGGGGGTGTTTTCACTGAAGCGGAGAGTTGAGTGGATCGTTGAAGCGAAGTGACGGGAATTGGAACGGACCTAAGTCACTTTGTATGTCAGTAATTAAAACGGTGACTGACCTGCTCTATCCTGCTCCGTTATATCGCTCTTCTCTCCGCCCCATCTGCTACCGTTCTCTCCACTAAGCCCAAGTGTGGCTTAATGGAGAGAACCACACTACACACAATTATTATAAAAATAAAAAACAATTCTTCTCTTCTTCGTTATCACTGTTTCCACTGGAGGCGAAATGTAGATTTCGAACAATGTGATCGGTCAACTCACGTAAGTACGTCTCCTCTACGCTCGTCTACGCCTCAGTGGAAACGCAGCCTTAGCTTGTCCTAGTTGTATACGCTCTTACGCCTCTCTGTTACCGACTTTGTAAGTAAAAGTAAACCACTGAACAACTGAAATACCAAAATGCTGTTACTGGCACAAACAAGTAGCTGATATTGTTTTCTGAAACATCTGTGTAATGCGTATCTGTATAAACAAATTCGTTTGTACTTCCTTCTTATCGTATGTGTATTGTATTTTTTTTTTGTAATAATAATAAAATTGTTATAAGAACGGAGACGCTTACTAGGATAATGATTATTGATCTATAATCGCGGTGTACTTGTGAATAGGCCAAGAATGTGATATGACGTTAAAAAGCGCAGTGCCTAAATTCTCATTTGTTTTTATTTCATTCAATTATTCTGTATCTTTTTATTGAAATCTAAACTATTTTACTACGTTATGAGTGTTTAAACGTAACGGTATAAGCATATTTTGTACATATTGAATCTTTATCTTGTAGTACAAAGTATAGTTACCATAAAGTTTAATAAAGACAAATCGATGTTAATGTGTTGTTTGCATTTTATTTTTCCGACAGAGCACCTATAGAAAAAAATACAAGCGAATTAACATGAAACTACGTAAGCCTATTTCACAAAAATAGTAGATTGTACAACAAGTACACACAACAAGTGATTTTAGCCGAGACGTGTATCAGCCCAGCACGAGGCAAAAGCGAGAGAGGGCAAATATTTAAGTCGATGATAAAATTGGTTTTATGCACAAGTTATATACACTCGGGAAATGAAACAGTGATATTGTAAGCACCTAATACCAATGGTATAAAAATAATCTGTGCCAGGTAAGGCATTCCAACACACGAAGGAAGGACGTGGGTAACAGAAGCCTACGTCATCGACGCTGTTTTACCAATAGGATAAAATCATAACGCCCCAACCTCCGTGTATTATCAATGAGAATCCGATAAAACTATGTGGTTTTGATTTAAATAATAGGTAGGTAGAGCAGACAAATAAAATGACAATTAAAATGGTTCTTTTAATTTATTTAACAGATTATTTATGTACAATTTGTTTCCCAATTTCTTTGATTGTTGCAATGAAGGGGCAACTGGACAGTGACGTAACCATGTGTCACTTTCAGAAGATTAGACCTTGTTTTATTGGATTGTGGTAATACAATACCCAAGAGAATGTATGAGTAACACTATCTCTTTAGTTAAAATTTGAATTATGGTCTATTTTAATTGTTTTTTTTTTTCGCCTATTACTGGGCAGGCCATTAAGGCCATACCGCGTTGTCTTGTGTATTTTACTATTATAATTATGCCCCAGTAAAGTATGTAGTGCAGGGTTTCTTTAAGTGAGGTCCATGGACCCTTTGGGGGTCCATGATATGAGTGCCAGGGGTCACATTTACAATGTTTATTTATTAGAATTCGTTTGACGTATGTAGTCAGTTAAATAAACAAAACCAAAAATAAAGTTATTTTAAAAAGCACTTTTTTTATTCTAAAAATCTCTTCGCAAGGGGTCCGTAGTAATACGGAAATTTCGAAAGTTGTCCGTGACTACAAAAAGTTTGAGAATCATTGATGTAGTGGATAGTTTTACTAAAGGTCTCTATGGAGTTTTGGAAAAACATGAAAACACTCGTTTCACTTTCACCTCATGACACGTTATGTACGAGTCGAGTGCGAAGTGAAAAACATAAAAGTTATTGATTGTTTTGTTTTATTGAATCTACATATTAGTGCCTGGGCTACCTAGACAAATAATAGTGGAAGGATTTAGCATGGCTATAATCTTAAACTTGGTAACGATTTGAAAAGCAAAACTAATTTTGAATGAAAACGACAAGGCCGGCTGGCAAGTCACGCAAATCTGAGCACAACGGAAGTTGTAAATGCCAAACTAAATAAACGACACTATTTCAAGCTCTACATCTAAAATCAGCTCAAAGATAAATAAATAATGGATTTATTATAAACTAGTGACACGCCCCGGCTTCACACGGTTGTAAGTTTTATTATATATACATATATATATATATATATATAAACTTTCCCCGAAAAAAATCTAACTGATGGTGAAAACCGCATAAAAATCCGTTATGTAGTTTATAGAAGTTAGCGGATATACAGACAGATGTAGAGATAGAGGTTAGCCTAGACTTGCCAAATGAATCAATACGTCATTATTTTCAGTTAAACGAAACGTTAATGAGTTTTTTGTAAACCTCAATTTTTGTTTAGTTTTTCTTAGAAGTAATTCGCATATCGGGAATTTGTATTTAATACTTACCAACTTTTATAAACATTAGACGAGTATTTTCCTAATGAAATACCTACTACTACTATTAGGTTTGTAAGAAGAGTGTAAAAATGACCTCTAGAGGAGCCTTAAGTAAATTGCAAAGAGAACTTCCTAACCCGTACCAATTTGATCGGTTTTTAATTGATTGCGACTTAAATAACCTAAATAAACATTTGCCATAAGAATTTCCCCAGTTTCCTTAAGAAACTATAAAACTGGTAATATAACTGCTGCGATCGAGACGGTAACTATAATGATGCTTACGTTTTATTAAATAAAGTTTTAGCTGAAGGCCCTTTGCCGAACCACGCCCTTTCATCTTCTGTCGATCAATCAAAAGTCTATTGCGAAATTAACGTCGAAGAGTAAATATTTAGTAAACTTCAGAATGCTATGCTTCAGAAAGGATATCTTATTGATTTACCAGTGTTAGCGTAAATTAATTAAAATAAGAGTTTAGATAGTTAAATTTGAGTGATTTGAGCGATGGTGGCCAGGCGGTCGCATGTGTGCTTTACAATTTGATGGCGCCCGGTTCAATATTTAGTACTTAAATGTGCAGTTTCGATGCCATCGCCAAAGCTTCGGTCACACGAAGCGAGTTTACTCGCACCGATCCTTTCGCTGCGAGTAAAGTCACTGCGAGCTACTCGCTGCCTGTTGTGCGATTCGCTCGTTTCACGTAGAAGCGGCGGCGCATGATACTCACTGTCAGACGAGAAGAGCGAGCGCTGCAATTGCGGAGAGAAGCGCTCTCGCAGCGAATAGATTGTCATACCAAGCCAGTTCCCTCGCGGCGATTGCACTCTCCGCGAGTATACGCCTCGTGTGACCGTAGCTTCACCAACGGTGAAGGAAAACATCGTGAGGAAAACGGTATGTCCAAGAACCTCAAAAGTTCAAAAACATATGACATTCACTAACATGAACTGGGCCAGCATGTTGGATTAGGGTTCATCCCCTCACTCTCTTTCTCTCTCTCTCTCTCGGAACACGATGACGGCATGGCCTTGAAAATATATACCTACTAGTAAGGTAGGTAGTAGGTAACAAAATAAAACAAAAATACACTTTTTAAATTCTTCAATGCCATTGGCCGGGCCAAGATGGGATGTGTGCCAATAAAAAATTGCTGAGTATTATATGAACTTATCAAAAATACTCGTATAACTTTGTAGGCTTCGAAAACAAATAATGATCTAATCTAAACTCTGAAAATTAGAAATCTAGAGTCTGTTGTCTGTATCAGTACTATCAGTACATCACCCAATCAAAAAGTTTACCGGTAATAAAAGTTGAGAAAACTGTACCTATACCTACGCACGGTATAAAAACTAAGCCGAGAGTTACGTTCATTACTTAGAAAGGAAGTCATGCATTTCTCATGTGGAGTTTTTAACGTACGAGCTTGCAAATAGAAGCATTTGCACGACGACGGCAGCGTAATAAAGTAAGTAATGATGTAGCGCAGTGATTCTCAAACTGCCTTACAAACAAGAGTGGCAAAAGGTACGTTTACCACGTATGTATGTATGTACAATGTACACCTATTTTTATCTCCGTGTCCCGTTCATCTCTCCAAAATCTTACTTTCATGTATTATGATTTGCACATCAAACATCGTGAGCGTAGCCTCGGAGGTGGTTGCAGACTGATACACAAATAACGAATAAGTATGCTATAATATAAGGTCGGGGAAAAAGTTTCTTCGTATTTTATTAACAAATTCAAGACATATTTTTTTCAAGTTTAATTACATTTAATTATAATATATATGTGCCATTTTGTTCGATAACTTGTTGCCATCTTGTAGGTAGTGACATGATCCCGTTGCTGTAGAAATTTTGAGACTTCTGATCAAAAAAATGCAACAAGTAGTTTTGACAGTCCTCTCTGGATGTTAATCTAACACTACCCAAAGAATTCTGAAGAGACCGAAACAGGTGGAAATCTGAGAGTGCAAGGTCAGGGCTATATGGTGGATGCATTAACACTTCCCAACCAAGCTCTCTCAATTGTTGCTGAGAGGCCAAAGATGTGTGCGGTCTGGCGTTATCATGATGAAAGACCACGCCCTTTCTGTTGATCAATTCCGGCCGTATTTTCTCAATTTCTTGTTTGAGTCTCATCAGCTGTTGGCAGTAGAGATCCGAATCGATGGTTTTACCCGGCGGTAAAAGCTTATAATGAACGATGCCCTTCCAATCCCGCCATACACACAGCATCACCTTATTACGTGTTAATCCGGGTTTCGCTACAGTCTGTGGTGCTTCACTGCCCTTTGACCATGATCGTTTGCGCACATTCTTGTCGTAGGTGATCCATTTTTCATCACCAGTGATCGATCTTTTCAAAAACGGTTCACTTTCGTTACGTTTCAACAGATAATCGCAAATGAGTACACGATTCATTTGGTTTCTTTCAGTGAGCTCGTGTGGCATCCAAATATCGAGTTTTTTTGTATAACTAGACTTTTTCAAATGGGTCAAAACTGTTTTGTGGTCGTTCCCCAGTTCTTCAGCTACGTCGTAACTACTAATATGCCGATCTTGCTCCACTTTTTCAGAAATGGCATCAACTTTATCCGTAACAGGGCGACCAGAGCGAGCTGCATCTTTGACATCAAAATTCCCGGACTGAGAACGCTTGAACCAACATTGTGCTACTCTTGATGGCACTGCATTAGGTCCATAAACGTCACATATTTTATTCGCGGCTTGTGTCGCATTTTTCCCTTTTTTGTAATAAAACTTCAAAATATATCGAATTTCTTCGTTAGATTCGCTCATTTTATCGGACAAAAAAACAATTGAAAAATGGCGGGAAATTGCTTTTTACTTTTTGTATTCCTTTTTTAAAATGTCATATTTTTAATGTTATCAAAACCAGCCAGATACAAACAGTACAACCGATGAGATTTTACTACAACTTTATACATACAAAATACGAAAAGACTTTTTCCCCGACCTATTATAATCACAGCAGAAGTGTAGATAACTAAGCCCAGAGGCTTCGTTATCTCACTGTACAGTAAAAACTAAAAAGAGAATCCTAAAACAACCGTCATCCAAGAGCAAAAGTTTGTTAGTCTGTGCACAGCACATAGTATGTAGGTCGCAGTAATTTGACGCTACCGCTGCCCGGCTACCGTGAGCCCTCCCTGGGAAATTCTGCCTGTTACCGATACCTAACCTATAGAGAAGATCAAGTATAGGTAATAATCTGTGCTTGGAACTTACAGTGCGGTAGAGTTTCTCGGGCGGAAGTTTTGTACGCTAGATTCTCCAAAATATTACAAGTAAGTTTCCATTTATGTATTTTTTAGGTTTCCGTAGTACTACAAAGAACCCTTATAAGTTCGTTCTGTTCATTCGCCTGTCTATCAGTCTGTCTTTCGGCTCTTTCTACCGAATTCTTTAAAACATTATAATTTGCTATAGTAGTAGATAGTAAGTGCATGAAACTTTGCACAATTACAGTTATAGTATAGATTTTAATTTTAGAAGTATAAAAAATAACATTTGTTAAGTTTTCAGGTAGTTCTGGTACCTACATGTGAAATGGGATGATATTTATACGCTGCACCCTCTAATTTGTATCGAGTTTCATCCAACACTTTTTTGTCAAATGCATCCTTTGCAAAATAAAAAAAACCCGCAAAAGAGACAAAAAGTTGACCCTCTTTTGCATCAGTAAACTATTAGACATAGAAACTTGTAACTATTGTTTTTTTATATACTAAAAAGCTAGCATTTTACCTTCAATTCGATGATGCGGTCTAGGATGGAGAACGCTTGCCTAGAAGAAACCGATTCAATCGTGATTTGAAGACACCCAGATTGAAACACCCATTCAGGCAGCGCATTCCACAGACTAGCAACTTAACACAATAAAAGTGGAATCTAAACGCTTCGTACGGGTTTTCGGAATATCAAACAACCATGAAGCGATGTTGATTTTTCGCGTTCACTCTGACAGTCCGATAGTAGAATGGACAGAAAGGAATGACATTATGCAGATTCGATGCACACTCTCCGAAATGTATCCGATAAAAAACCGATAACTTGACTTGCAACTTTGCACCGATACTCAAGACTAAGAAGCTTAGTCTGAACTAGGGATTCGTTGCTGATGAGCCTCTTCGCACGTTTTTCAATAGACTCCAACTCCCCAAACTGGTATTTATAATGCTGATAAGTTATATATAATTTCCCTTTGATATATAAAGATGTATTTTTTTATTATTTCGTAAACTTTCTGTTTAATTTTTGGGTTATAGTGATAAAACTGTTAAGACGTTCTAGCTCAATGGTCATTGACCTTTTTGTCAAATAATCTTAACAAATAATGTTTCCCTATAGTATATTTCTCTTTGACTAAATCATAAAAAGTATAAGTTATATCAAGATGACACATGTCTGTTTGGCTATCTACCGAGCTTCATTCGTTCGAATTTTTCTATATCTCCTAATTTCTGAACTATGTCATGTAACCACAATTACCTATATGGCTTTGGCTTCGGAACCCTACCATATGCGTGCCATATACTTGTCACATTTTTTGCCAGTTATTTTGTTTCGTATTATTCAAAATAGATCTGATTAGATCCGACAAAGATAAAAATTTCCTATTCATATCTTCGGTATTTTTAAACAACAATGATGATTTACGACTTATTTAGAATTATCCTTGGAATAGTGCTGTGGCATTGAGCTGCAACGGCTCTGTGTGCTGTGGGCTGTACTATAATTAAGTTTATTAATCTAACCACTTTTTATAATATGGCTGTTTGCTGTTATTTAAAAGTATAATAAGTTTAAAATTAAATAAACCACAGACGGTGCTCGTTCCTACTTCATATAGCTAATGAATCCTTATGAAATCTCTTTCGAATGGAATGGAAGCGGTTAATTAAAAGATCTTACGAAGACTCTTGAACGTAGAATACACCTGCATGCTTACAAATGTGCGGGTTCGAAATATAATTTCGCAAACTCTAATTAAAATCATACTCAGAAGAGCTTCTATTGTTAAAACTGTTACATAAGACATTAAACAGAGTTATCACATTTTGCCTATTTCAGGGGGTTTTTTTTATTCTTGTAACATAAGTAACGTTCTAAAAAAGTAAGAAACACGTTTCTGTAAATAATAAGGCAAGTCAACATAAACTTCGCACTTTCGCCGTAATTATTTTGATGTGTAGTTTTAAAATAACTATCTACCTTCTCGATAGTTATCCTAACATTGCTAACTTTGTTGACAAAAGATGACAACAGTTAAAATAGCTGAATTGGATCTTCTCAAAATAAAAAGCTTTGACATCCTGAGAAGAGCCAAGTGAGCCAAAACTTGAAAAATGAATCTAATTCGCAAAACATCTGCGTAAAACAATATTTCAATTATATTTATATTTTCATTGACCTTGATTTAAAACAAGCTACTATACCATACTAAGCGTATTTACCATCTACAATTACTTACTACCTTGCGATTTGTGGTACAGCTAAGGAAGAAACAGCAAGTTAATCTACGATACGTATTTTTTTTTATTGACTAGAGGGATACTTTTGGGTGCAGCCAGGTTATGTGGGATCATATACCCACTAAACTCTTCGCAAGACGTGGTGACATCCAGTTTAAGATCGTGACGACACAAGCAGACGCCATTACCTCCGAGCGTTTTCGAACGAAATCTAAATTAGTCAAAAGATGATATTTTTTCGCCTGTCTGGGTTAAAGCAACAATTTACCTAAAGCGATTACCTTCTTTACTTATAATTAGAAGATCTGTCTTAGATGCGAAATTGGTTAGAAACCGTTACAAAACCTTAAGCAAAGGTTATATCTAGATTAGAAGTAAAATGAGCTTTAGCGCAGAGCACTGCAGATTACACGGATTACCGAATGTAATATTTATACACAGAAAAATCTTGCTATGCCTATGGTTAAATCTGAAATTTTCAATAAGCATGATGAGTAACAAAGAATTACAAATAGGCAGTTGGCAGTAGTGGCTGGAAGCGAAAATCCGAATATTGAGCTGAGTAGCGTGCTTTGTAAAAAGCATGTCCAGCGATGGATATGATATTGATATTTTAACATAACGCAATAATTTAGAAAAATTCTGAAAATGTTATATTCATGTTTTAAAAGAGAGAATAATACAGTTAGCTTAGGAAGAAACAGTGTAACAAGGTTACGCGCTTGCTACGCTACGTCATGCACTTTTGGTATGCGATGCATAAAATACAATTTGCCGTAGTTGCTGCGTAGAGCTACGATAGCTACGACGTTAGTGCTACGTCGCGTGTCGTAGCTGCTACATTGCAAAATACGCTAGATTAAATCTAGCATATTTTTTAATGGTTTATAGGCTCACGATGTAAAGGCCGCGCTTACCTGCTAGAGCTATCTCTTTCGAATATTTTTAACATTTTAAAATATTATAATCATCATCATTTACGCGATAGAACGTCCACTGCTGGACATAGGCTTCCCCCATCGATCTCCAAAAGAGCCGGTTGGAAGCGGCCTGCATCCAGCGTTTCCCTGTTTGTTTTAAAATATACGAAATCGCAAATTAGGAATAATAAAACGATTGGGCGTTTTTTTATGATATTGCAAACGTTTGAAAGTAATTTTTACGCTAAAGTTTTATTTCGGCGGAAGAGATATTTAAGAAAAATTCTTTTTATTTTTTTATCGTTTTTTTTTTTGGCACGCAATGATTGTATTGTTTATCTTAAAAAATGTCGATAATGTTGCTGATCGCGGCCTTAAGCAGTGATGTTTTATTTAGTATTTTGATCAAATATCGTTCCGCAAAGTTTTTAACTACTCAGAATTGCACAGCGGGTAATGGAGAGAGCTATGCTCGGAGTTTGTTTGCGCGATAAAAGGCGGAACGAGGATATTTGCCGAAGAACCACAGACATACATAGCTGCTCAGAATTGCCTTGTCTGATCTTAGTTGTTTATCTGATCTGAGGTTAGAGTAGTATGTTAAACCCGAAGTTTTCTTTATTAGATTCAATTTTCTTCTCAATCACTGTCCCTGTGTCTTATGTTATCATGGTTAGCATTTGTTTTCATAGTGGAACGGTTTGTTGTAAAAAATTGGTCGTTTATTTTCGCAATCACATCCCTGGCGTAGCGACGTGACATTGTGTGATCGATTGCAAATTGTTCGACAGATGTTTTGTGGACTGTGATCTGGATTTGTTTTATCTGCTGTTCTGGAAAAAATATAACAACTGCTAAAAGTAAATTTACCTAGCTTAGATTAAAATGTACTAAATCAGTCCAAGCAAAAATATGCTCTCTACTCAACATTGTAAAAAGCTGAATAATAGTAGATTACTTACCGAGGGAACAAAGCAGTGTCTAAAGTAACGGGCCTCCTTCCTATCCTTCATTACGCTCGGAATTTAAGCACGCCCAAGACGAAGACACCTATTTCAAGGTTTTTCCCAAAATACGTTCATTACTATGACCTCCTTTTGGTATAGTAACACCGTCATCATCATCATTATCAGCTTATTATGTTTCTACTACTGGGACACAGCCTTCTCTCTCTTACTAATATCATACTAAAAGATTAAAATTCTTAATGGGTTCTACAACCTTCTTGATTTATGAAGCATATGTCACAGTACCCTTTCATGGCCTGCACCATCACTGACCAACATTCCACACGACATCCTCAGTAGTTGTTTCCAATTAGAGGTTGCCTGAGTATGTGGTCGCATCAAAATAAATAAATGCATTCAAAAACAAACTCGACAGATGGAGAAGAATGAAAAAGATAATGTTCAGATAAATACTAAATTTTGACACTGTGATATGGCACATCAGCCTATAAGGTTCTCCCACTGCTGGGACAGGCCTTCTCTCAGAGAGAGTATGGGCCCTTATCCAGCATGCTGTCCCAGTGCATGTTGGTGAATGTCATTGTCTTTGAACTTGTTAAGGTTCTTAGACATACCAGTTTCTTTCACCGTTCTTGAACAATGGCATCAAAACTCTACATAATTTATAATAAGTCATAGGCAGGCCAGAGGATCGAACTGGGTGCAGTCAGATTGTAAAGCGCACATGCTACCGCCCGGCCACCATCGCTCCCATTACAGCACCACCGTACTGTGTATAAATGAAGAAAATAAGTGTTTGTATTAATGTTTAGTGCTTACAAAATAAACTAACGACCCACGTGTCGCTCATTGTGACGTAATGAAGTCTGCCTCGGGGTGTAATAGCAAACAATAGCAATAGTAACTGCACACTACGGCGTGGTTTTATCTGCAAGGTTTATATATAGAATGCTTCATATTATTAGTAAAAAATATGATACTTTCGTCATTTCGCTGCAATAATATAATTATTATAAATGCGTATGTTTGTTAGATATTAACATATGTAGGCCACCTAGAGTTTGTTGGGAGTTAAAAAAATATAACTATGTGTAGTTATATCATCATCATTCCCATTCATTCGCCTTGCATGTTCCACTGCTCTCAGTGAGAAAGTATGGTCCTTAATCCACCATGCTGGCCCAGTACATGTTGGTGAATTTCATGTCTTTGTATTTTTTTAAGGTTCTTAGACGTACCGGTTTTGTCACGATGTTTTTCTTCGCCGTTTTTGAGCGATGGTATCGAAATTGCACATAATTTATTTAGGTACTAAATAAGTCAAAGGTCCAGGGCCGAGGATCGAACCAGGTGCCGTCAGATTTTAAAGCGCACATGCTAGAAAATTTTAAATAGAGGCAATATTGACATTCAGGAGGATGGATCAACACCTCGCAGCTCGCCTCACGTGGCATGATGAGTGGCTCCTTTCTCGCTAGATGGCTGTGTGATTATGCATTGGAAAGTTCCACAATCCACCTCCTGCCTCCATTATCAGAACAATCCGGTGGTACCATATTGGCAATAGGTGGTGGTCAAACGCAAGCCTTTATAATATTTAATAATAAAAAATATTATTGTAATCCGAATTACATACAAATATGCAAAGTTTCAAATCGATACGACAATTTTATTAAAAGTAGATTAAAATCGACTTTCTAAGATTTGATTATATTGTTAGATAGTTAGCTGATTACTAAGAGCGTGACAAATAGAAGCCGTAACTAGAGTTTTCTCTACTCGTGTGTAAAACCTACGGTATCCTGTTTTAGGAACAAGTGGGTGTTAAATGTATTTTCCACTGAGTAACACTTACACGTAACTGGAAAGTAGATACCCATCATTAAGTCTCGGAAAGCAGATCCTCTTTATTATGGTGTTGTTTTAGAAAATATTAGAAAGATTTATTTAGAACTAAACAAAGTGGGAGTTCTCTCTCAATTCCAATAGTTTGTTAAATATGTCGTAACGTCGGAGGCGGCGGGCCGCCGATCCGCTTCAGACATCGGAAAGGAAGGAAGGAAGTACAAAGAAAGGAAGGATCCTATCATTATACTATATCTTGGTTTTAAAACTATCTTTGGCTTTAATTATTCTAGTAAGTACACTGTAATATAATATTTTTTTTACAAATATAGTTCTACTCTTATTCATGTCATTGTAGTTTATATTTTTTGTGTTGTACGCACCTATAAATGAATGGTTCATATAATTGAAGAGGAAGGAAGGAGTGATAGTATTTTAGAAACATGATTGGTGAAACTTTTCACTTAAAATAATTCAGCGAAAATACGTCATCTAAAACTCGTTTTTTGTTGTTTCAACAAGTCTAAAAGTTCTTGATATTTTTGGAGTTTACTCCTTAAGAAACGATTTGAGTTATAAGGCCCGGTACGGAAATTTTATGAGGAGTAAAATCAAGTGTAACACGAAAAGTTGAGGCATTACGTAGAAAGAGACAAACATATATATCTGTAGGATTGAACGTGTAAAAGAACGAGATGGAATACATGTGCGCGCAACACATGTATTCCATCTCATTCTTCTGCTGCCGAGTAAACTCCAATCGTGCGTCGTAGCTGACACACACACACTTTTTTTTTAATTCTAATGGTCATTAATGAATAAAGTAATAACGTTTTATTTAAATTAAAATAGTTCTCGGATGATTTTGAGATTTTAGCATTTGTCGCTTCCGTTGTTTAGTTCTGAGGCGGGCGCCGAGTCGGACGTATCTCTTCCTGCAGCCGTAGATCGCATATATTTTTGTCACTGTTTTGCGCAGGGGCAAAACTTGGATTTGAGCTGACGTCATATACTTATATCGACTCTTAAAGAAACTATTAACTACTGGTTTTGGACCTTATGTCTAAATAAAGTGGATTGCAACTACTGACGCAGGTAACTATCTCGATACAATAACAAAACCGTAGGTAATTTTTAGTAAGTTAAAAAACAACACAACTTTTGGAAATGTTCCTATCCTGATTCCCGTAAAAAGAAGTTTCAGTAACAACACAAACATTGCACACGAGTCCGAACAAAAAATAAATGAGCACTGAAAGCTAAGTAGAAACTTTAACACAGAAGCACTAAGAACTCCAACAGTGGTAACAACTTTGTATAGTTTTAAGTAAGCGAAGTAACGTGGAAATTACATTTAGCCATTAATCTAGTAAAACGACGCGGCCATCCGCCGACAGTTTACCGGAAGTGTTGTTTAACGCCCACGGCGTGTGCAGCTGCGGGGCAAGACGTAAAATAATAATTGACAGTAAGGACATTTCTATAAATAAGTGGTATCAAGAACGATCGTATTGGATCCTTGGTGATATCAAACTTTTACATAAACTTCTTTATGCCAAGTTCATTGATCTCTGATCTGATAGGTTAGCATTACCCTATATCTACAAAAATTTATATATGTGTCGTTCAAAATACACATGACAAATTAATTTAATTTTATTGTTGCTTTCGTTTGCCCTCCACTTCGCCTGATGTTAAGCGATGAAGTTGTCTATAATGGAGCTTTGCTTTGCTTGCCTAGAAGAAACCGATTCCCTCGCGATTTGAAGACACCGAGCAGATTGTAACTATCGGGGAACACCCATTCAGACAGCGCATTTCACAGACTAGCAGTTCGAACAATAAAAGTGGAATCAAAGCGCTTCGTATGGGTTTTTGGAATATTAACCAGGAAGTGGTGCCGTCTATTCGAGCCCACTATGGCCTCTCTTGACCTCATGGCAATTATAAGCCAATTGGGGTGCCGAGAATGGTGACACATTTTTGGCATGCATAATTATAGGCATGGCATATTTAGCGTTATAATTTTTAGATGCATTAAATGTGATGCGTCCATGGAATTATCATTGAAATATATATATTTTTGGCTGTATTTGAAGGGCCATACTGCTCACAGCTTCAGCGTGAGAATTCATTTTTGTAATGGATGACAGTAAAGTACCTACAAAATCGAGGCAGTGATATGCCGTCAGCCTGCTCGTTTTGGCCGGTGGCTGATGCTACAAAAGCATTTTCATTCGCGTAAAAATGTCTGCGGGTGAATTCCATCGCTTTTATTGAAATATAACACCAAACTAAATTGGAGTGAACTTTGATTTACAAATAATTTTAATGCTGACACACATTTAACCTTAAAAATATTCAGCCGAGAGCATTGTTAAATTAAGATAAGATTTTACGACAGATTTCTAAAAAATTATAATAATGTAGGGGGTTTTACATCACGCACCAGAGCGGTTAAAATGTCGCGCGGTGTGAACTCTACCCCACCACATAACAAAGCTCCTTGATTTGCATTAGATATTACTTTTCGTGTTATCTTTTCAGAGCATACTAGACCTACCTACACGCAATTTGTGAAATGCGCAACATGTAAAAGATACCTACCTAGTATATTATTAAGTATACTATTTTATTCATCGATCTGTTAGCAACGTTCTGAGGCACAGAACTGTTACGTATCAGTTCCAATATTCAACCATGTTGGGGCTCAATCAGTTTTGGTGCAACCATTAGAGGTAGACATCCATTGCTTTCTTAAAAAGTGTTGGACACCATAGACGCGCTGGATATATCAATTTAACTAATAAATCTCAAAAAATGTTTTGAGCTCTTGTTTTTGGTATTATTATTTTAATTAATATTAATGGGACTATACCCTCGAGATTATTATAGACAATTTGATAAAAAAAAAAGAATCATTAAAATCAGCGAAGGTAGAGCGTAATATACCTACCTAACTTAGACAAAAAATATAGTCGAATTAGGAAGATCCTTTTTCAAAATCGGTTGAAAATCGTTTGTTAATTTCCACCTGACGAAAAGCGTATAACAGCCACGAGATTTAAACTTTTTTAGAACAAATACAAATAATTTATTCGGGTAGGTACAATTAGCACATTCACAACTAACTTTGACCCCGTCAAAACTTAAAAAATAGGTATACCTACCTTTCTATCCGACTGCTCAAGAAGGCGGATAATGTTTATTTATTTCAGATCAACAGAAAAAAAAATATACTTAATTACTTATTTGAACAGCCATTAATCGGTCTATAATATTAATCGTAACAGTATCGTTGAAAATCACTCTTTTTGGTTTCAGAATTTTTTATTAATCTCATAAGAACAAATTACATATTCACTTACTGAGATTACACGTTAAACTTATAATAGTTGTTATTTGTGCCGCTTTGCGCAGCGTGCAGACTTAAATAGAATAGTTATATTTACAATATAACTCTTTATAATATAAAATATTGATATTATTCGGGCGTATGTATGTTTGTTTGTATTTTGTTCATTTTTCTATATTACCTCCTATAGCTTGACCGAAACGGCTAGACCGATTTTTATTTGTGGGGTGTTGTTAGATTCGTCTTCATGCTTAGAGTTCCAAAGGTTACATTTTGCAGTCGGGTATTTTCTTTTTAACCGACTTCCAAAAAGGAGGAGGTTATCAATTCCACTGTTTTTTTCTTTTTTCTTTAAGTTCTATTTCTTTCTTTAGTAATATTTTTGTTAGTACGTCTTCTGGCTGATGATGGTGCATAAAAGCCGTTCATGCATGTGTTTTATTCATTGTTAGTCAACAGCATAAGCTCTTAGATAACGTGAAACTAAAAGGATACCGAAATAAAACAATTATTATCAATAAAAAATCTCAATCAAAATTAGTAAATGCCCAATTTCGTGTATTTGGATGACATATTCTTTTCCAGTTATTTAGATTTAAAAACCAAACAACTAAACTGATTTTGTTGACATTTCTGAGGCCAATCTGAAAGGTATATGCTTTCAAATAAAAAATATATTTTCCAAATCAGTTTATAAATGACAGAGTTTTGAGGTAACAAACATTAAAGAAACAGCCTAATTCATAAATTCGGCTGTAGTGGGGCGGACGGATAGTAATATTATACAGAGGAAAGATTTGTATTTTTGGATGTTTGTAACGAAATAACTCAAAAACTACTGAACCGATTTTAAAAACTCTTTCACTGTTGGGAATCTACACTATCCCCGGGTGTCATAAGCTATATTACATTTTGTAGCGAGGCCGGAGGCCGAGCTTACACCCGTGCGAAGCCGGGGCGGGCGGCTAGTAGAATATACTTTCAGATTGGTCTTATAGAAATATCATCAAAATCGGCTCAATAGTTTGGTTCAGTACCTTTTTTTCGAAGTCGGTAAAAAAACATTACTTTTCATGATCTGTTAAAATTGTGTAAAAATGAAACGCCGAATTGCTGCCTTAAGTGCGAACGGTCTGGGCGACTAGGAAAAAACCAAAGACTTACTACAGTAGCTTTAACTAATCTGTGAAGAAAACCAATAATATTTAGTACTAGGTATGTGCTAAATTCACAGGAACCTTGTTACGACCTGGGTATCGGTAGTTGTAGGCAATTCCGTGGTTCCGTCGGCACTCCCTGTTTACGACGCAATATAGCTAGAATGGAGGAATTTAGTATTCTTTCTAGGTTCCACATGAAGGTATTGAGCCATATAGTAGCCATAAAGTAGCCATAAAATGTATTTAGGATACCTACACTAATATATTTAGGTATCTAATGTATAAACAAATTCAGATCTGCATGATCTAATTCCCTCCTGCCCATTTTTCTATCGGACTGCCAGAGCAAGCACGAGAAATCGACACCGCTTTATGGTTGATATTCCGAAAACCCGTACGAAGCGCTTTGATTCCACTTTTATTGCGCGAACTGCTAGTCTGTGGAATGCGCTGCCTGAATAGGCGTTCCCCGATAGGTACAATCTGGGTGTCTTCAAATCTCGAGTGAAACGGTTTCTTCTAGGCAAGCGTGCTCCATCGTAGACCGAATCATCGCTTAACATCAGGCGAGTTGGCGGTCAAAAGCAAGACGATTGTTTTTATTTTTATTATTTGGTAAGTACTACTTACGTTAACCTTTTATAGGTATATAGTGCTATAGCAAATTTTAAAACGAATTGAAAAAAGGAGCGAGTTCTCAATTTTATTGTTTTTTTTTTGTTACCTTAGAACTCCGTCATTTATGCACCGATTTGGAAAATTATTTTTTATTTGATATCCAAGTAGGGACCGACTTTTTGCCACTTTGACGGATCATATTTCACAAAATATACACTTAATAAAAAAGTGACCTTGCCTTCATTTTAAAAGACCTTTTCTACGACACCCCACACGAAGCAGTGCAGCGAAAAAAAAAAACATCCCCATTTCAGAGCCTACCAGAGCCACCCCTAAAACGCAAAAGAATGTTTATTTTTAATACTTTTAAAATAGAGATATAATAACTATTATTGTGCAAAGTTTAATACACTTGATGCCTTAATAACTATAGAAGTTAGAAGGTTCTAAATAATTTGTACGGAGGGACAGACGGACGGACAGAACGAACTTATAAGGGTCCTTGTAAGACTACGGAACCCTAATAAGATATGTACAATATGCTAGCTAGGGCCATCTGTAAAAAGTTGCTATTGGCCAACCCGATCCCTACTGTCAGCTGAGCCATTATGACTGTCATGATACATTCTATAAATTTTAATATATTAGCCCCAGAAAAGGTATTGGGGTTACAGGGTAAATAGATTTGTACAACATAACAAAAACTGACAGCAACTGAGATTAACACCCCGTAAAAGCTACCCTTTTTTCCGCCCACCCCACGAACGTGTCTCAACTTTATATAATCTATCGCTGAATGGACGTGAAAGGAGTCCCTGTTAGTATTTTATTCGGGAAACTTGGGGGGTTGTAATATTTCGAAGTCATGCCGATAAGTGGCAACATTAACGATATTTCCGCTACGCGCCTGTCATGCTCAGTTCCACCTTACGGGCAATGATTGATGTGTTGCTGAAATAAACAGCTCCTGACGCGTCTGCAGCGAATGCTTGGTGTACAAGCGTGATAGAACATGGGCATGAATGTGTATTTTTACGTGTACCTACTAACGGTATTCAAACATTTCTATTATGACCCACTCAACAGCCAGAGCTTTCTCTTTAGAGCGTACATTTACAATATTAAGGAGTAATCCAGGTGGGTGAAATAGCAGAACGCAGCTAGTAGAGAAACTAAAAAAATCCACTAACATTAAATTTTATCTCACACACTGTTAGACTTTAATATATTTCCTAATAGAAATTAGAATAAAATTTAAAAAAAACTAAAATAATACAACAAAATGCTGTAAAAATCTTTGCACAATCAAAGGTAAAAATATATCAACATAAAATTAGTATGTATATACCTACATAAGTCATAAAATTGTCATCACAGTCGTCAATTTTTTGCCCGTCCCATTGGTCAGTTTTTTATGCATCATCGTCGTGTGTATGTTGAGGTGCTCTAAGGTTAGCGAAGAGGTTAACCTAAGCAGAAACATATAGAGCACCATCTCAAACCAACTGGTTTTTTGGTGCAACATTAATTTAAATTGTATTGTTATGTATAAAGAAAAATAAAATAAAAATAAAAACAAGTTGTGGAGTGAAAAGTTGTGCCCTGCCACGAGAGCCGTTACCACGCAAAAAAATTGGTAGTGTAGCGAAAGTACCCAAGTTTACCCAACCCAAACCCTACTACGGTAGTATTTCAACATCTTCTCATTATAACAACTTATTCGGTTATTCCGAGAATAATTATCAATATAAAAAAACCGACTTCATAAAAATATCAGAATTGGACCAAATTGAAATGGGACCACACGGGAAGCACTAATATAAGTAGTTTTCAAATACAAACATAATCAAAATCGGTTCACCCAGTCGAAAGTTCTGAGGTAAAAAACAGTCGAATTGAGAACCTCCTTCTTTTTGGAATTCGGTTGAAAATGCAGTCTTTGGTACTTAATTACTTATACCTTAAATCCAATTATCCATACAGGTAGGTACATATTGATTTCAAATTCCTATACTAAGCATAAGTATTATAGTATAGAAGTACCTAGCTAGCAAATTGTGACCCAAATACCTACCCGTCTTGATCAGCTTGATCTTCATCTTAAGTGTCACCTAAATATTCATTCACCTAATTCGCCGTTCGATTAAAATGCGCTGCGCCCTTGTCGCTTCTCACGCGTAATGCTCGATAATGGAACTTCTATGTCGCAACAAAACGCTTTAGAAGTATTACAGAACTTAATAGCTCGTCAAGTACAATCCAGATGCTGTGCCAACCAACTATGTATCGATTTCTAGCTCAGATCAGACAAGCAAGTTAGTTATAGGAAGGTGACGTGGCGGTGCGAACGCATCAGGCCTAAATCAGGCTTAATGCCTTTAGTGGAAATAAAAATAGACACGTGAAAAATTTGAGTGAAACACGGACCCCTTTGAACTCGACCGACAAGGGCGGAATGCCCCCCCCCCCCCCCCCGGACCCAGCCCATACCTACTTTTTACTTGTATTATCTATGATTATAAAATAACTTCTTGTGACTTGAACACGACTATGTTACCCCCCCCCCCCCCCCCCCCCACCCTGACACCACACCAAAGCTGGATCCACCCTTGTCGACCGATAATAGCCGATAATCCTAAAGCATATCTACTTTGTCTGATCTGAGATTTCTTGGTTCACTAGATATCTACCTAGGTACTTAATTTAAAGCTCTCCGAGTACCTCCCTACATAATTATTAGGCATGGTGTTCCTAGACTACCTACTTAATGGGTATATCCAGAGGCATATAGATATAAGTACTGACGTAAAAGAGAACCTTGTGGGTACGTGGTAATGGGTATGCGGGTAGAGTATATCCCAGCGTTAAGCCGAAACGCAAATCTTCGACGAAAATTCGCGCGGCGACAACTTCAATTTCACGGCACAAAAACCACACGCCTTCGAAAGGCCGGCCAAAATAACCTACCAACTGACACTTTTCGTAAATCCCTGTGTCAAGGAAAAAACTTGGAGTTTACTATACCTACTTATTGATGTTCTTCCAAAATTGTGTTTTGTATCATACACCTACACGGTAAGACAGTGGCATTCTGTAGGTAGTAAGGTTTACTAAATGCGCTTTGAGTTTGATTTAATAGATCAACCATCTAGCCCGGCAAACGCTTATAGGGATGATCTAGTGATTGGTGCGTTTGAACCGACTTCCAAAAAGGAGGAGGTTATCAATCCGACTGTATTTTTTTATGTTTGTTACATCAGAACTTTCGACTGGGTGAACCGATATTGATGTTTTTTTTTTATTTGAAAGCTGGTGCTTACCGTGTGGTCCGATTCCAATTTGGTCCAGTTCTGACATTTTTATGAAGACAGTTTTTTATATTAATATTTATTGTACATAATTATAGTCTGTTTCAGTGTATCGTCATATCGTGTGTCTTCTTCTTCCGGCGATTGCTCATCTGTTGAGTTGCGATACGTAGCGCCTTAGGCCGGGTATTTTTTTTTTTTACAAAATCGATAATCCGGTTTCATATAATCGAAATCTGGTTTTGAAACGATACTGCAATTGTTCCGAAACTCCGGCGCTGCACCAAAACCCGAGTTCTGGAGTCCAACCCCTAGGACTCGCGTCATGTCATGACCCCTACCTTTAACCCTAGAAATTAGAACCGAAATACATAACAATGTTCGCACTCAGAAACAAACACGAGTATCAGAAACGCCGTTTATGTAATAGGTCGGGGAAAAAGTATTTTCGTATTTTGTATGTATAAAGTTGTAGTAAAAATCTCATCGGTTGTACTGTTTGTATCTGGCTGGTTTTGATACCATTAAAAATATGACATTTAAAAAAAGGAATACAACAAATAAAAAGCAATTTCCCGCCATTTTTTAATTGTTTTTTTGTTCGATAAAATGAGTGAATCTAATGAAGAAATTCGATATATTGTGAAATGTTATTACAAAAAAGGGGAAAATGCGACACAAGTCGCGAATAAAATTTGTGACGTTTATGGACCTATAGTCTAGTCAACAAGTGCCTTTTAGGTCAAAATTTTTGCGCCTTCTTCGAAAATTATACAATAGGAGATAAAAATTATTAAAAATCATTTTTAAGTAGCTTCTGATCATAAGAAAATGGACCAATAATAATATAAAAAAAAAAAAAAAATGTTTAATTAAGCTTTATAATTTTTTCCCTCAGCAAATTGTTAATAACAAAACGAAAATTAACAATTTTTGAATTTTTCCAACGGGAATCTATTCTAAGACCTTTGAAAAATAGCTCCATGAAAGGAAAAAAATCTCAGATTAATAGTTTAACAATTATCGCATTTGCAATGTTAATGTTCATGCTACAAAAAATTGTTAATTAATGAATGGATAACTTTTTGAAAAATCGCGATAAAAAAATTTTGATCACGGATTATTGTTCATTGATCTATCCTACAGGCGCCTGAATTTTTTCAATTTTTAATTTTCATATTTAATAAGTTTAAATAATATTTATTCATTAAAGGTCCGATGGGGGCGTGGCTTGCGCAAGCCGGAGTACCCGTTTTCGAGCGTATTTTCAACCCTCTGGGAAAATTATAAACATTAGTCCGACAATTTCGGGAGTCAAGACTTTTTTTAGGAAATTTCTTCTTCTTTTTGAATCTTTTTTCAAATTTAAATTTTCTCAAATAGTTTTTGAGATATTAACGAAAAACCAAACCCTCTTTTTTTCACTTAATTGTTTATAACTATTGCAATTTTTGCGAGCGGGCTTAGCATTTTCTCAAAAACTATCTACATGCCATTCCGAATCGAATGACACCTCAATCAAAATTTTCGAAGAAGGCGCAAAAATTTAGACCTAAAAGGCACTTGTTGACTAGACTACTAATGCAGTGTCATCAAGAGTAGCACAATGTTGTTTCAAACGTTTTCAGTCCGGGAATTTTGATGTCAAAGTTGCAGCTCGCTCTGGTCGCCCTGTTACGGATAAAGTCGATGCTATTTCTGAAAAAGTGGACCAAGATCGGCATATTAGTAGTTACGACGTAGCTGACGAACTGGGGATTGACCACAAAACAGTTTTAACTTATTTGAAGAAAACTGGGTATACAAAAAAACTCGATATTTGGGTGCCACACGAGCTCACTGAAAGAAACCAAATGAATCGTGAACTCATTTGCGATTCTCTATTGAAACGTAACGAAACCGAACCGTTTTTGAAAAGATTGATCACTGGTGATGAAAAATGGATCACCTACGACAAGAATGTGCGCAAACGATCATGGTCAAAGGGCAGTGAAGCACCACAGACTGTAGCGAAACCCGGATTAACACGTAATCGGGTGATGCTGTGTGTATGGTGGGATTGGCAGGGCATCGTTCATTATAAGCTTTTACCGCCGGCAAAACCATCGATTCGGATCTCTACTGCCAACAGCAGATGAGACTCAAACAAGAAATTGAGAAAAAACGGCCGGAATTGATCAACAGAAAGAGTGTGGTCTTTCATCATGATAACGCCAGACCGCACACATCTTTGGCCACTCAGCAAAAATTTAGAGAGCTTGGTTGGGAAGTGTTAATGCATCCACCATATAACCCTGACCTTGCACCCTCAGATTTCCACCTTTTTCGATCTCTTCAGAATTCTTTGGGTAGTGTTAGATTAACATCAAGAGAGGACTGTCAAAACTACTTTTTGCATTTTTTGGATCAGAAGTCCCAAAATTTCTACAGCAACGGGATTATGACACTACCTACAAGATGGCAACAAGTTATCGAACAAAATGGCACATATATATTATAATTAAATGTTAAATGATTATTTACGGGATATTTACCGTGGTAAGGTTGTGGAAGGAGCTCCCGATATTTCGGCGCAGTTACATGCACCATGTGTCCACCGAGCGTCACTACATACCAAGGCTGGTAAAGGAAACTATTGAAATCTCGAAATGCCAGAATTTCAATCGAGGTGATGGTTTTCAACTCGCTAGTGCGTGGAATCCAGTATTAGGTTGCCTTAAAAATAAAAGTCCGCGTTCAAAATGTGTTCAAAATACTATACGCAGTGATACAGTGAGTGTGTTTTGTCGAGACTTAGGTTCGAGTTCGAGTTCCAGTGATAACCGTAGCAAAAGACTAAGAAAGAGGGTAGATCGTTTTGTCTGTACCTAACTTTGAACTTTTTCACCAACCACCCGCATTCTTCAGTCTTCCCGTGAACATGGTGCATGTAACTGCGCCGAAATATCGGGAGCTCTTTCCACAACCTTACCACGGTAAATATCCCGTAAATAATCATTTAACTTTAGTGAACAACCGTGATAGTTTAAAACAGTGTATAATTAAATGTAATCAAACTTGAAAAAAATATGTCTTGAATCTACACTAATATTATAAAGAGGAAAGATTTGTACCTATTTTTGTATGTTTGTATGTTTGTAATGAATAGGCTCCGAAACTACTGAACCGATTTGAAAAATTCTTTCACTGTTGGGAAGCTACACTATCCCCGGGTGACATAGGCTATATTATATTTTGGAGCGAGGCCGAAGGCCGAGCTTACACTCGTGCGAAGCCGGGGCGGACGGCTAGTTTGTTTATAAAATACGAAGAAACTTTTTCCCCGACCTTATATATAGGTCCAAACTTATGTCCCAGTAGCTGAGTAAGGTTAGCTTGTTTTTGTTGTGTTAGTAAAATAAATAGGGTATGCTGTTAAATTATGATTATTTTATTTTGTACATCTCGCAAGAACGCCAAAATACAGATCTACTTGCTTTCAACTAAGCCAAATATTATGTGATATTTTTATTATAACGTAGAGAAAAAAGTCCCTTAATTCATAAATACTTTTTCTAGATAAACTAGACGCAGTCGAACTTTTTAAGGGGACTTTTATCTATACTTTAGGTAATATTATACGTATAGGCAAGCCGGGAATTATGGTCGCGTCTTGAGCAATTTTGTTATTACGCTTAATCTTCATGGTCATCTTTATTCTTTACTCTACAAATCGATCATAATACTGTGACAATGCTGATTCTATTGAATTCATGGTCCAGTAGGCCAACTGGACAGCAGACTCCTTGATATAAATAAGGTCATACCGAAACTAGCACTTGAGAAAAAAGTTAATAGAATGTCGGGACTAATAGATCTCTTATCTTTTGTGTTTGTTAAAACCTTGAAGAAAAATTAGATGCAATGTAGGATTACGTAAACATTATTAGAAAGCCACGGAACCGCGATTGCTATTTTCTTTATACATTTTCAGAGTATCAAATTAGTGTTTGGACAGATAAGTCCAGTTGAATAAAGTAGTTACTTATTACCATAGGTGCACTATACTTTTTTTATGCCCATAGGTGGCAAACAAGCAGACGGGCCTCCTGATGGTAAGCAGTCACCGTCGCCTATGGATACTTGTAACACCAGAGGCATCACAAATACGTTGCCGACCCTTTAAGACTCTATTAACTCGCCTTTTGAAGAATCCCATGTTGTACTACTGAAAGCAATCCGACACCTCGATAATTACTCACGTCGTCGTGTGTGTTTGTCGTTTTTTTTATAGAATCGAACATAACCACTAAATGATTTGAGCTGACAAAATGAACTCAATTACAGTTATTATAATAATCCCGGGTTGCCATTTACGCCATATAGTTTAGGTACATAAACCGCTAACACTTTCTTCTAAGACTATAACTATTTACATAGAAATTGTCTATGACATGCATCTTTTCAACAATATACATCAACAATACGTAGAGCCGAAATGTTAACTAATGCTAAGGCTAGGAACACACGACCGACTGGGAATAATCAGTGACACAAATGGCTAGTCAATGATGCTAGTCAAAATTCCGTATTCGTTCAACAATTATGTATTATGTAGGTAAGAAGCTTCGTTTATGGAGACGCGAGGCGTCGAGCGGTTATTTCAAATGTACGGCCACGTATGGAAGCATGCGAAAGTGGCTTTAGTACGAGCACTTGCGAAAAAGTTATCATTACGTAAATGATAGCAAAATGTATGAAAAATTCAGTTTCTTTTCACGTCCGATAGAGGCGCTGTTCAATTTTTCATACATTTTGCTATCGTTTACGTAACGATAACTTTTTCGCAAGTGCTCGTACTAAGGCCAAAGTTGCACGCATGCAACTCCAAACGCTTCTGCAGACCCAGCATAGATCATGGACAAATTGTCTTTCAACCATTTTTATCCTGAGAGAAAAAGGCAAACATATATTTTCTAACTTAGTCGCCTCCAGGCGCAAAAAAATGGTAAAAAGAATTTCTCCACGGCCCGTGCTAGGCCTGCTGCTTGAGAACATGGACTTTTGAAATAAGCGCACAACGCTCCGCTCGCCGCCCCGCTTCTCCATAAACGAGACCTAAAGGAACATAGAACTGCTTTTAAAAAAATTCGTTGGACTTTGTCACGGTAATAAACATTACATAATATCACAAAGTTTCATTGAATAATAAAGCGCATTATCATTATGTAAAGATATGCGTAGTGTTACTAGTATCACAGCCGCCAGTTTGACGTAAAACATATCAGACATTATCATGTACCAGAGAAAACTCATTGTTCTGTCTCCTAAAATGAAGTCTAGACCGAAACCACGGACAAAAGAAGAAAAGAGGTTGTCGCCCCAATAACACACAAACTGAAGCATCCAAACTCACAGTCTTACAGCCAACCAAAGCGTAGTAAGTCAGACTTATACAGCCAATCACAGCATAGTAAGTCAGACTTATACAGCCAATCACAGCGTAGTAAGTCAGACTTACAGCCAATCATAGCATAGTAAGCTAATCGTCAGCCAATCATGCAATTGTTCAATTACGCTTCAGTCACTTTGGTACTTCAGTTTGTTATAAACTAATCTGGAACCTTCTTTTTTCTTCTTTCAAGACCTTGACCTAAATCAATATTTGGTAAATGTACACTTTAGGAGACATTATGACTACTCCAATCTGTTAGTGTATTCCTAACCTAAATATAATTATACAAGTGTTACAACATATACAGATAAGTAAATATATCTATGATAAATATTTATTGCGTTTTTATTGTGATCTGGTATCTAATCTGACCTACAAAGCGAAGTTGGTGTAACAGTGGAATAAAATATTACTAGGTATTCGACTGGAAAGTATATTTCTTTCTACATAAGTATATATTTTACCTTATTCTACATGATTGCTAAAAATAACCTAATAGTGTTGTTACTAAATGATTGACTGCTGCATTATTATTTATTTATAAAGGAGCCTCAACCTCCATGACTTAATGGCGCCCGGACATAGGGTCATTTTTATAAAAAAACTATTATTCGTAAACTATTTGTCTGGTTTGATTAAACTTTCTCGGCTAAGCTAACTTATGAACTACTTAAGTTAAGCAAAGCTTAAAATTGCTGTTAGCTTCTCGCTGATGGAAATTGTCAAACATGAAAAAGACAGAGCAATTTTAAGCATTGCTTAACTTAAGTAATGTTTATAAGTAAGGCCGCATATGTATATTCGAATTGGAAATATAAATGTATGTATGTACCAAAAAAAACGTTTTTTTTCCTCTGTAACTTTTATCACATCTACAACGGGAAATGTTCAGAACTGTTCAATCTTATGCCAACGTAGCAGTTTTATCATCGCACTATCCGCAACCGCCTAAAAGATCATCAACATAAATTATAAATCTGTGGAAATCGCACCCTATGTTTTACGCGATCTGTTTTGCCTCACATCTGGATTATGCGAAATGAAATTTCACTTGCAGCATTCGAGTGCTTAACTATGATAAGAGGTTCTTCAAAAGGGATGTTAATAATCTTTATTTTTCCTATTGTCAATTTAAACATACACGATTTTTTTCTATGTTACATCTATTATCTATAATATTAGATATGCTTTTAATTCAATAGATGACCAATATCGTTTCATAAAAATCGGACAAGTAGTTTCCGATTTTTTATAACTGCGTTTGTAAGAAAATTACCAATGTCCCAGAACGCCTTAAAAGTAAAAACAATGCATTCCACCATTCTTAGTAAAAAAGTATACATAAAAAACTCTTTTATTCCTACTGGTATGATAATAGAATGGCATGATTTCATACATGGTCTTATTAAAACTACTCAATTGGAAACAGGTGTTAATTTTTAGTCCTTTTTCGCGTTATTGTTTGTTTACACAGAATACATGAAAAACTTGGTTTTCCGCACTTGGGTTTACTTACTTGCAAGTTGTTAATTTAACGACATTATTTTATGAAATATTGCGTTGAAATTATATCTAAGTCAGACTGCCATTATATGACTTTTGAAGATGCCGTTTTTTACTCGACCTTACTAAAGGCTTATTCAGACTACTCCATATCGCTACCACACGATAAATATAGCTACAATTCACGATAATAATATCGGTTGGACACATCACACTAAGGGCTTGTTTATGGAGACATAGCAACATAGCGCCGCTTCACACCTGTAAATATAAACACAATATAGTGATGTTGTTCCTTTTACGCAGACGTGTGTCGTTGCCAGGCACGTGGTGTTTTGGCGTGGTAGTGAGAGTACGTATAAAAAAAAACACCTACATGACCTTACATTTCAAATAACCGCACGACGCAATGCATCACGCGACGAGTCTTTAAACAAGCGCTCAGCCATTTCCTGTGCTATGTCGCAGGGTGATATAACATATAATTATATGATGTGATATATTATAGCGTAATCTGAATGGGCCTTAACGACTACTTGCGATCAAAACTACATGTATAAACAACAATACACAGTAGGTCATTCCAGCTATGAGTCATAGCAAAATTCCCTGTAACATAACCAAGTAAATAAAACTATTCCTTAACACAATATGTCAATGACAATGAATCACAATACAACCATTCATGCGTAATGTTGAATGAGAGCTACATGATAACAGTTCCACACCATTAAGTATTCTTTAAGTATTGTGCAATTCACACAGGCTCACATAGCAGACACCAAATCACAATGTTTTAACTCTGATGTTTTAGAATTGGACCCAGTTTTGTTGGTTGGCCGGCGTCGTTGGTTTCTGACTTGACGCACTGGAAATGAGAAATTTACAATTTAATATTTAGTTAATTTATGCTTTGTATCCACTTTTATTGTGCAAACTGCACAATAAAAGAAAGAAGAAGTCTGTGGAATGCGCTGCACGAATGGGTGTTCCCCGATAGTTATAATCTGGGTGTCTTCATGTCCCGAGTTAATCAGTTTCTTCTAGACAAGCATGCTGCATCGTAGACAGCATCATTAGTCAACATCAGGTAAGATGATGGCCAAGTGCAAGTCTGTTATTAAAAAATAAAGCAAAATAGTAAGAGAACATATTTAAGACAGTGTTGACAGTTTTAGATCTATTTTAATACTTTAATACACCTGAAGACCATAAATGTCTATAATTCTATTACAAGAGCTTACATTTCATGACAAGTCTGTCTGGAGATTATTGTATTACTTTTTTACTTGATATTTACAGTTTTTTTAATATCTAACCATATTTGAAAGCGGATACATTTCACAATACAGGGAAATATGGTACTTAACTGAAAAGAGGTTTTTGTACTACATAGAACCTCTTTATGTCCATACAACAAAAGTGATTTTTTGCTCTAAACTCTTGAAATGCAAGCCCCGAGGGGAATATTTAGCTATATCATCATCATTTCAGTCATAAGACGTCCACTGCTGAACATAGGCCTGCCCCATCGATTTCCAATAGGACCGTTTGGAAGCAGCCTTCATACAGCATTTTCCTGCGGTCTCTTAGTGGCGGTTTATTAGTTATATATTCAATACAATCTAACTTGTTTTCCAACTCTCAATGTAGTGAATAAGAAGATCCATTCACTCACATCAGTTATTAACACCTAGACGAACCACGGCGTGAACGTTGCTTTTCTGTAGTATGAAAGTCAGTAAAGAACATTAATCATTGACTACCTGGCAGAGTTAAAGTCACCCCATTCCGAATTGGTAGCATTAGGGACCACAGCAGCGGAGGGCGAAGGCGCATGCTGCGGTGAAGGAGGAGGCGGGAGCCGCGAGCTACCTGCGCCGGGTGGAGGCGGCAACAGCACTCCAACACCACCTGCGCCTACACCGCGCCGAGGCTTGCTAGTTTCATTACCGTCTTTTTTCTGAAGAACAAAATGAGTTACATAGTTACTAATATCATACTAAAACATTAAAATTCTTAATGGGTTCTACAACCTTCTTGATATATGAAGCATATGTCACAGTACCCTTTCATGGCCTGCACCATCACTGACCAACATTCCACACGACATCCTCAGTAGTTGTTTCCAATTAGAGGTTGCCTGAGTATGTGGTTGCATTAAAATAAATAAATGCATTAAAAAACAAACTGCACAGATGGAGAAGAATGAAAAAGAGAATGTTCAGATAAATACTAAATTTTGACACTGTGATCAGGTACACCAGCCTATAAGGTTCTCACTGCTGGGACACAGGCCATCTCTCAAAGAGGATTGACCCTAATCCACCATGCTGGCCCAGTGCATGTTGGTGAATAACATTATGTCTTTGAACTTTTGAGGTTCTTGTACTACCAGTTCCCTCACAATGTTTTCCTTTTCCATTTTATGAGTGATGGCATCGTAACTGCACAAAACACAAAGACCTATGGTGCTTGCCCATGATCAAAATAATAATAAATTATACTCTGATGCTAGGAAGTGGTTATTTTTATTGTTATGCCCAACTGGAAAGTCAAGGTGGCGACTCCAATGTGAACTTAGTCTAAACTGACAAGAGTTGACTTTTTCACTGCTGCTTGTAGGCCATGACAATGCTAAACTCTTTGAGTCCGAAAAGAAATCTTACTTTTTCTTAGAATAAGAAGAAGCCTAGATATTAATCCAGTGAAAAAGCTGACCCTATACCTCATCCAAATCCGTTCAGCAGCTATGGAGGTGAGTGGAATTAAAGAAACCCACATACTCACAAACTTTCGCATTTATAATATTAATGTGATATTATTACAAATTTATCCATCCTTTAAGTAGTATAGTATCCATCGTTAAAGTAGTATGCTTATAACTCACAGTGATCTTCATGTTGATTTTAATAGTTTCTCCATCCTTAAACCCAAGGTCAAGCTGCTGTGGTGGCGCTGCTTCTCCTTCCTGTTCTTTTCGAAGCCATTTGAAGTGATCTTGGAGGGTGACATTGAGATCAAATGAGTCCGATCGGTCTCCAAAGCCTAGTCCGATGTACGCGCTGCGCCCTACAATGTCACAAATACAATATAAAACAAAATTTTCACGTTTAAATTAACCATGTACATATTTGAAGGTAAATATCATAATTAAGTGTTAGTAGTTTCATGCTACACAAACATATTAGAACATAAATGATGAAAACAAAAGAGAAAGTAACAAAAAGCAGGTAGTAAAAAAAAAACAATTAACAGTTGGAATTTTCTCACCATTATCATCTTGAATTTTCACAACGAAGTATCGTGAGCTGTCGGTGACAGACTCAAGAGCCACTCCAGGATATTTATCAATAGGGCATTTAGCAAACAGTTCTCCTGAAGCTTTGTCCTCCAACTTCATTATTAGCTCTTCCCCTTTGGCTACAAGTCTCATCCGCCCCGTCCACTGTGGTTCCTGCAAGTTCCAATCTGCCGCCCTAAAAACGCCCACCTTTTAGAAGGACTGATACGAATATACAATAGCTTATCACGAGTTTCGTTTAACCTACCTGTATCCTCGATTGGAAGTCTTTGGAGGTATTTTAAATACAAAAACCTCATTTTTAACGAGTAGAACACTTTCGTAGGTATCCATTGTGCAATATAAAATTAACAAAAACAAGTGGAATTAGCTAAACAGTTGTGAAATGCATACAAACACAAAACACAAAAATTACTGAAATTATATATATAGGTACTCCCAGAGCAAACATAGATCGAGCGATTGAGTTGAGAAATAATGAATGAATTGAAGTTTGAAATGACGTGTTGATATGACAATGACAACTCAAATGACAATGACATACACATGAATTTCGGACATTAATAACTTATAACTTTTATTCCAATTTGGCTTTTCCCGGTTCTTTGATAATATATAGTTTTTATTTTATTTATTTTTTATAATATATATCTGGTTGTAGTATACAAATAAATAAATATATCAAAAACAATATTTTACACAAAATAGGACTAATCTAAAAGCCTCTCGGTGGAGGGAAAAGTGACTAAAATGCTGGCAAATATTATAGTACTCTTTGGCTGGCATCATTGCCACGTTGGATGGCAATGCTAATTTTTTGGCCATAATCTCATTGGGTTGTCATTGTCACCAAATTGTCACTTTGTTTTGTTATGTCAATGTCGATGTTTTGTGAGTAACTTAAAAATAAAAACTTAAATATTCTTAGCTTTGCAATAGCTTTGATTGAATTAATTATTATTTGTTTGTGTTTTCCACGTTATAACACACTAAACTACTATAAATCAGAAAACTTAATTGCTAGATAGTGAACAAAACTTTGTCTTATTGAAGTATCTAGGAATAACTAAGCTGTAAGTATAACATACTAATGTAATAGGGTTAATTTTGTGCCTAGGTTTTGACTATTCTTAATCTATTCAGAGTTCTCCTCTGTAATTCTGAGTAATAGGAATCCAAACTGATATGCCCACTTCATGTTACAATGAATCGTCTGACTAGTAACATATTCATGAACTTTTCACTGAGATGGGAATGGGACAAAATTGACACTGGGATCACTGAGGCAACCAGACTAGTGGCTTACAACCATGCATGCTCCAATTCTTTAAAGCGCCGTAGTAGCCGAGGTAAGTGCTTGCAGAGGGAAATACATAAGAACCCCATGTAGTGGGACATTAGCACTTATTTCCTGCAATCCAAGAAGAATATGGACAGCAAATTTTGAATTTGACTTTTTTTCAGATCCTCAAAGTACAACAAAGCAGTCTTAATGGCATACAATGTAAGTACCTTCCTATTTATTCTCAAGATTATATGATGATATTCTAGTTAACCTCAAGGAATGTTGGTAAAGGAGTGTCTTAAAATAAGTATACATAGTAACTGCTATTCTGTGGAATGCGCTGCCTGAATAGTTACAATCTGGGTGTCTTCAAGTCAAGAGTGAATCGGTTACTTCTAGGCAAGCGTGATCCATCGTAGGCCGCATCATCGCTTAACATCAGGCGAGTTGGCGGCCAATCGTAAGCTTATTTTATAATAATAATAAAAAAGTATGTATTTTGCTGTATTAACTACTTGCTGTTGTAGTATCTAAACTGTAATCTGATTTTTATAATGAATCACTCCAATTTGTAAAATTTTACTCCTGTGACTCACCCTCAGAGATCTATGCGGTAGGGTAGGCCCTCTCACCTTAACGCTTAGATCTCTGCATAAGCGGGTAGATGAAATTTTCTACTTTTAAAACTTACTATAAAATATTATATGTATGGATGTTGGTTCCTAACATTCTGAATTGCTATTGTGTAACTTTTCATTTCCAGTTAATGAATTTCATCGAGTGCTAACGATAATAATAATTATACCTGTCTATCTTTTACTTATAATGACTACAGTAATACCCCCCTTAATGCGAGGATTGCATTCCAGACAAAATCGCGTAAGCAATATTCGCATATAATGAATTAGAGTTTATTTCGATTTTTTGCATTTTCTGAGAACATTTACTATTGTAATGTATATTTTTTTTTAACTATCAGAAAGTAGAGATTTCAACGAACAAAAAGCATACCGACTTTTAAAAAAAAACTAATATTTTGACACGAGAATTTTCGATTGAAAATTAGGGTGCTTTTTTTATATTAAGTCAAAATAAGGTGAAAAAATAAATATTTTTATTCAAATAAATTACAGTGTATTTGGGACATAAAAAGGAAAGTTTTCACCAAACTTCGTAGAAAAAAAAATTAAAATAAAAAACCAAAAACTTGGTTATTTGAATTTTTGACATAAATTTTGAGGTTATGTAAAAAAATTGTATAATGAAAATTGTAGATCTTTTTATTACCTACAACTTTGCCATTTAACTTTTTTTCATAGGACTTGTAGTTTTACCGGAAATCGAGATAAACCATTTTTTACCCTTAAACACCCCCCCCCCCCCTCCCCTCCCACTTCCGAACTCAGATCGCCTGTAATTTATTTTTCCTTTCATTTTTTCACATTTTCCCCTCCTTTTCTAATGGGTTTCATCCTACTAATACTACAATTTTTTTTGGTTTAAAAAATTATCGACCCTGGTCTATATAGCTGATTAATGAAAATCTGATCAAAAATAAGCAACTTATAAGCATTTTAATATCATGCTAGACAGAGAGTGTGAAACAGCAAATTATGATGTCACTTCTCTGTATGCCATATAAATTCTATTCTGACAAGTATGGCGCACAGACGTGTGACGTAATTTTTTGTTTTGTTGGAAAGGGACAGAGTATTATCTACCAAAAAACTTTTAATGCATAACATAATGTTTAAAACTTTTATCAAAACATTATTAACCGATCCAAATTATTTTTTCAATTAACAGATTATATTTATTAAATTCTTCATCAAAGCTTATTGGTTTCAACAATATAAACACCGGTCATCTACCCTATTGCACCACTAAGCGCCCAAATGGATTAATCAACGCATCCGCGTAAATAGGAGCAATTACCGCGAATTAAAAAAATTGGGTATTACTGTTACATGGTTAAACCGAAAGTCAAAATATATACATAGTTTGAAAAAAAAATCTAATACCTAACGACTGGAGAGTAAAGGAGACATTGCGGCATACAAGAAGCTGTGGAAAAGCTTTAAGGTTATCCTTAGGTTTAATACTGTCCAGCTGCACTTTCACTGCGCCTCAACTATCCTAAACGTCGCTTACCATCAGGCGAGTTACTGGTCAAACGTAGATCTATTCTATTCTATTATCTATTCACGGTCAAGTCAAACTCATGACCCAGTAAAGTGGTGACTTTACTGGGTCATGAGTTTGACTTGACCGTGACTTTGCTTGACTCGGACTGTGACTTGGTTGACCCTATCAAATTTAATATTATGTAAAACTTGCAAACCTGTTTAATATTACGATACGACTTAAGGACTTTGTATCCATGGTCATGAAAAAAGATTAACAAAAAATATATATTTAAAACAAAATGGCGGATGAGCGTACTGCCGTAGATATGTTGCGACTATTTTCGATTTCATTGTTGTATTGAATAAAATGCAAATTATGCGCGTAGTGACTGCAAGTGTAGTGTTTTTATGATAAACTTTACATGTGTGGTTATTTTATCTGAAATTATGTACGGAGATCGAGCTATTTGCTTGTTTAATGTACCAAACGGACATCGACACCAATGAATGAAAATGGGAGACTCCTATTTGTTATTGTTTTTATCGATAATACTCGTGACATGTTATTTTACAAATGCAGAGAGCTTCGAGTGCCCACAAAAATGTGCCTGTCTCGAAAAGTATATTGATTGTTCGAAAAACAATTTCATGTCCGTGCCAAAAATTCCTAAGTGGGTGGAACAATTAGATCTCAGCCGCAATAGACTGAACGAGAATGTTACGGATAACTTCGACAAACTATCAAACTTGAAGAAATTAAAATTGGATAAAAATATCTTGCATAACATACCCAACCTACTGAAACACGAATTACACGAATTGAGCTTGAATAGGAACAACATTGCTTCTATCGACGCCGGAAAGTTTCCCGAAAATAGCTCGATCAGAATACTCAACATTATCAGCAACCACATAAGTGTCATTCAAGAGGGAGCTCTTAACAATTTGACTAACTTGGAAGTGTTAAAACTCAACAAAAATGAAATAAAATCTCTACCTGCCCACCTCTTCAAGTATCAGTCCAATCTAAGAATACTTGAGCTGTGTAACAATAAGTTCACTAACATAACTGGATTACTATTCCAAGGACTGTCCAATTTAACAACTATGAAACTGAAATACAACTATATTGAAAATTTGACTGATGGTGCCTTTTTTGGCTTCAAATCTGTGAATTTACTACAATTAGATCATAACAAAATAAAGAGTATTTCCAAAGGATGGATGTACGGACTGGAGTCTCTGGTGACATTGTCTTTATCTAACAATTTGATATCAACAATAGACTCGGGAAGCTGGGAGCTCTGTAGGAATCTTGAAGTACTGGATCTATCTCACAATTATCTGATGGAAATAGAAGGACGAACTTTCCAACACCTAATCAACCTCAGAACACTCAATCTGAGCAATAACAAAATTTCTTCAGTTTCACAAGAGGCTTTCAGCTATCTTGTGCAACTGCAGACATTAAATCTTAATAATAACAAAATATCATGGACTGTGGAAGACATGTCAGGACCCTTTTCTAAATTACATAACTTGATAACATTCAGTTTGGCTTCAAATCACATAAAGTCAATAAACTCCAGAGCTTTTGAGGGTTTAGTCAATCTGTACGAATTGGATTTGAACGGAAACAACATCACATCAATACAGCAACATGCCTTTGAATCGATGCCAAAATTAAGAAGACTTCATCTTAATTCTTCAGCACTCCTCTGTGATTGCAATATATTGTGGGTTGTTAAATGGATGAAAGAGAAATCTGAGCACAAGTTTATAAAAGCTAATTGCCTTTATCCCGCTGAAGTGAGAGGCACGTCTATCACAAAACTAAAAGAAGATAACTGTGGTGACTCTCCTAAACCTAAAGTGGTTGTGCATCCTAAAACGCATCTCGCTATTAAGGGCCATTCAGCAAATCTGATTTGTTCTGCTACATCGAACCCATTCAATAATATGACTTTTCTGTGGAGAAAGAACAATGGCAATATAAGCAGCCCTGTGGTTTATGAAAACATTACTATATCGAACGGACAACCCCGGGCCACATCGGTCTTAGTCATACCTAATGTGACGAATGCTGATTCTGGAAAATATCAATGTGTGGTCAGCAATAATTTTGGAACAACATATTCATCAAAAGCCAAAGTAAACATTGTCACTTTCCCTCGATTCACTCAGATACCTACAAATATCACAGTAAAAACAGGTGATACAGTAAAACTCATCTGTGCTGCTTCTGGTGATCCAACTCCAGAGATATCTTGGAAAAAGGATGGCGGTGTTGATTTCCCAGCTGCTCGAGAAAGAAGAATGAATGTAATGCCCACTGACCACCTATTCTTCATAGTCAATGCAAAGACCACCGATATGGGTGTTTATAGCTGTGCAGCTAAAAATCCAGCTGGTACCATCATCGCTAACTCTACGTTGACAGTATTACAGGAGCCATCTTTTGTTAGAGTTATGGAAAACAAAGAAGTGACAAGTGGTGGATCTGTTGTCCTACTATGCATGATATCTGGCTCACCTAAGCCTATTCTCAAATGGTCAAAAGATGGAACTCCTATTAACCCATCAGAGAGACACTATTTGACGGGAGATGACCAATTACTGGTCATAATTGGAGCCGAAGCCAGTGATGCAGGGACGTATGAATGTGAAATAACGAATGAGTTGGGAACAAAAAAGGATATGACAGAACTACGAGTGTTGCCACCCGTAGCAATACTGGTTAACGAGCAAGATATGACGGGTATTATAATAATAACAGTAGTGTGTTGTGCTGTGGGGACTTCTATCATTTGGGTGATAATAATTTATCACACAAGAAGACGAATGGCAGGTGCAGTGCATACTTTTCCCGCAGAAAGCATAAAGATGACACAAGTAGTGCATAGTGAAAGTGAATCGCCCCAAGTTTTCTCAGACAATCTATCAGAGCACTCGTCATGCAAGGATAGCGGGACTGGCGACTCGGCCAAGCAAACGAGTTTTGATGGTGTGCCTTCAGATAGAAGTGAACCAGTCCGTTTTGAGACTGCAGTGTGCCGGAGTTATTCCCCTGGACCAGAAGCGCACAAGCTTCTTCCGTCCTCTTTTAAGCCATCTATTCAAGTGTGTGTAAATACATCTGTAACACCAGCTACTTATAGTTTTTCTAGTCACAGTAATGTTTAGTTGTTAAAATGTTTCTATGAACCTCTTAGTAAATAAGTTGAAAGTTCTATTGCACTTTCACTAATTACTTTTGTCTGCAAAGGTTTCTTTTGATAAGCTACTGTCAGAAATAATATTTAACATTTGACTTTTGCTATCAGTTTACAAATTTTACAAAGATCTTGATAATCATGAATAGATGGTTTAAAATTTCACAAGTAGTTACATTTATGTATGTAAAGGATAATTATTGTTTTGTAATTTTGAACACCAATTCTTACAAGATTTAGTTTTCTCTTCAAGGCAGCTCAAGTTGGCCAATTTGTAGTAATATTTTATACTTTAATATTTATCTACCACAATTTTCAAATCTGCTAGATTCATAATTTGTTTATTAAAAGCCGATGACAATATTTATTCAACAAATAAGCATTATTCTGTAGTTAGTGAAAAGGCACTGATAGAATTGATTTCTTAGTACAAAGTGTAACAAACAAACTTGCCAGTATTGGTTTTGATATAAAAGACTGAACGTCATTAAGTGTAAGTTAATAGTATGTTTATTGTTAATTTTTTTCATGATATGAAATACTTAGGCAATAATTTACTTTGTAAACAATAACGCTGTAATACAAGATTATGAAAATTCAGTGAAGTATGCACCACCACCATACCTTTGTGATTTTATGGTAGCTTCTATTGTTAAATACTTATGCCTATTTTAAGTATTGTATAGTTAAGTATATTTTTTAAGTTGTACATTTGAATGCTTTTAACTTATCCACCTAAAATATTAGTAAACTACCTTTATTGAATAACATAGTGTACAGGCCGAGTTTTTGATATGTTTTTGTATAATGAGTTGAAATATAAAACTACAGAAAGAAATAGAGAAGTCTAGAGATCCCCATATTGGTAAATAAATTCTGCACAAATAAAAGTTAAATAACAAAATAATGAGAGTCATGCATTGTTTAAACAAATTACAAATAATACTGCAATTTCTTTCATCTTACTCCTTGATGAAAAACAGCATGATATGTATGAAGAACACTTCAACCGTAAGAAAACGAATACTAAGGTAAAACTTGTTGCCTAATAAAGATATAATATTATATGATTGTGTAAATATAGATATATTTAGATAAGTGAAACATGTATTGGCAAATATTTGACTGGCCTTGTGCATGATTGTGAATCTGGTGTTAAGGAACTCATTTGGTAAAAACTCTTCTGGCCCACATTTTACCTCATTTATCAGCATAGTAAACATTTATTTTAATAAAATTATACTACGATATATTATGGTCAGGACATCATGTTTGGCCAAAGCTTATAAATGAGCAAAAACTACACAGGTACTGAATTGTCTTTTTCATATTATTTCAGCGCCTAAGATATATAATTATAGTCTAGCCCGCACCCATACAATGGCCGTGTTTACCCCAATATCGTTCTTAAGATTATTTTTTTTACCTTAAGTTTTTGATTTAACTGAAATATTCCGGATATTTCCGGATTAAACTAAAGTTAGACTTTATGATTTAATTCCAGTATTTGAAGTGTTCTGCATGTTGGCGATGTCATAACCGTGACAACAAAAAAAAACTGAAAACGATCTTAAGGCAAACACAACCAAAATGTCTGCAAAATGTACATATGGTATAAAGCAAAAAAAAACGCAATTTATTACAATTATAATACTTTTTTTGTATTATATTGATCAAAATTGAGGAATGAACAAAATAAAATACTACCTACCTAGATAATAATTATTGTAGTATCAACCTAACAATAAAGTGTTGCCTTAGATTTATTAACGTGTTATAACAATATATATTGCTGTTTTATAAGAAAATGTATGTACCTGCTGGTACTTAGTCCAAATGGCGATGGCGCTGGTATAAAGATAATCCTCTGAAATACTATATAATCAACTGGAGGGGGCAGTATGCTATAATCGCGTGATAAAATTGAGCGATATTGCTAATGGATGTCATAAAAACGACTAAACCGATTTTGATGTAATTTCTATGGAACTAAAAGTATAATAATATACTTTTAAATAATCATAAAAATCTCCATATCGGTTTATAATTGAAGGAGTTCCAAAGTAACCAAAAAAAACAGGTTGAGAATCCTCCTTTGTTGAAGTTTGTTGAAAAAACAGGAACATTATTTGCGTCTTTCAAAAGAGTCCTCCTTTCACAATACGTCGACGTTCTCAGGTCATCTTTACGCCCGCCGGTCGGACAAAATTAATATAGACTTGATAAAAGAAACGGACTAAAATTATAATGCAGAATGGGTAAAATATGCCTTAATTTTATGAGATAATCCAGTGTATATAGCAATATAGTATAGTGCAAGAGCACAGAAAGTATGCAGTTTTGTATTGTTTATAATTATACTTACCTACCCCTTATGTAAATATGGTAACTATTTATACATTATAGAATAAATTTGTCCAAGAAATAATACATTGTTTCAATCTCGACTCGTATCCTAGCTACAGCCTACCTCGGCACCTTGGAACTCGAAAACCATACCACCTAGGGACTATCTAACTGCGCAAACATTTGGACCTTGTTAGAATTTGCCCTGGACTTACACATTTTGACTGCATTCCTTTCATAAGATATTAGTGATTATTTTTAGTCTCTGAAATAGTAACATGGTCCACAAAAATAACCTTAGCTAGGCCACAAGATATTTTTTACAACAAAATAAACCCTTGATTGATGATATCTACATTGTATAGATAGACCGAAATTATGATATCTTTCGTTACTTATTCCAGCCAGGGTACGGAGGCCAAGCACAGGGGCCGTACGGACAGCCCCCTTATGGAGGTCAACCAGGCCCATATGGACAACCAAGCCCTTATGGACAACCGGGCCAAGCGCCGGGGGCAGGTCCGCCAGAACAGTTAGAGATCGGCCACGGACCATACCCTTCGATAGGCACCGGTGGCACCATCGCGCCGCAAGTGCAGCAGTGGTTCCAGGCAGTCGACAAAGATCGGTCAGGGTTTATAACCGCACCCGAACTCAAGGCGGCTCTGGTGAATGCCCAGGGGAAAACATTTTCAGAAACTGCTTGCAGTTTAATGATTGGTAAGAATCATATTGGACTTCATCATCATCAGCCAGAAGACGTCCACTGCTGAACATATAGGCCTCTTTAGAACTCCACACTGAACGACAGTATGCCATCTGTATCCACTGGATGCCCGCGAATCTCACAATGTCGTCGGTCCATCTAGTGGATGGGAGGCCTACCTACGCAGCGTCTTCCGGTTCGTGATGTCCACTCAAGAACCTTTTCCCCCCCATCGGTTATCGGTTCTTCGAGCTAGCGATATGGCCTGCCCATTGCAACTTCAAAATGCAAATTTTAATAGCTATGTCGGTGACTAGTTCTTCGGCGAATATCCTCGTTACGGATTCGATCGCGCAAAGAAACTTCGAGGATAGCTCTTCGTTGCCCGCTGTTCGACTCTTAAATTTTTCCAAAAAGCCAGCAGTGAAAGACCACGTCTCAGTACATCACACATACTCTACTTGCGTAAATTAAATAAGCCTGTGAATCGTCAACCTCAAACACTTTAATGTGTAGCTTCTACTCTGCATACTTTATTTATCTAGATTACCTAGTTGATAATAATATGCATTCACAGATTATTTATCTATCTAGTCATTGGTACGAGTTTATTGCACACTGGCTTTTGCCGGCGACTTGGCCCGCATTTTGAACAAATCGTAGCTCATGTCACTAAAGGATAATGTATTAGCTATCTTAGACAAAACAAAGTAGATGTGGTAAGGTGGCGTGGCGGGAGCGAACGCATCAGGCTTAAATCAGGCTCGATGTCTTTAGTCGAACTCACCCTGCAGACGACTCTTTCCGCCCTATTTTGCATGTGGACTATTATAGTGTAAAAAAATTGTAAATGTGCCATCCTTGTTCTAAGGCACATATCCCTTTTTTTCTGACTTGAAATAGATAGATAGATAAACTCTTTATTGTTCACACTACAAATTACATACACAAGACACGTTAAACAGCTTAAAAACTAGTGCAACAATCGGCGGCCTTATCGCTAAGAGCGATCTCTTCCAGGCAACCTTAGGATGGATAGGATTCATAAAGGAGGAAGAAGGCGGGGCGTGCAATATTTAATAGTGTGATAAATAAATACCTCGGTATCAATGAATAAAATTTCAGAATCGGTTTAAGTACACGGTTCAGTTTAGTCGGAACACTACTGTGTTCCGGATTGAGGGGCAATGTTTTCAGCGAAATTACAGGGCACACAGAGATTTGACATCTTATATCTCGGGGTGACGAGCGCAGTGCATTGCCATCCAGGATTTTGAACTGTCGAAGTTCAAAATTCTGAGTGGCGTTGAGCTGTTATGGGCAAGCGGGAAGAGCCATCAGGCGAGCGACTTCGCTCGTCTCGTCACCCAGTAACATAAAAAAGTAGTTCTGGGATTACCTCCCACACACATACAAAGTCACAAACTGTACCTCTGTATATAATGCTACATAGAATGATTGTGTGCCAGTAGGTACTGCCATTGTTTATTCTTACACGTGTTTCTGTTTATAGGCATGTTCGATAAGGATCGCTCGGGTCACATCAATGTGGAGGAGTTTGATAAACTTTACACATACATCAACCAATGGCTCGCCGTCTTCAAAACCTACGACTTGGACCAGTCTGGGCAAATAGACGAACAAGAACTCTCTAAAGGTAAATCGGGGATTAACCCGCACACTTACCAACTACCTAGCCCTCTTACTCTTAGAACCTATTATGAATGCAAAAGTAACTGTATTGAAACGTTAAAATCGTCAAAACTTAGAACGTTTTTAACCGACTTTCAAAAAGGAGGAGGTTATCAATTCGACTGTTTTTTTAAAATGTTTGTTACCTCAGAACTTTTGACTGGGTGAACCGATTTTGATGATTCTTTTTTTATTTGAAAGTTGGTGCTTCCCATTTGGTCCTATTTCAATTTGGTCCAGTTCTGATGAAGTCGGTTTTTTACATTGATAATTATTTGTAGTACAATTTCCAGGCCTCACAAATGCAAAAGGTACGAAATTCTTGTAAGCTAAAATAACGAACACAATTTCCAGACCTGCGAAATGAACTGTACCAAAGTATTGATACATAAAAGAATAAGAATTTGTAATATTTTGCATTTGGGAGGTCAGGACATTCGTGTCTATACAGGGTTACGCATATATCCTGTACTATAATGACCTCCTTTCGGCTTAGTACAGGGTAAATGCGTAATCCTGTTATGTGTGTTATTTACTCGTATCTCAATCTGTTTGTTCTTCATCCTTTCCACGACAAAATGACTGAAGCAATCATGATAAAAAAAAAGTGTACACCATGAAGATTTAACATAGAATAGCTTTTAGTCAAACTAGCACCATAGCCCATCGTTTACACCCATTTTTTCCGGGATAAAAGTTATATTGTGTTAATCCAGGGTATAATAAGCTACCTCCATAATAAATTTCATTCAAATCCATTCAGCCGTTACACATTTGAGCGCAGACAAACAAAAACTTTCGTATTTATATTATTAGGGTGATACCGCTGGAAGCTAATAAGTAGGTAGGTACATATTCCCATTCACAACAAAATACGAAGCTTGAAAGCTTAGATTAATATTTTATCAGGATGACATCATCCGCTCACCGCCTATTGAGTAATAATACCTACCGCCGTCTGCCGCCGTAACGCCAGGCGCCATCATTGTGAGGGATAAGGGTCATGGCTCATGGCGGCGCCAGATAAAAAAATATTTTGCAAGCCCAAAGGCAAGAAAGGTATATAGGTTATTTGTTCTTGAGTATAATACTTACAGTTTATCAAACAAGAGCTGTTTTTAACCGACTTCAAAAAAGGAGGGGGTTCTCAATTCGTTTTTTTTTATGTTTGTTTCCTCAGAACTCCGTCATTTATGAACCGATTTTTATTTTTAAGGATATAAGTACTTTCAATTTGATCCCATAAAAATTTCATCAAAATTAGTTTAGTAGTTTGGCTTTTACATCAAAAATCACTGGAAAATTTTGTTACTTTGATGACATTATTATGGCATCCGAGTAACCGAAATTGCATATTTTAGTAATTTTGTGAAGTCGGGTTTTTTAATTTATAATTATAATTCTAATCCGTCTTACTCCTAACTTCAATTGTATCAGTCTAAGATGCTGAAATATAAGCTACTGCATAGAGAGCTATCTATCTTTGAGCTTGGAATTGCACTAACTTTAAATTTCGAACCACCCAAAAATGTACCTAGGACCGCAATTGTACCTACTTAATGATCTATTTTTGTTCCAGCCTTAGAACAAATGGGTTTCCGGTTCACGCCAGAGTTCGTTAACTTTCTCACGAAGAGATGCGACAAGGAAGGCAAAATCTCTGTGGACAGCTTTATCGTGTTGTGTGTACAAGTGCAACGTTTCACGGAGGCTTTCAAAGTTCGCGATACTCAGCAGAATGGCACTGTTACCATCGGGTTCGAAGATTTCTTGAACGTAGCTCTGAGCTGCTCCATATAAATATAGAATATTCTCTTGAATACTTCCTAAAGCTTGTTCAAATAAAACCTCTAACTTCTGCGGATCTATGTAATTACAAAAAGCGCCATCTGTCTTCCACACTCGTAAATAATGTATGTACTGAATTTAGTGAAGTACGAATATATTTGATACTTATCAAATTCATACATATTTTGAATTAGGAAAATTTAATTGGTATGGAATTTGATACGTATTTTAAGTATCCAACATTAGTACCTTCTACGTCTGCAGTCCTATGTTTTAGGAAATGTAACCGATTCGGCGCCATTTCTCTTACAAATCAACCATCTTATTTTTTTAGAGTTGATTGGGGACTTACAATTGCATTTTTGAGCCAGTTTGAAACATGTTTTTTTGTTATTAGAGTCTAGGTCGGCAATGTATACGTGATGCCTCTGGTATAACAGGTACATAGGCGACGGTGATCGCTTACCATCAAGCGGCTCGTTAGCTTGCTTGCCGCCTATTGGTAAAAAAATGAGAGTTCTCTCTGCACAACTATGGTTCGTTTAAGTTGGTCATCCATACCGTCCATTGGCGTTGGGCTTTTAAATTATATTTTAATGTCGCTAAATGTCTGCAGGCATCAAATGTTCAATGGAATAGCCTTTTGGAAGTAATAATCGTAAGACTAAGACATTCGATTAGCTATTATGAATTATGACTATCTGATTATTTATGCATAATACAATTTTGTAATCTCAATATCACAAATATAAATAACTATGTACAATTTGTTTGCCAACTCTCCACCGATTTATGTAATTTAATTGATAGTGCAGAACGGCAATACTTCAAAACTTTTATGGCATTTATTTATACTACCTCTTTTGTGATTCCTTGCCAATGCAATAAGAAGTAAAATATCTAGCTAATATAGCTTATTCTATGAAAATAATATTATATACTAAGTTAAGGAATTAACACAGCTCGTTATTTTCAGATAAGTGGCCAACCAAAACAAAATATACCATTCCCCTCTATAAAGCTTATTCTATTCACTGAAAACAGTGAATAAAATACACTTTGAATCACTATTTTGGTGTTTGAATTTGGAACACACCAATATATTCGACCTCAATCTCAATGCTACACAACCTTCTTGTGCAAAAATACTATATACAAACTCCTTGTGCAAAGAATACTCGACATACAAACTCCTTGTGCAAATAACTCTTCGAGATTTGATTGGTCGACATTTTCGACAAGTATTATAGCATTAAAATAAAAACTGTTCTGTGTTCTTTGCTGTCATTAGTAAATTGACGGTATTTTGAATACTGTAAGTTGTACGAACACGAAGTTTAGTCACAGAATACATAATAGTATAGTGTTACTTTAATAATAAATCGATTGAAAATGCATTCAAGTGATGATGTGTTAACACCTGAGTTTATGAAAGAGAATGGCCGATATAGTTGAAAACTTGCTACCCAACAAATAACGGTTGGTTTACATAAAAGCCTATGAGTTTTGCAAACAGAAAAATGTTTTTTTTTTTATCAATTTAACCTTCCTTTTTTTCTTTGAATGTCTATTTTCGCTTAAATCTTTCTTTTTTTCATAGTCATGGTATGGTATAGTTACTACTTGTGTAGCGGGCGTTTTCCGCAACCAGGCCATTCACTGGATCATTTTGCGTCACCCGGCTGCAGCTAGTTCAGCCAACCGGCCTCCTCCAGGTATGGTATAGTATGCAACTCTTGAATAAAACGGATTTATATCGAGGGCCATCCTGAGTGACGCGAGTGAGTCATGAATCACTCGCGTCACTCAGGATTCATATAAGGCCCTCGCTTTAAACCCGTATTTTTTCACTGATTGCATAATATACTAACTGTTCCACATTGTAATATTTTAGAAATGGCCGCATAAATATTTAATATATATTATATTTAATCAATTTAATAAATATAAACATTTAAATACAAATTAAATAAAATCTTCTTTCAACTCAAATAGCAGGAAACCATAATTTCTCCTTTATAGTCCTTGATTATGTTAATCTAGTAAGATAACAAAATAAAAAACGTATAATTTCAAAGTTTTGGTTGGCCAATGTTTTGAGGAAATTAGGCGCTGCATTAACCACCTTAAATGGATAAAATATAGTTATTTTGTATGAAGTGTGCATGAAGGTACTAATTGAATTATTGCACTGCTATGGTGTGGGCATTGCTGGTATTTTAAGGTACATGACAAATAAAGTATTTTGATTCAGGAAATTGTTTTATTTAGCCATCAAGTCAAACATGTTTTAATACAAAAATAATTACTTCTCAAGAAACCACATTCTTCAGACTTCAGAAATCTATTGATGTATCTGAAACAGAAAGAAAAAGGAATTAGTGATATTTGGTTTGGGATTGCTTTAGAACTTTAGAAGTGCTAAATTTTGGGTGACAATGGATAATCGTCACGGTTACCATCAGGCGAGTGACTTGCTCGTCTCGTCACTCATTTGCAAAAACAAGTATAAATTGTTTTTTTTTTAAACGTGTTAAAAGAGCTGATGGTCTTCAAAAAGCTTTATTTATATAAAAAATAGGCTTGTGTTTGACCGCCAGCTCGCCTGATGTGAAGAGATGGTGTGGTCGAGCACACTTGCCTAGAACAGATTTTCTTAAATCATAGCTAAGAACACCATCGACATCAAATCAGATTTCAAACAAAAATCAGTTCAGTTACGTTAAACTAAAAACTTAGTTTGGGTAAAAGCAAGACCTTGGCTACTTGATACATACTGGCATCATTCCTTCTTCTAGTCGCCTCAGACTTTTCCAGTGAAAACACAACTTCTTGAAAATTCTTCACAGCTGCTCGCATATTGGCCTGATGTTGGGCATTATCTGGCGAGCTGTCATCCAGCAAACTGTAGATTGTAGGCACTTCTTCTAACTTCATGCTCTTTGCATTGCTAGGTTTGAAGACTATAGAAACTTTTCCAGTCTTTGGATGTATACTGAAGGGAGATTTGAGCAAGTGGTTGAAGCCCTTTGTAACGTTGACGTCGAGTCTAGGGTAGCAGTATTGGATTTTGAGCTCTTCGACTAGGTATTTCATTTTTCGACCAGCATTACTATTCTGAAAAATGTAAGTACAAACTAGTTAAATACTGAATTGGTATGCATCACATGCCTTATAGTTAGCGAATTAATCTCTACAACTTATACTCGGTCCAAGCTTTTTAGTTCTGACACCTGCAATAACATTCAAAAGTTGAATGAAAACATTTTCTTTTTATATAGACATAGACATAATGTATGTTAAAATAAATAAATAAATAAATAATTTATTTGTGGCAAAAAAAAACAATGTAGAATAGAAAATTAAAACGATAAAAATTTAAAATTAAACTAATCTTATCATATTTTTTTTGTCACAATCCGGCTCCAACTCAGCATAATGCCGGTCGTAAACAACCGACGGTGGTCTTCCGTTGGGCCGGCAGGTGACCTCGCGCACGAATGTACCACACGGCATGTGCACAAACTAACTAAATGCTTAATTTATTTAATACTTAACTAAACGAGCAATTATTAGACTGCCCCAGTTGGTCAGTTGATAGTGAACCTTCCTTCTGCGCTTAGTGGCGCGGGTTCGAGTCCCACCTACAACAAACTTTCATGTGATGAACAATTGTGTTTGTTCCATGTCTAGGTATTAATATCCATTTAAGTATGCATTTAAAAATATACAAGTACATATATCAGTCTCCGGCAGCCAGCCTTGCTTAGTTTGGGGTCAGATGTCCGACCGTCTGTGCAAAAATGACCCAGATATTATTTATTTAAAATTATTTGGCGACCACCTACTCACATCCTATTAGCCAATATTAAATAATAACAAACAAAATAAATAACAATACGTAATACAATAAATTTCCTAAAAACAACATTTAAAACATACATAATTTATTTATAAATTAAGATTAGATGGCGCTAGTGTCATTTCTGATTTGTTGTTCGCCCTTTTGATGAGCGTAAATAAATTTCTTTAGTTTTACTCTAAAACCATGTATACTCTGCAGGTTCCTTATTGGCGGCGGAATATTATTCCAACACTTAGACGCAGCATAACGGAAACTACCCCTGAAAGAGGCTGAGCTATGCCGTTCAGTCATAAGCTGCGTCGAGCAATGGCGACTCGGCTTGACTTCCAAGACAACTTGTCGTACAGATAACATGTCGTATATAAAAATATCAGTTTTTTATGAAAAGTTTTGCGCATGACTGCCACCTCGCCTGATGTTAGATACATCAACTCTCTCTGTTCTCTGTTTTTCGCACCACAAATTACAAACACAGGATAAAACAGTTCAAAAACTAGTGCAACTATCGGCGGTTTTATCGCTAAAAGCTATCTCTTCCAGGCAACCTTAGGATGGAGGCTTAGGGTTCAGTAGGTGGGTAGGTCACGGAGGTAGAGGATACGAGGTCATTGTACTCATCATTATGAACAGAACAACTTCAACAATGGGATCAGCCCTGAAATCGCGAAAAAAAAATCTGCCGTTCCATACATTTTGTAGTGTCAATGACTTTTTTTAATTGGAACAGCAGTATTTTTTCCGTGATTTCAGTTTTGGGCCCATAGTAAAAGTTGTTCACAATGATGAGTACAATTAGTACCTCCTTTCGGCTTAGTACAGAGTAAATGCGTAACCCTGTATATAAGACACGAGATGGTTTCGTAAAAGCAGTCAAATACTCTTTGATAGCCCTGTTGGCCTAGTTGGTAGTGAACCTTGCTTCTGCGCTTTGGGGCGTGGGTTCAATTCCCACCTAGGACAAACATTCATGTGATGAACATTTATGTTTGTTCTATATCTGAGTGTTAATATCTATTTAAGTATGTATTTAAAAATATATATGTTTATCAGTTTCTGGCAGCCATAGTACAAGCTATGCTTAGTTTGTGGTCAGATGACCGTATGCAAAAATTTCCCGAATATTTATTTATTGTAAACATGTATTTACTTCTCTGCAATAGGATTCATAAGTCTGTACAAATGTGTTCCATCTTTCCAACGATGAATCATGCATTTTCTCCAGAACTTTCTCAACCTGCGACTGCAATCCTTCATCGGGTATCATTCTCAGGAACTTTTTTAGCCTTTCTGATGTTGATAGGAATGCTTGATCTTGTAGCAGCTCTTCAAACAATTTATCTATTACTGTGAGAGCTCTCCTGAAACATAAGAAGTATCATTTTGTTTATATGACATGGGAATTACTCACGTAAGATTAAGCCGGTTTTTCCAACTATAGTTACAAACACAGAAAAAATATTTTTTTTGTTTAAATTAGAACGGCTGTCAAGGCATGAGTAAGCATGTGTAAGAAATTTGTTGTAGCCAGTTGCACCCATATATACGAAACGTCACTTATTCGAAATCAGTTAGCAACTGTGGACGCGGAGTTCGACGCGTTGATGTAAATAAGAATGTTCAATCAAGGTTCTGTCATAATGCCTGGCGACAGATTTTCCTTCTCATTTCCGTTCTATTTACTTCTCGGTTCTGTCGTCGTCTTTCTGCTCTATTCAGTGGTCTTTTTCAGGGTGAATACGCATGCGCGGGTACGTCTCGCTTTCGCTATGACATGTATCATTATGAACAGTAAATATAAATTTAAAAAACAGTTATAACTATTCATCATCATCATCAGCCAAAAGACGTCCACTGCTGAACATAGGCCTCCCCCTTTAACCTCTACACTGAACGACATCCTGCCATCTGCATCCACTGGATGCAGCGACTCTCACAATGTCGTCGGTCCATCTAGTGGGAGGCCTACCTACGCTGCGTCTTCCGGTTCGGGGTCTCCACTCAAGAACCTTTCTTCCCTATCGGTTATCAGTTCTTCGAGCGATGTGGCCTGCCCATTACCACTACAACTTGCAGATTTTAATAGCTATGTCGGTGACCCTGGTTCTTTGGCGAATATCTATGTTCCGAATTTTATCGCGTAAAGAAACTCCGAGCATAGTTCTCTCCATTGCCCGTTGTGTGACTCTGAGTTTTTCCAAACGATCAACAGTTAAGGACCACGTCTCAGTACCATATGTCATCACTGGCAACACACACTGGTCAAAGACCTTTGTCTTTAGGCACTGTGGTATCTTGGACGAGAAGATTTCACGCAATTTCCCGAACGCTGCCCATCCGAGTTGGATTCTTCGGGCGACCTCTTTGCCTAATTTGGACTTACCTAACTGAACAATCTGTCCAACCTGTTATAACTATTATAGTATTAAGTAACTTTTTTCCAATAAAAGAGCTGCTAATCTTCAAATGGCTGGACAGATTTTCTTGCAGCATGAGAAAACTCTGGATCAAGTCAACTTTAAAAACAAAAATAAAGTTCAGACGTTTGGGAGCTGCGATGCCACAGACAGACACTTTAAACACCCCTCGGTATAACACCCCTCTTTTTGCGTCGGGGGTAAAAATAGAAAACATATTTCACATGAAGTGGGTGAAATTCAATAAACAGGAAACTCTTAATTTTCCACCCATAGTATAGTGGAATATTTTCTTCAAATTTACCATGTACCAGAGCCACCCCTAAAATGCATAATTAAATTTTTTATACATACTTTTAAAATTGAGATCCAAACTAAAACTGTGATTCTGCAAAGTTTCATGCGCTTTTCTTAATAACTATAAAAGTTAGAAGGTTCTAAAAATTTTGACAGATGGACGGACAGACAGAACGAACTTATAATGGTTCCTTGTTGTACTATGGAACTCTAATTACCAGATCTCCGAACCCGCCTAATGTGACCCAAAGTCAAACCCCCGCCAAACAAAAATTACAATATTAGTAGTACCTACTTTATACTGGAATGCAAGTTTTCACTCCCCAAATGCACTTTTTTGTTCTGATTGTCACCTCCAGTGATCAGACACAGGTAATCTGCCACGGCCCCTCTCCCTGGACTGTCGAGTGTCCTGGCTTCATAGTCTGACACCCAACAATGGATGCCTCTCCTTCCGGAGAATACCCATAGGATGCTTTGGAAGCCGAAATCTTCTGTAATTTTCAAAGTTCATGAGATAGTAATGTACGGTTTGGTAAGCACTTATTTTATCACTAACATCTGAATAGCACCCCACGTTCCACCTCTTACCATACAAGAAGCATTTTATTTATCCGGGATAAAAAAAAAAAAATACCTACTCAAATAAAATTGTAATTGTATTGTTGTGTTGTTTTTCACGGTGTTTTTAACGGTTGAACGGATTTCGATGAAAGTTGAAATGGAAGTAGTTCCTAACACTAGCTTCTCTTTTTATCTTAGAATAATGTATGGTACCAGCAGGATAGTGGGCGAAACGGTGGATTGTTGCTAGTACATGTATAATAGTTGAAAAGTATTGTACCACCAAGTGAATCGGTTCCTTCTAGGCAAGCGTGCTCCACTGTAGACCGCTTCATCGCTTAACATCAGGCGAGCGGACGGTCAAACGCGAGCATATTTCTAATAAAAAAATAAATACTTCATACTCATTTCATAATCATACTTTATTACAACTTAACAATCACTTCCCTGAAAAGGTTTAATTACGCAATCAAACATTTTTTTACTAGAGATTGAACATTACTACCCAAACTAATAAAACTTTGGACCATTTTTCAAACTAACAACCAAATGGCTATACCATTGATTCATTTATCAAATGCGCGACTGAAAGTAATAGAGCCTTTTTAAACACTTACCTACCCCCTTATTAATAAACGTGGAGTAGTCTTGTAATAGTTACGCCGTGTTTTGTCTTTTTCTCTCTTTCTAATTATGAACTCGATCGAAAAAACAAAAGACAGAGTAACTATTCCAAGACTACTTACTCTCAGTTTATTAATAGGGGTCAAATAGGAGTATTATGTTTTGTTTTTGTTTTGGGGTGTCATGTTGAATCTGTAGTTTAAAAATCTTTGATTACAATGAAATAGATGCAATTAAAAAGTACCTTTCAAGGATTTGTCAATGATCTCGCAGGCAATGACCATAAACTTCCAGCACTTTCCACACACCTTGGCTTCTTGGCAGCATGTTCGTACTTCGTCGTAATCTGTGAGATCTATGTCAAACACCAGCTCACGGGACAGCACTACTGCATCATGACGGCCAATGGAGGGCCTGGAAGGTAAGGAATCTTGATTACACAAGAATGACTGATATGACTCAAATGCTGCAGACATTTTATTTTAATCCCCAGTTTACTTGATTTATTTAGTCACTATCATTCCATCAGTGCAGTTGGGCACAGACATTCATGACCGACGACATTGTGAGTCGCGCGGGTATCCAGTGGATGCAGATGGCAGGATGTCGTTCAGTGTGGAGGTTAAAGGGGAGGCTTATGTTCAGCAGTGGACGTCTTCTGGCTGATGATGGTGACGATGATGATGATTCATGTTAATTAATTAAAACAGTACCCTATTATTGGAAAACTGTTTTTCTGATGAATTTCTAGTGTAATTCCGCTTCTACGTCACTTCAAGTACAATATGGAATTTGGGATAAATTTTACTCAGTAGATATTTGTTAATGAAGTTAATTTAATAAAATTGAATTTTGCCCAATCTGAAACAAAATTTATATTAAATAAATATAACAGAAAATTAACCTAACCTAAAAAAAAAATAATGAATTACACTAGAAATTCATCAGAAAAACAGTTTTGAACATGGACTTCCGCAAAGTAACACCTGATTCAATCAACCCTATTATTGATTTGTGTCGTCAGGTAAAAACAATCTTACTTTGTGTTGTAAACAGCTCCTATATCCAACTTGTGAGGGCATTTCTTCTGCAGAAGTGTCTGTAGCTCCTTCTGGTTGGTTATAGTCAGATATCTCAAGTAAACATCATCAGCAAGAGTGAACGACAACTCCCTGTTACATAGAGGTTGTGGAGCACTCCCACAACTCAACCATCGACAGAATATGTTCTGAGGAAACAGCCGGGTGTAGTAGATAGGCAACATGTCTGATAACATGTTCTCATCGTGGCTACCTACCTGCAAATAATAATTTAGATTTGAGCAACGTTAGCACAACATAAAAGTGAAAAAATTGCCTATCTTTGCTTTAAAATTTGTAAAAGACGAAAGGACAGAGTATTACGAGAACTTAATTGTAGAGCATGATTAGCTGAAAGGCATAAAAAGTTTTTAAGTCCATATATCTAGCATAAAATTAATAATTCCATTGTTAATTTTGTTTCAGAATAACTCTGAGGATAAAAATTCCTTGTTTGAATGGTTTGTAAACTTAATTTATGCAAAGACTGAAGAACTGCTTCAAATTATAAGTTAATAGAGTAAAAAAATACTAGTTTAGTTTGCCTATTAACATTAATTTTGAATCATAATAGGTCGGGGAAAAAGTCTTTTCGTATTTTGTATGTATAAAGTTGTAGTAAAAATCTTATCCGTTGTACTGTTTGTATCTGGCTGGTTTTGATACCATTAAAAATATGACATTTTAAAAAAGGAATACAAAAAGTAAAAAGCAATTTCCCGCCATTTTTCAATTGTTTTTTTGTTCGATAAAATGAGTGAATCTAACGAACAAATTCGATATATTGTGAAATTTTATTACAAAAAAGGGAAAAATGCGACACACGCCGCGAATAAAATTTGTGACGTTTATGGACCTAATGCAGTGTCATCAAGAGTAGCACAATGTTGGTTCAAGCGTTTTTAGTCCGGGAATTTTGATGTCAAAGATGCAGCTCGCTCTGGTCGCCCTGTTACGGATAAAGTCGATGCCATTTCTGAAAAAGTGGACCAAGATCGGCATATTAGTAGTTACGACGTAGCTGAAGAACTGGGGATTGACCACAAAACAGTTTTGACCCATTTGAAAAAAACTGGGTATACAAAAAACTCGATATTTGGGTGCCACACGAGCTCACTGAAAGAAACCAAATGAATCGTGTACTCATTTGCGATTCTCTATTGAAACGCAACGAAACCGAACCGTTTTTGAAAAGATTGATCACTGGTGATGAAAAACGGATCACCTACGACAAGAATGTGCGCAAACGATCATGGTCAAAGGGCAGTGAAGCACCACAGACTGTAGCGAAACCCGGATTAACACGTAATAAGGTGATGCTGTGTGTATGGTGGGATTGGCAGGGCATCGTTCATTATGAGCTTTTACCGCCGGGCAAAACCATCGATTCGGATCTCTACTGCCCACAGCAGATGAGACTCAAACAAGAAATTGAGAAAAAACGGCCGGAATTGATTAACAGAAAGAGTGTGGTCTTTCATCATGATAACGCCAGACCGCACACATCTTTGGCCACTCAGCAAAAATTTAGAGAGCTTGGTTGGGAAGTGTTAATGCATCCACCATATAGCCCAGACCTTGCACCCTCAGATTTCCACCTGTTTCGATCTCTTCAGAATTCTTTGGGTAGTGTTAGATTAACATCAAGAGAGGACTGTCAAAACTACTTGTTGCATTTTTTTGATCAGAAGTCCCAAAAATTCTACAGCAACGGGATCATGTCACTACCTACAAGATGGCAACAAGTTATCGAACAAAATGGCACATATATATTATAATTAAATGTAATTAAACTTGAAAAAAATATGTCTTGAATTTGTTTAAAAAATACGAAGAAACTTTTTCCCCGACCTTATATTATCATTATCGTAGTGTTGTGTCTTCTTGTTTCGAACCCTGCAACACACAGCCACTCAGGTATTTTCATGAGCCTGTTGTTCAACACGAGTACATAACACAAAACCTGCACAAAACATACCCCCATGCATACACAACACACCCTCACACATATATGTATATTATACACAACCAACATAAGGCAACCTGTATACATACGTTCAAGCATATTATTTAGTTTTAGTAATATTTTTGTTTGGCTTAACTAATATTATAATCATACTATTTATAGATTTTGTTTCAATCTTTCGAACCTTGGTGTATCATTATTTATATTTTAAGAATTTTTATTTTCTCTTTATGATATTGGCTTATGTTTCCGTGAAATAAAGATTATTCTTATTCTTAATGTTTTACTATTAGCTCTAAAAATGGCTCTTTGCAAACCTTAATCTTAATGGTTGATTAAAAAAACTCAGTAATTATGAATGCTTAGTTTGATTGTCATAGACAATCAAACTAAGCATTCATAATTACTGACATCATTACATAAAAACATTTAATTTTTTTCATATAAAATTATCACCCCATTTCACCCCCTTAGGGGATGATTTTCTAAAAATGCTGAAACTGCTGTTTGTTATTTCCGTGCACTTCATATAGAGATGCAAAGTTTGATTGTCATAGCATCAAAATCATTTATTTTAAATACAAATATTATCACCCCATTTAACGTTAATAAAGGTTGATTTAAAAAAAATGCTGAAGCTGGTGATTCCTATTTTCTTTGCATAGTTTAAATTGTTATAGTTAAAAAACACATATTTTTCCCATATAAACATTATCACCCCAGTTCACTCTAATAAGGGTGATTTTCTGAAAATACTAAAACAGGTAATTAAAATATTCTTTTGCTTAGTATGAATGCTAAGTTTGATCGTTATAGCATTAAAAAAAACATACAAACATTACCACCAACGTTATCATTACCATAACTAACTTTTTTGTCTACGGTTGAGAATGCTTACTATATTTGTTAAAGTTTTAAAGTATTGTCTCGTATATTGTTTTAATAAGGCGGCTGGCAGTGACTGGATGAGGAGAGGCGAAGACCAGGTATGTATTCTGTGGAGTGGTGGGGCCACGGGAGAAAAATCCCCATAATCCCATAGCAGTGGGTCCATAGGGAAAACCCCTGGAATGTGCGCATCAGGAGGCATACCTACATTGCAGCGGAGGTCTTAAGAGCCGGTGTAACTCTGTTACTTTAAGAGCTCCAAAAGTAAATTAATGTTTAGTACCTAGCAATAAAACTCTTTTGAAGAACTATCAAGCCATCTTGCTTCTGAGCCATTTCTATAAGCTTTTTTTCTAGGTTTATTTTTTGCAATAGCCATCGCACAAGCAGTCTTGTGCAAACCCAGCCAAATGGCAAGTTCCAGCCCCCAGAACAGACCGGGTTTTGAAGCAGGAACAGCAAAAGCTAACATTACGGTACAGTTTGTATATTACTTTACAAAATAACACATAAAAACATTCAGATTAGGTAAACTGAAATCATGTTTTAAAGTTTAATTGACTGCAATATGTACTTTTATCAAATTGAAAGTTCTGTACTTACCATGACTATGTGTAGTTAATTCACTTTAATTGATTAATTAGTGAAACTAAAATTCACAGAGAGAATCAAGGAATACCAAACCAAACTATAAGCAAAGCAGTGGTCAGTGGATTTGGTGGACCATGGATGGAAGCTGTCAAAATTAAAAAAATACCGCGAATATTTTTTTCTTTGCTTTTTTTTAATATTTCGCCCATTACTGGGCAAACTAAAGCTATTTAGGCCATACCACCTCGTCATCTATATTTTACTGTCATAAATAGTATTGCCTCAGTAAATCAACGTTTCAATTCACCCCAATAAATCAGTTGCTCACACTCGAGCACATGGTTCACGAACACATAATATTATATTGTAATAAATAATAATCTATCATTATTACACATTATCACTTGTAAGTAAACAAGTTTAGGAAAATAATACAATCCACTTCAACTCATAGTTTAATTAATGTTAATGGCTTGAGTGGAGGTGCATTAGGTCTAGACAGGTACCTACATACATAGTTATTTCTTCTTCTTACCTCGAGTCATGAGATAATTTTGGCGTCACACGTCTTGTGCTTTTGCCAGTGTCAAGTATTATGAGTTTTCAAGTTAAATTAATGTCGAGAATGCTGGCGGCATTGCCACGTTGAATGGCAATGCTCAATTTCTGCCCGAAATAGAAGCCAGCATTCTGAACACCCGACGCCTCCACCAATTACATGGCCAAGTCCCGATAAAGCCCTAAAGCACCGGTCCCCACGGACCCATCGTCTCCACCCCAAACGGAGCAAACATGTACACCCGGTCAAGGAGTGCATATTTGCGCCGCTTGAGGTTTTCGGCTTGAGCGGCGGCAGCGCCGGCCCTAAACGGAGTTGCGGGAAGGTGAGACGGAGCCATTGTGTCTACGCATGTTGCATCCCACACCAATAGCTGCCCCACCTTCCATGGTATGAGGGTCATTCCGTCGGGTCTTTTGCCGTGGTCTAACTAATGGTCTTTTAGTTTAATTTTTTATTTATTTATTTTAAGTTTTAGTTTTTAGTTAGTATTTTAAGTTTTCTTTAATTTTCTGTTTTTTAAGTGTGCATAATAAATTAATACAACCAATTAATGTCGTCAAGCAATGTAAGTTATGGCCATGTTCAAGTCATGCCCTAGTACCCCTAGTAAAGTGTGGAATTTTGGAAACATCATGAAAACCTCTTATCTTTTACCATGTTATCTTAACTTTTTCTTTCATCTCTTGTCACTTGCCTAAACTCGAACACGTTCACTTAATAAACAATAATCCACCATTATTATTATACATTAACACTCGAAAATACACAAGCTTTTGAAAATAATACAATGTAGTGACATGTTTTTTTACGTTGTTTGTTTTTTACCTGTATGAAATCAGTACTTACTTAAATTAATTTATAGGCATTTATATACCTAATATAATAATGAAAATTGATTCCGGACTTAAAATATTTTTTTCAGGTACCTACATAATAATTATGTTAGATTTAAACTTGACATCCGTTTTTTTCGAGTTGTGTTCGTCATTGGCTTCATGAGGCTAGTTTTCTGTGTATTGTCTCTTCTACTTGAGCCTTGCCTAGTGCTGTGTATTTCTTTTATTTCCAATTGAATTAGCGTGTTCAATATGGAGATAAACATAGAAAATGCGTTCATAATATTCGTCAGGATAACTTTATGTAAGTTTTATATAGACACACTTTATATATACAGGGTGTTTGGTAGAGGGTCCGACAAATCAAATGAGCGTGTTCGGGGGCCCATTTGGAGAATACAAGTTGGCCAAAAAAAATCCCTGACCCCCCTAATTTTTTTAAAGGTTTTTTTTGTGAATTTTCCCATTTTCACCGAAATTGTACCTATTTACCTCCATAACATTTGTAAAATCTGTTTTAGACCGGATGTTTTTACTTGAATTTGGTCTCTAATACACCTTCAGGCCACGCAAAGCAAAATTGGATACAAAACAGAGCTAAATAACTGATTTAGAGCTCATAGAGTGAAAAAATGTAAATAAAAATTACCTCATAGTTCAACTTTCACAGTGATCTAAAAAAAAAACACTAGCAATTCTGGAGATAATATGCATTTAAAAACTTCTCTATTTATTACTTATTACAATGACATACTAAATTGGTATAATACTTACCAGCTTATTGAGTTAAAATAGGATTCTAAGTAACAACTCTAGAAATAAAAAAATATGTCATCTACGTAAAGTAAGGGACCAATTACGACGAGCAGGTATAAAACCATTGTTATTAGTTCTTCTTTCTCCGTCGACCATTCTCTGGACGGATGAATCTAAATTCACGAGAGAGGGCATCTTTAACCAACATAATCTCCACAGATGGGAATCGCAAAATCCTCGCGCGACTAGAGAGGCCTCACACCAACATAAGTTTTCGGTCAACGTATGGGCAGGTGTCATTGGGAGAGACCTCATAGGACCCCATTATCTCCCAGATACACTGAATGGGGAAAATTACCTAGAATTTTTAATGAATGACCTACCGGAATTAATGAGTGACCTGCCGATTTTTGAAGATGACCGGGCAGTTGTATTTCAACATGACGGCTGCCCGGCTCACTACCGGAACATAGTACGCGAGTACCTAGACAACGTTTTCCCCAATTCATGGATTGGGAGAGGTGGCCCAATTGAATGGCCCGCACGTTCCCCAGACCTAACACCACTCGATTTTTATGTCTGGGGACGTGCTAAAGAGTTGGTGTACGAAGTTGAAATAAACACAAAAGAAGAATTGGTGACGAGAATTGGGGATGCTTTTTCAAAAATGAAAGTAGAAATGACGCTGAACACGACTACAAAAGAAATACGCCGTAGATGCCGGGCATGTATTCATAACAGAGGAGCTGTGTTCGAACAAAATTTAAATTAAATAAATAATTGTATTTATTTCTGTTTGAATTTTCCCTTCTGCCTCATTTATTCAACAAGTTGGTAAGTTTTATACCAACTTAGTATGTCATTGTAATAAGTAATAAATAGAGAAGTTTTTAAATGCATATTACCTCCCGAATTGCTAGTGTTTTTTTTTTAGATCACTGTGAAAGTTGAACTATGAGGTAATTTTTATTTTCATTTTTTCACTCTATGAGCTCTAAATCAGTTAGTTAGCTTTGTTTTGTACCCAATTTTGCTTTGCGTGGCCTGAAGGTGTATTAGAGACCAAATTCAAGTAAAAACATCCGGTCTAAAACAGATTTTACAAATGTTATGGAGGTAAATAGGTACAATTTTGGTGAAAATGGGAAAATTCACAAAAAAAAACTTAAAAAAAATTGGAGGGTCAGGGATTTTTTTTGGCCAACTTGTATTTTCCAAATGGGCCCCCGAACACGCTCATTTGATTTGTCGGACCCTCTACCAAACACCCTGTATATATTATTTCAAAGCAGTGCTTTAGGTAAGCTGGGAGAGGTTGGATTGGCTGTATGTATGCAATCTGTTTTTGCTTTCCATGTTCCCGTCAAACTCTCGTCATTCTTATAGCTCTTCGGTCTCTTTTCATAACTCATAACTTTTATCTTATATTATTATTTCTAATCTCGGGTCTAGCCCGGACATTTGATAGGCATTGGTGGAGCCGAAGCCAACACCAAGAAGCCCTGTTGTGAGTACAAAATACAATAACTATGGATGGAATGTGTATAAAATGGAATATTAAACTATTGTAAAGTACCTATAGGATAAAATTAAACTGGGCTATTGAGGTAAACAACTTGTGAATGGGATAACAGATCTATGCGATGAGAAACGGCTCCTGCCTTACTCCGTCTCATCTCAAAATGTATTTAGGCAGGTGATGACTTGCCACCCACTAAATGGGCCCCCCATAAAGGCTGCCGTATCTTGGCACCGGAGGGGCAACATTGGCGTGGGTGCTTAGGGTGTAGAGAGGTGTGCTGCATTTTCACTAAGAGCTACTCGCGGCGTTATGCCCTTTAACACTTCCACCCTGGAGCTTAGGTTCTTAGCTCTTGCGGTTTCCACCCCTGGACGGCCGGTTACGGCAAGCTAGGGGTCGGGGTCTCATTTAGCCATATGGAATCGGGGTACGCCGTGTCGCCACTCACCGACGGCTCGCCATAAAGCCTCTCCTGCATTTTTATCTTTTTATTATTATTATCTTTATTAGTACCACAAACTAGACATAAAAACAGAAGCGTTGGTTTGATAAGTATGTAGCATTACTTGCGGTGAAACATACGACAAGCATCGCAACTGCACATGCGGCCTATAACACTACGGTTGGGCGCCATTCGCCACACGCCGCGTTATCCCGCGACGGAAACAAGCGAACGAAGCACCGCATGACCACAAAGCAATACGCAACGCCTTGCGTCTCTAGAACAAGCCCGTATGCCTCTTTTTTTCAGTAGACTAATAGTTGATTTGTTTTCTGGGGACTCGTTTTAGGTCCATTTTTATCGAGTTTTGATGGAATATCGCACAAGATTCAAATAACATGCTATCAACTTCTCGTTGCTGGTTTGGAAAGGCCACTAGCATCAACTATGCTATTAACATCTTTGACGATAATAGCTCTCAGCATTTTCACAGCGTCAATAATAATGTTGGGTGCAGTTTTCTGCATTGTGGTTGTGATTATCATTTTTGAAGGTAAGATTATTTATGATACATAAATTTGTAATTTTAGTTTTCCAAATTAAAACGACATAACGTATTAAATACTTACCGATGATCATTTTAAGTGGTTCCGTACCCAAAGGGTGTAAAAGGTTATGTGACCCTATTACCAGTGCCGTAAATAGGGCTCTGCCAGCGGTGCCCAGGCACAGGGCGCAGACTCTGGACGGGCGCAAAAATGACCACACCAGGACCAAGTTTTGTTTTCAAGGGCGCAGTTATAGAAGCTCGCACCGGGCGCATAAAAGGCTAGTTACGGCACTGCCTATTACTAAGCCTATGCTGTCTGTGTCTGTCTGTCTGTTCTTCTGTCCGTCCTACCTTTTAACGGTTGTATCTTTTCAAGATGGCCTGCTGAAATATAATGTTACGACGAAGTAAAAAATTTAAAACTAAACTAAACGCAAACAACAAAAGTTTTTTCATGTTTTTTTTTTGCTAATTATATGTTATGCTAGTCTAAAAACGTTAATACGTACGCGTCAAACTTGGCCTGATTATAGTACGTACACACTTTAAAGTAAAATAATAAATACAGGGCAAGTGCGAAAAATTTCGGTTCATCACCAAGTTAAGCATCGTCGGGCGCGGTTGGTACTTGGATGGGTGACCGCCTGGGCGTGATGTTGTCTTTGTGCACTAGTTTTTGTATTTTAGTGGTACGGAACCGCTAGTGCACGAGCCCGACTCACACTTGACTAATTGTTTCAAAAAAAAATGATATGGTTTCCGATAATCTTTAATTATTACTAAGATATTTTCTGATTCATTACGATTAAATTCCCTTCTTTCAGGTTTTATCTTCGGGTTAATATTGATTTTAACTGCTGTGATCACAATCTTAGCTCTGGGATTGATGATCCTACTATTAGGGTTCAGATTATTATAATATTAGAAACTGTGCAGACATTTGATTGGCATCTATGCAGAGTAACTACATACAATATAAATTATTATGTCTAAGTAGTAAGTTATGTAGATTAGATTACCCTTTCAAAAGCTATAAATATTGTGATTAGTAAATTAAAGTACCTTAAATAATAATATTGTAATAATAATTATGACTTTTGTTCTTCGAAATTGTTATCATACGCATTTTGTTTGTCTAGTACCTATAGCTATTCCTACTTAATAAAATTATTAATAACTTATGGTACCCCGTTTTTTTTTCAATTATCCACCCGCTTAGTAGTTTACCACTTTTCGCAGGATAAAAACGAACAGATTTCTAACTGCAAATGCACGTACTTTAAGAGGGTAGCTTCACAATCTGGCGCTAGTGCGGAATGAATGGACGTGGCGAGTGCAGTTGCCACTGTACTCTTTACCTACGTTTGGTAACTATAAACTATAAGACTTACCTACTGCAGCGAACTTTACTTATACTATAAGTAAAGCTCGCCGCAAAGATAAACCATAAACCCTTGAGAGGCGCCAAGCCAGCTCCCGGTTATGCGCGTTTGCCCTCGAAGTGGCACGGAACCGAACGCTGGTTTTGCCTGTGGGCATAGTGTTCCGTGCTGTGGGCGAGGGGATTCTACGACACGGAACACTATGTTCTGCGACTTGTCAATAACAAACAAACAAAGTAATTTATTTTGACAAAATTTAGTTTCACATTGTGTTGTTTTCCATGGGCTCCCGAACTAGTCTGGGACTGTGTGTCGGGTGCCAGTGGCTTTTCTTATATATCATAATACTTATGCCAAAGCAAACAATTAAATAATTTAAAATAACATATAAACTTATTATAAAAATTTAGAATTTAAGTAATTATTATTTACCAATATTTATAGCCAAAGATAGAAAAGAAAAAAGAAAGAACCCAACTTACAGAATAATAAAAATATACCTACATTAAAATTTGAAATTTAAAACATGCGAATGTGTGTCAACGGAATAATAGCGGTGCACAGATATACTACCTATACCAGGGGCCTTACCCCTAGCTTCACTTTTGCGAGCCAACTTTTAGTAGGTACCTGATAGGTACCTAAAATTAACCAACTCATTTAAGCTGCATCGTTTAAAAGCGTCTAACTTGAATGAACGAAAATCCGTTTTACTATGCGTGTGTGCGTGAAAATAGCAAAGCTTGGTGGCTATCAAATAACTACCGCTTATCGTAGTTGATGGTACCGTTTAGACAAATAACACCTATGCGGGTCAACTTTTCGAGCTAGGGGTAAGGCCCCTGATCTATTACCTATTGTGTATATCTGTGTAGCGGTGCCATGCAAGGTTTTAGTACGTAAATAAACAACTCGCTTGCGGTTAGAAACACTCTTGGTTTAGTGACATTTTGCCATGGAACACATGGAACACTTTAGTCATCAGTGAAAAAGATATTATAGACAAATATCAGAAAAAAATATTAAATAGAAGCGTTATAGGCTACAGCTCTTTTTCCTGCTAGCAGCTCTAGTTTAAGGCAGATCTAAAGCATATTATTATCAACGAAATAAATATTTGTTATTTATAAAATGGGAGGTTTTCCAAAAGGCAATAAAAGAAAAAAACATTAAAATACGGTACGTGGCGTTGATGAGACACTAAATAAATATTAATCCACCATAATTATGCATTAAAACGCGAAAATACACAAGTTTAGAAAAATAATACAATGAAACAATATGTTTTTTTTTCAAGTTGGCGCCTAAACTCGACTTGACTTCTTGTATTTATGGCCTCTGCCAAAGAGAATACAATAGAAGAAATGGCCTCTGCGACTATGGTGTCACAATTCTGCAAATGTCCGTTTCGTGGCAGGCCTAAACTCACAGCCTAAACTCTTTTTTGTGACAGTGACATAATAATAGTTGATGACGGTTATTCACATTGTTCCTTGAAATTAATTTATTTTCACATCTACTACCTAGTATATCTGTGTTTCTTTTGATATGCTAGCTAGTGATGTGTGCTTAAATTAAACCTCAGATTTAAAATAACTTATATAAGTATTGTACGTCTGTGACAAATATTTACTAGTTATTGTGAATGTGTCGGAATGTGTAAATAGATCGAGGTAAGGAGTAAGGACTAATCATCACCAACGCACCCTACGTGCTATTGGCTATTGGTGTCATTAGCTATGCTAGCCAACAGCGTCCACGATTCTATGATGCCAAGGATATCAGCTTTAAGATAAATAGTTCTCCGTGTGAATTATGAAGATAATGGAAATCATAATAAATAGACATGCAATAAATATAGTGTTTTTATTGTAATTTAGAATGACATCATATTTTCTCTATTGAAAACATAGAGGTCACTTCAAAATAGAGTGACATATCGGTAATCAGCTCGGTACAATAGCTTCACTAAGAAGTACGCTGTCTTGATATGCAGACTCTAACAATCAGTGCCAATGACAATTTATCACTAGGTAATATCGTCAGTGTAGTGGTCATTAAAATCTCTGAAATTAATTATACGACGAATTTATTGACATACCTTGCTGGAAAATTCACTATAAATACACGAATATTCATAATTATTTAAATTTTTATCGAAATTAAAATATTACACCACTGTATGAAGTATACGATATTTATTTATGAAAATACCAAGAAAATACACATATTATGTCACATTACTACATTAAGCAATGACAGAATGAACTGTCAAGTGTCAAGCGTGTCAAGTTGTGAGAGGGGAAGGGAAGATAGTGAGGCAAAAATTTACAAAAAAACGATCGTATATTATATTTCTGAATTCTGGGTAACCCTTGCGGATTGGTGCAATTTAGTGTTTTTAAGTTAAGTGTTCTTAAGAAATCTGTGCAAAATCAGCCAAATTTGTTAGTTATCATATTGGTGAAATCCTGTTTGAGGCTAATGGAGTCCTGAGATTTTGATCAGCAAGGTCGCAGTTGTTGCAGCTATGATGATAGTAAGTAATATGTAACCGATTTCAGTATCAATTTCTATACATAAACGTCCAATAAAAACTTATATGTAACCATAACTACTCATAATTTTCTTAAGTATCTTCAGTAGAAATAGATATCTTTACTAACAGGCTTAGTGATTTTGTGCTGTGAATGGTTAGATTACATATCTCAGACTGAAAATCAATGAAAATTTAGATTTTTCTTTAGCCATATTCACATAAACATATTCAAGTTCTCAACTAGTCTATCTACACCTCAGTTTCAGTCTTATTGTTATGGCTTACCTAATATTCAATTTGACAGACTGTGAATCAAAAGGTTCACAAATAATCTTAAACAACAACATAATTATTGTTTAACTCGCTTAATAATAGAATGTTTTCCTTACAATGTTTTTGTAACATTAAAATGACTTTTAAAGGACCACCCATTCTTAATGTTTAAAAAATATAATCAACACTCATTAGATTTGACTGATTTTAGTAAGCTTGCCCTAATATAAACTCAGTAATAGGACTACTACTGGTTCAATGTAATGTTATTAAAATTATAAGAATGTTTTTGATGTTTGAGATTACGGTAACCCACCTGATCTTAATTTGTATTGTGTTGTGTTCAGTACCTTTTTGACAACCTGTTAGCTTTGTGGTAGCGCATCTGCCTTATGAGCTGGATATCCAGGGTTTGATTCCTTGCCAGGCAGATGTGTTAACCTCTAGTAATTGTGTGCAAACACAATTACTTGAGGTTATCAATTCAACAAGTCATTGAAAGTGCGACATTTTCGCTTTGCAAAAAAGCACTTAAAATAAAGATTTTAAAAAAAAAGTATGAAACACTTGCTTATGTTGTTAACTTCACTCATGAAAGAAAAGACCCAAATTCACTCGAGCCCGCCCAATCGTTCACCTACTCGAGCTTGCTCAATATGATGTGCTAATCGGCAATGTTCAGCCGGACATCCGGCGGCCTAATATCCGGCTATCTGGCTTCAAGGTTGGCCAGACATTCGGTATCCCTGTATCGGACAATCCATTATCCGGCTATCCATTTCTCTACTTTTAACGTAATGTGAGTCATTTTTAAGGACATATTGAAATGAATTTAATGTGTGTCTGTTTGTATCAACAAGTGGTAATTAAACACACACTGTATCATAGGTTTCTTGTCCTGACAAAATTGCTTCTGAATCTTGAATCTGTGTAGTTTTTTTTTTTTTGCTAAATATATATATACACATATAATTTTCCATGTAGTATGAATACCTTGCTGTATAATAAGCTTTTGCAATTTTGTTTTGGTTATATTGTGAGTGACCAATGTAAGACTAATCTGTCTTCTGAAAACCACGTCAGTTTCCTAGTAATTAAAGCTGTTACAATTTTGATTGAGGCGATGATTTTGGTTGCTCAGCTTAGTTTAGGGAGATGCTACACTACAGAGAACCTACCTGCCATATTTCAGTTTCGTAGGTCATGTAGCTTTCATGATTTTGTGATGAATCATTCAGTGCATGAATGGTATTTCACTGTTAGGTCACTTTGTATTTTATCTTAAGTACTTAGTGTGCATTGTGTCACTGACTGTAGGACACCCATTTGTTTAAGCAGTTTGTAAAACATATAAAATTGTTAATTTACACACATTGTTGCAGGTCTTAAATACTTTGCGTGGGCATCATCAAAATTGATTTTGTAAGTACATCTTAAATACACAGTATTAAAACCAACCCCCAAAGTTAAAAGAAATATGTAAATTTTACTGAACATAACATAATGTTATTTTCTTTATTCATTCTGCTTAGATTTCACATGTAATTATTTTATATATTAAAAGCTCGGGAATGTTGAATTGCGCGAGCAAGATAGAAGACATTCGAAGCATGGACTAACTCTTAAGATGAAAGTTATTAACCAGTGCGTTCTACCCAATGAAGACTGTCATGACTTCAAAATAAAATAAATACAAGTAATTAGATCACACTAAAAACCAACTTCAAAAATATATGAAAAACATAATAAGTGCCTCGATTTCTCTGGGATCCCATCATCAGATCCTGACTTGGTGACAATGGGACCAAATTGGTAGTATACTCTAAGGCCAAAAATTTATGAGGTTGCTGAATTGAAGGAGTTATTGGAGGAAGATTCGATGGTGGCCACCTGATGGTTAGTCGTCACCGCCACCATACTGACGACGTACCGTACTGGCTGGGTGACGAGACGAGCGAAGTCGCTCGCCTGATGGCTCTTCACGCTTCCCATAACAGCCCAACGCCACTCAGAATTTTGAACTTCAACAGTTCAAAACCCTGGATGGCAATGCACTGCGCTCGTCACCCCGAGATATAAGATGTGAAATCTCTGTGTGCCCTGTAATTTCGCTGGAAACATTGCCCTTCAATCCGGAACACAGTAATGTCTCCACACTACTGCTTGGCGATTGAATAACTGGCAAAGGTGTGGTACTACCACTCCTACCACTACAAAAATACCTGGAGCATTGGCAGTATGTTGCCTACCTTTGAGGACTCTATTCACTATTTGTTTGAAGCAATCTCCTTTGTTTGCCTGATTTGAGCTAGTGACCGTAATAATCTCGAACAACCGAAAATAGGGTCTTGGTAGGTCTAGGTACTACCTATCAGGTAGATCATTTAATAAGATGATTGTAAGTTGGTTCCGTTTGTTTGTAGGGCAGTTCGTCAAGCTGGCGGCCCTCCAGGATGCGGTTCGCGCGCCCTCGCTAGCACCGCGCGCAACACGCAACGTCGCCACAATAACTGGTGAGATTTAATTTTCTATGGATTTACTTTCTGTTATGTTCAGGATTTAAGAAAACGTTGATGAAATACAAAGTGCATCTTTTATGCATTCTTGGTTCTTGGATTTGATGGAAAAAGTATTCTTGATCTTCAAAAAGGTAGTTTAAAAAAAAAATAGTTTCCAACTCTTATGCAGTTGGTTCAAAGGTAAATTGTGAATTACCCTTGAAAACTAGTGGGTGAAGCAGGTGGATGGACGGGTCATGACCCATCTATATTAGGTGGGTTGTTTTTATCGCTGATTGCTGCAGTTACGTTGCAATAAGCAGAATAAAATCCCCTTGGTTTCTATGTTTCACAGTAAAAAGAACATTCTGTTTTTAGGGTTCCGTACCCCGACAAGGAACCCTTATAAATTCGTTCTGTCCATCCGTCTGTCTGTCCGTCTGTCTGTCCGTCTGTCTGTCTGTCCGTCCGAATTTTTAGAACCTTCTAGCTTCTATCATTATTAAGATAAGTGTATGAAAGTTTGCATAATCCCAGTTGTAATATAGATACTGAATAAAATTAAGGCTTAGAAACAGATTAGATTTATAGAATTAAAACAAAAGAGTTTTGTAATAAATAACATGGGGGAGGTAAATAGCCTCTGCCTGTATTTTTTTTTCTATCGGACTGCCAGAGCGGGCACGAAAAACCGGCACCGCTTTATGTTTGACATTCCAAAAACCCGTACGAAGCGCTTTGATTCCACATTTATTATGCGGACTGCTAGTCTGTGGAATGCGCTGCCTAAATGGGTGTTCCCCGATAGTTACAATTTGGGTGTCTTCAAGTCAGGAGTGAATCGGTTTTTTCTAGGCAAGCGTGATCCATCATAGATCACATCATCGCTTAACATCAGGCGAGTTGGCGGCCAAGCGCAATCCTATTATTAAATTTAGAAAAAAAAAACGGTTGCAGATTTTGATGCAGTCATCCCATTAACACGAATACAGTTCAAACTGTTATTGGAGCAATGTTATTCACGGGCTCGGATTGAATTTCAGTAGTCTGGAAAATTAAATGGAGCCAACTTCATAGAATACATTACATCTGCTTCGCCCACATTGTTTCGGGTTTGGTTTGGTTGACCTATTTCTTGATGGAAACATTTTCAAAGTTTTTATTAATATTCAACTAGCTGCGTGGTTTTACCCGCATGGACATTCCTTCAGGATTAAAAGTAAAGTTTTTTTGGGATTATAATAATTATCAATAAATACAAAAAACGACTTCAAAATAAGTAAAAAGTTACGCAATTTCGAAAATAGTTGGATGACAATATTATGTCATCAAAGTAAACAAATTTTCCAGTTCTGTATTTTGATTTAAAAGCAAACTATATGCTGCATCGATTATAATGAAATTTTTATGGGTCTACCAACTTGAAAGTCTGTCTACTCAAAAAAGAATTTTCGATATCGGTTTATAAATGATGGAGTTCTAAGGTAACAAACATAAAAAAACTATTTGAGAACCAGACTTTATAGAAGTCGTTTTAGAAAAAGTATTCTACTAACTCTCCAGCCCACAACTATCTCAATGCAAGAAATTACGGCGATCCGTTGAGTTGCTGTGTGGAATAGGAATAAACAAAGCCTAAAATCGTAGAAAAAAATACAGCTGTTCCATACGCATTTTGTTGAGTGTGAATAAATAGATTGATTGATTATAATATACGACTGTAGGTATTAATTTAGATAAGTAATATAATGTAAATCCATTATTGGCCGTAAGTTCTTAGTTTATTGTTAAGTTTTTAAAGGGCTGTGGATTTTGTTCAATAAATAAAATAAAATGAATAAAATAAAATATTTCATGGTTATGTCAATTAACAAACAAAATACGCGCGAGCGGAAGGGATAACACAAAGGCGAGAGCCAACCCTGCACATCGCTATACCGTTACATCTTATTTGCCAAATGCACGTCTGTCAGTAAAGGCGTGTTTCCCGTATGTAAGCCAGCTGACTTAATCTGATAAGCTGATAGACACAGAGCACAGAACTTGCCCTGTATAACATTTATCTAATGTATAAAAACAATATAAAAAAACTGACTTCATAAAAATTTCAGAACTGGCCAACTTGAAATGGGACCACACCAGCTTTCAAATAAAAAAAGAATCATCAAAATTGGTTCATCCAGTCGAAAGTACTGAGGTCACAAATATAAAAAAAAAAACAGTCTAATTGATAACCTCCTCCTATTTGGAAGACGGTTAAAAAACGAAACAAATGGAAACTTGAAAATCAATTCTACTTCCATCATCAGTGGCATTAAATTAAAGTATAAGTAACCTGCAATAAAAATATTGTATTTGTGAAGTTGCCAACATGCAATTCCGATTCAGTTTGATGAGTTGAAGGTTCTAAACCCAGAGGTTTATGAATGGGGAGAAACGGCCGCGGCGGCGTGTGATTGGCTGGCTGCCAGACTGCAGCTATTCTTGCCTGGGCGGGCGGCGCGCGAGCATATTCAGTGTAGCGCCGCGCTTACTTCTAAACGCTCTAACTTGCGGGCACCCCGTGCTCACGCTTGACCGATCTACTTTTTTAAATCTTCCTTTCTCACGTAAACATTACAAGATAATATGCTCTTACAAAAGTATAAACCCAATACTGCCGATGTTAAGTTACAAACATGAAATTAACTTAACGTTCCAAGAATTTAGTGTATCCTAAAACGGAAATTGTTTTCTGAAACAGTCCTCGCATATAAACAAGCCGTAAAACAAACTGCTTGTTTTGTGAAGTACTGAATCGATGATATTGTTACGATGATGTTATATAAGTGTATCCATTCGTTTGTTCGCCAGGTTGCCGCCTGAGACTTCAATTTTGTACGACAGATAAGCAATGAAAGGTATTATTTCCCATGAAAGTCTTGTATGGCATGTTCTCATAATACAGTTTTTCACCTTTCCATTAACAGAGTCAGCATTCTAAACGTACAAGAAAATATTCTAAATGACTCGCGCCAGTGCAACATTCAGAAGTTTTGCGAACATGCGCTTTATCTAAACTTGTTGCAAACAAATTCAAGTAGGTGAATTGTACTAATCTACTAAAATGCAGGTTTTAACACTTACCTGAAAATCTTGAAATATGACACGTTACATACAATGTTTTCTTTCCGATAAATGTTATAGATTTAAATGTACCTACTTATCGTTTTCCGAGGATAATGTTACTTATCATAAAAAAATAATTAAAAAAATTATTTGATTTTAAATTTACAAGTGTTTGGCCTCTCCTGTTAAGTTTTCATAATCTGTGTTACGAGAGACCGCTCTTTGGTTGATACATCGTATTTTCACAGTCATAATGTAGTTAGTATATAGGTAGTTCTAAATTTATTATAAGACAGATGATGTTTAATTCTCAGCTAGTAGGTACATAAATGTATAAATATACATTTTACTTTCAAGTCCCAAGAAAGGACAGCTGCAAGCGTGGAAGATAAAATAATATACATAATTAAAAAATATCTTATTAATCAATCGATGCTTTGTGCTTTCAATCACAACGTTACAGATAACGATAAATCGAAACTGAAAGTGAATCGAATCGAAAGCGAATGACCGACGCCAGGGAAAAATACCTAATTAATCTATCATCGGTTATGTGAATGAACATATGCCGTATGAAATAATACGCTTACATAAGAGCGTTTTAGTTGCATTTCTTTATACTTAACCCAATCTGCGCACATGTTCGTGGGTGCCGATGGGCCAATAGCATGACTCATAAGATGACATTTAAATCGAGCGTCAAACACATATAAAGTGACCTTCTGACATGTACAGTGCGACTAACTCTGCAAAGGTGACGAAATCTAGAGCCGCTCAACATGCGCAGAGATGTTGGGTCTCTCTGTATCTTTTAATCGTATTTACATCGGGGAGTGTTCTGAAGAACTGTGTGATTTGATGCCGGCGTCGAGGCTTTACTGTCAGCTACCACCGCCTGAAAGCTCATCCACATATAGATCAGCGGAAATCGCACACTATGCGATTCACACAATCTTTCTTCCCTTACACCTGCAAAATGTGGAATGGGTTACCTTCCGCGATGTTTCCGAAAAGCTACAACATGCGGGGTTCTTCAAAAGGTGAATTAAGATGCCTCTGGTGTTACAAGTATCCATAGACGACAGAGACTGCTTACCATCAGGTAGCCCATCTGCTTGTTTGCCACCTACGACATAAAAAAAGTTATGCGAGAACTTAAAAATTTCAAGGGACGCTATCAGTTCTGTTCAGAAAATTCGATGTTAGCTACCCGACTCAACTCTACAGACAAGTTGGTCGCAATGTGCGGTTGCGTAACCTGGTCATACTATAATTATTTCCCGTAATTATGGTTAGTAAAGCCCTTGCTATTGAGACAAGGTCGTGTAGAACAGTTGGGCTAATTGAGCGGGGCAGCCCGCGTCTGAAGTGACCCCGCTATGGCGATGATGCGAACATTGCCAACACACTGACGACATCCTTATTTTTATTGGTAATCCGAAAGAGTGCGTCGACCGTACCGCCTCCACATGCGAACTGTGCGTGTGGCCTCGCTCTATTCTTTCTATTTACAGGGTTCTGTACGTACGGCTTTTACGGACATTTCGGTTAGTTTTCTCAATATTGTGGTGTTGGATAGGACCCAGGGCACGATTTTTGAATTGAAATACCAGAAGATATGAAAGTAGATCGGATAAAGCATGTGCGAAGTTCGTTACGACCAATCTGTCCAAATCTATGGAAGTAAGTCAATGAATGGAACCGATGAGCAAACAATTATAATATGACGCCTATTCAACAGTGACCGCTTCTTGACTTCTACCGAAAGTGAGCTAAAGTAAATTATATTTTGTAGGCATGATATTGAGTATAGATAAATGATTTATAATGGAACCTATCGTGAATGTGTCGTGAGAAAAGAAAGGCGATTGTAGTTAGTAAAACGTTTGATGCTATCGAATCAGTCAATTTTTTGACAGGTGATAGTTACAATCAAATTTAAAACAACATTTAAATTTAAAATAATAAAAGCTTAAGGCCCAAAGCATACTTTAGACTCAAGGCGACGTATACATACAAACTGCCGTGGAAAATCAACTCTTCTCAGTTAACCGTAGGTTCAAAATTACACCGCCACGCCTCAACTGTTTAAACTCGTTGGGCCCATAACTATCTTATAATCAATAGTAGTTTTTAAACTTTCTGAGGCTACTACAGTAATTTCCGATTAAATAGGTTTTAATTGTCTCACAATAGTAAATATCATTCGATTAATTATAACGAACTTCACAGGTCTATCATTACTACACCAGTCAAAGATCATGGTGATAATATATTTATTTGAGTGAGTAAATTGTGCTATCTGTCGCTATATTTATAAAGTATCGTTTATGTACATTCTTGTCAAGACGATATCAGTAAATTACAGATTACGTACCTATAACAAGATTGTATTGTAACTGATAACAGTAAGAATCATTTAACTTGCAACTGCAGCTGAAGGTCGATTAAATGCATTATTTTTGTTCGATTATAAATTATATTGAAAGTTTCGATACACTTTTAGCTTAACTGGAAGCGCTAAGGAAAATATGCTAATTATTTTGAAATACAATGTAAATATGACGCAAAGTAGGCAGACGATACGTAGGTGGCATTGGTTTTATTCATTTATTAATACCTAATGTTCTATGTAAACTGAATCTTTCTTCATGCATTGCGCACTGTACAAAAGTCACGTAGGTTCACTTTATGAAAAAAATTACACGAAAATTCTCTCTCAGTATCTTTACAGAAGATCGCCAAAGCAATATTTTCATCAATGTTTTAGTCACCATACTCGCAATAGAGAAAACTTAATTTTTAATTAATAATTACTTATGTACTTTTAATCGATAACTTAATTCTGAGTTTGAGAACAATGCACGGCTCACTCTATCCATTGTTGCTGCTACGGTGTCTCTTATGTGTTTATTAAGAGCCCCTATATGGTAGAGTTTATTTCCCCACGGTCATTGCCGCCAGTAACAAGTGATCGGTTTAGCGAGTGTTATCGGCTTTTCTGACGACATTCATGCTTTATCTGGTATCTAAACGCAAATTATATCGGTTGATTACAAGCTCGTTCGTTACACAGTGCACGTCCGCAGACCTGGCTGTGAAAGTGTTTCCGTGATGTTGTTTGTTGTGATGTGATGTTGTGGATTAATGTGATACCGAGAACTTGGGGTGTTTATGTGTAAAGATATGACCGAGAGGATAAAGCGGCCACGGCCGCGTCGTCGCGATGCTATGCACGAGAAGCGCCAGGACTTGCTCCTGGCTTGGAGCGATGGTGAGTCAGACGGAAATATTTAGTAACAACTTTCATCCATCGGTCATAAAACTTTTGACTTTGGAAAGGCACACAAATAAACAACATTGGCACTGTTTTTACATCATGCGAGTCAAACTTATCAATCAGTCAAAGCTCCGAAGCAATGGAGCTCATTATGCATGCATGCATGCATTGGATTGAACCAAGAGTTTATTGCTACGTCGCTTTCTAGTCTTGTTAATCTCATGTGCACGGTGGTCGTTACACTAATGAAGACAACGGCAATGTTTACGAATTACCACTCAAACGCTAATTGATGTTTGTTAGTCTATGCGAGACACGTCGCCCATTTGTAAAGCTTATGCACTGCCATGGAATGGAAATGCTGTAGCTTTCATTGCTTAAGTTTCTCCGATTATAGATTTTATACGACTCTACTATTTTCAATTGTAGTTTGTTTTCAACCTCTGATGCAAATAGAGTGGTGTTATAAGTTTGACGTGTACCTGTGTACGTATCTATCTATGTCAGTGGCATTGTAGCTCCCCAAGTAGCTCCCAAACGGATGAGTCGATTTTGATTTATATTTTCTTTGTTTGTAAGGCGACTTGATAGAGAGCGTTCTGAGCTATGATTAAAGAAAATGTGGTCAGCCGTTCGAAGATCATCAGAACTTTTGTGAGGGGTTTCTCAATTTTTTTAGTTTCTTGTTAATTGTAATTAATTGCAGTCTGTGATTGAATCTGTAGTTTTCCGCTTGTCATTTTGCGGGTTGAATCGATAAGATAATAATTAAGATAGCGAGCGTGCATAAGCTGCTTGTGTTTATTTGAAAGCTTTAATAATTTATATGTGTGCTTCATTAATATTATGTATATATGTGAAGATATAGTTTAGTTTATATAGTGAGAAGATCATACAGAGGAAAGTAAAGTAAGTAAGTAAATATCTGGGACATTTTGCACACACGGTCATCTGACCCCAAACTAAGCAAAGCTTGTAATATGGCTGCCAGAGACTGATGTACGTACATATGTATTTTTAAATACAAACTTATATAAATATTAACACCCAGACATAGAACAAACACAAAGTAGAGGACCATCTGTAGATTAGCATAAAATACTTCTTACACTCATTAAAGTATGTATTTAAATCATAAGCGTGATGTTCTAAAAAAAAATCTGTGAAGTTATTTACATAACCAACAATATTTGGATGGTATCCAACGGATATTCTAAAATAAGTGTATTGAATACTTTAAAAATGTAACAATGTGTTATTTACTAGATTTTCATATCATTTTTACGTCATGTGTTTGCACTTAAGGCAGCGCTCACCGGCCAGAGCTATCTCTTTCGCATATTTTCAACATTTTTAGGGTTCTGTACCCAAAGCGTAAAAACGGGACCCTAATACTAAGCCTACGCTGTCTGCCCGTCCTACCTTTAAACGGCTGTATCTTTCGAACCGTAATAAATAGCCAGTTGAAATTTTCACAGAATATAAAAAAAAAAAAAAAAAAGTTTCTTCGTATTTTTTAAACAAATTCAAGACATATTTTTTTCAAGTTTAATTACATTTAATTATAATATATATGTGCCATTTTGTTCGATAACTTGTTGCCATCTTGTAGGTAGTGACATGATCCCGTTGCTGTAGAATTTTTGGGACTTCTGATCAAAAAAATGCAACAAGTAGTTTTGACAGTCCTCTCTTGATGTTAATCTAACACTACCCAAAGAATTCTGAAGAGATCGAAACAGGTGGAAATCTGAGGGTGCAAGGTCAGGGCTATATGGTGGATGCATTAACACTTCCCAACCAAGCTCTCTAAATTTTTGCTGAGTGGCCAAAGATTTGTGCGGTCTGGCGTTATCATGATGAAAGACCACACTCTTTCTGTTGATCAATTCCGGCCGTTTTTTCTCAATTTCTTGTTTGAGTCTCATCTGCTGTTGGCAGTAGAGATCCGAATCGATGGTTTTGCCCGGCGGTAAAAGCTCATAATGAACGATGCCCTGCCAATCCCACCATACACACAGCATCACCTTATTATGTGTTAATCCGGGTTTCGCTACAGTCTGTGGAGCTTCACTGCCCTTTGACCATGATCGTTTGCGCACATTCTTGTCGTAGGTGATCCATTTTTCATCACCAGTGATCAATCTTTTCAAAAACGGTTCGGTTTCTTTACGTTTCAATAGAGAGTCGCAAATGAGTACACGATTCATTTGGTTTCTTTCAGTGAGCTTGTGTGGCACCCAAATATCGAGTTTTTTTGTATACCCAGTTTTTTTCAAATGGGTCAAAACGGTTTTGTGGTCAATCCCCAGTTCTTCAGCTACGTCGTAACTATTAATATGCCGATCTTGGTCCACTTTTTCAGAAATGGCATCTACTTTATCCGTAACAGGGCGACCAGAGCGAGCTGCATCTTTGACATCAAAATTCCCGGACTGAAAACGCTTGAACCAACATTGTGCTACTCTTGATGACACTGCATTAGGTCCATAAACGTCACAAATTTTTTTCGCGGCTTGTGTCGCAGTTTTCCCTTTTTTGTAATAAAATTTCACAATATATCGAATTTCTTCGTTAGATTCACTCATTTTATCAAACAAAAAAACAATTGAAAAATGGCGGGAAATTGCTTTTTACTTTTTGTATTCTTTTTTTAAAATGTCATATTTTTAATGGTATCAAAACCAGCCAGATACAAACAGTACAACGGATGAGATTTTTACTACAACCTTATACATACAAAATACGAAAAGACTTTTTCCCCGACCTATTATATGTAATGTTATTACGGTGTATTGTGTTACGGCGGATTAACTAAGAAATAACATTTAAAAAAAAAAAAAATGGTCAATTGTGACTCAGTGACTTTCTGTTCATTGCCAAGTTAAGCAACGAATCGGTGAAAGAAATTGCATATTTTACTAACTTTGCAGTCGGTTTTTTAATTGATAATTATTGTATTATGTGGTGGTACGGAACCCTCAGTGCGCGAGCCTTATTCGCACTTGGCCGGTTTTTTATGTTAATAATCCCAGAGAAATAATATAAATCATAAAACAGGCCAAGTGCGAGTCGGACTGCGTTGTTAGTATGCGTATTATGCCTAGGTAATAATAGTGGATTATTATTTATTAAGTGTTCGTGAATGTGCTCAAGTGTGGTGGTGATATAACGAGATAAAAGATGTATTTTCGTGATGCTTCCACAACTCCGTAGAAGCCTGTATCTCTATCTAATAAAGTCTCCACCACTTGGGCATGAATTAGACCTTGTTCGTTACTTACTTTGCTTTGAATACGACGTTTGATCATACCTATAATAAAAACTATAATTATCAATTTAAAAAAAAGACTTCATAATAATGTGTCAGGACTGGACCAAATATGCGCCCTCTATCCCATACCGCGTGCATTAATTAGGCACTATTGGTTTTAGAGATCGCATACCTGATTTACTACTGAGGTGATCCAACAGATGTCTCTTATAATAATTTTTGTGTGCAAATAACTTTTTAATTGTTATATTGTAAAAAAATTAAACAATAAAACTGGACCAAATTGAAATGGGACTAAACGGGAAGCACCAGCTTTCAAGTAAAATAATAATCATCAAAATCGGTTCACCCAGTCGATAGTTCTGAGGTAACAAACAAAACAATACAGTCGAATTGATAACCTCCTCGTTTTTGGAACTTGGTTAAAAATAAAACGATAGCATTGGCAAATCCACACGACGTGCAACGCCGAAATGATGTCCTGAGGAAATAATAGAAGAGCCCTTTATTATGAAAAAAGTAATTTTTTTGTAAATATTGTGACATGACAGAATAACATCCAGTTAGCAAAAAATTTAAAAAACAATATTTGCCGTGTACTGCGACTAGTAAACCTTAATAATCTGTTATTAACAACTCATGCACACACTTATCATTAATTGAGGCGAAAACTGGTCGGTGGAAAGCAATCACTTAAATCAAGAAGATTTGTACCGGTACAAGAGAAACTGGTAGTTTCCAAAGGGCTTTTGGTAAAGGCGCGACGTATTTGTTTATCGATATTTATAGAAAACGAACTTTGTACTTACATCTGCACATATGGAATTTTGCTCATTAACCATTTCTTGGAACGCAGTGACTCAATGTAATGCACACATTACTTGCTCAAAGTGAATAAAATGAAAAAAAAAACTGAGCTCTGAAGAAATGACTTAATTGTTATTCAAAAGTAAGATGAACATTTTCTTTTCTGTAAAGTACAAACTTGTGTTTTTCAAACTTTGAATCGCGAACCCTTGCGGGGGTCGTCATGCCTCTATAAGGAGGTCGCGGGGGTCGCGAAGCCTCGGTAAAAGAAAAAGTTAAAAAAAAATTACTAAGAAATAATAATTAATGAGTAATCATAAAAAAAAGGTTGTACGTAGATACAGATAATAAAATACAGATTATAAATTATGGAAGGTAAAGGGGTCCAATTTTTTTTTTCATACTAAGGTGGTCGCGTCTGGAAAAAGTTTGAAAAACTGATCTAAACAAAGGCATGCATCAAAGATGAGGTAGTTTATAAAGCACCTAGCGCTTCCTTTGTTTAGCTTCTTGAAACAGAGAAAACAAATTAATACTTGTATTTTATGTTCAAAACCGCAATCAACTAAACTTTCTAACAACGTATTTATACGTTGTAAAAGGTAATAAGATTTGTGAATTTTAATTGCCTTTGTTTGGGATTACTATTGGTTAGGTAACATAGTATTTATTTTTTAAAACCTGATCTAACATACAAACCCTAACTGAATCGTAGTTCTTTTTTTTATTGATAGACTTGCGATGGACCACGCGGGCCTAAAAGAAACCAATTCACTCGCAACTTAAAGATGCTCAGATTGTAACTATCGAGGAACACCCATACCGTAGCGGTTCGCACAATAAAATAGGGTCAAAATGCTTCGTACGGGTTTTCGGAATATCAACCAAGAAACGGTGTGAAACCTTTTCGTGCTCGCCCTGGCCGTCCGATAGAAAAATTGAAGGTGTAGAGTCCAGAGAAAAATAAATGCATCGGGAACGCTGTGATCATTTACTGTCAGGTGGCCCGCCTACTTGTTTGTCACACATATTAATGTTATAAAACCATGTGTATAGAAAGGTTACAATCAGGAAATCATATGTTTTTGTTAACAACCAAGTTGTCTTTCCTTCGTATGTTATGGCTCTTTGAATACGCGCAACTTGTAAACAAAGGAAACGCATATCGTCGCGATCATGTATTGAGTCGCATACTCGCATATGACTGCAAATACCACTTAAATTGAACCCGAGTGCGTTGTGATAAGGTCGGATAGCTCAGATGCTGGTGCATAAGTACTGCGTACTTAGATGGTGTGAGAGAATTCCCGGAGTGCATGCCCTCCGAGGCGCGGTCACACGCCACGCCGGGGAAGGGGTGAGAGGAGTTGCACTATCGATTTTGTCTGGTGTTTCTATACTAAATAAGGAATGTAGACGCCCTGGGAAGCTGTACGGAATACTAGATAACTGCATTGCGCTCAGGTTCACTGCACTAGGCACGACATTCCATTCTAACTTGTTGCTTTCCAAGCTCCTACCAATTAAAACTAACCAGTATGTTATGTCTTGGGACACATTCCTTTTCCTTATTTTCATTCCTCTGTCTATAAACAGACCTTTATTGAACACCTGAATGTTTTGTAAAGGATTTGAATCATCAGTATTATCAGGTGTGGTGAATGGACTTACTCGTTTTTAGTCAGACGTTTCATGTTTGGTTTTGGTCCAATGTTTGTCTATTTACATAGGAGCTAAAAATAACAGTGTTTTGTTTATTTATATGGTCTTTTGTTTCAATATGTGCGTTCTTTTGTTCACAGAAGTGTGCAATAGCGAGGAAGTGCCCGAGGTGGAAATCGTCAGCCTCCTTCAAGAACACATACCGAAGTATCGCCTTAGAGCCGACAGCCTCACGCAATTTGGAGGTACTTATTGATTTATTTCCCCATACAATTAATTTCATACTCACTGAAATCATACATGAGCTCCTGCAGCATTTCCGAGTAGCTTTAATATGGGGTTCTTCAAAAGAGCTGTTAATGGAGTCTTTAAGGGTCAGCGACGTATCTGTGATGCCCCTGTTGTTGTAGGTATCCATAGGCGACGGTGATCGCTTACCATCAGGCGGCGCGTCTGCTTGTTTGCCACCAATGGCATAAAAAAACATGGTTGAGAGGATAGGTGTTTTAACATAGTTCACCCGATGTTAAATGACTGTTGTAGAAAAGGGTAAACACGACTAGCCTGGAATGGGAACTGGCTCTCAAACGAAGCTGCCCCATAGGGTTGCAAACTTTTTTGTAGGAAAATAAAGTATATACTTGTCTAACGAGTATAAAAAATTGTATTAGTATTACATATTTTTTTAGTTAGTGTTTGAAAACAGTATTTTTCGTATTCTTAGCACACTGTCATAACTTTTTCTTTTTTGAATGTATTGTGGGAATCACCACACTCAAAATTGAAATCTGCCCATTACATTCTATGCATAAATCAGAAATAAAGTGTTTTAGATACTTTTTTTTTCAAAAGTATAAAGTACTTATTATGAAGCAAAATAAAGTGGGATATTTTAATGTATAGTTGGCAACCCTACTGCTGGAGTAGACCGTTAGGTGTTTGGCTACAGATTTTCAACTTGAGGGTAGCTAGCCAGTTGAGCTAGAAAGTGTACTAACACCTTACTATGGTTCCTTCATGATGTTTTCCTTTACCTGAAGACAGCTCAAGCTCGTTTGGAATTAGAACGCGCCAACTATCGCCAGTTATCATTGCTACAATTTAGATCTATATTAGAGTTTGCTGCGCTCCTTGTTAGAAAACTCTTTATAACATAGTTATATCCAAACATGGTTTTAGGCCAATCGTAACTACAAAGACTGCGACGAGAGAACATGCCTATTACATATCTTAGATTTAGTTGCGGTCGTGCTGCCATCTATTTAGCCAGCAGGAACTATTTTTTAATAGTCTTTCTAAAACCTCATACTGCTGACAGTAAAAGCTTTTCAGAGGAGCTGTATGAACAGCTGTGATTGTGATACTATAGTCTGTGCGATGTAGCGTAGTTATGTAACTTACAACTCGCGATTTAGTCGTTAATTTGACAGTTTGGTCATAGTGAAACTGTCAAATTTGCGACTAAATCGCGAGTTGCAAGTTACATAATCAGGGGGCAATTCGGCTAATGTCAGAGGTACCATGCTACACCGCACAGACTACAGATATAAGCGAAGGTTCACGACAAACTTCAATTGGCAGGCTTAACCAAAAAACATAAATGCTAATTTGCGTGATCATCCGGGCGAGAACAAAAACTTTACTTATTACACTGCCGACCTTTTGCTAAAAATGGCCTGCTATATCATTATCAGCGAAAGGCACAACATGGTACCGAAACAATTTCATGCGACCCAAACTATACGCCCGGGGCGACGGATCCGTATTACAATAAACTAGAAAGTTAATAAAAGCTGTACCTATATAAGCCCTTTGGTAGCCCACCTTTACCCACTTTTAACCTTCGTAGTCCAATCGTTTAATGGATTTCTAGTCTTCCCCGGAATGTCACGAATCGACTCTACCGCAGCGTTTACAAACGAAAATAAAACGAAAGAAAACACGTAATTTTAAAATGAGGAATGAGAGTGCTCATTTCTTGCCCTAGTTTTGTTTTTGTCGTTCGTAAATCACATACGCTAGGTCAATGTTCCGAAACTAGGGCGCAGCCTGTTTCTGCAAATAATACCTAGTTGAGAATCAAAATAAACGCATGCGCTATCTTGCTAATTGAGGGTGTATCACGAGACTGTTTGTCTTGGCTTAATTACTGTCATCAGTGCGTCTGTCTTTTTTGCAACGTTAATGTTTTACTGATGGCTTTTATATTACTTTTAACGTTACAAGGTCATCGACAAAAATAACATTTTGACAACATTCCAGCCGATCGTTACAATCTGGGTATGTTCAAGTCGCGATTGAATCTTCTGGACTGGTTTCTCCTAGGCAAGTGTGCTTCATAATATACCGCATCATCGCTTGACATCACGCAAGATGGCGAAGAAACGCAAGCCAAGTTTCGAATAAAAAACGTACTTATGTGGCGAAATTTGGCACGAGTCCTTAAAAGAACACATCTTAGGTCTTATAAAAATAAAAACCTTTTACACAAATAAGTAAAAACACTAGCTAATAGGTAATTTACGTAACTTAAAAAAACATTAAAAATTAATTAATTTAATTAATTCAAGAATATTAAAATTGGAGCAATTCTGCCAAAAATAATGAATTAATAATTTTTGATTAAAATGAAATTAACTGTCACTGATGTTATCGTTCAACATTATGCGTTGAATTTTTTTATCGTAGCCAATTGGTTTTTTATATTCCACTTTACACTGTCGTTAGTCTGTTCAACCAAGCATCAACACATCGTAAAAAAATAATGCACATGTCACCTTATTGCCATCAATAACGGCTACTGTTTTTCTGATGAATTTCTAGTGTAGGTAATTCCGCTTCTACGTCGCTTCAAGTACAATAAGGAATTTGTGATAAATTTAAGTGGTAAATATTTGTTGATAATGTTATTTTATTGAGTTTAATTTTGCTGATTTAATTTTGCCTTTAATTTTAATTTTGAAAATGGACATCCGCAAAGTAACGCCTGATTCAATCAACTAATAACGGCTACTTCAATTTTATGTACAGTTGCTCTGCTGGTCACTGGTCGAGTATAGGGCTGCTTAACAAGTGGCTATCTCTTGCGGTATAACATACATGGGCTAAGTATGTTTTACCGCAAGAGATAGCCACTTGTTTTTCTCGACATCAGTCGCTCTCAGAATTGTGAGAATGTCAAGCGAAGTTCGTGTACAATCTCAAGGTGCTCTGAGGACATGCAATGCCTTCAAGTACCAGCCTCGACAAACGTCAATTGGCCTTCCGATGATCTGTTTCCTAGAAAGCTAGTTGCATTTGTTTGCCCCGCAGTGCTTATGCATTTACTCGGTGTTCCGCAACCGCAAATATTTTAATTCAATTTCGGTTTATTGAACGCGGCTAGCGAGCAGACGGGGCAATAGCCATATTAGCATGAAAGTTTCATAGATTTTGATTACTTGCGATCATCCTATCGCTACAGTTATACGATGTTTGATTGCAAACTGCTGACAGGCTCATCACTCACTAGATATAATATGGTCCCCATAAAAGAGCTGTTCATTTTCTATTTGAAAGTAAAGTAGTACGGGCGTATAGCCTGTTGGTTATACATATATTCTTTTTAGTTTCAGTTTTATATGATAACTACGTAAACTTTGTATGCGTAGAACTCTAAAAATCTTTTCTTGGTTCTCACCTATGTTATAAAAGGAACACATGCAAAATTTTATGCTCCTAGACCCCGCGGCTTAGACTGTGCGCTGTCTGTCAGTGAATTAATTTCAGTTTTTCTTTTATGCTATAAGTGAAATAAAAATAAAAGTATTTTTTAGCTTACAAAACATAGATTTTTATGAATATAAAATGCGAATGCACGCAATAAGATAATTATTAGGTATTTGAAATATAAACAAATCAGTACTTTCGATGGTTTTATGCTGTATACGATGTCTTTTATGCTATGTACGTCTAAATTACATCTTTCACGATAGAGCTTAGGTTGCAACAAAGTTACAGGAGTCTATATTGGTTGTTCCGTCCCAGTAGTGCACGGTTTCCGGCGCAGGCGCCGTCCTGGCGCTATTAATAATGGTGTCTCATCGGGCGAGTCATCGGCCGCGGGCCGCGGGCCGCGAGAGCGTCTTCGGCCGGTCTCTGTCATTCTGATGCGGCCCATCTGTCACCCGCGTCTCTAGAACACCTCTACTCCGCTGGAATGCACTCATTAATGATCAGTGATGCCACGGAAATAACGCACTCACGCCACCGCAGTCTCCCTTTACTACCGACGGAAATCAGTTGACGACAGATTGCATAATCAAGAAAAACTTTAACGGCTTCTAAGTCTCGGTAGTGAACGCAGTTATTGTATAATTTAATAACATTTAAACGTAACCTCATAAAACTAAATGAGTAATCGTGAATACGACATGCAAAACAGTAGGTATGAGAATGAAAATGAAAGTAAGTATTCCGATTTTAATCGAGTTGAATGTTGTTGAACTAGTGCTGACTTTATACATAGGTTGTAGTCGATCAAAATTGAGGTGCGGCTGTAGTAGGCGCGTACCGGTTACAAAGCAGTTAGGGAGTGAATCAACCACGATGACGTCACGGGAATTCTACACCGACTCCGGCCTATCAATTTAAGTTTATTAACAAAGTCATCCAGCCCTAGTACTACTGCGGTATTTGAGTTGTTACATTCCGCGAATAATGGCTACAGTATTACATCGAATAGCGCACCACTTCCTTTTCAGTGTGATTATTCTTGAAACTTGCTTTGTTGGCTTACTTGACCAGTTCGAACAGTACAAAGAAACTGTCATACAAAAACTACTCTAAACTTTTCGTAATTTGTTACTTATATATATCGATGCTATGATGGCCGACCGGTAGCGTGTGCGCTTTACAATCTGACGACACCCGGTTCTGCGACAATGACTTATATAGTACCTAAATAAACTGTGTGCAGAATCGATGTCATCGCTCAAAAACGGTGAAAGAAAATATCGTGATGAAATTGGTATATATAGAACCTCAAAAGTTCAAAGACATAATTATAACATTCACCAACATGTACTGGGCCAGCATGGTGGATTACGACCCATCCTCTCTCTGAGAGAAGGCCTGTGTCCCAGCTGTGGGAACATAATAGGTTGAAATGATGACTCATATAAATCTGGGTGTCTTCAAGTCAAGAGTGAATCGGTTTCTTCTAGGCAAGCGTGATCCACCGTAGGCCGCATCATCGCTTAACATCAGGCGAGTTGGCGGCCAAGCGCAAGCCTATTCTACAATAAAAAAATAGCTCAGTTTAACTGAAGAAAATAATTGAAAACTTTATAAGATTTTTTCCCTGTATTTTATGCTCTGATCACCACAATGTTTTATATACAGTAGGTACTTTTTAAATTTTGAAGCCCGATCCAAATACCTTGTTTTTTTTGCAATAGGTGGCAAAGAAGCTAGCGGGTCGCCTGATGGTAAGCAATCACCGTCGTCTATGGATGGAACATCAGGGGCATTACAAATACAATGCCGACCTTTACAGACTAGTTTACAGCCTTGTTAATTTTAGTGTGCTGTATTACTAATGTGTTTTTTTTGTGATACTGGGTGACGAGACGAGCGAAATCGCTCGCCTGATGGCTCTTCACGCTTGCCCATAACAGCTCAACGCCACTCACAATTTTTAACTTCAACAGTTCAAAACCCTGGATGGCAATGCACTGCGCTGGTCACCCCGAGATATAAGATGTCAAATCTCTGTGTGCCCTGTAATTTCGCTGGAAACATTGCACTTGTATTGGCACACTACTGCTTGGCGGTTGAATAACTGGCAAAGGTGTGGTACTTCCCCAGGCGGACCCCTGCAAAAGAGTCCTACCACTACAAAAACACACTACACTATTAATTAGTTTTGTATTATTTCAGGGTACGAGAACCAGGACTGGTTCATTCCTTCGCCGGCGCTAGCAATAAGCTCCAGTGATCTCGCACTAACGCCTGACCAGATCAGGGAGACTCTCAATTATTTCCGTGAGTATGAACATATCTCTAATAGTTTAGCTTTAAACAGGCAACTCAGCGTCTACTTTTTACACAAATTTGTACTGCAAGAACTTGGAAAGTGTAACTGCTTTGTCTCATTTTGTTATCCTATACTAGATTCACATAATAAAGGACGCCGTAAACTGAAAATAAAATAAAAATGAGTTTTTTGGGAATCCACACTAATATTATAAATGCGAAAGTAACTCTGTCTGTTAACTACATAATCACGGCTAAACAGCTTAACCGATCTTGATAAAATTTTGCGAGGTAATAGTATGTATCATGAGGACGGACATAGGCTATTTTTTTCTGAAGAAATCGCGGACGAAGTTGCGGGTACAGCTAGTATTAAATAAATTATAGTACATTGATGCAGTGGCCTTGCGTTAGAAGCATTTATGGAACAACGTAAAAATGTGCCAGTACGACCTGCATACGTGAGTCCATTAATGCCACCAAAGCCACCAATTTTTATTTTATTTTACGGCATGCCCTGGATTATGTGAAACTGGTAGGATAGCAAATTAATAGCCGTTACAGACGTAACGAACTTGGCTGACGAACCACCGTCTGACCAACGGAAGAGAAAGACTGAGAATATAAATTTCCCTCTCTTTTTCTCTCGTTGGTTGACGTGGTTGACGTCAGCCAAGTTGATGTGTTTGTTACGGCTCTTATAAAACAAAAAAGTGTACTTAAGACCTTACAAGTTCTTGCGGTACAAATTTGTGTGAAGACTAGGCACGACTGTATACCGAAGCGAGCACCCTTTATACCGAATTTACTGACACCAGGGCCTTCAGTAAGGGTCCCCGTTAAGAACGGAAAGGTGGGTATGGCAAAAAAAAAAAAAAAAACTAAGCACCAGAAATAAGTAGTCTAATGCCCCTATGCCTGGGTCTTTTGGCCCTGGCCTGTGCTTGCCAACTTTTTTAAATTAAGCAAAGTATATTCGATGCTATTACGTGTAAAAATATAATTGTCTAGCCGTCCGCCCCGGCTTCGCACGAGTGTAAGCTCGGCCTTCGGCCTCGCTATAAAATATAATATAGCCTATGTCACCCGGGGATAGTGTAGCTTCCCAACAGTGAAAGAATTTTTCAAATCGGTTCAGTAGTTTCGGAGCCTATTCATTACAAACATACAAACATACAAAAATAGGTACAAATCTTTCCTCTTTATAATATTAGTGTAGATTGCGAAAAAAAAAGCATAGTCAAGTCAATATTTAACTTGATTGTGCTTTGTAAACAAGTTTTTATCCTTTAAGAAAAAGTTCATCTGGACTTAAAGCAGCGATCCAGCGTTTACATTTAAACATTTTGAAACTAAATAATGTTTCTCTATATTTTTATCCAAATGAAATATTTTCGCCTACAAAATAATATTTTTTGAGTTATATTTTATAATAGGATACTAAAATGCATAGTAGGATTAGCAACTCTAGCCTGGCCGGAAATAGAAGTCTGATCTAGTAGTAGTATTTTACTAGAGACAGAACACGGATCTAGGATATTATGTACAGTGTTTATTAATTGACACGAGACAGCATAAACATATAATCATCGTTTATTTGTGGCACAAAACACAATATACAGTAGTATATAAAACATACTCGGTGGCTCAGTTGGTAGTGATCCTACTTTCTGTGCTTGGGGGCGTGGGTTCGATTCCCATCTAGGACAAACATTTGTGTGATGAACATTTGTGTTTGTTCTATGTCTGGGTGTTAATATCTATTTAAGTATGTATTTAAAAATATATATGTATGTATATCAGTCTCTGGCAGCCATATTACAAGCTTTGCTTAGTTTGGGGTCAGATGACCATGTGTGCAATAATGTCCCAGATATTTATTTATTTATACATAAAATTTAAATTAAAACGGAACTAGAGCTTAGTATTTTTTTCACAAATCGGCTGCAACCAAAAAGGAGGAGGTTCTCAATTCGACTGTTTATTTTTTATGTTTGTTACCTCAGAACTTTTGACTGGGTGAACCGATTTTGATGACTCTTTTTTTATTTGAAAGCTGGTGCTTCCCGTGTGCTCCCGTTTGGTTCAGTTCTGATATTTTTATGAAGTCGGTTTTTTATATTGATAATTATTGCTCCATAATATAATCCATATACTATAATCCATAATATGTTTTCTGGTTACTATACAAGTATAAGCACGAATTTAGTGAGAAACATTTTGTTTGGTCGATACTATAATGAATCTTTATATCGTCATTCTTTGATAAACTTAATATACCTATAGTTATATGATTATTTACGGGATATTTACCGTGGTAAGGTTGTGGAAGGAGCTCCCGATATTTCGGCGCAGTTACATGCACCATGTTCACGGGAAGACATGTTGACATGTTCGGTTCATTTAACTTTAGTGAACAACCGTGATAGTTTAAAACAGTGTTTAATATACCTATTCTATTCTTCTTTATACCGTTAAATAAGTTTTAGTCACAGACAGAGGCACAGTCAGAACCAGCAAAAAATTCACGGTCAAGTCCAAGTCATGCCCTAGTAAAGTGGTGGAGACTAGTATGGGCTTCTGTTAAGTTATGGCGGAGACTTTAGTATCTAGTATGGGCTTGGAAACAACACGAAAATACATGATTCGCCTCATTATGTAACTTGCCCACACTCGGGCTCGTTCACAAACACTTTTAAAAAAACCACCAAGTGCGAGTCGGACTCGCGTACGAAGAGTTCCGTACCATTATCTATAAAAGCGGCAAAAAAAAAACACGTTTATTGTATGGGAGCCCCCTTAAATAATTGTTTTATTTTATTTTAATTTAATTATTTATTTTTAAAGTGAATATAGTAATAACTAAATATTTTGTGAATATTTCAAGCGTCTACCTGTTGCCGTTATCAATATCGAGCAAAAAACACGTTTGTTGTATGGGGGCCCTCTTTAATATTGTTTTTTTTTTTTTTTTTGTATTTGTTGTTAATTGTTACGCTATAACAAATAAACAACAACAGAAATACATCATATCTGAAAATTTCAACTGTCAGACTATCACGGTTCATGAGATAGGTACAGCCTGTTGACAGACGGACAGACAGACGGACAGACAGACAGACAGACAGACGGACAGCGGATTCTTAGTAATAGGGTCCCGTTTTACCCTTTGGGCCCGGACCCTAATAAATAAAAAACTCTTACTCATTAACCGCTTATATTTTCCGCTTCAGTATAAACCAGATCCCCGGCTCTATTTAGTTATTTTGTAATAATATTATGCGCATGAAAGGAAGCTTGTTATTCTTGGCACATAGGTAACCCGAGGTGTTATTAGCTACTAGAAATAGCTAAGAGCTATGACTAATTCTTATAAATCATGAACGGTTTATAATGTAGATTGGCTGTCAAAGCAATGAAACAGTTCTTGACAAGGTTTTATATCGTTCAGGGTCTGACCAGTCTCGACTTTTACTTATTGACATAAATAAGTGGCAACCCTTATAAAATATTTTAGCGGAAGAGATCGAAAAAAAAGAAAAAAAAAAAAACTACGCCATTATAAACACAGACACGAAAATTGTTCATACCATTTGCAATGTTATCTTAAGATAATGCCTACTGCGAGCGCAGTGATTTTTTTATCTTCAAAAAATGATGAAAATGTGCGTAAGAGATAGGTCTGGCCGGTCTTAAGCATTCATTTCCCAACTGTGAATCTATTTGTGCCTGTAAACTAGCTTTATAGTTTGTGTTTTGTCATCTTTATCGAAAAACACTAGCACAAACGATCCTGTTTTTACAGAAAGATGTGTTTCTGTAGTTAAGCAAAAAAGGCGATGACGTTATTATCGCGAAAACTCATCTCGTACTTGTCATTGACCTTATGCTAATTATCATGAAATATTATTTATGCGACCTTTTATAAACGTAGAACATTGTAGAGTCGGCCGCATTGGTAGAAGTGACGTACGCGACGAAGACGTTACGAGTGGTCGGTACGGTTGTTATGGGACTGCGGGTAAGGCGGTGTGCGCACGCGCGAGGCAGCCGCGTCTACCAGTGCCGGTCGCGCCGGTAGCCACGCGACACGCGTGCCCTTCGCGCCCGAAGCGCCGCGCCGCTAGAAGCTAGCAAACGCGCCCCGATCAATACCGCAGCGACACCCAAACCGCGACGCCCCATACTGCGCGGTGCGCCAAAGACGCGCTACCAAAACGCCCCCACTCTAAACATAGAATGGTGCACCGCTGCACTCGGTCTATAAACCACCTCGTCCGTTTCGCGTGTCCTTGCCCTTATCCTTAAACAAAACATCCGTGTTTTAAGTACATTTCGTTAAAATGCGTGACTTATAATCTAATCTAAACGTTTAAAGGGTAAATAAGTAGTAAATCCGCCCTGTGTGCGCCATCGATCGTGTCGGAGGAACGCGTCGCAGCAACAGCTGTGAACCAGATCTGTTACTTTGACCGTGAGAGCATTATATTCATTGTTTGCGTAAAACTATTGGATATAATCGTAATTAATAGGAAAATATTTATATCATTGCTATATTATTTATTTCTATATAACAGTTATTTATTTTGCATCAAGTACATTATATTCTAAATGCTATGTTATCTAGGTCGTAAATAGAATCTATCAAGTATTGCATATTGTTTATACATATTTTGTTATGTTTACATATTATGTTCTCGAGTTTGTAATTACAATTAAATGCTTTAACTATTATTAGAAGTAGCAGTATGTAGTTGCTTTTATATTGATGTAATTTTATACTTTTACAAAGGTCTCTAATATAACATAACATCCCAATTGTATTGTAAAACGTTGAATGTTTTCTGAATAGTTCCAGCAACTTTGTATTTAGGAAGGAGTGACTCAATCGGGACCTTTAGCAGTATTTCGTAACATTTTCAGAATAGTTCACCATATTTCGACATCTTCAACTTCGCCTTCAATACCTGCATTGTTTTGAACTTTCATTTTCTCGCCAAATGCCATGTTCCTCCCATGACTATTGACTGCGTCCTTGCGATCCCTTCGCTTCATAATGTCTAACACAATATTGTCGGCTCTTCGCCATTTGTGATCTAAGTCGTATCAAATGCTGTATCTAGATCGAGTTCATTAAAAATGTTTTTAAATAAAATATTGTTACTATAATTCTTCTTAAAAAAGTTTATTGCACCCGAACTCTCACTTTGACATTGACATAAGGTGACATTTCTTTGTTTACATCTTTGCTAAGAATTTAAAAAGTTTTGGCGGGTCAAAGTTATATGAAAATTAGAAACCGAGTTGCCACCTTAAATATACTTTGCATTTCTTACTTACCGTGCCCAAGACTATTAATAGTTACTCTTGCATAAAAGCAGAAATGGGTCTTTTACTTAGTTTATGATACCAGAAGTTAAATTAGCTTTTTCTGGTCGAATTATAATTGCATAATTCATGGTTCCGACTATTAATTTAGATGACATAAAGCAGTCATGGAAAGTCCCGAAGTTTATACTCTGTCCAAGTTTTCTATAGCTCTGACAGATGCTGCAGTAGATTGTAAAATGTTGAATGAAACCTGTAAGTTGCGTTGAACGTAATATATCATCTGGAAGGCGATATCAGCTACAGTGATATATTAGGAAAACTGATTTCATTCAGCATTTTACAATGTTATTGCCGCTGTCAGGGATAATCAAAATATGGATCGCGTATAGCAATTATTTTAACTGGAGAACCAAAGGTATTCAAAACTGGATATTGGGCCAGCGAGCCCTGAAGAAATACCTGAGCCAAAACTAGACATACGTTAGTACGTAGTTACCTATTGAGATAATCTTTGTATTTAGTCTAGATTTTGTTGCAAGCTAAATTAAACATTGAACTATCGACATTAAACTAGATTGAGTGGGTATTTCTAAAATTTAATTAATTAAATTATGAATATATACGAGAATTATAATAATTTGCCACTGTCGCTTGGGGCGTAATCCGCTAAACAAGACAAGTGAAAGGTTGAAACTAAACAAACCTGTCGTACGCTACTATTATGTACATAATCAAAGAGCTGTACGTAAATACTTAAATATAGTTATATCTTATTTTAGCCTTCAAGCCAAGAATGAAGCCCGCATCGTAGGAACACTCCCTTACATTATAATAATTAGAAAATGCTTCCACGCTTGCGTGTTGCAAAATAGAAAAGCTTTTCATATCTACTTGGCAGTTTAATTCTAGTTAGTCATAATGTATGTAGTTCAAGGATTTATTTTGCATAAAAATTACGATCTTAAATTACTCTTTAAGCACAAAATGAAGCATGTATTATAAAAACACTACCTTACATTATAATAACTAGAAAATGTTTTCACACTTGCGTGTTGCAAAATAGGAAACCTTTTCAAATCTACTCAGTACTTTAATTTTCTCCTCAGAACCTCGGAAAGATTTTGTTTATCATTCGAAATATGTGGCCTAGTACGAGCACTTGCGAATAAGTTATCGTTACGTAAACAATAGCAAAATGTATGAAGAATTGAACATATCGGACTTGAAAGGAAACTGAATTTTTCATACATTTGCTATCGTTTACGTAACTTTTTCACAAATTCTCGTACTAACCCCAGTGAGTTCAAAAGTGCATTTTATAGCGTGGGAAGTTTTTTTTTAAAATTAGAACCTTTCCATTCAATAATTGCATTAGCATTAATACTTATTTCATGACAGTGCGTCAACCTCATTTTTGGAATAATCGCACTGGCCAGCAAGACGATTTTTTTAGGTTTTCTTCTCTTTATTCAATCCACTTTCCATCATTTTGGTTTCTTTTAAACCGACTTCCAAAAAGGAGGAGGATCTATGTTCGTCTGTATGTTTTTTTTTGTGTATGTTCATCGATTTTTTTTTATAAAATATTTTATATTTTATATAGTACTTGGTGCAAGCGTCACTGGACCTAGCATTTTTTTTTCATTTTCGTGGTAGGGAGGCGAAAAGTTGTGTCTCATTCGGCAGCAAAGTTATTCTGTGTATCGTACCTACCTTTTAAACGCTCGCTACGCTCGAGTTAAATTTATGAACTCCTTTGAGGATATTATTTTTATAAATCTAATATACTCGTTCTTACTCGGTTTGTATGCGATATGAGTCCAATGTTATTTGATTTTGATTCAACCACAGTCAAAGATAAACCCATAGATTTTCAAACTTGGATGTTGGGATTACTCGTAGTACAAAATTCACGAAAAAAGTACCCCTGCAATAAAACTTGTTAAAAAATGGTACATTTTTTAAAATACCGTCACAACTAATTTAAATCTCATGGCATCACAAAAGTGTCTAAATGTAGCTTGAAATATTGAAGTTTACATGTACAGGTTACTATGGTTTTAGACTTCTGTTGGCCCATTTTTGAGCGCTGACCTCAAAAAAAGGGAAATAGCGAGTTGTTTTTCTTCCGTGGCTATCCCGATATTTATAGTTTTTGATATCTTCGGTCATAAACAAAAGTAATAGAAATTTTTCAATATCACCCTCAGTAATTTAATGTAAATAAAAATGTTTTTACTTTACGGCGTAATCCGTCTACACGTTCTGTTTGTATATCTTTTAATTTGACAGAGTAAAATATGTAGTAACAAGTAAAAATTTCGGTTATTGCGAAGTAAACGTGGTTTTTATCACTCTTTGAAAATTCACACTTAGAATGATTTTATATAATTAATGTGCGAGCGAGAGAGCTACTGACAATAATATGGGAATTAGTAAAAAAATAACTAAACAGAGGTAAAAAAGGGGCAATATTAATTTATAACCGCTGTTTTACTTCACGCCCTTCGATCTTCTATCAAAAATGTTCAAAGTTCACGCCGCTTCAGTAATGCAGCCGTTGAATCGCAACCAATCATAAAAATAAAGAATGCTAATGAGTAACAATAATTGTAACTAATCGGAGTACCTACACTATCAGCGTATCAAGCTATCAAGTGTGCGTGGTGACTGACTGAGTTATTTAGTTTATGCCTTAGTTATCGGTATGGCATCGTCGGAAGTGGACGCGTTGTCCGGTGCGCCGCGTTTCGTTCCGAAGCTGTTCACATGTGCCGTGAGCCCGTGATCGCGCAATTCGCGTGCTAACTATTCTGCAGCCGCCTGCACTTGATCGTGAAAGTTTATTACCACTGGCCTCAAACACTGGAACCGTTACTAAAAGAAATCGCCCCCGTCTCAGATAAAGATTATTTTGTCCGTTTCAGCGGTTAAAGTAAATATCGCAAACATAATCAGTGAAGTGGCTTTATAATTTCATTTTTATCGGTATTGTAATTTCGTCTTTTCGAGTGTTGTTTTCTTCGCCGGAAGACTATTTTCGTCTGAAGTGTTTGCCTATCTTTGATCAGTAAACTATTTACGGACGGCGTGCGGTTACGGACAGGGTCGAAATTTCATCATGTGTTTCGTGTAACCTACTTTCGTTTATTGTAAATTGTAAGGTATTGTTGTAGACGATAGCCTTATAAATATTCTGTTAGCGCTGCAGAACAAAATCTTACGCCTTGTGCTTCATTGAACATGTAATGCAATGTTTCATCAATCTTGATGCATGGGTGGGACTCACAGATCAGACAAACAAGGCAGATATGGTAAGGTGTCGTGACGGTGCGAACGAATCTGCCCTAAATCAGGCTTGATGCGTTCGAACTCACCCAGCAGACGACCTTGTCGCACTTTTTTGCATGTAGACTATTAGTTAGTTCATTGGTTTCGCTACTAGTCCCTCAGTGTGCGTAAAAAATGAGTAAGTGAGTAGTACCTACTTACAGTTTTAGCGTTGAGCGGTTTTGTGGCATAGATAATTTTTTAATGAAAAAATGGATGCATTTGCACACTAACGATAATAAAATTGTACTAAGGCATATCTTCATCGTTTGTCTGATCTGAGGGTGACTGACTATATATCGTAACTTCCATTACCAGATAATAATGTTTATTTGCTCAAAAGATTACAAGCTTATGAAGTACGTACAAAAATATAGTTTTGAGAATTTGCGGGTAGGAGACAAATTTGTACAACTTACTCCAATAAAGTAGTTCACGTAGTCCTGAATCTCACACTAAATGGTCCTGTGTCGTGAGATTCAATGCCTTCCGTCTGTCATTCCGTGTTCATATTAGTATTATTAATAGACTTACAAAATAGGTTAGTACTTTAGTGTTTATTTTTTATTATGTTTGAAAGATTTCTGCGACCAACGAAATGCACCTTTTTTTCTTCCGGTTGAATATCCTTTAAAGTATTTTTTTTATGAGCAAGAGATCTGATAGTAATTGTTATTTGGTCTAGTGACCATACTACGAGAAGTATTGTCACGCTTCATTGATCTTTTAACCGACATTGTAAATACCTACTTGTAGTTATCAATTCGGTTCATTGCAAACATGATATCGTGACGTAAAAATGTTTAGTCGTGCATGCACAGAGTCAAGGCTATCGTCATGACATCTACTACTTGACTTTGGTAAGGAAAAGAGAAGGAAAATGAGTATGATACATACGGGGAAGGAAAACAAATAAATACAAAGGTTCTTAAGACAGCGCCAAATTTTCCCTCGACCTTTACAAAAAAAAAAAGTACCTACATATTTTTTGTTTTATTTTGTCATCCTACTAGATTCACATTATCAAATACATAATAGTATCGTATCAACATCATTATTTATATATTAAATATATTTTTATAATTTTCAGTTAACGGCTTGTTATTATTTATGTGAAACTGTGTAGGGCAGCAAATTAAAACGAAGGCATAAATTTAAAATTTTGGCTGGTCTAAAATGTGTTTAGTTGCACTGAGCTAAGTAATCCCAAGGTAAAATATATATATATATATGCACCTTTTTAAAGTTAGCATACTTAATGTTATTAGTCATTAAAATAATTAAACATTTGCATAGGTAGTAGGTATATATATATATATATATATAGGTAGGTATAATCCCATAAGAAATACCATCTTCGAGGTTGCTCATTACATATTTACTTTAGAATACGTGGAACACGTAACGAGGCTTCGCAGATTACTGCTAAAATTGCGGTTTACTTGTATTTTGTACGAATGCTTACATTTGTCTTGGATAATATATTTGTGATGGTAATTCCTCAATTTACTTAATGTAAGGACTTGAACGTAAAACATGATGGCAATCTATTTTAGGCCGTCTGAAGCTTTAAGGTTAGCTAAGTCGACGTCAGTTGAATCACGTGCATGGCGACCACAGAAAAGAGAAGTAAATAGAACGGAAATGAGAAGAAAACTCTGTCGCCAGGTATTGTGACAGATACTTGATTGAACATTCTTATTTATGTCAACGCGTTGAACTCCGCGTCACAGTTGCTATGGGTTTATATAGGTGAAAGTGGCTACAACAAATTTCTTACAAAAATGCCTTGACAGCCGTTCTATTTAAAAAAACATAATCTTTTCTGTGATGGCGACCTCCGGGACCGGTGACAAGCTTCTCAACTTATGTAGAAAACTCTTGCCATATTATCGCTTGGTCGTGGTTCAACTGACACAAGGCTTGAACAATCGACTCTTCTAAAAATAAATGTCTGGCCATGAATAAATGAATCTTTTCCCCCTAATGTTTTGCTCAATAAGCTACCGGGCTGATTTAGTTTTAATTTTTTTATAAAAAACCTGACCATTAATTAGAGATCATCGAAAACAAAATTAAAATGTGTTCAAAATTGAGTATAATATAAGCATCCGCATCGCATTCGCATTCCGTTTCGCATTCTAAACTACGTGAATTTCTCGTCAGAACGTGTCGTACCGAAAACATCAATTCTTTAATGAAACGACTACGCCACACATGTTTTAAAAAGTAGCTTCACTTTTCGTGTTCGCCGTAATCCATCTGGCTATTTTTATTTGATCTTAGATTGTAATACGTGTACGTAATGAAGAAATTATTTAAATTGGCTGATAAAGTTCTGAGATATAGGCGATAATTTGTTTTCGACAGATTAGGTAGGGATACTCCGTCGCTTTCCGGAAAAGTTTCAGTATGGAGTTTGTATAGCGTCTTACATGTGACGTCATTTGTAAGTGCACTGGCAAGACATTAGTGTGCTTGAGTCGTATATTTTATTGGGAATTCACTAAGTTTGGAAGCTATTTTGCCTTTACTTTGGCAGTACGCCGTAATCCATCTTTATTTTTGATTAGATCTGAGATTACATTTAAATATATTTTTAACAAATAAATCAGCTGTCCGGTAGCCTCACTGATCATAACATTGAATGGTCGAGGTTACCATGCAATTAGCTATCATGGTGCTTTTTCTCCAATTTGACCGTGAAATTGCTCGTTTGAAAACCTAATGATGATAAACAATCTGTTAAATCTGAGCTCACGCTTAATGATAACTCCACATTTCCATTGGACACAGTCCGATGTCACTCTATTGTCTCCAAGCAATGTTTCCATTATCATAATTTAAGAAAAGTGAATTGTCTTTTCATTTCAATTGTTTCATGCGATTTAAGATTTTTAAATCATTCAGTTTATTTGATTAACATTGTGACGTTTCAGGGGGGGTACTAAAGAAATCCCGAGAAACTACCTAAATAATGATGTAAATTATTTTCTGTTAAATACGTGATTTATTTTGGCCATGTTACGTAAGTTTGTGATCGTCTAGTTTAACTTATTAACTCGTATTATCAAAGGTTTTTATGAATCAATATAACGTTAATTTTATGAGCAATTGTTTATCTTTAAAGAGGTTCATTGATTCGAAGCACCGCCAGTTGTCAAAAACACATGCGACTTACCCCTTGTAGAATGGATAAAACACCGCAAGTACTTTACTCGTTCGGGGTCCTGTTGGTAAAATATAAAAATTGCTAAACAGTTCTAAATTTTGAATACCCCAACCTAAACCTACATAAAATGTATTGAATTATCAAACTGAGCTCATGAAACTCTAGTCTTTAAGATAATAATTGTATAAAAGTCGTGTACATAAGCAATCAAGAAGTGCGTGAAGATCTTTTATCGGCTGCGCTGAAATTACACTTTGTCTAGACAATTTTACGCTAATTGCACGCTTACGACATAAAATAATTCTTAATGCATAATGAAGCAGATTTGTTCATGCGAAGCATTTGCGCCTTAAACACTATGCAAGTGAGGTTTTACATAAAGTTAGTTTATTTCAAATTTCCAGCAATTTATCGTTAATTCCCGCAAGCGCGATAATCACTGTAGTGATATATATAATCCTGTTGTATACACACATATGGGATGTGTGTGTCCTTTTGGGCTGAAAGTCGTTATTTCATTGCCTCTTGATTTATATAATTATGTACGTGACGCGTGTCGTTGAAGAACATTTCATTTCTCCTGGATGAAATAAAACTCCTTATCGCCGAGCGAGTTAGTCCACAAGACAGAACCTAACAAAAATCAAATATAAAAACAGTAGGTTCGCTGTCTAGGTGGGTCATAACGAAAATCAAATAAATAAATAAAATATGCCGGCACCTGTGGCTAATCGCAACCTAGCCGTACTTTCATTTTTCCAGGATGAGACAAAACCCCTTGTCGTCGAGCGAGTTAGTCCACGACAGAACCTAACAAAAATCAAATATAAAAACAGTAGGTTCGCTGTCTAGGTGGGTCATAACGAAAATCAAATAAATAAGAAAAATATGCCGGCACCTGTGGCTAATCGCAAACTCGCAGTCAAAAAAAATACCCAAAACAAAAAGGACTGGTCCTAGTCTCACCCGGTCTCGTCGTCTGGATTAATGAAAGCATTTGTATCTCTGCATTGTCGAATATGAAGATCGAGTCAAATCAGCGCCAACGCCGTCCACAATAGTCCGTCGTGTTAAGCAATTCAGTATTAGATTTATATAAAACCTCTTTCTTGCGTGATATAATTAACACCATAAAAGATTTCCCGTAGTTTCTGAAGTGCTCCTTTATCAATAAAGATGAATGTATTAATAATAATCTGGAACCATTTTATTTCTTGTGGTCATGTATTTTAAGAGATTTAAATAACGCAGTTCGTTATTTAATAGGTAGATACTTTAACTCCATCTGAAGTAAACGTTGGGATTTTCTCTTTCAAAACCATAGCTCCAAGTATAAAAGAATACTTAGCTTTTTCAGTTTGTCGACTCGTTCGCTGGCATTCACACACACTCACACGCTATGAATTTATATATTATTATTCAACACTGATAATTTTATACAATATCTAACTAATCATTTTACACTGATTTTATGTGTCGCTGTAAACACACGTCAGCAATATTAAATATAGCTGTTCCGCGGCGAACTTCCTTCTTACAACTAAATAAAGTATAGACAATGCATCCCTTTTATCCCCGATTTTAGTGTCAACCCTTAAGGCGTGAACCTGTTCATTTTAAATGTTGCTTATTGGTTAATGAACCTAAATTGTCCGTGGGCGTGTTATTCTCACGTTCTCAAAATTAGTTCTTGAGTTAGTTTTTTTCTGTAACAGCTTGAGTTTATTAAACAAAAGAAGATAATTTAGAAAAAAAATGTTTACTTAACGTATAAGTGTCTTTTCTACATTTACTTGATTATTTATGGCTTTAAGAGTATCTTTATCTCTTAAAACTGCTTTGTCTGTATAATTTTTGTTCTTACAGTTTTTAAACTTTAACCATTGGTATTGTTCAAGTAAGCACATGTGAAATCTGTTTTCGAGCAATAAATTAAACAAAATTTATTGGTTTCCAATCCTAGAAAGGCACTCGCGGAGATTATTGTCAAGTTCACAAGTGTATCCATAATGTACACTATTACTATACAAAATTACCTTTCGACCGGGGTAAGGACAGTTACAACATCATCGCTGTATATCTGATAAACAATAAATCTGAGCTCACGCTTAATGAATAACTCCACATTTCCATTGGACACGGTCCGATGTCACTCTATTGTCTTTAAGCAATGTTTCCATAACATAAGTTAAGAAAAGTGAATTGTCTTTTCATTTCAGTTGTTTATTGTGATTTAAGTTTTATACATCATTCAGTTTATTTTATTAACATCATCGCTGTAGGTATATCTGTTCTCAGAAACATTGTCGGGTAATTTCATATTAATTAGTAATGTCATACAGGGTTCTCGTTATTTATACCCACTTACTAAAATTATCCATTTATGTCAATGAGAAAATAAAATTTATTGCAGTTCCAACTTAACTATCGTAAGAGAGAAAGCCCATAGGAACAAACTTGAATTTAGTTCCCGCTATCCTCTAAAGCCAATTGTGAATTTTCGAATAGGTGTGATGAAATACAATAGGTATACATATATTATATCCCTAGTGACAGACTCCATTTTAAGCAATCAACGTGCTGCACATCGCGACCTTATTTCTTATCCACTACCATAATGAATCCTTGCAAAATTCCCATAACGTAGGTTCTTTTAATGTTTGAAATGTCTATACCATTTAAACACAGGTACTATAGCCATGCTAGCGCCTTTTTACAATTAAAAGAAAGAGACAGGTGGGAGAGATTTATTATTTTATTTTGTGACATCAGCAACATTAATTAATGTAGCAATATTATACAAGCCTAACCCCAATTGCCAACCCCATGTCTCATAATTATGTGATGATCCTATTCATATATATCCTTCCTTCATTCAAAAAGTTAAAATTCACCAGTTTATCATTCTAGGTTAGATCACTGTATAAGTAGTCTAGAACTGCCGTTGCCTATGCCTATTTTGCAGCTACTCTGATATAAGTAGATGACCTAGTTCTGAAGCCGAGCAATCCACTTCCCCCACGCTAATGAAGGACGTCATAAAGTTATTTCAAGCTAATCAACTTGAACCAAATGGTTGATAGTCATAAATTGAAAATGACTACGATGTGCCATCCGATAATTGTATAATTTTCTTTGAGTTACCTTCAAATCTATTGAAGATATTACTACGAAGCAAGTTCTTACTTCTTACGAACTCTTCGGAGTATCATTTTCTTGTGGTTAATGGCTTTCTTGCTCATATGAGACCGTGTTCAACTGTCTTTTTCATAGCTTCTAATGACGTTATAATCTTCAAAAGCACATTTACAATGAATCACAGATTTGCATTTGAGGCTACCTTTGAATTCATTGAAGACATCACCATCAGTACGGGGCGCGTTCTTTACGACCTCTTTTCTTCTGGCTATGGCATTCTCACTCATATAAGAACCCTCTCTTTTAACAACCGACTTACAAAAAGGTTTGCTATTCGACTGTATTTTTATTTATTTTTGTGTGCATGTTAGGCGATATCTTCGCAGATTGAGAATCGATTTTAAAAAGTATTTTTTATTGCATGGGCATATATCTCAAGGGAATATTTTTCTTAACCCAGTTTTTGAAAAAAAATATTCCACCTCTAAGTGTTGAATTCCATTTATTGCTTAACTATCAGTGACTTCGTTACATATTCTTTAGTAATAATGTATTAGAGCATTTAATAACGTCACAACCTCAAGCATAACCTTCATGAGCATTACAATAAACCATGGATTTGCATATGACGTGTGTCATTACTACTTATTATCACGGCGAGTTCCAACGTTAGCCATGTCTGCATCTACGCCTCGTGTTTCACACATTATTGCCAATTTCATAAAAGAGTTAATTTAAACATCTCGCTTGGCCACCCGAGCGTGCTGCGAGTAGCTGCGTACCTACAATGTGTACCTACTATCGGTACCGATCTCGGTCCTGCCCAGAAGCGTTCCATTACATCCTTCAATAAGTGTTCGGCACGATTTTACAGATGTTACGTCAATAAAAATATCAAATATAGCAGAGTGTAAAATGTTCGGTCAGTGCAGTTTATGCGAAACGTTTTTGTGGATAACTTGTGAATAGGATATTGATGGAAGGATAGTGGACAGTACGTGTGTTAAGTTGGTGTTCACGGGAAGAGGATTGTGGTGTTGATTCGGGCGGAGCCGATGGTCGCGGGCCGGGCGCGTCACGGCGGAGGGCTGTGCCGGCACAGGCGCGGGGTGCGCGGGCCCGTCGCGCGCCTCGCCGCCGCCCGGCTTCGATCCCGAGCTCTTCCAGGAGCTAAGCCAGCTCCCTAACGCAGAACTCCGGGAGTGCCTCGGCGAGTACCCGGACTTCCTCTATCACATAGCGAGAGATAGATTCGGCCGGCTCTACTTTCGCGTCATCCGGACCTTGCTCCTTGATAGAGGTATGCCACGATACCGACGGCTCCGGTTCCATCCTCGGTCTCATCATCGCTAGTTTCGGGTTGTAGCTAACCTAGCTAATGTAACTTCGCTTTTCTGCTCCTCTGGTGTTCGTTTTCATTTCAGCTGTGCCTCGCTTGTCGCATTCACTGTCATTGATAACACAAACATGATCCGCTTATCAATCAACATACTCGTACTCTAATAAACTAACCATGAACGACTATCCTTTTTGATAGCTAATGCGCTTGACTGGTGGCTTTGAACAAAATGCTTCCTGTCCGAACATGCAGGTGACTTTTTCCGAAACGGAACAATTGGGCGCGACAGGAAAATAGAGAGGCCTATGGCATAGTTGTTTTTGAAATCATCTGTTGTATGAAAATCTGTTTTTCGAAAAACAGAAAATTTGTTTATAAAAATCGGCAAACTAGCTGAGATATATACAGGATAGGATAGGAATCGTAATCCATGTACCGATAACACTCTATTTATCCGTTTCGATAAAGAAGTCACTTGGTATTGGAATAAGTACTTCTTTCTTTGTTGTAATATGTTGCTCAGCTGGTAAAGATGTTACGAAACATTTCCAGTAGGACAAGTACGGCTGTTACGGGAAACGTAACTCACAAAAACTATGAAAGTCTTTCAAAGTGTGAGAGACGTAACCACGAGCACAATCAATATCCGTTGAACAGTAGGTAATGTTAGGTGAGAGTGGGAACACTCGCATATCTGCCGCATTCAATACAACTATTTCAATTGCAATGTTTTCCCATAATGTTTTTGCTTTGGAAAGCGGAGTCTCTTCTACCGAACGTAATTTACTAATCATATCTATTAACTTGCTGTTTAGAGTTATGTTTACATTCTCATTCGGATTCCGATGGTGCCAAATTAACGGCGTTATGAATTTTGTTTTAATTTTACGTTACATAACAGATGATATAACTAAGTTTACAACTCGAGCAATTTGTGTAACCCGCTATACTTGTTTAACGCATAATGTGAATCGAAATTCATCGTAACAATGTCTATCGATAGACACAAAAAGTAATCGCGTCTACATAAAAATAGTCGATGCGTTTGTTGTCTTTTGTAATAGTGTTTTCCCACAGGCGTACATACAATAGAACGGTTTGTTTTGCTGTCCTCCGTAGAAGCAGCGCGAGCGAGTTGGTTGCGTGGTGCGTACTCCACATCGCAGTCACTAACTCGATCGGTTGGTTCGCGGCCGTATTTGTCGATTTGTCGCCTGCGACCCGGCTTCACCTTTATTGATACAATCCGCCATTCAATCGTTCCGTGAAATCGCTTACCTACAGCATAATGTAACAGTGTTGTGCTGCGAAATTCTAAATAGGTTCAATGTACGCCCCGAGGCCGAATTTAGATGACATTTCCCCAGGTCAGTATCTGTCTTGTAACGCGGCGCTAATCTGTCGACGTGCATAGGTGATTGGTAAATAATTTTAACGCTATTACCTACCTATCGTATCTTATCAGCGCTCGAGGTGAGCGGCTGCGAACTCTATTCAGGCCTGAGTGCTCTTCAATAATCGTCGCTTTACGATATTGTGATTTGAGCCTGTGCTTTATTGAAACTGCCCATTGTTTCGTGTACTACCTCATCTATTATGACCGGGAGTTATTTATGTGTTATTGAAAATGACTGCATGTTTGGTTCAGTGTGAAACGATAGGTGATATGTACGTTTCGAAGGAGAAGACAACCACTAAAAAAGTCTCGAGTCAGTGTGGTATGTAAATTATTATCATAAAAATGACCCCGTTGTACTCACTTTCATGAATTTTGCACAATTTATCGTACACAATTATCATTTTCTTATTTGATCAGAAGGATATATTGAATTCACTATACTTTAGACGTATTAATACAATGCATTTCTTAACATCAATTTTAGTAAATAAAATACTGTGTAAAACTAAAAGGAAATACTGTTATCGATAACTTTCAGATTAAACCACGGAATGTGGTAAGGCTATCGGGTTATAATTGCAAATCTATTTATAGGGGCAATACGTATTACCTACTTACAACCAAAATAAACCGTATGACACAGAAAGCTACATTTATTGTGATCCTTTAAAGTTTTAAATGCTATTTCGTTACAATATCGAGGTAACAATGAACCTGCTGTTCAACTTTTTTTTGGATATTTGTTTGTTAAACCGCGCATGTCTTACGATCTTCATTATTCTTACGCAAAGTACTAAGAAGAAAATAATAGACAAGATAAAATGTAGGTTACACGAGAGATCGTTCATCGTTATCTTGCATGTCGTTTTAAAATTGACCCTCAAACTCTGCCGTTATTTCGGAGATTCAGTCAGTCATATAAAACACTAGATTCCGCGAGTTTTTTTTGTGATTCTTGTCAAATTCTTCTAAAAATTCTTGTTATTGTGTTACGTAAATGTGACAACTGTATGTACGACTGTGTAATATGTAAAATATACCGCACGGCAAAAAGTAAGTATAGACAAATTTTGTCGCTGCACGCAGGCTAGTCCTACACGACGCTTTCTGAATTGGCATAAGTGCAATTTTAACTAATAGTTTGTAGTGGAAGGACTCTTTAGCAGAATCCACCTGGAAAAGTACCTAATTTTTGCCAGTTATTCAACCACGAAGCAGTAGGGCGCAAACATTACTGTGTGTTCTGATTGAAGGGCAGTGTTCCCGGTGAAATTACTTTAGACTAAGACGTAAAGAGATTTAATATCTCAGGGGACAAGCGCAGTGCAATATCGCTCAGGGTCTTGAAATAGCTGAAGCTTTACATTCTGAGTGGTATTGTACTGATACTCTTATGGGCAATCGTGACACTTAACATCAGGTGTACAACTTGCTCGTCTTATCACTCAATTGCAACAAAAAAACTAAGCTATAATATGAGTACGCTTTGTATAATTTCGTCTTTTAATATTGTAGATATATTGCCAACTATAAGACACCTGTTGTTACCACGAACTGTGACCTACAAATAACACATCCCCTATCCTTAGAGACTCATAAAAACTTTTTATCCCTTATCCTGACAAAATAGGAAAATGAGTACGAAAATATAGCGATCGGTCTTCAGTCTTGCTCTAAATAAGTCGCCGATAAAATAAAAGATGATCAATCAGCCGAGTAAACTAGTTTTCCTTTCTGTATCTGTATAAATTATAGGTAGTGTAATTGAAACGTGATTAGAAAAACATTTCTTATAATGTAACAGATAAATAGAAAATATGTACTTTCTCTAACAATTAAAACTTATAATTCGTGTGTTAAACACCTGTTTATATTTCATTGTTTACATCTGATATTTATCTAACACACTTATCAGATTCTTTTGTTCTGTTGTTGTGTATAAACAAATATGACGTGTGAAAGTGCCTTGTTATCATTGAGTTTGAAAGTAAAGGCCTATATACTAAAATCTATGTGCCACAACAAGAAAACCTTAAACCAAACGCACAAATTTTAAATTCGCGAATTCGTATCTCCGCCAACTGTACCGATTTAAAAAAAAACTTTTGTTCGGTAGGGTATACTTCCAATTTGGTCCCATTGTCACGCAAGTCAGGATCTGATGATGGGATCTCAGGGAAATCGGGGACAACCCTCAAAATTTTATATGCACTTATTACGTTTTTCATATATCTTCCAAAGCTGTACAAGAATTTGCGTCTGATAATCATCATCTCACATGGATGAAGGGTACTTCTGAACGGTTAGAAGTTAAAAGAAAATTCTTTTAAAATTATACGTACCTAGTATTAAAACCGACATCAAATAATTTTATCAATATAAAAAACCAACTTCATCAGAACTGGACCAAATTGAAATGGGACCAAACGGAAAGAACCAGCTTTCAAATAAAAAATGATCATCAAAATCAGTTCACCCAGTCAAAAGTTCTGAGGTACCAAACATTTTTTTAAAAACAGTCGAATTGATAACCTCCTCTTTTTTGGAAGTCGGTTAAAAAGGCGGAGGTTCTATGTTAAGTCAGTTTTTAATGTCATCCACTTGTTACGCACTCCACTAGACTGTCATAGTATTTTCATAGTATGGTTTTAGTTTTCGTCTTCTATATCTACTTTATTATAGGTTGTATACAGGTTGCTAAATAAATTGTTATTTTTTCAGTTCTATGCAGCAACAGAGTGAGCCAAATGACAAAAACCTACAATGACATCGAAGCGGTTACAAGGCTCTTAGAAGAAGTAAGTTATATTTGTTAACATATTATGCTTAGCTGAATTATTATTATTTACGCCTCTTGCGAATATTTTAAGCTTTTTGTAACCGACTTCAAACAAGGAGGAGGTTATCAATTCGACTGTTTAAAAAAAAAAGTTTGTTGCCTCAGAACTTTTGACTGGGTGAACCGATTTTAATGATTATTTATTTTATTTGAAAGCTGATGCTTTCCGTTTGGTCCCATTTCAACTTGGTTCAGTTCTGATGAAGTCGGTTTTTTATATTGATATTTATATAATAATTTAAATGATATTATCTTGAAGCTAATCAATAAATTCACTATCGATAACAATCTTTCGTAACAGGTAGATCTATGTCATTCGATACACACAACGCATACAAGGTTTAAAAAGTCTCCTAATCGCTAGGAAAATCAGCCATTGTCTTGGTTTGCTTTTAGGACAATGGCTTTAGATAATCAACCATCAACACACAGTTTTCAACATGTTCTATTTCAAAACTAAGGCCTAAGTTCACCGAACCTTGTCAAGGCGATCGAATGTTAGAAATGTCAATTGGAAATTACTATATATCTTTTATGTGTCGGAACCATAGGCCTCATAACATAGTATGATGTTTGTTGCGTTAAAATAATTTTCACAATTAAAGCCTTTACTTAAAAACGTTGTTAAGTTAATCAATGCTTAAAACTGTTCAACGCAGGCGGAAAATGTCGCGCGCGAAAACGAGACGAAGCAAATTTCCGTTTCTAGAATTGTAAAAAGTTGTGTCTATGGACAGAAAGAGAACCACTTGGAGTCTCCCGTGGGTTGCCCCTGGTGTTACAAGTATCCATAGGCGATGCTGATCGCTTACCATCAGGTGGCCCGTTAGCTTCTTTGCCACCTATGGCATTAAGTCCTCGGATGATCCAGTGGAATTGTCTTCTTTCTTTACTTATACAAATCTCCTTTGACCTTACTTTTTAACCGACTTCCAAAAGAACTAAAAAGACTTTTTTTATGTTTGTTACCTCATAACTTTCGACAGGGTAAACCAATTTTGATGATTCTTTCTTTATTTGAAAGCTGGTACTTCCCGTTTGGTCGCATTAAAATTTGGTCCAGTTCTGTTATTTTTATGAAGTCTGTTTTTTATATTGATAATTATTATTCGTTAGAAGTTTCTTTGATAGGTATGAGTAGTAAAAAGTCGTTTCTGTTGCCAGAAAGAGAAGGACTTGGAGTTGACAGCGCGTATCGGCAAGGAGTTGCTTACGACGCAAGGCAAACTCGAGACGCGCGTCAGCGAGCTAGAGAGCGAGCTGCGTGCTGCGCGGGACCTCGTCACGCAGCTGCGTCACGACCTGACCGCGAAGACTGATCTACTGCAGGTAACCAACTCGGTCCACACATTTATTTGCTCTTACAGTTGCAATAACATTGTCAACAAAAAAACGATAAAAGAGCAAATAATCTTAAAAGGACTGAACTGATTTTCTTGAATCATAGCTAACCGATATACTTCAGTGAATTTGTTAGAATGTTATTGCAGCTGTCAGAATAAATTTTAGTTTTAGCTCGGTTTTTTCTTCCGCTTTTAGCATTTTTTTAAAGAGATTGAGTCCGCGTTTGACCACCAACTCACCTGTTGGTAAGCGACGATGTGGTCGAAGATGAAGCAGACTTAGAAGATATTGAATTTGGCGTCTCTTACTGTTTGGCGCCTGGAACGATCGATTGGTATTTGACGTTAGCGTAACGATGAACTCGCGGTACCATATTAGTCCAGTCGGGGCAGACATAAAACTAGCCTGAAATAGAAAAAAATCCGGGGAGCGATTTTTTTAAACGTCGTGTTGGTTTGCTGTAAAGTTGAAAATTAACGAGTTATTTCAGAAAAACGAAAAAATTGAACTTTAAAACAAGATTGCGGCGAATCCTCTACCGGGATTAGTTAGAAAATCGAGATTTATACTTCCAATTACCCCCCCCCCCCCGACGTTACAAAAAAATCGCTCCTCGGAATTTTTTCTATTTAAATGTCTATCCCGACTGGACTATATTACTAGGTGTAGTAGGCCCCTCATGTGTGTTACTGTTTGGAAGGACACGAGTAGATAGATATATAACCACCTACTCTTACCTTGTTCGGTACTCTACCTAGTGAGTGGCAGGAGTTGCTGTACTCTACGTAAGTAGAAATAGTACTTACTGTAGCACAATGTTCAATGAGATTACATTGTACAACGTCTGGGAACAAACATGAATGACGGAAACGGCTTTTGTTACAATTTTACTATACAGATATAATTTGCTACAGGAAATTTTAGCTACTATATCGGGGCGTTGAAAGGCCTCCCGTTTCCGGCAACGAACTAATGACCGAATGGAGTTGAGCCATAATGCTTCGTTCATTTTGGGCGCGAAGAAATTTTATGTATTCCAAAAGCTATTTATGATTTTTATGTTGGAAGTTAAGACTCTTAGAGCCGCGTCTTTCCTGCTTTTGATGAATGGCTTTTAAGTCTGAAATTTAAAATATACACCGATCATCAGATGTTTCATATCTTTCGGTGTCCTTATGTAGGCAGAATTTTATTCTAAAAAGTTAAAGCAAACTTCTAAACAGAAGAGCAAATGCTATTTACTTTCCAAAAAAAGATTCGCACAATTTGAAAAGAGTTAACGCGAGTTAGAACTTTATACCTATATATAAAACAAAGTCGGGTTTTTTCGAACACTCATAACTCGAGAAACGGCTGGACCGATTTTCATGGTTTTCGATTTGTTATATTTGTCTCCGTCCTCAATAACAGAATAACTATTAAAAACGGCTGGACCGATTTGGATGAAATTTTGTCTTGCTGGAGTGGGTCATAGTAGCGAGGCCGAAGGCCGAGTTTACACCCGTGAGAAGCCGGGGCGGGTTGCTAGTGATGAATGTTATTGTAGAAATTATAAAACGCGGCTTTTACACATCATTATTAGTCGCGAACATAACCTACCTAATAAATCATTAACAAAGATTCGGTTTTGTCCCGGCAGGTGTTAACAAATGACACAGAAGAGGGCAGCTCCCCAGAGGAGCAGGAAGCAGCGAGTGCGTTGCTGCTCCGCAAACGCACCGGCGCGCTGGAGCGAGAGAACCGCGCGCTGCGCGAGGAGGCGCAGCGGCTCGTCGCCGGCGCCGACTCCGCGGAGGAGGCCGAGGCGCGCCTGCTGAGGGACATCGCGCACCAACTCTGTAACTACTGCCTTTTTCTTTCTCTCTTACCTGCTCACCTAGGAGGCAAATTGGAGGTGCTGGCCCAAAAGCGTACACGCAGGCATAATATTAACAACTCAGTGCCTCCCACGGACACCCAGCTTTATTTGACAATGGAGCGATCGCGCGTGAGGGGTCCCTTAAGAACCTTCTCTCATTTTTACACAAAAAAAGCAACGCAAATTTTTTTTGGCGTTCTGTTGCTATCGAATAGAAAGATCTATTATCAAATCAATTTCTGTAATAAATTGATGCGTATTTTTTTTATTGAAAATAACTGTTTCATATTTTGGAAAAACTCAACATATAAACTTATTACCTCCAACTTCCAAAAGTAATTTTTCGTAGAACTCTCAGAGGAAAGTTTGAGAGATGATTTTGCCTAAAATTACCGACATAAAATAAACAATTATAATATTATGGTTTACTTATATGATATTCACCTTGACATTTGCGGCTTTATTTTTTCGTTTTATGCCCGAAAATCCAGATACCTAAAATTTTACAATTCATTTTGTAATATGGCTCTTAAAGACCTCTTCAGTCACCAACGCAAGTGTTACACGAACTCCCGGATGCTGCTTAAAAACTTTAATAAAGTGTTGATGATGGAGAATAACCGATGGGGTAGAAAGGTTCTTGAGTGGAGATCACGAACCGGAAGACGCATCGTAGGTAGGCCTCCCACTAGATGAACCGACGACATCGTGAGAGTCGCGGGCATCCGGTGGATGCAGATGGCAGGTTGTCGTTCAGTGTGGAGGTTAAAGGGGGAGGCCTATGTTCAGCAGTGGACGTCTTATGGCTGATGATGATGGAGGATAGTGGGTTGTAGGCGATCCTAGATTGTTCCCGAGATTTAGCCGCTTCTGAGAAAGTAGCTCACATTGGCTTGGCGCTTTAGATTTGAGGACCGACAGTAACTATAGTGCGTGTCACCAAAGATTTCCCTCGCCGTAATGTTGGCTCCCCTGCACTTTCCCTGTAATGTATATGGGAAGTGCAGGAACGAAAGTAGAAAAAATAGAAACGTAATGCACTAATGACTTTGGCATTTTATCGTATTTGATAGCGTTTATAGTGAAATAAGGTTTAGTGTGATAAGGACGAAACCTTTTATTGCAGAAATTGCTACCAATCGTCCTCTGATATCATTCTCACGTTATTTATAGATATGTTAAGTTTATTTAAATAATTCGCGATAAGTCCCAATGCACATTTAAAACATGTGTTCAAATGATTTAAATGTAAAAAAAATATACTTAAGTTTAATTTTAGAGATGATTTTTCATTAAGTAGGTACTATAATTATTAACTACTTGTTTTCTGAGGTAGATAATGTTTTCTACTTTGGTTATCAACTAGAAAGTAGAACTAGAAGTTATATGATTCTGCAAAAGCAGATTGTTTAAACATACTGTGTCATCACTGACTATTTTGAAGAATAATTATCAATATAAAAAAACGGACTTCATAAAAATGTCAGAATTAGATGAAATGGGACCACACGGGAAGAGCCACCTTTCAAATAAAAAAATAATCATCAAAATCGGTTCACCCAGTCAAAAGTTCTGAGGTAACAATCATAAAAAATAAATTTAAAAAATACAGTCGAATTGAGAACCTCCTCCTTTTGGAAGTTGTTTAAAAAGTTGAAGTACGCTTTTCTTTATCTGCAGTATATTGTAAAAATCTGAATAAAACCCGCAAAATCTGATCACTTATGCTAAATTTTTTAACGTAAGATTATAGCTGGTAGCCAATACACTACAATGGAATATTCAAAGAAAATGTTTTCATTCTGATTTTTACAATGTTAAGATTGTTAGAGCCAAGAAAACTTGGACCGTGTAATAAGTTATTTGTGAACATATGTTAAGTAGGTATCTAGTATTAAGAATTTAGTCATGATAAATTTAAATACCTATATTTTTTGAGAAATAAATGTTTTAAACTATATCTATAAAAATACAATATCCGTTTTTGCGAGGGTTTGTCTATTAATTATAATTGTACTAAGTAATATATCCATTGTTTGTCTGATCTGTGAGGGTCAAACGCAAACCTATCATGAATAAAAAACTCTTCTAGAATCATCCCAAAAATCACGTGGAACTGCATAATCGCATAATGAGGCACGCGACAAGAAACTACTTATCTACTGGGTACTTATTAATAATTTCATTGTTCCGGTACTCCATATCGCAAATATTTCTGATAAAATGCGCTTATCAGTCCGCTCTCATATAAAAATACCTTAAAATTGTATTAACTAGGTACTTATTGTAAAGTTCTGGGGGCCATTCAAGTATTTTTAATGTAACTGAGTGAAGGGACGAGTATGTTTTTTGCTTGGTGGTAACCGTCACTCTTGCCCATATCTAGTTCAGTGCTTTTTTTTAACACACAGTATTTCACACAGTATTTTTTTATACATATCTGGGACATTTTTGCATACACAGTCATTTGACCCCAAACTAAGCAAAGCTTGTAATATGGCTGCCAGAGACTGATATACGTACATTTTTTTTTTTTAATACAAACTTAAATAGATATTAACACCCAGACATAGAACAAACACAAATGTTCATCACACAAATGTTTGTCCTAGATGGGAATCGAACCCACGCCCCCAAGCACAGAAGTTAGTTTCACTACCAACTGAGCCACCGGGGCAGTCAAATTTATAATAACAGTTCATAACCCTGCGCGGCAATGTATATGCGTAAGATATCAGCGTATGAGATTTTGATACCTTCAGGGACCTATGGCCGATTTCAAGTACCCGATGGACCTCAGGCGTTCTTCTCTGAACGTCATACAGGCGGACCCTCAAAAAGAAGCAGCAAGATTAGAAGAAAACAAAACTGGGCTTGGTGGAACAAGGTGGCCTAGCAGCGTGTTTTTTATAGGTTTCACACCCTGTCAGACCATACTTGTTCTAACTCGTCCCATATCGTCGTACGAAGACAAGACATCCAAGAAACATGAAGAACCGACTGTTTTTACAAAACTAAAAGTACTTATAATTTACCTGCGTTTATTTTCTGAATTAATTGGATTGTCGAAGACTGTCTCGAATAGTCCATTGCATAAACCTACAAACTAGATGGATATTATATTATTCGCGTTATGCTCTACCCGGTATGAATAGGGAATGAGTATGTGCCGTCAAAAAAAATATTGTAATATCTGTGGTATATCCATAGAGGAGACTATCTCCACAATAGAGGAAGCGAATAGCGACCATTGCGCCTGGTGACGTCTCCCGCGTTGCCGCCATTGTGGTGGCTTTTTATATATCTTTAAAATAATTGCAAAAATTAAGAATCCATTTTCATCTAATTCATATCAAAATACATTGATTATAAAAAAATATCATTATAAAAAACAGACTTTATCAGTACTGGACCAAATTGAAATGGGACCAAATAGGAAGCACCGCCTTTCAAATAAAAAAAGAATCGTCCAAATCGGTTCACCCAGTCAAAAGTTCTGAAGTAACAAACATTTTTATATGTAAAAAAACAGTCGAATTGATATTCTCCTCTTTTTTTCTAAGTCGGTTAAAAATGATTCATATTTCCTATTATTCGCATAATCCACCTTTTCAATTCGAGTGGGCGTTCTTCATCAATCCAATGAGATAAACAAAGAAGGTTTTTATCGAGAGGTACATAAACGTACAAAAAAATTGAGTGCCGATGCGAGTAGGTAGGCGTGGCCCTACGGTTTACCTAATACAGTTATATAAAAGTATGTAAGTGATCAGTTACTTCAGCCCACGTAGGTTTTCTAAAAAATGATCGATGTTTGTATTGTTTGCTTGCTTAACAGCACAACTTTCTTTTACCTACTCGTACACTAAGTCACTCATGAGTTCCATTAGCTTAATTGGCCTTGTCACTTTCTCAACTTTAAATATTGACATAATTTTCAATTATAATACGGCAGTTTGATTTTCCAGTCTTTCTACATATTAAAATATATATGTACGTATATCAGTCTCTGGCAGCCATATTACAAGCTTTGCTTAGTTTGGGGTCAGATGACCGTGTGTGCAAAAATTTTGATGAAGAGTTTTTGCGCGAATCATAAATAAAAAAAAGCCATTAAAACTTAGAAAAATTTATGCTTCATCTTGTAAAAAACTACCGGCCATGTGTTATTTATTACAAATACAAACTTAACGTACGATATAATTAATATTACATTAAACAATAAATACATTACACATACTGATAAAATAAATTAAATTGTGTGATAAATTTCTGAGATAAGCGTTTATAATTTTTGGTAGGGATAGAGAGCGGATGCTCTGTCCCTCTCCCGCAAAGCGTGTGTTAGTATAGCATTTGTGTGGCGCTCGGACGACTTGACGTCATAACGTGCTATAGTGCGCTATCTGTCTAGCATGAAATTAAAATATTAATATTTGAACAAATTTTGATTTGGTTTTCGTTGATGGGCTCTATTTCTGATCAGATTTTTAACCGACTTCCAAAAAGGAGGAAGTTCTCAATTGCATTTTGCATTTTTTGTAATGTTTGCTACCTCAGAACTTTCGACTGGGTGAACCGATTTTTATGATTCTTTTTTTATTTGAAAGCTGGTGCTTCCCGTATGGTCCAGTTCAGACATTTTTATGAAGTCAGTTTTTATACTGATAATAATTCACGAGTTAATAAAAAAAAATATAGAACATAGCCCTAATGCTGATATTGGCTTTTGTGTTTTCGCTAAATAATGTGCTTTATTTTTCTATTGTAGCCAGCGCAAATGCTGAGGCTAGCATCCTTGGCACTGAGCTTCTAGAAGAAAGACATCGCGCGGCAGATCTGCAGTGTCAACTAGATGCCACCAGTGTCAGACTCACAGCCAACGAGAGAAACTTCCAACAGGTACAGTTTTGACATTGCTTACGTTTCTGAAATACTTACTCTCAAAAATGTAGACAGAATTGACCACCTGTAGAATAAAAAAAAATCAATACCTTGTTGGTTGTTTAGAAACGTCAATTATGCGTGTTAACTAAACTTTGCTTTGTCTCGTTTGCACGTGTGACAATTTGTCGAAAGTTTTTCAGAGCAGTTTTAAGCATAGATTAACTTGACAGACGCGTCTAAAGTAAGGCCGTATGTATATGCACAGACTAAAGTAATGTCGTGACCGCACATTGGTGATTATATTTGCATGAACAATATGTACATCTTGGAAAAAAAGTCTTGAAACCAAACCTTTTTTTTTATTCTGATAATACTGTGGAAAACACGTCAGTGGTAGAATTTCTTTCCAGTCATCTACCTCAGATGTACTACTAATTAGAACTATTTGCGATAGTGGCGCCCCCATTAATTTCTACTCTTTTTTGCCAAGCTGTAATTTGTTCGAGCCAATATTGGTATAAAGAGCATTATCCATCATAGGCACTAAAAAAAGTTCAAAAGAAATCAATTGATAGTTTGTTCGCGCTAGGCCGAAACATTCATATAAGTGGCCAAGTCTTAAGCCAATGTGAGTCCGTGGCATATTTCAGACATATTTATAATTTCAATTGTCTTATTACCTTTTTTATATCTGATAGACAATCTAATCAATAAAATTAAATCGGACTGAATACTTCCCGACTAATGCCTACTTACTCCACATAGGTAATCGCTTACGTACCGTCTGGCCTTGCTCCTAAAGCGGATCAAACAAAATACAGTGCCTACATCCATAAGAATAACAGTAAATATCGACGCGGGCGTCTAAAAAACTCATGACTCCTATTTTAGAGCTCTTACGTGGAGATGTCGCGTATAACTATAACTGTTTTGGATGTTACGAGGGTCGTAGGCGTTCATTAGTATTACAATACGAAGCTTCTTTAAACACTTCTTTAATACCTACATCATATTCACAAAGTGAAATTATATTCTAAGGCCTAACGCCGACTGTCCAGTTACTAAAAAGGCTTGTCGTTCGGAAACATGATCCTCTTTACTATGATCTATGTTTAACCCCCGGCGCAAAAAGAGGGTTGCTATAAGTTTAACGTGTATATCTGTGTGTCTGACTATGGCATCGTAGCTTTCATTCGGCTGAACCGATTTTGATTTAGTTTTCTTTTGTCTGAAAGGTGACTTGATCGAGTGTGTTCTTAGCTATGATACAAGAAAATCTTATCTACCGTTTGAAGATTATCAGCTCTTTAATCGAAGGTTTAAAAAAAGTCAATCTAACAAGTAGTTAGTTGTCAATCTATCATATGGGTTACACCGTTTTTTATGATTGATATTCCGAAAACCCGTACGAAGTGCTTTGATTCCACTTTTATTGTGCGTACTGCTGGTCTGTGGAATGCGCTGCCTGAATGGGTGTTCCCGATTACAATCTAGGTGTCTTCAAATCACGGTTAAATCGGCTTCTTCTGAGCAAGTGTGCTTCATCGTAGACCGCATCGTCGCTTGGCATCAGGCGAGTTGGCGGTCAAACACAAGCCTATGTATGCATTAAAAAAAAAACATTTTAAATGGAGATCAGAATTTAAGAGGTTTTTCTTTATTATTTTTTATTTATCTTTATATCAAATCCTTAATGCTCATTGGAGATCGAGATGACGCCGTGGCGTACACGCCGCCGTGAAACAGTCAATTATTTTTGGTTTATGCTAGGTTCAAAATTATATCTTGTTTACAAGAGGTTAAAAAAGTCGACACACCGCGGGACAATCTTGAATCTACAGTAAACCAGGAAGAGCCTATGACAGTAGCTTTCATTCAAGCTGTACACGTTCAAAGCGGGCTAACGATGTAAAAAAGTCTTGCACTAAAATAACAACTACCTTTTATTTATAGACTTGGCAAAATGGTACATCCTAATATAGGTTTCCAATCACCTCTTCCTTTGTCCATGACTTTCCGTTAGCTCTAACTAATGTGTTCAGAATACTAATTTGCTATCTGTATTACAGTTAACCACAGAACACGAGCACACGTTGCGGATATTAGAAATAACAAAAGATAATCAAAATGCTCTCGCCGCGGAGTTGGCCGATTACAAGGTAATGTCCCTTATCAGATCTTATCGTGTTTCGTTTTGTTGTGACTGCTTTTGAGAATGTCTAACAGTTTATTTTGTCAATTGGTTGGTTTGGGCGCTTTATTGTGATTGTAGAAATGTAGAACTTCTTGTAAAATGATAATAGATACGAAGCTATATCATTATTGTAAGTATTATGTTGATTATGGATTAAAGTTTGGCTCACAACTTCAAAATTGACTAAGGCTTGGTTACACCTTAGTAGTAGTTAAAGTTAAGGTTTATGACAAATTTGATAATAACAGTAACGCTGTCATTAGTAGTAGTAGTATACTAGCATAGTTAAAGTTATCAGGATTGCAAATCAAATGAGACCTTATTTACCCCAGATTCAAAGCTGTAACTATATTTTATGCATCTGACAGATATTTAACATAAACAATAACACTAACCAGCGAAGCGTGGGCGGTTAAGGTTAAAGTTATGACGTCATTTAACAATTTGTGAGATGGTGCAACTATTTTTTTTCCTAATCGGTACTTTTACTGAATTGTCGATGTTTGTTAAAGCTAAAGTAAGATGGTGCAACACACCCTAATAAGTGATTCTTTGAGTCTTTAAAACATTGTGGGCCTTACTTAAAAACGTTACTCAAGTTGATCTATGTTTTAAAATGCTCTCTCAACTTCTCGCTGACGGCAATCGTCACACGCGAAAACAAGACGGAGCATATTTAAGCGTATGTCAACTTGAGTAACGTTTTTAAGTAAGGCCCTGTTTTTATTTTATTTGAACTGACAAAAAAGTTTTTGTACGTAAATGTTATGCATATTGTAGTACAGAGTATAATTTAACATATTATGATCATGTAACTTTAAAATGTTACAAAATAATTACTTTTGTTATACTACAAAAGTAGACAGTTGATAACAAATCGCTGTAATGTTTGTAATGACATGTAAAACTAACCTTGACCGGTTTCATTGCCGGCGTTCAATTACTTGTTATGAAAGTAGGCCAATCATGTTATTCGGTAACTTGTTTAGTTTCCTGGCTAAGAGTGAAACATGAATTTAAAGCTTGGTGTCGACTTATGTCACGTGACATAACTTGATATTTTTAACACGCTTTTATTAGCTTGGTTTGTATGTAGCGGAATCTTTGAACTTGATTTTCAACTACTTCAAAACGTCGAATTAAATTTAAATTTTGCAAATCTTGACCAGTGACAATACAATAATTTAAATTGTTTGTCCCATTATCCTCACCAGGATCTTCAGCATTAGCGATTTTAAACTGTTTTTTAAACTGCAAGAATTATTAAACATTGTTCAAAATCGCGAATCACAGTCCACGTTGCCTGAATGGACATCGGGCCTAAAATCTAATGTCGAAATAAAAAGGCATCGTTTATTGTCGAGTTTCCAAATGTACTTATAATTATTTATGAAAAGTACTTATAATTTTATTTATTTTATTTATAATTTGTTATTGTATCTAATCATAATTCAACCATGATTCCGTACAGAACATTTTCAAGCAATCGAGGTAATTTATCATACAAAATACTAATTTTGTTGGCATGTGAACATGACATGTCTAACCATCAAAAGTCAGCGTAGATAATACACTCAAAAATGCGAAAAGGCGACGAATAGCTTTTTGTACCTGTCATCTTAGTTTTAATGGTAAATGAGTCACGTTTTTCCATCACACGTTTGTTACATTGATGCTTATTTGAATAAGAATACATCTTTAAACACAATCGTCAAATATTATCTTACAGGACTTGGTTATCCACCTGCGAAATGCGTTCGTTATGAGTGTCACAATTTAGAATTAAATTTTTGTTACCATGCCATGTTACCAGTATGCTTATTTCTTAAATTGTATTGACGATACCACCAAGTCGTGAGCTAATCCGTATATTTTAATACTTTATTTACATCACTACTTACTGTTAGGTATAAGTCTAAAGTCTAAAAGTCTTCTCTTCCATATTTTGCTGGATCGAGCCTTCTGGGATGAAAGGGGTGAAGATCGTTTTGATAATTGGATCGACCACTGAGAGAGACTCAGTGATGAGCTTTGCTCATGTTGCTGAATTATCCGCACACATACCTACCTATAAGGGAGGAGGCTTATGCCCTGTAATGGGCTCTTCGAGATGCAATTAAAAACCTAAACATTGCAAGCTTTTAACTTGCAATGTTTATTAGTTTGTTTAGGTCAAATCTTGCTAGATTAGAACCAGTTCCTTTTAGCTGTAAATTTGCATACACCTAGTTCTGGTGACAATACAATATGCAATACCCAATATTGTAATATTTTCAAATGGCGGCCAAAATAAAAACGCTGAAATAAAAATAAAATCATCATTTAAGTTAAGGCTTATTTTGGAAAATGTTTTTCAGAATAAATATATTATTAAAAAGCTTGTTAAAACTTCTTATTTCAGGAGCGGTACGCGGAGATCGCGGCACACCTGTCTGAGGCGCAAGAGCAGCTACGTCAGCTGCGTAAGCGCAACGAGCCGACGCGCGGCCTCATGCCGAGCGTGGCCGCCGCCGCCGGCCTGTTGCCCGCCAGCTTACATAGAGAGATGCACTCGTCTGTGTTTTCAGAGCTCAGCCTCGATTCCGGCATCGGCGATCCGCTCGCACAGTGAGTGATTATACTTAATTTATGGATACAAGGTGCGAAAAGGTGGTCTCGCACATTGAGTTGTTGTTTTTTTTATTGATATTAGTGCTAAAAGTGTGGCCTCATGTCCAGCGTGGTTTCATCTAATCTCCTGCCTGCCAGTCTGCATAGAGATGTATTTTTCTGCGTATATGGAGCTTAGCCTCGATTCTGGCATCGGCTATCCTCTTAAAGTGGTATCTTGCCAAGGTTTTAAATAATACATATACAGTTCGGAAAAAAATATCATGAGTAGCCAAGACAAAAGTATGAAAGAACAAAACATTGCCTGGTCTCTTTTCATTTATTCACACAACTATATCTATTCGCACAAGCATGTAATAGTAGACAGAAACACCGATCTTCTTTTCTTCACACCACAATTTCTTTTCTCAGCTCAAGCATGCAGAAAGTGTTTGAGACGGTGGCGTGCGCGTCCCGATGGTCTGGGGGCTCGGGTCCGTCCCTGCCTGGGTCGGACGCCCCGGATGGCCCCCCACCCCCCTACTTGAAGCCCCCGCCGCTGCCCCTCTCCGACTCCTTCCTCGACGACTATTCGGATGCTGAGTCTGATGACCTCTACCCGTAAGTATCTGCTATACGTTGGCCAGCCAATAATAATCTAATTTTTTTAGTACTATGGTCTTCTCTGGATGTTATTCTTCACTAGCAGATTAAGTTCATTGACTCACAACCTGCGGTTTGGAATTTAATGCGCCAACCACTGATCTATCATCGCTACAAAATGTAAGGGGACATATTTCATATACACACGTTAAAACATAGCCCCCATACAGCTGACAACAATGGTCTATCTCTCTCTCTCTCTCTCTCTATCTCTCTCTCTCTCTCTCTCGTTGTCACGCGTCAATCGATCTTTCTTTGTCACGTCGTCACAGTAGATATATAAGCTAAAGCAGTAGTTCGACACGAACGTGTCCTTGAATTCAATGACACAATTGAATATGAATTGTCGGTCACAGGGCTAGGGTTGCTACTTATCAGGTTTCAAGAAAACTTTCATAATTTTGTTGTATTATATCAGTTTTGAAGCAGCAGTGCCTTTTACCCCTTTTACTCTGTTTTTCAAAGTGTGTCGTCACCATCGTAGTTTCTCAACAAAATTGTTGTTACATCTGTAGAAAATTTGCATGTTTGTTCCTATATTTGGCCCCCTCTAAAGATAAGTTGGTTGGTCTGACGGGCCGGTATCTGTAAATGTCATGTTTTTGTATGGAAACAACTCTTGTCATGTTTTTAAATGAATACAATTAACTCTTTTTTTTTGTATGGATACAAATAACTTATATGTTTTTGTGTGGATAAAATTAACTAGTATCATATTTGTGGACGCCCTATGGCTGACATGATGATGATGTTTGTATATTTCAGTGGTGGTACAGGCGTCGGCGTGCCAGGAGCGCCGGGCGCGGCCGAGCTGGCGGCGGCCCTGCGTCGCCTCACGCCGCAGGAGATCAACTCACGGCGCGCCTCGCTCGCTGCTTCACACGTGCTACGATATAAGCGGTACACAGGTAAGAAACTGCCATATATTTACTAAACTTTTAGGAATACTACCTGTTGCTCTTTACCCTGAAGAATCTCGCTGGTAAGATCTTAATACGAGACTGGGTTTTCCCAAACTACCCTCATTTAACCCTCAAGATATATTGTATTGTTTTATTTCAGAACGCGATGTGAGCGAAGAGAGCGCGGTATGGGGCGCAGGTGCCGGCGGTGGGCTTGCTCGCTTCCGGACGCCGCACAAGTTACAGATCGTGAAGCCGCTGGAAGGCTCACTCACTCTCCACACCTGGGCGCAGCTCGCTAAGCCGAACATGTCAGGTACACACGCAACCTTACACTATTTTACTTTGTATAATCTTACTTGGGGTTTAACGAAGAGCGATGGAGTGCGGCGTCCTGAGAACCAAAAGTTTGAACCGAAACAATAATTTTTCATTACCTCAAGATTAGTTTTTCTGTACAATGCAATGATTATTTAATTTATTTATATTAATAATGATTTACTACAATTTGTTTTGAATGCGAAGCATTAAAAGCTGTAGTACAAAACAAGGCATTTTAATGCATAAAAAAGGAGTGCAGAACAATATTCTTTCACGTCAAAGTTCCCAAACTAAAGTGGGGTTGGACAGGGCACGTGGCCTGAATGTATCCTGATAGATGGGCCAAAAAGATCACGCAGTCACGGACGAAAAAACCAAGGCAGGCTGAAGAAACGCTGGTGCGATTTCCTCTACGTATTCCAGGCTAAATGGTTATCTGATGGGTGATCGCATTGTTTGGAAATAGATGGAAGAGCCCTGTGTCCAGGATAGCATATGTTATAAAAACTCAGTTGTAAATGCCAATCGCTTTCAAAATCGATTATCGATTGTTGCCTGGCCTACCGTTAATTGCTTTAGAAAATGTGAATATCTGACGGGTTTAGCTTTTGTTAATGTCATTGGTGACAAACAAGCAAATGGGCTGCCTGATGGTAAGCAGTTACCGTTCGGATACTTGTAACACTAGAGGCATCATAAATACCCTTTAAAACTCTATTAACTCGGCCTTTAAAGAATTCCATGTTGTAGCTTTTCGGAAACACCGCGGAAGGTAGCTCATTCCAGATTATGCAGGTGCGAGGGTAGAAAGATCGTGTGAATCGCACAGTATGCAAATTTCACTGTTTTATGATTTGTGGATGAGCTTTCATGCGGTGGCGGCTGGTGCGATGATAAAAACGCGAAGGCCCAAAATATCAAATGGACCTAGAGCTCAATCTTGAAATAGGCTACGTGAGCTATGGGGCATGACTACTACCCAGCCATTGTTATTATTTTTGTGATTCAGCCTGAATCGCAACTCCGCCTCATTATTAATAAACTGTACAGCAGGAAGACGTTAGCACCCGAGATATAGATTATTCTAGTTAGGGCGTTAACACACCACATTTATCTAACACATATATCTATCTTAAATATGTAAATTGTACGCCCACTAGTAGGCAGAACATGATCCGATGTGACTAATATTTTAACCCACCTATTGAATGCGTTTTTAAAATGTATGATTAACTCGTGTTTATTGTGCAAATAAATTATCTTATGGGATAATGAGTACTGTTGCACGTTACTACGTTTCTAGCGCTATTTGGCGATGGTTAATTACTTAATTGCTTCTGCATAGTGAAGAATGCAGCATGGAGTTGATTTGTTTGTTTTGATCAGGTTTACTGGAAGAGCAAGAAGGCGTGGGGGTGCGTGGCGCGCGCTCGGCCGCGACGCTCGGGCTTCGTACTTACAGGCTCTCTGATGTTGAAGAGGACGACGACATCCTGCGTTTGCCCACCGCTGGGCATATTTACACTTTCACTAACAGGTGGGTAACATATAATATGCATAGTGCTCACAGCATGTAGACACCTTGTAAATTTATTATATGACTGTATGCATGCACATTTCTTTACCCATGAGTTTCATGACAGATAGGAAATGTTACTTGTTTAGACTAAATTTCTAGTAGCTACTGAAACATTTACATTTTCTATAGTATTAATTTTTTTGAGTTTAAATTAAGATGTTGGTTCATAGAAAGTAATGTTTAAATTTGAAGTGTTGTTCCATACTTGATTATACTTGAGGATTTGGAGACCGTCAGAAGGGCGGCCGTAAGCTTAACGCTCGGGGCGTATACCTACCTGATGGCGCATGTTGGAATCCAGCCGATCGTTAAATTTTTAATTGTCTATGACATTTAAATATGTTAGTGCTGGACCAATTGTCTGAAAACCTACTGGAATTTGGTGAAATGGTTCAGTGGATCAAGATTGGCTATTAAGAATATTTATATAAATTGAAGTTTGAAATCCCCGAAGTAACGGTTTGTAAAAAAGCTTTCGCATTAGCATTATGATGCTACTTCGCTAAAACGCATGCAATTTGAATTCCAATCATGCTTTTATTAACGTTTTGGAATGACAACACAAAGCTTGCACCATCCTATGTTTCTAAAGCTTATATTTGTTTGACAGCACGGTGCTGCATCCAAACGACGGCAGCATGTCAATGTCAGGCAGCGTGTGCGCTTCGGGAGCTAACTCCGCGTGCGCCAGCGGGGCCAGCTCGTTAGCCGCCTCCGTGCTGGGGAGCGCCTGGAGCTCGAGGCTGACGTCACGGCGGTCATCCGCCGCTGTGTCGCCGGTGCGCTCGCGACGCGACTCGGTTGTTGCGCCGACGCGAGCTCATTGGTCGCCCACAGCCACGCCGGCCAATTCTCCCCTACTCGGCTCGCCGGATTCGTCCCCACCGGCGACTCCGCGACCCGGTGACGCACCACCTTCCTTACACGCGCTCATAGCGTCCGGTACCAGCATCCTGCGGCGGCGGCACCTCGGCGCCGGGTCTCCCGCCGGCGAGGGCTCGCCCGCGCCGCTCGCGCTGCAAACACCCGGCTCGTTGTATACTGGCCTCGTGCATCGAAGTCCTATGGAGCAGCTCACTTGTCTAAAACGCACATTGCGTTCGCCGGCGGCACCGGCGGCGCCCGAACGACAAGAAGATTCACCGCTCGGCGTGCCGGCGCCGCCCGGTTCAGGAGCGTTGGATCGCCCGGGGGGCGTGGGGGCGGGGGGCGCGCGACGTCGGGGCCGCGCCCCCCGCCCCCGTGCCGACCTGGGCACGGTGGACTCCCCACCGCCCGCGCCCCACGCCGCCCCGACTCCCTTCGGAACTCTGAGCCTGTTGTTCGGCCGAAAGGGCGGTCTTCTCTAAACGAGCCCTAGACTTACTATTTTTAAGATTCATTTAACACACTCCCGGTGTATTTTAATTTCTCTCTTCGGTGGATATCTAAAATTCGGTGCGACGAAATGGTACGTGGTTTTAATAATTTTGATGATTACGATTTTGTATTATGTATTTGATTTTATCTTTTGACGTGATTTTGTAGTTTTTTTTTTTGTTTTTAATTATTTTGTTATTTATTTGCATTTATTGGGATCCTTTTTGGAGCTCGAACGAAACGAACGCGACTCCGTTGCGGTTGCGATAACTATTCGATTTAAAAAGTGCAGCTTTAACGGCGGCCGCACGGCGCGGGTGGTAGTTTTCTTTTCTGTCTTTCTATCGTAGACATTCCTGATCAGGAGCTAACATGTGCTTCCGCTCCGAGCATAGAGAGATTATAATGTAGGACCAAAATATACCGATGCTCATCACTTAACGGTCCGTTTAGTAGTTTTCATAAAATACTAGATTAATTAGAAAATAATAAGTATAATTCAAATAACGAGACCGAAAAGTTTTATCGAAACGAGAAATCATCACACGAATTATTAGTTATTATTATTTGTTATTTCGATACTTATTTAATGATTGTGATTGTCGATTGTATTTGTTTTCTATAGTAGAAAAAAGTCCTGTCATAAAAGTCTGTAGTATTACTTTTTAAGGGTTGTAATATTTTATGATTATATTGAATTAGTGTTTAGGTAAAATAGTGAGACTTAACTCTAGTTATTGTAGGTGCTTTCATGGAAAATTATAATCATTTCAGGTTTTCTCAATCTCATTTCTGCGTTAGTGACGTCGTATCTTATTTGTTAAGATAACATGTGTGTTGTCATTGTAAATAATTAAATTTTCCATTAATTTAGCGAAGTACAAATTATTTATGGTAATCAATCTGATTTAGCGTAATTAATAGTGAAAAATCGATCTTTTGTGTACATGTTTGTATTGAGGTTGATCATTCAAGTTTGCCAAAAAAACACTGCATATATTATTACCGAATTAGAAAATCGATCCGTTTGTCTTTCGTTTTATCTTCAAACACTTGGATTTGGATAAAAGCATAGTTGTAAACTAACATAGGGTCTGAATAAAATAATGGTGCATGCCATAGTATTTAAGTAATGTTGAATTTGATAATGAAACTGCGTGAGCTGAGAATACGCGATGCAGCCCACAGTAACCGTTTCCAAAATCGATGCTGTTTTCTTGTACCAGTTATAGTTTAATTTAAATTAACGTTAGGTTATTGAACTTGGTGCTAGATAGTTTAATATGCCAGCGATGTTTTGTTGATAGTTTGGGCTCATAATATTTACGCTTTTTGTACACAAACTAACGAACCAAGCAACTGCGATGTGCAACCTTTTTATGGTTGATTCTCCTGTTCCATTTTTAACCGACTTCAAAATAGGAGGGTACGAAATAAGTTTTTTTTTAAATGTATGCCTAAATTTAGACCAAAAGGTCGAGGTTGCGAGGTCTGTGAATGTATGTTACCTCAGAACACTGTCATTATAATTTTTAAATTGATCATTTAAATCTATGCTAAATTTGACAATCTTAAACTATTCCCATCCATTTCTCCCACGTGGAAATGAAAAGAGACGCAGATAATTTTAGTTCTGTCAGATTATTTTAATTATACAACAGAAAAATTGTACAAAAAAAAAGCTTATTTGTAAAAAGCTTACAATATGCCGCATAATTAATATAACATCTGTTTTTAACCGACTTCCAAAAACAAGGAGAATTCGAAAGTTTTTTTTAACCTCAGAACTTGCGACTGGTCAAACCAATTTTTATGGTTCTTTTTTTATTTGAAACCTGGTGCTTCCCGTGTGGTCCCATTTCAATTTGGTCCAGTTCTGACATTTTTTTAAAATCGGTTGTTTCTATTGATAATTATCGTAAAAACCTTTTAAACTTTCTAAGGCATATAAAAAAAACGAACAGGAGCATCGCAATCATCTAAACTATGTAGTATACAGAGGTCCTCAGTAACTTGTGTTTCGTAACAGTAAGCTTATGTACAAAAGGCCCTTATATTTTTTACTTGTGTTACAGTGATATTATTTCAGGGAGTCTGCTACAAACTCTTATTGCATTCTTATTTCAATCTTACAATGTTCTCGTTATAGAGAGAGCGAGACAAAGTTCAAGATAATTGAAATAAGAAACCTATACGAGGTTGTGGTAACCCGAGGTTAAATTATGTTGATAAAAAAATAATTGAAAACAATCGATGTGTGAATGAAACATGATACTGAGCTGCGAACAGACGTATGCCTGTAACTAATGCGTCTTGCACACGGTGCAAGTGTGCCCTGGAATTGCACAACTTGATTGCACCTGTCACATCTTGATTTCGCCTGTCACAAGTTGATTCAGCCTGTCACACTTGATTCCACCTGTCACATTTGATTCCTCCTGTCACATTTGATTCCACCTGTCACAACTTGATTCCACCCGGGCCATTATTCCGCACGGGCAAACGCGCTCGTAACGCGGCGTGTTAAGTTCACCTCAAAAAGTCGGCCTCTATTCCTTATGAAATATACCCATAGGTAAGCCGTAAAATTTTACCGGAGTTTGTTCCCCGATAGGTACAATATGGGTCTCTTCAAATCGAGAGTAAACAGGTTCTTTCCAGGCAAACCTACCCTTGTCCGTCTTTGCTTAACATATTGGGCTTAATGTGCAAAAAATAAATATTAAAAAAAAACACACATTCATAGGACTGCACGTCAGAAGTGAAAACTTAAGTAGTAATTTACTTATTCCACAAGAGATGGCGTTGTTTTAAAATACACGGTACTGTGTATTATGCATTCTGTGACAGCGTGGCGATGACTCAAGTTCCATGATATTTTTCACCCAAAAAGTGCTCAAAGAGCCTAAAGTAGTATTATTCCCTTCAAAAAACTTGTGTACGTAACTTAAAACAAGCAGCGTATGATAGCAGCATGATTGTTGATGCTGATGCATGCCTACACATATGTAATGTAAGTGTTGATACGTGCATGCATCTCAACCTGCGCAACTTACATGCGCTGTGTGCAAGACGCATAAGGATCGCCACAACTTGGTATAAAGCAGTGATGTAGGCACAAATTGTGTTAGTCTATAAGGGCAACTTGTTGAGGGTAATGACGATTACAACAAAGCGATGATGATTGTATAATAAGATATCAGAAATATAATTTATTCACAAAACTTGGATTTCCTTTAATTTTTTTTAAGGCGTGCAGTATGATACTTAGCTAGGCTTTTTTACAAGATGGGGAGACTCAGTGCCCTTGCCCATCTAAGCTATAGCATTATTTCATCTTAGGATTTTTTCTGTGAATTACGTGTTTAATTTTTAATCCCACTAATATTATAAATGTGAAAGTTTGTATGGATGGATGTTTGTTACTCAATCACGCAGAAATAGCTGGACGGATTTGGATGAAATTTGGAAAATACAATGCTTATGCCCTGGATTGACACATAGGCTACTTTTCATCATCATCACCACGCGGGTGAAACCGCAGAGCGCAGCTAGTGAAAAATAAAGTTTTCTGTGGTATGTGAATAACACGAAACAACAGTACGACCAGCTTATCTATAGTCTTGACCACCTCTGTATTTTCTGTACAAAACGGCCACTGGTCGAGTCGTTTTAGTTCGATCGTTCGACTGCCTCTTCATCGGCTATGGTGCTATGAATAAGTTGGTTGTTTCATCTAGAAATACCCATTCTGATCATTGTTTCAAACGTATAATTGTATTCTTTTTGGTGTCAATGATCACAACGGACATAAGACGGTATCCGAGTACATGGTATTCTGATAGACCCGACCTGATTGACCATAATTAATACGAGATCAAGATTGTTCTATGGATGAGATGATGCTCATATGCAGCTACCTGCTCAGCCGCCAAACGGAAAATTGCAGCTTCAGCTGAAAATGAACCTCTCACTTAAACACGCGTGTTACGTGCGTGTTTTAGTCATGGAATCAAGTCCTAGGACACCAGCCTCAGAATAATACAGTCTTAGGTAGTTATTCTAAGTACGTTCTAAGTACACAGGGCTTTAAAAAAAGACATCCTAAATCTATGGGATAATAACAGTGGGTATTATCAAGAACGATATTATTCTGAGAACTACACCAAGGGTGTGGGTTCGATTCCCATCTAGGACAAACATTTGTGTGATGAACATTTGTGTTTGTTCTATGTCTGGGTGTTAATATCTATTTAAGTATGTATTTAAAAATATATGTGTATGTATATCAGTTTCTGGCTGCCATATTACAAGCTTTGCTTAGTTTGGGGTCAGATGACCATGTGTGCAATAATGTCCCAGATATTTATTTATTATTTATAAACAACAGCACAAATAAGAGAACCAATACTAATCATTATTAAAATTAAAAAAACGACAAGTAAATTTTTTCGTACATTGTTTTGTTCTCATAAGCTCTCTTGCAAGGAATATACTACCCGTGTATACTACTCTCTAACGAGAGCTCTCTTGACTTTGATACGAAATGCGCCCTTAAATGACGTGTCATAGTTGTCTTTATGGTTGCCATAGCAATCGCACCTCCTAACTCAAGTTTGTGTTGACAAGGAAACGAATGTAAACAAAGGCATTTTTGCGATAGCATTGAAAAAAATAATAAGTAGCTATAAATTATCAATAGATAAGTATTTAGCTCTTACGTGAGTGTATTGTGACCAAAATGACGGAACAAATGAAATACATAGTGAAGGAACTTAATGCTACTTTGGGTAGAAACTACGATCTGATAAAATTCGATTCCTTGAACGAAAAGCAACTGCTGCAGCTACTCGTGGACCTTCTCGTGAATTTCAACGCTGGAGAAAGGGTAAGAGACAAAAAATGAAAAAAATTAAGCCAAGTCTCGCACTTGCGACGCTAAAAGGTTTTGAGATGAATTACTTAGCTACATCAGCCCACATCAGCCATTCTTTCTATCTTTAACTACGAAGTTAGCAAATTACTCGATAAGTGTCTTTAAACTACACGTCCAGTAAAATAATGAATAATCTAGAAATAATACTCAATGACTAAGTATTTGAGATAAATTAGCCAATTCCATTTTATTCCAAACTTGTTCCAAACCTACCATTGTAAAAGTTTTTTATAAAATGAATTAAACCACTTGAAAACCACGAAGAATTTTTCTTTTCTGTGAGTAAAACGTACTGTTTTCGGCTTAGTTTCGTGTAATGCCGTCTTCCTTCTGTTATTTTTTTTGATAAGGTCTTGCTGTCCTTCTGATGGTAAGCAGAAGGCTGGACACCTGCAACACTACTACCGGTGTTGACGATGCTTTGCCTGCCTGGGGAGGTATAGTTGTAGACACTCTTTTTGAGACGCTTCATGTTGAAGCTCGGTGGGAAGACCTTTGGGGAAGGACATTCCACAACTTGCATGTTCGCTGAAGTAAGGAGTGAAAAATCGGACGATTCGGGATTTTCTACCTATGCAGCGTGGATTTAGCTATCTGGTACACTTAAATTAAATCAGTAGCCTAGATGCAGATGGCTAAGCTCAATTCAAAGACAGTGGCGTAGCCAGGCACCTACGACCGCTAGTTTGTAGGTAAGCGCTTATTCAGAGAGTTTCCAAATTGAAGAGTAAATCATAGATTTGAGCGACGTTCCATTTGCGACTAACTGAACAAAATCCTAGATACGTTCTTGTGGAAAGATCTAATGGAATAGGCATACCTAATGCGGATAAATGAAATAAAAAGTAGATCATGAAATAATTTATTTATTTATTGTTCATTGATTGCCACAGCTTGACATCAACGAAGATGATACAGAGACTGTGTCAGTAACTCTACTGGAAATGCTGGGTAGTGTAAAGTACCGGCCTCCAGGCGGCGTGGAGCCAGCTCGGTTTCGAGCACAGCTCCTGGCGGGAGATGCGCGCACCATACACCATGTGCTGCACTGGCTGCTCACCAACAAGGAGCAGGTCAAAAACACGGCGTATTTGGCCAAGTAAGTCATGATAACAAGCTTAACATTGCGTCTTTCGCCTACTCATTCCTAGTTAAATTGTCCGGTTTGCCTCTTACGAGGCTGCAACGCTTGTGCACATAGCTGCGCTCTACAGTTTTATCCATATACCCTGTTTTCCCGCATTTTCCAGGATAATAAGTATTTCCTTGTCTCAAATTTCATTAATCGGTTCGATATCAACTACACCCAGTTAATGGCAAGTAAGACCCCTGGCGATGTTAAGCCAGTCAGAACTTTAGATTTCTCGGTGGCACTGCATTTAGCAGTTATCAGGTTTCAATAACTTTCGTCGATATCATAGGGAAACGTACTTCTCTACGTATCTAACACTGGTATAATACGTAAGTAGTAATAATACTTTTCTAGGTTCTTTATGTACACCTTTACCTACCTATGTATAGGTAGGTACGATATAAAGAAATACCTACACAAAATAGGAAATTCAGCTCCTAATTTCGAAGGAATCATCAATAATCTATTTATTGTTTTAACAATCGATTCGTGAAGTAGTTAAAACGACAATAGTTCGTTACGACTTAGAAATTACGAATGAACTTAGGAAATTAGGAAATACGGACCAACAGCAGCTGTACGTGAGCAATAACTTTTACGACTTGGCCCTAATGTTGGGAGGGTTCCCGACCCGCCCGGCCTCTCGGCAAAATGATAAACACGCTTTCAAAAAGCTGTTAGGTTTTATTTTTCCTCAAGGGTCATCGTTTGGTATCCTATGATGGTTTAATATAGACCCACTATATACGAGTAAGTAAGAAAGCGGTAGGCGAAAAGTTTAAGCTTTAAGTTCTCCATCGTTCGAAAGTATGTTTGCTTATTAAGGTGCAGCTAGGCTGGGTAATTATTGTGAACGATTATGATGTATGCGCACATTGATTATTATTCTTTGTAATGTAGGTAAAGCTATTTATCATTACCTATTACTTACATTTTATTTATAAACAAATTTTTGCTGTTTCAATGGAGACCTCATTTGGAAACTAATTTGCAGATTTTGTAGAATTTAATCGGTCAAAAAAATACATATAACGAATCCTGTTCTGTAATAATAGAATACATTTGCGTTAATTTATTTTATGCAAAGAAAACAAACTGGATTATTACGCGCGAAGTGGCTAGCGTGCGAGCCGAGTGGCGCCCATCGAAAGGCGCGCCGGTAGAATGTACCTAAACTGCGGAGTGAAACCCCCTGCTAAGTGCTAGTGCGTTCTATGCTACCTGTCATTATAGTATAGGATCCCGCCATAGAACGACCTTCACCGAGCTGGTTAATGGATGAAAAGTATTTTATATTTAATTAAATATGTCAAAAAATATATTGCAAATACTTAGTGGATGAAAAGTATTTTATATTTAATTAAATACTTTTCATCCATTAACCATTTCGGTGAAGGTCGTTCTATGGCGGGATCTTAGACTATAACTTACGGTGCCGAAATCTCGACACTTTACAGTTGGAAAAAGCTATGCTTGGCATTTCTCTGACGTTTTTTACTACGTAAATTGGTACATTGAACTAATTTTTTGATTGATGTACCTGATTCGCTAGAGAACCAGTCACAACACACGAATAGCTCAGCGTATTAGTTGGAGTAGCAGCGGGCTGGTAATATCTGTCGCAGAACTGCAGATAACCATTAGGGGTAGTCGTGTCCTAGATCTATAGTGGAGACCATGAATTAGCAAACGCAGCGTAGGACGCCCCGGGGCTTGTTGGAATGCTGATATATTTAAAGTAGTTGGATTGGAAAGGGTATGTTTAGCTGTAGACTGAGTAGGTGTGTGTGTTCAAAGAGGCTAATTATGATGATGATGAGGTAGATGCTGTACCTACCGTACTTGCTAACGTGAGAGCAACATGACTTTGTGAGGTAAGCAGGTGCACCTGTGCATTTTATAATATAGCATATGAATAGCAAAAGACCAAATTAAATCTACTTATTAAAGGTATTTGAAAGTTCCTGACATCCCAAGCGACGTTGCGCGCAACAACACCGTCCAAGACTTACTCGACTTGTACCAGAACTTGATAGACGAATTCAAGGACGTGCACAAACTGACAAGAATGCTACAGAAAGAGAACGCCTCGGAAATTATTAATGACATCAAGGAGATGGCGGTCGAGAGAGACATCGGTAAGCGTTTAGCTATAACGACTCTCCAAACAACACTCATTAACAAAGAGGCGACAGTCTATGTAAAATTTCTTCCCAACTCCGGTAATTACAAGTTTTGACATCTGAATTTAAGCACTCACTTTAAATTTCCAACCTTGAAAACGATTTCGAATGCGCCCCACGATATGGGCAATTATTCGCTCTACGTGACCTGTGTTTCAGTGATCAAGCGGCTAGAAAATGTTCAGATAAATCTCGTAGACGTGAGTAATAAAGAGGAACTTTTAAGCGTCAGCAAAGCCCTGAGGCTACAACAGGAAAAGGCTAAGGAGTTGGAGAATCAGGTAAACTTGTTTGCAATTTCGTAAAGGTTGATAGGATAAGCATTTGATACGGCGCGCGCGACTATCACTGAGCGTACCATGAGGTATTGTAGCGGGCAAGGGAAGAGGTTTGATTACGTCACTCGATTCGGACTTTAGTTAAGCTATTCCTTTAGCTTATCTATCTACTGTGGCTTTACCATATCTTTCTTGTTTATCTGATCTGAGATTGTAGCGTTGTAGATAGCCAGACGAGTACTAGAATGTAATTACCACCATGCCTCTGGTTTCCTTACGATGTTTTCCTTCTTCTACAAGCTTAAGCTTTATTGTTGTGATTTAAACCCTGCAAATGCCGTAGAAATGGAAATCTAAATCATCAACCACTGAGCTATTATCGCTACAGAATATTATACCCATGAAACTACAGACTTCATTGTTTAACCTTCTTCCTTTACTTTGTAGTACGAAACCCAACAATCGCAGCTCAAACTGGCAACTGACCAGTTAAAAAGATACCTCAACGTTATACACGGTCAAAGTGCAGCTCCTAGAAATGTGAACGATGTCATAAAACACTTGCAAGAAGAAATTCAGGTTGGAAACAATTTAACTTTCAAAGTGTGCTTGTGAAATTTTTGAAGCACTCTCACACCGTAGTTTTATTTCAGCTAAATAGTTACCTTGTTAAAGAGAAGCTGCCGCAAGAAAGATCACATTTGCAAAAAGAATTGAATATTATGCAGATGATCGCCACGGAACAACACCCGACCCGGTCCGACCTCCTTGCCGTGCAGGATAAGGTAAGCAAATAAACCTAGAGAATATCGTGCATTTCGTCTCCGCTGAATTTACTTAGCGAGCAAACTGCTTGGGGGTAAGATATCCAAATTTAGTTTCAGCCCAAGAGAGTAGTAGTACAACTCCAAAGTAGAGTATAAATATAGATATAGACCTAAAATAAAGCACACAAGGGCTTCTTTAATTTATTTTCTGATCGCGTCTCCCAGTGGAACTCTGTGGAGCTTCGTTGTACCTTATACCTAAACTCGTTATTAAATAGGGCTTCCGTATATTCGCAATACGTATGTACTGATCTTATCTTTACTCGGAGATAAAATAATTGATATGATAATTATGATTGAACTGTGCTTAGTAAAAACTTCTTAATTGTTTATGATTAGGGGCCTTACGGTTCTGTTTAAGTGATTGCGAAAAGTTGCGCGATCGCTAACGGTATATCATCGACACGTGATTCTCCGCACTGCGCTGTATTGTTTTACCATACAGGGTTATTTTAACCCTGAACCTTATGTACATGTAACTTCTATTTCAAATGTCTATTAACACAGTTAACTTTTAATAGGTAATAGGTACGTATTTGTTCCACGCAAAAGCATTTAAATTAAAGTTCTAATTCTAAATGGCTATAAATTCACGCGGTCTCAAAAGAGATCGCTGGGAAGCTTAGTAGCCAATTTTTGCACCTAGAAAATACAAATTCTATTTTGTTTATTCTAAATGTTAAAATAATAATTGGTAAATGTTTCATGTTTTGTGAAATGTTACGGAACAAAGATTAAGTAAGACTTAGAGAAGATATATACCTGCGAGATATTTTTAGTATATTAAAAATAACCTTGTATACAGGGTTACGCGGAAAGAGTGTAATAAGCCGAAAGGAGTCCATATAGTACCTACCCATCATTATGTTTTATAAACTACTAGCCGTCCGCCCCGGCTTCGCACGAGTGTAAGCTCGGCCTTCGGCCTCGCTACAAAATATAATATAGCCTATGTCATCCGGGGATAGTGTAGCTTCCCAACAGTGAAAGAATTTTTCAAATCGGTTCAGTAGTTTCGGAGCCTATTCATTACAAACATACAAAAATAGGTACAAATCTTTCCTCTTTATAATATTAGTGTAGATAAAGCCAACTATGAAATTACGAAAAAATATCAGCTATTCCATACATTTTGTCGAGTGTGAATGGCCGTTCTCTATGGACAGCTGATAATTTTTTCGTAATTTCACAGTTGCTTCCATAGTTAAAGTTGTTCATAATGATGGGTAGTATGGACCCTTTCCGCTTAGTACACCATTTCCATGTAACCCGGCATTAAGCAGATAATGTTAATGTCTAGATCGCAGTAGTAAATGGAGAAATGGAGCAATTGGTGCAGAGAAAGTTGGCCACCTCCGGGCCGCAGGAGGACAAGCTAGCACCTTTTCGCCAGCAAGCGGCTGTCATAAGGAGGAACAAGGATTCCAGCGCAGCTAAAGTTCACGAACTAGCTGCTACGTTAAAGGAGTATGAGGCTACGCTTGCGGACTTGCAATCGCAGGTAATTTCTCTTAAATTCCCAGATATTCTTTCATCGTCATTAAGTTCGTCCACTGTCAGACGTAGGCTTCTCCTAATGAAATCAAATCCATTGATGGATCTTTTCAAAGGATAATAGTGGAACAGAGATATTCGATCATATCATACCTTAGTATCGTACCTATTTTTTAACCGACTTAAACTTAACAATATATAAATAACCAACTTAACAAATAATAATAATAATATAGTGGCTAAGTGTAAGTTGGTGACAAATTTCTGTTCACCACCGGTTCTCGTACGATCACCGAAGTTAAGCAACGTCGGGCGCGGTCGGTACTTGGATGGGTGACCGCCTGGGCGTTGATGCTGGGCGTCTTTTTGGCACTACTTTTTTGTACTAACAAGTAATGTGGTGGTACTGAACCCTCAGTGCGCGAGCTCGACTCGCACTTGGCCGGTTATATTTTTTCAAGATCTAAACATAATTATATCTACTTACTTGGGACGCAAATGTTTGGAAGAGCATATTACTTACTTACTTTGCTTTTGAGGTCTTTGCTAAATAACGTACCTACATAGATTCTTAAATAGTCAATAATAAAGTACCAGCCTGGATAGGAACCTTTTTTGTTTCGAGGGGAAAACTGCCAAAGATGCTCAATGCTTTGACTAACTTTGAATATTTTGAGCCAGCTCATGTGGGATTATACGCACTAAAACCCCTCATGGTGATCAGCTTTAGTGCTTGACAAGAGGGCCCTGGAATATTCAGAGGAACGCACTGGAGCCCTCAGCACTGCGCTACGGCTCCTCCCGAGGCAACTGCGTGTATTGTCTCGGCTCCGCCGACCACGACAACATCAGTCACACAACGTTGTCGCCCTACCTCGGGGCTAGCTTGGGTGGATGGTCAGAGTACCATCTTTGACCATCCCGAGCCCAAAGGTCCTCTTTTAGTAGCCTCTTACTACAGTCAGGGGATACCGGTGCTGTATTTAATAGGTAACAAACATGTCAACTTGGCGGTCGAACCGACGTCTAGCCAACGGGAGAGAAAGATAAATTTTGTCTTTCTCTCCCGTTGGTCAGAAGACTTTTCTGTTGCTCCGGCAGGCGCTAAGGCTTCTGGATAGTTAATAAATATACTTATATAGTATTAAACATATGCTTGCGATTTTTAGTGCGAAATATACCTATAACCAATCTAATTGGCAAAAAAGCACATAAATCTAAACCAAAATCAAATATCCGTAGTTGTTTCCCGCGCCGCTTCACTATACGTATCCTAGTAGGTAATTAAAACAAATGATATTACAACTTCGTGTCGTCCTCGAAATTAATTCCACGAGCTTGTGACACTGTTTAATTAAAAAAAAACAGCGGACAATACAAATATGATCCGGAGTGAAGTCGTGTCACGTTCCATGTTGTTCTGTTGCCATTGGCGCGCCCTGCACGTATGAGGCGTCTGCGGTAATTTGCCGACCGCGTGCTTCGCTAAAGCTGCTTGTCGAACGCTTTATTACATTCTTACTGTTACATACACAATATCTCCGCAAACATTGTGTTTGGTCAGTGGGAAAACTAGGACAAATTTAAGTTGGTTTTGACCGCTGTTATCTCTGACGTTTGCCCAGTTAAGCTTTGCTGGCACGGGTTTATCGCCATCAGAAGCTATTGGAGGAGTATTAAAGCGGTCCGAATTCGGTGAAGTCGGCGGATAAAGTAGAGCAAATCGTTCGTGCTCTAATAAATTGTTTTGATTCGCCTTCCTTTATTTATCTCGGTTTCTTAGTAGATTCGCGTTTGCGATGGTCCACGTAGCGCACTTGATATGGGTATTATAGTTAACTAGTTATGCCCCGCGGTTTTAGCCGCGTTATATACCTCATTGAAAAAACCTTGGTCACAGGATCACTCGCTGGGATATTCTGAAGATTTCCTGAAAATTTCATCAAAATAGGTCTAGCCGTTGCGGAGTCCATAGGGAACATACATACATAATACATACGTACATAGGTACATGACTTTTATATTATATAGATTAGGTAAGTAGTTATATGTCAAGAAAATAATAAAGATACATTTAAAAAGCCATTTGCATGGCTCTTACGTGATTTGTTCATTTCCCCCAGTCACAAAAACCGTTTGGGTCTCACTTGTTCGTTAAAAATAGATTTATTTTCGCACTTGAAGAGCGGAAGGTAGTGATGGTCAAACTTGACAGAATCGAAATGAGCCCCGTTGTCGAAATGTTTCTCGGCGCGTCATGAAGATCAGATAAAACATTTTTCGTTTCAAATAAATTGGTCATTATGTCCGGGAGCGCGAGATTGAGCTCCAGATAATGCGTCTTCTCAGATTTATGTCGAAGAAATCCTTTTATCTGATTTATTGTAATGAATATTTTTGTGCTCCGATTGCGTTGCATTGTCGCGCAAAGATATATGAACGGACATTGATAAATAGTTTCAGGAAAAAACGCTATGTAAACAAAGACGCTCAAATGAAGTTGAATTAATTGTCGAGTCGTTCATTAGGAAGGCGACAAAGTAAATAAAATGCAAATTAATTAACTTTTTCATTAAACTAAATTCACGAGCAATTTTTAAAAGATGGTATGGCAATTGCGCCAATGCCTGCCTGGCGATGATTCTTCGTATTTTCACAGCGTTCTTTTCAATTTAGGCTTTGCCTTTGTAATATGCTATCCCGCGGCAAGATATCGTGTAAAATTATTCGATTTCGTTTTATCTCTTATTTATTTAACAGGTCAGGCAGCTCCTCGGAGACACGGTGCTGAGGGGTGAAGAACTGAAGAAGTACGTTAATTCTTTGCGAACAAAGAGTACCATCTACAAAAGGCAAAGAGCTAATCTTTCAACATTCAAGGCAAGCATTTCATTCTAGTAATGACTTTTTAGAATTATAATAGACTCCCCGCCTTGAGACTATGCGATTTTTCTCTGCACTGACTGTTCAGATCAGACCCATCCACTATATATTATTATTCTTTGCAATACAGCTGCAAAAGCTGCCACCCAATAACCAATGGATTTATGCTTTATTTTGTATTATTTATAAATTCATGATAGGCTTGCGTTTATCTAGTTGCCAGATAAACGTGAACTAGAGTTTAGCACGATTATTAAGAAGGAATCTGCTGTTTTTTCGATTGAAGACATCCATATTGTATTTTTCGGGGAACATAAAGTCCAGCCGAAAGTTCCATTCTCTCATTGTGCGTAAAAAATGTGGAATCGAAGCGCTTACTGAGTAATGTTCACCGTCTATGGATTGCCTGCTGGTTGCGTTTACCTGGGCGCCCGATAAAAGAAAGGGGGCAAACAGAATCGTGTTTTGCAATTCCAGGACACACCGAAATCTGATTTGATTAATTAATTTCAAAGATATAGCGAATAAAGTCGCTTGTTGCTGAATGCAGGTTGAAGCTGGAATACTAGCCAGAACAATTCAAATCGTAAGCACAACTGACCCTACAGTGGAGATGGCTCTGGTTAATCATAAGAAGATGAAAATAGATGAAGTCGACGCAACGGAGAAAGATCACGATAAGACAGCTGATTTAGCCAAGAAATCTTTGCATGACTTGTCTCAGGTGAGTAACAGCATACATTTTACTTTTATACGATAGTTAACTAAAATTGAGTATTACACTAACAAGATCAAAACGAACTAGGTGGTTGAACAACGTTGCAAAACAACGAATAGATGTGATGGGGTAGTCTGAACGAGCCTTAGGCCTAATGCGACTGGATAGTCGAGGCGGCATCGCGGCTTACCATAGACCGTGCGAAAGTCAAGGCTTACCGTTTTACCTTAGTTTTAAAATAACACCTCATTTAGTAGAGCTTAGAACAGCAACGCGCGGCGCGGAAGCGCAATTGTACACATAACCTAGTGTAAATCGAAAGTTTCAAACCAAGTGTAAGCCGAAAGTTTCAAACCTAATGTAAATCGGAAGTTGCAAACTTATTGTAAATCGAAAGTTTCAAACCTGGTGTAAATCTAAAGTTTCAAACCTGGTGTAAACCGAAAGTTTCAAACCTGGTGTAAACCGAAAGTTTTAAACCTGGTGTAAATCGAAAGTTTCAAACCTTGTGTAAATCTAAAGTTTCAAACCTGGTGTAAACCGAAAGTTTCAAACCTGGTGTAAACCAAAAGTTTCAAACCTGGTGTAAATCGAAAGTTTCAAACCTAATGTAAATCGAAAGTTTTAAACCTGGTGTAAACCGAAAGTTTTAAACCTGGTGTAAATGGAAAGTTTCAAACCTTGTGTAAATCGAAAGGAGTTGAATTTATGTCGCTTGTACGCCGTGACGTCGCCAAGAGTCTTTAGTCGGGGGTCGGCCTTAGTTTTGATGGTTGAATAGCGTTTAATACAGATTATACTTATTTTATGCACAAAAAATATTGCGATATGTGGGTCGTAAAATGTGTCCAGCAATTTATAGCGGTTTGATATGCAGGATATTATTATGAGTTGGAAAAATCCAATTTTTTTCCATGCCTTCATTACCATAGTACCTTCCAGATTTCTATTGGAAGTAGATCTTTCGAACCTCAATTCACACCCGACTGACAAACTTACGACCCTTTTAAAAGGGTCCGGTCGTCAGTACGAAATTGTTTGGTAGGTAAAACTTTTCTGTAAAGTAAAATTGTTATTCGCAGTTGGTTGCCCAAACAGCTCAAAAGTTGTCTCAAGTCCGTCAAGAGATTCAACCTCTCGCCGACAAAATCAAACCTGTAAAAGAGGAGTTCCAAACTGTCCAACAACAATACGAACAAAAGAAAAGAGTTTACGAAGCCACCTCCATAAATATTACCTCACAAATGGAACCTATCAAAAACCAAGTGAAGGATTTGACTGACCAGCTAAACAGTAAAGAGGACGAGTGGAAAAACTTGCGTCAGAAAATAACAAAAGCGGAAAGTTTGCAAGAAGTCGTCATGTTTGAAATGAAAAATTCTATGCAATCTCCCCGGAAGCCGTCCAAGATGGAAGCTTTAAAGAAAAAAGTCGTCGACTTGGAACAAATTGTTAAAAATTTGGAAGTGGCAAGTATAATCCAGTATAATAATCCTTTCCGGGTTCAAAATTAAATTGTGAGTACTCTGTTTCATTCTTCTTTGGGATTGTTCGGTTAACTTTTTGAATTGGTTTTACTTAAAGGCCTTATCTTAAATAGAGGTAAGAGATATCATTCTGGAGTATTCACTCGGAGTTTTACGGCGTCTACATTATAAAGGCCAATTAACCTACAAGTCTCATTATCTTTTCAGTCGGAATAAAACCGGTAATTTTATTATTCCACTGATACAGCCGTTTTGACACTATAACAAAAGTATCATCATATAAATTGCTTATCGTTGATATTAACAAATTATTGAGAATTTAATATGATAACGCCTGGATGGTGCGATCGTCTTCCACGCTGCAGACGGGATTCAAATCCGAACAATGTACTCGAGTTTCGGGTGAAGGAAAATATCGCCAGGAAACCCTAGCATGGTGGCAGTGCACTTTCTAGTACCCGGCTGGCTGGTAGCTAGACATAGCAGCAGGCTTAGCACGGGCCGTGGAAAAATCTTCTTTCCACCGTTTTTATCCGCGCTTAGACGCGACAGAGCTAGAATATGGATACGTTTGTCTCTTTCTAGCGGGATAAAAACGAAGGAAAGACAATCTGTCCACAACCCGTGCTAGGCCTGCTGGGCAATATAAAGTATCCTACCACCTCGAGCGTCAAGTTGAAAATTGGTCACCAAGCACTTAACGAGGTGTTCCGGAAGCTTTACTTGAGTTTCCGTTCCAGGCTACGCTTCTAAGACCACACGGTCACTTAGATTCAGTTTATCAAACGCTTTCCCTGACAACCATGATTAATAAATTAATTATTTACGCACAAGTACTAATAAAATGATATTTTTCAAAACCCCGATAATTGAGCTGATCTTCAAACGGCTAAATAGATTTTCTTGAATCATAGCTAAGAACACTCTTGGTAAAGGCACCTTTCAAACAAAAGTAAAATAAATCAAAATCGATTCAGCCGTTTGGGAGCTACGATGCACAGACAGAGACACAGAAACACAGTTAGACACGTTTTAAAATTATTACACAGTTTGCGTTAGGGGTTAATAAAAAATGTAGGCATATCTATTCCAAGTATAGATAGGTATTTAATTGTTACCATCTCTTTACAGGAGCAAAGAGCCATCAGTTCTCGTCAAGGCGCTGTGGAAGAGCAAACTCGGTACTGGGAAAACACGCTTCGACTGCTGCGCTGCAAGATGCGCGCGCGCACAGAGCCTGCCGCCAGACAGGGCCGTATGCACATTACGCAGAAAACTCAAATGCTCACTCTTACATAAACTTTCAATTAAAACACAATTAGAAGATGCACTTTTGCGGTTTTTTTTTTGCCATGTATTCAGGGTTAGTTTCATAGTAAAAGGTGTTCATAATGGTTAGTATTATGAGTCTTGAGCTTACATATAGTAAATACACTTACATACCACGTACGTACAAAGATAAACAGTCTCTTCTGATCTTTGTTATCGAGTTTCATGAGTAACTCTGAAATTTGCCAGCTGTTGCATGTACAAATAACGTTATTTGTACATAATTTGCTTAAAAACGTCTGGTCATTCGCCTGAGTGCTGAGCGACAAGCGTGCTTAGAATAGTTAATTATCAGCAACGCCCGGCGCGGCGCTGTGCTTATTCGTACACTTCAGCACTGCGAGTTTCAAGAGGCTGTAACTAAAATGGCATCCTCTCTGCTAAAATTGGT